>JAQSUU010000402.1:18750000-20000000 GCA_038087645.1 Saccharum hybrid cultivar R570
TGATAACCCAAATTGGGGTGATAATGCTTCTGCTTCCACCTCCTCTGGTTATAAGAGGCCTCGGCTTGAACTGATCAGAAATGAGAACTCTTCTCCTTTGGTTGCTGAACCTAAAGTGGGACCTGGGGTTGGTTTACATGCTATGTCTGTAAATGGTTCTGACAACACCATGGGTCATGGTTCTGACTCTTCCCTAGGGCAAGCTCTGGTTCCTTATGATCAAAACTTTGCTATCAATTAGATTCTCAATAACCTGCATCCTCAGTCTGAAGAATTTGTACCTATCATCCAGCTTGGTGGCTCTTCTCTGTTGGAACCCTACCTCCAGCAGTTTCAACCTGACATGGATGTTGATATGGAGTTGGACAATGATGAAGTGCTCACCCAACCTGAAGAAGAAGAAGGTGCAAATGTTGTTGCTTGCTCTGTCCAAGCTGCTACTCCCAAGAAAAGAAAGGGCAGGGGAAAGACTCCCATTGTGGATGATGAAGTCAGAAGGTGTCCCAGGTTTAAAAAGAATGTTGATCAGGTCCATGTATTCCTCGATAGTGAGCCAAGAAGGAAGAAAGGTGAGGCCAAGAAGACTGTTTCCATCTCAATAGTTGAAGACCTTAAAGCTGCTATTGTCACTAGAAGCCTTGAAGCTGAGATGGAAGAAGTGGAAGTTGAGCCCATCCAAGCTTGCAATCTGGTGGAACTTGGCACTTCCTTTTGTGGTGTCCCTCCTATGGAGTTGAGCATTGCCACTCTACTGTTTGATGAAGAAGAGTAATTAATGAAGATACATCAGGATGTTGCTCTTTGGTTCTGGAAGTCTTTTGCTTTTATTTACTTATGCTCTATGTACTGGTTAGGGATGTGTCACCAGTTATCCTTTTGTTTAAGCTGGTCTTTACTTTTGTTATGGTGGTTATGCCCCATAATGTGTGGTTATGAACCCTCCCTATATTTTAATGGATAATCGTTCTTGGAACATATTGTGTTGGAATGTTCGAGGGCTAAATGACAAGGACAAATGGGATCCTATTTGAAACAAAATTGATGAAAGTGAAGCTAACTTGTTCTGTATTCAAGAAACCAAGAAGGCATCTTTTGATTTACATTTTATCAGAAATTTTGCACCTAAAAAGTTTGACAAATTTGATTTCTGCCCATCTGAGGGGGCCTCGGGGGGTATTCTTGTTTGCTGGGCTTCAAAATTCTTCTCGGCTGTCACTTTGGAAAAGCATTACTTTGCCATCAAGCTTTCTGTTACCTCTACTCATAGCCTTGAAGCCTGGACCCTTGTTGTTGTTTATGGTCCTTATAGGCAACCAGATAGAGATCTTTTTGTTAACTGGTTATACAGCCTTAATATTGATGATGATGATCTTTGGCTCCTCATTGGAGATTTCAATTTTTATAGAAGTATTGATAACAAAAAATAAGCCAGGGGGTAATTTCAACGATACTCTTGTCTTTAATAGTATTATTAGACACCTTGGTCTAATTGAGTTGCCTATTAAGGGGAGAAGCTACACATGGAGTAACATGCAAGACACCCCTTTACTTGAACAGATTGATTGGTTTTTCAGTTCAGTGGCTTGGACTTCCTAGTTCCCATCAACTATGGTTCTTCCTCTCGCCAAAATCACCTCTGACCATGTGCCCTGCAAAGTCCAAATTGGTACTTCCATCCCCAAAGCCAATATTTTTAGATTCGAAAATTTCTGGTTCCATCATCCTGGCTGCATGGAGCAAATTGTCAATGCATGGGCCCCTCCTGTTAGATCAATAAACAGTGTTCACATTATTAGTGCCAAGTTCAAGTTGCTCAGAAGAATCTTGAAAAAGTGGTCTAAGAGCCTCTCTAATCTTACTAGACTCATCAATAATTGCAATCTTACCATTGCTTTCTTGGATAAGCTTGAGGAGATCATATGTCTTTACCCCTAAGAAGCTGCATTCAGATCTGTCATCAAAAGTCATATTAGAAATTTGTTAGCTATGAAAACTGCCTATTCGAGACAAAGGTACACCCAAAGAGTTATGCAGTTTGGGGATGAAAATACCAAATTCTTTCATGTTATGGCCACTGAGAGGTACAGAAGTAATGTTATCAGTCAGATTATGGACAGTACAAGCAGGACTGTCAGCAATCATGGTGAAAAAGGTGCTCTTTTCTACCAAGAATTCAAGAGGAGATTGGCTTCACAGTAGAAACTAATATGCAATTCGATCTGCAGCTTCTCATCTAGCCTAGTGATGAACTGGATCATCTTTGTTCTCCTTTTAGTACAGAGGAAATTGATGGGATTGTTCTGGATATGCCCAATGACAAAGCCCCCAGCCCTGATGGATTCAATAGCCTATTTTTCAAAAAAGCATGGCCTATCATCAGGTTTGACATGTATAAGCTGTGTCAAGATTTCTTTCTGCATAGGCTAACCTCAAGAGCATCAACTCCTATATCACTCTTGTGCCCAAGAAGGACAATCCTGAATCTATCAATGACTTCAGACCCATCTCCCTTCTCAATAGCTCTTTCAAACTGCTCACTAAGATCCTTGCAAACAGGCTCCAAAGAGTGGCTTTGCAGGTTATTCATGAAAATCAATATGGGTTCATTAAGGGGAAGACAATTCAAGATTGTTTGGGTTGGGCTTTTGAATACTTGCATCAATGCCATCAGTCCAAAAGAGAAATTATCATTCTAAAATTAGATTTTGAAAAAGCTTTTGACTTGGTTGAACATAGTGTGATTCTAGCAATGTTGAGGGCCAAAGGGTTTCCAAGCAAATGGATTAATTGGATTGAAGATGTGCTTTCTTCTGCTACCACCTCGGTTCTTTTGAATGGCACTTCTAAAAAAGAGTTCAAGTGCAAGAGAGGTGTTAGGTAGGGGGACCCCCTCTCACCTCTTCTCTTTGCCATTGCTGCTGACCTTTTACAATGTGCCATTAATCATGAATATGTGCTTGGGAATCTTCTTCCTCCTTTCCCACAGAATTCTGATTGGCCATTCCCAGTGGTTCAATATGCTGATGACACCGTTCTCATTATGCAAGGAGATGAGTCTCAGCTAGCTATTCTAAAAGAAATTCTTGACAAGCTCTCCCTTTCCAGTGGTCTTAAGGTTAATTTTCATAAATCATGCCTGCTCCCTATTAACATTGATCATACCAAAGTTAATGCTCTGGCTAGCTCTTTTGGTTGCTTGGTTGGCTCATTCCCTTTTACCTATCTTGGGCTGCCCATGGGGCTCACTAAACCTCAAGTCAAAGATTATGCTCCCCTAATCTGCAGAATTGAAAGAAGAATGTCTGCTAGCTCTCAGTTTCTTACACAGGCTGGCAGGCTTCAATTGGTAAATTCAGTCATGTCCTCACTACCAACATACTACATGTGTTTGTTAAAATTGTCTGTGATAGTGATTGAGATTATTGATAAATATAGAAAAATTTGCCTTTGGAGAGGAAATGATTTCAAAAATAAGGGCTATAATCTTGCTGCCTGGGAGTTGGTGCAAAGGCCAAAATCCATAGGTGGGTTGGGAGTTATTAATTTAAGTCTTCAGAATGATGCCTTGCTGATAAAACAGTTGGATAAATTCTATGGGAAAGAGAACATTCAATGGGTGAGATTGATCTGGAACAGGTACTATTCCAATGTTGTCCCCCATCTTGCTAGAGAGAAGGGATCTTTTTGGTGGAAAGATCTCCTCAGGCTTCATGTGCAGTATAGAGGTGTTGCTCTATGTGTGACTGGCATGGGGGACACCATTGGGTTTTGGGAAGATTTCATTGATGGAAAATTTCACTCTGAAGTTTACCCTACCCTCTTTGGTTATGCTAAGGATCCTAAGGCCTCTCTCAGTGTCATGATGGCCTCTAAAGATTTGCTTGATTGCTTTAGAATTCCTATGTCTAGAAGGGCATATAATGAGTTCCTAGAATTGCAAATTGAGCTGACTAACTTGGCCTCTTCTCTCTCTGATGAAAATGATAAATGGACTTTCATCTGGGGTAATCAGAATTATTCCTCTAGCAGGTTCTATCAATATCATTTCAGAGCCATCCAACCTCACATATCTGTGCTTTGGGTTTGTAAGACCAAATGTTTGCAAAAAATTAAGGTCTTTGGCTAGCTCCTTCTAAATGACAGGCTAAATACCAGGAATATTCTAAGAAGAAGAAAGAAATTCCTAGAGGAGGGATATAACTGTGTGATGTGTCAGGAAGGTGTTGAAGAGACAGTTGATCATCTTTTCTTTAAATGCTCTTCAGCTGTCAGTAGATGGTGCTCTGGGCATCACTTGGAATGACAATGCTAATATTCACCAGAGGATTTATATGACCAAAGAGTACTTCCACCAGCCTTTCTTCGTGGAAGTCTTCTTGGTGGGAGCATGGTGTTTGTGGAATGAGAGGAATGGTTTCATCTTCAGCAATAAGGTTCCTAACTTTGCTTCATGGAAGGCTGCTGTCAAGACTGAAGTGTCTGCACATCTGATCAGAATCAAGCATAGTCTGCACTCTTCTATTCTTCAATGGCTCGACGCTTTGTAATCTTAGTTTTTTTCTCTTTGAGTTCTTGTTAGTTGCTAGTTCTTGTTTAGTTCTGCAGTGCCCCCCCCTTTAGGTATGTAGTTTCTTTCCTCTCCTTTCCTGTTTTTTTCTAACCTCTGGTTAGAGCCCCTGTAAGTTTGTTACTCTTGGCAATTAGTTATTTTCGGTTGCCGGGGGGCTTTGCCCCACGGTTTGTGCTTAAAAAAAACAGAGGCAAATTTGGGCTGTAAGTAATTGGGGTTTTTCGATGCTAGTTAAAATCTGCGTCTAACTCATTTTCACGAAGGCTAGCACAAATCTTATCACGTTCTACAAGGAGCTCTAAAAGTCTGAGTTTCCTATGAAATCTTTTCTTGAATACATTGTTCATACCTTCACTCCTTTGAGTCGAGGCCATATTAGCTGTAAATGAGTCGCGGACTTTTTGATAGGTTTGTCATCCATTGGTTCTTCTCAAGGTCATACTTACTCAACAGTTCATGCCACTTCTGGATGAACATAACTTCAAGTCTATCTTCATACACACATCTCTTAAAATCAGGTAGAAACTTATCAGGGTGCTTCTAAATTACATGCCCGAGATGTTTAGCGGCGTTAAGATAGATGTGCCACAAACAAAGACGATGGCTTGTATTCCTGAATACATAAGCAATTGCTCCTGCCATGGTTGCTTCTTGATCTGTGAAAATTGTACTTGGATGCTTTCCTAACATTGCTGTTAGAAATGTTTGAAAGAGCCAAACAAATGAATCAATAGTCACATTAAATATCAAAGCAGCACCAAAAAATATTGTTTGCTTATGATGGTTGCTTTCAACAAATGGTGCAAATGGCATTTCAAATTTATTAGTTTGAAAAGTGGTGTCAAATGACACAGCGTCACCAAAGTATGCATAATCCATGATAGATTGACCATCTGCCCAAAAGAAATTAGTCATCCGACTATCTTCCTCATCTATTTGAATGGAATAAAAAAAGGTAGGATCTTCTATTTGCTTATTCTTCAAGTATTCGAAAAGTGTTTGTGCATCATTTGATTCTAAGTACTTCTTGCACTCACGACCAATCTTATTTTTGCAGTTCATCTTTGAGAATGGCATTTTGTCAGATCCTCCATAAAACTCCTTCATAAACTCATACACCTGTGTTGGCTTCATTCCAGCTTGTTGTATTTGGCCAATCAACATCCTGTCCGCTTCTACAACACGTCGTTGGGATCTCAGCTTATGCGATTTATTTGGACTAGCAAGATAATGATTGTGATCAAGTACAGCATTTTGCACTGTCGATGTCCCCTCTCTACTGACACTAAACTGAACACGTGCATCACAACCTATCCTTGTACTATCCTCTGGTGTCTGAGTTTCTCCATGTCCTTGGCAATTACAAACAATAATATATTTTTGACATATACTACCATCTACTCGACGCCTTGTCTGGCTCTTTCTTATACTGAACCCAACATTACCGGCATAGGCATTATACATCTCATAAGCTTTGACCTCTGATTCAAAAGTCATACTCATACCAACTTCAGAAATTATTCCAACTTTATCAACCATCCGTTGTGCAATCGAATGAGAATTAAAGCTATATTGCCACAATATATTTATAATTGTCTTCATACTAGCTTTTTTTTAGAATGAGAAAAAAAAAGACCGTTACCTTATCTGGTACTCCGTCTATCACTTCTTCAGCTACTAGATGATGGAGAGCGTTGTCATTAGCATGAGTGTTATCGTCGATAGCAACGACAGTGTTCTGTACAGTATAGTATGCACACATTTATACATGATGAAACTACACACAAGATAGAAGATGAAGATCGAAGACCAAATGATGACCATACCTGCGTTATCTGCTCTCCCTTGACTCCACGAACAGAGGGAGAAACCATGGACGACGGTTTGTCTTGGGATGGTGACAAATTCTCTTCCTGGCATCCTTTTCCTATCATGCCGGCTGCATCGTCCATGGAGACGGCGGCGCAAGGACCACCTTCCTGGCCTCCTTCTCCTGTCATATCGGCTGCGTCGTCTGTGGAGACGACGGCGCAAGGACTAGCACCTCCCTGGCCTCCTCCTGTCATGCCGACTGCGTCGTCCATGGAGACGGCAGCACAAGGTCTAGCAACGGCGATTGGCAAGACACGATCTAATCGCGATGTGTATATGCACTACCTTCTTGTGGAAGAGGCCGGGCTATAATCTTGCGTCGGAAGGCAAGAAGAGACTGGCTATCTTGCATCGGAAGGCAAGAAGAGGCCGGCTTTGCATCGGAAGCCAAGAAGAGGCCGGCTGTTATGCCTCGCTCAGCAAACGAGCCGAAGGGCTGGTGAAGCCAAGCCGAGTGTGGAACGTACGGGAGAAGGCGGCGTTTGATTCGTCGGTGTCCACGCGTCGCACGTTTGAGGATACGTATGTAGCGGATGGGGAGACGCGCTGCAGTGAGTTTTTTTCCCCAAAAATGACCTGTTCTTTCTACCTTCCTTTCTCCATGCATCGAGACAGGTTCAGAGATTGAAGAAATGAAACGAACAACTTTCACGGCAGTACCAAAGGCGTCAGCATCACAGTCCTTGTCACACTGATTTGCTAAGATCATTGACATGGTAACATCTTTCTTACCATTTCCTTACATCCGGCTGAACAGTACTGCACTGTACATACATCAGGAGAATCCTGAGCTAATAACATGAACTATCGAACTATACACATACGGCAAGCTGCTGCTTGAGCTCCATCAATGGCGCCACGCCACTGACAGTGTGGCAAGGCCTGACGATGGAGCTCAAGAGCGCCCTCACGACGTCCTCAGAAGCGGCCCTTCTAACCAAACACATGGCGTACTCCATCGCTGCGGCGTCACAGGGCAGCGTGATCCTGCCATCGTCGCCCGTGAACCCGAACTCCTCTTGCGACATGCACAGGAGCTCGCCGAGGACCACCGTGCCGAGGTACGCCAGCGGCACCTCGAACCGCCTTCCGTCGGCCGAGTACACGACGCAGTTTCCCTTGCTGGCCACAGACGTCAACGACGTTCCACAGGATGCTTCGGTTTCTTTAGCCGGCGTCGAGGTAAGCCGCTTCCTCGCCAAGGCGGCCATTCTCTGCCACTTCTTTGCAATCTGAACAAGCCTCTTGGCACTGATCATGGTTGCTTCTGCTTTTCCTGGCTGAATGTTCAGAGAACCTCTGTATCAGAGGGTATTTAGCTGCTAGATGTAATGCTTAGGTTGCTGATGGACTGGTGGAATGTCGGTGCGAAGGTGGTGGATTTATATGTGAGGGGGGAAGAAGAGCACGCAGTTCAAATGTAGCTATCGCCTCTGGCTGGCAAGAGACAAGGCCACAAGCTCAGAACATGCAGTGCTGCAAGGGGAAGCAGTGTGTGGTTCTCAACAGATTTCTCTGGGCCATCATCTGTTGGCAGTTGGCACTTGTCGGAGCCAATTGTAGAAATGTTGTAGTGTCCGGGTCGTTACAAATCACAATATAATGTGATGCCATACTGCTATGCCTCATGGGCCATGCGGACCACATGTAAATTGGTTCATTTTTTCAGTTGTGCAATGAGATACAGATTGTTATTATTTATAAGACATCTGCAAGTTTTTGTGTCCACAGCTCATTGTTTCTGAATGACCGGATTAAGACTGCTCAGCCATCCAAACTTTGTGGTCTGCTGGATCAATAGCACATCATGTGAACTCCACTTCGCAGCTGCTTCTTGCAGTTCCCTGCATGGACCTACGAGATCGCAACTACTCCCTCTACCCCAATTGTTAGTCGTTTCCGGTTGTTGTGTCCACAAGTTTGACCCGATTTGTATAAAATGTGTGCAACATTTGTATCTCCAAATAAATTTATTAAAAAACTAGATTCAAAGACCTTTCCAATGATATTAATTATATACCGTAAATATTAATATTTTTTAATATATATTTAATTAAAGTTGTTTCTCGGAAAGCGTAAAGCGACAGACATTTAGGGACGGAGGGAGTAGGCAACTAGCTAGCTCCAGTTTTATATGCATCCTTTGAAGCATGGCATTGCCGTCTGACAAAAGCATGCACTCCATGCTTCCCTGTCTTCATTTTGTTTAAAAGCTTTAAACCCAGGCCATGTTTAGTTTGAAAAAAATTTCAAACCGATAAATAGTACCACTTTCGTCTTATTTGACAAATATTATCCGATCATGGACCAACTAGACTAAAAATTGATGTGATGGAGAGAGTGAAAAAACTTGAATTTTGAGGGTAACTAAACAAGACCCCAAGCTTATCTGGTGATGATCTGACGGCACAGCAGCAGCAGCTGAACAAACCTAGCCCACATGCTCCACGTTGGCCCAACAAACATGGGGTCCTCGTACCACTTCCCAGCGACACCGCTCGGCATGGTGCGCCAGCACGGATCCTGTGCAGTCCAAGCACCGAAAACACACCACGAGCATTCAGCACCAAACACTTGCCCAGAGGGTGTTAAGACGAAAAGTTTTTGAATTTCACATCAGATGTTTTATGGGACGTCGGAAGAGTTTTCAGATACTAATTAAAAAAATAATTACATAACTCGTCTGAAAACCGCGAGACGAATTTATTAATCTTAATTAAGCCGTCATTAGCACATATGTGCTACTGTAGCACTTAAGGTTAATCATAGACTAATTAGGTTTAAAAGATTCGTCTTGTGATTTCCAACCAAGCTGTGTAATTAGTTTTTTTCGTCTATATTTAGTACTCCATGCATATGTCTAAACATTCGATGTGATAAAATGAAAAAAAAATTGGGTGGAAACTAAACACCCCCAGAGTCTCATCCAAATCTTACTCGCAAAAGCGTCTTGCAACATCGCACTCAGCGTCCTCATGGCCTTGTCCCTTGCCCAACCATTCCGCTCGAGTTCGAGTGCGCTATTATTCAGGTCAAGTGGCCTCAAAACACCATCACAATCTCAATTCGGAGCTCTCTACTTATCCAGTTTCCAGCCAAGAAAGAAACAAGTAACCATGATCAGCACCAAGAGGATCGCTCAGCTGGCCAAGAAGTGGCAGAGGATGGCAGCGCTTGGGAGGAAGCGCCTCACCTGGTGGACGGCAGCAAAGGCAGTGTACACGACTGATGGGGCACGGTTTGAGGTGCCATTGGCGTGCCTCGGGACGACAGTCTTCGCCGAGCTCCTGCAGATGTCCAAGGAGGAGTTCAGCTTCATGGGCGGCGACGGCAGGATCACACTGCCCTGTGATGCCATGGTCATGGAGTACGCCCTGTGCTTGCTGAGGAGGGGCGCCTCTGCAGAGCTGGAGAAGGCATTCCTAAGCACCATGGCAATGTCGTGCCACTCTGCAAACCATGTGGCACCGTATGTGGCAGCCTGCTGCTAGTTGCACCTGTATAAGTAGTAGTTCATCACTTTAGATAGGAGGACAAAAAGAGGTGTTATTCATTTCCTTCTGATCCTGCAAACGATCAAGGAAGGTAGCGACTTAGCAAGTTAGGACCAGTGTTTTTGTTCACTGAGCGCATGTTGCACAAATACATGACTGATCACAATTTCAGGACAATAAAATTCTGGCAACAAAAGCTCAAAACTTATTGTTTTGCCGATTTATTTTGCTGCAACTGATGCCTTGTAAACACCCAGACAACAGATCCAGTCATTTGCACAAAAATTTACAGCCACATTCTGGACTTTCCACTCCAGAAAAAAAATGGCTGTAGGCCCATTGAAAAATGCCCCCATATATCGGTTCCTTAAAGATTGCTCCCCAATGCTCGCATTGCCGCATTCCGCGCGTACGGTTAGGCCTGGGCATGTCGACGTGTGTCTTCGCGCTTTTGCAAAAAATAGCTTTACATTCTGTGAAATCAACCCGCAATACAATTTAGTTCGTGCACATTTAAATATGTTACACGTACCTCCCTACCGTAAAATATATTTTGACGTCCAAGGAGAGAAAATTTGAGACTTCCATCACTTTTTACAAAAAGACGCCCGCAGCGAATTTTGCGGACTACCCCAGCCGCAACCCGCAAGCCCCCAACCCTGGCGCCCCACCCCCCCAGGTCCGCAACACTGGAACCCTCTTCGCCGCCGTCACTTGATGCTCGGCTCATGCTTGGCGCTGCCGTCGCTAGACCACGGGGAGCCGTGCAAGCTCGGAGGACACACCGGTACAGAGGAGTGCCGGGAGCCGTGCGAGATCGCTTGTGCGCAGATCGAGCAGAGGGGATCTTCCTCAGCGGCGTCTTTGCCCGCCGCTCGTGACGCCAGCCTCTTGATGGCGGAGGGGGCTTTTATGCGGCGGGTCCTCCGTGCGGATCTAAGGCAAGCAACTTCGACACGGTAATGTCAGACAGCTGAGCTCCACATCCCCTCCCGTCTCCCCTCCCATTCCTCCTCACTAGCCGGTGCTTATACTCGTGGAGCAAGGAAGCAAAGATCTTCGGCCTCGATAATGCCGGCAAGAACAGGTTGCTAAACATTGGTACATAACCACCCCCTTGTGCTTCCTGAATCTCATCTCGACACCCAGGTCTAATCGGATCTAGATCAGATCCTATCCATTTAGTATCCTCCCTGGACCTATCTGATTCATGATTATCTCGATCGTTGCGGCAGCACTGATATCGTAGGAGTTCAACATCACCGATTCAGCTCCTCTACCGGTGTACTAACCCGACGTACAAGGATTAGCTGAAGCAATGCTGCCTCGGACACACAAGGCGTCCTCTGCTCCTCCACTGTCCGCTCCTCTAACTCAGGTGCGAGTACTCCTCTGCTCCTCATCACAATGCATAGCTCTTATCTAATGACTCGGTGTACGTTCCTGTTCACACGAGTAAGATCACATTTAGCCGATTGTACAAACAATCAACACATGCACTTGTAGTGCAGCTGGCACAGATACAGTACCGTCAGAATGTTCGAGATTACTTTTTATGTAAATGAGTTGTATATTAGGTCTAGATAAGTACATGAGTTTAAGGGTCTGAAGATTTTTGACTGATGTCTAAGTCTAACAAGAATCTAAGTGTTTCTATCTACGATATCATTAGACATTGGTCATGACCTTTGCATTTTTTTTCCTTGCTTTTTTCACAGCTTATTTCAACAATTTGAGCTGCTTGCTGATATCTCAACGAGATGTGGATCTGTCATGGCTTTTAGACTTGAGTATGAAACTCTCAGGCATTACTTTAGTTTGACAGTGAGAATGCTTTTTTTCTTTCTTGGAACCAACCACATCTTCTGTCTTGTTTTATAATAAAGACTATAATATTATCATTAGAAGCATAGTATTACAGTTTGGGAAGCTTCGCCATAGATCAATTATCTTCATTAGATGGTTTACTCTGACTTCTGATATTCAGTGTTTTGTTAATTCGGAATAAGAGTAACAAATTGAACCCAACTGACTGCTTATCTTGATACTTGACAGGCCTTAATTATAGGACGGGGTGGACACCCCCCCAAGGGCACCAACCATGCATGACAGCATGAGGCTCAGGGTAAGGCACGATACCTGATTTGAAGTTTCCAATGAAATTACCTTCTAACTAATCATGTGTATCGCGAACTGGAGGTTAGAAAAGTCTATCCCAAAGGTTTTTGCATTCTACAATCGTTTCTATTTCTATATGTACATTATACCTTTATGTCAGCAGTTTACTGTTAGGTTGCATATTTGTGCCTTTTCAGTTGATTTTGCTTCTACTATCGTTTCAATTTCTCATAACTTGGTTGTTGTTGTTGTCATAATTTCTGATCAGGTACCACAGCTGGTGTGGTGCTGTCATAACAATCCCATTTGATATTACAGTAAGGTGCACCGTGAAGTTTTGTTAATTGCTACGGATGACTCTGAATGAGTTGTTGGAGTCTGCAGTCCAAATGGTTTGGACAATGCACTGAACTGTCAAATCATGCCTTAAGCTCGGACATGTAGAGACAATAGTTATTCTTTGGAGATGCGACAAGAGTTTATTTCTTTCGGCCTGTATATATATCTTCTGGTTCATTGTAATTTGTGATATGGTGACACATGAGTACTGAAGAATGCCAATTGGATGGTTGGTTCTACAGTAGTGGATCTCAGATGTATTGTTTGTGAATGGTTTGTGTATGCATGGATGGTGATAATTAGTGGATCTCAGATTTATGACGTTAATGCATGAGTGGTGATAATTATCTATATAATCATAAAAAATGACCTGTGATACCACTTGATTAGAAAAATTCTCTACATTCCGGCTGGTAGGGCGCGCAAGATTTTCTAGTACCATGAAATGGTTGTCACAAGCCATGCTAGAAATCGTGCAGCCATTGGTGCAAACTCAGATATGGAACTGTCTACTGAGTTGCATGATTAGCAGCAATCAAAGCACAGGTCACCCAACACCTTGCATGCTACTGCAACAGTAAAAGACTGTAAGAGTGTGTACCCAAAAACAGTGAAGTGAACCCTGCATCTGCTCAACTCTTGAATCTTGGATCATCCAGCCTTGTCCTCAATGATATTGAGGCATTGATGCTATCTAATCATGTTCATGCAGTGTTTCAGATTTTTCAGAGAAAAATATATGGTCCCAAATCGTTCAGAAATGATTATTTCAAAAGCTCAACCATCTAATCTCCAAACCACTAGAGATAGGGAAGTTTAACAGAGGGAAGACCTCCATAAAAGCTTGGGTCCAGTATGCTAGAATTACATCTCAGCCAATTTCAGCAGTGCTACAGTAGTACATATCTGACTGCCCAACCATTAGTCCACTATCTTTGCCTTGATGTTGCACCAAAAATTGGTCCAGAATAATAAAATCTGAACCGTGCGGGCGGGCGGCCAGAAGTTCCATAATGAAGTGGCTCATCCTTATTCTGTGTTTGCGGTGTTGGTTATTCATGTAACAAAACAATGTAAAACGTGTGTTTGCTCCCTTCTTATATGATATGGCAGGCTCCTGCCAATGTTTCAAAAAAAATAAAATCTGAATCTTGATGCCTACTTTGCAGTCATCAATGCATGCTCCAAGGAGGGAAACGACATCCGCAGATGCCGTCAATGCTAACCGGAGAAGCACGGTTTTTCAACCAAACTCCTAGAGGGCAAAGGGGCTTCGCAACAATGCCTCTAATGAGGGACGTGACACCAAAGGCGGCACCATTATCAGCACGGCCAAGGGCCTAGCAGGGCCTTCGCCCGACAACCCCCATGCCTAAGCCCCAACCAGCCACAATATGACTTGGCATAGCCAAGAATCACAGCAAGCTGCTGCTAGTAGGAGATCGTTGTGGTACCGACGAGGTCACAGGCATGCGTGACTTGTCACCGCCACGCCAACCAACAAGGGCCGCCTCCATCCTACCTAGCACCAACCATCATGGGGAGTCACATCTTATTCCTACACCATGCAAAGGATGTCGCCGACTTCGTTGCATGTCGATGTCCCTCGAGCTTCTAGAGAAGCCACGAGCATCGAGACGGGTTCAAAAACTGACGAGATGAAACCAACTTTGAAGCTAGTACCGGAGGCGTCAGCGACACAATCCTTGGCTAAGATTATTGAGCTGGTAACATCTTTCTTATCATTTCATTTCATTCTAACAACCTTTACATCCGGCTGAATAGAACTGCACTGTACATACTAACATACATCAAGACTCCTCAGCTAATAAAATGAACTATTGAAACTATACACATAGGGCTAGCTGCTGCTTGAGCTCCATTGATGGCGCCATGCCGCTGACAGTGTGGCAAGGCCTGACCATGGAGCTCAAGAGCGCCCTCACAACCTCCTCAGAAGCGTCTCTTCTAACCAAACACATCGCGTACTCCATCACCACGGCGTCATAGGGCAGCTTGATCCTGCCGTCGTCGCTCGCGAACCCGAACTCCTCCTATGACATGCGCAGGAGCTCGCCAAGGACCGCCATACAGAGGTACGCCAACGGTACCTCGAACCGCCTCTCGTCGCCGAGTACACGACATAGTGGCCCTTGCTGGCCATTGCCGTCGACGACGTTCTGAAGGATGCTTCGGTTTCTTTCGTCGGCATCGAGGTAAGCCGCTTCCTTGCCAAGGCGGCCATTCTCTGCCACTTCTTTGCCATCTGAACAAGCCTGCACTGATTTTTTTTAAAGGACAGCAAAGCTCTGTCGCAATTTTTATTAGACAGGAAAAGCCAAAAAAAGGTTTTAGTACAAAAAGAGCTACTCACCTGAGCGCTTTAGCCAAGATTGAAAGAAACACCAAAACAAGATAAAAAGCCTGAAACCACTCCCGACCGAAATAAAAACCGACTGAAGCGCAACCCGCTAACACCTAACAATAACAAAGGCCCCTTAGGGAGCAACCGCAAATGATAACCGAGTCAACTAACTTGAGGACATTCTAGGAACCATTTGCCATGTGAACAAGCCTGCACTGATCATGGTTGCTTCTCCTGCTTTTCCTGGCTGAATCTGAATGTTCAGAGAACCTCTGTATCAAAGGCTATTGTGCTGCTAGATGTATTGCTTAGGTTGCTGATGGACTGATGGAATGTTAGTGCGAAGATGGTGGATATGTGAGGGGGGAAAGAAGAGCACGCAGTTCAAGTGCAGCTATCACCTCCGGCTGGCAAGAGACAACGGCCACGAGCCCAGAACATGCAGTGCAGCAAGGGGAAGCAGTGTGTGGTTCTAATTAGATTTCCCTGGGGCCATCATCTGTTGGCACTTGTCGGAGCCAATTGTAGAAATGTAGTAGTGTCTGGGTCGTTACGTATCACAACATAATGTGATGCCATGCTGCTATGCCTCATGGGCCATGAGGACCACATGTAATTGGTTCAATTTGTCAGTTGTGCAATGAGATACAGATTGTTATTTGTAAGACATCTGGAAGTTTTTGTGCCCACAGCTCATTGTTTATGAATGACTAGATAAGCCTGTTCAGCCGTCCAAACAACTAGCTCGACAAATTCACATCATCATAGATCAGTTTGTGTCTGCTGGATCAATAGCACATCATGTGAACTCCACTTTGCAGCTGCTTCTTGCAGTTCCTTGCATGGACCTACAGTACAAGATCGCAACTAGGCAACTAGCTAGCTCCAGTTTATTTGCATTCTTCAAGCACACGCTATTGCCGCCTGACAAAAGCATTCAGTCTATGCTTCCCTGTCTTCGTCTTGTTGAAACTTTAAACCCAAGCTGATTTGCTGATGATCTGATGGCACAGCAGCAGCAGTTGAACAAACCTGGCCCTCATGCTCCACGTTAGCCCCAACAAACATGGGGTCCTCGTGCCATTTCCCAGCGACACCGCTTGTCATGGTGCGCCCGCACGGATTCTGTGCAGTCCAAGCACCAAAAGCACACCACGAGCATTCAGCACAAAACACTCGGCCCCAGTCACAGTCTCATCCAAATCCTACGCGCAGACGCGTCTTGCAACATCGCACTCACCGTCCTCATGGCCTTGTCGCTTGCCTAACCATTGAGTTCGAATGCGCTATATATTCACTTATTCAGGTCAAGTGGCCTTAGAACACCATCACAATCTCAATTCAGAGCTCTCCACCTCTCCAGTTTCCAGCCAAGAAAGAAACAAGTAACCATGATTAGCACCAAGAGAATCGCTCAGCTGGCCAAGAAGTGGCAGAGGATGGCAGCGCTTCAGAGGAAGCGCCTCACCTGGCGGACGGCAGCAAAGGAAGTCAAGAAGTGCTGCACTTCCGTGGCGAGCAAGGGTCATTGTGCAGTGTACACGACTGATGGGGCACGGTTTGAGGTTGCATTGGCGTGCCTCGGGACGTCAGTCTTCGCCGAGCTCCTGCAGATGTCCAAGGAGGAGTTCGGCTTCACGGGCGGTGACGGCAGAATCACACTGCCCTGTGATGCCATGATCATGGAGTATGCCCTGTGCCTGCTGAGGAGGGGCGCCTCTGCAGAGCTGGAGAAGGCATTCATGAGCACCATGGCAATGTCGTGCCACGCTGCAAACCATGCGGCGCCGTATGTGGCAGCTTGCTGTTAGTTGCAGCTGTATAAGTAGGGGTTCATCCCTGTAGATAGTAGGACGAAGAGAGGTGTTATTACATCCTTCTGATCCTGCAAATGATCAAGGAAGGTAGTGAATTAGCAAGTTAGCACCAGTGTTCTTGTTCACTGAGCAGTGACCACATAAGAGAAATTCTTCAGCACAATTTTCTGAATCCAAACCTGAAAGGTTACTGCCACTCCATGCTCCAGCTGAACCACAATGTGCCATCTTGCCTCTTTCATTCCAGTTGGCAACTTGCTGCAATATTCAGAGTTTTACTATCAGTTTTGTTGGTAGAATGTAAAGGCCATGCTTTCTGGTCAGAGTCAGAAGTTCTAAGAAACATACCTAATGAAGGACACATGCAAATCGTGTGGTCCATTTTCAAGTGATTTTATCATCCACTTCTGGTTGAAGGTGTATGGTTTGCATACAAATCTAGAGGGAGATGAATCCTTCAATTTGCATTGTTGTAGTGATCTTTTCTCTCAAGGCTCTGATCCATGAGTCATTTTCTAACTCTTGATGTACCGTTCTATTCTTCCTTCTGGCAAGTTGGAATAAGTGAGGTGCAAGGTTCCTCGGGGCCTAACCTTCGAGTCAGCTGTGGTGCCAAAATTTAGCTTTGTTTCCATTGCCGGTGGAGACTGGTGGAATTGTTGAACAGGGAACGATCCACTTCATTACAGGTGGCCTCAAAGCTGGCCCAGGGTTTTTCTTCTGCCATCCATTCTTGCCAAAGCCAACATAGCCGGAAGGCTCTGCTAAATTATCAAGGTCTATCATACCAAGGTCACCTATATCCTTGGGCATGCAGAGTTGCAGGCAATTGGCCAGTTAAGAAGAGACGAATCTTGTCAATTTGCTTTCTTGCCCAAACAGCGAGTGGGAAGACTGTCAGATGGTGGACCGATGTGACAAGAGTGTGATGTCCGACTCGGTTTAGAAGTCTTCCTTTCCACTGTGAAACCCCAGCCAATGGGCCAGTTGGGCCAGACCAAAATTCATGGTACCTTAGCACCGGGGGCACTATAGCTTCGGCATAGTGTTCCTAGTTTAGTCCATACCAGGAGGAAAGCAGGCAAGGACATATAGTAACCTTCGGTTAACCGTTTTGCGTAAAGCGAGGATGGAAACGTAAGTGAGTTGCTATGTAGGTGGGGCCATTCCTCAGCAGAGTGGGCCTGAGGCGTTACATCCACCCTGGGAGTCGAGGGCTAATTTTTTCGATGAGTGGTTGCACATGAACTTTTTGAAGGACATGAGTGGGCAGCCGAAGGCCAAGATAGCGGATGGGAAATCTTTGCGTGCTCCCTGGAAAGGTTCAAGTATGTGCTGTAAGTCTACATCTTCACACCTGATCGGATGGGCGGAGCTTTTGTCGAAGTTTGTGACTAGGCCGGTCACTGCCACAAAGGTCTCCATCGCCACCAGAGTTTGACTGAATCCAGAAAACAGTGGTTGCAGAAAAACTGAACATAAAATTCGCCACATGCTGACACTTACATAGCGGCTGGTCCAGCAAGGAAAAAGGCAGGACGACTCTATGGACTGTAGACCACAGTTTTTTTTTTTTTTTGAAGACGTGTAGACCACAGTATTGAAACTAGAACAATGAACAGAATATAAGGTAGTGACTAAGAAAGCTGTTATTCCACCAGAAGCAAATGAGTGTCCTAAAAAGGACATCAGATTTATGTAGGACTCCCCAGGCCAATGAAAAGTGAGCCAAACAAACAGAATTTTGTCTTCCCGAGTCTTTACATCAACACCCTGTTCGCTTATGTTGAAATTTGGCTTATGCTAATGCTTATGCTGAAATGTTGTGAGAGGAAAACATTGTTCCATGGCTAAAAAGTAGCTCAAGCAAACAGGACAAATATATGTTGGGTTCACCTGAAATAAAATAACAAAGAGTGTTCTTATATCAGTTGAGATGGTAGATATAGAAAGGGAATGGGGAGGCATAAATCTTGGACCTTTTAGCTTGGATATTTATTATTATAACTTAGTTTTCAACCAATCTTACGAAACAAAATTACAAAAGTATTCAAACAAATTCACCTGTCCATGTAGGAAATTTCAATTAGTTCTTGATAAAAATAAAATAAAATAAAATAAAATAAAATAAAATAAAATGCGTCTTCAGCTTGAGTGCCAATCAAACCAGTTACAAGTGTAGAACCAAGCAGCAGGAAACAGTGTACCATAATGGAAGGATGAGGCTGACGCAAATGTAAATAGACTGAGCAAGCAGAGAATACTAATAGAGTGGACCCAAAGAGTACCAATAGGCTAAGAAGCAAAATGAGCATCAAACTCAATCATACACAGCAATACGGCAACGTCTAGCAAGATAAAATTCATAGCTTTGTCTCTTGCCAAATAGTCATATACTGATACCTACACCCATCAGACATAGCTTATGGCCCTAGTGCTCCCTTGCTATCCTATAAGTACATGAAACTAGCGCATATCATCTTCACAAACTCATCAAAAAACTGAAGCACTAGCACAGTGCAACAAAAGTTCATCCCATAGAATTACACCATGATAAATTCAAAGAGGCTAGTTCAACTGGCAAAGAAGTGGCAACATATGGCAGCCCTTGGGAGAAGGAGGCTAACAATGATCACAACGATCAAAGATGGCAACCTATACTGTGCATCAGCCATAGCGAACAAGGGTCACTGCGTCGTCTACACAGCTGACGGTAAGCGATTTGAAGTCCCTTTGGCGTATCTCAATACAAACGTTTTTGTGGAGCTCCTGCGGATGTCCGAGGACGAGTTTGGGTTCACAAGTGAAGACAGGATCACAGTGCCTTGTGAGGGCGAAGTGATGGAGTACGTGATGTGCTTGCTTAGGAGAAAGCCCTCAGAAGAAGTGGAAAGGGCAGTCCTTAGCTCTGTTGTAATGCCATGCAACTGCATGAGTAGCATGACCATGGTTTCCAAGGGTCTTAACCAGTCACTATCTATGTTTTAGCTAATGAAGAAGTGTTGTATGCATGCATATGTAGATAGATGTACATACCCCAGTAAACAAGGATATAATTAGAATCTTGCAGTTCGTTCTCTAATGATACAATGAGGCTGTTGAGTTCACTCCACAATTATAGATCTCAGTTCTAGTAAATCTTTTGAATGTTCTGAAGGAAAATAAAAACTATACTGATTCCCCTCTTAATATTCTGCAGCGAACTTACAACAGTAATATGTATAAAGAATGCCATTGATAGCTTAGCTTCCACTTTACCTGATTAAAATGGGAGATGTTGCACCAAACATACTCAAGAAAATTGTGTGGTAATAAGCAATAAAGATCTTATCCAAAACGACTGGCAAATAAAAAAGAAGCAAAAACAACAGAATAATGTACAGGGCAACAGTTTATCTACAACCATACTGTTCAAAATGGCTGGCGTGAAAATTGAGAATGCTTTTTTGCATGACAGCAGTAAATTGTAGCTTTCAGAGGAAGAACCTTTTCATCCAGGAAGCAACCATGATTGTGACCGCGGGCACAATTTTCTCATCCTTATCTGATAGAGATCAAGAATAATATCAGCTTCAGTGGGGCGGGGGGATTGGGGTTGGGGTTACTGAAAGTGCTACAATGAAAAGACTGGTATGACAAGTCTATGCTCCATACAAAAATAACATAAGCAATGGGATCACTGACCTCTACTCAGTAATCAAAATTGACAGCTCAGCACTTCTCGTCATAATACCCAGTAACAGTAATACAAGCATATCCATGCATACAAGTGCACAAACACCATTGACAGGCACAGTCAATAATACCAAATGTATGGACTCGATATACAGCGCCTTCCATTGAGTTGAACAGTATAGAAGTAATAAGTAAGCTCATAAAGAAGATGTGCAAAAATAAAAGAGAAAATTATTGTACAGATATTTCATATTTGACATTTGGCATGTGAACTAGCATATGATATATTGATATAAGGTTATACTGGCAGTTCTTACATGTTAAGATGTCCGTTTGGCAGAGCTGTGCTCCCTGATTCTCTGGTGAAGTGATTCTGAGGCTGAAAATGATTATCTTTGATTCTTTAACATAAACTCTTAAAATCACTATGGAGAATCACTTCACAGAATCAGGAGAAGCTACTTTTTTCAGCTCTCAGCCTCTTAGTTCATTTTAGAGAATCACTTCATAGAATCAGCAGAGAATCACTTCACTCTCAAAAAACCGTTTGGTAGCCGGGGAGTGATTCTCTTCGAGAATCCGCTCCATGGAGCGCTCCCAAACGCACCCTAAGTCCATACACGAGGCATTTGCTGAAATCTGTCAAAAGGATGGCAGGTGCAGAAACAAAAGTAAATGGTCACATTTCTCACTCAACAGTAGTAAGCCTAAATTCAAAAAAATGTTCACACCCAGATTAAAGAACCTACAATTCTACAACAGGTCAGAAAGGCATTCCACACAAAGTCAAACAAGGCTATTGCCCAACAACGCCAAGAGGAAAAAAGAACATGTTGAGTCGAAACTATTAACTCAGTATTACCAACTTAAGCCTGAATGTTGTGTGCACCCAACATACAGAAGGACAAAAATCAGGAACAAATACAGTACAAAGAATCACAGAAGTAAATTAAAAATTGAATTCAAGTTCGCAGCCAGACAGCCAGCCCATGAAGCAGGAGCTGAACTGAATTTACCAGATTCTCTTGTTGATCGATCTTTAACATCAAATTTCAATTTCACATGTTTAAAAAATTACAGGAGAAAAAAAAAGTTCAGTCCTAATGGGAAATTGCTGACAAGCAGACCATTTAGTTGACATCTGATTAATTCATGTTGGTAATTACATACTAAGGTATCCATTCGCTTGGGAAGGGGGCATATCCAATGTCCAGAAAGTTCTTGCAACAAGTTGAGTATAGGATACATTTATGTATACAACAAATTAGTCCAAAATCTCTCATTTTCTTTCAAAGACAACCTTCTGCGGTTCTGCCATGCCATTTTGTTCCACCCAAATCACCCACGAGTGTCCTATTTACCTCTATGTGATACACGCACCGCTAAATGTCCCTGCGTTACCATACTGGTTTGACATACTAATAGCAATATTGGGCCAACAACTTAAATCATGTTTCCTTAGATGGAGATCGCTTTCTGACTCAGCAAACTCAGGGGAATAGAGTGGTAGTGTGGTACCAACAAAGCCCCTTATCGGAGTTCTTGTAAGGTCATGCTCGGTGTGAAATTGATGACTGATGAAACTATAACCAAGCGCAGCAGGGAGCCGGTTATCATTAGAAGATAAGACTGTGGCAGAATATTACTCTGGAATACAGAAACAAAGGAGTGTGACAGAATATTCCGCTGAAATTCAAAAGGATAGGACTGTGGCTGGATTGCACAGCAGCCAACAGATTCAATTCAACCAGTCATAATCGCATTAACCATCGAAGCCTTCAATGCTGACGAATGTGGAGAATAAAGCGCATGTCTCGCCACTTGTCGATGGGGACATTGGGACAACATGACAAAGACAAACGATTCGATCAACCGGAACCGAAGAGCAAGGGGCCAAGAGCTAGCTACGAAAAGTGCCTGTAACCATCGATGGGTCAAGGAGCAGAACCGAGCACGGGGACGAAAAACTGAAGATAAGGCGAGAAACGCGTACCTTCGACGGGCGCATCTAGGATGAACTTGCCACGAAGGCGCATCTAGATTGACGAGGTCCGCCGTCGCACGATGACCGGTGACCGCCGAATCGCCGACTCCACGCAAGCCCATCTGGAACCTCCCGAGCGCTCGGTGGACAGATGAAACGAGGGGAGGAGACTACTGGGATCAGCGGACGAACCGCGATGTCGCGGTGGCCGCTGGTTGTTCAAACCAAAAACCAGGTGATGGTTGTTCGGAGCGGCGGCCTCAGTGGCTCGGCAAATTTGCGCCGCCGAACTCCCGTGGATTGGACAGGCGGGGCCCGGCAGCTGGGCGCTCGAGGGAAAGCCGACAGGCGGGATGTTTGACTTTGACTTCGGCCTCGTTTGTAGGATTAGGTAGCATTTTTTTTTTCAGTTTCTAGAGTAACTCTACTATTTCCTCCGTATAAAAAAAATGATGTTTCAGTTTTGTCCTAAGGTCAAAATATTTCAATTTGACCAAATTTATACGAAGAATGCTAATATTTATGATATGAAAAAAATATTATTAGATTTGTCATAAAATATATTTTCGTATTCTATCTATTTGATGTCATAAATATTAATATGTTTTCCTATAAATTTGATCAAACTTGAAAGGGTTCTAAAGTATATTAATGTTCTACATGTTTGGTGTCATAGTGTTTTAAATATTTTTTTCGTAATGCTTAGGAGTGTCGCTTTCCGGACCTACACGTACCGGTCCAAGCTTACTCTCTGCGTCTTCCATTTCTCCTCTCAAAAATATCTCTTGATTTTTCTCGCCCACCACGTGCTACTTTGTTCGTCTGCCCCGTTGCACACCCCATCTCGCGCCGCGCAGCTCCCCCATCCAGCACTATGCTCCATCCTGCACCACGCCTCCTCCATCGCCACGTCGTGCTCCATGCCCCACCGCACCGCCCGCTACTGCACACCATGCCCCGTCCCCTCATGCGACGAGGTGCTACTGACGCCGTTGTTCCCCACTAGAAGATCGTGGCCGCTGTCGACGCCATGGCCGTTGCGATGCGCGACCTCAACAATGTTTCAGACGCTTCAGAGGTATGTTGCAAATGTTTCATATAGATGTTGCAAAAGTAGATCGAGAGATGTTGCATATGTTGCAGTGTTTTAGAGGTTTGTTCAAAATATTTTATCTGTTCTAGACGTACTCCCTCCGTCCAGTAAACATGCAATTCTAGCATAGTGTCATGCTTTAGTATCTTAATTTTGACCAGTTATAGATCGAGAGATGTTGCATATGTTGCAGTGTTTTAGAGGTTTGTTCAAAATATTTTATCTGTTCTAGACGTACTCCCTCCGTCCAGTAAACATGCAATTCTAGCATAGTGTCATGCTTTAGTATCTTAATTTTGACCAGTTATAGATAAAAAAAAGTATCATATTTATGATATGTAAATATCATTAGATTAATTATAAAATATATTTTCATAATAAATTGATTTGGAGCCATAAATATGAATATTATTCACTATAAATTTGGTTAAACGTGAAATACTTTTTCTGGCACGTAACCCATAGTTGTATGTTTTTACGGACGAAGAAAGTATGTTGCAAGCGTTCTGATTTGAATATTGCATATGTTTCACACATATATTGCAACAATATGTTCCAAATGTTTTAGTTGTTTCAGTTTTATGTTGTAGTAAGTGTTTTCATGTTATAAGGCCTTGTTTAGTTCCTCCATCTAAAGTTTAGTCCTTATCTCATTAAATGTTTGGGTACATGCATGGAGTATTAAATATAGACTAAAGAAATAACTAATTGCACAGATTGCGACTAATTTGCGAGACAAATTTTTTAAGTCTAATCAGTGCATGATTTGATAATGTGGTGCTACAGTAAAGCTACAGTAACATGTGCTGGTGGTGGATTAATTAGTTTTAATAAATTCGTCTTGCGGAGTACTGAGGACTTCTGTAATTTGTTTTATTATTACTATTCGAACACTCTTATGTGATACCCCTACGAAGTACTGAGCATGCTGGGCCCATACGAAGGAGACGAGGCTGCTCAAATCCCCCTTTGGCCTTTGCGCGCTCCTCGCATCGGGTTTTTTCGACTAACAAACGTTAGGGCTAGTAAGGGTTCGTTTGACAGAGATGTGCTCCCTAATTCTCCAGCTATGCTCCCTGATTCTCTGGTGAAGTGATTCTGAGACTGAAAATGATTCTGTTCGATTCATTGGCATAAACTCTTAAAATCACTATAGAGAATAACTTCACAAAATCAGGAGAAAGCTACTTTTTTCAGCTCTCAATCTCTTAGTTCATTTTAGAGAATCACTTCACAGAATCAGCAGATAATCTCTTCACTCTGAAAAAACCGTTTGACAGCCGGGGAGTGATTCTCTTCGAAAATCCGCTTCATGGAGCGCTCCCAAATACACCCTAAATACGCATTCATCTACCCTTAGATGTCGATCTATGTCAACAAATTGTAATAAAAATAACTAATTTTATCTAATCCATTATAATATATTCCTATGCAAATTGGGATGGGTTAGAGTAAAGCCAAACATGGTCGGTAGGGGATAGCGGTGTGATTTTTGTCCTCACAATCGCCCAAATGATAGTGGGCTGTCATGAGCTCCTCAGTTTCCTTGGTGCTAAAAACGGGTCGACGCAAAGAACGCCTGCAATCAGTAGCCACCTCATGAGCTTAACGATGAAACCGTAGAAGAGACCTAGGCGTGCAACCCTCTCCCAAGCCCCGACCTAACAGCCTCCCCAGCACTGCCGTCGCTGGCGCCGGCCGCCACCCAGGCGTCGGCGCCCCCCGGCCCTCCCTCCCCCTCCCTTGAAGCCCCACGATATCCGGCACACCCCAGCGGGTTCCCCACCACCCTGCGCTGCAGCCGACGCCGGGAGATGCCACCGCGACGTCCAACTCCTGCAGCTGCGGCTCCGAGGCCGCCGGCGCGGGATCCGGCGCTGCCGTGCCTCCGTGGCCCTCCAGGCCTGCGTCGCCGCCGCAGGCGGACCATGCCACCATGTCAAGCCCTAGATCCGCGCACAATGGACGCACCGCTAGCTCCACGACGCCGCCGCCATCAGCCGGCCGCCCGGTGCCGGCAGTCCCCTCCTCCCCTTCCGGCGACCCTGGGCGCACCCATCCGCATGAGCTGCTGCTGGGCGCAAGCTCCAGTGCCACATCGGGCGCAAGCACAGAGGCCGCGCGGCCGCCGTCTCCACCCGCGGGTTCCGCGCCTTCTACCACGAAGGCAAATGTCGGGTCACCCACGCAGGCTGCGGCAGATGTGGCCGCCCAGGCGGCGGCCGGGCCTACGACTGCGGCAGAGCCAGCCCTGTGCGACCAGGCGATGTCTAGGTCGACCACCCTGCCCATGCCGCCGGGTCTGGACGATGCCGCCGCGGTCGCCCAGCACATGGGAGCAGGAGCGGGGGTGAGCCCCTCCGCCGTCGCCGCCAACGTCGTAGCCACGCCAGACTCCGCCAGCCCCTCCTCGTTCTTGCCAGATGCGGTCCTGTTCTACCCAGGTCCCTCCTCTAATGGGCACACGAAAAGTTGTCGGTGGGCCGACGTCGACAGCGTGGAGTCCGACGACGACCAACCCACAACCTACCTCGATGCCCTTCTTCATCAGGCGAAATCGGTATCGGCGTCCCCGCCGCGCGCCCAGCCTCGTCCAGCAGTGGTTGGGGGCCAGGGCGGTGCAGACGCGGGTCGACAGGGATGCGGGCAAAGGACGAGGAGACGCAGCCGGTCGCGCCCCCCGACTGGTGCTGGTGCATGGCCTACCTGCTCGGCCTGTGGATGGCCACGTCCCCGTCCGCCAACACCTAGGACGTCACGGACGGGTCTCCGTCCCCGACGCTGATGGGTGGCGTGAGATTCTCCAACTACAGGACACACGACCTGCAGTCGCCTCGACCGAGAAGCAGCTTTTGCAAGCCCGAAAGATCCCGGCAGAGCTACACGGTAGATGTTTTAACTGTCTTTCCTACACACACCGAGTAGCGACCTACCAGTTGCCACGGCATTATCTACGCTGTCACGGCTACCGTCACTTCACTAGGGACTGTAAGTGGCCAGGCGTGCCGTGGCGTCGGCGTCGGAGGCAGGGTGGCGGCTCACGGCCCTCCCTGCACGCGCCACATGGTGGCTACGACGGAGCCACGTAGGTGGCTGTGGGGGGCACCAACACCTTCTGTCGACAACGCCGGCGGCGCCGGAGCAAGCTGCCGAGGGAGATCTACATTGCCACGACTGGCCACGTCGCTACTTCTACTACCGCATGTTGCTCCCAAGAGTCTGATCCGCTTGTAGTAGCGCTGTGTGAGGGCGCTGGGCCTCCTGTTTGGGTTGACCCGATGCTCAATGAGCTCGCTGCCTCGCTTGTCGTCAGTTGATCAGCAGGTGCTCCAGCGCTTGGGCGCCCGTCTCTAGAGGTTCAAGCATCGTTGGCGGACACCCGTTCACCCCCACGGATGGTTCAGCTCAGCTTTGCGGATGCTGAGGCACCGGGGGTGGATGGTGACGATCGGCCACCTCCCTCTACGCCGACGTGGGACCGGCAACCGGACGACGACGACACTTCTCCTTCGGCCCTCGCCAGGGAGTTTGCTAGGCGCGTCGCCGCCCCGCTGAAGACTCCCATCCTCAAGGTGCCACCTCGACTGAACCCGTCGCTCGCCATTGTCGGTCACCATCCGCCGTAGCACGCGTCTGCGCGGCAAAGTGTGCCTCTCGAGCCCCTAACACCACCCTTCAAGCGCAGAAGGTGCTTGTGTCCAAGTGGGAACCCACCGCCTCAAAAGCCGTCGGATAACCAGGTAGTGGCAGACTTCCAGCGGTCATTCCAGGGCCCGCTCGACTCATTTCGTGCGCTTATGAAGTTCGACGTTGCGGGGTTCGAGTCATCGAGTGTATGTTCAACGAGGCTTGCTAGTCTTGTTGGCACCGGCCCTATTGGTTGCACAATTTTCATGTAATGTAATTTAAGTTAGGTTTATTTGGGTCAGGTTGACTTTCATTCTTTCACGGTAATCTATGAATTACTTGGGGATGTTGGAAACAGTTAAACTCTACTTCTGCTTAATGAAATATGTGTCACGAGAACACGCTCGCAAAAAAAGCTGAACTTCTCATGCTCCATTGTATTCCTTTTCTCGGAGATTGGCACACACATTGACACACACTAAGGGCATGTTCATTTAATCTCAAAGCCAAGAGGAATGAGAGGGAATGAAGGGGGATTAAATCTCCAAAATTCCTCTCAAACTCCGTTCAATCCCTTTGAATTTGAGAACAAACGAAAGGCCTAAGCTTCCCTTTTTTGATGTGTCCTTGATCTCTGAGCGATTGCGATCTAAGGGTACACACTGGTTTAGAGCAAAAACATTAAACATCCAATCCAGTGAGCGGTGCAAGACGTGCAATCAGATCCACCCGTGGCTATGGCCCGTTTCTAATTTTGATTATTGAGCCGCACCGAGCTAGCTTGGTATATTAAGGAGCTGAACCAAGGCGAGCTAGGTCGATATCCACCTCTAGTGCGGCGTGTGGATCTCTAAGATGAAATGCTTCTAAACCCAAACATCCACAAGGGTCCTTCACACAGCATGAGGAGCTTACTCTGTCACCAACAAACACCAACGAAAAGTTAGCTTGGATTCGAAAATTGAAAAATAACAACAGGGATATTGCCTTAAACCGATCACGGAGGTCTTCTAATAATGCAGAAAAAAATTAGGTGCACAAAGTATGCACCAGCCTCTCATGCATACATCCTTAGATGGGTTCCATGTGTCCCTACTTTATATCCAAGAACATGGGCAATGTTGCCTTCGGTGTATCTATATGGGTCTAACTATTTACGGATCAGCCCAAGTAAACAGAGTAAGAGCATAGATGTTTGTTTATTTTGTTCGTATATACATGCGTCAGCTGAGTGTATGCACGCAATCTAACGCACAGCTGCCTGTCTGTCCCTGACCACCTGTCCACCTCCATGCCATGCCCCACGTCCAAACCCGAACATCTGACTCAACGCGGCAACGCCAACGAACGAAACAAGAAGGGCCGCTCCCCCGCCGCCCAAACCTGGCGCATCCCATGGGACCAGCCCGCCGTGCCCTCCGCACATCCGCCTGCCGGCGCACGGCCGCTTAATCTTCCCGCTCCGCCCCGTCCCGCTCCGCCCTGCTCGCAGCCGGCGTCGGCATTCGGCACGCCTGCGACCGACCGGCGATCGGTCCGGCGGCATGGCGAGATCCATCGATTGCGCCTCCGACAGCTCGGTCAAGAACGTGGCGCTGGACACGCTGTTCCTCATCGTCCTCCAGGCGGCCGTCGTCATCGCGCTCGGCAAGTTCATACACCTAGGCCTACGCCGCCACAACCTGCCCAGCGCCACCTCCCAGATCATCGTACGTACGCGTCATGCATGCACGAATACAAAGCGTCGATGGACGGACCGGCATGCAGCCATATTCGATCGAGATTCTCGAGTTTCAACGGGCATTGGCATTGCGAATCGAATGCATGGATTCTGCTGCTAATTCGCGTTCGTTCGTTCGGTTTCCAGGCGGGGATCATCGTGGGGAGCCTGGGCCTGCACGACGTGATCGTGCACGTCGACGTGGAGAACGCGGAGGACACCTACGGGCGCTACGTGTCGCAGGCGCGCATCTTCTACATGTTCTACGTTGGCCTGGAGGCGGACGTCGCGGCGCTGTGGAACGACATGCGCCGGGCCACCATCTTCACGTACGCGAGCGTCGCCACCTGCCTGCTCCTCGCGGCCTTCGTCTCCGGCGGCATGTACGGCAGCATGATGCACACCCCGGTGAGGTCGCCCGAGCTGCTGGCCGCGGTGCTCATGCTGTCCATCGCCGACACCGCCTCCGTCGACGTCTCGCGGATGGCCAGCGAGATGGGGCTCACGGCCACGCCCAGCGGCCGCCTCGTCGTCGCCACGGCGATCGCCACCAACATCATCTGCATCGTCGGCGAGGGGGTGTTCTCCTGCATGAAGCTGGCCTCCAGCAGGACCCCGGACTACAGTGCCCCGCAGCGGCTGGGGCTGGGCATCCTCGCGCTCATCAAGGTGGGCATCGCGGTGTCGCTTCTCCGGCCGGTGGTGGCGTTCATCAACCGGCGCAACGCGGGGCGGCACCGCGTCGGCAACTGGGAGCTGGTCCTGCTGCTCTTCGCCGTGTCGTGCGTCGGCAACTTCCCGCAGCGCGTGGGGTTCGACGGGATGCCGGTGAGCCTCCTGCTGGGGCTTGCGTTCCCCAGGGAAGGCCCCGTGGCGAGGAGCATCATCGACACGCTGGCGTATCCACTCCACGCCCTCGCGCTGCCCTTCTATTTCGGCGCCATGGGGATGCGGCTTAACTTCAGCGCCATGTCGGGTGCCATCCTGGTGCCGGCGATCCTCCTGACGCTGCTCGGCTTGATCGGCAAGTGCGCCGGCACCATGGGCGCCGCCAGGTTCCTCGAGATGCCGACTGCCGACGCCCTGCGCCTGGGCGTCCTGCTCAACATGAAAGGCCACGTCAACATGATCGACATGAGCTTCGCCAGTTCCGAAGGGGTACGGTAATGCATTTCTCATTTCCCTGCTGCCGCCCACCATGCTACGTGCACGTGACTGATGGATCCGAGCAAGATTGATTTGGCTGCGCACGCGTGCAGATCTGGGCGGAACAGGCGCTGATGGCGATGGTCGTCGGCAGCATGATCAGCACCATCATCGCGGGGCCGGTGTTCGCCGTGGTGTTCCGCAAGGAGAAAGAGGCGTACGAGTGCAGCCACCAGGCGCTGGAACACATGGCCACGGACCAGGAGCTGCGCATGCTCGCCTGCGTGCACGGCGCGCGCGGCGCGCCAGGCATGCTCAGCCTGCTCGAGCTGCTGGCGAGCAAGCCCCGCGCGCAGCCCACCATCCACGTCCTGCACTTCTTCGACGTCGCACGCAAGCACGACGGCCCCACCAGGCACTACCACCAGACGGTCCAGGACAGCGAGCATAAGCACATGAGCCGCCGCAAGGACGCCACCACGCAGGTGAACTGGGCCGTCGACGTGTTCACCTGCGCCACCGGCCTCGTCATCCGCCAGATCGACACCGGTGACCGCGGCAGCGTCGTGAACGCCAAGGCCATCCGACGCTGGACGGAGGACGTCCGCTCGGGCATCCTGCTGATTCCCTACCACAAGGAGCAGCACTACGACGGCACCATGGTCTGCCGGCGCGAGGACCGCCGCCACCTCAACCTCAATGTGCTAGAGGGCGCGCCGTGCACCACGGCCATTCTCGCCGACCGCCCGTTCCGGAGAAGCGGCACCAGCTTCCAGCTGCCGACCAAGATATCGACGAGCACGGAGGCCGCCGGGAACCAGGGCGACGAGAAGGTGACGACCCCCGTCGCCGCCGTCTTCCTCGGCGGCCCGGACGACCGCGAGGCCGTTGCCCTCGCCGGCCGCCTCGCCAGGAACAAGTCCGTCAGGCTGACAGTCGTCCGCTTCGTGCTCCGCGAAAGCACGGACGACCGCGTCGCGACGACGAGCGCCGACATCGACGGGGAGGTGTCCGTGGTCGTCGACGACCCGGACGAGGAGTACGTGTCGGAGTTCCAGCGCGAGTACGTGGCGAAGGAGCGCGCGGCGTACGCGGAGAAAGCGGTGACTGGACCCATGGACGTGGTGGAGGCACTGCGCGGGATGGCCGGCGCGTATGCGCTGGTGGTGGTGGGGCGTGGCGGGCGGCAGCCGGCGGAGCTGGTGGTAGGGCTGGAAGGGTGGGCGGAGTGCGCGGAGGTAGGCCCGGTCGCGGAGATCCTGGCCTCGGACGAGTCGCTGGAGATGGGCTCCGTGCTTGTCGTGCAACAGAAGACCGTGCCCCCGTTCCACCTCGACTTTGCCGCCGCCAGCTCCGGCGAACTGACACCATGACACAATGCACAAACGATCTCTCAAAGAAAAGAAAAAACATAGCTGTTTATACGTAGATGCATACGTAAATAACTTGTACTCCCTCCATCCCAAATTATAAGACGTTTGACTTTTTTTATCCCAAGTTTGACCACTCGTCTTATTCAAAAAATTTGTACAAATATAGTCAAATTTAAGTCATTCTTGAAGAACTTTTATTAATATACCAAGCTACGATAAAAAATTGATATTTTGCACAATTTTTTTGAATAAGACGAGTGGTCAAACTTGGTGTCAAAAAAGTCAAACGTCTTATAATTTGGGATAGAGGGAGTAGAAGACTAGATAAAAATTTAAAAAAATTGCATGTAAAATGAACAGTGTAAGGCCGCTGACGACTATGATGAGATTCTATTCTGTCTTGTCTGCAAAGCTGCAATCTGATTGCATCTCGCCGCCGGAATTAACTAGGGCAGGTCGCTAGCTCGATTCAGCGTCGCGGGCTAGCAGCTACGACTACTTAACAATGGCTCGCGCGGCGCCGATGATCGCCACCCGCTCCACCTTGGCTTCGCCTCCTGGCATTGTCCTGCACCATGGCGCGCTCCGCCTCCGCGACGGCCATTGACCCTGCCATGGTTCTCTCTCACAAGTTCCCCGAGGTCACACGGCTTTCGCTAGCTCTCCGTCCTCGATCACTGGACTCTTCTGGCTTGACGAGAGCTGCTCTGTTCTGCAGGTCGCGTCCGCGTACGATGAGAGGTCGCCATCGCCCAGGATCTGCTCGATGGAACGTCCCAACGGCTGCTCGGAATGGCTGATGCATTTTTCACTTGGTTGGTGCAGGGATGTAGCGCTGTACGCGCTGGGGGTGGGAGCTTGCAATGCAGATGCAGCGGATGAGAAGGAGCTTCAGCTGGTGTACCACAGGGATGGGCAATCTTCCATTAAGGTGCTCAAGATGGACCAAATAGTCGCTTGATATTTTTTACCGAAGGAATTACTCCTACCGAATTAGGATTTGAACAAACTGATTTTGGATCATAGTCGCTTGATGTTTGTCAAAATTAACTCAACATGGAACGTGAATACTGTAGCTGGGTCAGGTCAACTTGGAGGTTACTACCCCTCCTGGAATTTTATATGGTACACACCATAAAAAGCACTTCCTTTTCTCCAATCACAGATTAAGCCTCCCAGTCTTTGATCTAGTTACTTTACCTTCAATATCAGTAATGCATAAGAATCTTCATTTCAGAGAGATCTCTGTCACGCAAAGTCAACAGTAGTTTAGTCATAAGTCTGAAGTAACAGCCTAACAGGTATAAATTACTTTTGTTATGCTCATGCTACCATGGACCACCTATGTATCGCACTAGTGCACTGTTGTTTCTTACTGTGAACTGAATATTTGTAATGTATTTCATCAGAGTCTATTTATGCGGACATTTCCATATCTCTAGCTATTTTCTTCGCAAAAAAAAGCTATTTAAGAAATTGTCCCTTGCATGTCGTGCAGGTTTTACCTACTTTTATTTCTGTACTTAATGCAAAAACTGGCGATGGGTTTTACATGGATGTCCCTGGGCTTCAGTAAGAATACTTTTCACATATTTACCGAGCTTAATCGTTGGGTTACTGTGGTTTCATTAAAGTTACACAATATTTGACCTTCATTTTTTTGTCTCTAGTCATTCAATCCTTGGTAAGGTACTGTCAATATACTTACACTTGAACAATTTGGCTTGTTTCTGTTCTCCAGCTATGATCCGGCACTTTTACTGCATGGTCAGCAATACATAGAGATATATAGACCAATTCCTTCACGAGCTAATGTAAGTTGTACACCAAAATTGTTAGTCTTGAAAGAGTAACTCTTCATGATCTATGGGTTAACATGTGATGTGTAATCTAGATAGCAGATGGTAAATTTCTTTTAAAAAATAGGGCCTTACATCCTCTTTATTATAAATTGACAGACAGAAGGCATATGCCTGCATTTAAGTAAATCTATCATATTTCCTTTACTATTTAACATATTTTTCAATATTTACTATTTTGTACCCCAAAATGTGATTGACCTTTTTCTTTTCCCCAGGTTGCTAACAAAATTAAAATAGCTGGTTTGCATGACCGAGGTATTCTCGCCGTGATATTTGATCACTCAATTTTGATTGTTTTGTTTCTTCTTTGTTCTTTCTATCTCGGTATCTCCATGGTAAAATGTGTGGCCAAGGTTGAAGATTCTAGTATAGTTATTAATAGCACTAATTCACCCATGTAATCTGAGCCTCTCAGCTAAACTAGTGATGCGATACATTGTTTTGATACGTGAGCATGATCTCTATGGTGTCAGACCATGAAAAGATTTCTTCTTCCAGTCTTTTGAAGATTTATTCTGTTATAGGCTTATTATAGCTTACTAGTTTGAAATTTTGGCTGTTTCAGTGTTATCCATAGTAATGTTCTAAAATGCAAAATTATGAAGTAAATTATTTACTGGGACCATAATTCCTTGTATCTGTAACTCGATTAAGAAATCAAGAGATTTTTCCTTTTAATGTTGAATTCACAATTACGCCTGACTTCTTATGCTCAAATACCTTGTCCAGAAGTGAACAATATAAGTGCATGTGTTGATTGGAAGTACATGGTTAATGTTGCTCTTGTGCAGGGAAGTTATGCTTCATCTAAAATGCCATGTCCCTCTTTTGCAGGGAAGGCCGCTATTCTTGAAGTTGAAACACTAACATGTCTTGAAGGTTCTGGTGAAGTTTTGTGTATGAATAGGTCGGTACTTTTTTCGAACAATTGAGCTATACAGCTTGACTGGAATGAGTGAATAACCCATTGATGCGACACCTGGCACAGGAGTACTATCTACTTGCGTGGTGCTGGTGGCTTCTCCAACTCTTCACAACCGTTCTCATATGCCACTTATCCTTCTAATGAGGTTTCCAATGTTACATTTCCAGATTCCACACCTTTTGCTGTGTATGAAGATCGCACTCAGAAATCCCAGGCACGATACTTCATTCCATATGTAAATTTCTTTCTGAAGTTGTATTTGCAATTGCTTATTTCTAGCGAACATGCAGGAGAGCTTCTTATCTTTATATTTCCATTATTTGTACACTTGTTGCAACACAGCTCTTCTTTGTAGTTTGATTTGTTTTGTTGAATTTATCTGTCCTATGTGGAAGGCATCTCAAATACTGCAATTCTTTTTTTTTTCCCTTAACACAATATCTTTCAAGGCTGTTATTACATTTAGCAGCGCCGTTTTTCTCTGGTCAAATTTGACACACAACTTCAGATTAGGAAATATTAATCAAAGTGTTACAAAGTTGTCCTATTTTAAATCTCTGAGGTTTCTCTCTGTTGGTTCAGGCACTACTCTGCGGCTTATCTGGCTATTTTCATCCTTTGCATTCAGATCCCATCTTTGCACAGGCTGCAGGGTATGTTGCTTTAGCTACTAGTTACAACTCATCTTCAGTTCCAGTTTGGAATAAAAGCATTATTACTACAGTTTTGTTTTTGCTTTTTTTAGAGAGATATTACTAGAGTTTTACTATTTTGCAACTTGTTTATAAATCTCTATCCATTGCCTTGGATCAAGGGTATAGTTTGCACCATATCCCTAGTGTTCTTGTCTTCTTGACTAACTTATATATGCTTATCTAACTTAATGGGCTAGCGCCAGCTAACCAACTAATCCCGGCGTTGGCTGTTGCTAAAGTAATTGCAGCTGCTGTTCATGTGCTGTGAATCCTCAGATCCTCCTTTGGCCGAAGCGCACAACAAATTAATGCATTTTTCTGATGATGAAGTAATGCCAATTTCATGTTGTTAAGTTGGTAGCCGGTAGGACTATACAAGATATGCTAGAGTTTTTGCTCCATTTCTGGATGATCACTAGATTTACGACTGTCTGTGCTCTTCAACTCGCTAGCATTTCCTGCTCTGGTCTAAAGTCAAATGTATTTGTACATCTATCTGACCCATCTTTCATGCACAATTGCATTCTCAAACAGATTAACTTGAACTTAAAACTTGAAGGTTTACACGGCCAATAATGCCTGGACTGTCAACGCTTGGATTTGCTGTTCGAGCTATAATGAGGTCATTCTGCAACATGGAACCAACAGCCGTGAAAGGTATCTCCTGCCGGTTCCTGCATCATGTCTACCCAGGGGAAACTCTGGTTACTGAGATGTGGCTTGAAGGACAGAGGTAATGCCATGCTTTTTGGCAGCATTTTGATTCGGTAGAGCTCCATGAATACATTCCATGTTTTTGTTTTCTGTCGAAGGGTGTACTACAGAACTAAGGTGAAAGAGCACGGTCGAGCTGTGCTCTCAGGATACGTGTTACTCCAAAACGTCCCTTCACGACTGTAAGGCTGTAAGGTGAACGAACTGTGCTCCCAGTCACAGCAGTGTCATCTCAAGAAGGGGACCGCAGCAAAGTCGTCTCAAGAGTTGACAAACAAGGGACAAGGCAATTTCTTTCAGCTGGTGGTTTTTAGCATGAGTTATTGTCGAGTGGTTTAGGAACCCAAATCCTTGGGGAATGGGTTGCAGATTTCCGATTGTGAATTTGTAACAAAATCCTGTGTAGGCATCCATGCATTCCTCGTGTAGTCATGCTATCAGTGAGCTAACGTTTACGTACGTCCACATACATCGTTAGTATCCTTGTCATGTTGCCATGAAATTCTTTGCTATTGCTTGTCTTATGAGTATAGTTGTCTCCGATGTTTGAACACACTCCACTTTATGAAATTACTATTAGGTATATGCTTGTGTTGAGCCTGCCTTAAGAACGGAAGATGAGGTCTTGATCCACTATATTTTCACACGTAACAGTACGGTGCATACTGTATTTTGATAGTAGTATACATATATCACTTTCATAAAAGTATACACATATCACTTTTAAATAAATATACTTTCATAAAAGTATACATATATCACTTTTAAATAAATATTTTTATAGAAAAATAAAGTCAAAGTTATGCTTTGGAGACCGTGTCGTTGTCTAAAACGACTTCTTTTACCAATATGGAGGGAGTATTTTGATAGTAGCAAAAGAATCTACAGTACTGCTACTAGTTACTCTTAATTACCAAAATTTTGAAAGATTGGTCATTAAATTACACTTTTTTTCTCAGTCAATTAAGTTGTCTCGTACAAGCAGCCGGAAGATTATTTTGCAATCCGAAGATAATCAAACTTGGGGGGTGTTTAGTTCCTCCTAAAATTTTTTCACCCCATCACATCGGATGTTTGACACATGTATGAAGTATTAAATGTAGACGATACACAAATTACGATAAATTTACGAGATGAATTTTTTTAGTCTAATTAATCCATGATTTGACAATGTCATGCTACAGTAAATATGTGCTAGTAATAGATTAATTAGCCTTAATGAATTCGTCTCGTGGTTTTTAGGCGAGTTATGTAATTAGTTTTTTATTAGTATCCGAATACCTCTTCTGATATTCCTCGAAACATCCGATATGACACCCAAAAATTTTCAACCCAGCAACTAAACGCCCCAACCGGTTTTTTCTTCAGCCTTGTTTAGTTACCCCAAATTCCACTATGCAAAAAGAAGATTCCCCATCACATCAAAATGTCGGCACATGGAGTACTAAATGTAGATGAAATCAAAAACTAATTGCACAGTTTTGTTGTACTTTGCGAGATGAACATTTTAATCCTAATTAATCAATGTTTGAATAATTATTATCAAATAAAAACAAAAAAAGAACCGTGATTCGGCACAGTGTTTTGTTCCCCGAATCGGTGAACTAAACAAGGCCCTCATCAAAAGTCAATTCCATTGACTCGTACAAGTAGTCGGAAGACTATTAATGCAGTCAGAACTGAAGTGGCGTCAAGCAAGAAGCAGCGAAACAGTGACTGTACCAACGGCACATCGGGGATCCCAGTTAGCTCGTTGTGTCCTACTGTACCTGTCAGTGACACAGAAACCGGTATCCAAATCCAACTCGGCGGCTGCCGCACCCTCCCCTCGCCCACCGTCGACGACTCTGATCTCTCCCCTTTCAGATTCCGCTTCCACGTCAGGTCAGACGTCACCTCCTCACAGCATCAACTCCTCTCTTCATCTCCTACAAGTAGCCAGACACCACTCCCACTTCGCCGGCGATCGCTGAGAGCGACGAGGCGCAGCATAGGCGGATAGGCCGTACGGGCACGGCGGCCATGGCGACCAGCTCAAAACCCACCGCGCCCGTGGACCCCGAGGTCGTGCTCGCCCACGAGTTCCCCGAGGTAGAAGCCCCGCCACTCTTCCTCGCAACCTCCCCTGTCCGCCCGCCTTCGCGTTCTCACGTTCTCATCCCCTCTTCTGTGCTGCGCAGGTGTCCTTCGACTACGACGAGAGGTGTGGCCCGGCTCCATCCACGACCTGCCCGACTGCGCGCCTCCCGATTTGATAAGATCAGCTTCTGCAATTGATTCGCAGGGATGTAGCGCTGTACGCGCTCGGGGTTGGCGCCTGCGGCGATGACGCCGTGGACGAGAAGGAGCTTCACTTCGTGCACCACAGGGACGGACAGCCAAACATCAAGGTCGAACTCCCCCCCTCGGTTAATCCCCTCCCGTTTTGGTGCCAACTGGTAGCTGTTGCTATGCTCCAGCCTCCAGTTTTTGGCCGTTCTGCTGTTGAACTTGCTTTGCAGCCATATGGTTTGGTGTTTTATGCATACCGTATATAGCCTCGTGGAATCTGTGTTGTCGACATTCAGATTTTTACTGTAATTTGATGTTGAGTTTACATTCTAAAGTCATATTAAACTAGATCCTGCCGATTAAACTAGATCCTGCCAACACATAGAGGTATTTTACAATTTCTAAATAGGTTCGTTGTTGCCAATTATCAAAACCTTGTCTTACTTGCAGCTTGAGGTTGGAAAATTTTGGCCCTTAGCTTGCCTGTATCCATCCCAGATTTATTCCTTCAAGTTAAGTGGCTTAAGGTGCCCTTAATAAATTGGATGAAAATGGAGACAAACAAGACAACAGACGAGGAACTGTGTGTTCATCTATCTATTATCTTAGTATTTGTCTAACAAAAGAAGCCTCCATGTTAATTCTAAAGGCCTAGAAATTGCTACGTTAATCTGAGAATGTAAAAACCAAAATAACCCTATACATGTTGATAAATCACCCACACTGCCATTAAGCATGTTAATTTTTGTAAGAAGAAAAAGATATGCACCTTTAATTATGTGGGTACAAACAATTGAGGCTGAGATTAATTTGATATACTGCAAATTTAGAAGATTGCATGAGTGTGAGCTGCTAGCAGAAAAAGAGTTTGAAAAGAAATAAAACATAGAGTCCTAATAATGGAGGAAACAAAAACAATGTTCAATATGTACAGAAATGCTAAAACTATCTCTAAAGTCCTCCTAATAGTAATAAATGGTCCCAATACATGATATAGCAATGCCAAAAGCTGGATCATTCGTCTCCCTCAAGGAATTGAGGTAAAGCCGTACACAGCCTCAAGCGCTGTGTCAAGATCAATGCTGATGTGTTCCTTTAGCTCAGGTTGCGCATTAAAGGCCACTACATACCACAGCCATGGACAGTTGGACACTGCCTGAGCTTAAATATGAGTTTGTGTTGGGTATTATGTGAAATTTAATCCAGTAATTATATAATTTGCATTGAGCACCCACCAAGGCCAAGAGATTCTTTTAACAGAAAGTTAACTCGCACAAAATTAAAGACTACAAAAGTTATTGGCAATAGGAAAAGGTACTATGTGATGAAGGGATTTTGAGCTATATGAAATGACTTCGGTGCATATTTTGGTTTTACTTTGTCTTGATCCTGTTAGCAAGTCTTGTGTTAACTTCTTTCGTAGAAAATATATCAACTTGGTGCATAGATGGGCTGCATAGAATTGATGCCATACTTTTTTATTTTCCTGATGAAGTTTTTTTTCAACTGATAGGCTATTGATACTTGCTGACATATTTGCATAAGGTTGGAAGTGTGCTGTTTTTTTTTTGGCATACGCATAGTAGATAATCCCTCCATCCACAAATTCAATTTAAGGATAGATTAAGGAAGAAGGGAAATGACTGTGATGTCTTCAATGAATCACCAATATTACAAATATGCAATTAACATCTGCCTTTTCTGCTGATACCATAAACAGCAGGTGCTAAACACCGGTTACATTAACACAAAACATTATTGCCGCCAAAATAGAACTGCTGCCAAATTAGTGATGGAGAGGAGGGGGCGGATTATGTAAAAAAAACGCTTACATTTATGAACAAATTTTGAATGCTAAAAATGCTTTTATTTATTCTTAAAGTGCTAAAAAAATACCCTAGATACAAGATGTTTCTTCTGGGTAGAAAATATACCATGCAAAAAGTAGGAACATTGCATATTCTTTTCTACAATTATTTGAATTGCAAAAAACTCAGGATTGCATATGCAAACGATATTGACATCAACAAGTAAAAGGTAGTTCTACAAATTATTGACTATGTATATTTAAGTAACAGAGTTTCAAGTTTGTAAGGGTTTATGCTTCCTTTGTGCTAATCAATATTTGAAGTAATATTGTTTGCATGTTAAAAATATACAGTACTCATTATAACCTCGCAATTGCAAGCACCAATTTGCTAGTTGTTTATGATTTTTTAGACTAAACATAATCTGTTCTCTTACTGCATGAGGACCACCAAATATTTTGTTTGTGATTAAGGCATCAATAAATGTTTACAATGAACCTTTAGAGCTTATAGTGACAAAAGAAGGCTGACTTCGTACAAGGCGCGATTGAAATCAATGAACTTAAATTTGTGTATGGATGAGAACTACTGTTTTTTAGCTTGCACAGTACTACTCTGGTTTGGTTCTGGGACCTGTATTCCATAGAAAACACAATTGTTTGGATAGCTTTCAGTGAATGCAAATGACCTGGCAATGTATTAAAGCATGTACAGTCAAGAACTACGTTGAGCCCTGCAGGGAGTTTATATGACTCTCATATGGGAATATATATACTCAAAGAAGTGAAAGATGGATTTTCATGTCCTTTTATTTCTTTTACTTATATGTTATATGTCACTAGTCGTCTATAAATTCTGAATGAGACATTTAAAAGGTGAAGTTTTAATCACTGTGCTGGATAATGGTGCAAGACTAATACACTAATATATTTGTATTTTTTTTCATTAAAATGCAGGTCCTTCCTACTTTTGTTTCTTTATTTCCCAACAAGAACAGCAATGGGCTTGGATTTGTTGATGTGCCTGGCCTTAAGTAAGGGTTTCATAAAGTAATAGCTTTTGAGATTCACCCTCTCTATTATGTTTCTGCTGCAATTCTTCTTGGCCCTTGTTTTTCATTTCCATAGGTGTGCACTGTTCAGGTTTTGTCAGGTCAAATTGGCCAACAGTTTAGTGTACATTATACGATAGTTTACGTTGTTCTCTGTTCTCCAGCTTTGATGCAAGCCTTCTACTGCATGGTCAACAATACATAGAGATCTATAGGCCAATCCCTTCGTATGCCAGCGTAAGTAGCTTTACAGTTCTCTAAAGTTTGTGTTAATATCTTTGTGCTGGGAGATTATACATGGTATAGTTATTTTGGTGATTATAAAAGCATTATTTATGAGAGCTTCAGACTTCGTATCCAGAAATGGCTAGATCGGTTCCTTTGGATGTGGATTAACCAACTGGAGTTTCATCTCATCTAAACTGGATTGTTTTCAATTTATTTTTGCATGCTCATTAGTTATGACTATGAGTAGGTCAATGCAACAGCTAATGCTGATGCAGTTACAGCAATGCTCAATTTTCGTGTTCTATTCAGAATTTAGGATGAAACATTCTTGAGCAGCCCTTCTTTGGTTTCAACTTACAGAAGCAATTGTCTCTTGTATTTATTGTTCAGGTTGTAAACAGGATTAAAGTAGCTGGTTTGCATGACAAAGGTACTTGCTCCCCACCCAACCTGAATTGATAAACTTGTTACTGACTGAATGATGTGAATACCTTTTTATCATTCACACTCCTTGCTTTTTTCATCCTTAAAATTAATGTCCATGTTTCCCTATCTCAACTCCTTTTTTATGGTAGCTCTGACTCATGTTATTTCTTGATATCAAATATTTAACATTTGGTTGAGCTAGGGGGCAAAGTTCAGCATTTGGTTATATACTAACAATAACAATTCTCCATCTTGAGATAATAAGAACCACAGAATTTATTTTTTACACAGCAATGAATGGCACACACCATAAAGCTACAAACCATTTCCATAAAACCATAACGAAGAACAGTATACCTTAATCCTTCCTGTGAAGTGCTTCAAATAAAACCTGTCTATTATCATGTGATAGTTTTGTGCTTCTTGCAGTAGAGTTTTGAAGTTGCAGTTTTGTTCTTGGAGGAATGAAGGGCTCTAGTGAAAAAGATCTTTATTTGTCAACTACGTCCTGTGTAACTATTAAGTTGGCCCTTTCAATTTGACCCCTCTGCTTAAAAGTGTCCACCACCCACTCCTGCAGTAATTTTTAGTCAAACTGCCGAAGACTTAGCACCTTGAGTTTTAATGGCATCCTTTAAACGATTTCACCACTGATCTGGCATTTTTTTTCGAAAACCCACTGATCTGGCATCCTTTGTGCTATTTTACCATAACTGCCAAAGTACTCCAAGGGCTTATATTCCATTTCATTGAATTGATTTTACCGAGATACTATTTTAATGTGCAGGGAAAGCAACTGTTCTTGAGCTCGAAACTACCACAAGCCTCAAAGAGTCCGGCGAAATTTTATGCATGAACAGGTCAGTATGATGGCCATTTCATTTGACTCCCAAATAGAGCACCATAACCTACAAAAAGAACAATGAAGTTATCTTAATTTGTAATGCAGGAGCACTATCTACTTGCGTGGTGCTGGAGGGTTTTCAGACTCTTCGCGACCATACTCATATGCTACTTATCCTTCTAATCAAGTTTCTCGCATTTCTATTCCCAATTCGGCACCTTCTGCAGTATATGATGACCAAACAAAGCAATCCCAGGCATGTTACTTTATTTGCTTGTGCAGTACTGCAATAACTCGTCTTTGATGTTAATAAGGCGCAACTCATATCTCACACTGTGATACTTTTTGTATAGCCTGTTTTGATGAATTATGTGTCCTTCCTATTGGCATTATTCATAGTACAATTCAGTGTCTGTGCTTTCAAGTGTTTTGAGTTCTGTGTTATTTGGCCAAGACCCCAACAAGTTTTTAGTTTTTTGCAAATGAAATCAGTTTCTCAGTTTGTTAACATGAGTGTTGTTATGCAAAGCCTAATTCTTTCCTTTTTTAATCAGGCATTATTATACAGGCTATCTGGGGATTACAATCCTTTGCATTCAGACCCTGATATTGCACAGCTTGCCGGGTATGCCCCTTCGGATTGCTATTTATCTTTGTATTTATAGTGACATCGAGGAAGTATTTGGGGGTAAATGTTGGGCCGAGAAGCTCTCAGTTTCAGGCTTTCAGCCTATTCTTTCTTAGCACTTGTCCAAGTTAAGCACCTATTAGAGAATCTCAGGAAGCAGGTAACTAGTTACCTAACAGCATGCTTGGTTAGCGGAATGTCTCCATGCAGAATTATCCGATCCAGAAACAGAACCACCTCAAGCTGCTTGGTTTGCGTCAGGGATTCACATCATCCGTCACCATGTAGTACTCCTGCGATAGTGATTCCGCAGGATGAGTTCATTCCGCAAAAAATGCCGGACTGACCCATTCTGATTAAACTCATGCAGCATGAACCAAATCCGCAAACCAAACACACTGTAAAAGTATTATACCGAGTATTAACAGCAGGGCTCCAGCTCTCACTTGCTGTATTAACTTACATCCTTACCTCTAAAATAAAAGGAGCAGCCAGTTTTCCACTTTTTTCTTTTCTTTTTTGATAAAGAAACCAGTGTCCTACATTAGTCCATGGTTAGCACTTATCAGACGCACTGACATTGGTTTGGATATTTTAGACGAAAATGAAGGATTCCTTGATGCCATGAACTTCAGGTTCCGAGTCATTTCCCCTCGTTTGAGATGAACTTGAATCTCAGCAAATGAAGGATTCCTTGATGCCATGAACTTCAGGTTCCGAGTCATTTCCCCTCGTTTGAGATGAACTTGAATCTCAGCAACTAGTGTTCTACGATAGTCCATGGTTAGCACTTACCAGACACACTGACATTGTTTTGGATCTTTTAATTAAAAAAATGAAGGATTCGTTGCTGCCACAATGCTAAGCATGAATTTTAGGTCCTGAGTCCTTTTCCTTCATTCTGATATGAACTAGAATCCCAGTGAATGTCTCTGCGCTCCGTATATTCAAATGATGACTTGATCTTCCGAGTGAAATATTTCTGTTCTGTTTATTTACATGATCTGACAAAAGTACTGCAAGATCCCCCCTTTACCTGGACTCAGCTTTCCATGCGTGAAGCTTTGGTTCTTTACTGAAGATTTTGTCTGATAGGAGCTTTTGCAGGTTCACTCGTCCAATCCTGCACGGTCTCTGCACCCTAGGATTCGCTGCTCGCGCGGTCATAAAATCTTTCTGCTACGGTGAACCGACGGCAGTGAAGGGCATCTTCGGCCGGTTCCTTCTGCACGTCTACCCCGGGGAAACGTTATCCACCGAAATGTGGCTTGACGGCCAGAAGTAATAAACTGCTATTCTGGCCACAGCTGAACTCTGCACCTACTGCTCATATTCCTTGCTCACGAAAATGATTCGGCCTTTGCAGAGTGCACTACCAAACGAAGGTGAAGGAACGGAACCGTGCCGTGCTCTCTGGATACGTGTTGCTCCAACACACCCCCTCATCATTGTAAGTAAAAGAATTTGTTTCTTATTTGGTGCCCGCTGAAAACAGTGGTTGTGATAAATTGGGAGTTGCTGCACGAGGTGGGCTGCCACTGTAAATCTGTAATGATAGCCAGAAGTCATGTATGGGTCTGCACATAACACATTCGTACTATACTTGATACGAAATACGTGCCACTTAAATACGCAGATCCGAACGCCTTGATATTGTTTTGTTTCGTTTTGGCGAGGTAACTGGTTTGTTGTTAAGTCGGGGATAAAGAAAAGCTTTCAAACCAAGAGACTCGAGTCTGTTACGTGCCATCGTTGGTCTATCAAACGTCAGCCCGTGACCAATCCAGCATCAGACTGGGCACTGTCATTCATAAAAGTGATTACGTGCTCCTGCCAGTCTGCTGCCTCTGCTTTGCCCGCGGAGGCTGCTGGGACTCGAGGGAATACGTGATCACTGAAAAGGACTGACCAGAAAACGAAGAGAATCTGGAGAAAGAATCTGACTGACGACAGAGATTTGTACCAAAAGATAAAGCTTCGCTTACGCTTTCACCACCAGGTAGTATGATATATCATATATGGGACCTGCGTAGCGGCAGCGACGAGACTGTCCGCTTTTTCCCGACTATTTCCGTTGGGCTGCATGGAGTCTTGCAGAGAAAAAAAATGGCTACCGAATAGTAGATGATCTTGTGAAACAAAAGAACAGTTATTAAACATGTACGCGTCGGAAGTCGACTTGAGGTTTGGTCTTTCCGTCTATATAAAGCTCTGCCGAAGTTCAGGCGAGCTCGACTAAGTTTCGGCAACTAAACACACACAGTTTCATAGCTGGACTGACGATACAGGCGGCAGGCCTGTTGCTCATGATAAGCCTGGTGACAACAAGACAGCCTGTTCGTTTGGGCTAAAATATGGCTGATCTGGCTGTTTTTTTTAGAGAAAAACACTGCTGAATAACTGACTGATCTGACTGATAATCTCAAGCGAACAAACTGATAGATCCTTGTTTTCGGGAGCGACTTCGGAGGGAGTATACTCTATAAAAAAAAACAACTATAGGAGAGCATTTGGTTTGTGCGTTTTAGTATAATATATTACGACTTGATCGGACCACCATCCATCGTCATCACCCCAAACCAATTAGAAGGACCACCACTGTCACCAAAGTAGTATTACACAGCTCGTTATTGCCAACCATCAGGGATTGCCCACCATCAGCTTCTCGTTGTTTGATTTGTTTGTTTTGATCCCACGGAAAAAGTGAAACCTAGTTAGCTACACGTATATACATCTATCCCGCCTCAAAAGAATAAGAATGAAGCTACTCTACATCTGTTTGGACCACTCATGGTCAATTTTTGGGTTTCAACATTTTCTTATAGGTAAGCTCAGCAATGTCTTTCCCATTATTAGTGCTTTAGTAAGTAGTACTCAGAAGTAAAGGAGGGCCTATTACAAGCCGACACCAAGTACAAGAGTGTCGATGCAAACAGGAGAATTAGCAACAATTTTCAAGGTCTAATTAATCCTCACAAATAAAAAAAACCGACAATGCATTGATCTGCCGTGTGTTTTTCCATCCCAGAACTCGCAAAAAAAAAAAGGAGATGAGAACCAGTGCAGGAAGCTAACGATTCATTTAATGATACTAATTATGCACCATAAATATTTATATTTTTTATTACATTTGGTTAAAGTTAAAAATATTTGACTTCTTGAAAAGTGAAAATGGCACTCTTTATAGGATGGAATAAATAAGCAGAAACAAAAAGAAGGCGAGCATAGGACATTGTTTGCAGGTGCTCGTAGGAGGTACTCCTCCCAATCTTAAAATAAGTGAATTTTTTTAAGAGTCATGTAATTTTAGAACCATACCTATTAAAATACAAACATTTATAATAATTTATTAATCATGTATTATATTCTTATGGTCAATCTATTTGGACACACAAACACTGATACTGTTTAAAGTAGAGTTTATCAAACTTAAGAAAAAATAGCATGGGTTAAACCTATAATTGCATTTTCTTTTACACTAGTAGCTAGGTAGGGAGGTGGTTGAGGAAGCAGGAGTCCTGTTGGAGACTTGCAGTAGCGCCCCCAGCGAGCTACTCCTATTCCTATCTTGAGCCTTGTTTAGATGCAACAAAAAGTTAGAATTTTTTCACTCTCTCCGTCACATCAATTTTTAACCGCTTGTATGGAGTATTAAATGTAGGTAAAAAAATAACTAATTATACAGTTTAGTTGAAAATCACGAGATGAATCTTTTGAGCCTAGTTGATCCACGATTGAACAATATTTGTTAAATAAGACGAAAGTGGTACTATTGATCAGGTTAGAAAAATTTGCAATCTAAACGTGCCCTTGGTGCGTCGGTCATTCTCCATGCTCGGTTGGTTCCTGCTGCTCATGTCGTGCTGGCGGCGGCTTTTGGTTTTGGGGAGACACAAACAGCCGCACATGACCCTACAGAGGTAGGTTAGGTGGAGCCGTGGAGGTGACGACGGTACGTCCATCCGTCGCCTCCTCATCTCCGCCGTCGTCCGCGTGTGGTGTGCGTACAAATGCATTGTACATCGGTGGTGGTGGATACCATCGCCGGGCGGGCCACAGCCCACGGCCCACGGCCCACGGCCCCGTGCTCGTGCTCGTGCTCGTGCATGGTCCATGGCTCGTGGTCGTGGACTCTTGTTTGGGGATGGATGGGGAAGGGAAGGTTCCAATGGGCAGTGGGGCCCGTAGCGTACAGGTGGTGGTTGGATACTTGGATGCGTGTATACGTACGTGGGTGGGTGGGTGGGTTAGACAGACCAAGACCAGACGCGCCAAATCCCAGAGACGACGACACCCCAACGGCCCACCTCGCCTAGAGTCGTACGTACTTGGATTAGGCGACTTAGTAGTTAGATAGATTAGGCTGCTTAATCATAAGCCGGTGTGCACACGTGATCATGCTTGCAAACGAAAGCGCGGATCGCTCCATCGGTTAATAATACTACTGTACATTTGCTGCTCTCCGTCGTCGGCTACGGCAATGATCGATGCCTGCCGGGGGGGCATGTATGGGCCACGGCGATGGCGTCGCCGATAATTCTTAAGCAGAAATCACGCATCGACAGCGCTATCATTTCGCGGCGCCGGCGCCGCGCGACGACGGCCGTCTCCTTTATCGACCCATCCCCATCCATACCACTTTGTTGTCCCACAGCTATAGCGTGCAGCAGTACTTGTGCGTGACGCGCTAATGAGTGCGCGGTACGGTGCGTGCTTCTTCTGTTTTCGCAACAAGTGGGTTGCGGTTGTTGCAAATATGCTTTTGGCTAATCTGATGGAACGGAACGGGACGGAGACGGGAGCGAGCGAGCGAGGTGGTGGTGGGTTAGCGGCGATGGAGTGGAGCGTGATCCCAAACCCCAATCATGGTGCATGGCCATTGGCCAGGCCACTCACTACTGTTGGCTGGGTGCATATCATTGCGCCCAGGGCTCGGCTCGCATCCCGAGGCCCTACACTACACCTACGTTACGGCCGTGCGCGCGGGGCCGGTTCATCGCTGTTCTCGTCGGCTCTGCACCAAAAGATACATAGTACGCTGTACGCTGTGTTCACAATTCACATGAACGACGTAAAGCAAGCTGTACATGTACTCCCTTCGTCTAAAAAAAATACAATTCAGTATCATATTTGTAGTCTATCATCTTTGACCAATTATAGATAAAAAAATATAAATATTTATAATATAAAATAATTATTATTAGATTAATTATGAAATATACTTTTATAATAAATTAATTTGGGGCTATAACTATGAATATTATTTACTACAAATTGATCAAACGTAAAGCACTTAGTTTGGCTAGCTGCACTCTTCTAGGGACAGAAGTAGTACATCATTTCCCGGTTTCTCACCAGGTTGCCCGTTCCTTGGCGTCACCTGTGGGCCGTGGCCGCCTCGTCCCGTCGTCGGCCCCCCTCCTACAATACGTTTTTAACCCCGGCCCGTTCCCTGCTGATGGACCAGGACGATGCAGAAGTTGGCTCCCGCAGGATTTACAGATTTTACCGTTACGACTTCACTTGATACGTTCACTTGACCTGCAGCGTGTTAGGGCAGTCCCAATGGTGCATTGATGATGATTTTTATTCTCATTAAATGACTTGCCACGTAGGTAAAATGCTGACATGGCAACGTAATTAATGAAGAAAGAGAGCAAAAATCATAGAAATGGTTTCTTTATGAAGAAATCAGGTCTACTCTTGACCCAATGCACCAAGAAACCATGAAATCATCATTGGGGAGAAACCACCAGTTTCTAGGAAGCTCGTGTCGCACTCTCATTGGAGAAAGAAGATAGAGTTGAGAGGAGAAAGAGAAAATAATTATTACTCATAGAAACTATAGATTGGAAAACAGTACTTTTTTAGTGCGGTATCCTATATTATAGAAACTACTAGTTTCTTTCATTGGGACTGCCCTTAAACATCCGCCATCCGGTACGTTCTCCCGGTCTTCCCTCCCTCGTTATCAATACAAGTACTAGTACCTTCAGCAAGAGGGTTAAGAGCAGGTACAATAATGGGCTTATAGCCAAGCTAATGCTGATGTGGAGGAGAGAAGGGAAGAGAGAGATGAGAGCTTGGCTCTCATGTAAGCACCAAGCTGGGCACGGAAGCATAGGTATTAGTGGGCCCAAATAGCAAGTGTTGTGAGGAGAAATAGGAGAGAGAAACTTTTTAAAGACAAATAGGAGACACTTATTGTATAACTTGGCTCTTATAGCTTATCTTATAGCCAAGCAACTTGGCTGTATTATTGCTCTTGCTCTAATTTCAGAGCGACGGGGAGTCAAAAAAAACAAAGATCAGAATTAACGCCATACTTAATTTCTCGATCGAGTGACCCCAGAAACAAGAGATACTGTACGCTGCTAAAACCAAAGCAAGTATAGTCAAGGAAAACCATCAATTCAACTCGTATTCCCTCCGGTCAAAGCCGGTCAAGCTTTTTTCCCAGACCAACAATGAATGAAGCCGACACGCGGGCCCTCGCCTCCTTGTCACGCGCGACCGTGGCCCCACCCATCAACTCCCCGTTCCGTAAAACCCAACCGCCCCGCGCTGACGGCTGACGCGCGTGCCCACCTCACCTGCCGCCTGCTGGTGCCGGTGGTGGTCCCTCTCGTCAGCTTCTGAGTTCTGGCCCCGTGTGGGTGTGGGTCGTCGTCCGCTTTTTTCCGGCTTGCGCCGACGCCCACCAAACCAAAATCCGTCGTCTGCTGCTTCTCCATGCCTTGTGGCTCGCTCGGTTTGCTCCATTTGTTACCGGTGGTCGCCAATCACGTCCAAATTAGTATTGCCTACAGTAAATAAGAGTATCTCACAATTGTTTCTTTCCAAAAATTAGAAGCCTTAAAAGATCCCTCGAAGATAACTAGTGCTGACATGACCCAACACCATACACTATACTACCTCAGCAGACAGCAGCAGCTGCTCAGCGTACGTACTGCTGGTACTCCTACTCGGGCCATGTTTAGTTACCCTCAAAATTCCAAGTTTTTTCACTCTCTCTCCATCACATCAATTTTTAGCCGCTTGCATGGAGTATTAAATGTAGGTAAAAAAAATAACTAATTACACAGTTTAGTTGGAAATCACGAGATGAATCTTTTGAGCCTAGTTGGTCCACGATTGGACAATATTTGTCAAATAAGACGAAAGTGGTACTATTCATCGGGTTGAAAAAACTTTCAATCTAAACAAGGCCTCGGTTCACGCTCACACCTGTGCGAAAGCGAGAAGCGAGCAGACGCCTGTACAAAAAAGATGGATGACGTACGCACATAGTACTCTCACTACAGAAATACAATGCGCACACGATACGTACATGAACACTACCCCTACAAGCGGCAGTTTATATAAGCACGAACACTAGCATCATTAACACCACCACTAACCCCACCATTCAAACGAGATTAGCACTAAAAAACGGGGGAGCTCGGAGAAAAAGGAATAAACAAATAGAGGAAGCAGCGCAGTCGGAGGCAGTGGGCTGGTTCGGCTGGTAGAAAAGCCGGCTGGTTTCGACTGATTTAATAATATTCTATAAGAAAGAATAAGCTGAAACAAGCCGAAACATGATCTGCAGAACAGGGCCAGTGAGATCGCCCGCCCTCCTCCTGGCTCCTGCACCTGCAGCTGTGCGGTGCTCCCATCGCTTTCCCCTCCCCTCCTTCCCACTCCCAGATGCGATTCCCTCTCCACCGCCACAGCGCCGCCTAGCTTAGCCAACCCGCCTTCGCCGCCGCCGCCGCCGCCGCAATGGCCAGCGCGTCGGACGACGAGGCCGCCTCGGACCGCTGCAGCGGGAGCTACAGCCCCAGCGCCGACGTCAGCGAGTCCGAGACCTCCAGCGACTGCTCCGCGCCCACCACCCGCCGCTTCGCCTCCTCCTCCTCGGCCTCCGCCACCGTCTCCCGCCTCGCGTCCTCCTCCTCGTCGCTCCCCACCCCGGCATCGGCCACCACCTTCTACCTCTCCAAGCCCGTCTCCGACCTCTCCGGTAAGCGGCCCCCGCCTGCCTCCCCTTTTGCTTAGATCTCACTCCAAAATCTCCTCTTGTTCTTTCCTCTCAAAGCAAGTTCTTGTTCTTGCATTCTGCTTCTGTGGCGCCAGAGATCGACATGATGAAGGAGCGCTTCGCCAAGCTCCTGCTCGGCGAGGACATGTCCGGCAGCGGCAAGGGCGTCTGCACCGCGCTCGCCATCTCCAACGCCATCACCAACCTCTCCGGTACGCTCGCGCCCACGGCCCGCCGCCGCCGCCGCCGCCGCCGTGCTACTCCTCCACCCGCATTGACCGGATTCCTGATGGTTTTCCTTTCCCGATGCCTGTCGTCCAGCCACCGTGTTCGGCGAGCTGTGGAGGCTGGAGCCGCTTGCGACGGCGAGGAAGGCGATGTGGACGCGGGAGATGGAGTGGCTTCTCTCCGTCGCGGACTCCATCGTCGAGCTCACCCCCTCCATCCAGGAGCTCCCCGAAGGCGGCGGCCAGTTCGAGGTTATGGTCCCGCGCCCGCGCAGCGACCTCTACATGAACCTCCCCGCGCTCAAGAAACTCGACGCCATGCTCCTCGCCATGATTGACGGGTTCAAGGGGACCGAGTTCTGGTACGTGGACAGGGGGGTCATGGTCGAGGACAGCGGGGGGCCGTTCCCGTCGTCCTCCTCCTCCTCGTCTTGTGGCCGGCCGTCGGTGCGGCAGGAGGAGAAGTGGTGGTTGCCCTGCCCACGAGTGCCGCCCAAGGGGCTGTCCGAGGACGCGAGGAGGAAGCTGCAGCAGAGCAGGGATTGCGCAAACCAGATACTGAAGGCGGCCATGGCGATTAACAGCGATGTGCTCGCCGAGATGGAAATCCCCGAAGTGTACCTGGAGACACTGCCCAAGGTAAAACACTTACAGTTAGGGATTCACTGGTACCAGCTATATCTCTTGCTATCCATGTGGTGTGCTGCTATATTGTGCTTCAATCCCTGGTAAAAAAAAGGACTAATTGCATAAAATCCATGCGAAAGGGACCACTCACTTCCTATCATATACGCATGTAAATGTAGAGCTCAGTTAATGTGTTTTAGTACAGTTTGTCGAGTGAAGGTGCTGGGCATCAGTTATGGCAATGCTTTTTTTTTTTGCATGAGCAAGTGTTGTCACTTTAGCTGTCATCAATTCTAGGTTCTAACCCATTTTATTTCCAATGCAAGCCCGTGGTACCTCCAGTTATTAGTGTCATGAGGAATTAATTGATGACTGGAATATGATATGGAAAAGCTTAAAAAAGCCATAACTATATTCCCTCTTGTATTTCATTGAGAGTAAATATGTCATGTTGTGCGAGATTATAAATGCTTCTTTTTGAAGGCCTGAATGTTTCTAGTCTAATCACTTTGTTCTTGGTATGGAAAAAGCTAATTCTTGTGTCCTTAGATAGACTCTCATATGCTAAGACTTCTCTTAAATTTTCTAGACCAACTTGGTTTAGTGCATATTGCAATTTCATAAAGATGTTTAATTAGCATTCCCTAAATAAAAGATGAGTCTGGCAGTGATTAAAGTTAAGGTCATGTAGAACTGCAGAGAATGAGGTGAACAAATACAGGCCTTACTAGATGCAGAACTCAGTTATGAATGAGTTTAGCATTTTTAGTATTGTCACTGCATGTATCAAGGCATTTCTTTCCCTCTTTGTCGATACTGGGGCGTACCTGTCACGCAAAACAAATGTCAATCCTGCATTTTCTCGCTCAAGCATGTGACTGCTCATGTCAGTTCTTGTAGTAACTCATGTTCTTTTGAAGGTATAATCATCTTTATAATGCATCTGTGTAATTTAATACGAATGTGTGTATTAGACCTATAGATCAAGCATGTGACTGCTCTTCTCAGTTCTTCAGATCACTGTTGACATCCCCACTCTGTTTTTGTCTGCGAATAGTGCATAGTTTTATTTGGTCCAACATAGCTTGTCTCCAGTAAAACAGGAGTGGATGTGGATATTTCCATAGTGATTCACCTAGTCGAATATCTTATCTTTTCTGCAGAATGGTAAATCTTGCTTGGGTGAGATAATTTACCGATACATAACAGCTGAGCAGTTCTCACCAGAATGTCTCCTAGATTGCTTGGATCTATCATCTGAGCATCACACACTTGAAGTGGCAAACAGAATAGAAGCTGCCATCCATGTTTGGAAACTGAAAGGCCAAAAAAAATCAACACCTCAAGCCAAATCAAAGAAATCTTGGGGTGGAAAAGTGAAGGGTCTTGTTGGAGATAAGGAAAAGAGCAACACTTTATCTGAAAGAGCTGATGGTCTGTTGCAGAGCTTAAGATTGAGATATCCTGGTCTGCCACAAACCTCCCTTGACATGAACAAGATCCAGTATAACAAGGTAAAGCCCGTGCAAGGACAAGTAACCATCTACTTATTCTGGCCAAATCAAAATTAATCAAGACTTTCTTTCAATTACACAAATCACAATGTTCACTTTGTTTCTTACATATTTTTCCAGGATGTTGGGCAGTCCATTCTTGAAAGTTACTCAAGAGTTCTGGAGAGCTTGGCATTTAACATAATTGCAAGAATTGATGATGTGATTTATGTTGATGATGCTACAAAGAAATCTTCTGCTGCCGAGTCTGTTTCAATCTTCAATCGTGGCACAGGTGTACCAGTTCAGAAGAGGATCTCTCCAAGCCCATTCTCTATTCAAAATACGCCATATGCCTCTCCGTTTGCTACACCCACTTTCTGCTCCTCCACCCCAGTTGCAGGCAGCCCTGGAAGGGTACAGCCCCCATTAAACAAAAACAATCTAGGAACACAAGAAATCAAGGTGGAAAAGCTTTTTACTGGTGATCTGGAGAAGGTCTGGACATATGCTGGAAACCTGAGCGCTAGGAAAGATGCTGGAGATGCTCCCGAGAGAGACTGAAGGGCGGTGGAGGAAGGTAGACAGGTACCGACCGTTGACAGATCCTGTAATTGCCAGTAGCTAGAATTTTCCTGTACAGAAGCAGCATGAGTAATTTTTTGTGCTTTTGTAGCAAGCCGATCATTGTGTACTCTGTTTACAATGAATGGATGTCACCTGATCTGAACAGAGAAACTTGTAGTTTCAGCTGTAGTTTTTCTGGATTAGCTATTCAGCGGTGTACTTGTTCTTGTTTATACTGCAACGCTGGGTTCAGCAGCAAGTGACTGAATTCCTGCTGCTGCTGCTGCTGCTGTTTTTTTTTTTTTTTTTTTTTTGGTCGCTGAAGGTGTTGGTGAACAGCAACTTCAGTCGCAGTGGAATGTAAGCTGATGTTGTATTCCGATGCCTGATCTTCTGCTGCCTGTTAGTTTTTGTATATGCATTTAAGGAATTTGATCAGTCCCTCTCTAGTGCTTAGTGTATTGAGAGTTCGTTGCCGATCACATCTGCTGAGCCTGAGCGGAACCAGTTCCTCGTCCTCCGCAGTACATCTGCCAGTGAGCCTGCCTGACGTAGCACATGCTGCTTGTTCACTGCCGCTTATGCTAGTATCCAGATGAGATCTGGATGTGTCGAATGATAAAATGGCAGACTATTTATTCATTCAGGGTAATCAAATGCAGTTGACAAATCGTCAGATCTCTGTTTCTCTCTTTGCTCTGCACTGCAACTGGATGGTATTACTTATCTACAGCTTGTGCATGGAGGAAGGAAAAGACACACCCTACTCCAGATTCTTACGGCAACGTTACCAAACCCACAGGTGAAAGCAGCATGCTTCAACTGCAGATATACCAAGCTGTCTCCCTTCGTCTCCGATCACCTCCATACGGAGCAGCATCTTTCTTCTCCATCCACGGCAAGTTTGGCAACCGGATTACCGGACAGAGACAGTGCACATTATAAGTAACTTGGCCGCGGCCACGTACAACACAAGCAAAGCTCTACAGCTCTCCACATCAAGATCGAGCAGACCAGCAGCAGCAGCCGCGGCAATGGCGTCCACGACGGCTGCTACAGACGCGAAACCGGCGCCGGCCGCTGGCGGTCCGCAGCTGAAGCTGCTGGTGGACAGGCGTTCGCTGCGCGTGCTGTACGCGGAAGCCCGCAAGGACGCGGTGGACTTCCTGATCGGTCTGCTGCGCGTGCCCGCGGGCCTCGCGGCGCGCGCGCTGGCCAAGCACGGCGAGCCCGCGCCGGGCTCCCTGGGCTCGCTCTACGCGGGCGCGCTGGCGCTGGACGACTCGTTCTTCGCCTCCGGCTCGCCCAACCGCGACGCGCTGCTCAGCCCCGCGGCGCTGCCCTCCGCCGCGCTCCCGCTGCTGCTCGGCGGCGAGGGCGCGGTCCCGCCGCCGCTGGCGCCTCCTCCCACGCCGCAGCGGTACTTCCGGTGCAGCGCGTACATGAACCCGTGCCGTGGGAACCCGACGAACGTGACGGACGTGTCGGGCCTGCCGTGCCCGGCGTGCCGGCAGCCGATGACCGTGGAGATGCGGCTGGCGCCCGGGGACGCGCACGGCAAGCTGGCGCTTGCGCAGGCGCAGGAGGCCGCGGGGCTCGGCGGCGGCGGGTATGTGAGGGAGGTGGTGACGTACCTGGTGATGGACGACCTCACCGTGGTGCCCATGTCCACTATCTCCGCCATCATGCTGCTCAAGAAGTTCGACGTCAAGGACTGCTCCGCGTTGGAGGAGATGACCGTTGAGCTCGGCACAAAAGAGGTGAACGTGTAGTACTGCTGCTATGCATAAGTCCCATCATGCATGCGCAGACATGTGTCTGACGATGTTCTCAACGTTTGATCTATGGACAGGCCGTGATGCTCCTCAAGGCGTCGCTGCAGTCGTCGACGGCGCTGACGGACGTCTTCAGCGGTGGCGTCTCCATTGACAAGATTCGCGATTAACGAGAGCCGTCGAACATGAACGTCGACTCGCCTTGGATTGGAAGGACTCGTCATGAACAGTCAACCGAATAGAACCGTATATAGCCACGGCACACGGGTATCAATGTGTACATAAGTCATGCGAACGAATCATAGCAACCATGATCTCCTGATCTGTAACTCGGTGTTTATGTGTAATAATGCCGGCGATGCGTGAATGCTGAGATGGCTCGACATGGCCATGGCGGGCACAAACGAAACGACGCATCAATGGTGATGTGCTGGACGCAGTGGTGACATCACTTGAGAACTGTCTGTGTAAAAGAAATTCAAAATGTTTTACTCACGTCACTTGAGAACCTTCTATGTGTAAATATAACTATAAATAAGTGATACATTTCTTTTGTATTCACTCTATTGAATATTTAATACATTTTAAGTACTACGACTTTAGTTTAGATCATTTCTCCATCCGATGTCATTTAAAAAATTCAAAAATATAAATTTTAAAATCATTAATCTTAAAACAAAATTTTTAGGCTCTAAATGATTTGAAATGAAAAGGTACTCAACAATAAAGTTGTAGATCTTTTAGAGTACTAAAACTTTGATTTTGGTCGTTTCTCTATTTGAACTCATTTTAATTTTTCTTTTTAAAAAGCAATTAATTTTTTTTTGTACTAGTGGTTGGTTAAGAAAATCGTTTAAAGCTACCACCGTCTAAACAGAGCTTTTACTGGCGTAGGTTTAACTCCGCTCTAATCCCAGAAGCAACGATGGCGGAGGCGACGCCGACGATGGTGTTCGTCTACGGCACCCTGAAGCGCGGGTTCCCGAACCACCCGCTCCTCGTCGCCTGCGCCACCCCCTTCGTCGGAGCCGCCTCGACGGCCGGCCCGGCCTCCCTCGTCATCGGCCCCTACTCGGTCCCCTTCCTCCTCCCCACTCCCTCCACCTCCTCCGGTCGCGTCGTCTCCGGCGAGCTCTACGCCCCATCCCCCGCCGCTCTCGCCGAGCTCGACGCCCTCGAGGCAAGCGCCTGGCCTCCTCATTAGACTCGTTGTTCCTTTGTCCACTGCTTTGGTTTTTCCCCCATCTCAGCCTCCCATTTTGTCGCAGGGCACCCACATCGGTGTGTACGAGGAGAAATTGGCTATTATAGGACTCCAAACGTTGGGTTTCTCTATAATAAGACTCCTAACGTTTGTTTCTCCGAAATAGGACTCCAAACAATTACAATAAGCTATAATGACATTTTGGACCATTTTAATCTCTTTTAACATCTAAATACATGTATTTATTCCCAACGTGACCGTTTTAAGCTTCAGTGTTTGGAAGGTGATTGTTTTGTCGTTTTGAAAAAAAAAAGTCATTGCTTGCTTCCGACGGCCCTTGGCCTTGGCTGGGCGCTGCCTTGGCTGGCTGGCCATGGCCTTTGCTGGCTGGCCGCAGGTGCCTTGGATGGCTGGCCGTGGCTGGCTGGCTGTGGCCGTGGCTGGCTGGCCAAAACTGCCTTGGCTTGCTGGCCGTGGCAAGCCATGTACAGTTACAAGTAATATATGTACAGTTCCAAGTAATATATAACAAGAATTGATTCATACACAAATACAAGTAATATATAACGGCAAGAATTTAGCAACGAGTTCATCTTATAAAACCATATTTGTAGCATAAATAAGTTCATCTCAGAAGACCATAATGTAGTTTCAAACGAAATCAATGTCATATGAAATAAATCGTGAGGTTACATCTCATCACAACTAAAATGCTCCATCATCAAATGTTTAGCTTTCTCCTTTTTGGAGTCATCTTTTTTGGTGGCACCGGGGTAGGCATTCTCACGGGGCTAGCGTTGTCAGTTTGTGAAGATGTGCCCTCTCCAAGTAACATCGCTAGCTTGCTGCACATAAATACGATCGGCAATTAGATGTATATATAAACCATTATTCTGTACAGTAAATGTGTTAATATTTCTTACCTTCTAGTGACCCTTCCTGGACTATCTCGTAGAATTTCATCCCTTGTTGGCATCCGTGGGGTGCTAGGTTCCGCCGGTCCTTCTTTTGTGACATTCTTCCTAGGTTGCCTACGCTTCCTACAAGTGCTGAAATAAGTTAATATTCACATTATGTGGGCACTTGGAACTAGCTTGTTGATAAAGAAAATCATCAATTACCTCTTTTTTGCGGTCCCATTATATGGGCACTTGGAACTAGCTTGTCTGTGGCCTTTTTCTCCGCATCGTTTGCAAGTCATAGGTCCTCTGATCATCTTCTGTCCCTTTGCATTTGTTGGAACAGTACCATTATCACCTTCACCCTCATCCCATCCCTTCTCACCTTCAACCTCATTACCACTATTAAAGTACTGGCATGACTCACGGAGGTTCCTGGCATTGAGTACTGGTATGATCTATTAAAGTCCAGCCAAACAAATCTGCAGGCGTTTCTTTTTCTTTCATAGACAGGAAGTGGTACGATCTACTACTGTACTATCTCCAATATTTACTACTGGTATGATCTACTGCTGGTATGAAATAAGAGATCAAGTGCATCGATTTTATACCTTTCCACTTCAAGAACAGGCAGGTTGTACTCCATTGCCGGATGACAAACAGTAGGAAGCAGTGACCTTGCATGGGCAACGACATCTATGGGCAGCACTTGGCCATCTCCACCTTGCCCAGCGTTGGCCAGCCGTCCAGCGCCCTCCACGGCCAGCCCTAGGGCGCCCGGCGATAGTTGCTGCCCATCAGCGGCCGCGTCCAGACCTCCTGTAGGCGTGGCCGCTCGGCCACCAGCAGCAGGGGCCGTGGCCAGACCTCCCGCGGCCACCAGGCCACCACGGGCGGCTAGGGCTAGGGCTTCCACGTCTTCGGTCCTCCCTGCGTCCAAGAAGATGAGCCGCGCGGGATCATCGGCAGGCGGCGGTTCTCCTCCATCCATGGAGGGCGACGGCATGGGGAGGGGTGGAGGAGTGAAAGGCGGCGGCGTGGAGGAGTGAAGGCGGCGCGGCGTCGATGATTGAAGGGCGCGGCGGCGGTAGACGAAGAGACCACGTACTGGCCACGAGGAGATGATGGATCGATGTGTAATACAGAAGGGCAATACAGTCATTATCAGAAAATACATGTATTTGGGAGATAAGAAAAATGGTTAAATGGCCCAAAATGTCATTATAGCTTATTGTAATTGTTTGGAGTCCTATTTCGGAGAAACAAACGTTAGGAGTCTTATTATAGAGAAACCCAACGTTTGGAGTCCTATAATAGCCAATTTCTCGTGTACGAGCGGCGCCCGATCACCGTCGTGGCCGACGGGTCGGGCGAGGCGGTGCAGGCCGAGGCGTACTTCGCGCACCCGAGCTACGCGGAGGCGCTCTGGCGACGCTGCGGCGGTGAGGCGGCCGAGATTGGGGAGTACACCGTGGACCATGCCGGCGGGTACGTCCCGAAGAGTGAGCGCGCTGCCGGCGTTGCTGGGCTCATTGACGCCATCCATAGGTTCCTCGCAACTGCCCCGGAGAACTGACGTCGTGCTCGCGGATTACTACCATAGTTCAGTGAATTTGTGACCTGTTGTTTCCTTTCCTGGTCTAGTGCTTCGGTTGCTGCTCTTGTTTTGTGGAGTCTGTTATGAACTGTAAAATAATATTCATGCTGCAAATTCGCTGACACTGCCTTTAGAGTATGGGTCTATTTGGTAGGGATTTGGATTCACTGGATTCAGATTCATTATCTTAGATCCACCAAAATATTTGCTAAACACTCTAGATCCACCAGATTCAAATTCACTAAAACGGTGGATGTGGGGGCTGGATTCACCATTTTGGTGGATCACCTCAGGGGAGCTTCACCGAGTTCGGTGGATTTGGCAAAACTTACCCACCACTGTCACTCGTTACACACCCCAAGCTGCATACCGGCTCTTTTCTATTCCTTCCGCTCATCTTCCCCACTGGATCGAAGAAAAGAACACCGCACCCATCCCCGCTCGGTGGGCCTCACGGCCGGCGGCACAGCCATCCCGCCCGACGACGCGCGGCCCTCCTGTCTGGCGACCGTCGCCCTCCCGTCCGCTGATCCCCCCCTGCTCGTGGCCCTCCCGTCCGACCGCGCGCGGCTCTCCCAGCCGGTGGCGCTCGGCTCCGGCCGCATCGGCAAAGGGACCTCCTTCGCCAGCGAGGACCTCGTCTGGAGGACGCCCGTCCCACCACCCTCATCCCCGCACGCTCCTCCCCCGTCCGCTGTCCTCCCCGCACCCCTTGCCAGCTGCGCTCGCCGCCAAGCTAGCCGCACTCGCTCCATGCCCGATCGTGTGCCCGCCCAAGGCCGGCTGCCGCACACGCCTCTCGCTGGACACGCCCACCACGGGCCTGGCCGTGCGAGCGTCTAGGCCGGCCGCACGCGCTCCCTGGTCGGCTGCGCGTCGACCCGAGGACGGCCATCGCTCCCATGACTGTCACCCTGTTCGTTTCGCTGGTTTACTGTGACTGAAAGTACTGTTTGCTGGTTTGTTGTGAGAGAAAAACACTGCTGGATGGCTACTGATTCCGTTGATTCAGCGAAATGATCAGGGTGTGTGCTCTTTTTTTTCTTCGCGTTATTTTGTCTCAGGAAGAAGGATGAGAGACAGTGATAGGTGGACCCTATCTTAGGGGCAAAACAGGGTATTTCAATCAAAATGCCCTTGCGTGGATCTAGAGTTGCTGCATTTGCCAAATAGTTCACTGATAGATCTACGGTGGATTTCAGATCCAGATTCACTTTTTTCGTGGTAAATCCCTGCCAAACAGGCCTTATGCAAGTCGTCGTATTCAGCAGAACTGAATCCAAAATTTTTGAATAATCATTCAAGGTTTGCATGCAGAGCCATTCTGTCTTGTTCAGTGTAGATTGCATACAGAGCCATTCAAGTTTATCTAAGCATCGCAGCTGTAAAATCCTGAATTCTTTTGTAGTTTGGATAAATAAACGTACTTGCTGTTGGACAAGAAAATTTTCGCAAGAGGATTTGGACTGCATAGATGCATTTCTAGTAAGGGCCGTGTCGTTATTAGCAGATTCTGCTGTCCTTTTACAGCGAGGTTGAAAGTTGAGACCCGCTGCTGTCATTTAGCTAGATGGGTTCGGAGAATTTATGCTCACTGTTTTCAACAAACTGATATTTGTTTCCTTGGTGGTCAGCACACAGTTCATGAATTTCATCTGTTCCATCTTGTTTGGATGGACTGGACCAGCAGACTGGGAAATCGTCGAGTATTGACGCCTGTTTCATTTCATACTGTGCAGGGCAATGAGCCTGAACTTGGCAATGGAGTTGATATTATTTTCTTCTTCTTTTGGTTTCGTTTGATAAATAAAATGTGTTTTTTTTAAACAATGGAGTTGGATAGATGCTTGGCTTGCTGAAAGGAAACAGGGACGTGTCGAGAAGCCATGCTGAATCCTTAAATCTCAGCCATTATAAAATAAAAAAATAAAATTTCTCAGCCAGTGCTTTCCTCGTACATTGTTTTGTTTGGGCCAACCAGCCCATCACATCTTATTTCTCTATCTTTGGGCTGGGCTCGGATGGAGGCACCCGTGACTGGTGGACTAGACAGGGAAATCCCAAGTCACGACGACTTCCCCGAGACGACGGCGAAACAAGGGGAAGGGGAAGAAAGGAAGGAAGGGGATCGCCATGGCGGCGTCGCCGCAGCAGCAAGGCCAGGGCGGCCCCGGCGGCGGCGGCGGGTGGACTCCCGAGCAGTTCTGGTCGCTGCTGGACAAGGCGGACCGACGCTTCGCCCGGGTGCGGGATCTGCCCCCTCTCGGCCGCCAGGAGCCCGACGCGTTCGCCAAGGCCTTCCGCGCCTACACCCAGCTCTGGCGGATGCAGCAGGAGCACCGGCACCGCCTCCTCGACGCGGGCCTCCGCCGCTGGCAGGTCGGCGAGATCGCCGCCCGCATCGCCCACCTCTATACGCCCAGTACCAGCGCACCGCCGACACCGCGCTCCTCTCCGAGGCGTTCGTCTTCTACCACGCCGTCCTCGACCGCGCCTACTTCCAGGACGCCGACCACCACCTCTCCCCCACCAAGCACCTCCGCTTCCTCGCCAGGTTCCTCCTCGTAGCGCTCCTGCTCGCCAGGCGCTCCCACACCGTCCCGCGCCTCGCCTCGGACATACGCACGCTCCTTGATGACTCCAAAAAGTCCTTCCAGGTGCGTCCCACTGCAATTCGAGGTTCCACACTCAAATTCGATTGATCCAGTTATCCTGATCATCAATCAATGTAATTCAATCTTCACTCTCGTATCTCATGCTGCACTGTGCAGGATGCCGAATATAAGGAGTGGAAGCATGTCGTGCAAGAGATCGCGAGGTTCCTGCGAGCTGACTCACCGTTTATGAACATGAGGCCGCTCAGGTACAGCTACGCATTCGATCCGCCCCCAGATACACTTCGTACTGTACCACCTACTGTCAAGAAGCGAGGTCTCGTCTTAAGTGACACCATACTTTGCAGCTACTATCCTAACGAGGTAATGCTTCCACATCTTCCTTGCATACACCAACTTATGCCTGTACTGGGGTGGGTGGGGAGTTAGTACCGAGGAAATAATTTCACTGTGGTTCATCCAGGTCAAATTTACAGACCTCTCCATAGATGTATTCAGAATGGTTCAGTGCCTCGAATGGGAACCATGTGGTTCATTTGCGCTAAACAATGGTTACAGCTCCCATGATGAAAGTGGACAAAATCAACCGAATCTATTAAAAGATTTAAGAGATGCTGCACTGCCTCCAAATCCACTTAAAACAATTCTCTATCGCCCTTCAGTGACACATTTCCTAATGGTAAGTTCACCTTTCAGTTTTTGTTTCTCACTTGGCATTGCCTTTCTCCTATTTTTCTAGAAACACTCTGTATCCAGTAGTCCACTTATCTTGCATCTGAGTAAAACAAAACTAGATGCTCACCATCATATTTGGAAGCTCTATGGTATATGCAATGGCTTAGTTCTGAGAATACTATCACAGTACATACTTGTGCGTTCAATCTAGTGTGACCTGTGTAACAGTTAATTTGTGTTGCTTGTAAATATGAAATTGGTCACTAGGAGGGTTAAAACTGCAAGGATCCTGCAATATATCGTACAGACTTAGTGATCTGAATTATCTGAATTCTGAAAGGAATCATGATAATGAGGGACACTGCTTAACTCCACTTATCTGGTCCACCATTTGTGCACCCATTAGTTCATGGCATGAGTGGCTGCAAATTTTCTTAGAAAGTGTGATTGATAACACAGAAGCTTGAACATCAAATTTAAGTTGGTCTATGTTTGTGATTTATTTAGCAAGACTAATTCAACTCTACCCATGGTTTCAAAACTTTAAGAGAAAATAGTTATATGCAGCTGTTATTTTTTTATCTATTTAATCATATAAAAATATTTTTTTTCTAAATATGTTTGTTTAAATCCAGGTCCTCGCCACAAAATGCGAGGAGCTTCCTTCAAATGGTATCATGTTAATATATCTTTCAGCTACAGGTTAGTAGTGCCCAGGATTGTTTGCTTCAATGTTGTCACATTTCTGTGTATGTCAAGGATATTTCAGTTAATATTAAAAAAATCTTTCAGGGGAGATGGGAACTTCTGGATTTTGTCCTGATACTGGTGAAAAGGTTTTGAGCAACTTCAATAAGTTTGACATATCTGGTACTAGTCATACTAGTTCAAAGGAAAACAAAGAACCTTGTCTATGGTTAGGCTGCCGTGAAACTGAAGGTATTGTCTTTTCATTTTTATTGTAAGTTGCCTTTTGCTGACTAGAATTATCTCCTTTTCAATAAGAATATTGTTTCTGCCATATCTGAAATATCTAGGTTCGAATTGCATATACCCTGGTGATCTAATCCCATTTACAAGAAGACCCTTATTTTTGGTGATTGACAGTAGCACCAGCTATGCATTCAAGGCAGGTTTGATCTTTTTTCCCTCCCTAGAACTGAGCAACCACTATCTGGACAATGAGGGTTGTAGATCTTTTCCTTTTCCTTTCTGGCCTACCTCAACTTGCTTGGGACTAAAGGGCTGGTCGCTGGTATTCACTGTCTAATGCTTTGTGTTGGAGTATATGTTTAGGCCCATGAGGCTAAGGCCCATGTGGCCCATGTATGAAAACTATATAGCTACCCTTCTAGGGATAGCCAAGTAATGGAAAATATTTCCCCAAACATGGTATCTACAGCCTAGGTCTTTCCTTCTCTTCCCTGCCCGCCGCACCTGCCTGGCCAGGCCGCCGCCGGCCTCTGGGGCGCCGCCGCCGGCGTTTGCCCCCATGGATGGCCGTCCTCCACCTCCTCCCACCCTCTACTCCTACTTCCCCACCCGATCTCCTCCTTCCTAGGCGCAGGTGCTCTCTGGAGGGGCTCCACCCGCCGCGGGCCTGACCGGCTGCGGTCTTCCAGCTCCGGCCGCGCCACTTATGGGGGGCCTCCCTGGCGCCCCTCCCTCCCTCCTCCCCACCCGTCCACCACCCCCAGCTCCTTCTCCCGCCCTCTTCTTCACCGATCTGTCCGCCCCGGCTGCTGCTGCCGCCCTGGGCTTCACCGATCCGTCCGCCCTGGCTGCTGCTGCCGCCCTGGGGGCCGCTGCTGCACGCCCTGGCGCGGCTGGCGCCCTGGGGGCAGTAGCCCTCTCCTCTGCCCCGGGTGCGGAGGTCGAGACTGCCGAGGGTGCTGTGGTTGCGGCTCTTCCTTCCTCGTCGTCGGCTCTCCCTTCCTCCTCGGCTTCCCTCCCTGACGGTGGGGTCCAGCCGCAACCCCTTGCTGCAACCTCGGGCCCGACCCTTCCACCGGCATCCACCGTCACCGCTGCTGCTCTCGGCATCGCTCCGGGGCCGGACTCCACCCTCGCCGCGGCCCTCGTCGCTGCCCGGGCCGCCGCGGCGGAAGGGCAGGCCCGGGTGCGCGCGGCTGCCCTCGTGTGGGAGCGCGAGCGCGACGCGGCCGACGCCTTGGCCCGTCAGATCGCCGAGGCCGAGCTGCTCCTCACCTCTCCCGCGGGCCCGGACGCCGGAGCCACCTCTGCCTCGCCGGGGCGCCGTGTATCACATACTGCCGTTCTCTGGCACGACCCGGCCGACCCGCTCGTGGCTCAGCTGCACTACCAGGCGGGCGGGGTCCAGAACATTCGTCTTCTCGTCCCGGTCGTCCTCGAGCCGGAGTCGCCCTCCTACGTCCGGTGGCGGGATCTGGTGCTTCTCACCCTTCGCCGCTACGCCCTCGACGACCACGTCCTCGTCGAGGCCTCGGTCTCCGTCCAGATGCCCTCGTGGTTCCGCCTCGACAGCATCGTCCTCTCCTGGATCCTGGGGACGATTTCTCTGGACCTCCACGACCTCGTCCGCACCTCCCCTGACGCGCGCTGGGCGTGGCTCGCTCTTGAGGGCCAGTTCCTGGGCAACGCCGAGGCCTGGGCTCTGCGTCTCGATGCGAGTTTCCGCACCTTCGTCCAGGGAGACCTCTCCGTCGGCGAGTTTTGCCGTCAGATGAAGGGCATGGCTGACTCTCTGGGGGACCTTGGGTGGCCCGTCGAGGATCGCATCTTGGTCCTCAACGTCCTCCGGGGGCTCAGTGACCGCTTCGCCCACCTCCGGACGTGGATCACCCGTCAGCGGCCTTTCCCCACCTTCCTGGAGGTCCGTGACGATCTTGTCATGGAGGAGCTCACTCAGGGCCCCCAGCCTGCGTCTGCTACTTCACCAGGGGCTTCGTCGGCGGCTCTGGCTGCTACTCCGCCGCGTCCTACTCCACCGCGGCCGTCCGCTCCGCCACCGTCGTCTCTCCTGGGCCCTCCTCCCTCCGGGCCGAGCAGAGGTGGGGGGGTCGTGGCTCTCGTCGTCGCCGTGGAGGGGGCCGCGGGGGTGGCCGGGGCGGTCACCACCAGGCTTCGGCCCCGGCTGGACCACACGGGGGGACACCATGGCCTTCGTTCCAGAACCCGTGGTCTGGTCGCATCGCCATGTGGCCCTACCACGCTCCTGGAGCCGACACTCGTCCACCTGTGGCCATGCTCACCGGAGCTCCTCCTGCTCCTACGCCGTGGGTTCCACCCTCCGGGACTCCACCGGGGGTCACCAGCTGGGATCAGGCGGCCCTGGCTCGCTCGTTCAGCACCATGGGGCTGACACCTCCGGTCGGACCCGAGTGGATCGCTGATTCGGGGGCCACCTACCACACCACTCCTGACCCCGGTATACTTTCGTCGATTCACTCTCCCTCCTCCTCTCTTCCTTCGTCCATTATGGTCGCAAATGGTTCTTGTATTCCTGTCTCTTCTGTGGGTACCACCGGTGCTCATGGCTCCTTTCGTCTTCCTGATGTTCTTGTTGCTCCTTCTATGGTTCATAATCTTCTTTCCATTCGACGTTTTACAGCTGACAATTCTTGTTCTGTGGAATTTGACTCCTCTGGTCTTACTGTAAAGGATTTGGCTACCCGGCGTCCACTGCTCCGATGTGACAGCACCGGGCCCCTTTACACCCTTCGCTTCCCGGCGGCTCCTTCGTCTTCTTCGCCGTCCGTTTTGTCAGCTGCCTTCGTCGCTTCTACTTCCTCTACTACCTGGCACCGGCGCCTCGGCCATCCTGGACGTGATGCCCTGATACAGCTCAGTCGTAGCTCTGGTCTTCCATGTACTCGAGCTCATGATGAGCAACTGTGTCATGCGTGCCAATTGGGCCGACATGTTCGTCTTCCTTTTTCTAGTTCAACTTCCCATGCGGCCCGTATTTTTGATCTTGTACATTGCGACCTATGGACATCTCTTTTGAGTATTTCCGGGTATAAGTACTATCTTGTGGTTGTTGATGATTTTTCGCATTATTCGTGGACTTTTCCTCTCCGTGCGAAAGTCAGATACGTTTACCACGCTTCTTCACTTCTTCACTTGGGTGTCTACACAGTTCGGCCTCACCATTAAGGCCGTCCAGTGTGACAATGGTCGCGAGTTTGATAACTCCACCTCCCGAGATTTCTTCCTCTCTCACGGTGTTCAGCTCCGCATGTCTTGTCCATACACCTCTTCGCAGAATGGCAAGGCTGAGCGGATGATTCGCACCACTAATGACACCGTGCGTACCCTTCTGTTTCAGGCCTCTCTCCCCGCTCGCTTCTGGGCTGAGGGCCTGCACACCGCCACCTACCTCCTTAACCGCCTTCCTTCTGCGGCCTGTCCCGCTCCTACTCCTCACCACGCCCTCTTCGGTAACGCGCCTCGATACGATCACCTCCGCGTGTTTGGGTGTGCGTGTTACCCTAACACCGCTGCCACCTCTTCTCACAAGCTGGACCCTCGCTCCACGCTCTGTGTCTTCCTCGGGTACTCTCCGGATCACAAGGGGTACCGGTGCTTTGACCTTACCTCCCGACGGGTTCTCATCTCTCGCCATGTGGTCTTCGATGAGTCCGTCTTTCCCTTTTCCAGCCCTACCACCCCTCCGGTCCCGGATCCACCCTCCCTGTTTCCCACTGACCCGGTGGTTCAGCCACCTGTTTCGTGGTCTCCTGCAGGTACCTCTTCGACGCGCGATGGGCCGCCTCCCGGATCCCCAGCGGGTCCGGGCCCGTCGGTCTCGGACGCGGCCCCGTCCTCTCCGGCTGGTGCAGACCCGGGGCCTTCGTCCCCTGCTTCTGCCCCGGGGGGTCGTGTCGGTTGCCGACGCCGGATCCCGTCCCGGCACCTGCACCGGCACCTCCGTCGAGGTTCGCCGCGCCGATACGGGTGTACCAGCGCAGGCCGCGGCCGCCGCCGCTCGCGCCTCCTTCTCCACCAGGGACACCGACACCACCGCCGCTGTCCCCGCCGGCTCGTGGTGTCCCGCCGGTCTACCACCCGCCGCTGCTTCACCGACACCCGCGGCATGTTCACCCGATGGTGACCAGACACGCGGCTGGCACACTGCCGCCTCGTGTCCTCGAGGCTTCGACCGGCGACGCGGTGGTCTCTCCGGTACCCTCTTCCGTTCGCGACGCCTTACTGGACCCTCACTGGCGCCGCGCGATGGAAGAGGAGTACGCCGCGCTACTCGCCAACCAGACATGGGAGTTGGTGCCCCGGCCGCCGGGCGCCAATGTCGTCACCGGCAAGTGGATTTGGACTCACAAGCGCCGGGCCGACGGATCTCTCGAGCGCTACAAGGCTCGGTGGGTCCTCCGGGGTTTCACTCAGCGCCCTGGCGTCGACTACGATGAGACCTTCAGCCCGGTGGTCAAGCCAGCCACTGTCTGTACCGTGCTATCGCTGGCGCTTGCTCGGTCTTGGCCCGTCCGTCAGCTGGACGTCAAGAACGCCTTCCTCCACGGCCTTCTCACCGAGACGGTGTACTGTAGTCAGCCGGCGGGGTTCGTCGACACCACCCGTCCTGACATGGTTTGCCGGCTCAACAGGTCCCTCTACGGCCTCAAGCAGGCACCTCGGGCGTGGAACCACCGGTTCGCTGCATTCTTGCTGACCCTGGGGTTCATGGAGGCCAAGTCAGATACGTCTCTGTTCGTCTACCACCATGGAGCCGACACTGCATACTTGCTGCTCTATGTTGATGACATTGTCCTCACCGCTTCCAGTGAGCCACTTCTTCGCCGGATCATCACCGCTCTCCGGCAGGAGTTCGCGATGAAGGATATGGGTGAGCTCCACCACTTCCTCGGTGTTACTGTTGAGCATCGTCCTACCAGGCTCCTACTTCATCAGCGACAGTACACTCGGGACATCCTGGAGCGGGCTGGGATGACTGACTGCAACCCCTGCTCCACTCCGGTCGACACTCAGGGCAAGCTGTCTGAGGCTGAGGGACCACCGGTGGCAGATCCCACTGCGTACAGGAGTCTTGCCGGGGCCCTTCAGTACCTCACCTTCACCAGGCCAGACATCACCTATGCAGTTCAGCAGGTCTGTCTCCATATGCATGACCCCCGGGAGCCTCACCTCACGGCTCTCAAGCGCCTCCTCCGCTATCTCCGGGGCACGCTCGACCACGGCCTCCTCCTCCACCGGAACTCCTCCACCGACCTCACCGTTTACACCGACGCTGACTGGGCCGGGTGCCCGGATACTCGCCGCTCCACCTCCGGCTACGCCGTCTTCCTGGGCGGCAACCTGGTGTCTTGGTCGTCCAAGCGCCAGCCGGTGGTCTCCCGGTCCAGCGCCGAGGCGGAGTACCGCGCCGTGGCTAACGGCGTGGCGGAGGCCGCCTGGCTCAGGCAGCTACTTGCGGAGTTGCACACTCCACCCTCCCGGAGCACACTGATCTACTGCGATAACGTCAGTGCGGTCTACCTCTCCACCAACCCCATCCAGCACCAGAGGACGAAGCATGTGGAGATCGACCTACACTTTGTCCGTGATCGGGTGGCCATGGGCGAGGTGCGGGTTCTTCACGTTCCGACGACTTCCCAGTTCGCGGACATCTTCACCAAAGGCCTCCCGTCCTCGACCTTCGCCGAGTTTCGCTCCAGCCTCAACATCACCAGTGGCTAGTTGCGTCTGTGGGGGGGTTGTGTGTGTGTTCTTTCTTGTTTAGCCTCGAACTCCGCTGCGACGGTAGTTCAGACTGCGGGGGGGTGTTGGAGTATATGTTTAGGCCCATGAGGCTAAGGCCCATGTGACCCATGTATGGAAACTATATAGCTACCCTTCTAGGGTTAGCCAAGTAATGGAAAATATTTCCCCAAACACTTTGTACTGAATTGTGTAAATTTTAAGGCAAAGCACAAGTACTCATAACTCATGTCATATGCAAATAAGCCATATTATGTGCTTTTTTTTTATTTTGTTCAGTTTTGAAGTTTTTGTCAAACTCTGTTTGTCTGTCTTAAAACATTTAACTGCTTAGTTCAAATGTGATCTGTGGTGCTTATTTCCATCTTGATAGGACAGTTTCTTCTGTGCTCCTATTTTGCCGTGGTACCTTGTGCTTTGCGTAATTTTGTTCTTATTTTTATTTACTGTTCATTCAATTTCTTTCTATGTATTGGGATATCTGGACTATTTGTTTCATTTTCCTATAGTCTTGACTATCTGGTATCTACTGTCAAACATAATGTTCCTTTATAACTGCAGTCTATTCATGGTACTGAAAGGGGGGAGACTGCTGCCATGCTACTTTCACCAAGTTCCCGATCTTCCGCTGCGGGATTCAGTGGTGATTCTACTCGGCACAGTGGTAGCCAATTTACTATGTTCCTCACAGCTCCATTGCAAGCTTTCTGCCTTCTGATCGGCAACAATGGGATAGATATTGACAGGGTACCCATATTTTTTATGAATTTCTTCAGACATTATAGTATATTTAAAGCCTTGACATGAGTTTTGTAGGATGCATATAACAAAGCTGAGGAGTTATTGTTATTGTCCCTAAATGAATGGGCCACGACTTTAGTTGCATCGTCTTCACTTCATCCTGTTTGGGTTGAAGTTTTAGGCGACCCACTCCTAAGAAGGCTACTTCTCAGGTGAGTTAGTCAAATCTTGCCATGAATCTCTACTCATTTTGTCAAAAGCAGTCCATTTTGTCTGGAACTATGAATGATTGATTTTGGGCTGCCTTTGCTTTATGAACATCACTATATTGTGCTCGCTTGTAAGTGGTTTCTTGTTACTACCTCTTTTCCAAAATGTAGATCGTTTTTGTTTTGTCCTACTTAGTCAAACTTCTCTAACTTTTGCCAAGTTTATAGAAAAGTACACCTAGATCTACAACATCAATTTAGTAAATCCAACCTGAAGTATGTCTTGATAGTGCACTTATTTGGTATTGTAGATGTTAATGTACTTCTCTATAAACTTGATGAAAGTCAATTTGACTTGGGACAAAACTAAAGCGACTACAATTTAGCACGGAGGTAGTAGGTTATTAATTATCACATCTGCAGTAATGTCATATGTTGAACTGGCCTTCCAATATATATATATATATATATATATATATATATATATATATATATATATATATATATATATATACATGTGCTATTCTACACCTAAGGTGTATAATATTATTCTACACCATGAGCCAACCACCTACGGACCCAACCAGCTTCACGCGCAACCAACCCACCCAACCAGCTTCACGCGCCCCGCACCCTGCGCGCGCGACCCTCGGATCTCGGACACCTCCGCGCGCGTCCCGCACCGCTTTCTTCGCCCGACCCTCGGACACGCCCGCACGCGCCTCGCACCACTTTCTCCGCGCCCGCGCGAGACATGCAGCGCAGACTTTCTCCAGCGAGCGAGGGACTTGCAGTGCAGACTAGCGCATGCACCTGCACTCCTGTAACAGCGCATGCGCATGCACCTGCCCTCCTGTACTCCTGCTGGCACAGCGCATGCACCTGTGTGCTCGCACCGGACATGCAGGATGTTAATTCATATTAATTCGTGCACCTGTGTAAGCTTGGCACCGCTTTATTTGCGTGCATGCATATTAGAAGCAAATTAATTCACGTGCTACTAGTATTTTTAATTTTATTTGCATGCATGTACATTAAGAAGAAATTAATTCATGTGTTAATTCGTAAACCATACACATGCTAGTAGCTTGCTACAGCTGTTAAGCGCAGTATCTTTCAGTATCTTTAAGGTTTTTGTCGTTAGTTTGGTACATGTACACTTCAGTAGCCGCTAGTACCGCTAAGTAGAGTGTTGCGGGACTGTGACTTCAGTAGCTGTAGCTGTCAGTACCTTTAAGTAGTTATCAGTGTATTTAAGTATTTTGTCAGTATCTATGTATTTCGTCAGTATTTTGTTAGTAGCATAGTATAGCTATTACTATAACTTTAGTAGTTGTTAGTACCTTTAAGTAGTTATTAGTATGTTCAAGTTTTTGGTCAGTACCGTCAAGTATTTTTGTCAGTAGCTTAGTACAACCAGTACTATAACTTTAGTAGTTGCTAGCACCTTTAAGTATTTGCAGTATCTTCAAGTATTTTATCAGTGTCTTTAAGAATTTTCTCAGTATCTTCCAGTTTTTTGTCAATAGCTTGGTATATCCGGTACTATAACTTCAGTAGTTGCTAGTACCTTTAAGTAGTTGTCAGTATCTTTAAGTATTTTGTCAGTACCTTTAAGTAGTTGTCAATATCATCGAGTATTTTATCAGTACTATGACTCTAGTAGTTGTAAGTATTTTGTCAGTATCTTTAAGTATTTTGTCAGTACCTTAAGTAGTTGTCAGTATCATCGAGTATTTTGTCAGTACTATGACTCTAATAGTTGTAAGTATTTTGTCAGTATCTTTAAGTATTTTGTCAGTACCTTTAAGTAGTTGTCAGTATCATCGAGTATTTTGTCAGTACTATGACTCTAGTAGTTGTAAGTATTTTTGTCAGTATCTTTTGTGACGCCGCCGGTAATTATCAGTATTCGGCATTATTTTTCTTGTTAGTATTTGTTACTAGTTTTTCTCTAGTATTTTATTTCACTCGGGTAGTTTGTTCAGGCCATGCATAGTCGACGCCATGGACGGGCAGCTGGAGCCTGAAGGTGCTCGACTCTCTGTTGGGCTCGCTAGCGGCAAGCTGGACGTACAAGCACAGAAAATCTATTGACACATTCTGGTCTGAACTACGTAGGCACATGGACACGTACTGAATCCACCGGCCGCAGGCTCCTAGCAGCAATGACGAAGCCGCAATTACTAGACAGCGCCGCCAGTAGATCATCAACAGTGCGTCAGGAGTTTGCAGCCGTATCACCACGTCGTGGTCTACAGCCTAGCCATGGATTGGAGGACGTACATCACCCATGGCCACGGCACATCGCCTCGTGGCCGGCCGTGGATCGATCTGCCTCCAGTCGATTGGAGAGCACAAATGCCGAACGTAGCGCAGACACGGTGCTGCTTCGGCTTGGATGGGGCCACTACTACCGCTGCTTGTGTTGTGGAAGCCGCCGCCGCTACTGGTGGTCCAGGGGAAGCGCGCCGCCAGGGAAGAGGCCCGATGCAGAAGCGGGATGTGGAAACTGGAAAGGGAGGGCGCGTAGCTACGCGCGGGGTGCGGAGGGGGAAGGGAAGGGCGGCGTCGGGGTTCGAGGAAAGTGGCGCCGTTTTGCCGCCGCCGCCATGCGATGTGGTGAGGGCGGACGCTGGGGGCGAGGTGGTCGGGGGGAGTCGGGTTTGTCCGATTGGGAGCGGGCGGGGGTGTTGAGCTGGCTGGATCGGCTCGGGTGGGTTGGTTTGGTTGAGTCGGATCGGGTGGCTGGTTGTGTCATGGTGTAGAATAGTTATTCTACACCTAGGGTGTAGAATAGCGCTGCCGTATATACAACAACAACAACATAGCCTTTTGTCCCAAGCAAGTTGGGGTAGGCTAGAGATGAAACCCAAAAGAGACGAGAAACAGGGAGACACAAAAAGGACATAGAGGGAGACAAAAAGAGGTCACGGTTCCAGCACGTTGATTGCCAATCTCCAAGCGCTCCTATCCATAGCTAAATCCTTGGAGATATTCCACTCCTTAAGATCTCTCTTAATGGACTCGTCCCAAGTTAGTTTAGGTCGACCTCTACTGCTCTTTACATTATCGGCCCGCTTTAGAACTCCACTACGCACCGGCGCCTCAGGAGGCCTCCGTTGGACATGTCCAAACCATCTCAACCGATGTTGAATCAATTTCTCCTCAATTGGTGCCACTCCAACCCTATCCCGAATATCGTCGTTCCGGACTCTATCCCTCCTTGTGTGCCCACAACACCAACGCAACATACGCATCTCTGCTACACTCAATTGCTGGACATGTCGCTTTTTTGTAGGCCAACACTCAGCACCGTATAACATCGCCGGACGAATCGCCGTCCTATAGAACTTACCTTTCAGCTTCTGAGGCACCCTTTTGTCACAGAGGACGCCAGAAGCTTGACGCCATTTCAACCAGCCGGCTGAAATTCTATGCCTAACATCTTCATCAATGTCTCCGTCCTTTTGTAGCATCGACCCTAAATACCGAAAAGTATCCTTCTTGGCCACCACTTGCCCATCGAGGCTAACGTCTCCCTCCTCATGCCTAGTCGCGCTGAAATCGCACCTCATGTACTCGGTCTTAGTCCTACTAAGTCTGAACCCTTTCGACTCTAACGTGTGCCTCCATAGTTCTAACTTCCTATTAACCCCTGCCCTACTGTCGTCAACTAGCACCACATCATCAGCAAAGAGCATACACCAAGGGATACCACCTTGTATGTCCCTTGTGACCTCATTCATCACAAAAGCAAATAAATAAGGGCTCAAAGCTGACCCCTGATGCAGTTCTATTTTAATTGGAAAGTCACTGGTGTCGCCATCACATGTTCGGACAAACGTCACCACATCCCTGTACATATCCTTGATGAGGGTAACGTACTTAGTTGGGACTTTGTGCTTTTCCAAGGCCCATCACATGACATTTCTCGGTACTTTGTCATATGTCTTCTCAAGGTCAATAAAGACCATGTGCAAGTCCTTCTTCGGCTCCCTATATCTCCATCAATTGTCGTAATAAGAAAATCGCCTCTATGGTCGACCTACCAGGCATGAACCCAAACTGATTTTGGGTCACATGAATAGCGCTGCCGTGTATATATATATATATATATATATATATATATATATATATATATATAGGGAGAGTATACTCTATAGCTAGCTACAGAATAAGTTATTCTATAGCCACCTCTATTTACGATAATTTTATATACTAATTTACGACAATGTCAGTATATATTTACGATAGTTGAATTACTATAACACATGGGGGTATTTACCATAATGTTATAGTAAATCACATAGTAAGGAGTTACTATAATCTCGTAAATTAGCATAGCAATTATCGTAAATCAAAGTGGCTACAGAATAAGTTATTTTGTAGCCAGCTGTAGGGTAATAGTTCTATATATATATATATATATATATATATATATATATATATATATATATATATATATATATATATTTTCAATCCCCACTAGCATTCTATCTCGCCATGCAAAGTGTCCACATCAGCGAACCACATCATTTAATAACCTATATTTAGTAGTCCACGTCAGAGTGCTAAAAATCACCTACTAACATGTATTATAATATTTATTCGTCCATATAAGTAAATATAGGTAGTATAATTTCACATGCGATTTCCGCAGCAACACACAGGGCATTCTTCTAGTTCTACTATTTGTATCTTCCAGTCTGCTCCATAGATGCTGCCCTGATACACATATATTTGATACAATCCAACTATTTTATTGGCTGAAAGTTCAGTTCGATTGTTTCTGCAGGTTCATCTTCTGCCGAGCAACCCATTCCCTGTTCAAACCAACAAACCATAAGGCAGAGTTCCTTCCGACCTGCATGCCTCCTCTGCCTGAGTCTGTTGATGCTGAGAGCATGCTCTCCCAAAGCTGTGTGATGCGAGTCGCATCATTCTTTGGCGCTGTCAGCCAGTTCTCATTTGCTGAGGTTACGACATGGCCTGATGTTGACCCTGAGGAGGCTGTTGTCACCAGTTCATCTGGCAGTGCCAACAAAGGAGGGCCTGAGACAGCCAGAGATTCAGACATTTCAAACTCATCTTCATCTTTTTGATGATGATTAGCCTGCTGCGGCGACCATCGGGCTACCTTTGTCCGCTTGTGTTAATGTTACTCATCTCCATATGCGGATCCATTTTGTAATTACTTGTGCTCCTTCATGCTTGATATTACACACATCAAGCAGACGGACTGCCTTGCCCCCTTTATTTTTTTTCTTTTTTATTTACTGAATTGTTAGTCACTAGAACATTTTGTTACCCTTACTCAGTTTGGAGACGTGGAGCTGTGTGAGAAAGTTAGTATGGTTGAAAAATCTTTCGTTCCGTTACTCTCCATGGCTCGGTAGAATATACTCCCTCCATTCTGAATTGTAAGTCATTTTTGGCTTTTGTAGATACAAAGCTTTTCTATGCATCTAGATATATGTTATGTTTATATATATAGTAAAAACTATGTATCTAAAAAAAGCTAAGGGAGTATTATGCTAGAGGCCAGGCGTATGCATCAATTAAACGATACCTGAAGCTTGCTGTTTTGAAAGGGCAGAGTGCAGATGAATTGTATGGAAACCACCCCCACCGCTGTTACACACACACACTAGGTCAGTGCAAACCAACTGCACCCAGACTTGTGTTTCAACCAGGTCCTTGTATGCCAGGTACTGATTCTTTCAGATCTGTTCACGCACTGCATCTCACTGAACTATTGACGACTTAATAGCCACAAGCACAAAAACAGACAACTATAGTTTTTTCTGCGAATATGCCTGGGCACATATTTCATTAAGAGAAGGAAGCGTGACGACATGCACATCCAACTAGAGAAGGGCTTGGACAACTATACTTCATAACCGAAAGCATCATTATTTTCAAATGACAGCTACAGAACTACTAACAGTTGCAGAGAATAGTGTGAATACACACTGATTATTGGGCTGTTATACAAGAATGGCGACATCATTGCATTCTCACTCATTGTTCAAAATCAGGGTAAAAATGTACTTGGACAGGAACAACACAAGAATATATATGTGAAGTGCAATACAGGGGCATCAGCCCAAGGATGGCAGCAGAGCTGACCTTTATTAGACTCACAACGGATAAGCACATAAGAAAAAAGGATAAATTGAAAAGAGATGAATTCACAAAACACTTGCTCTTGCTTGGCTTTTATTCAGTAGTGCATTCCAACATAATGTGTTGGTCGATGAACCATAACACAGAGGTTTACCAATTACCAGGGCTTAGTTTTTCAAGTCTCAGGCTTGGTGGGATCAGTTGAGTCATCCAATCTGCTGGATTCATTGTCCTTGTTCCAAATACCAGGAGAAGGTTGCTCAACAGATTTATTTGAAGCTTCTGCCTGAGATTGGCTACTGTTGTTCTGATAGCTATTTGTTGGAAGGCCTCCTTTGCTAGGATGCCCAGTTTCTAAGCTTGGTGCGTCAGTTTCATGACCTTGGGTCTTGTCTTCAGACTGTAGCTGCACCTTGTATTCTTCAGAAGATCTTGAGCTGTACTCGGATTTACTAACTGCTTTGCCATCACCTGGTGCATCCTCAGTTGAGTTGGGGGCATCTTTTGTACTCAGTTGAGAAGATTCCTGATCTCTCGATAAAGCGTCACTAGCATCTGGTGTTGAGCTTGTGACCTGACGGGTAACATTTATCGGTGGTACACTGGTTTGATCAGCAGTGGTAGCATCCGTATCTTCTTCCCTTGGTTCAGCAGAGGCAAATGATTTTGAGGCATTGACAGATTTTTCATCTGAAATGAAAACAACCTCAGATGTGGCAGAGTAGTTCTATTGTAGTATTCCTTTTTTTTTTCTACTAAACCAGAAACAAAAGCGCACCCTTAGTAAACCAACAGGAAACGTACTAAAACATTACCTGTTACAGCAAATTTTTGTTCTGCTGGGGCAGCTTCAGCTTGTGTTTGTGAGTAACCAAGCTGAGTTTCCGGAGAAGATGCTTGCTACCCTGTTGGTGGCTTGGCTCCTTGCCCAGCTGACTTAGCCTTGCTCGAGGCATCCGGTGATACATCTGGAGTTGCTGCAGGTGGCTGTGTCTGTGCTGCAGTCTTAGAAGAATAATTTTCCACTGGCCCATCATCAGGAATACTTTCCTGAAATTTCCTTGATGCATCCTGAGCACCTGGGAATGGAGGTTTAGCTGTGTCTGGAGCAGGTGTAATGGCTTGTTGTTGAGTTATTGTTTGCATGTCCTCGGTTTGATCAGCTGCAGTAACAATAGTGTCTTCTTTTGTTGGCTCAGTAGAGAAAGGGGTCTGTATGGATCGAGAAGAATTTGGACCTGTAATATGAGGAACGACCTTATTAGCAGCAGAACTATGCATACAGAATATTAACCTGAAATTAATAGTCGGGTGAATTTCTGTTCATCAGGAATTGCCTTACCTGGTTCAGTACCTTCAGGAGCATCGGATGGTGCTGCTGAGTCCATCGCAGGTGTCATGGTTTGATCAGTTGAGGCTTGTCTTGGTGACTCGATATTTCCAGTGTCTTGTAAACCCTTAGAAGTTGGTGCTTTTGTTGCTGCAGGAGGTTCTGCCTCTTGCTTCTCGTTAGAGCTTGTGGCTGGCATACCAGCACCACTAATACGAGCATCACCACCAATTTGTCCTGAATCAAACCCAGTCCTTGAAGTTTGTGCCTGGCTAGATGGAAGTGTCCTCTTCTCATCTACAATGGCACTATGCACTTTAGGGGTAGATCCTTCAGAAGCACGTCCAGCACGAGAGGCTTCTTCTTGGCTAGCAATAAGTGGGCTTCCCAAATTTCTGATCTCACCATCGTCAGGAGAAGATTCCTGATCTCTTGATAAAGCATCACTAGCATCTGGTGTTGAGCTTGCGACCTGACGGGTAACATTTGTCGGTGGTACACTGGTTTGATCAGCAGTGGCAGCATCCGTATCTTCTTCATTTGGTTCAGCAGAGGCAAATGATTTTGAGGCATTGGCAGATTTTTTATCTGAAATGAAAAGAGTAGTTCTATTTTAGTATCCCCTTTTTCTTCTACTAAACCGGAAAAAAGGTGCACCTTTAGTTAACCAACAGGAAACATACTAAAACATTACCTGATACAGCAAATATTTGTTCTGCTGGGGCAGCTTCGCCTTGTGGTGAGGAACCAAGCTGAGTTTCTGGAGAAGATGCTTGGTACCCTGTTGGTGGCTTCTCTCCTTGCCCAGTTGACTTAGCCTTGCTCGAGGCATACGGTGGTGATACATCTAGAGTTGGTGCAGGTAGTTTTGTCTGTGCTCCAGGCTTAGGAGAATAAGTTTCCACTGGCCCATCATCAGGAGTACTTTCCTGAAATTTCCTTGATGCATCCTGAGCACCTGGGAATGGAGGTTTAGCCGTGTCTGGAGCAGGTGTAATGGCTTGTTCTTGAGTTATTGTTTGCATGTCCTCGGCTTGATCAGCTGTAATAATAGTGTCTTCTTTTGTTGGCTCGGTAGAGAAAGGGGTGTGTATGGATCGAGAAGAATTTGGACCTGTAATATGAGGAACGACCTTATTAGCAGCAGAACTATGCATACTAAATATTAACCTGAAATTAATAGTCGGGTGAATTTCTGTTTGTCGGGAATTGCCTCGCCTGGTTCAGTACCTTCAGGAGCATCGGATGGTGCTGCCGAGTTCATCACAGGTGTCATGGTTTGATCAGCTGAGGCTTGTCTTGGTGACTCGATATTTCCAGTGTCTTGTAAACCCTTAGAAGTTGGTGCTTTTGTTGCTGCAGGAGGTTCTGCCTCTTGCTTCTCGTTAGAGCTTGTGGCTGGCATACCAGCACCACTAATACGAGCATCACCACCAAATTTTCCTGAATAAGGCCCAGTCCTTGAAGTTTGTGCCTGGCTAGATGGAAGTGTCATCTTCTCATCTACAATGGCACTATGCACTTTAGGGGTAGATCCTTCAGAAGCACGTCCAGCACGAGAGGCTTCTTCTTGGCTAGCAATAAGTGGGCTTCCCAAATTTCTGATCTCACCATCGTCAGGAGAAGATTCCTGATCTCTTGATAAAGCATCACTAGCATCTGGTGTTGAGCTTGTGACCTGATGGGTAACATTTGTCGGTGGTACACTGGTTTGATCAGCACTGGCAGCATCCGTATCTTCTTCCCTTGGTTCAGCAGAGGCAGATTTTTTATCTGAAATGAAAAGAGTAGTTCTATTTTAGTATCCCCTTTTTTTCTACTAAACCGGAAAAAAGGTGCACCTTTAGTTAACCAACAGGAAACGTACTAAAACATTACCTGATACAGCAATTTTTTGTTCTGCTGGGGCAGATTCGCCTTGTGTTTGTGAGGAACCAAGCTGATTTTCTGGAGAGGATGCTTGATACCCTGTTGGTGGCTTCTCTCCTTGCCCAGTTGACTTAGCCTTGCTCGAGGCATACGGTGATACATCTAGAGTTGGTGCAGGTAGTTTTGCCTGTGCTCCAGGCTTAGGAGAATAAGTTTCCACTGGCCCATCATCAGGAGTACTTTCCTGAAATTTCCTTGATGCATCCTGAGTACCTGGGAATGGAGGTTTAGCTGTGTCTGGAGCAGGTGTAATGGTTTGTTGATGAGTTACTGTTTGCATGTCCTCGGCTTGATCAGCTGCAGTAACAACAGTGTCTTGTTTTGTTGGCTCAGTAAAGAAAGGGGACTGTACGTATTGAGAAGAATTTGGACCTGTAATGTGAGAAACAACCCTATTATTAGCAGAAGAACTATGCACACCGAACATTGAGCTGAAATAATCACTGGGTAATTTCTGTTCATCTGGGATTGCCTCACCTGGTTCAGTACCTTGTGGAGCACCTGTTGGTGCTGCAGAGTTTATTGCAGGTGCCACAATTTGATCAGTTGAGGCTTGTCTTGGTGACTTAATATTTCCAGAGGAATCATTCTGGGAAAATGCAGAGTCTTGTAGACCCTGAGAAGTTGGTGCTTGAGTTGCTGGAGGAGGTTGTGCTTCTTGATTCTGTACAGATCTTGTAGGCAGCACATCCCCACGGGTTGGTGTTGAGTTAGGCTCATTGACTGAAGTTTGTGTTGTCTCCTTATCAACAACAGCACTGCGCACTCCAGGAGTAGGTCCATCACGTATGTCAGAAGGAAGCACAGCATGAGAGGGTTGCTGATATTTCTGTAAAGCCTCTCTTGAATCTGGTGGTGGTGCCTTGGCTTGATGTCGAACAGTTGTCTCTGGACCTTGTGTTACATTTGGTTGATCACCTGCAGCAGTATATGATTCTTTCCTTGGTTCAGTGGAGGAAGGGCGTTCTGTAGTATGTGCGGGTTCTTGATCTGAAATAAAGGAAATTGACCTCAGAGTATGCTCAGAACTATTTCTCTTGGCCACGAAGAAGGTAAAGTTTTAGTTAATTCCAAAGAGAAAACAACAACAGCATTACCAGGATGCCACTGACGACCGGATCGCCGTGCTCTTCCACGAGACGTTCAAGGAACCGGTCGACTCCCCCACTCGTGAGGCGTTGCGCGAGCTGATGTTCCCCTCGCCCTGCAAGAGGTCGAACTGGCGCTGCTCACAGCCCTAGTCGACTAGCCACGACGGTGCTCACATTGTCGCAAAATTAGTGCTTAGTTAGTACAACTTTTGTACTCCACCGCTTGCGGTGATTCATGTTGTGTGCTACTCCGTGATGTGGATCGGCGCCTCGCCGTGACCGCTCCCGGAGCGTGTAAACTTTCCAACTTCCACTTAGTGCAACACGTGCCAATGCGCGTTTTCGAAGGGTGGCTTTGCCCTGTGAGATACCATTCTGGGTGTCTGGAACAGATTCTAGGTCCACTGTAGATGTTGTGGAAGCTTGCCGTGGCGGCTGGACGGAATTTGTACCTGTAATTTGAAGACAGTGGCCTCACCAGTTGTATCAATTTCAAAAATTTAAGTTCTATGGCTCAGATAGTGTGGGTTCAAATCGTTGAATGAGAAGGGTATTAGTGTATCAACACTTAGGAGTTAGAGCAGTGAATCTCTTACACGATGACTATCTATAGTTTAACGTTATTTCACAAATGATTTTTCCCACAGGTCCACAACAGAATGCTAAAGAATTATGAAGTAAGCTTTTTGCCTATAATAATGAAGCCCACCTATGTGGACTTAATTCTTGCTAATTAGAGATTTCCTCACCTGGTACAGTACCTAGGGGAGCAACTGAAGGTAAAGATGGGCTCATTGTAGGTGCCATGGCTTGATCAGTTGAAACATGTCCTGGCGACTCGATTTTTCCTAAGGAATCAGTAAGTACATTCTGGGCAGATGCAGAGTCCTGCAGATCCTGTGTTTCTGGCAAAGAGCCTGCTGCTGTCATGTCGCTGCTGCTAAGGCGACCATCAGCACTGATTGATGTTGAACCAGGTCCAGTTTTTGAAGTTTCTGCTTCGCTAGATCCAAGCGTTGTCTCCTTATCAACAACATCACTGTGGGCTTCAGGGCTACGTCCTTGGGGTGACTCAGAAACATGCCTATCAGGAGAAACTTGCCCCTGGCTTGGAAGTTTCTCATCAATGTGATCATCCTCGATACTTTTCTGAGTTTTACTTGAAGCATCAGGAGTACCCGAGAAGGGAGTTTTTGCTTTGTCTGCAGCAGTTGTCATGTAATTTTGATCAACTGTCCTTTCAAGTGTGCTGGTTTGATCAGTTGGAGCAACAACATTGTCTTCTTTTGTTGGTTCAGTAGAGAAAGACGTCTGCACAGAATGGACAGAATCTTGACCTGAAATGGAAGATAAACTTTACTAGTGGCAGGACAGTTGGTTTGAAGGGTATAACTACTAGAATGTGCACTGTTTGTCCAGTCAGTACTGGAAATAACTTCATTACCTGACGGGGAAAACTTTTGTTCAACCGCAACTTGATCTGGTGCAGCACCATGTTGTGTGTCCGGAGCTGATACTGGGACTGCTGCAGCAGGTTTGCCTTCTCGAACAACAGAGGGTGGTTTGGAAGACTTTTTCTCACCTGAGTCATCAGCAGGTTCATCTTCCTGAAGTTTCCCTAAAGGACCCTGAGAGGATGGTGCAGAAAATTTTACTTGTCTCCCAGGAGTTGTTTGGGAGTCCGTGGTTTGATCAGGTGCAGCAACAATGTCATCTTTATTTCTTGGATCAGTAGTGGAATCTAACTGTGTGGAAGGAGCTAAATCTCCAATCTCCTTGCTCCTTGGCTCTGAAATATGGGAAACAAACTAACAAGTGGATTAACTGTGTTTTTAAGGGTATTCCTGCTGCAGTTAATTAACAATAACTATGTCCTACTAGAGTATGCATCATTTGTCAAAACTCCATATGTGAAAGAACTTCATTACCTGGTGGAGCAAACTTCTGTTCATCAACGGATAATTCATTTGGTACACTACCAAGCTGTATGCCCGAAGCTGATGCTTTTGAAGGTTTGCCTTCTTGAATAGCAGAGGATGGTCTTGAAGGTTTAGCTTTACCCAAGTTATCACCAGGTATATTTTCCTGGACCTTCCCTGAAGGACGTTCGGTAGACAATATGTCTTGTTGGCCAGGAGTTGTTTGCGAGTCCTTGGCTTGATCACGTACAGCAACCATAGGATCTCCTTTACTTGGATCAGTAGAGGAAATTAGCATAGCTGAAGGAGACGAATCTCTAATCTCCTCATTCCTTGGACCAAGAGAGAAAGCTGGTTGTGCAGGATCAGCAGAACCTTGACCTGAAAATTTGATATTAATAGTGAGTTTTGTCACGGCCTATAGCTAGTGCACTATACGGCGATAGTTACCTGATGAGGCAGATTTTTGCTCAGCAAGCGCTGCTTCACCAGGTGCACTATTAGGTGTGATGTCACGAGCATCTGGAGTTGCTGATGGTTTCGTTGACTGAACATTTTCCAGCTCAGTGTGGAAGGAGTCTCTAGCCACACTAGGTGATGGTGCTTGAGTTGCTGGCGTTAGTTCTTCCCCTTCAACTGATAAAGGTCTTCTGGCAGGTTCAATGGTACCAGTACGGTGAACATCATCATGGGTAGCTGTATTGGTAAGTGTGTCTTCTGATGTCAGAGCCTGTTTTCTGCCTGGTATGTCTTGTCGACCAATGATTGTTGGCTGTGCCATGGTCTGTTCAGCAGTGGGAGTAACAGTTTGCTCTTTCCTAGGTTCACCAGAGATCGACTCTTCTGAAGAATGAGGTGATTCTTCATCTAAAATGGAGAAAGCAATGTAAGGTGTAGCAGGATTTTTTTTTTGGTAGAATGGAATCAACAATATGTTTTTCTCTCATGTACGTAAAGAGAAACTAATTACCTGACGGGGCAAATTTCTTTTCAGCAGGACCTACTTCGCCTGGTTTGAAAGGAGATCTGACATGAGAACCTTGTATTCCACTCGAAACCAATGGAGTAATTGACTCAACAGTCTGTTGACCATCGGGGGTGACTTCATGAACATCTGCCGAGGAAAGTTGGGTATCTGATATTGGAAAAACTCTTGCGCCTTGTGGAGATGTCATTTCTTCTTGACCAGGGATTGCTTCTGATGCATGCGAAACATGTTCTTGATTTGGAACAAATGGTTTTCGTGAGTCATCAGTGCCGCGGTTATCAGGAGTTACCTCCTGGATTTTCCCTGTAACACCCTGGGTATCTGGGGTTCGAATTGCTATTGTGCTCGGTGCAGGTGGTCTGGCCTGTTGCCGAAAAATCATTTGCGGCGCATTAGTATAATTAGCTGCAGAAACATTACTCTCTGCCTTTATTGATTCAACAGGGGAAGGATGTTGTGCAGCACGAGCTGATCCTTTATCTAAAATCCACAAAGCAAACTGTCACTTTTGAGGAACTATTCATGATGCAAATTTTCTCTAGGCTAGTCAGCAGTTAGTTTTTATACAAAAGAAATCAGTTACCTGACGGAGTGGATTTCTGTTCAGAATGGGCTACTCCAGCTGGTACGATGTCAGCACGTTGGGGATCCGCTGATGTTAGGCCAGCTGCAGGCACTGTTGCTTCTTGATCAGTTACAGTTGCTTTTGCCAATTCAACTTTTTCCGAGTCACCAGTATGTACATATTGGAATGAATCAGAGTCATGTGGAGTCTCAACAGTTGGCTGTACTTGAATTGATGCAGGTCGCGGTGTCTGGTGATCATGTGAAGATCCTGTGACAACCTCATCACCACTAGCATGATCCGTTGCTGTCTTTTCATCAATAGCTGCATCATGAGTTGACAAACTGGCATCATAAACATCTTCATGGATTGTGGCAGGATCTCGAGTAGCTTTTGCACCCTCTAATCTTTGGCCCTCAAGTGCGCTGACAAGCCCATCGGCTTCATGACTATCAGGAGTTCTTCTCAGGGTAGGTGCTGAATCAGGACGAGCAGCTGTAATTGGTGCTTGCATTTGTTTTGGTTTCCCCACTCTTTCATCAATGTTGGACTGCTCAGTAAATTTGTCACTGATAGTGGCACCATCAGCTCTGGCAGCTTCTGGGAGTGACGGTGCAGCATGTCCAACATCAGATGCTTCTGCAACAATTGGTACAGGTGGTTCAACCCTTTGCTCACCAGATTGTTTGGCCATCTGATTGACACTCTGTGAACTTGGAGTTGCTTCTTGACTCATCGGTCTTGTCTTTTGATCATTGTTAGAAGACTTGACTGTCTCATCATCACCAGAATCAGTAATTACACCATGTAATGGAGCGGCCGTGCGTTGCCATTGATCAATGGTGAATGATTTGCTAGGCAAATCCCCATCAGGAACTGCCCTTTGTAATGGTTCAGAGGTAGGTTGCACTTGGGATGTTGGTTCTTTGCTTGATAGAGATGAAGCCACTTTCTGATCATCGACAGTGTATTTTTTATATTGCTCTTCTGCACTGTGACCATCTTGAATATCTGCTCTGGCTGGATCATCTCTAGCTTTTTTTGCTTCTGATATTTGTCCACCAGGTGTACTCACAAGCTCTAAATGACCAATTTCATGACCTTCAGGAGTTCCTCTCTTAGTAGGTTCTGAAGCAGGATGAGCATCTGGACCTGATGTTTGCATTTGTGTTGGTTCTCCAACTCTTTGATCAATAATTGACTGCATGGCAAACTTATCATCGATAGTGGCACGATCATCCATGGAAGCTCCTGGAAATGATGGTGAAGCATGTTGAACATCAGATATTTCTGCTTCTATTGGTGCGGGTGGTTCTGCTCTTTGCTCATCAGATTTTTGCTGACTCATTGGTGTTGGCTTCTCATCAACAGTTGACTTGGCCACCTCATCACCGGAACTACTAGTCACATCATGTAATGGCGCAGATGAAAGTTGCCATTGATAAATGGTGGATGGTTTGCTAGCCAAATCTCTGTGGAGAGCTGCATCATACGATGGTTCAGAGGGAGGTTGGACTTGGGAAGTTAGTTCTCTAGTCAAAAGAGGCGGTGCCACTTTCTGGTCATCAGTGGTGTCTTTTCTAGATGGCTGTTGAGCACTGAAGTCACCATGAGTTTTTACTCTTGCTGGTTCTGAAGCATCTAATTTCTCAACAAAAGTAGTTGGAGCATCAGAAGCTTGTTGATGCTTTCGTATAGAACCATCTGCTTTCTCACCAGCTGGGATGGTTTGAGCTTGCTCCTGACTGTCTTGTGCCACCAGAGGCTTCTTCTGGTAAATAGAGGACGTCTTCTCCTCCTTAACAGAGCCAGGGCCTTTAGCTTCTTCATAGGCACCTCTAGATTTCTTGGAAGTGTCAAGAACATCTGGAGACTGTATTGTATCACCAGTTGCACCACGAACATCTTCAGCTGCTGCCTGTCTTGATGGAGCACTTGCTTTCCAACGATCAGAAACTTGCCCTCCGGCTGTACCTGCCCATTTTTCCAACATTTGTTGTCGGTCAGGAACAGCTTCTCTACCTTTCATCCCTTTGTCCCAAGTATCTTCCACTTCTGCATGCCTTGGAGTAGGAGCAGGTTGTTGAGAGTACATAGGTTTTGCACTAGATGGTGTAGACTCAGCAACCTTTGCTTCTTTGAAGGTATCTTTAGCCACATCATGAGCTGACAAATTGGCGTCATGAACATCTTCATGGACTGTGGCTTGATCATGTCTAATTTTTGCAGCCTCTGATATATGTCCATCAGGTGTGCTGACAAGCTCTGAATCAACAATTTCATGACCATCAGGAGTTTCTCTCTTGGTATGTGCTGGAGCAGAATATGGAGTTGGTAGCATTTTTGTTGGTTCTCCAACTCTTTCATCAATAATCGACTGCCTACCAAACTCACCATCAGGCGCAATTTGCCGTGACACAGAAGCAGTGTTGGCAACTTGTATGTCTTCTTGATCATCAGGATATCTCTTTTGGAATGATGTATCTGACCTAGAAGAATCCTCAACCTTTTGTCTTCGTGGAGAAACAGGTGATCTCCAAGCATCTAAAGGCTGCTCAGTTGATGCTACTTCATCGGCAGTCTTTGATTCTTCAGAGGTGTCATTATCATCTTGGGCAGCTTTCTTCTTAGGTGTTGGCGTAGTCCCACTTGGTAGCTTGCTGGCATCTCCAGCAGTTGGATATCTTGCTTTAGATGGAGGAGTCTGATATCTTGTTTGGGAAGGTGGGGCCACACTGTGATATCTTGTTTCTTTGAAGGTGTCATCAATTGTTTCTTGCTTCCGTGAAGGAGCATCGGCCCTCTCAAAATATGAAGGTTGCACTTGGAATGATGAAGACTCAGAAACTATTGTTTCTTCTTTGACATCTCCAGCATCATGGTCTGTCATTTGCCATGGGGTAGAAATTTTGTCTTTAGCTTGCTTGGAAGTATCTTTAGCTCCAGGATATCTCGTTTCAAATGGTGCAGTAGCATGACGAGCACCTTCTAAATCTTGTCTTGGGAGAGACGATTGAGAAGTATATGAAAATCTCTCACTGGATACAGTGGAATCTGGAGCCTGTGATTCATCAAATATCTCCCTAGCATCTTGAGGTTCTCCCTGCCTTGGTACAAAACCATGGTCTCTAGGTTGCTTGCTGGTATCCTGACCACCTGGATACGCTGCTTGGGATGAAATTCTCCTGCGAGCATCTTTAGCTGCTGCTTCCCTTGATGGAGTAACACCATGTTCTTGTGTAGAGGAGGGCAGTAAAGCATCTCTCTGATCAGAAGATGCATAATCCTCAAGTTGAGACAAGACATCTCGACTCATTGGTTCTTGAGGAACAGAATGTGGGGTTGCCTGTTCTGAATCTTGTGATGGATACTGCTGCACATCTTTTCTTGGTTTTCCTTGTTGAGTAGACACTAAATGATCAGCATCATCATGCTTTAGGTCATTTAATCCAGTTTTAGCAGAATGCCACTGCTCAACCTGCAGCCTACGATGAACATCAGTTGTGTGGAGCTTGCTAGCAGAAGTATCTGTAGGTTCATGTTCTGGTGGAGTACGGCCAGAATATGGAATTGATTCTTTGAACCGAGAATCAACACTGGTGCTTGTGCTGTCACTCTTGTAGAAATCAGATGCAGTGGGTTGGTCAGGCTCTTCTCTGGCTGATATAGAACTGGTTTTAGTATAACCAGTGCCAATGTTGGACCCAGGGAATGCATCCAATGTTTCTGGAGTTTTTCGTGTAGTAGGTTCAATATATGGTGTATCTACATCAGTATGGCTTGGGTAGTGATCAAACACATCAAGTTCACTAGAAACATCCTTGGATGAACTTGATTCGAGGATCGAAGCATCTTTGGTGCTGGACTTGGCTGCATCAGTTATTGGGGGCTTCTTGGCAGTGGTTGGGGAAGTAGCATGTTTAGTGCTTTGGACAGGAATAGAGTGTTTTTTAGAAGTGACAGGAGTACTTTGAACTGAGGTTGGTGGTGTTTCTTGAGGGCTAGTAAAGATGGTAGTTTCCTTGCTTTGGACAGCTGAAGTTTTATCAGCAGCAGGAGTACTATGGCTTGAGGATATCAGTAATTCATCAGGGGAAGTATCACTAGGAAGAGGCTTCTTTGTTTGAGGAACTATGGAAGATGATGACACGGTAACAGTAGGAGGAACCAATATTGTCCGAGGCTCTGTTCTGATCTGCTTTCTAGGGTCTAGCCGAATTGAGTCAGCAGAGGTTATAGAATCCTCCTCCTGCTGCTGCTGCTGCTTCTTGAGTTCTTCTTGTTTGTTCTGCTCCTCCACCCTCTCCATATACATCAGTACTTTCTTCCAAGAATCCCGATCAGAAATAGCATCCCACCACCTCCTTACATTTTTCCTCGAATCATAAAGGTAAAGAAACTTGTTAGATGCTTTGATATAGTGGGAGTTTGGCAGGTGAACAAGGTCGGCAAGAGTGAACTTGTTTCCAACTAGGAATTCACTGTCACTGAGCCTTTGCTCATAAACTTCCAGAACCTCTTCTAGCTTCCTTGTATGAATGTCAATATCATCATCTTCTTCTTCACCCAGGGGAAAGGCCAAATGACAAAACAAGGCCCGGCTTGGAGGGTTGAAAGCATGCTCCTCGTTGTGGAGCCATTGCTCAACTGAAGCCCTCTCAAGGGCATCCTTCCCAAGGAGGAACGGATATCCTTGATGTTCGTACTTTTCTCCTATATAACGGCAGATTTCTCTGGATTCTGAAAATAGAAGGCAGAACCATCAGCTTTAAGTGAAGCACATGTTTACATTTTTTATGAAGGCTGACCTTCAATATTGCAAGTAAAGTACAGAGTAACATGTTGCCAGTCTAAGTCTATCCATAACTGCACACACTAAAAGCAATATCCTAATATTTGCATGTTAATCGAAAAAGGAAGATACAATGTTTTACATTTTGTGACAAGGAAACAGTATCATATTAGTTATACACTTTGTTGGCACATATTTTATTTTAATCCTACAGCATCCAACTGCATGTCCGCATATAAGACAACAAAAAAGATTAACTCTTTTGAATACAATATATTTTTACCTTTTAGGAAATTGTAGAGCTAAGTTAATGCAAACCTGCCAGTTGTTCTACATGATCAAAATGTATTAAGCTATTGTCATTCAGCTGCTATTCACAAGTATATGCCCAAATTTGAAATCTCGAAAGAACAAAAATGATGATATAATCAGGCAATATTATCTACTCACTCCGTTTCATTTTAGCTTTGTCCTAAGTCAAACTAGTTTAACTTTAACCAAGTATACTAATACATTAAAATCTACAATATCATAGATGCACTATCAAGATATATTTCATAATATCTAATGAAACTAGCTTGACATTATAGATGTTTTTTGTATTTTTCTATAAACTTGATCAAAGTTAGAGAAATTTGACTTAGGACATAATTTGGAATGGAGTATAGGATATATAAATGTATTGTCAAAATTCATTCACAACTGAAGGTCAATTCTTATGCCCTCTCAGAGTTGCATCCATGTGTTTGCACGTTACTGATTTCATTGCTGGCCAATGTTTGCCGCAAAAGAACACTTAAGTAAAGCTTGCATGAATCCAGCTTATAAACAAGTTCAGTAAAGCTTTTTATGGACAAATGCTGGTTACTGATAGTGACTTAGTGCATTGGCTAATTTGCTGCCACCAAGCATTATTTTAGAGAACTGACTAGCACACACTTTGAACAAGCAGGATACTAGCTACAATATCAAAATGATTGGCATACACTTCGTACATGATATGATGAAATCCCCTCTCCTTTTTTGGTGAACAAGAAGGCTCAAGAATATATTTTTAAGTGATAAATGCCAATAAGTTAATAGATTGGTCTAAATTTATGCCACGCTAGCCATATATACAACCTTCTGACAATTTCCTAGCGATGACTAATAAACAACCTACCTCCTAGTACCAAGCTAACTTGCCTTTTTTTTAACGAATGCAAACTTGAATATTATCCAGCTGTAGAAAATATAAGCTCCAGTGTTCGAGAAAAAAAAAGCTCCAAGGAATGAAGGTCCGACATGGAATGGTAAGTTATTTTGCCAAAAACGAAGTTACCTTCTAGAAATGTAGGGCCATCATAGAATGGAACTGGAGCATGTGATGATGCCTGCAGTAAGCAGAGAATGAAAATACAATAAGAAGATTAATTGCTCACATCTTCGAACATATTCTTCCTGCCACAAAAATTACTAGAATTGGAGACTCCAAATACCTGCAGTCTGAGTAAGCTCTTGTAAGACGCTGTGCGAGTCTCAAACTTGACATCCTTCTCATGAAGGCATGCAAGCACCCTTGAAACATCAGGTAAGATAAAAGATTTCTCATGATAAACCTGCACAATTGGTGCTCCAATACCGAGCCCCACCATGGTGGCATGAACATAGGTTACAATGCTGAATGGTGTGGAAGTAAACATATAACTTCCTCGTTCTCAAATATATTAGGTTCCCTGCCTCTCTTGTCAAGCAAAGAGAAGATGCTTAAAGTGTGAACAGAAAAGGAAACCAATGGAGGATGAGAACAGAACAGAAATTATATAGATAAAAGAGGTACGAAAAAAATAAAGAGAAAAGCAAAAGCTAAAGCAAACAAAATCTGAGTGGGTAGCAGTTGACCTTTAAGCTATGGCACAACCCCTCTTCGTAATATGTTCTGTAGCATCGAAATTTTACCACTAAGAAATTTATATATGGTCAATATTTTCAGGAACCTGATCATAGGGCGCCCTATAATTAACTAATTACTGTTGAAACTATGTAAAGATCGATGAAGTAATAGAAAAGCTGCATCATATCTAAAAATATTAGTTTGGTAAACCAAAGGAATGTATTGGCACACACTAAATGAGATTGGGCCCTTATGGACGATGTAATGTTTCTTCTATGAAATAAAAAAGTGCTCTATTTCATCAATTAAAAAGAACTATTAGCGGCCTCACAAGATTATAGAACAATAAATGTATGTTGTGTCATCATCTACAAGAAGTTTTATCTGAAATTCGGGCAGCATGCACAACCTCAGCAGTAAAGTGTAGAGAACTATAATAAAATCCTGGAGGCATACCTTATAAACAATGCAATCAGAGGACAGATGTGAAGAGCTAAAGCTTAAAGGCACTGATCTCTCAGCTGCATAACCACTTTATTCATTCCTTGGACCTTTCATTAGAGGACAAGGACTATTATGGGAGAAGAAAAGTAATGCTAATACTGCAAGTTTAGTATCAGGGGCATACCTCTAAGAATACTCCCATCGAACAAGATGGATGAGCGTCATTTCACGCCAATACAAAAATATATCATGTATCTCGATTCTCACAGCAGTGCAGGAACAAAATCTGGGCACAAGAGAGCTTGCGACTTTACTCATCTTCATTCAGAGTAGAATTGAGCAGCAGGTGCCTTGTTCAGCATGAGGGCCTAAGGTATTGCAGTGTTTTCCTTCTCAAATGCAGATGCATTAAGGAACAACATAACGTGTGTTAGTCGCTGGATTCTCACTCTTGGTAGCTGTAGAATCCTTACTCTCATCGAGAGAGGATGACACTAGGAGTTGGAACAATTTTCTGGTTTATTTCTCACACAAACTCATACAATGTCATGCCAACCTAAGGGGTTGGGGATACATATTTATAGGGCTGCTAGCCAGCCAAGCATATGCTAAGACGCTAGTCTAAGATGCTGTCCTAGATGATGTTGATGCTGTCCTAAGATGCCTGTCCTAAGATGATGTCCTAAGATACTGTCCTAAGATGCCGATACTGTCCTAAGATGCCTGTCCTAAGATGTTGTCCTAAGATGCTAACTGTTGTCATAAAAGCAGTCAAGGATGTTGTTACAAGGACACAAAGACCACGTGTTACAGTCCCACAAAGACCAGCCATACACATACTTATTTCTGTCAACGTGGGCATCTCAAACAGGACAATTAATAGCATGCCCAGAACGAATCCAGGGCATTCAAATTTGTAGACAGCATGTTAAAAAATAAATGGACTCCGGAAGAATCATAGCACGCCCAGAATTAAGATTATTCTTTCAGCTATGAAAGGATCACAACCTGCTAAAAAACAACTGTTTACAATTTACAAAAATTATGTTCCTACATTACATAGACTATGAAACCCAGAAGTAACAAGTACAAAACAATTATGACAATTTCTGATGTACACGAGTTATCACAGCCTTAAAAATTGTCCGTTTAAGTAAACTGCAGCAGTTCTTAATCAATATTGTACTGGCATTGGAGCCTGGAATACCAAGGACATCATGTCCATGAGAGAGAGTGCAACTGTTGACATTTTCAGCATTACAGTGTCTCCTCGTTACAGAATGACCCCCAGTATTTTTCTCATTATGCTATCCCTCATTTTTCATCAACCTGTCCCATTGGCTGACAAGAAGAGAAAATCTCCAGCCGTTTATGTAAGTTAGCCTTAGTTCATTAACATGAACCTCCCCCTCCAGGCCTGATATGAGTTTATAACATTTCAGAGAAGTTGATTCACTTGATCAGGATTTCCCGGCGATTAATTCTTCAGAAGTGCAGCAAACTCTGCTTGGTAGCTGTTGTAATTTGTAAAGGCCATAGACCCTCAGTCCCTGCAAAGTTAACCACGGATCAAAAAAGAGGTTCCTGCAAAGGACGCTCGCTATATATATGGTCATTGGTTTACAGTACTACAGTGTACCTGGATCAGCCCAGGAATCACAAAATCATACATAGACAAACCTTCATGCTTCCTGACACCCGGAGGAAACAAGCCCATGCCTACCCCAGTAGGCAGTACCTTTCGAACGATTTCCATGGAAGCATGGGAACAATGAGAATAAAAGACATTGCATCCCAAAGACAGCAGTGAGCCAGAAACTAACCTCCACAATTTATCAGTATCAGTAGAGTGTAGAGGAGCCGCTGTCTAGGCAGAGCAAGAGAGTAAACCTCGCTCAGCTTGTCGGAGTCGTCGCCGGGGAGCATGCGGGGCCACGACCATGTACGGGAGCCCCATTGGACGACACCGCGGCGTCCACGGAGAGATCAGCGTTTTACGAGCTGCGAATCAAACCAAGAGCAGCACAGTAAGGGGGCGACGCGAGAAGCGAGCCCGAGCCTCGCAGGCGACGAGAGGTCCGAACCCTCTGGGCTCTGGCACGGGCGCACGGCATCGTGGCGGCAGGGGGGAGAGGATTAAGAGAGCAAGCTGGGGAGCTCGCTGGAGGCAAGGAACAGGAGTCACAGAAGAACATCGTGTATCGCAGAGGCCGGAGACGGGCGAGGAGGGACCGAGGAAGTAGTCTACGGTTGATTTAATCGCCGGAGACGGCGACGGCGGCGAGATTAGTGGGGATTGACCGGAGTGGAGGGAGAAATTGTGCGAGGGGGCCGACAGGTGGGTCCGGACGTAACCGGGCCGGTGGGCCCGGCCGACTGCTGCCTGCGGCCCTGCGGGGTAGTTTTGAGTTTTTGACAACAGAAGAACATTCTCTGCCCGTAGGGCATATGGAGCTTAGCAGAAATCCTAGCGCTTGTTCACAAAAAGAAAAAAGCAGAATCCTAGCAGAACTTTGTTATTAGAAGCATAATAGGACAATGGCGTTTTTTTTTTTGCTTCTACTGGAGCTGCTAGTGATTGATTCTACTAGAGCTGCACGTGATGAACAAAAGGAACGAACCAAAGAAACTGTGGTCCCACATGACTTTATTCGTTTCTTGGGCCCTTTCATCAGGCAAATGAGAAGAAAAGCATCGCGGATGGTGCAAGTACGGCATCACAGGTCCCTGTGTGCTTGAGCTTATTCAGACCTATTTTTCATCTATGAAGCAGTATTTTTCTCTCACAACATTTCAGCATAAGTGAACAGAGCGTTGTCATCTTCCTCATGAGTTTAGAGATCCACCAAATCCTTCGTCGCTAGGTGCAGTACTGAGCGAGAAAGTTATGAAAAACTTTGCAGATTTATTCCTCGATTAGTAGTACCCTAAATTAATGGTCAGAATTATTCGAATAATTATCTAATTTTTTTGCTTTTTTTAATATTTTATTAGGTTCCTCTTCGAAATCTTTTAATTTAGCTACATACAAGTAATCTGTTTTTTGTTTTTTCTTTAATATTTTGTATTATTTTGATAAATTTTATTTGGTTCATTTGATCTGAACCTGTGTTTACGAGCGAGTATTTCATGTATCAGAAACACTCGATTTTGTTTCTGTCCTCAATCGGGTGTTCAGGTGGCATCTAACACTCTGGTGTCAGGTGCCCCTAAAACACCCAAGTGTGTTGAGTACCCTATTCTGTCTTGTCTGCAACCTCAATTTGGCCGTTGGGAAGCCGCTACCTGATTGCGCCACCAGAATTAACTAGGGCAGGTCGCAAGCTCGATTCAGTGGCGCGGGCTGGCAGCTACGACTACTGAACAATGGCTCGCGCGGCGCCGAAGATCGCCACCCGCTCCGCCTTGGCTTCGCCTCCGGGCATTGTCCTGCACCATGGCGCGCAACGCCTCCGCGACGGCCCCCGTCTCCTGCGCCATTGACCCTGCCATGGTTCTCTCTCACAAGTTCCCCGAGGTCACACGGTTTTCGCTAGCTCTCCGTCGTCGATCACCGGACTCTTCTGGCTTGATGATAGTTGCTCTCTGTTTTGCAGGTCGCGTCCGCGTACGATGAGAGGTCGACGTCGCCCACGATCTGCTCGATGGAACGTCCCTGAAGAGAGGAAATAGAGAGCCAACAGTTGTCTATTGATCTCTGATGAATGTTATATAGGTTACAACAGTGTTGCTGAATCAAGCAACTGCACCTAGGCTAGTATACATCGTGTGCGTGTACATGGCGTGCGTGGTGACTGCCTGGTCACCGTCTCCTTCGCGGGAACGGTTAGAGCTTGAGTCCTGACGCCTATCCATATCACCCCCCGCAGTCTGAAGGGTGATCGGCAGCACACAAAGACTGGACCGGAGGAACTCAAATGTCGCCGTCGGCAGACCCTTCGTCAAGACGTCCGCGAACTGCTCACCTGTAGGAACGTGTACCACCCGGAGCTCGCCTATTTGAACTCGTTCCCGAATAAAATGGATGTCGAGCTCAATGTGCTTGGTGCGCTTGTGGTGGACGGGGTTCGCCGACATGTAGACCGCAGACACATTGTCGCAGAACACAACCGTGGCTTTGCTGATGCCACAGTGAAGCTCGCCGAGGAGCTGCCGGAGCCAGATGCACTCAGCAGCTGCGTTTGCCACCGCACGATATTCGGCTTCGGCGCTGGACCTGGACACCGTAGGTTGTCTCTTGGATGACCAGGAGACGAGGGAGTCACCGAGATAGACGCAGAACCCTGAAGTTGATCTTCGAGTTTCCGGGCACCCGGCCCAGTCCGCGTCCGAATACGCGGTGACGTCGAGGTCGGTGGAGGCTCGAATGTGGAGACCGAGCGACGTCGTTCCTCGGATGTACCGCAAGATCCGCTTGAGCAGTGCCATGTGAGGTGTGCGCGGATCATGCATATGTAGACACACCTGTTGTACAGCAAAGGCAATGTCTGGGCGCGTCATCGTCAGGAACTGAAGGGCGCCCGCCAGGCTGCGGTATGACGAGGCGTCGTCAGTGACCGGCCCGTCAGCGCTCAGCTTGCTCTTGGCATCGATCGGCGTAGAGGCGGGCTTGCAACTGCTCATGCCGGCGCGTTGAAGAATGTCTTCCGCGTACCGCGCTTGGGAGAGGCTGAAGCCTGCAGAGGTGCGCCGGACGTCGATGCCGAGGAAGAAGCGCAGTTCGCCCATGTCGCGAACGGCAAACTCATTGCGAAGATGGTCGACGATGCGCTGTAGTAGGTCGAGGCTTGACCCGGTGAGGACGATGTCGTCCACATACAGAAGAAGATAGGAGACTTCCGAGCCGCGGTGAAGAACAAAGAGAGAGCTGTCAGACCAGGTGGCCTGGAACCCGAGCTTGGCAATGAAGGTTGCAAATCTCGTGAACCAGGCACGCGGTGCCTGACGTAATCCATACAAGGACTTGTCAAGGAGGCACACGGCGTCAGGGCGTTCGGCGTCGACGAAGCCCGTTGGTTGTTGACAGAGCACATGCTCCTGGAGATGCCCGTGAAGAAAGGCGTTCGATACATCCAGTTGCTTGGTGTGCCATCGACGTGATGCAGCGATTGTGAGAATGGTGCGAATCGTGGCTGGTTTCACAACTGGAGAGAAGGTTTCGCCGAAATCGACGCCGGCACGTTGAGTGAAACCCCGAACCACCCAACGAGCTTTATAGCGCTCCAGTGTCCCGTCGGGGTGCAGTTTATGCTTGAACACCCACTTTCCAGTGACCACATTCGCGCCGATTGGTCGATCAACCAGCTGCCAGGTTCGATTTCGCTGAAGAGCATCATATTCGGCGGACATAGCTGCACGCCAATTTGGATCATTGAGTGCTGCACGAGCAGTTTTGGGAATTGGCGAGATGGATGCATTTGGTTTTGAAGCGGCTGCCAGAGCATATCGCGGGTTGGGCTTGACAATGCCCGCTTTGAGGCGTGTCTGCATTGGGTGGGCAGTGGTGACCACTGCAGGTGCAGCGCCAACAGATGGAGAAGGGGGGTGCAAGCTGGTGCCAGCTGAAGATGTTTGTGTTGACAGCTCTGGGTGATGGTAATTCGCTGCAGATGGTGTAGAAGCAAGAGACGGATCATCGGTCGACACGCCCTGCTGAATGGGAACAGGCGTAGCTGGTATCTGAATGACAACGGGCGATTCAGGTACTGTAGCTGGTCGCGAAGTTGTCGCTGTTGTCTGAAACTTATCAGAAAGAAAGGGAAATTGAGTTTCATAAAAAACCACATGCCGCGAAGTGATAACCCGTCTGCTCTGAAGATTAAGGCAGCGGTAACCACGATGATCGGCGGGGTAACCGAGGAGAACACAGGGTGTTGAGCGGGGGCTGAGTTTATGCGCTGCTGTTGCCATTTGATTTGGGAAGCATAGGCAACCGAAGACCCGAAGGTGACTGTAGTCCGGTGCTGTGCCGAGGAGGAGCTGAAAGGGAGTAATGGACCCGCTTGTTTGACACGGCCGTCGGTTCAGTAGATGGGTGGCAGTGGAAAGGGCCTCAACCCAGAATGCACCGGGCATGCCGGCATGGCAGAGAAGACTGCAAATGCAGTCATTGAGGGTGCGGATGATTCTTTCGGCCTTTCCGTTTTGTGATGAGGTATATGGGCACGAGAGACGAAGAACGGTACCATGTGCAGTCAGATGAGAGCGCATGGCAGCGTTGTCAAACTCGCGGCCATTGTCAGTTTGAAGAGCAAGTAAAGGAAGTTGAAACTGTGTACTGACATAGGCATGAAAAGCGACAACACACTGAAACACTTCAGATTTAGCGCGTAAAGGAAAGGTCCAAACATAGTGAGTATAATCATCCACTAAGACAAGATAATACTTAAAGCCTGAAAAACTAGAAATCGGAGAGGTCCAAACATCAGCATGTACGAGCTGGAAAGGAACATAGGATACTGAAACAGAGGTGGAAAAAGGCAGGCGAACATGCTTGCCCAGTTGACAGGCTTCACAAGCTTGGGAAGATGACTTGGTGAAGTTGAAGTCGAGGGTGGATAATGTCTTGTGGAGGGTGTGTCACCCGGGATGTCCAAGACGCTGGTGCCACCGGTCTACCGTGGGCGCCGCGGTCACCAGAGCCTCAGGCAACGAGGACGCCAGAGGGTACAGCTCTCCATTGCTATCACATCGGAGGATCTCCGCCCGCGTGAGAAGGTCCTTGATAGAAAAACCACATGGGTCAAACTCAACGGACACGTTGTTATCACGAGTAAGGGAACAGACAGAGATGAGATTCTTAACGAGAGCTGGGGAAACTAAGACATTGTTGAGGGAAAGACAGGAACGTGGAGTGGCAATGGTCGACGCCGCGCGGTGAGTGACAGGGAGCGCGGCGCCGTTACCAACGGTGATGGGTGGAGAAAAGTGAAGGGGTTGAAGAGAGGAGAGGTTACCGGAGGATGAAGACATGTGGGAGGACGCCCCAGTATCCATGTACCACTCGGCGGTTTGTGGCCCGGATGAAGGAACGCCGGAGGAGGCCAGAGCGGCGAGCATTGCCTGGTGGTTCCAGACGTCGATGGGGTTCGCAGCCGGTGGAGCGCCAGCAGGAGGTGGAGGTGGAGGACCGGCGAAGTATGCCTGATTGGCCTGGGTTCCCGGTCGAGGTCCGAGGACTCCCGCGGCTGGTGCCCGGAAAGGCATGGGCCAGGCCTGAACCATTCCCGTCCACGGGTTCAGTCCAGGTGCCCAGGTGCCGGACGGAGGTCGTGGGGTGTAGTTGGAAGAAGAACCCCCACGACCACGCCCACGCTTCTTGCCGCCGCGGTAGTTGTCGTTGCGCGACGGCCTGGAACCGCCGCCGCTGGGTGGGGAGGCAGTGTTGGCGGTAGTGGAAATGTTGCCGCCATCGCCGGTGGGCACTGGTGGCCGGGAACCGGCGCCGATCTGGGAGCCGCTGCCTCCAGTGGCCAGAAGAGCCTGATGAGCAGTAGATTTCGCTTGTTCCTTGTCATACTGCTCCTCTAGCAGTAGATAGGAACGAGCGGACAAGAATGTGTGCGGCGGGATCTTCGACGTGATCACAGGGACGGTGTGTCAATATTTGGGAGAGAGGCCACGAAGCATGTTCAGTACCTGAGAAGTCTCACGCACCGGTTGTCCAACATCGCGCAAGGCGTCCGCGAGATGCTTGAGTCGCCCGGTGTATGTCTTGATGTCCATGTCTCCTTGAACCAAGTTGCGGAACTCGGCCTCGAGGTAGACAGCTCGGTGCAGCTCGTTGTCTCTGAACTGATCCTGGATCGCGTTCCAGATGGTGAACGCCGTCGCCTTGGGAGCACGCACGATCGCCCGAACGTCCTTGGAAACGGAGTTGTAGAGCCAGCTCAGGATGCACTGGTCCACCATGATCCACTCCGGATCGCGACGGTTGGCGGAGGTAGGAGACGAAGTGAGGTGGGAGCCGAGCCCGAACTTGCCGATGAAGGCGTCGAAGAAGCATCGCCACTCGGTGTAGTTCGACTCGTTGAGGTCGAGTTCGACGGGAACATGAGTCCGGATATTGACCATCTGCAGCACGGTGGGGTTGGGCGGCTGGACGACGGTACCGGTGTACGAGTCGCCTACGATGGAAGACGCAGAGGAGGAGGAGGAAGAGTGGCCGTCAGAGAGATCAGCCTCGAACAGGGGATTCTCGTTGGCATCTATGGCGACGCAAGGAGGAGCAGCGGGAAACGACACGCCGCCGGCGACGGACGCGGCGACGGTTTTGCGTGGGGCGGGGATGGGAAACAGGAGGAAAAGGCCTAAACGTCTGATACCATGAAGAGAGGAAATAGAGAGCCAACAGTTGTCTATTGATCTCTGATGAATGTTATATAGGTTACAACAGTGTTGCTGAATCAAGCAACTGCACCTAGGCTAGTATACATCGTGTGCGTGTACATGGCGTGCGTGGTGACTGCCTGGTCACCGTCTCCTTCGCGGGAACGGTTAGAGCTTGAGTCCTGACGCCTATCCATATCAGTCCCAACGGCTGCTCGGAATGGCTGATGTATTTTTCACTTGGTGGTGCAGGGATGTAGCGCTGTACGCGCTGGAGGTGGGAGCTTGCAATGCAGATGCAGCGGATGAGAAGGAGCTTCGGTTGGTGTACCACAGGGATGGGCAGTCTTCCATTAAGGTGCTCAAGATAGTTTGTGGGGGTGTGTCCACTTGATTTTTTTTCCCTTTTAACGATTGCATTGCATTCATGGTAGTGTTGAGAAGAGTGTTCAAATCCTAATTCGGCAGGGGTAATTCCTGTGTTGTGCCCAGCACCTGGTGCAAACTGAATTTGGGTTCCTAGTATCTGGCTGTTTGTCAAAACTAACTCAACATGGATCGTGAATACTTGTAGCTGGGTCTGGTCAGCTTGGAGGTTATTAGGCCTCCTGGAATTTTATATGGTACTTTCTGCTTTTATATGGTACACACCATAAAAAGCACTTCCTTTTCTCCAATCACAAATCAAGCCTCCCAATCTTTGATCTCGTTACTTTACCTTCAATGTCAGTAACGCATAAGAATATTCACGTCACAGAAATCTCTGTAGGCATACAACACGGTAGTTTTACTTTTACATACAGTTTCCTGCACGCAAAATCAACAGTTGTTTAATCATAAGTCTGAAGTAACAGCCTAACAGGTATAAATTACTTTTTGTTATGCTCATGCTACCATGGACCTATGTATCGCACTAGTGCACTGTTGTTTCTTACTGTGAACTAAATATTTGTAATGTATCTGTGATGGTTGGCCAAGTCTACCGGCGCAGGAAGCGCTCACATGGTTGAACGCAAGGAGCGCTCGCATGGCTGAAGCTAAAGATAGCTGAAGCACACGCACAGGAGGAGTTTGAAGTTGTTGAATAATTCCCGCAGCAGCCTGGGCGCGGTCACCAGCGCCATGCATCCGGGACCGGGAGTTCCAGTCTTTGAATAATTCGAAGCAACATGCGTCCAGGAGTTGAGTTCTAGTCGGTTACATCCTAGAGTTCAGGAGCTTTGATGTTTGTAATTAGCCTATAAGGCCAGATGTCGCATGAATGGAAAACTTAAGCTGAAGATTGAATAATCTCTCTTGCTTCCTTGTGCCCGTACTCTCTCTGTCTCGACGCCGGCCAGCAGGACGGCGTCGCAACCTCGCCGCCGCCGTGAGCCCAAACCTCGCCCGCCTACCTTCCACACCTGTAATCTCAGGGGCAGTACCAGCGATCATAACAATCTAGTATTGGAGTCAGGCCCGATGTCTAGCGTTCCCACCACCGTCGTGCCCGTCTCCGGCGTGCCGGTCCCTTCCGCCCCGCTCCCCACCACCACCCAACCAGCCACCTCAGGCGATACTCCATCGCCCTTGGACACCCTCACTGCTGCCATCTACGGCCTCCAACGCCAGATGGGGCAGTTCGCCACCCGCCTCTCGGCCGTCGAGGGGCACATCTCGTCATCCCCAAGCAGCTCCTCCGTCAGCGATCTGCCACCGGCGTCCACACCCTATGGGATGCCTGGGTTCGGCGGCATTCCGGCCGCGACAGTGCCACCCACAGTCGCATCGGTCGTCATGCATACCGCGGCACCAACCCAACAGCAGCTATCCACCACCACCCCTCCGTTCCTGCCCATTACTCAGATTCCTTTTCCCCACTCTCCATCACCGCTCCCCAACTTCAACATGCCGCCCGCGCCGCCCGCACCGTACGAAGGGCATGCTGATGCTCTCGGCGTACCTCGCTTCTAGAAACTTTTCTTTCCGACATTCGACGGCAAGGACGACCCGCTGCCCTGACTCAACAAATGCGAGCACTTCTTCCGGGCGCAGCGCACCCCCGACACGGACAAGGTTTGGCTCTGAACGGCGTGGCTCAGCACTGGTACTATATGCTGGAGCGTGTACCGGCGACGTCGCCGCCATCCCTTGGCCGCTGTTCAAGGCCCTCTGCCACCAGCGCTCCGGCCTGCCGCTCGGCACCAACCACCTCTCCGACCTAGCGCGTCTTCCATTCCGAGGCATGGTGGCCGACTATCAGGAGGCGTTCCTAGCTAGGATGGCGCATGCCGGGCCGCTGTCACCAGCGCAGCAGGTCCAGCTCTTCACTGGTGGCCTGCCTGACCCCATCCGCACCGACGTCGAACTGCAGGACCGACTGACCTCTAGCGTGCCATGGGCCTGGCGCGCGCCTACGAGCGCCGCAACGGGGCCGTGCTCGCGGCGCCTGATGCCCGACCTCCTCGACCCTCGACGCGTCCTCAGCCGTTGGCCCTGCCCGCTACGACATCTCCACCGACATCACAGCTGACCCTCGCGGAGAACACCCCTACGCCAACCCGCCCATTCCACCGACTATCTCCGACAGAGATGGTGGAACGTCGCCGCCTGGGCCTGTGTTACAACTGCGATGAGCAATATGTGCGTGGGCACAAGTGCCCCCGCCTCTTCTACCTGGAGGTCACCGACTTCGATGACGCTGTGAAAGCTCTATGTTTGGTGTTGGTAATTAGTGACAATGCCTAAGTACTAATCCTATGCCTAAGTTGTATATAGCATATGAGGATTAGTGCATTCCAAGGTTGGTGGCAAGATGGACATGGTGATCATGATGGCCACACTTGGATTTGGACGCAAACCTACGTGATCAAGGCAAAGGTATATGCTTAAGGGTTGTGTTTTAGTAACCAAGATACCTAGTGGGTGTGGTTACATTATAGGATAGATAGCCGTACTATAAAGAGGGGAATGACGCGGCTATTGAACTCCTAAGTGCCTCTAGGTGTGCATTTTGTAATCATTTGCATTTGGATAGAACTAATAACGCTTCGAAAAATGATTGTGAAAATGCTAACACACTCGCACATGACGTGCACTTGGTGGTGTTAGCACTTTTACGATGGCGTTGGAGTTTGAGCGGTAGAGAGGGTTTGAGGTCCTTTCTTCCTCCCGCCGAGCTTGCGAGGTGGGATTCAGGCGTTTTCGAGGAATTGAAACGCCTATTTTTCTTTACGCCAATGTAAGATTTGGAGGCATTGTCACATGTTGTTTCACGAGCTAAAACATGTGCTAAAGTGACACACATACTTAGTCTAGCTCATATGTGAAAGGGTGATTCAAACGGAGGCGAACGGAGGTCACAGAGGTGACCGGACGCTGAACCAGATGCGGTCTCTGTTTGACCGGACGTGTTCGGTCAGTGCTCAGTGTTTGCGCGCGTCTCGGTCTTCTGATCGGACGCGGTGGCGCGTCCGGTCATGTTCAACCGGACGCGTCCGGTCGTGGTGGGTGCTTACTGGACTCAAACTGGACGCTGGCACTGTGGCGTCCGGTTCGTCTAGCAACGCGTCCGGTCGTGGTGGATGCTTACTGGACTCAAACCGAACGCTAGCACTGTGGCGTTCGGTTCATCTAGCAGCGCGTCCGGTCGCTGACTCGTTGGAGCGCTGCTCAGGCTTGACCAGCGCGTCCGGTCGAGCTTCGCGCGTGGATAGTGTGCAATCAGCGCGTCCGGTCAGTTTGACCAGCGCGTCCGGTCAGCGCGACTGCAGCAGAATCAAGTGCCTAACGGCTCTATTCGAAGGGGTACGTCTATAAATACGTGTTGGCCGGCTCTTTGGATGCATCTCTTGGCTTGTTGATCATTCTAGCACTCCTTTGAGTTGAGCATATGCCCTCCACTCTTTCTCCCTTGCTTGTTTGCCTAATCAAAGCGAGATTGAGTGATCTTAAGTGCATTTGCTTGTGAGTTTGCATCTAGTTGGTACTTGGGTGTTCATTTGCTGCGAGGTTCTTGTTTCTCTTGGTGGTTGCCGCCACCTAGACGGCTTGGAGCAGCGGTAGAGGTCCGGCATGTGTCGGTGATTATTCGTGGCCGGCTCCGGTGAGCTTGTTGTGAGAGGTTGTTGTGGTTCCCCGGCAGAGCGCCGAATTCCAACTCTAGTGGATTGCTCGTATCGGAACTTCTCGCCATTTGGTAGGTTCTTGTGGTGCCTTTTGAGAGGCTCGGTGTGTGATACCGATTAGCCACCGAACCACGTGGTGTAGGGGGGACACAACAGGGACTAGCGTGCCGGTATGCACGTGAACCTCGGGATAAATCATCGTGTCTTCACTTCATTGATTGTGATTGATTTGTCTCGGTGGATTGGTTATCTTGAATACCATCACTTGGAATTATTGATTGTTTGGCTCAATTCATCGCCCCTCGGTGAAATATTTCTTACCCTACTCTTGTATTACATTTCAAGTACTTAGTTGTTATCTCTAGTGCTTAGTAGCTTGAGTAGAGTAGCCCTCTAGTTTTCCTCTTGCGGTTTGACTTGTGCGGTTGAGTGATATATATTAGAATTGTCTTTTGAATAGGTAGCTTGCAACACTCCATAGGCTAGGCAAAACTCACTTCTCGCTATTTGTTATTGTTAATTAAATTGTCTAGCTCATTTTGTAGAAAGTTTTATCAGGCTATTCACCCCCCTCTAGCCATCAAGACCTTTCACGCTGAACCTCCACTGCCCGAGGAAGATGCAGCGGCCACAGAGGAGCTGCCACTGCTGATCTCGCTGCACGCGATCGCCGGCATCCGGACTGAAGACACGATGCAACTCCGCGTCTCCATCGGCAACCATGAGCTCACGGCCCTCCTTGACTCAGGTTCAACTCACAATTTTGTCAGTACTGCAGCAGCTCGCCGCATCGGTCTCTACTTCCACGACAGCCAGGGCGCCCATGTGGTGGTCGCCAACGGTGACAGTGTCGTGTGCCGTGGCCAGGCCCGCGATGTCGCCATCCGCATCGGCGAGGAACACTTCTCCGTCGACTGCTACGCCATCCCACTGGACTGCTATGATGTGGTCCTCGGCGTCAAGTACCTGCGCACACTGGGCCCAATATTGTGGGACTTCGACGACCTCTGCATGGCCTTCTGGCACCACGGCAAGCGCGTCCTGTGGAAGGGGATTGGCTCCACCCGCATCGACATCCCCCACCGGGCGTCTACACATCGTACGTGGCACAGAGCCCGTCCTCCTCGACCGCCTGCTGGAGTCGTTCACCGACATCTTCGCACCTCCGACCGGGCTTCCACCGCCACGCGCCTGCAACCACCGCATCCACCTACTGCCGAACACCGCCCCGGTGGCCGTACGACCTTACCGCTACCCCCAGCTCCAGAAGGACAAGCTGGAGACACAGTGTGCAACCATGCTGGAGCAGGGGATCATTCAGCCGAGCACCTCCCCCTTCTCCGCTCCGGTGCTACTCGTCAAGAAGCAGGACGACACATGGCGCTTCTGTGTCGATTACCGAGCGCTCAACGAGCAGACGGTGAAAGATAAGTTCCCCATTCCGGTGGTGGAGGAGCTCATCGACGAGCTCCATGGCACGCGCTACTTCACCAAGTTGGACCTACACGCGGGCTATCACCAAGTCCGCGTCCACCCCGACAACGTGGCGAAGACGGCGTTCAGAACGCATCACGGGCACTTTGAGTTCCTTGTGATGCCGTTCGGGCTCACCAACACGCCGGCCACCTTTCAAAGCCTGATGAACATGGTGCTCCATCCCTTCCTTCGTAAGTGCGTCTTAGTATTCTTTGACGACATCTTAATCTACAACACATCATGGTCGGAGCATCTGCAACACCTGCGCCTCGTCCTCACCGTCCTGCGTGACAACCAACTACACGTCAAGCGCTCCAAATGCGCCTTCGGCACCTCCTCCGTGGCCTACCTTCGTCCATGTTATCTCAGCATTGGGGGTGGCCATGGACGGAGACAAGGTGGCGGCCGTGGCATCTTGGCCACAGCCTACCTCCGCTCGGGCGCTTCATGGCTTCCTCGGCCTCGCCGGCTATTACCGGCGTTTCATCAAGGACTTCGGCGCCATGGCAGCTCCCCTCACCCAGCTGCTACGCAAGGAAGGCTTCCTCTGGACCGACGAGGCCACGTCGGCATTCGCGGCGCTCAAGGAAGCGCTGTCCACGGCGCCAGTACTCCACCTGCCAGACTTCGCCAAGCCCTTCATGGTGGACTGCGACGCCTCCGGCTCTGGCTTTGGGGCCGTGCTACACCAAGGTGCCGGACCGCTGGCATTCTACAGCAAGCCATTTGCTGCCCGTCACATGAAGGTGGCGGCTTACGAGCGGGAACTCATCGGCCTCGTTCAAGCGGTGCGCCATTGGCGACCTTATCTTTGGGTCCGTCGCTTCATCGTTCGAACGGACCACTACGCACTCAAGTACATGCTCGACCAGTGCCTGTCTACGGTACCCCAACACCAGTGGATAAGCAAGCTATTCGGCTTCAATTTCGTGGTGGAGTACCGCCCGGGCCATCTGAGCACAGTGGCAGACGCTCTGTCTCGACGTGAGGTGGAGCAGCCCTGCCTCGCGGCGATCTCTACTCCGTCCTTCGACCTCTACAACGACCTTCGCACCGAGCTACAGGAGGACGAGTAGTTGCGCCTCCTTCGCAATTCCATCACTGACACCCGTGGCGCGCCATGGCACGTCGAGGGCGGGCTCATCCTCCATGGTGATCGCGTCTACATCCCGGCCATGTCCAGCGTTCTACCGGCTGTGCTGCAGCTCGCACACATGGCCGACCACGAAGGAGTCTAGAAGACCCTGCAACACCTCCGCCTCGACTTCGCGATTGATCACGACCGCGTAGTGGTGCGTGATTTCGTGCGCTCCTGCTCGACATGCCAAAGAAACAAGAAAGAGGCGCTTCACCTGGCTGGTCTACTGCAACCTCTTGATGTTCCCTCTCAGGTTTGGTCTGACATATCCATGGATTTTGTGGAAGGTCTCCCCAAGGTGAATGGCAAGAGTGTGATCCTCATGGTGGTTGACCGCTTTTCGAAGTATGCTCACTTCATAGCGCTTGGCCACCCGTACACGGCATCCTCCGTCGCGTGCTCGTTCTTCGCCGACATCGTCCGTCTCCACGGGTTCCCGGCTTCCATTGTGAGCGACCGGGACCCGTCTTCACTGGGCACGTTTGGCGAGACCTGTTCAAGATGGGCGTCCAGCTGTGCATGATCACCGCCTTCCATCCCCAAACCGACGGCCAGTCCGAGGCGGTCAACAAGACGATCGCCATGTACCTGCGCTGCATCACCGGTGATCGCCCCCGCGGCTGGCTTGAATGGCTGCCGTGGGCTGAGTACTGCTACAATACAGCCTTCCACTCCTCGCTGCGTACAACTCCATTTCAGGTGGTCAACGGCCGTCCTCCACCGGCGCTGCTGCCCTACGAGCCGTCCGCAGCGCGCACGGCTTTGGTGGACACCCTCCTACAGAACCGCGATGCCTTCCTCGCTGACGTCGGCGAGCACCTACTCCAAGCTCAGGCCTACACCAAGCGGTACTACGACGCACATCATCGGGCATTGGAGTTCAACGTTGGCGATTGGGTGCTCCTGCGCCTTCTCCATCGGCTGGCTCAGTCCCTGGTTCCAGGGCGGCGCGGGAAGCTGAGTCCGCGCTACGCTAGCCCCTACCAGGTGCTGGAACGCGTGGGCGACATCGCCTACCGCCTACTGCTGCCAGAGCATGCCCGCATACACAATGTATTCCACGTCGGCGTCCTCAAGCCCTTCCACAGCACTCCCCCGACAGCGACACCTGCTCTTCGACCTCTCCGCAATGAGCGTCTCCTCGAAGCTCCAGAACATGTGTTGCGTGCCCAGCTCCGCCGAGGTGTCTGGCATGTGTTGATTCAGTGGGCTGGCCTGTCCGCAAAAGAAGCCACTTGGGAACCGCTGGACTCATTCTGTGAGGCCCACCCCGACTTCCAGCTCGAGGACGAGCTGTTTGCCGAGGGAGGGAGAGATGTGATGGTTGGCCAAGTCTACCAGCGCAGGAAGCGCTCACATGGTTGAACACAAGGAGCGCTCGCATGGCTGAAGCTAAAGATAGCTGAAGCACACACACAGGAGGAGTTTGAAGTTGTTGAATAATTCCCGCAGCAGCCTGGGCGCGGTCACCAGCGCCATGCATCCGGGAGTTCCAGTCTTTGATTAATTCGAAGCAACATGCGTCTAGGAGTTGAGTTCTAGTCAGTTAGATCCTAGAGTTCAGGAGCTTTGATGTTTGTAATTAGCCTATAAGGCCAGATGTCGGATGAATGGAAAACTTAAGCTGGAGATTGAATAATCTCTCCCGCTTCCTTGTGCCCGTACTCTCTCTGTCTCGATGCCGGCCAGCAGGACGGCGTCGCAACCTCGCCGCCGCCGTGAGCCCAAACCTTGCCCGCCCGCCTACCTTCCACACCTATAATCTCAGGGGCAGTACCAGCGATCATAACAGTATTTCATCAGAGTGTATTTATACGGACATTTCCATATCTGCCAGCTATTTGTTGGAAGTAATTGTCCGTTGCATGTTGTGCAGGTTTTACCTACTTTTTATTTCTGTACTTAATGCAAAACTGGTGATGGGTTTTACATGGATGTCCCTGGGCTTCAGTAAGAATACTGTTCACATATTTACCGAGCTTAATCGTTGGGTTACTGTGGTTTCATTAAAGTTACACAGCATTTGACCTTCATTTTTTTTACCTCTACTCAGTCAATCCTTGCTAGGGTACTGTCAACATTCTTACACTTGAACAATTTGGCTTGTTTCTGTTCTCCAGCTATGACCCAGCACTTTTACTGCATGGTCAGCAATACATAGAGATATATCGACCAATTCCTTCATGAGCTAATGTAAGTTGTACACCAAAATTGTTAGTCTTGAAAGAGTAACTCTTCATGATCTATGGGTTATCATGTGATGTGTTGTAATCTACAGAGCAGATGGTAAATTTCTTTAAAAAAACAATGCCTTACATCCTCTTTATCATAAATTGACAGACAGAAGGCTCGTATGCCTGCATTTAAATAAATCTGTCATATTTCCCTTACTATTTAACAGATTTTACAATATTTACTATTTTGTACCCCAAAATGTGATTGAACTTTTTCTTTTCCCCAGGTTGCTAACAAGATTAAAATAGCTGGTTTGCATGACCGAGGTATTCTCGCTGTGATATTTGATCACTCAGTTTTGATTATTTTGTTTCTTCTTTATTCTTTCTATCTCCATGGTAAACTGTGTGGCCAAGGTTGAATATTTGACTATTGTTGGCTGTTAATAGCACTAATTCACCCGTTTAATCTGAGCCCCTCAGCTAAACTAGTGATGCGATCATGCGATACATGATATGTGAGCAGGATCTCTATGGTGTCAGACCAGGAAGCTCTTCCCAAGTCGCAAAAAAGTCTAACTCTTTCTAGTGCCACTCCTCGAATCATAAGTGTCGATGAAGACTATACACATGTTTTTCCATTTATTAAGAATGAATTAATATAATTTGTTCTCACGGCAACTGGGGAACAAAAACTTGGCACAGGAGAACCCAACTTTGTTCTGAGCTGTCAGCCCATACAGATGCAGGTGCCTTGTTCAGTTGTTCTGTTTTTTTTTTTTTTTGAGCATCGTTCAGTTGTTCTGTTGTTCAGCTACTCAGAGCATGACCACCGCAAGCACACAGTGCTAGTAGTCCCATGAAGTTGGGCCTTGTTTAGATTGGGGTTGAAAAAATTTTATTGTATTGTAGCACATTCGTTTGTATTTGGCAATTATTATCCAATCATGACCTAACTAGGCTCAAAAAAATTTGTCTCCTAAATTACAGACAAATTGTGCAATTAGTTATTTATTTTACCTACATTTAATATTCCATGCATATATATAAATATTTGATGTGATGAAGAGAGAGTAAAAAACCTTAGAATCTAAACAAGGCCTGACGTCCATATAAGCAGTGAAAATTTAAGTACCACTAGACACCCAATGCAAGCACACAGCGGTAACAGTAGTACTTCTTTTGTTTCTCAGCTTTACAGGCCAGCCTTTTCTCTCACATAATACTGGCAGAACCTGCTTTTCGCGATGAAGCTACCGCAGCCTCTGCAGGGGACTCTGACCGCCTGCAAGCACCCAAACCGGTTGAGCTGGACAACTGTGTCAGGTGGGTAGGCCTGCAAGCACCCAAACCGGTTGAGCTGGACAACTGTGTCAGGTGGGTAGACTTAGGCCACCAGACACGTAGGAGCATTGGCGTGGCTTCAAGTTTTCCGCGTTGTTTCAGGGGGTGTTTAGTTAGAAGGTAAAAAAAATTTTAGGTATCACATCGGATGTTTTATTGGATGTCAAAAGAGGTTTTCGAATACTAATTAAAAAAACTAATTACATGACTCGTCTGAAAACCACGAGATGAATTTATTAAGCCTAATTAAGTCGACATTAACACATATGTGTTACTGTAGCGCTTAAGGCTAATTATGGACTAATTAGGCTTAAAAAATTTGTCTCGTAATTTCCAACCCAACTATGCAATTAGTTTTTTTCGTTTATATTTAGTACTTCATGCATGTGTCCAAACATTCGATATGATGGGATAAAAAAATTTGAGTGAGAACTAAACACCCCCATTGCGTGCAGGGATGGAGCATGAGCATGTCCAGAAGAGAATGACGACACCTAAAAGAAAAGATGCTAAATGAATCATGCCACGACCTGAATCTGGCTTTTTATTTTCATCTACAGCAAGATTACACTCTGTTAGAGAAATCAGACTGATGATGATGTACAGTTCCCAAGCTTCCTTTATATGTTACATTGTGTAATGGAACTCAGGAATAATAGCAAGCAGATCGGCGGAAAGCGATGGCTGCAGCTAAAAATTGCCACTTCAGTCAACTGCAGCTGCAGCAGGTCTGTATTTCTGTGTACTGGTGCTGACATGCGAGGAACAGGCGCTGGTTGTAGCTCAAGTCCTTCAAGCATGGACCGAGGCCACGTACATTTCAAGTCTTCAACCGTGTCTCAATGGCTCCGCCCCCTCAAAGCTGAAAAGAAACCACCCAGTGTTTTGTCCTTGTGCTTCCCCTCGTGCTCGTCTCCGACCTGTATGACGTCAGCATAAGCTCCTATTCCTGAAGTACTCCTTCCATCTCAAATTACAAGTCATTCCAACTTCTTGGAGAGTCAAAACATCTCAAGTTTGACCAAATTTATATAATAAAATAATAACATTTATGACACCAACTAAGTATCATTAGATTCTTTATTAATTATATTTTCATAGTATAACTATTTGATGGTATAAATCTTTATAATTCTTTCTATAATTTTGGTCAAACTTGACATGATTTGACTCTCCAAAAAGTTAGAATGACTTTTAATTTAAAATGAAGAGAGTATATAATTAGGTGTTAACACATACCTCCTCTGCTATTCTCTGAAGAATTTCTAATATTTCGGAGAAGTCTGGTCTTTGAGCGGGGTCCTGCTGCCAACATTTCTGAAGAAGCTCAGAAAGCCTTGCATGAGTATGTTTCGGAACTGTAGGCCGTAATCCCTGTGAACGAAACATAACACATTAGGACTCAATGCTGCAATCCTCTTCCCTTTCTCTTTACAGTGCAGAGGTGATAAAGTTCTAGATCTGTGGCGAAGGTACCCAATCTATTATTATTGGGATCCCATTGTCATTCACTCATTCTAAATATTCGCTAGTGTTCAAGCAAAACACCACGAAAATATGTTCTTTGCATCATTTATGTACCAAACCATCTGCATGATTTCATGGAATAGACGTGGATTCCAAGACGTGGTTATTCTATTACCGTAGAATGTGGTTAAGGCTATACCTTGTTCTTAAAAATGTGATTAAAAGGACAAAATGAGCATATTCCACTTAGAAACAAAATTTTGGACAAAGAAGACAGCAAGATTAAAACAAATGAAGCTGCTGATTTTTACCTTCTGCACCACACCAACAGCTGCTTGTAGTGGAGTCAGGTACTCATAAGGAATCTGCAGAAATAGATGAGATACCAATTGATAACTCATTTCAAAAAAGAATAAGCTAGCATAATGAATGAATTCAATAACAGAAGACTAATGTACATACCTTCCCTGTGAGTAGTTCCCACATCAAAATTCCAAAACTAAAAACATCAGCCTTGTGATCATAGGGTTTGTGCTCTATGACCTGCAAGTATGTAAGATTTTGTTAGGCTGACATACCACTTGTGGAAAAATTAGTAAACTGGACAGCTCTATTTCTTGAGTCCACTGCAGTCCAAAGCTTGTGATCATTTGGAAGGTACCCAATACCACTACAGTGTACTGTAACAAATTTTTTTTGTCATGGCCTGGTCCAGAGCCACCTCTACTTGCCATAAGATAGCAGTACAAAGCTACCAGCATACAATACCATGAAAGTCCTCACAATTCTTCCTTCACCAATTACTTTACTGCATATTATCTTTATTTGGTTGAGGTTGTGGATGTATGCTCAGAGCCTCAGATGGCCAGACCACCCAAGTTCAAGTTCTCTCGAGGTGAATTCAGATGCCTATTTCTTTTAAGAAAGCCACCTGTCCACCCATAGGATGGTCCAGTTTTTCATGAGGGTTTAGCCTAGTGCTAGTAACCCCAATGTATCTAGTTTTTACCGATTTACTATTCACCATCTAAGCTAGTTACTATTCACCATCTAAGCTAGTTACTATTCACTATCTAGTAGTTTTCAGGTGTCTTAGCACCCAAGATAGCATCTGCTTTATGCAGTAGAATATGCTGTAGTAGTTGGACCTTCTTGTATCCCAAGTTCGCTATTTCTATATAATGCAATCAAGCGGCCTGTGGCCAAGCTGCCCTCTGGCAGATCAAATTCCACTTGTCTAGTGACTTACCTTGCAACAATTGGTATCTAGAGCCAGGTTAGGTGAGAGCAGAGGCCATGTCCACCTCCAGCAAGCGCGCTCTGCGTGCAGCCGCCAACGCTGGCGGAGGGGCGGTGATCAACCCCGGCGCCGATCGCGCTCAGCGTCTGGCCACGGCAAAGGCCACAGCCGCGCAGGCGATCGAGGCGGCCACGCAGGCAGCGGCAAACACAGCCGCTGCGCTGCGCATGGAGTTGGAGCGGCAGCCCAGAGGTCCGTCGCGGAGCCCGGTGCGGCACCGGATCCCTTCACCGTCGCCGGAGCGCCATGCGGACGTGGAGGCCGTCGCGGGTCACCTACGGCCATCCAGACGGTGTACAAGGACTCTGACACGGGCACGCCGTGGCCGATGCTGACCAAGACCAATTACCACAAGTGGAGTCTGCTCATGAAGGATGCAGGCGCGCCAGCACTGGGACGCCATCGAGTACGGTGACCTCCCGTACCACGACGACCAACTCGCGCTCGAGGCCATCATCGTCGGAGTACCACCGGAGATGGGCGCGTTGCTCGCGGACAAGGAGTCCGCCAAGGAGGCCTGGGACTCCATCGCCGCGGCGCGCATCGGCGTCGACCGCGTTCGCCGCGCCACGCTACAGCGACTGCGCAAGGAGTGGGAGAACCTCGCCTTCCATCCCAATGAGCAGGTCGAGGACTTCGCCCTTCGTCTCTCCGCGCCGGCCACTGGGCGAAGGACTGTCCTCAGCCTCGACGAGCGTGGCGACGCAGCGCACCTCGCGGAGGCGGATGACAACGAGACGACACTGTTCCTCGTCCACGGGTTCCTGGAGCAGGGAATAGAGGAGGACGTCCTCTGCTCCAAGGCCGACGCCAACCTTGACATCGACGAGCCCAGACCCCATGTGTTCCTCAACACCGGCTCCAGCGAGGACAAGCTGGATGGCTGGACAGCGGCGCCACCCACCACATGACCAGCTGTCGCGAGCTCTTCTCCGACCTCGACACTTCAGTCTGTGGCTCGGTGCGGTTCGGCGACGCGTCAAGGGTGGAGATCCAAGGCGTTGGCTCGATCGTGTTCCAAGCCAAGACCGGCGAGCACCAAGTTCTTCACGGCGTCTACTTCATCCTGGCGCTGCGCAACTCCATCATGAGCCTCGGCCAGCTCAATGAAGGTAGGTCCAAGGTGGAGATCGACAAGGGCGTGCTTCACATCTGGGATCGCTACGGGCGCCTCCTCGTCAATGTGCACCGTGGCCCAGCCGCCTCGATGTCTTCCATCTTGAGGCCGCACAGCCGCTCTGCCTTGCCGCGAGGAAGTACGACGAAGCCTGGCGCTGGCACGAATGGTTCGGCCACCTCCACTTCAAGGCGCTGCACCAGCTCGGCAAGCAGGCCATGGTGCGTGGCATGCCGATGATCAAGCACGTCGAGCAGCTCTGCGATACCTGCATCACGACGAAGCAGCGCCGGTGCCCCTTCCCTCAGCAAGCAAAGTATCGCGCGCAGGAGCAGCTAGAGCTGGTTCACGACGACCTGTGTTGACCCGTGACGCCGGCGACTCCGGGCGGGCGGCGCTACTTCCTCTTGCTGGTTGATGATGCGTCCCACTTCATGTGGGCCGTTCAGCTGCCGTTCAAGGATGCTGCAACGGACGCCATCAAGCATGTCGAGGCCACGGTGGAGAAGGGAGAGCGGCCGCAAGCTCCGGGTGCTGGGCACCGACAACAGCAACGAGTTCACCGTCGCGGAGTTCGCCGACTACTACGCAGGAGAAAGCATCCAGCGCCACTTCTCGACGCCTTACTCGCCACAGCAGAACGGCGTAGTGGAATGCCGAATCAAACCGTGGTCACCATGGCCCGGTCGTTGCTGAAGCAGAGGAGGATGCCGGCCAAGTATTGGGGGGAGGCAGTGATGACAGCAGTCCATCTGCTCAATCGCTCGCCGACTCGGAGCTTGCAGGGCAAGACCCCTATGAGGCTTGGCACGGGCGGACGCAGGCGGTGAGCTATGTGAAGACGTTCGCCTACATCGCCTACACTAAGGTGCTGCATCAGCTCCGCAAGCTCGATGACTGCAGCAAGCCCAGCGTCTTCATCGGGTATGCGGAGGTAGCCAAAGCGTACTGCATCCTGGACCCGGTGACAGCGCGCGTGAAGATCAGCCGCGACGTCATCTTCGACAAGGGGCGCGACTGAGACTGGTCCATTCCGAATGCCGGCAACTCGGCCTCGGCGGCAAGCGACTTCACCGAGTATTGGATGCCTGGAGGAGCGGGGGGAGCACAAGGTGCCTCTCCGGTGGCAGCTGGAGCTACGTCACTAGCACCACCACCCTTTGCGCCGCGCTCATCGTCACCAAGTCCGGGGGAGCTCGGAGGGACATCGGCAGCCGCGACTACTTCCCCAGCACCCCTGCCAGCTTCACCAACACCTCCACCAGCATTCCCTACTGCCCCTACCGCTTCACCGTCTTCACCGACGGCGGCAGCTATGACCGGTGATCAAGTGGAGTTTGCCACTCCACTAGAGGATGATGAAGAGACTCGATGCCTACTACAACGACGAGCTGCCGCGGTACCGCACGATGACTAACATTATCGGCGATCATCCTCCACCTTCGCCGCCGCAACCCCCGCCAAGCTGCACCTGACGCACGCCGACGAGCCCACCAACTTCGCCGAGGCCAAGAACGATCCGACATGGCGGGCGACAATGGAGCAGGAGATTAAGGTAGTGGAGCACACTTGGGAGCTGGTGCCGCTGCCCAATGGTCATTGTCCCATCACCCTGAAATGGGTATTCAAGCTCAAGAAAGATGAGCTGGGCGGTGATCAAGCACAAAGCAAGACTCATGGCGCACGGCTTCGTCCAGCAAGGAGTAGACTACGATGACGCGTTCACTCCGGTGGCGCACATGGAATCAGTCAAGGTCCTAGCGCTGGCGGCTCAAGAAGACCGGCACGTCCTCCACATGGATGTCAAATCCACCTTCCTCAACGACGACCTCAAGGAGGAGGTGTACGTGCAGCAACCGCCCGGCTTCGCCGTCGCCAGAGAAGGAAAGGTCTACCGCCTCCGCAAGGCCCTCTATGGTCTGCGGCAAGCTCCGCGCGCCTAGAACGCCACGCTGGATGCTACGCTCAAGGACATGGGCTTCCAGCAGAGCGCTCATGAGGCAGCGGTGTACCAGCGGGGCAGCGGGCACTGTCCTGCTCGTTGGCGTCTACGTCGACGACCTCATCATCACCGACGCGGAGGAACATGAAGTGGAGGCATTCAAGGCACAAATGAAGATCTTCGACATGAGTGACCTCGACCTCCTCAGCTTCTACCACGGCGTTGAGGTGCCCTCCGTCAGACGCACTACGCCAAGCGAATCCTAGAGCTTGGCGGAATGTTAGGCTGCAACCCTGCCCATACTCCAATGGAGGAACAGCTGAGGCTCAGTAGGCACATCACAGCGAAGGAGGTCGACCCCACGCACTACTGGCGCCTCATCAGCAGTCTGCGCTGCTGAAAGCCCAAGTTTGGTTTTGGTAATTAATGACACCAAGTTGCTAATGCCATGTGTTAAGTGTTTTGAGTTAGACATAAGCAACACATGTGATGAAGGTGTACGTGGCAAGGAATGGTGGCCACAAGATCACAAAGAGATGGTGCATGGACATGAAATGTTGATCATGATGGAATGCACATCAAATGATGGACTTGATGATCAAGTGGAAGAGAAGGATCTAAGAGCGCAAGGCAAAGGTATAACCATAGGGTTTTTCTTTTGCCGGTCTAAGATGAGTAGAGAAGTGATTGACCGGGTTTAGGATACATAGCCGACTATCAAGAGGGGAAATCACGGTTAGCTCGGGAATCAAGTGCTACTAGATCAATGTCTTGAGCATATGCATTAGGATCTAGTAGAGAGCTAACATAATGCCTTGGAAAATGTTTGTGAAATGCTAACACACATGCACATTGTGGTGTACACTTGGTGGTGTTAGCACATTTGCGAAGGCGGTGGAGTTTAAGCGGTAGAGAGGGGTTTGGGTTCCTCTCTCCCTCCCGCCGAGCTTGCGAGGCGGGATTCGGCGCTTTTTGGGAAGTGAAACGCCTATTTTCTACTGCGCCGGAAGTCGGAAAAGAAACGGAGGCGAACGGCGGTCACTATGGTGACCGGACGCTGCACCGGACGCGGTCTCAGTTTGACCGGACGCGTCCGGTTAGTTCAACGCGGCGTGGGCACTAGGGTTTGTGACCGGACGCTGGTCTGGCCTGACCAGCGCGTCCGGTCAGTTCACCTGTGCGCAGAAGGAGAGCGCGTGACCGGCGCGTCCGGTCCCTCACGGAACCGGAGCGTCCGGTCAGGCGTCCAGAGGAGCGGAGTGCTGATCGGACGCGCGGCGCGTCCGGTCACATGCGATCGGACGTGTCCGGTCTCGACGGGAGCTTACTGGAACGCGACCGGACGCTGACACTGTCGCGTCCGGTCAGACGCTAGGGCGCGTCCGGTCAGGGCAACGGCTAGTTCTGACGCGCACTGTTCACGGTTGTCTTGTAGTGACCGGACGCGTCCGGTCACCCTGACCGGAGCGTCCGGTCAGCGCGATTTCAACTGTGTCGTCTGTAACGGCTAGCTGCGTACCCCTTCGTTATAAATAAAAGGTGTCCGGGGTTTGAGGGCAACTCTTGCACATTTTGAGACCTAGAGACATCCTTTGAGCTAGAGAACAACCCCTCCACTCATCTCTTTGTTTGGTTGCACATCTTGAGTGAGATTGAGTGAGATTCAAGTGCATTGCTTGAGAGTTGCATTCTAGAGGCACTTGATCTTCGAGTTGCTGCGGATTTCTTGTTACTCTTCCGTGTTTCCCGACACGGTAGACGGCTTGGAGCAGCGGAGGTGATTGAGCTCGCAATTGGAGATTGTTGGAGCCCTCACCAAGTGTTGTAAGGGGTTCTTGATCCTTCCCCGCGGGAGTTCGCGAATTGGATACTCTAGTGGAGCTCGTGGCTTGGAGGATCCCCATCTTGTGTGCGGTTGTGCGGTGCCCGCCGAGGGCTCGACTCTTGATAGTCGATTAGCTCGCGAACCGACAAGTGGGTGCATCGCCACAACGAGAAGTAGCTTGCCGGGAAGCAAGTGAACCTCGGTAAAAAATCTTGTGTCATCCCTTTGCCGAGGATTTCTCTTGTGGTTAATCATTGTGATTGATTCTTCGAGTGCATTACTTCTCTACATCGTTGGTATAAAAATCAAGTCACTTTTATTTACTTTCTTGTACTAGTTATAGTGTAGTTTGCTTAGCGTAGCTTTTATCACATAGGAGTAAGTAGCTTAGTGACTTAGCCTTGTTGGTGTGTTTTAGAGATCATAGCCTTGCTTCACTAGAATTGTATAGGTGGCTTGCATAGTGTAGTTGAGCTAGTGCTAGAATTAGCTTAGCCATCCTTTTTACTAACGTGTTTGTTTAGTGAAGCTTGTAGAATTTTAAATAGGCTATTCACCCCCCTCTAGCCATTTGGACCTTACAGCTGCATGGTGCACACTCGCCCTGATCTGGCGTTCGCCGTCGGATTCGTCAGGCGGTTCATGGAGCGGCCTACGATGAAGCATCAACAAGCTGTCAAGCGCATCCTTCGATATGTCACTAGCACGCTCGATTTCAGTCTCCACTTCACCAAGGCGTCTGGCACCACACACTTCGTCGGCTACTGCGACAACGACCTCGTCGGCGACATTGACACAAGCAAGAGCACGAGCGGAACGTTGTTCTTCCTCGGCAATTGCTTGGTCAGCTAGCAATCTATCAAGCAGAAGGTGGTGGCACTATCTAGCTGTGAAGTTGAGTACATTGCCACCTCTACTGCTACAACGCAGGCTCTGTGGCTCTCAAGGCTGCTAGCAGAGCTCCTCGGCAGGCATGTCGAGGTGGTGGAGCTGAAGGTGGACAGCAAGTCAGCCCTCACTCTGGCCAAGAATCCAATCTTCCATGAAAGGAGCAAGCACATCAGGATTAAATACCACTTCATCCGCAGCTGTCTGGAAGATGGAAGCATCAAGGCCGAACACATTCCAACTACTGATCAGCTTGCAGACATTCTCACTAAGTCTCTGGGCAAGGCCAAGTATGAGGAGATGAGGGAGAGGATTGGCTTGAAGCAGATCACCTCCAAAGCTGAGCACAAGGCTAAGGGGGAGAAATGAGGGTTTAGCCTAGTGCTAGTAACCCCAATGTATTTAGTTTTTACCTATTTACTATTCACCATCTAAGCTAGTTACTATTCACTATCCAGTAGTTTTTAGGTGTCTTAGCACCCAAGATAGCATCTGCTTTATGCAGTAGAATATGCTGTAGTAGTTGGACCTTCTTGTATCCCAAGTTCGCTATTTCTATATAATGCAATCAAGCGGCCTGTGGCCAAGCTGCCCTCTGTCAGATCAAATTCCACTTGTCTAGTGACTTATCTTGCAACATTTCATATAGCATTTATATTTTTGGATAATTATTTGATGGGTGACGATTTAGTATACTGCTAAAAGACCTCTTGCAAATCACTCTTTTGTAGAAAAATTTGTTCTTTTATGATGGTACAATCAATTAATAATAAGGAATTTCCACTTCTCTCATGCTACGAGGAAATCCATTGATTTCATTCACATCTTAAGCATGAGACATGGGATGAACTTAGAGCATAGGTGTTTCCTGGTCACATTTATTTAATATAAACATATAATCATTGGCAGTGGTAAATGATAAAGGTAGCAAAGCTAATAATAAAGAATTACCTCTGGGGCCATCCAACGGTAAGTACCAGTTTCTGCAGTCATAACTCCAGATTGAGCTTTAACACGGGCAACACCAAAATCAGCAACTTTAACAGTCTGCAGAAAGAAGCTAATAAAAGTAAGCCGGGCAAATGTACCCAGTCCTAGATTTGGTACAGTAGAAATTCTTTCTGGCCATGAAGAGCCATTGTGGCAAAAGGAACTTGTCACAACAATACATGTGTTTTGCATGTCTGAGTATATAGAAGGAAGCTAAAGTGTTAACTGAAATGAAATCCACATGAAACAGGAGCAACTCCACATTCTAGATGGCCTTATTAGATTACTTACCCCATTTTCATCCATCAGAAGGTTTGCAGTTTTCAAATCGCGATGAATAATATTATTCTGGTGTAAATAGTTCATGCCTTTTGACACATCCATTGCAACTCCAACTAAAGCAGGAAGTTTGAAAACACCTTTATGTTTATGGAGGTAATCATACACACTTCCACCGGACATAAATTCTGGAAAATAAAATGGTTCACTCATTATCACGATTACCATCACAACAAGAAAATGGACAACTTGCAACAACCATTTTCTTCAACCATACCTGTGACTATACATAGATTTGGGGGTTTAGTGGAAGCACCAATAAACTGCACAACATTCTTGTGACGGACCTTCCTAAAATCCAGAAACATACTCAGCAAAGTAGTACATAAAAAGGCAGAGTGCCAGGGAAGAACTCTATGGGGTGATTTTTTATCATAAAGGTGGTGTATTCATCCAGTTACATCCTGCATTTGAAGTTCAGATCTAGGCTCATTCTACAAGAGATCAGTCAGATAAAAGGATTGTTAACATAAGATGTTGGCAGGTAAATGACAGTGAAGAGATCTCGACGTAAATGATGACTTGAAGTGACTGTAGGATAGTAATCATTGTAGAAGAAATAAGACTAAGTGACATAAGGTAAAATAACAAGAAGCCAAGTGCAACCTCAGAAACTTGAAGGTATATTTAATTAGCATGCCAGACTACCAATATCACAATAAGAACCCATCTTGTAATACGAGGTGAAACATAGTTGAGTGTATAGTAACCACCTCATAATATATACTTCCTGAGCAAATTCTCGCTGCATGTCTGCATTTATTCTCTCAGGTTTCAGCACCTTAATAGCAACATCTTGACTGCAATATGTACCCCGGTAGCGGGAAACAGAAACATATCATAATGTGAAAAAAATATCAAAAGGTATTTTTTCCCATGATAACTAGCAACAAACACTCACAGATCACCATACGATCCTGATGCTACTTTATTCCCATACTTGAGCAGTTTTACATCAATTTCCCATTCACTAGCACCATCTGTTGGTATCTCAACACGGTCAGCTGCTGAATTCTCAGCAATCTGCATGTTTTCAACTGGAGTAGACCATGAACGAGATGAAGACCATGCTTGTGTCTGTTGAATCCAAACCAAAGTAGAAAAATGAGGATACAGAAAACAAGTTGTTGCAGTTAAGGCTCAACTAGTCCAGAATGAATGGGTTTTACCTCTTCAATCCTGCCAATCTCCTTCTGCACCGCTTCTTCTAAATCCTCTGTTTCCTAAGTAAATTAACAGGTAAAGAAATAGTAAGAGACTGGATAATAACAAAACAAAATGTGCAGATCACAATGACGCTCTTGCTATGAAGTATCGACAGTTCATTGATTACGTGATCGATATATGTTGCATGATCCATGATGCTAGTCACAGGTTCTCATGCACATACATGAAATTAGCAACCCAATTCCATCAAAAAGGTAAACTTCACGATTACTAAAGACTTTTTATCTGTCTTAGACCACATTAACTAAAAATGCTAAACCATATTATAAACTATCGTGCGGATATCTTATGCATTAATTTCACAAGCAGTATTCTGAGAACTCTTGCTCTCTGACTTTATCTTTGAAAGATATACACCAAGGATATATATATTGAAAAGACACACAAGACTCATTAGGCACGGGCAAATGATAACCAGAAAAGAATTAGTTAGTGAATACCTCATCATGCCAACCGACAACAACAAAGACATCAAGTGAGTAGCCATCATTTGTTGAAAATGCATGTGCTTCTTGAATGTTTAGACCAAGCTCCCCAAGCAGAGATGTTAGCTGTCAGTATCAGAAAATTCTATATCACTAAACAAATAGATAAGAAGACTAACTCTACTAAATATCAAATGTATTAACTCAAGTAGAGGTAGTGAGATATCAGTGAGAATGTATAATGTGTACAGAAGGAAAAATATATGTACAAGACTTTTAAAGATATAAACCATCCCTATGAGAAATCCAACTGTACACAGGTTTACCTCACTAAGAAGTTTTGGCTTGTCTATGGTTGAAAAGGTGATTTCATGCATGGGCCTGAAATGACAAACAAGAAAATTATTGTATCTGCAGAGGAACAAGTACTTAACAAAGGAAAATAACGTAACTGGAACTTTTCTTATACCATACAGCATCAACTCACAAGTTACAAAAATTTTAATATGAAACTATGGATGAACTAGGATAAATGATAAAATAGAAGGAAAAGGTAACTGGCAGGAAACACTTCCTGTAAATAGATCACTCATTGTGTGCTCTCACGGAAGTGCAACCTACAGATCGGGAGTTCGACTCCCCATTCTCACCTAAAAAAGTGCCACTCACTGTGCTATTTTCAGTGAAATACGTGGTCCACTAATGGTTGCAATGCGATACATGGCTGCAGGTGCGTCCTTGCTGTTAGTGGCACGTCCTGGACAGACAGGGTTCGTGGCCTTTTCTTGACACTAGGGAAGAGAATCTTCTACTTTTCCATCAATGCCTCATGGAGGTCTTGCCCCCAGGGGTCGGTCGATTTTCGTGTATTCTTGCTGGTTACACTGGCTAGGGAGCAAATTTGCACCTAGCTGGCAGGGGTTTGAGTCCTTGTTTAATTTAGTTGAAAAAATGGTGGACGTCTAAGGTGCTCTAAAATAGAATATAATAATATAAAGGTACCTAGAGACTAGAGTTTAAAAGGAAAGAGTACCTGTACAGAGATCGACCATTATCAGAGGTGCTATCATGATCTTGATGAGACTTGCTAGCTTCAAGAGCAAGGGCCTCAAGATTTGTAGAACCGAAGGCAGGAGGAGGATGTATGCTGGAAACAAGTCATACATGTTAAACAAAGACCACATCAAACAAATCAGTAGTAGATATATATTTTTTTTCTTGTGCATAGCAGTAATGCAAAATAGTTGTCATTTGCCGATATAATCCAAAGCAATAGACAGATATGAAACCACAGGTACCTTTGCTGCCTGTTCAATGGTCTTGAAGCAACTTCTTCCCCTGCAGTGTTCGAATCAGCATCAGTCTGATTCCCATCAAGAATTGGAGATACCTAATGAATCAAGACTCCAATAAGGATAATGACCAACAATAGTTGAAGGCCTTTATATATTAATTGCTAATTAGCAACTAGTTAAAAAAAAGAAAAAGAACAAATTTATGTACAAAATTAAGAGTTGAAATTCAGGAACAATAGCATACTACCGATTAAAACAAGGGCACTGACGCTTGTGGAAAGCTTAAACTCTAATTTGTAGGTATGGTTACTTGGTGAAAAACACAACATGCATAGACATTGAACTATTGGCATGCTCAAATTTTCAGAGAAATGCATAAACACAAAATGTTTGTATTGATAGCTCGATACAATACCACGTGGTCAGCATTCAAGAGAACCCAAATTTGAGATAGTGAAGTAGAATGAAATCCTTACAAGCTTCAGCATAGAGCATAATGAAAATTTGAGATAGTGAAGTAGAATGAAATCCTTACAAGCTTCAGCATAGAGCATAATGAAATTTTTTTTCAAGACCGTGCCTATGGCACGTATTCCATTAAGAGGAAGTTGAGAGACATTAGAAGCTACCCCTGCAATGGTAAGTGCCCGGCTTACCAAAGAGGAGGAGGACCAAAGAACACAAAAGAAAGAAGAAAACACAAAAAGAAGCTGCGGTAACAACAAGAGGCGATCACAACTGCTGGAAACCTGCCAACGCCCAGACAAGGGCCAACTGGGCTACCCCCCGAGGCAGCCGACAACGCGCTCGGCCATTGAGGCCGCGCAATATCACGACTAAGCCAGGAGCGTGTCAACCTCTGGGGCAAAGTCGTCCAGGAACGTAATGAAATTTCCCGTTAGCCCAGCCAGTACCCTGACTACTGAACCTAAACAGCAAGGCATGAATGCAACACCGTGACATTACTTTCATGCTTTTGGCAATGAAGAGCTCAGAAGGATCTGTTGAATTTTCCGATCAAAAGGAGCACGAATGCACAACAAAGCAATGAGCTCATCTCAGTGGAAGATTAGTCCATACAAAAGGTAATCAGGTGAAAAGTGCACTTAACTAGTTAAAGTAGACAAAGTCAAGCAGTCCACCCTTCACACAGATGACATAAGTACAGTAAGGAAAAGATCAGACAACTGGAATTCTCCATTGCAGGAATGGGTGACAACCAAGTGAACCAACAAAAATCAACAGTCGGTAAAACCATATTGCGAATAAATAAACGAGGAAAACATGTGTTTGACTTTGTACTTTAACTAGCTAAGTGCCGTTCAAAATTGCATTCGAAAATCATCACCTGCACGGCCCGCACCGCGAAAGCCGGGCGCTGAGCCGGATCCTTGGCCTGCTCCAGAAGCCGCTTGTGCGTGAGCACGTCCTCCGCCCTCTCCACGTTCACATCCATGGCATAGCTGCAGAAACCAAAGCGAATCCGGGTCAGCCCAGACCAGACCGCCGCCCGCAGCGGAAACCATTGGTGGGGGCGAATTGCATTCGCGCCACGTCACTGTCGGAGGAAGAAGCGCTGTCGCGCGAGCGAGCGCCGAGCGAGCACGCACCGGGCGGGGAGGCGGTTGAAGTGACTCCAGAGCTCGTCGTCGAACCCGGGCGCCCGCGCGTCGGGCAGGCCGGCGTCGTGGAGGCGCCGGAGAACCTCGGTGTACACCTCGAACTTATGGCGCTGCTGCTGCTGCTTCCGCGCCTGCGCGGCCGCCGCGGCGGCGGCCGATGACGAGGACGTCGCGGGCCCCGCCGCGCCGCCGCCGGACGCAGCGGCCGCGGCCGCGGCGTGGCTGCCGCAGCTCTCCGCGGCCTCCTCCACCGCCATTCGCCTAAGGTCCACAGCGCCGCCCGCCCGCCCTCCGCTCTAGGTCTCGATCTCCCCCCAGCCCGCGGATTAGGAAAGCGGAGCGGAGCGAGGGAGATAAATAACCGTGGCCGATTTTTTGAGGAGGAGAAAGGAAGTTGGAAAGTGAAATGAAACGGCAGCGGGGGCGGAGGAGCCGCGGAGGAAGAGTGATTTCGTTTTGCGGCGACTGCCGGCAGCCGGATGCTGGTTATATATGGCCGCGTGCGGCCGCGCCAGCGCCACCCTCACCCCTTTCAGTTTACCTCGGCTGGTGAAAACTTGGCTGGCGCAGTGGCGCTGGCCCCCGGGCGGCGGCGGTGTTCTGCGTCGGAAAGCCATGTGAGGATGTGGCTTTAGGCCTGGTTTAGAAATTTTTTTTAAACGATACTGTAGCAAATTTCGTTGTTATTTAGTAATTAGTGTCCAATCATAGTTTAATTAGGCTTAAAAGATTCGTCTCGTCCATTTCATCTAAACTGTGTAATTAGTTTCATTTTTTATCTATATTCAATGCTTCATGCATGCATGTGTCAAAGATTCGATGTGACGGGAAATCTGACAAATTTTGCAAAAATTTTTAAGAACTAAACAGGACCTTAGATTGGAAGGATTATGTCTGATCGTGTGGTTGGATCTCTGACATAGTAACGATGGAAGAAGGTAAATTGAACTAAACCAGAGCCAAATCTGGTAACATGGTCGTCTGTTGGAAATACTCCCTTAAACAGGTAGAAAGTAGCAAGGTTTGACTAGAGTATCCTTATCGTGCAACAATATAGCATGGTTATGGTATGAATATGATCCTTCGTGACTATGGGTACATTTGGATCCACCAAGCTCGTTAAATTTAGCCGCTACATTTAGATCCACCAAGCTCGTTAAATTTAGCCGCTAGAGATCCAAACGGCTTAGCTAAGAGACCAACTAAAGTTTAGCTATTTTAAATCAGCTAAAGTTTAGTTGATATTAACTGGCAAACACCTCAGCTAAAGTTTAGCTGGAAGAACTTTTAGCACTTTTAGCTAGCTAAAGTTTAGCTTTAAAATTTTAGCTAGCTAAATTTTAATTGGATGGATCCAAACAAGCCCTATGGCATGAGGACGATGTTAATTTCTGTGGTAATTCCGGCGCAAGGAGGTTGGCAGTCGCTTGCTTCGTCTTGTGTCCGCCGGTCCGCCGTCAGTAAGTCCCTCGTTCGGATTAGTAACTCAACCAGTCAATACTTATGTAGATTTGTTGTAAGAGAAAAATACTAGTTATTGGCTAAAAAATACCGCTAAAGTAGTTCAAACGAACAGCGTCGTAGTTCGCTCGCTCGCATGTGAACATGATGGTATTTAAATAATTATGAGTATTATAAATAATTATCTACCTCAAAAGCAGAGTTAGACCAAGGACCGGAAAGAAACTAAACAAAAACGGTAAGACGTTTAAATTTGTTTTGTTTTAGTTTATCCAAACATGGTAGGGATGAAAATGAAAATAATAATCTCCGATTTCGGAAATCGTTTTTGAGTTTTTTCTGATTTTTAGGTCTAAATGGAAACGGTAGCGGTAATCGAAAAAACAAAAATGATAACAGTAAAAATAATTGAAAACGAAAGCAAAAATAATTTTTGCCCTCTTCCGATCGTTTTCGAAGATTCCCGTATCTAACCGGTAATTTACCGTCGGTAATTACCGATTCAAAGACCTTTAATTAATGAATCCTAATTTATTTATAGACTAATAAGGCAAATATTTTTTAGAAAGGAATTCATCTGCACACACAAGCACATAAGACAAATATTTTTTTTGAAAGGAACTATCTATACGGAAGTATTTCATTTGTATAACAAGAAGGCAATCAGCCAATCACTCAATTACTTGCTGCACCCGTAACTCTAGCCACGAACGCGAACGGACTCAGGCGGCGAGCACTTGCACCTAAGATGGTGTGAACTGTGTGATTTTAGGTTATGATCTTGTCAATTGTAGTTTTATTTATCATTGTCATATGAGATATGTCGAGCTATATGGATCTTCTCATGTTCTACGATTTGGCGTGTTTATCGTTTTTGAGGATATCGTTCTCATGGATTCCGATCGTTATCGATGTATTTCCCGATCGACTACTATTATTTTCGAAATTATCGGAATATCGGTGTCGTATTCGTTTTCGACAATATCGTATTGATTTCGTTTTCAAGAAAAAACTGTGAAAATGAAAGTGATTTGGCCTCCTATCGATCGTTTCCCATCGTTTTTAACCCCACATGGTACTATTGTAGTTTCCATATAGTAAGGGCAACTTTAAAAGTCTCTTTATATCTTTTCATATTGATAGGACTAGAGACTTTAAAATCCTAACCAACAGCTTTTTTAATTAGATTTCTCAATATTTTCATCATCTATTCCTGGCTTCTCGCTGGTCAAAGATAGAGAGTGGAGTTAGCTCTCCAAAATACTAAAACAAGCTATAGAGAAGTTGTTGCGAAGCGCAGATAGATATAGAGAGTGATTTTATTAGAATGGCTCTCAAAATGAGAATATAAAAGAGTGGGCCCAAGAAAAACTCTTGGAGATTCTCTAACGAAAATTCACGATACTTGTGCGGCCCCAAATCAAAAGTAGATGCTCTAATTTTTTTCTGTCGATGATGCTCTAAGAGCCTAAGTCGACATATCTTGAACACATAGAGGACACTAGAGCCGATAGATATTAAGGTTGACAAAGTCAACATAGATGCCCATCATAAAACAAACACTTGACTAGCGCTGAATAAATAATTAGTGCTGAGTTGGAAACTTGAGCTCGGATGAACTTGTGTTATTATAGAAAACATACTGTTCAAATCATATGGGCCCAAATTTCATCAATAGACAGAATCAAGCAAAACAATAAAGTTCGCATAGATGAGGCGTGCCAGCTCGATCACATGCTTGTTTTTGTATGGCATAAGGTTAAGGTATGGTTTGGGCGGCATAACGCCATAACCATAACCATTTGGTTAAGGCCACTAGCTGAGGTGAGCTGAGCTCTCGTTGCTGTGGGCAAAGGCAAGCGGTAAAAGTGCAGAACAGGTGGTCCGCGGAGCTGCGGACGCGTCCTCACGCGTGCGTGTGTTTGTGGCGCACAGTGCTCCCACTGCCGCAGCTGATCAAAAGCAGCAGGAGCAATGCTCCAGCCACGCCGGATCCTCGGCGCCTAGTCCCAGACACGCGGGGCCCAGGACGGGATCCAGCGACCAGGTTGTGCTGTGGGCGCCCGACCGCGGGTCCGCGACGAGCCGACGGAGCGGGCGGGAGTAAAGAAAGCGAGGAATGACGCGGACCTGCTGGAACGGAACGTGGAATATGCCGGACGGGGCGGGATGCGGCAATTGGAAGCCCGTAGCCGCATCCTCGTGTGGACCCTCCCTCTTCCTGCGGGCGGATAAGAAGGCCCGGTCAGCACTCAGCACCAGCCACCAGGCCAGCGAGCACCCAGCCACCCACTAATTCAAATTATACTACTAGTTAATTAATTGTTAAAGCTAGCTAATGCTACGTTCATTAAAGAGCTAGCTAATGCTAATTAGCGCGGTGGACCACTGTGAGGGTGCCGTGCTAATGTGAGGGGGGGCGCCGCTAATGACTCTTGCGCAGCAAGTAACGTTGCCGCTCCGTGTCGGTCCTGCCTCCAGGGCTCCACCTTCTCTTATCATGTGATTGCCAAAACTGTAGTTTCAACAAACAACTAGATTTGTACTTTCCTGTTTTAAATTATATGTCATTTTTGTTTTAAGTCAAACTTATCTAATTTTGACTAAATATATATAAAAAAATGTCCCAACATTTATAGCGTCAAATTAGTTTCACTCATTCCATGATGCAATGTCTCAAGAATTCACTTTGGTTGGCATTGTGGACGGCAATATATATTTGAGCGAAGTCCGTTTTACAACCCACCCCCCACCCCTAAAATCAAATATCAGACATTATAATCCCTAAACCTTTGAAACCATACAAAATCCCCTTACTCCCGAGCCCAGTTTAAGCCGGCTTTGACCCGAGTCTTCATCCATGTCGACACCCTGCACCTTAGCACCTGCCACATCGGCTCCCAACCCTAACCACCCCTCTCCGGTGCTTGCACTGTACCTGCCTCTCCCTCACTTGGCCCGGTCGTCATTTCTCCTCCTCTTCTTGATTTATTGGGCATGCCAGACATCTTTATATAACTTGGAGTCCATGGCTTGGGGCAATTTTGACCGTGCAATGACGTAAAAACATGTCGTTTTAAAAACTTTTTAATTTGTTAAAGCCTTTTTAAGCCAAATAAAATTCTCTTGATGGCCTCGAAATACCGAGTGTTGAACTCTTTAGACCCACGTCGTTATATTTTTTTCTTTGGACATCTTGAAATATTATCACTTTGCGTCTTTGCCCTTTTTGAGCTTTGTGTTTGGACATGCTTTTCTTTCTAGAGTTGAAACGACACGTGGCATCCGATTATGTATGAAACTTTGAATTCTTCATATTCATATATGCTCCTACAATAATAGGATATGCTCTCCGACGTCAGTTTAGTGTCGACGTCGTATTTTAATTTTTAATTATTAATGGCAATACTTCTGCTCCCTGGAGTCAGTTTAGTGACAATCTCGTGGAATGCAAACCGAAAACTTTTTTTAAGTAGTGGAGCCCTAGATGGTGCAACAACCAAACGAACGGTTTCAGAAAAGGCACAAATATTTGTATATGACTACATGTCAAAAACAATTTGCTCATTCCGATCGCACAGTACGCATTTCACAGTGTGAAGTTTAGCATATCTGATGAGATATTCCGATCCGCCTGGGTCAGTGGACTATCCTGTTTATATCTGCACTCCCTCAAATCTCGAGTGGCTCGGTTGGAGAATCAATCTGGCGACACAAAATATTATATATTTTCTCCCTCGTCCCTACGCACTCTTAATTCGTGCTATACCCGTGCATCACACATAAACTACAGTACTAGATAAACTGCAATTAATAAACTGAAGCTCCAGGCCAAGGCAAGGAAAGCACACCCAAACGTAGCAAGGAAATAAAGTACATTCCGGCAAAGAAGAAAACCCAGGCATATATAGTATACTGCAATGCACGTTTCACAGTATGGAATATTTTTAGTACGACTCATCATATATTTCTTTCATGTAAAAGGGTCAACTTGAGTCGGTAAGATGGACTCGAAAAGTCCTATGTATTGCTCTAAGCCTCTGACACACCACGACAAGTAAGGTGAGACCAAAACCCCACAATCTCGTATATATACATATAACATGAGCCTCTATGGGCTTAGCCTAATTTAAACTGGGCTAAATGTCACATTTGTCAATTAATTACCTACATAGTTGCATGGAGTACATATGACCAGATATATATGCACTTTAACGCTTTATAAGGGTTTCTTTGATAGAGCTTCTCCGGTTCTAAATTCTCTATAAAAGCTGATTATCTCGTTCTAGTTTATAAGTGATTTTATAACCTTTGTGCATAGAGTAAATAAGGAGAAACTACTTTTTTTACTTCTAGTCCCCTAGTTCATTTATTAAGATAATCACTTCATAGAATCAACATATAATCACTTCTCAGTAAAAAACTATTTCGCAGAGTTTCTTTTGGATTTAATCTGAAAGCTACTTTGAGTGATCTGCAAAACATGCCTTAAATAATTCCTGTGATATATTTTACCCCGAAAGAATTTTTTAAGGACAGGAAGATACAACCGAAAGTAGAGTGAGCAATAATAATTAATCCAGCAAAAAGAAAGACCCTGTTCAGCTGACTATAAAAGCGGCTGATGTTGATTTATTGTGAGAGAAAAATACTGCTGAATAACTGGGTGATTCTGACAGATAACTTCAAGCGAACATGGCCTAACAATTAAGTTACTTGGCGATGTGAAAGAATTAAACTTCAGTATATCAGATAGGATAGATTCTGATCGGCTCGAGGCAGTGGACTATCCTGTCCACTAGTCTCCGGAGCCACGAGGCACGAGTTCCTTATTGGAGAACAATCGAGACACAAGAAGATGTGGTGTTTTATATATATACTATATATGGTTTATATATACATAAAAAATGGCCTTGCCCATCGTGCTGTACTATATAAAACAGTGTTGCAATTGGACGATAGTAGCAGTTTTAGCTGTTTGCCTGTTTCTAAACTGCAAAAAAAAAAAAAACAACATAGTGGACGAAGCGCCATGATTAGATTAGCATAGTCGTGCGGCATACCGTAATCAGTAACGGTCCTGCTAGCATCCGGATGTCTGAATCCGGGCGCTAGCGTCGGACGCCGCAACAAGCAGCACCGGCCCGCCCCCCACGGAAAAGAAGAAAAGAAGAACGCGAACCCCGTCCCGTCCCGCACGGAGAAAGAAACGCAACCCCCGCCCCGCCCCCGCACGGAGAAGAAAGACGCCCCACGCGCACAGAACTGCCCCCGCCCCTAACCTCGCCGACCCCAGCACCTCCGCCTTGCTACCAGCTCACCACCATAGTCCACCCCCAAGCTACAACAAGAGGAAAAAGTTATTGCAACATCGAAGAACACCCAATGCAACAAACGAAAAAAAACTAGTGAAACAAACGAAAAAAGCTATTAAAACATCGAAAGAACAACTAATGCAACAAACAAAAAATATGAACTGCAACATCAAAAAAATGTCTACTTCAACATTCAAAACACATCCACGGCAACAGCGGCGAAAATCTGCTGCAACAAGGAGAAAAACTATTGCAACATCAAAAGCACTACTAATGCAACATCGAAAAAAAAACACCTGTTGCAGACAAAAAAAACTACTACAACATCGGGGGAAGCTGCTGCAACAACGAAAAAAGCTATTGAAACATGTCAAGAACTACTCCTGCAACATCAGAGAATCGCCTGTTGCAATAACAAAAAAAGATATTGTTACAACAATCAACATCATCTATTGAAACATTGAAAAAGAATCATTGCAACAAAGATGAGATCTGACTCGCCGCAACCCTAGCCACCACCAAACCCTTAGATCTAGAAGGGGGGAGGAGGAAGGAGGGGGGAGGAGGTGGAAGACGACAAGATCTAGAGAAAGGAGGAGGGAGGAGAGTCTTCGAGGAGAAAGAGGAAGGAACAGCTCAGATCCATGAAAGATCCACCTACCTCACCGGAACCCACCGCCGTCGAGCTTCTCTCCGGTGGCTGGATGTCGCCAGAGCAAGGAGAGGGAGGCAGAGGAGGAGGGGGAGCGTACGGCTCGCAGCCTCTGCCGTCGCGCTCTCTCTTGGTGCCATGGAGGCCGCGGGAGCACGGAGGAGGGAGGGAGAGGGAGAGAGGCGCGGTTCGCCTGTAGCAGCTGCCGTCGCGCGCGTGGAGGCACGTGGAAGGGAGCTGCGGGGCGACGACGCCGAAGCGAAACGAACGAGTGAAGCCAGAGCAGCGGGAGGATAAGGAAAAGTATACGTGCGGCAGGGCTCGTGTGAGTGGATAAGGGCGCGGGTTGGGGTCAGGTCACGTGGGCACGTTCGTTGCGTCCGGACGTCCGTAAACAAGCATTACCGAATCAGTAATCAGGACCCAATAATGATCGCGATACAGGTACATCTAAATAAATGAGTAGTATTCGCCGTGATTCCCAATGCGCATTTCTTCGTGGCTCTCTCCCGTTCACGCAGCCGTACATGCACTCATCAGCAATCTGCAATCCGGCAGCGTTGAGCTCTGCAAGCAAGCACACCACCACCTGCCACAGTTGCGCTTGCCCGCACGCCCGCGTGGTGCGCTCGTGGCTGCCGTCACTTTGCGAGCCCGTGTGCCCGGTGCTGCTATTGCAAGCGGACGCGGGGACCTGTCGCTTTCGGGTAATGGGTAGCGGCGAGGCGAGGGCGATGGCGAGGAGCGGATGGCATCGGGAAAGGCTGCCGGGAGGAGGATGAGGTCTCTGACGCGGCGGCAACTCACCGCGCCCAGAAAGCGGGGAGGGTCGGGGGGTCGCCGCGTCTCGGTCGGTCGGATTCCCTGGCGCGGGCGCGCAGCGTAGGAAAAGCAGCCAGAAAACGGGCGCCCGGCCATTTGCCTCGTCGGATCTGATTCGTCGTTCGTGCGCGGATCGTCATCGCTAAAGGTGTTTGTTTTCTGGCGCCATCTCTCTCTACGCCCCCGGGGGTGCGGGTGCCGGATCTCATCCGATTGAACTGTTCGTTTGAGCTATTTTTTAGTTATAAAATAATATTTTTCTCTCATACCATTTCAGCATAAACATCAATCTAAGCTAAATTTCAGCATAAGACAACATGCATGTCAACATGGGCAACTTCTAAAAAGCCAGCAGCACTGACGTCCGTCCCCCTGAAGATAGTCGCGGACGAGGTTGCATGACCAATATGGTCGCAACTCACAACGTGCGCTTTTTATGTGCAGGGAACCTACTCATTTCACCACCATTTTCTGAATTCTGATGAGAATTTGAGACGTTCTCTGGACTTTTCCGCTCCCTTAATTCAACCAATCTGTAAATGGGCCTCTAATGTTATGGGATACTACTCCTCTATCCCAACAAAAAGTATAATTCCTACTTTTTATTGGACAATTAATCTCAATTATTTTTTAGAAAAATATTGATAAAATTTTCTATAAATCTACTTAAATCTAAGAAAGTTTAAAGTAATTAGTTCAAACGTAGCACGATTATTTTCTTTTCGAAGGAGCTAAGAGATATCAGGTGCTTATAAGCTCCGTTTGGTATAGCTTTGTTTCAGTAATTAACTAGTTGTTTATAGCTTAAGCTCCACAAGCAGCTCTAGTGGTGTAGCTAAAATTGTTTTGATAAACTGTTAGGCAAAATTGTTCTATACGTGTAACTCCTTAAAATATATTCTCACAAATCAAATCTCTGCCACGTAGGGGCTCATTTTCAACTTAATCCCGCATCCATCTCTCGTGATAGCAAGGAACTACGGAATTGTTTAAAAATACTTATTCCGTTCCGAATTATAAGTCATTTTGATTTTTTTGTTTATTAATTTTGCTATTGTCGGGTACCTAAACAAGGGGTACCCACAATCAACGATTAAGAAAGACAAACCCCTGAGACAACCACGCCAAAGGCTTCGCCCACGAAGGCGGAACGCGCCAAAACCACGCACGGAACGCCTCGACCGCGTTCCGACTCGCACGAGGCTTGCTCGACGGGATGCCTCGACCACCGAGAAATCTCCGACTCGCACGACCCTGGGTCGAGCCAGTCGACCCACTCACCAACTCTAACACAAAAGTCAAAGCATTTAATGTAACTGCCAACCACTTCCTACCCCCATAGCTACAGCGATAACCAGCATTGAAGCAGTACCGGTGTCAAATCTCACTTTTTACTACCCATCTCGGAGTGGGCGGTGAAAACCTATCACCGTACACGCCATGCCGTGCATTATTCCACCACTGATCCCCTCGAGGGAGAATACGACGAGTGTCGTACCCCGAAATTCTTGGAATTCGACCTTATCCATTCCCCGTCGACCCACCTCGACCCCGCCTCGACCCGGCCTCGACCAACCGCCGGTCAACAAAGAAGCAAGGCCTGCATGTCACAGGATCCTGGGTCTTTTCACCGTCTCATCCTCTATGTCACTATGGTGTCCGGGGATGGCCGGCCATTCTCGGAGCACGTCGCTACAGCGGCTTCCACAGCATTCGACAAATCTTCATCTCTAAGGCATCCCCCGGCGTCTCTGTCTCCTCTCGACCTTATAAAAGGGCAGGCAGGGGACTCTACGAAGGAGGAGGGCAAGGAGGAACAAGGCAAAGCAAGTCATCACCCCACCGTAAAAGATCAACATCTCAAGCAATCTCCTTTGTACTCTCTCTCCCTGAGACCTGGGATCTGCTCCCTCTCTCACAGCTTGTAACCCCTACGCAAGCACTTAGGTGCAAGGAAAAATAATACCTCTCCGCCCTGCTGGACGTAGGGCCTTCTTTCGCCTGAACCAGGATAAACCCCCGTGTATTCTCTTTGCATCACCATCCAGATTAAGGACACGCAGCACAAATTCACTCGTTGGCTTAGGACCCTCGCGGGACCGAACGCCGACAGCTATGTATCTAAACATATTACTATTATCTAGATGCATAACCAAACAATCAAAGTAACTTATAATTTAAAACGGGGTACTCGTGTGACCCAAGGAAAAACTGCGCCAAAAAAACAACATGGGAAACCATCCATTTACTCCGTACCAGGAGGGCCTTATTTAATTCCAAAATTTTTGGGGTTGTAAACTAATATCGAGTGTTTGATATATGCATGGAGTACTAATTGTACTAAATGTAGGCGAACCCTATCCGCTCCGACCAAGTAGTGACTTGCCGTGCATGCATGTCGCCATGGTGCAAAGCTTCCGGAAAAAAATTCTATAAAAACTGTATGTACAGTTGGGTCATGTATATATACGTGGATGTCTGACATTTGTTGATCTTTACAGTGCATGCGGACATACAGCGGATGGACGTGGCCGCGTGAATAAGTCTGGCGTGGGATCGTTAAAGTCCGACACGTGTCAGGCATCCACGCTATATATGCATGGCGCAGTTGTGGATACAACATACATAGATTTTTTTCCAAAGCTTCCACGCCACGGCAGCATTGTTACGGCCACGTGTTGGCGTTGGCGCCCAGGCCAGCACTGGGCTGGCTGGGTCTGGGTTCCACGAATCACGACGACCTCGCCCGGCCGCCGTCATACGCTTGCACCATCAGCACATCAGGTGAGCACATCGCCAAATATTTCCGTGTGTACTGCATGTGCACCTTCTTTATTCCGCCGAGCGACGAGACTAGAGAGCGACGGCCGACGAGCGCAAATGGTGAAAAGATACGGTTGACGCAACTACCGGATTAGCACTCGCACGTTTTTGCTAAAGACCATGTTGCGCCAGGCACGCCGATGGTTCGATACACGCTGCTTTCTTCGTTCAGGACACACGGCTATCCTCGTGCGAAATGAACAAGCGTCGCTGCCCACGTGCTTTATGCTTCCATTTTGAAAAGAAAAACGGTGTCCATGTGTTTTATGCTTTTATTTTTGAGGAAAATTGTCAGAATGTACGATGTAGACGCATAAAGCACGTGGGCACACCACATGCCCACAAAGGTAGTTAAAAGTTGGGGGCAATCTTGATTCGATATTTTATATAGTCTGTTTTAACTAATTTTTTCAGAGGTAAAATCTCTAATTGCCCTTTAGCCTTTGCTCAATTTGTTGATATATATTTTTTTCTTAGACATATCCAATATTAAAAGATCATGAGTCTGCCATTGTGTACTACGGTAATAAGACCTTAGACCCTGTATGTATCTGTACTCTGTAGTTGTGTAGCAATTGGTTCCCCTAAAACAGAAAAGTTTTTTCGATTGCTTGATATGTATGAGGTCCTGAACAGGATGATCTTCTCTCTGAAGCTGAATCCTTGTTTGAATCAGGATGATGACATGATCCTGAATGTATATCATGAAGCACTACACTACAACTGGGGGAATCTGCCAGGAAGACATTTGCAGAATTCAAGTATGCCATCCAATCATACACTTCATCCAGTGCAGTGGCTCGTGGAGAAGTGCATCATATCCACTCACAAAGTATGTTATGAACTACATAAAGGCTCTCACAGCATACATCAAAACTCTTGATTCACTTCTCAAGCACACGGATCGAAGATACCTGGCTTCTGACATTCAGTTGATGGCAAAATCATATCCTAATTTTATGGCAACAGCTAGCGTTGCATCTACAGTCTGTTGCTGCAGTTTTGGAGGCAAATCTCGAATCTGGCTCTACACTTTACAAGAGATGATCAATTGCAGAACATCTTCATGATGAACAATATCCACTACATGGTTCAGAAAGTGAAGAACCCGAATCTCAAAAGCTTTCTTGGTGATGACCGGATCCAGATTCATAACAGGAAATTTCAGCAGCAAGCTATGAGAGATATGAGAGGGCGTCAGGGAACAATGTTCTCTCTTACCACAGTGATGATGGCTTTTGTGCTGCTGGTGATGCTGCTTCTCGCAAAACCATCTGGGAGAAGATAGTAAAAAAAATTCAATCCGTCCTTTGAAGAGATTTACCGAATTCAGGCAGCATGGTCTGTCCCCGATGACCAACTTCACGATGATGTCCGGATTTCAGTATCACTGAAACTTGAAGTTACACAATACAGCCCTAATGACGTTTATATATATATTCAAGCTTTCTTGATGGAACAAACCATCGAGACCGTTACCTAAAGCACAGGCCGGTGGATTTGGAAACACTTTTGCTAGATCTTTTTGAACCATTGGCGGACCCAGAAGCTTTTAGGAGCCCAGGCAATTTCTATTATGCAAAAATATTTAGCTAGAAAATTATAAGATTCTACTTTGATATAAAGAAAATTTCCTTTCGAACGTCGATGACGAGCCCGGCCGGCCGCCCGGGGTGGCCGGGCGGTGGCTCCGCCACTGTTTTGAACGAACTCAAAAGACCCTGCAGTTCGCTGAAATTTGGCTTATGCTAGTATTTATGTTGATTTGTTATGAGAGAAGAACACTGTTTATTTGCTGAAAAGTACTGCTGAAGTAGTACTGAAGAACAGGGCATAGCTTAAACCAGTTCGTGAAGAAGAGATGCCTCATTACCCTCCACCAGAATACTCGATTTTGGGTTTCCTTCGATGGTTTGTAATGGTACTGTTGATTGAGTATAGTGATGTCATGTTCCACCCAACTAGCATGATTTTGCCTTTGGTAATTCTGGAAAGCGGGCGTCCGTTGCTGGGCCACAATGCTAACCGAAAGCTCTAGTTTGGTTTTGGTAAATTGATGAAACCCTAACTATTAACCTATGTGCTCTAAGCGTATGTGAGATAGGTTGGTAGACATTTCAAGTGGTGGAGCCAATGAATGAAATCATGGTGGTAATGGCCATGGTGATCAAGTGCTCGGCTTGAAAAAGAAGAAAGAGAAAAACAAAAAGCTCAAGGCAAAGATACAAGTGGTAGGAGCTTTTTGGTTCGGTGATCGAGACACTTAACGAGTGTGATCACATTTATGATTGATAGTCGTACTATGAAGAGGGGTGAAACTCATATCGAAATGCGGTTGTCAAAGTGTCACTAGATGCTCTAACTCATTGCATATGCATTTAGGATCTAGTGGAGAGCTAACACCCTTGAAAATATTTGTGAAAATATGCTAACACAAGTGCACAAGGTGGTACACTTGGTGGTTGGCACATTTGAGCAAGGGTGGTAAAGTTGTGGCGAAGTTTGTGAAGTCAAGGAAGTCACTTGTGTGACCGGACGCAGGATTGGACTCTGGACCTGCGCGTCCGGTCAACCATGCAGCGAAGGGTGTGGCCTCGGTCTTCGACCAAACTCTGGCGCAAGAAGTGATTAGACGTGCCGCCTCTGAGTTCGGTCAACGTTGACATATGATGACGTGACGGTGAAACTCTTGGTGCGCTTTGGCAGCGTGGACCGGACGCCGCTCCGAGTCTGGTCATGCTCCCTCGGACGCGTCAGGTCGCAACTAGAGAGCTCAGGGACCTCTCTAGAAGTGACCAGACGCCACGTTGTGATGTGTCCGGTCATTCCTTCAGGCGTGTCAAGTCACGTTGTTGACCGCGTGGGCGCTTGCGCGAGCGGACGCTGTGCAGTAGTGTTAGGTTGGGCTCGGCAGCATCCGATCTCATTTTATCGTGCGGGCGTGGTCGACCGTTTGAAATCGAACAAGCGGCGTCAAACATGGTGACACATGGTTGCAATACCGTGACCGGACGCAGGGTGGCGTGCGTCCGGTCGTCCTAATCGGTGCGTCCGGTCGCGTCGAGAATGCAGGCAGCAGTGAGCCAAATGGCTCTATTTCATGGGGCTTCTATTTAAGCCACATGACCAGCTCTAGCTTACCCTCTTAGCCATTTGCATTAACGTAGCAACCTTGTGAGCTTAACCAAAGCCCTCCCACTCATCTCCATCATTGATTCTTTATCTTTGTGAGATTGGGAGAGAATCCAAGTGTATTGCTTGAGTGTTTGCATCTAAAGACACTTGGTGTTCATGTTTTGCTGCGGGATTCGCTTGTTACTCTTGGTGATTGCCGCCACCTAGACGGCTTGGAGCAGTGAGGATCGTCGAGCGGAGGTTGGTGATTGTCTTCGGCTCCGATCGTGTGATTGTGAGGGGTTCTTGACCTTTTCCCGGCGGAGAGGCAAAAGGTATTCTAGTGGATTGCTCGTGGCTTGTGTGGTCCTCATCTTATGTTGGTTGTGCGGTACTCTATAGAGGGTTTGGCGTGTGATACCAATTAGCGCGTGAACCTCCAAATGAGTGAATCGCTACAACGAGGACTAGCTCGCCGGCAAGCAAGTGAACCTTGGTAAAAATCATTGTATCATCTTTGTCCGAGGATTTCATTGGTTGTCTTGTGATTGATTGATTGGCTTCATCATCTTGTAATTGGCTCATGCCTCTACTCGTCGGTATAATTGTTGATATCCTCTCTTGTATTACATTCCTCATGTGTAAGCTAAGCTCTTTAGTGTAATTAGTTTTGAGAGTTAGCTTTCGTCAAGTCTAGTGGTTAGTGAGGCTCTTTAGTTAGCTTATGAGAGCTCACTAACTTAGTGTAGTGACTTAGCAAATTGTGTGCTTAGTGATCATAGTTACTAGAATTGTGGTAGGTGGCTTACTCTTTTAATATGCTAGCGCAACATTGGCTTCGTCGTTTAATTGTCTAACATATTTGCTAAGTGTTGTTGTAGAAATTTTCAATAGGCTATTCAGCCCCCTTTAGCTATTAGGACCTTTCACCAGCCCAACGACCGTCTCTTATCTGCTCGTCCACTCGCCCTGCAACCGTTCTAAAAAAACTCAGCTCACCACAGCATCGCGCTGCTTCGGCGACCACGCTCTCCTCCGCGCCTCCCTCTCCATTGCACCACCGGTCTTTCCTCCCTCTCCACTGCGGCTCCTGCCCGCCGCGACTTTCTCCAACTCGCGAACCCACCGCGGTCTTCTCCACCAGACCTACTGCGGCCGTCTCCATCGAAGCGACGAGCTCCACCACCGACGAGCTCTACACTAGTGAACTCCACGCACCGACGAACCTCCATTCGCAAGAAGCAAGGATATGTTACACTGAAAGAGCATGTTGCAAGCCTATGTTGCAAATGTTTCATAGATATGTTGCAAGTGTTTTTATGGGTATTGCAAAAGTATATCAGAATGTTGCATATGTTGCAATGGTTGCATATGTATGTTGCAAGCTTCTATTCCCAATACTTCATCTGTTTTTTCATATGTATGCTGCAAATGTGTTTATTTTGATGCTGCATATGTTTCATAAATATGTTGCAAGTATTTTATCTGGATGTTGCGTATATTTTACAATGGTTTCAAGTATTTTTCAGGTGTTTTTAAAAGTGTTTCATACATCTTCAGACGTATGTTGCAAGTGTTTCATCTGAATATTTGAAAAGTAAATCGGGTGTTGCATCTTCCTTCTCGTTTCTACCGCCTCGTCTCGATGTCTCATTCTCCTCCCTGCGCCGGCTGGGCATCCGAACCAGAGGCACCAGCGGGCGCTATCCCCTCCCCCTCTTCTTGATGCTGGTGACGTCTGAGGCGGCATGGGCCACCGCATGTGGCGCACGAAACGAAGTGCAGGCGCGGACGTCCGGGCACTAGCACCACCGTTTTGCCTTCTCTTCGTGACTCCTCATCTTGATGCTTAGCATTCAATGCTACTAGCATTGTGGAAGTACATACAATATGATCTTAGATATAGCATCCTACTGTTCCCATAACTTTGGTAATGAAGTGTACAGTTTCCGAATGTTTTGGTAGTGATATAGATACTGTAGTCCTTCATTTCTGGCCCATTTATAATTTGCCTTCACTAGAATGAAGGACATGTGTTGCTCTACCAGTTCATAATCGAATGTCTGTAAGGATGTGTGTTCCTCTACCACAGCTGAAGGGTTCAGTGAAGAATGAAACAAATTCGGCACACTGTAGACGTTCGGTAGAAAATCCCAACCCAAATTAAATAACCGAATCAAACTCCCAACTCCCCATATCTATTGTACTCTGTACATGATTTAACCATGTAGTTTCCTGCAATTTCAATCAGAAAAAAACAAGAGAAATGGAAGAACACATAGAGTAGAACTATGGCCACCCCTGCTACTGCTATCAAAAAATTTGCCTGGATGAAGAATTTGGATGTCCTCCAACCAATTAATGTGAGTCAAAAATCAAACGCTAGCCGATCACTACTTATTCTGATCGTCGACGTCCTTGAGGTCGGCCGGCGGCAGGAAGTAGTCCGTGGTGAGGCCGTGCACATTGAAATCGGCCTCCTCCACCGTCCACGTCTCCTCCAGCTTGCGCTTGTGGTTGACGGACCCCTCGCCGTAGCGGAAGAGCGTGACGTTGGTGTGGCCGCCGTGCGCGATGTTGATGCCGTCGATGCAGCGGTAGTCGGAGATGACGGACTCCATGCTGGTCTCCCAGAAGATGTTCTCGCTGCGGCGGTGGCCCTTGCCGGACTTCATGCGCAGCAGGTGCGAATCCTCGAGCTGGATGAGCAGCCCCGTGCGCTGGCTGAAGTAGCCCCACACCGTGTACGTGGTGGATGATGTCGAACGCCGGGGCGCTCCGCGCCCGCAGCGTCGTCGCCGCGCCGGCCTCCAGCTTCAGGATGAAGCACTCCTCGTTGTTGAGGATCTTCTCGCCTATGCACACCGCGTCGGAGAAGAGGTTCGCGATGGAGCGTGGATCCAGGCCCTGCGAATAAAAGGAGCACGATGGAATTCATCTGGCTGAACAGCGAACGCTATGCATGCCTGCACGTGCACTGGGGATTTCATTTACCTGGAGAGAGCGCCGGAGGGGGCGTGGCGGGCCGCGCGAGGCGTAGGACTGCTCGGCGGCGGACTGGCGCCACGCGACCTTGCTGTCGCTGCCGGCGCTCATCTTGTGGCCGGCCATGATGAGCTCGAAGAACCAGACCTCGGGGGTCTTCTGCCAGAGCACGAAGCCGCCGACCTCTGCGCGGCCCTGCGCGGCGGCGGCGGTGACCGTCTGGTCGCCGAGGTGGAACTCGGACGCGCACATCCGCACCTTCCCAACGGTGTACATGCTCCGCACCCCCTGCAGAGCCGCCTGCCCGCCCGTCGCCGCGATGTACTGCTGGATGATGTACTTGGGCGTCGACGCTTGCTTCGAGTCGATCGATGGATCGATCATTCAAGCAGCCGATCGAGTCAGTTTCTGGGATTCTGGACGTACGCGCGCGCGCGTAAAAAACGTAAACGTGCATGCATCATGCTCATGCATGGCAGGCATGATGATGGGTGGCTTACGATGGAGGAGTCGCGGATGGAGCGGCTGAAAGCGCCGTCGTGCGGGACGGGGCAAGGGATGAGAGAGGCGGAACCAGCAATTTCGATTAAGGGGCCGAACAAATGTGATCATATTTTTTAACGTGATAGAATATATATAATTATATGTTTCAATAAATTTTCAAGAAATTTTACACTATTTCTAACCAAAATCTTCATATTTTAATAAAAAAATAGGTAAAACTGATTTTTTGGCTATAAATATAAAATTTATATAGGTATTGAATGAATCTACTTTGCTTGTGGGTGGGTGGGTGGGGGGGGGGGGGGCACAGCCCCTGCTAGCGCCCCACCCCCCGGTTCCGCCTCTGGCGGCGATCCGACGACGTTGAGGAACAGCTGGAGCTCCGCAGTGGCGGAGGCAGTTCCGTCGACGGTGGCGCGATCGAAGGCCTCGTTCTTGAGCTAGGCGCTCATGTCGGCGCCCCTGGCGCCACGGCGCTTGTCGGCGCCGGGGGCGTTGATGAGCATCTCATCGGGGATGGGCACCTCCAGCACGGTGTCCAGGGAGTCGTCGCGGTCCAGGTTCGGGCACAGCTTCCTCATGACACGCCTGCCGCGTCGTCGTGCTGCCGCGCATCAATGCCGCCGAGCGCCGATCCGTGGAGGTGGAGGAGGAGCTGACGGACAAGCAAGCGCGTGGGTTGTGGAGCAGGGCGCTAAGCTAGCGCGTGCTCGCCGGAGACACGAAGACAGAAACAAGTTGGAGAAGGGAAGGCCAGTAACCGGAGGAACATGCAGAACGAAGGTGGCAGGCCGGCAGGGCATGCATTGGAAGCGAGGAATAAGTGGATCGCGCAAACAACGGGGGCAGTGTTGAGGAGCTAGTGCTCGAGCCTAGAGGTGCGCGGGAACTACACAGCTAAGACGCTTTGACAGTGACACTTGAATTGATAGCATCCGCGCCATGGCCATGCATTAAGTATTTTCTCCGTGTCATGTCCAAATTCCAACAGCAGAAGGAAAGTTTTGTCAAGTGTATCATACCGACAATGAACTCTTCTGGACCTGTTTGGCCCAATGGCGGACCTATGATTTTACAATAGGGTATGCCACACAAAAATATTCGTACTTAATTTGATAAAAAACCATTTACCAATTCGATAAACAATTGTAAAATTTACAATATAATTCGTTATACATGCACTAAATAATATAATAAGCCTTGAATTTACTAAATTACAATATAGATAGTTCAAATTCAATATAGATATAGTTCAAAATAGAGGAATAAATTATACACGCAAGTTTTTTTTCAAAGAATAGATAATTTAGCAGCGCGGCAAAAAAAAGAAAAGAAAAAGAACCTGAATTCCTGATGCTGATGGCCTCTGTGCCTTGGCCCGGCGGCAGTCAGCCGCTCCGCTCGGCATCACGCCGTCGTCCAATCAGCAATCGCGTGCGTGAGATCATCGATTTGTTCTTCATGGCATGGGGCAAACAAACAACTGGGGATTGCAGCGTTGCAGCGAGGCAGGCTGCGCCTTCGTGCCAGAGACCAGAGGGTCAGAGCGAAACCGGGACTCCGGGAGACAAGAATCAAGACGCCGCCGCACACTGCCGCTGCACGTAGCATGCAGGATCGATCGGGAGACGGGATCACGGCACCGATTCAGGATCGCTTGTGGTTGTGGCCTGTGGAACCACCGTGTTGATGGATAAGTTCGAGTTTCGACGCTCGAGCCTAGCGGAGACCGAGACGTTGTGTGCATGCGGCCATGCGGGCGGCGGCGGTTTCTGAAGGAGCATCCAATCACCGAGCGTCCAAGGCTCCGAGCAATTGATGTTTTTCTTTTTTATTTACATAATATATGCCAGGGTAATGCTATGACCGCTGCTGGGCCAGGGTATGCCAGGGACCACCCGGCATACCCTGTAGGTCCGCCACTAGTTTGGCCGTTTGTTTTTAGACAAATATAATAGTTAATATTCCATTCGTCCTAAAATATAAGGTATTCAAGTATTTTAGAACATATTATGTGGTATAAGATAAATGACTTATTCCCTTCGTCCTATAATAAATTAGTTTCTGAAAAACTTTCAAACAGATTAAGAACGTCATCTCCTTTCTTTTTTCTGGAAGAAATTTCATATATTTGGCTGTTATCGTTTCTATGCACCCATGATTAGCTTCTGTATTGGGAGGCATTGTTCCATGTTTCTATATAATGTTATTTATTTTACGAATAAATTTTAAACCTTAGAAAGTTATTTTTTGGGGATGGAGAAAGTATATAATCCTCAATGATTACCATATTTGGGTTGGTGATAGACCTTAATGGTAGGTATACATGTGAACGTTGCATTTTTTTAAGTATTAGTTTCATCTGAAATTCCTTATAATTTGGTACCATTTTTGAACCCTTTATCCTTTATATTTTAGGACAGACGGAGAAAATCCTTAAGATTAGCACGGTTTCCTCCCGATAAAAAAGCAACACGTTAACTACAAGCGGTCGTGATTTCTATCTGTTGGCATCCCCTCCCCCCTCCCCCCGCGCACGTGCTAAGTGTGGCCTCTACGCATCACAGAGTTCATCTAACCAATTATCTGAAACCGTTACTCCTTTAGGCCTTGATCAGTTATCCAGGAACAATTCCCAGTCGAAATGGTTCACTAATTTGTATAACCTTGATTGGTTGGAATGGTTCCTATTTCCTAGGTCCATTTCACCCTAACCGAATGAGGCCTTAGTTAACGTTGTCTAAAACTAACCCATGCTCTGCCACTTACAACGTCGTTGACTTAGAACATCTCCAGCAGGCTACCTAAACCCACTATCTATACTATATTTGGGTAGTGGAGACAAAAAAAACCCACTCCAGTAGGCTATCTACTTGACTACCTACTTTTGTTGGCCCAATAAATTCTCCCTCCCACTACCTACATCTGTTGGACTAACAAATCTGCCTAACTATTTTTTGTCCCTCCCATGACTCTCTCTCTCCTTCCGCTCGCACGCATGCGCGCGCTCGTCGGTCTCCGACTCCCCGGTGCCGCTACTCCCTCCCCTGTCCGCGCTGGCAGGGCGCCTCCCGCGGGCGGGTAGCAGCCCTCGCCGGCGGCGCTGCTCCCCGCAAGACCTCACCGGCGGGATCCTTCCTCCCCTGCCCGACGGCGCCTGCCCCTTCTCCCACTGGGCACAGCCTGCCCAGCTCCCTCCGGCACACCGGCCTGCCCCAGCTCCCTCCGGCACACCAGCGTGCCCCTACTCCCAGCGGCACATTTGCCTACCCCTGCTTCCTCCGGCACGAATGGCAGCCCCTTCGGTGGGAGTCCCTCCACTATCCTGATCTGCGCCGCTGAGGTCCGATCCGCTAGCCCCTCCTCGGCGAGCGGCTCCTCGAAGCGTGGGCCCTCCCTACGCGATCTCCTCCCTGTCGGCAAGCTGCTCCTCTCCCTGTGACTCCCCTTCTCGGCGGCGAGTTGTTCATTAGTGACCACAAGGAAAGAGATGACATGCGGGTCCCATGTGTCATTGACTGGTTGAATGAATTTGAGAGCCATGTTTTAGGTAGTACTACTGGAGTTGGGAGCAAAATTTAGGTAGTATAAAACTAGCTGACTACCTAAAAAGAGAAATATGTAGCCTGTTTTAGGTAGTACTGCTGGAGATGCTCTTAGACCCGATATTCACCCTTAGAATCCTAGTGTAAGTTGGAGCACGTGGAGAACACCTCAAGGTTAGTACATCCTTCCCTTTGCTGATAAAAGGTCAGTGTACGTTCTTCTCTTTGGTCATCACCTTAAAGGACCAGCGAGAGCTTCGAAGCCAAGTTAAAAGTCCAACCCATATTAGGTTCAGGTCCATCCCGCACTAAATGTCACACAGGCTGTATACCGACTTCTCTTTTTTTTTTTTAAATTGTTGGAACTTTTATTACTCATCCGGGCCAGCAGAGTCGCTAATAATGTGGGAAAGCATAACGGTCTGCATGGCTTGAAGCCCAAGCCCAATAGAAAATGGTAGCTCTACTGTGCACATGGGCTTTTAGATGTCCTCACAGAAAAAGGAGGCCCAAATTTGCATAATAAGCTGCATATTCTGCTGCTGTTGACTTGAATCAATTGTTCAGTCTATTGCATCTTGCCCTCTTGGATTGGATGGATCTGTGTGTCCTTGGTTTTATTGTGCGATCCATTACAGCTTGGCAAAATGGGACACTCTCAAAAAAAAAAAAAAGGACACGCATGTACGTAATCTAATCAACTATCATTTGACCAGAGAACTGTTTTTCATTCTCTAATATGATATGATTGACTTGATGTGCGAAGTGCAAGAAGTTGGAATGCAAAATCAAATAAAGACATATTGCATATATATCAGAACAATATGCTAATCTAATATTAATACTGTAGTCGGGGTAGGTGAGAACCAGCAGGCCAGGTTCACGTGGACATTCCCGCTAACCCGGCCAGGTTCACGTTCACCAGGTTTGAACGAGAACTGTTCAACATGATTTTGCAGAGGTCACGATGCATGATATGCACAGTTAGCCTAAGCTTTAACACTTACTCTCTCAATCCCAAAAATAAGTGCACATCTCGCTTATTGACAAGTCAAACTCTTTTTAAGTTTGACTAAGTATAGAATATTTGTATCTCCAATAAGTTTACTGTAGAAGTATATCTCACGAGCAATCTAATGATACTTATCATACATCATAAATATTAGTACTTTTGTTATATATGATGTGTATTTATTTTGGGTCGGTGGGAGTATAACTTACTACACGAATTATGAAAATAATATTTGACTGACACTTGTGAAAGTGTAAGGACTGCATGGCTTGATGCCAAAAATTCTAATAAAAAATGGCACATGCACTGGGCTTATGGTGTTTTAGAGGCCCTCACAGAAAAATTCATGTTAGCAAAGGATTCCACACTCCTAGGCTCCTAGCTGGTGGAAGCTGGAATGGTATCCAAACATCCACTAACTCCACAAGCCAGTTTTGTTAATCTCAATACCTAAATGAACCTAGCTTCTACCGCCTTATAAAAGTTTGGATGGATCCGAACGTAATCTTTGATTTTGATTGTATCTCATTTTCATGGTGATTCTGGATAGTGTATAGAATTGGGATTTCTAGAGATGAGAAACGAGAGGTGTTTGGATCTTGAATTATTGTTTGAATTTTAGAATCCAATGTTTTTTTAGTAAATTAAACTAATGGTCCCTAAATTACTATAGTAGTCTTATCCATGTCTCCAACTATAAAATTACATATCTAGTCCCTAAACTTTTTAAGTATGCCAATTTAAGTCTAAAGCAGTCATGTCAGTCCATTAGCTAATATGGTGCTCTAGCATCGAACTGAGATGTCGTTCCGCAACTCATAATTAATTACATGGGCGAGCGTGTCCGTTCGTTCATCGGTGGAGGGTGGAGGAGGCTAGTGGTTGCTTTGGACTGAGATTGGGGTAATAGATCATTACGGAATTAGACGTGCAACTAAGTATAGAATATTTGTATCTCCAATAAGAATTACATAATAGTTTAGGGGACATTTGCGTAATTATGAGTTGTCAACCCTCATGTCGCTTCCACGCTGGAGCGTCATAATGTGGCTGTTTTGGACAGGGTTTAGGGTATTTAAATAGTTTATGGACTTAGATATTTGATTTTATAGTTTGGAGATCTTGACGAAAATAATATAATAATTGAGAGAGATTGCTACTACAAAACTACAAAAAGTCCTTTTTTCCCTGATGTGATTGCCTGTAGGGATGAAAACGGATCAGATACGGATGTATATAACTAATATTACATTTGTTTTCATATTTCTGTTCGGATTCGGATTCGAATATAAATAGTGTCAGCCATGTCAGATAAGGTACGATTGGACATCGACATCATAAATATGCGATTTTAGTATTCGGATACCGTATCGGATGTTGAATATTCGGACTCGAATACAGAAAGATCTGAACCCTCTAAATGGATCAGTCTCGAATACGGTCGTTTTCACCCCTAACTGCATGGCTTGAGGCCCAAGCTCAGTAGAAAATGGCAGAAAATTTATATAAAGGCCCTCACAGGAAATGGAGTCCGGATTTGCGTATGCTATATGCTGCTGCTCTTGGGGTTGAATCTGATTGTTCATTCTGTTGCAAGTTACTTTGAGTCCGTTTAGAACACATGAATTTCACGAGGTTCAGTTTAAACTTATAGAAAAAAAAGTAAAAACAGAGATTCCCTTGTTCGAGACAGAGCCTTAAATTGGCAATCTGCGTATCCTTAAGGTTTCTTCTCTGTGTGAACCATTGCAGCTTGGCCAATAAAGTAAGATATGCACGTACCTATAACCTAATTAAGTATCGTTTGACCAGACAACAACATTTGTTTTTTTTCCTTGATGAAAAGCAAGGCTATACAATTGACCTGATGAGCGAAACGTGCAAGTTGGATTGCAAAATTCGCAACGCACGGAATCAAGCCAAGCCCAGCCATTGCTCAGGAGAGGCCGAGCTAGTAAGGACAGATGCAGGCCGGGCAACTTCATCTGCTGATCGATCCGATCGATCGATCTTAGGAGTATTACGTAAATGCAAGAGGCATGACTGGTTGGTCCTTGGCTCCTTGAGGTCCCTGAAAGGGGAACCAGCTGACGCCCCACTAGCTACTAGCTGTTCGCAGACCGTTCTTATATCCGATTTATCTGTTCATTTTCAACGATCGCCGTTCACCGCGTCTTCGTCCCTTTAATGAGATGCATGGATCCGTTCCACAGTACGTCCGCGCACGCGTTGTTGTGTGCATGCTGATGAACGTGGACGTGGTACCGGTGATGATTCTGTCGTCTGTTCGACGCGGTGAACGGTGCACGGCTGCACGGCACATCAAAGCGACAGAAAGAGAGAGGAGGTACGGTGTGTATATATATCTGCGTACGTATGTACTCCGTAATATATACACAGGCAGGAGAAGAGATTATGTTATATATGCTGCCGCATGTAGCTAGGGATGGAACGGAAGAATATGCATGCCGTCGTCGGCGTACGTACGTTGGTGATTGCGAACTGATCGACGCCATCCAAAGTCGTAGCTCGCCGATGCGGACATGACATGTTGGACTGTCGGTGAGTCGATCGTCGGTATATCTATCTATGTGGAAAAAAGGGCTTCAGTTCACCCCGGGGAGATCCTGAAGGTAGGAAACTGTCGATTCAGGGCGACCCCAGAGACCACCGTAAACCCATCTGATCTACGAGCTCTCTCCGATCCTCCTGCCCTTTTGTTGTTGTTTCTGCTTTACACAAGTCACCAACCATGCAAGCGAACGGGAACAAGCTAGACATCTCTGACTTTTTAGCGCGCTCTCGATGACTCGATCGTCGCTCCAGGTGGCAGCACCGCCACCGTACCTAACCGAAATGCGATAGAGGTAGATGATGATGGAACGGATTCGACGCTGCTAACTTGGGCCGGTCGCAACGTCCCAAGTTTTTTTTTAAAGAATCGCAAGGTTCGGGCTTCGTTTTTTCTGCTTGCCTTTCCTCTCTCGCAGCTCGATCGACGACCTGTCAACTGTCATCTACCCCAATGCAACAGCTGCCGTGTCTCTGTTCTCCGGCTGTACCGTCGCCCATCCTTTTCGCCACTCTCTATATCGATTCTTTGCATGCAGACTTAGACTACCCGCAGTGGGTACTCTAAAACTTTAGAGTATGAATATAGAGTAAAAACTGCATACTCTGTCCTTTCTCTCACTCTATATTTAGAGTGGTACAATGCTTACTCTATAGTGGGCAGTGACGGACCCCACTAGCTAAACAAAGAAAAAATGCTATAACTCACAAACCAAAAATCCAAATTAAATTTCGATTACACCATTAAATTCGTCTCAATAAATCCTTCAAAAATAGATCACACATGGATATATTTAGATAAAGTGACAAACGGGTCTCACAGTGGATAGAGGATGATATAGAGGATGGATGGGTGCGTGAGAATTGAGTATAGAGGAGAGAATCTTGCTGACTAAGACGTATAGAGAATGAATATAGAGGTCCATGAGTGCGGATAGCCTTACGAAGGCTAACGGCTCACCGGCCGTACAAAACACCCAGGGCAAAGTGCTGCAACGCAACAGGCAGCCATATGGTTGTCTAGTCTAGCGCTGCATCTTCGAATGTTCCTACTACACCTAAGCTAGCAGCTACCTAGTCGATCTCTTATTATGTTCTCTGCATTCTGCAACATTGGTCGGTGCTTACATAGTAGCTAGAAGGACTAGTACAACAAACATGAAAAAAGCATTTCATACGCAATTCAAATGATGAACCATGACGCAAGCCAAGGAATAATGACCAATTGTCAACTAGAGTTTCCGCCAAACAACATACTAGCCGGGTATATCACAACCACTACGCATCCGTGCTGTCCCTTAGGTACGCTCGACTGGCTGGTTATTAAGGACTATTACATCTGTTTTAATGAGTCTTGAGCACCTTTTGTACGTACCACTTGCGATATATGAGATTCGTAGGTCGAGTATCATGTAGCGACCGGGTCATTCCGTGGATTTGATACCATTTGTTGCACTGAGTAGCTAGAAAGCTTGTACCCCAGCACATCTTGGCCGTTCATTGTTGGGTGACTTGGTCAGAGGTAGGAAATGTTGAGACAATGAATTACCCCTTATGCATTGATGGGTCATGTGGGCGGTGGCCTCGTCACTATGTGGATAATGTGGTACACCTCTGCAGAGATATGAATCATTTTGGAATGCCATGACCTTGGTTATTAGCATGTTTTTGACTTCTGGCTATAGAGTACAATTAGTACGGTGATAGGACTGTAAAACGAGATAGGTTAACGAGGTTACCCCTTGGGACCCTCGGCTTCGTGTTATATAGATGGAAACAGCCTCCATCGTGGCAGGTTACAAGATCATGATTACAACAAACTGATTCCTAGAATCACTCATCTACTTCCTTGTACAACAACCTAAAGATATACATTGAACCTGGACTACCTCTCCTGAGAGTCACAGTCAGCCAACATTGTCTAACACTCCTCCTCGATCTCAGCCACTTCTAAGGTTGAGATTGTGCCTGAATTGACTAAGCTTGAACACAGGCAAAGCCTTGGTGAATCCATCAGCCACCTGGTCGCCGGTGTGTATGAACCGTATCTCCAGAAGTTTCTGTGCAACACGTTCTCAAACAAAGTGAAAATCAATCTCAATATGTTTGGTCCTGGCATGGAAAATGGGATTAGCAGATAAATATGTCGCGCCCAAATTATCACACCAGAGACACGCCTTGGCTGGATGTGGTATTCCCAATTCGGTGAGAAGTTTTTGCACCCATAACATTTCGGCTGTAGCATTTGCTAAAGCTTTGTATTCTGCTTCAGTGGAGGATCTTGAAACAGTGGGTTGCTTCCTGGCCGTCCAAGAGATCAAGTTATCACCAAGAAATACTGCAAAACCTCTAGTAGATCTCCTATCATCTACACAACCAGCCCAATCCGCGTCAGAGAATGCACTCACAAGTGTCGTCTTGGACCTCCGAATACTAAGTCCAAGGTTTATAGTTCCTCGAACATACCTCAGGATCCTCTTCACGGCGCTCCAATGTACAGTGGTCGGTGTGTGCAAGAATTGGCACACCTTGTTCACTGCAAAGGCTATATCTGGACGTGTCAATGTCAAGTACTGGAGGGCTCCAACCACACTACGGTAATTTGTTGCATCATCAGGTCCGAGTTTATCACCGGATTCCACACTTAACTTCTCAGTGGAGGACAAAGGGGTGTCAATAGCATTACAGCGATGCATACCAGAGCGCTTTAAAATATCCATGGCATAGCGTTCTTGGGTGAGAGTCAATCCATGATTTCCCCTCTTGACTTCGATCCCTAAGAAGTAGTGTAGATCCCCAAGGTCCTTGAGAGCAAAGTCAGCCTGCAAGTCGGCAAGCAAAGCACTGGTGGCTCGGGAAGATGAACTAGCAACAATAATATCATCCACATACACGAGAACAAACAATGTGTTACCTCCCTTTCTATAATAGAACAGCGAGGTATCAGCCTTGGAAGGCACAAAACCGAGTTGTTGAAGCTTGCCACAGAGTCTAGCATACCATGCCCTCGGTGCCTGTTTCAAACCATAGAGGGCCTTGTCCAATTTGCAGACATAATCAGGCCTTTGAGGATCAACGTAACCAGGAGGTTGTTGCATATAGACCTCTTCCTCGAGAACACCATGCAGAAATGCATTTTGGACGTCAAGTTGCCGAAGTGACCATCCTTGTGATAATGCAACAGAGAGAACAATACGAATTGTAGCAGCTTTCACAACTGGACTAAAAGTATCTTCATAGTCTATGCCATACTGTTGCTTGTATCCTTTTGCAACCAAGCGTGCCTTGTAACGATCAACAGACCCATCTGCTTTCCGTTTGATTTTATAAACCCACTTACACCCAATTATATTCTTGCCTCTTGGTGGTGGAACAAGATGCCATGTTCTATTTCAAACAAGGGCCTGATGTTCAGTTTCCATTGCCGAGACCCATTTGTCATTCTTGAGGGCCTCAGAGACAGTACAAGGTTCATCAACAATAGTGCTGGCCAGTTGACACCATCGAACTGTACCATCCGTGTAGACTTTAGGCTTGCTAATGCCATGTTGCAATCTTGTAGTTGGGTGCTGCTGCTGTAGAGGAGAGGATGAGGCCACAGGAGGGTTTGCACCATCCGTGCTTGCACCGGATCCAGAAGCCGCATCAGCATCGGGTGCCGGTGCCAACCTCTCGGGCCCGCCATCGGGATCAGGATGCGGCGCGCCCGGTGTGGCCTCAGACGCGGGGAATCCAGTTGTTGGCGTAGAGGATCCCGCACCTAACACCGAATCAACCGGTAACAAATCAGTTGGGGAGATCATCTCCGATCCCGAGATGGATGCGCCGCCAGCTGCAGATAACCGGTCGCGCGGATCACCCTCGGGGCAGCTGCCGTTCCCGGTTGGCCGGCACATGTGATGACGCCTATGTTCTTGCTCCGAATTTTGACCTGCGCTAGCTGCAACTCCAGAAGAATCATTAGGTGTATGAGTAGGTAATGGAGAGTTCAGCACATGATCAGACATTTGGAGTTCCCCAATACTAGAAGGATTGAGAAGGGTCTTGGGTAAAAGAAGAATTTCAGCACGCAAACGAGCACCGGCATTTGGATGAAGTGAGGCAAATGGAAACACATTTTCATCAAAGATAACATCTCTGGAGATATAGACTCGTCCTTCCTTGGGATCTAAACATTTGAAACCCTTATGTTGATTGCTATACCCCAAGAAAACACACTGTTTTGACCGGAAGTCTAACTTTCTAGCATTGTATGGACGTAGATGTGGCCAGCAAGCGCATCCAAAAGTGCGCAGAGATGTATAATCGGGGTGTTGTCCAAACAAACGAAAATAGGGAGTATCATTACTAATGACTCTAGATGGGAGCCGATTGATCAAGTAGACGGCTGTCAAGAATGCCTCGTCCCAAAATTTGAGTGGCATGGAAGCATGAGCTAGGATTGTTAGGCTAATTTCAACTATGTGTCTATGTTTTCTTTCTGCGGAGCCATTTTGTTGATGGGCACGGGGACAGGAAATGTGGTGTGAAATACCCATACGCTTAAAGAAAGGACTTAGAGCTTGATATTCTCCTTCCCAATCGGTTTGGATAGAACGAATTTTTTATCAAATTGCCTTTCTACTAAGCTTTTGAAATCACGAAAGATTTGAAAGACTTCGGATTTTTTACGCAACAAATAAATCCAAACAAACTTGCTATAATCATCAATGAACGAAACATAATAATTGTTGCGACCAACTGAATTTGAGGCAGGTCCCCATACATCACTGAAAACAAGATCAAAAGGACTAGATGAAACACTGGTCGATCTAGGATATGGCAACTGGTGACTTTTGCCTTGTTGACAGGCATCACAGACACTAGAATTATTGGACTCCTTGGCAAAGGGAAGCTGATGACGATGAAGGACTTGGTGAACTATGGCAGGTGCGGCATGGCCCAGGCGATGATGCCACATGGACGTTGTTGGTTTGACTGCACCTAGTGCTTCTTTATTTTGTGGCCTTATTGGGTAAAGACCATGCTCACATCTGCCTTCGAGGATCGTTTTCCTCGTTGACTGTTCCTTGACAAGAAAGCAATCAGGATGAAATTCTAAGAAAACATCATTGTCACGGGTAATACGATTAACAGAAAGCAGATTCTTGCTTGCAGATGGAATATGAAGGATGTGTTTGAGTTGGAGATTAGTACTTGGAGAACGTAAAATGCCATGACCAATATGACTGATCTCCATACCTGAGCCACTGGCGGTGTGCACTTGCTCACCACCGTGGTATTTGTCGTGCACGTTGAGCTTGTCCAGCTCGCTGGTAATGTGGTCCGTGGCACCGGTATCCATATACCAGTTGGTGTCCACGCCGTAGGATGTGTTGCCGATGATGCCGACTTCTGTGGAGGTGTGTACGATGTGTCAAAACGCTTGAAGCAGCCTATGGCGGTGTGACCTTCCTTGGTGCAGACTTGACAGTAGACTCCCGGTTGGAAGGGTTGTTTGCGTTGGCCACCACTGCCACCGCGACCTCCTTTGTTGCCACGACCGTAGCCGCCACGACCGGAGCCTCCATAGCCGCCACGGCCACCACTGCCTCCACGATCTCCCCTCGACGCCATGTTGGCCGAGGACTGGTTCCCGCCGCCACTACGCATCTCAATGCGCTGCTCGTGGCTAATGAGCTGGGTGTACAGCTCGGCGACGGAGATGGGCTCCACACGTGCAGTCACGGCGGAGACGACAGGGTCAAAGTCGATGTCGAGACCCGTAAGAATGTAGGAGACGAGCTCCTCATCCTCAAGTTTGCGTCCGGCCGACGCCATCTCATCTGCCAAGGTTTTCATCCTCCCAAAATATTCACTAATGGAATTTGTACCTTTCGTGGCCGTAGCCAAGGCCATGCGTGTAGAGATGACTCGCGCACGGGAGGAAGAGGAGAACATTTTTTCCAGCGCACGCCATGCGCCAGACGCGGTGATCTCCTGATTCACCTGTCCAAGGATCTCCTTGGACATATTGGAGAGGAGGTAATTGAGGACCATCTGGTCCTTCGCCACCCATGCGTCATACTCCGGGTTGAGCTTGGGGGGTTCCTTCGAGTCTTCCTTCCCCTTCTCCGGGGCAAGGAAAGGAGATGGCGACTGCGCCTCTGGATGAATGTACCCGACCAACTGATATCCTCGCAGGGCCGAGAGAACCTGAGCTTTCCACGAAGGAAAATTCGCTCGGGTGAGTTTTTCATTGGTTGGAAGAAAGGAGATGGGAAACATGGCAGCGGAAGGCAACGAGGATGAACTCGCGAACGCCATTGAAGAGCTCCATGTGGAAGATGGCTCTTGGTACCATGTAAAACGAGATAGGTTAACGAGGTTACCCCTTGGGACCCTCGGCTTCGTGTTATATAGATGGAAACAGCCTCCATCGTGGCAGGTTACAAGATCATGATTACAACAAACTGATTCCTAGAATCACTCATCTACTTCCTTGTACAACAACCTAAAGATATACATTGAACCTGGACTACCTCTCCTGAGAGTCACGGTCAGCCAACATTGTCTAACAAGGACTAGTGAAAGATTGAGCTCCACCCTCATGCTTATGTTCATACATACTAATGCTTCAATTTATGCTTTGAATATTCTGCTAGAGGTGAACACTTTTATTTATGCACAAGATGCTATTTATGCAACTCAACTTTATTTATTTACCTGGCTACGACCATAAATGCATACTCTTTTGTGTATTATTTGGGTTAGTCCTGCAGAGTACAATCCCATACTCAGGGTGTTGGTGTTAAGTTGTTTTTTAGGTACCTAAATGACTATGATGGTCATGCCATCCCGCTGGTGCCGACAAAGTTGTTAACTAGCAGTAGTCCGAGCTTATGATGTTGACGCCCATGGACAAAGATGACTACTAGTTATTAGTTAGGTATTAAATTGTAACGTAGGACTCTCAGCCTAGGTAAAACATGGTAGGATAGCCCTCTAGCTCACAAATAACATTTAGGTTAGGTGTGTGGGTCCATAGTGTTGTGTAACTGGACTTATTAATTTTATAATAACTCTCATATATACTTCCACTGATTTGTGTAATATCTTGATAAGTTTGAGTCTTGAAGCGCCTATATATGTGTATATTACGCAACCCAGATACTATGTCTTGCACTAGTGGATGACATCTCTATGGATGACTGAAGTTGGTCTACCTAAATTGATAAATTGAGTTGTTAAGGAGGATAACTCTCGGTTTACATATATTAACTTGGCAGGTCCTCACAGGAGGCGCTATAGACACCTCGTTGAGCACCACTACAGGCTGCCACCACCAGACACTAGATACCAGCAATAGTGGCCAAAGATGAGAGGTGGGCAAGTATCTTTTAGGATTCAAACTAATAACCATCAGCATACTTCACACACAATCTCTCTCTATCAAACTGCACTACACAATTATTTGTGAGCATATATAAGGTGATACATTTTTTTTATAAACATTTCATAATCTTGAATATTTTAGCCTCTAAACTATTTTAAATGTAAAAAGTTTTCATTACAAAGTTTTAGATCTTGTTGATCTCTACAATTTTGATATAGGGTGTATCTCCATTTGAGATAGTGTGTGAAAATTTCACAAATTTGAATATCAAAATCTAAGAATTTTGAAATTATTATTTGTAGCTCTGAATGTTTTAAAATAAAAAACTTGTGAACTGCAAAGTTGTATATTGTGTTGACAACTATAACTTTGGTATATGTTGATGTCGTTTGAAATTTCTAGGTTCTTTTTTGAACTGTCACCGGGGTAGAGAATCCCCACCTGAATAGTATTAATATATCATCAACAACCTCGTTTTTAGGGAACGAGACAAAACCCATTGTCCGGTTAACTTTGGAAAAGCAGACAAAACCTACGCTAGCCCCAGCACAAGGGTGACATTGCGGCAAACAAGCCCCAGCACAAGGGCGACATTCTAGATTTTAATTTTTCAAATCTTGGAACATACAACAAATCGTTTAGTTAGTGGGTGGGGAGCTTCTGGCGGCGACGGGCACCCTTCCCGGCTCCCGTGGCCCTGGGAGGCGAGAGGCGACGCGGAGGGATTACTAGCTGGCTAACGTCACTACACCACAACACCGTATCACCGTCAGACATCTGACGCTAAAAATTATATTTATCTATGGATGATATGACGCTAAAGATAACTCATAGACCATCTGATGCTAATTACCCATTTAGCGATTTATTGTCTGTCGCTATAGATACTGATATTTAACGTTGAACTGTCTGTCGCTAAAGCCAAGTATACTGTTAATCTGTCTGTCGCTAAAGAAAATATACCCCACACTGAGCTCGCATGCCCCACCTCTATCCCTCTCACTCGCAATTTTTTTGCAGCGAAGTCCGAACTCGAACAAAAAAAATAAATGCAAAAACAGAAAAATGTGCATGATGTCCTGCGCTACTAGGCCTACAACATGCGCCCCACACGCCCAAAACCCTAATCCCCTCCTATCTGCTCCCCACCCACACCCCTTCAAGCTGCCGCCGTCAGTGCGCCTCCTACCCCTGCAACACGAACAACACCGCCACGGGTAGGACCGTGCACCCACCCTTGCAACTCGTTGCCCGACGGCCTCCACCCGCCCTATGTCGCCATCTTGCGGCCACCGCTCACGGACTCACCCCACGCCACCGCCCCCGATGACTCCTCCCATCCCCGCAAGGCCGCAACCGCCGCCCCATGGTCTCCATGCACCGCCGAGCTGCCGCATCACTAGCCCTAGGGGCGCCTCCCAACACCCGCGAAGACCATGGCAAGCCGAGGAAGACGCCGCCACCACGTCAAGGAAGAGTAGGCACTGGTGCCTGAATGTCACCCCTCCACAGATCCGGCCCTCACCGGCGAGGAGGTGCCGGACCCAACCACAACACCGGTGGATCTCGCCACGGATGCGGTAGAATACGCCCAGGTCAGTTCTTGCGCCAGGACCCTCACCCCTCTTCTAGATCTGTGCGTGTGGTGGGCAGCTACTTTATTGATTTGTGTCGTGATGGAGGAGCTCTAGGAGCAGCAGCGTGATGGGCATAGTGGAGTGGTGAGAAGATTCCTGGTTTTTTCCCGTGTAGCATTTTATTGTTATCGATTTTATATTCCATAGTTCCTGTTCTATCTAGACTTCAGGTCAGTAAAGAAGTAATTGAATTACTGATATGTGATATGTCCTTGTAGTTTAGCTTATCATACCAAACTAGCTTGGTTTTTAGTATTTGCATGTGTATGTCCATGCAGCTTGTCATTCACTTGAAAAAAAACCAGTTTGATGTGAGAATAGATGGGGCTTATTAGCTTTTTAAGTTTAATTTGCCAGCTTGTCAGATAAATTCATCAAGGCTTTTAGGGTTCTCAATTTGAGCATTATTTGTGCAATACAAATTGCGAATAGCCTAAATATTCTATTTGGTGATTGCTAAATTTTGACATGCTAAAAGTGTTCCTGAATTACAAACGTTGGTGTTAATTTAGTCTTCAATATTCAGGGACTTAATTTCCATTTAGCCCTATGTGTATAATTAGGTGTTTGCTTGTCTTCTTGGCATTGGCATTTTAAACAGAACAAAATATGATAGTCTGAAGAAAGATGCCTGATTTTGTGAATATGTTAATTTTTGTGAATATGTTAATAATGGAACAAATTTGACCAGCATGTGTACTACTGATAGCTTGTGATTTTGGTAAACTCAAATTTGCTATGAGATGTTACTTGGTGAGATGTTACTTGGTATTTTTTTTCTTTACCTGGGAGCTTTCTAGCTTACTAGTTTGCCTTAATTTTTTGACCAGCTGCATATTTTTATATCTAGCCATGCTTTTCTTTTTCCATGCTTATGATTGAGACATATGGATTTACTGCACACCGCCTATTTTCCCTATAGTATATTTGAAACTCGTGCTGAATTCTTAATGCATATAATATATCTGAAACTAATCTCTTTCTAGATCTTGAATGCTGCTGCACTGTCAGCCTACAAGGCTGACTTCAAAAATGGTAAAATGCAGTTAAGTTAAATCCACATTTGTACTATGAAATGATCATCTTGCCTAGTTGCGATCTGTTTTGTATGATACATTGCTTACAAGTGTGCACCGCGGGTTGAGGATGTGGCGGCGTCAACCGAGGACGCGGACCATGCGGTGGTGGCGGTGGTTCTTATTTTTCTTTGTGAAATTTTGTTCAAAACAGTGTGGCATACACTGAACACAAGGATGGAGTTGTCATGATTAGCACCATACTTTCTCTCTTCTTATGAAATGATAGTTTTTGCAATATAGAGTAGTGGATGGCTGAATTATTCATGTCATGTGTCATGTTTGTCGTTAGGCAAATTTAGACCAAATACAGGGGTAATAGCAGTACAATGTCTGATCCTTCGTATAGAACTAGCCAATGGATATATAATTTAGCAATTTCAGACAAACAGATGTTTAGTTGAGTTAAAGCAATATCTAGTGCTCATCATACTAAGTTGAGTACTATCTGCAGTGCTCCTTGCATTCAAAGGTTAAGGATGATGAAATAAAAATGGTCTGCCTTGATGCTGTGACTGTCCTTGATACTAAGTTGAGTAGTTACTGAATAATGTTCAATGATATTTATACATGAGAAAATAATTCTTGAGAATCCAGTTACTATTTTCTTTTGAAATTAAAATGCATAAGTGTGTACCACAGGCTCTGCTTTCACAAGCGCCTCCACAAATGTTCCCATCTACACAACTAACATGTACTGTATCCTGCCCCTTCTCTGTGTACCATAGGCTCTGCTTTCAATTTTACACAGATTTGGAACTAACTGCAATCAATATTCTCAGTCTTTACTACTAGCGTTATCTAACTCGATCTACAAATTAACTGGATAGGGAGATACAATATAATTTTGTGAATGTCCAGAAAAAACATGAGTTCGATTTTAGTGATAAAAGATATACATCTGGTTTTCAATTCAAAAAATACATGCACCTGCCTATTTGATAGTTCTGAACTCGTGAGGGATGCAATGGATTTCTTTGATGTGACTAATACAGACTCCATATAAATTATGTTCCTGTTTACGGCCTCCCTTACCGCCTTCACCACTCCCTCCGTTCTAAATTATAAGTCGCTTTGACTTTTTTGGTACATCCTTTTTACTATGCATCTAGATATAATAATATATCTAGATACATAGCAAAATGAATAAACTAAAAAAGTCAAAGCGACTTATAATTTGGAATAGAGGGAGTATAAAATATGTTTGATACCAGCTTATGTCTATGAATTCAGTATGTAGCAGATTCGAGTACTGAACATAGCTAGTCTCATTGTTCCTTCAGTGATTTAAGTAGTGCACTAGTGTTTTCTACTCATTTGGAATTGAGTAACACATAATATTGAAGTAGCAGTAATCTGCTCTAGAATTATTATTGTAAAAATATGACTTAGGGTAAGTACTTGGTACGCTGTTTGCTATTTGACCAACAACTCATTTTTTTCACATTGATTCTATACTGTACATTTTCTTCAAAAAAATGTTGGCTTTCTTCTAATCTGTTTACATTATATTTATTCATCTATGCAATACTTGGTTTTAAAACTGTTGCCAAGTTAATCCTTTGAATGTTACTAATTAATTGGGCAAATTATGAATTGTGCCTATAGATTTTCATCTGCATAAAAAAGACCTAGTATAAATCGACAAGTAGCAAATAGTAAGCTTTGGAAGTTTTAGTGTTCGAGCAAACTGAATATGTGAATTATATTTGTGAAACTATGTCTTCTCATTCTTTCATTGTAAGTTGAAAGTTGCAATTTGTAACCGAGTTATATTTATCATTCTGTTATTGCACTGCAGTAAATCAATTGAAATAGCAGCAGCTTATCTCGCTCTGTTCGACAACTTAGTCTGGGCTTGTTTCAGTTTAGCAACAGTTCAACCATGTGTTTCAGGTTCTAAACTTTTTAGTAGCAGGAGAAATGACAAGCCATCCTTGCTTTTCATCTAGTCAACTAGTTAGGGTGCTAGGTAGAAGTTTGTGGATGACTTGCCACTCAAAGCCGATTTAGGTGCTAGTCGATCTCTTTTGGATACATTGTTCTTATGGATAGTGTTGTGTGATGGTGCCCGAGACTATAGACTTATCATTGATGAATCAATGTTTCATGTTTGTAATGACTAATCTGATCACATATGTATGTCTCCATGAATGTTTGGACTTGACCATGAATGAATCTGATTGTATGTTAAATTTGCACAATGATGTTATATTGGACTTTAGTATGAAATTGCAGCCAAAGGGCCTTCTATTTTTTAAGCTATTTAACTGATCCCGTTGAACCATCTGTCGCTAAAAGAACTTGTACTATCACATTATCAGTCGCCAAAGGTTGTTACAGATTATCTGTCGCTAAAGAGTAGCGATAGGCTGTCTGTCGCTATAAATATTCAGGGTAACAGATGATCTATCAGTAAAAGTCCAGTCTGACGCTAAAGATTTGTAGCGATAGGACTTACACTGAGAAGTCTGTCGCTATAACTTTTTAGCGACAGATCGTCTGTCGCTGTAGCCGCTTTTAGCATTAAATTGTCCATCGGTGTTGTGGTGTAGTGCGTTTTGCCTTCTCCGTCTTTTGTGATGTTTGGCATGCAAGATTTGTTAATGTACATTTGAATGTGCATATATGCTACTATAAACTATACTCTCTTCCTACAACTACCAGTTGCTAATATAAGGTTCTAGACTGCTGTTTACGATGATGATTGACGATTACCTGAATCACGAACCATGGTCATGGCCAGTAGGAAGGTACATGAAGCAGGGATCTGTTCGTGGGTTTTCATTTCTAAACAAGAGTGGGTAGGAACTGATATTGTTCAGTGGGGATCAATCGGCCCCATGCTGGAAGACATTTCAAGCAAACAAACGCAGAATGTCTTGTCCCATGGCCACGCCAAATAAAAAGTCAATACTACTTGGCACCAACTCCGGCTAACAGAGCGATCCACACCCAGATTCCTAGCTATCTGATCTCATATGACAATGGATCTCTCGCCTGCTCCAGAAGCTAAATGGAACGAGATTAATCATACAGTGGAGTAGTTCCTACAAGCAATGCTGATGATCACAAAAGGTTGAGGACCACAGATCGGTCCTCGTGCAGGTCCAAAAAAAAAAGTAACTTAGGTCCTCGTACAACTACTAACCTAGCAGTAGTACATGATCCTTTTAGAAAATGTGTAGATGCATGCAAATATGGGGATATGGAAATACTGGGTGCATATATACGTATATATGGAAAATATATACCGAATACATTTTTACGGTGATAATAGTAACAATCGACGTTCCATGCATGCATGCACGCAAGTACAGTATATGAATACGCAGAAGCGGAATAATTAGGCATACATAGCATAGCTCAATTTGACACTTTGTAGTGCCGCTGGGGCTGGGCATACATGCATGCACGAGAGTTGAAGCTAGCTACTCCATGGAGTAGCAGCACTGCTTGAACGCCTCCAGGTTGTGCTCGAAGACCGGCACGAAGGCGTCCACGCTGCCGTCGCCCAGGTAGGACGGCACCAGGAACAGCATCCCTTCCGTGGGGAAGTAGGACGGCATGAAGTAGCTCGGGCTGCCGGCGCCGAAGTCCAGCTCGTAGAATGGGAACGTCAGCCAGCTGTCCACCTCCAGGTCCGGACACAGCACGTCCTTGAGCACGGCCGTCGTCTCCAGCCCTTCCTTCTCCACGGCGCCGGAGCTCGCGAAGTCCACGAACGACTGGAAGTAGGCGCCGTCCACGCGCGCGACGGCGTCGTGGATCGCCTGCGCCGCGTGCTTGAGCGGCCGGTTGAGGAGGTTCCCCACCGTGGAGCGCGGGAACGCCCAGAGGACCAGGTTGCCGAAGTAGCCGGCCGGCGCCGCGAGGCGCGCCCGCCCGTCGACGGAGATGCGGATGGTGGAGGTCTGGAGCGGGTTGCCGAGCCCGCGCGCGCGCGTCATGGTGCGCCACACGTGGGCCAGGATCGTCTCGAACCGGCTGAAGGGGCGGCCACGGCCTTCGGAAGCCTTGGCGCGGAGCCCCGCGACGAAGTCCTTGGTGAAGTGCGCCTTGTGGATCACGATGTTGTGCTGGGTGTTGTCGCCGTGGCCATGGGCCGCCGCAGGGTGGGACGACGGCGCGGGCCTGTAGTACTCCACGCCGCGGTGCTCGAACTCGACGTGCGGCGGGTGGCGAGGCGGGAAGAGGCCCGGGTGGTGGACCGGCGGCGACGGGCCGACGGGGAGCCCGCGCGCGGCGCGGCCCCAGGCGACGAGGAAGTCGCTGGTGGCGTGGCCGTCCGCCACGGCGTGGTTGGCGGTGAACCCGACGGCGAGCGATCCGCACGCGAAGCGCGTGAGCTGCACCTGCACCACCTCCTGGATGTCGCCCTCCAGGTCCGGGTGCAGCCGCAGCACGAGGGGCGACGGCTTGGTGGGAGCGATGTCGGCGAGGCGCGCGTCGACGGACGCCTCGACGAGGAGGGCGCCGTGGTCGTTGAGCAGCACCCCCGGCGCGCCGCCGTCCGGGCCCGGGCGGACCTGGCCGGCGAAGAGCCGGTACGCGCCCAGCACCGCGGCGAGGCCGCGCTCGATGTCGACCGGGGAGGGCCCCGGCGGAGAGAAGGCGTAGATGATGGCCATCTGCATGTGGTACGTGACCTTGTCGAACACCGACGACGGCACGTGCTCCGTGGTGTCCGGCCGCGGCGCGCCCGCCGGGTAGGACGGTTTCACGAGCTTGGAGCTCAGCACCTTCACCTCCATGGCGAGATCGATCGTCAACCGATGGACCACTAGAAACTAGCTAGTTTCACTTCTGATGAGTGATAGTGAAGTTAAACTAGGGGCTATCTGTCTGCTTGCGCTGCATCGGCTGTGCGAGCGCGCTATAAATATAGGCAGCGCGCGCACGGGAGTAGGTGAAGGTGCGCGTGCGTTGGTGAATGGGCAATGGATCAATCCATCGATCATCGATCGATCAGTACGTGGAGACTCGTTCGTTCGGCATTGTTCATTATATTGGGTGGATATATAGTTGACATGGCACTGTACCATAACATGCATGCCGCGCACATCATCGTCACCAACTAACACCTTAACACATTTACGCTAGACTAGATCACCCTACCTGTGCTTCCATTTCCTAAACAATAACAGACGAACTATTCACTTATGGGCATGGGCGCGTGGCCATATATTTGACACTTTCTGCACGCGACTTATCAAAAAATAGAACTTTCTGCACGCGCGACATGACCACCTGCCACTGCAAGAAGCACACACTTGTCATGTGCCCTGCAGCACTACTTCAGCAGTATTTTTCGACTAACGAATAATGTTTTCTCTCACAACAAATCAGTATAAGCAGCTAGGTAAGTCAAATTTCAGCAAAGCAAACAGAGTATCGTTTGTTTTGGCCCTCTAGCAAGAGATCGATCAGAACGAACAAGTGTCTATCCAGGTCGGGCCATGTCTCACTACTTAGGGCAGGGGCGGGGCTAATGAGAAACGGTCCACGTTTTTTTTTTGCTATATATACATACAGAGAGTCAGAGAGACGTGTGGAAAACCATCTGCTGTGCATGCGGCTATGTCTATGGACAACGCACCAGGCCACTAGCGACATGCGGCCGGCGCGATGCCACGGACCACGGCGCGCGCGCGGACGAGCAGCCGCAGCCCGCATGCACACCCATGACATCCGTGCCGGCCCCGACACGTACGCTCCAGGCTAAAGCGTACTGGGCCGCAGCGGCACGATGGATAGGGTGGATCGCTCAACGAATCCTCTGGTTTATTTGTGCTTCACTGCTCGACCACGGCCTCGATCGCAAGTCTTGGTCGGCATCATTTCTGGTCGCGTCGGACGCAGCGGGTGGTGTACGTAGCGACAGGTGTCGTGTGTATTTGCCTGTTTTTTTTTTGTGGAACTGTATTTGCCTGTGTTGATGATCAACGAACCTTTATTAGTACCTAATTTGAGACGTACTTGAGCTGCATCCTCGCGTATGACTAAGGCGTAAGGTACGTGATGAACACACTCAGGGCGCCGGAAAAGCAGCAACACATGCCCATGAGAACACATGGCTTATCTCAGCCATCCATCCCCATACATGCAATCAATCTCAACCATTCAATGCACTCCGCTCCTGGGTCCACATCTATCCACTCACTCACATGACTCAATCTGAACCGTTGGATACGCATTGTGTGGCGTGATAACCCATGTGGTCGCAGTGGCATGTGATATTCGTTGTGAATAACTGAATAAAATAAGCGCTCGTTTGGTAGAGCTCCGGTTCCTTCTAAAAGTGCTTTTCTAATACGGAACAGTTTCTCTGGTGGACCTAGAGTCATTTTAGAAAGTGTTTCACAAAAACGGCTCCCGTGACAATTTTGTAGTAATCTGTATTATGTTAATGAGGAGGAGCTGGGAGAAGCCATCTTTTTCGGCATTGGCTCCTCTATACAAAAACTGCACCGGCTCCTTTATGCAAAAACGGTCTCGGCTTCTTTGGACTCCTTGCAAGGAGCTGTTTTTTAAATGCCTACTTAGTAGGGCTCTTTGCGAGGAGCCGCAAGAAAGCCGGAGCCGGAGCCGGAGCCATGTCGAACGGGACCTAATTATCCAAAATAGACAAGCAAGGACAAGAAAGTAGTGTGCATATGAGGACATAGACTTACACACACTCTGATGCATATCGTTAGTGCACATCAGGAAGGCACATGCCCTTAGGGGTAGAAAAAACTAAGTTCACTAGGGGTTAACAAACAAGTGCCCCTTTTAGCGAATCAATCGATGCTTCCAAGCCAAAAGGTCGTTACTCAAGCCGTGTCACAGCTTGGCGCGCTGCACTTATTTAAGTTAAATCAATCTTTATTTAAAATTCTACGTAGAACTAAGATTTTAATGCACCTCGTATATTTAATAGAAGTTTAATTAAAATGAGCTGAGTATATATGGTGCAACTTGTTCTACATGTTCTGTATTTTTTCCCGGGGAATATATATGGTGCAATTTGTTGAACAGGAGGGGTATGCGCATCTGCTGATCCAAGAACGAATTAGCCAAGACATGGTGCCGTATCACTTCAAGGCATCCATGAATCATCTAATCATGCAGGCTACCACGACGAAAGGTGATTTTGTTGCTGTGCATGCTCTGGGTCATGGCTGCAATCTTTTAAGGAAGTTACCGTATGTGCTTCACTGTCGAGAGGACGTTGTCTACTATAGAATGAATATCGATATGTGTTTGTATACGAACACGTCACCATGTGTCTCTGGCGTCGAGCACGGTAGGAGAATATGTTGTCAGAGGACCCTCACCAGTAGCACGATGGTGCAATACACAAGATGCGTCAGCGAAGTCTCCTGAGATGACCTAATTAAAAACCTCACACGTTTAGGAGGGATCGTGTCTGAGCGCACAGCAGCTCTGGACTACTCTAGCTGGCCTCAGCGTTCTAGGACGTCGCAATTCGTTGAAGCAAAATAATGAAGAACGAACAATATGATAGGACATAAGGATAAGGACATGATAAAAGTAGAATAATACATTTATATGTTTTCCCTTGTCATAATATAGTTAACATGTTATCTACTGTGTGGCCCTGCTCCTTTTTCCAAGATAGCCTCCTCCGTTTCACTCTGACACGTGTAGACAGCTCAGCATATACCATGCAAACTCCCTTCTTTCCAATTCTTTAATCCTCCTACTAACAGAATACGCATACAGCTTCATAACTTTCCAGTAGGAGTCATTTGCATCCCGAATATAATGGCCTTTTGCATATCCATTCACGTACTCTTGTCTGATGAAAAACATCCTGCGCCAAGTCTGCCATGCACAGGCATTTAAGTTTTCCTTACTCGCCCGTACCGAGCCATGCATGCGTACATCAGCCAATAACAAATCGGTTTGCTTTCCTTCTCAAGCTTCGGCAAACAAATTGTTGGTCAATCAACCAGTATGACTGTGTGGCAACAAGGTCCGCCGTCCGCCGCCGCCCCCCGCCGTCCGCCACCGCTGGTCCCCCTCTCTTTCTCTCTGGCATCTTGCCGGGGACTGAAGGGAGTGGGGATCCATTGTTTTTAATAAGTTTTTTCTAGTAGATCGAGTTATTAGGGTTAGTGTCTCTTCATGTCAAATTTCTTGGTATTGGAGTTTTATCTCCTCCTTCTCCTTCTCTCCGGCGACGGTGAAGGGGAAGGGTGGAATCGTCTTCTCCATGGCGGCTCCGTTGAAGATGAGGGCGACAACTTCGGCATCAACATCTTCACTGACATGACGACATGGAGACTTTTATTTCCGGACAGCGGCATCAAGGCGGAGATGATGCCACCGCCATGGAATAATTTTCTCTGGTCTCTTCTCTATTTTGTTGTGGTTAGATCTGGCCACGATGAAGGACTAGGAAGAATAATTTTCAGATGTCTTCCTCACTTTTCGGTGGCAGAAACAAGAAGAAGGAAGACACCAGAAAGAAGTTCCTCAATTCTGCCTACAAGAATGTTGGCTGTTGTTCATTGGGCATTTGTTCTTAGGCTATTTGCCGAGTGTTTACCTGTGCGGTCATCAATACTGCAAAGCATCTAACAGGTTAGGTTTTGAGTTGTGCTATTCACAACGTGGATATTATTTTGTAATCCATAGTGTTTATGACGTGTTGATATACCCAACTATGATATAATATAATTCTTCTTTTATCGAAAAAATAGCTTCGGCAAACAAATCATGTTCTATCCGGACGGCATGCCGTGCATACTCGAATCATCGAGCTACTCACTCCATCCTAAATATAAAGGATCTGGAGTTTGGATCTCCACCGCCCCCTCTCTTCTATATATTTTGACAAAACAATTTGAGATTCGTTTTAAACTTGATCACTCAAAACAGCCGGCTAGTAATTAAGAAAAAGGAAAAAAAATCCAAAATATACTACCCCCAAGTATGGTCTATGTCTAGATAACTGCCTAAACTATCGTCTGGTTCGGTCTACTCCCCTTAATTATTTCAGTTGATCCATACCTCTCAACAAGATTTATCTTTTTCGTTTCTCCATATTCAAGTTGATTTTAAATTTCAAATTTTATGAGGGGATAGCTACCACACCACAGTTTATGTTTGAAAAATATGTCATAAACTTTTACCATTATTTTTAGAGGTTAGGATATATAATAATAAACAAACACTATAAATTCAATGCCGTATACTTCCTCTGTCCCTGAATAAATAGATTCTTTGAGTTGTCTAAAGTCAAAAATGTTAAATTTTGACCGAATTTGTAGAAAAATGTCAAGATTAATGATATCAAATTAGCATCATTAGATATATCATAGAATATATTTTCATAATGTGCTCATTTTATGTCATAGAAGTTGTTACTCTTTTCTATAAAGTTAGTCAAACTTAAGATAGTTTGACTTGCACAGATTCTAGAATTAATTTATTTGGCGATGAAGGGAGTAATGACATAAAATTTCTAATGTATTTTTCTTAAAAAAAATATGATGTCCACTATCACCTCACAAAATTCTAGTTGGAAAATGATGTCAACTACAAAGCTGTAGAACTTTTCGAGATCTACAACTTTAGTTGGTCATTTCTTCATCCTAGGTCGTTTGAAAATTTTGAATTTCAAATGTGAGAAGTTCAAACATAACTTTTCTTGCACAGATGATTTCAAATGAAAAGATTGTCAACTACAAAGTTGCATAACCCTTCCAGATCTGCAGCTTTTTTTGTCATTTCTCCATCCGAGGTCATTTGAAAAATTTAAATTTTGCTATGCAGCTCCTATTTAAAATTTTTAGAGGCCACTCTATTTCCAGCCGCTTGTAGAAATTGATTTCTAAAGGTGGCTGGAAATAGAGTTAACTCTAAAAATAGGGCATTTGTAGAGGCGGCTGGAAATGCATTTCTAGAGGCGGCTCGGTTCGGACATCACTGTAGAGGCGATTAAAAATTGAGTCGCCTCTAAAAAAAAGTTCTTGTTGTTGAAAATCAATTATTATGTAGTGTTCATTTTGCAATAAATTCTGGAAATATACTATGAGCATCTATATAAGTCTACCTATAAATCAGAGTTGACAAGTTCCAATACAAGAATCCTAACTCGCTGACAACACTCAATTCACCATGATTTTTATTTTTGGCCCGTCAGTCATTCGAGAGAGATGGAATGGCACTACATGATAGTGTATTTCCTACTAGAATTGGTATTGGTAGGTGTAGAATTATTGGCACATCGATTCCGTGATCTCTCTAATTTGCAGGTTAGGAATGTAGTGGTCACTCTCTCCATTTAAAAACAAATCAACTTCTAGAAATGTCATAAGTGAAATTATTTTAAATTTGATCAACTTAATAGAAAGAGAATTAACATCTAACATCACCACATAAGTACATTATAAAAATATATTTCATATGCATCTAATGTTACTAAGTTGATGCCATAAATATTGGGTTTCTTCTATAAATTTGATAAAACTTATACGATTTGATTTAGGATAACTCTACAAGTTAGTTTATTGTTGCATGGAGGAAGCAGTAGCTAGAGACCTTAGCCAGATTAGAACCCCCTCTTTCTTATGTGTCTATAGACACTGCAACAAACCTCTTAATCCATGGCAGATTTAGAGACCATCACTGGCAGTGCAGAATCTGTGTCAGTCATTTATTTTTCGTCATGGATCCGCACTAGCTAGTGGATACCCAGCCCCATTAACTCGTGACAGTTTTACTCTAACTGTCACAGTCTATAAGTTTAAATTCATCATACTTTGGTTATCTCAAAACAATAGAAAAATAAAAAATACCTAGGTCCCAAGAGAAAAAATAAAAAAAATCAGCCAAATAGGAATCGAACCTAAGAGCGCAAAACAATAGAACCGCTATATTTGGTGTGAAGGGAAAAATAAAAAAATGTGAAATAAAACATGAAGCCCATCAGCTCGTATGTAGTGATGTTTTAACATTGATCTTCACAAATTGCATGCAAATAAAAAAATGGTCCACATCATCATAGTGACGCATGTAGATTTTAGAACCATGGAAAATACGAAAGATTGCTTTAGTACTGCCCCGGTCTTTGAATCTCTTTTTTAGTAGATCTCCAACATACCATTATCGTTCTATTTAGTAGTAGAAGTGCCTTTGGTGTTGTGAAAAACAGTATTACTATGGAAACTTGATATTTGGGACTTAAAACAATCAGTATTGTCAGTATTATTTAAAGGAATGTGTTTGGTATACACTTGAAATGACGGAACTGTAATGTTTGATAGCTTACCTATGAACCGATGTGAACGCTTTTTCCTGCTCTTTCAAGTGATCATCAAAGATCTTAATTGGTTAAATGAGTGGCCTCATGAGAGGTACAATATAGTTTTTAATCAGTAATAGTCCTAAAGTTTTAAGCAAGCGGTCTCTTTGGACATGAATACTGTATGATTAGATTTGATATTTATTTACATTGTATGTTTATTTTTCTGAAAATACATGTAGTGTTGTTGTCATACATTGGTTGCAACTGAAATCTATTGGCAGATTAGGAAAGCACAAAATTGAACATTTATTTTCAAGTTTTCTTTCTTCAATGTAGATTATTAGATTCAAGATTATGTTGTTTTTATTCACTCGCGTATAGAAATATAGAATCAGCCCATATTATTATGATGTGTTGACTTCTATTTCCATATTCCTTATTTTTAGTGAGCACAAGTAGGTGGAGCTCCCTCTCGGGCATGTATTGCTGGCACATTTTGCCAAGGATAACCCTCTGGTCAAAAAGAAGAAACTTTGTACTGGAAGATACGGCACAAGGATGACAAGACCTGGCTATCGGATACTGTCTAGTGCGTTCCAGTGTGCCATTGACTCATGTTTTAAGAATCTGACTTATGGAGACTTTGATGAATCTGATTTTGTGGTTTCTAGTGACAAGAAACTCTACATCCGTAAAACCCCTATGGCCCTCTCAAATCTGAAGAGGATAAAGTTAGCAGCTTGCTACCAGGGGCGGAGACAAGGGGGGCTCGCAGGGGCCTGCCCCCCCCCCCCCCCCCCCCCCCCAAATGGTCCACCGGATTCATTAATACAAGTCTTTAAGTATGTTTAATTAGGCCCAGAAATGAGGAGTCACATTTGATCTATTCGGTGAATGCGAAGAGATACGACTAATCCTCCGCGGCTCCGCGCTTGCTGGCTAATCTTCCGTGTCTCCCAGCGACTCTTCATCTCCATCTACCGCATACTGCAGTCCTTCAGAGTCAGAGGCAAGCTCTGCAGGTATTGCCGCTGTCCGGTGGATTGCGGAAGGTGCCAAGCCACCAGGTCCCGCAGACGGCAAGCCATTGTGGCTGTCTGGCGGATTGCGGAAGGTGCCAAGCCACCAGGTATTGGCCTATTGCCACAGTACTGAGTAAATTAGTTTATTTGTTTTTTCTCCTTCCATTGTTTGTCTGTTTCTATTTCATTTCAATGATCACAGTCGGTTGTTAATTCTTTGGCTTTTTCCTTTTCAATTGTTTAGTATTTGATCAAGAATTCAAGATGAAGAGATCAAGATCAACAAGGATCGATAGTTTTTTAAGCCGGGATCAAGCTCTGGCAATGGCAATGGGGAAAACACTAATGCAATAAGTAGCAATGATCAGCATATAGAAGTACAACCTATTGTTGAGCAAACTCCTGTTCAAGGTACTCGTACTGCTGCTCCCTCCCTAGCAGAACCAGAACCAGAACCAGCAAGAGTTGTAACTACGGCATTTGAGAGGGATCCAGGCAAGCGTGCTCAAATAAAGAATCTCCCACCTGCAGAACAAGATGAAGCTCTACAATTTTATATATCTGAGGGGTCCCTATCAGCCAATATTGGCAGATTATCCATTTAAGGGTCCTATAGAGCACCGTCGTTGATTTAACAGTGGTTGGTTCAAAGAGTTTTGGTGGCTTGAGTATTCACCACACATAAATCGTGCATATTGCCTGCCATGTTTTCTCTTTTCAAAAAAAACCTTCAGGGAGGTGTGGCTCTGACACATTTACAGTTAAGGGATTTCAAAGTTGGAAGAAGGTCAACGATGGAGATAAGTGTTCTTTTCTCACTCACATGGGCCGCGATGCTAGTTCAGCTCATAATTATTCAGTTCAGTGTTTTAATAATCTCAAAAATAGTATGGCTCATATTGACAAGGTGATTGTTAGACAGAATGAGAGAATTGTCGCAGATGCAACACTCAGGATTAGTACTACAATTGATTGACTTAGGTAATTTATATTGTATACAATAGTTTCCTTACTAATTAAAATTTTATATGCACTCAGTATACAATCTAATGAGTGTTTTTGTTTTTTTATGTTATCAGGTTTTTGACACTTCAAGCATGTGCACTTAGAGGTCATGATGAGTCTCCAGATTCTATGAATCAAGGCAATTTTCTTGAACTGGTGAAACTATTGGCCTCTTATAACAAGGATGTGAAAGCTGTTGTGTTAGAAAATGCACCAAGAAATGCAAAGTATACTTCCCCAGATGTCCAGAAGGAAATTCTAAGCATATATGCTAGAAAAGTGCAGGTTGCAATTAGAGAAGAAATTGGGAATAGCAAGTTTTGTATAATGGTTGATGAAGCTCGGGATGAATCTAAAAAGGAACAGATGGCTATTGTTATTCGCTTTGTCAGCAAAGAAGGACATATAATGGAGCGTTTCCTTGACCTTATTCATGTAAAGGACACAGCTGTAGTGACACTTAAGGAGTCAATCTATGCTGTTCTAGTAGATAATAACTTGAGTGTGAATGATATTAGAGGTCAAGGCTATGATGGGGCAAGCAACATGAGAGGAGAGTGGAATGGTTTGAAGGCTCTAATTCTTGGTGATTGCCCGTATGCATATTACATTCACTGGATGGCCCATCAACTCCAGCTGGCCCTTGTTGCAGCATTACGTGAGGTACATGAGGTGCACAACTTTTTCCAGAATGCTAATTTTATCATAAATGTTGTTAGCGCTTCTACTAAGCGTAACGATGAGTTACTAGCAAAGCAAGCTGCAGATATTGCTCGTGAAATTGAACTAGGAGAACTTGATACAGGAAGAGGGGAAAATCAGATGTTGTCTTTGCATAGGCCGGGGGATACTAGATGGAGTTCGCATTATAAGTCAATCCTGAGTTTAAAAAAGATGTTTGGTGCCACAGTTAATATTCTGTGTAGCATTGCAAATGACCGTTCTGTTACCAGATATTCTAGAGGGGATGCTGGAGGTGCTCTCCGAATTATTGTGACATTTGATTTTGTGTTTATTCTACATATGATGGAAAAGATAATGAAGATCACAGATGCGTTGTGCCAAACTCTCCAGAAGAAATCTCTTGATATTGTAAATGCAATTGATTGCATTTCTAACACAAAATCATTGCTTAGTGACTTGAGAAATGATGGCTGGGAACCACTTCTTGAGGAGGTCAAAGCCTTTTGTGACAAGCACGAGATTGAGATTCCGGATTTAAATCGCAAGTAAGTTATTATCTTGCCTTCATTTTTTATATGAGCAAAAATACATATTCTTTTTATTCTTATGATACATGTCAAAATTTGTAGGTATGTGGATGTGACCAAATCTCGGAATAAACATGATAACACCACCACACTTCACCATTATAAAATAGATGTGTTTAATGTTGCGGTGGACCAACAGTTGATTGAGTTGGAAGATCGATTCAGTTCTCAAGAAACAGAGCTTCTATCACTTTGTGCCTCACTAGATCCAAGAAAAGATGGCTTTAACATTTCAAAGATAAGTACTCTGGTGGAAAAGTACTATCCTGCTGATTTTTCAAGTCAAGAACAAGCTCAATTGGAGTGTCAACTACCAAATTTTCAGCTTGATGTATGCAACCATCCAGAGCTAAGTACATTGCCATCACTTGCTGATATAACAAAGGGACCAGTGAGATTAGGTAAAAATTCTTTTTATCCCATGGTTCATAGATTGCTCAGATTAGTTATAACTCTTCTAGTGTCAACAACGACTACTGAGAGAGTCTTTTCAGCCGTGAAACTTGCGAAGACACGTACAAGGACTAAAATGGGAGATGGTTATTTGCGAAGCTACATGATGATTTATATTGAAAGGGATTTGGCAACCAAGATTAGTTCCAGTGAGATTATCAAATCTTATGATCTAGTTGGTAATCGTCGTGGTAAATTCAAGTTAGTGGAGATGTAATTGAAGTACCTTTCTTTTATGTTACTAGACATATGCGACATTATATAGCCATATGGGTTATGAACTTATGATTGAACTTATATGATATATGCACATGTTTAATTATACATGTGTATGTTTAATTTTGCCGATGCAATGCCCAGGGCCCATGAGGCCATGATGGCGTCTTGACGGCTCGGCCCCCCTTATCTAGATCCTGGCTCCGCCCCTGCTTGCTACTCACTCTGGGAAGACTGGTTAGACTCGACTACTTAGCCTAACCGGTAAACTAGATAGCAGGCTAAGCGTTCTATGAACCCACACACAAAAGTAAAGAGAACCTTAACTAAGCAAGATATATATATTCAAAGTAAGTATAGTCATGTAGATAAGAATGATAATGAAGTCTCACGAGATATGAAAGTGAAGATACAATGGTTTTACTAAGCCTCTGAGACTAGATCTGAAACCTGGACATGAGCCCAACTCGACCCTCACTCCCAAGCTACTGATCTACTACATTGGAGAGCTCTAGACCTATTCCTCCTGGTGTGTTTTGATTTGAATGAGATGGCTTTCTGGGGGAGGTCTGTGGGTCCTTTTATAGGGGACACTTGGCACACTGTGGACCCATGAATCCATGGTATAGCTCCATCTTGTCGATTCGAACCGGCGTTGAATCACGATGGAGATTGATCCTCAAAGGTGGTGGAGGCTTCACGTTGAAGGAGAGGCTAATTGGTGGGCTTAGCTGGTCGGCCGACCTATAGGTGGGGTCAACCGACCCCACCTAGTGTCCTCTGCCTTTGAATCTTTGATCTTCGTTGGTAACTCTTGGACGGTGGATTGAGGCCCAGTGGAGTCGGTTTCGTTGTGGATAATCTTGTATTACTGACGTAGCATGGCCCACACATGGTCCTCCTTTTTATGGATAAATCAACCTGCATACTTATTCATCAAGACTTTTGGAATTCATTAGTTTAAGACCTCTAAACCTATCTTGATATTTGGTTTTAAGGATAAATGCAGGTAAAGTTGACGGACCTATCTTGATGTTTGGTTTTAAGGATAAATGCAGGTAAAGTTGACGGTTTATTCTTGCTGTAGAGACCATCAACATGCTTAAGCCCGCAACCTTTCTCCCCTAACTAGGCCACTCCATCCTTAAGACACTTGTGTCCATTTGGGATACTAGTCCTCCTCAACTTATCTTCATCCGATTTTGAAAGAAGTATTTGGGATCCTAAATGAATTGAAATGAAAAGGTTTTCACTACAAAGTTGTAGAACCTTTTGAGATCTACAACTTTAGTTGGTCGTTTCTTTGCTTTAGGTGGTTTGAAAATTTTGAATTTCAAATGTGAGAAATTCAAACATAACTTTCTTTGCACAAATGATTTCAAATGAAAAAGTTATCAACTATAAAGTTGCATAACTTTTTGAGATCCACAACTTTTACTAATTTGGTCATTTCTCCATTCAAGGTCATTTGAAAATTTTGAATTTTGCTATACAACTCCTATTTTTAGAGGCAACTTTATTTCTAGCCACCTCTAGAAATTAATTTGTAAAGATGGCTAAAAATAGAGCCACCTCTACAGATAGGGGCATTTTTAGAGGCGTCTGAAAATGTATTTCTAAAAGTGACTTGGTTCAAATGTCACTATTGAGGCGGTTGAAAATTGAGCTGCCTCTAGAAAAACTCCTTTGCTAAAAATCAATTATGCAATAGTGTTCATTTTGCTACATGATAGTGTATTTCCTACTAGAATTGGTATTGGTACTAGATATGGTACAAGGTGCAGAGTGATTTGGCACATCGAGTCCGTGATATCTCTCATTTGCAGGTGAGGTATGTAGTGGTCAAATCAACTTCTACAACTGTCATAAGTCAAAATATTTTAAATTTGATCAACTTAATAGAAATCAGTGCACTGGGATAGGTCTGAACATCCATGTACAACTCTTCTAACTCCCTAGGACGCCGTTAAGACGTGTTGTATTAAACCTTTTCTCTACCTTAATACAAAGACGCGGAAACCTTTTGTGTGATCGAGAAAAAATCAACTTAATAGAAAAGAGAATTAACGTCTAATACCAAATAAGCACATTATAAAAATACATTTCATAATGCATCCAATGTTACTAAGTTGATGTCATAAATATTGGTTTTCTTCAATAAATTTAATAAAACTTATATGAGTTGATTTAGAATAACTCTACAAGTTAATTAATTTTTACATGGAGGAAGTAATAGAAACCTTAGCTAGATTAGAACCCCCTCTCTCTTATGTGTCCACAGACACTACAACAAACCTTTTAATGCTTGACGAATTCTCGGTGGTGGATTTACAAACCATCACTGGTAGTGCACAATATGTGACAGTCATATATTTTACGTCATGGATCTGCACCAGTGGATACCCAGTCCGCTAAGTCATTATGGTTTTTACCTTGACCGTCACAGTCTATGAGTTTAAATTCATCATACTCTAGTTAGCTTAAAACAATAAGCCCACTATCATATATTTGGTGCAAAGAGAAAAATAAAAAAAATTCAGCCAAGTACGAATCAAACCCAATAGTGCAAAACAATAGAACCACTATATTTGATGCGAAGGGAAAAATAAAAAATGTGAATGAAAAAAAATGAAAACATGAAGCCCATCAGCCTGTATGTAGTGACGTTTTAACATTGACCTTCACGAATTGCATACAAATAAAAACAATGGTCCGCATCATCGTAGTGACGCATGTAGATTTTAGAACCATGAAAAATACGAAAGATTGTTAAAAAAAACACACACAGGGAGGATCGAACATGTAAAAATGAGAAAAAAAATCTAATAATCCAACTAGGTCTATCTTGTTAAACATCTAGATCGGGGTTGTTGAAGTAACTTGCTAAACATCAAATGGTTTGGCCAGTCAGCTTCTTAATAATCCAACTAGGTCTATCTATCATATGCTAAAATTGATGGTCAACAAGAACTAGGGATAAAGAAACCTAGTATGAGTTCCACGAATTTTTTTGTGTTCTGACTTTGATCGGGTTTAACATTTTCTCTTCTAAAATATTCATGTGTGTGCAAGTTGAGATATAGGAAAGGAGCTGGTAGAAACGTTATCGTGTACACCCGAATATGTTAACCGGATATTCGCGCTGTTCCTTGATGCTTTTGAAAGCTTTTAAAGTTTAGTGCTACACGACCTCTCTGAGCTAATGCTGGCGAGACCAGATTTGGTATGCGCTTTTCTGTCACCCTTTCTCTTTCAGTAGTCTGTAAACATGGCAGCCAGCATCGGCCATATTTGGTTAAGGGTTTTAAAAGTGTCGCCTCCTCAAGTTTCCGGTGATGATACTAGACATATATATAAAGCATGTATTGACTTTGGTGTAAGTGTAACAGGTGGCTCTTATATCAATTACAAAAGGCCGGACAGCGCCGCGGCGCCGCCTGTAAAAGTAAAAGTTAATCCGAAAAGGGAGTGGGGATGAGGCGCAAAGCGCAATCCTATTGTCAATGGACGACGACTCTGGCCGGGCCAGTATGTGAATCATCATCCTTGAGACCTTGACGGTGCAGACGTGCAGTGGAGAGTGCGTACGTACATAATCCCTGATTTGGATTCTGATTCCTTCATTTCTTTCCTGTTGTCTAGATAATATAAGCTGGCGCCGAGACTAGTTTTCTTCTAGGAGTAGTTGATATGTGGCTGCGTCCGTCCGTCTGTTTTCACTAACTTTGTGGAACTCGCTAGCTAGGCGGTGGGCAGTCTATCCGTTTATCTCACGCGACACCGAAAAGTTCATCATCGCGCCAGGATATGAATCGTCCCAGCGTGAAACTTTTCATCAAGGATTATATATTTAAGCAGTGTGATCTCCTGAAGTTTCTTCAGATGATAGTAGATACTAGGCCGCTGTCGTGGTGGTTAATTAAAGTTGCTAGCACGTCGGGTCCCGGCATAAGTGCCTCTGCTAGTGCCTAGTGCCGCTGAAGGACCGGAAACGGCGAGAGGGGTGAATGGGAGCCGTAAAATTTCTTGTGAAATATTTCAGACTGCTGTCCCAAAATCATCGTCAACCACAAGCGAGTTCTCGAGACTAGAATACCCAAGCCAACCGGTGACGAGGGTATCTAGAAAAATTCCTTGGAACGACACAAAGCCAACTCAAAAGACGGAACCCGAATCGGAGCACAAACGAAAGAATTACGGATGAATTGGTGAGATCGGGAATTATAGACTTGAAATTCCAAACTGCACATACAGAAAAACTGCTCACAGCAAGAACAGGAGCTGCAGCTCACGGACGAACAAGCCAAAAAGCTAGGCAGGGGCTGCACTGTCGGACCAATGGAGATCGAAGTCCCCTGAACCAAACCTCAACCTGAGCAATATTGCTGCTTGGTGCACATACCTGAACCAATCAAACTCAGAGTAGAACTTGGAGTTCTGGACAGCAGCACGCACAAGAAAAACAGCCAAGAGCACAACCAGCAAAGAAGCTAATTTGCACCCTCCTAACCGTGAGCAGTACACCAAACAAAATGAGTTAAATAATGCTCTAATGATAAGCCAATGATTGCTTGAAGGGACAACTCACAGAAGCAACGAAAATGTAATTAGTACTGAACTTCAATGCTGCAAATGCCTTTCAAAAACTGCCTGCAAGCTGGTGCTACGAGCAGACAGAAGAAAGCTTCTCGTGTGCGACGCTGAAGGCACAGGCCACCATGGCGGCTCGATCCCAACTCCAGAAGCCCGGCGTACTGACCTGCTGATGGTGACCAGTGACAGATCTGGTGGCCTCAATCAAGACCTGATGCACCACGATGTCAAGCACAGGGCAGAACAGGAACAAACTCGGCTCAAGAACAAAGAACGAGACTGGACTCCTGGAGCAGAGAAAATTGTAATTATAGGACACCAAACAATGCGCTTCGTAATTATAGGACTCCAAACATCGTCTTCGTAAAAATGACCCTCGAAACATTGACTTCTCGTTTTCCATGACATTTGGTCTATTTCATCTCCTTTTAATTCCTAATACATGTATTTATCTCCTAATGTGACCTTTTTGTCCTTCTGCCCTTTACGCACCTTCGTCTCCCTCCCGAAGCCCAAACCTCCGACGCCGCCGTTCCTCACGCCGCCGTGGCGGCACACGTGGAGCTGAGCGCGTCGCTGGTGATTAGCCTGAGCACGGGCGTGTCGCTCTTCCTGGTCCGCTTCGTCTTCTTCAATTTCCGGCGGGAGAACGTGGCGAAGCAGGTGCCCACGCAGAACGGCAAGGCGCACTTCGACGCCGGCGACGAGTGCGCCAAGGAGTTCGTGGCCCTGCTCAAGTCCAACGACCCCGTCGGCTTCAACCTCGTCGACGTCCTCGCCTAGAGCTCGCTCGGCCACATCGTCGCCTACTACATCCTCGCCACCTCCAGCAACGGATACGACCCCAACTTCTTCGCCGGCTGGCCGTGTTCTTGAGCTTTTATTCTACTCCGGGTGTGTGTTTGGCTCTGCGCCATGCATGTATCTGATGCTCAAAGATTGGTTAATTTGGACAAGTAGTGCAACTGCGCGTGTATAGTGCCGCATGAATTTGATCTTCCTCTATGTCGTCTCTGTCTCCCTGTTTCAGTATATCATGCACAAAGCCAACGACAACCTATGATGTTGTGCCACTTCTTGACTTGCGAACAACACATACATCAGGTCATCAGCAGATCAGATGTCTGATACAGTATAAAATAAGTGAACATTGGCTAGGGGATAAGAACAAGCAAAAATAGCATTTCCAGGATCCGGGGAAGGGGAACCAAAGAGTAGTCATATGAAATAAAGTATGATTTTACATCTCATCACAGCTAAAAAATTCATCACATCTCATCATAGCTTTCTCATCACAGCTTTCTCATCACAGTTTTCTCTTTGGATCAACATTCATCACAGTCTTCGTCACGTTCATCACATCTCATCACAGCTTTGCCGATGTGGCCGAGCGAGCCCCGGGCCACAGGCTTGGATGTAGTAGGCGACGATGTGGCCGAGCGAGCCCCAGGCGAGGACGTCGACGAGGTTGAAGCCGACGGGGTCGTTGGACTTGAGCAGGGCCGCGAACTCCTTGGCGCGCTCGTCGCCGGCGTCGAAGTGTGCCTTGCCATTCTGCGTGGGCACCTGCTTCGCCACGTTCTCCCGCTGGAAGTTGAAGAAGACGAAGCGGACCAGGAAGAGCGACACGCCCATGCTCAGGCTGATCACCAGCTCCGCGCGCGCCGCCATGGACCGCCACGGCGGCGTGAGGAACGGCGGCGTCGAGGGTTTGGGCGTCGGGACGGAGACGAAGGACCGGCACGTCGATCTAAGATGCGTAAAGGGCAGAACGGCAAAAAGGTCACATTAGGAGAGAAATACATGTATTAGGAATTAAAAGGAGATGAAATAGACCAAATGTCATGGAAAATAAGAAGTCAATGTTTCAAGGGTCATTTTTACGAAGACGATGTTTGAAGTCCTATAATTGCGAAGCGTATTGTTTGGAGTCCTATAATTACAATTTTCTCCCTGGAGCAGAAGAACGAACAGAGAGGGTGAGAACCAAACGGTACAGAACTGGAGGAGGCTTCGAGGTCAGAGGCAGCTGCTGCTCACATGAGCCCGCCAGGTGCCAAGGCACTAGCGCTGGTAGCTCTTCTGCCTCCACCCATCGAGCAGCATGAACAGACGAAAAGAAAACCGAACACTCAGAAAAGGTGAAAGCCACGAAATCGACGAGAACTCATCCAAAACAAAAGGAATTGCTCTTAAATTTTGCACAGATCAAATTCACCACGCTACGAACCTATTCCCCAAAAATCATTGATCGGGATTGATCCAAACTCCGGAAAAAACAGATCAAAGCTATGAACGAAAATGGAGAAAAGGGATGAACGAAAATCACAACTTCAAATAGGAACCCCAGAGGGCAAGAGGAGGATTTGGGCCTCCATTCCCACTCCAAATCTCAACAAAATACACCACGAAAATCTCAGCTCATATGACCTCTCTCATGTGTACTGGAAATCCTAACCCTAGGAAGAAAGGGGGGAAATGAGAATGGGAGAGAGGTGAGGGAGATGGGGGCTCCCTCATCCTATTCAACAGGGCTATTACACAATCCCCGATTTGCCCCTGGATACAAATGAGCCAAACCATTTAGCCCAAGGGCGTAAAGGTCCAACCCGGTCTTCATCTTGATCCGACGGCCACCGCGTCTCCTCACTGGTAGCTTCGCCTAGACGCGACCTCCCCGATGCCGCCACGTGTCATCCGTTCCTCCTCGGAACCTCCGCCCGGGTTTCGAGGCCCAAACCCGTAAACCCGTCTTCGATGGTTTTGAGGCCCAAACCATCAAACCGCTCCACGAGTAGCGTACTCCATACGCGTCCCCCGCCATCCGACGCGTGTCACCTCCACGGTCAACACGGTCACTCCCATGTCTTCTCGCGCTTGTCGATGTCTCAAGTGTCAGCCACCGCGGCTAGCCACCCGGCCTCCGGGTCCCTCGGTCCAAGCCTCACGTCCGTCCTTCACCCCTCCAGTCCATCGGCACGGCACGTCCTCCTTGACCTTCACCTCGCCGTCGGCTACCGCCTCCGTGCTCCACACATACACAACACAAGCCAAGAGACATGTCGCACACAAGGCTTTCGCCAAGGTAGGGTTAGTCACCACTCAACCTACTTCGTGGATCACATTGACAATCACTCATCACAAAACGAACACACAAGAATACTTGTCAACCTTGTGTTCGCAGCCGCCATGCGTACGTGTTACCCATGTACATATCGTTCCACAAGTTGGTCTACTTTGTCTTTTTGTTGCAAAAGCAAAGCATTTTGGTAGGTGACTTATATCCAGAATACCGGTTGGAAAGTTTTAACCGCGAGCTGTGTAGAGCAGAGAGGAGGATCACCGACGTGTTTTTGGTTGCAAAAGCAAACCAATTTTCGTGCTAGATATTGGGTCGAGTGCATACGCACGTGATCCTTGTGAATTCTAATCCCCTGTGGGCACGATGAGTTGGGTGAGAATTGTTCCCAGTGGCTGTGGTCTCGCATCTCGACCAGTTCACATGCACACATCTTCAAACTAAGCAGTCGTAACCTTCAAAAAAAAAAGCGGTGGTCAGTTGATCGATCCATGGGGCTAGCTTGGTCAGACGAGTTCTTGGTTAGCTACCATTTTATTTTACCTTATGCGTGCGTGCAGATCAGATCGTAGGTTGCCCCGTCTTTGCGTCCCTGATGAGCGACGAAAGCATGCGGTGAGGTGACGACTACTGTATTGTCGAGTTACTCGCCGTCAATCATTGGTTAATGCAGTATGTAGTTGCTCATCGACGATACTTTTTAGCGAACGAACAGTATTTTTCTCTCACAATAAATCAGCGTAAGTATCAGCGACAGCCAAATTTCAGCGAAACGACGGTCATGCTGCATACATGTAGGTAGGCCGGCCGGCACCTTCCACGCTGTCCCTTCTTCTGCAAGTCAACAGCGGAGACGCATCGTCACCACATGGCAAGATTCAGTGCGGCCTCCAAGTCTCTCCAATTGCAGCCTGATGGTCTACTCCTATACCTAGAGTACTGAGTTGGTACTAGTTGTTCTCAATAAGGCCTGGTTTAGTTCTTAAAATTTTTTTTTGTCTCCATTAATCATATCGAATGTTTAGACACATGCATGGAGTACTAAACGTAGACGAAAAAAACTAATTACATAGTTTTCGAAGAAATCGCGAGACGAATCTTTTAAGCCTAATTATTTCATAAAAAGCCTTAAGTGTTATAGTAACCAACATGTGCTAATGATGGATTAATTAGTATCATTAGATTTATCTCGTAGTTTCCTGACGGGTTCTATAATTTGTTTTTTTATTAGTATCCGAAAATCCCTCCCGACATCCTTCCGACATATCTGATGTGACATCTAAATTTTTTTTTTCACACACTAACCGCAGCCTAACTCGAAATGAAAGTCCAACACAACCCAACCAGACAACAAACCGAGCTACTACTAGTACTATTATCTATTATATTCTTTTTTGAGATTTCGACGACAGTTTAAAATGGAAACAGATCGATCGCAGCCTCTGTACAAGGTTTGGTGCGCACAGCCTCGTTCATTATTATTGTTACATCAGCGCTTGGTTCAGACGGTGGCGCGTAATTCTTCGTTTGATTTGATCACAAAAGAGGCTACATTTTGGTCAAACTGATGACTCTCGCTAGATACAGGAATATCTTGGGTACACTGTACTCTAGTTTTGTCAGTGAATTAGTTGGGCCTGAGGACTATATAACTTAATCGAGGGACGAGTTGTTGGGCGAACTCGACGCTTCGGCGTTTTGGTGGCCCGGCCCGAAACTTTAACTAACCAGTTTTGCTGCACGCATCGACATCGTTTAGTTTTCCTTCTTAGCTACAATGCCAGATATTCTAAAAATTCTTTAATACCGGACAAATCACACTCCTAGCTGGTTTTGACGATTGTTTGGTGATGATTTTAGTCTACGTGAGGTCACGTCAGCCGCTTGGGGGAGACTAATAAGTTGAAAGTTTAGGGTGTCTAATAGACGTACATTATACAAATAACATTTTAAAAAGTAATACAAATAATTTAAACAAATAATCCAGATATTTTCTAAAACAAATAATCCATTTTTTTAGAAAATATACAATTAAAATCCTAAAATTTGGTTTAGCTCAAAAAAATATGAAATGAGTTCAGCCTTTTTCTATTAGTAATCTAACCTGCTTCTAGCACCTAGCTTGGAGTTGTTTTAATCTTATAATATGGTCTCATTTTTATGTTTATGTGTTTGTAGGGATAGTAGTTTGATGGAAGGGTCTTAGTTGGTTGGGGTCCGCGATGGACGATGGTCAAGCGTGGGTGTCAAATCTCACCCCCGGGTGCATATAGGCTATCATCCAGCCTCGCGTTAACAACATGCTTGGTACTTTGGTATTAAATTTTTCAAAAAAATTGTATTACTTGACACCTATGTGTTAGATGACTAGATGTGTAGTATAGATACGAAAATATAATTGCTTGTTTCAACTTTCTACACGGGTGGTGGTAAAATATTACAACTCTTGTCCGTAAGAGATTCAAATAACTTTGAGCTAGGTATCAAAAGATAGAGTATGATTTTAGGGAGAAAATATGGAATTGGTTTCATACTTTTTGAGATATAAACAAGCTTTCTACGTTTTCTTTAAAATTAAACCACAGTTTGGATTTTAAATTGCATAAAGTTTCCAAAAAATTGTTGTATAATTTTTGAAAAAATGTAAAACATTTTTGTTAAAGTCTATTTCACTTTGAACTAGCAAATAACCACAAAAATGAGATATTAGAAGTTCCATATAACTCCAAATTAGGTGCGAGAAGATATAGTATGATTGGGGGAATATGAAACCGTATGTATATTTTTCCAAGCTAAAGCAAATTTTCTACGATTTAACAGGATTTTAGGATTTCTAATTGCTTAATTTTTTTAATTTTTTATTAACAACACAATTATTATTTTTTTGGAAATGTCTATTTGAACCCTCTAAACTACTATCAACATATAATTCAATTTACCCCCTCGTTGTCAACGTGGTGTCACATGAAATGGTGACATGGTGCCACGTAGGTTATACTAAAGCAGCTATCAAATTAACTATGCCGTCAGAACTAGTTAGGGGGTGATCTGTTTGATACTCCCACCTGATTTTTCTAGGTACATAACAAAACAAACACTATGTATCTACTAAAAGCCAGAAAAATTTAATCATAATTTAGAACGGAACAACGGATGGAGTATTAGATAATTTAGGGTATATATATAGCGCCTCTCGTTAAAAACTTTGAAGAAAAAAAAAATTGGATGTCAAGTTGTCAACTATACCTTTTCCTTTGCTGCCCTTACCTGCGGCCTACCCCGTGAACTCTTGAACCTTTCCCTGACAATGCACGTGCAGAACCCGCCAGCAAGCAGTCAATCAGCGACTGCGGGTCGTTCAACACGAGACACGGCAAGAAGGCACGCGTTCGTCTGTATCGCCACTCCACTCGCCAGAGACGGACAGGTCCGACCGAGGCCATCCAATACTATCGCCCTTCGCGGATTTACTTTACACAACATGTCGACACACGCGCTTACTTCCACCAGGAACTTTGGGGTGAGACAGGGACTTCTGTGTCTGAGACAGGGAGATATAGATGACCAAAGGTCCGGCCCATGGCACGTCGTGCCTCTCAGGGCCACGGACCACGGGCCGTGCCTCTCGTTTACATCCACTGGCAAGTTCCGATCTTTAATTTTTTGACATGTAAACGATGCCCGTTTTTAGGCATATTAGGATTTCAAACTCTCTCTAACGGGATCCCTCTCTAACCGTTACCCAGAGTTCCTTCATTCTCAGTGCCGCCGTCTCTCGCCGACCTCCCGAACTGCTCGTACACTACTCCGCACCGCAAACCCTAGCCTGAGTCCGCACCCGATCTATGCAGCCATGGAGCTGTACCAGGCAGCGCCGAGGGGACGTGGCTCTGGCTCTGGCACAGAAGGAGGGGGTGGACGCGACGCTGGCGCTGCCGCAGAAGGAGGGGAGCTGTACCAGGCTCCGAGGGGACGTGGCGCTGGAGGAGGCGTGGGCGGACGCGGCGCCCCCAGGGGCGAACACGGTGTTGGCGCGGAAGGCCTGGAGCCGTACTAGGCGCCGAGGGGACATGGCGCTGGAGGAGGCTTGTGCGGACGCAACACCTACTCTTACATGTTGCTTGATTTCAGCAATCAGGTTGATGGTGTGGATTGCTCAGTGACATATATGCTGCTGCCCCATGCTACCGACCTAGATCCGTCTACTGTGCATGTGGAGGCTGTGGTGGGAACCAAGGCTTATGCTGTGGAGCACGCCTGCTGGTACTGTGGGATCCAAAATTCCACATGCGTAGCAAGGTGTAGGACATAAAATTTTTTGAAGTGGTTTTGCAACTAGTCAGGCAAAAGCCGTACATCTCACATCGTAGCCCACATGGTTTGGCTCATTTTCCATTGCATTAGCTTTATTTGTTTTTATTAAGATCTGTGTGGGCTGTCTGTTTCGTATATAGTTTCTGAGGAATTAAGTGGGAACATATTTTTTAGTTTTGGGTTGTTACAAGGCAATATATTTTCTGGTCAGTGCTTTATAGCTCTATAAGTAAACTATAGTTTAGGATAGTGTAGTTGCTTGTTTTGGTAGCATATGTTGGAGTCGCTTGGAGCGATATACTTATGTAGCCATGGTCATTTTAAATTGATGACATGAGTCAGGGCAGTTAAATTTCAAAATTTCTTTGGTACTTGGCAAAAACAGTATCTCGAATTTTCTTATACTAACGGTCCTACCTGGAAGGTTTTCTTGAAGAAATCATTTTAGATAAATGTCTTGAATTAGTGTCCTATTAGTTCTCTTGGAAGTTTGATGCATAATAACTCACTTTGCAATATTGTATCTATAATGATACCAGCGGGAATGAAAAATTGTTGGATGTGTTTATTTGGTTTTTGTTTTTCTGTTGAAATTTTACAATTATTGGTGATTTAGTTTATTTTGAACATCTTGCGGCCAATGTGGTTCATCTTTTGGAGCTATCTGTTCAGTAGTTCAGTCCCATTGGCTATTCATGTTCTGTGAATGAGCATCACGATTAAGCTCTGATCCTAGCTAATGGTGCTACATTCTTTTATTTTTGTTTGGAATTTCAATTTAGTATTCTAGAAATAACTTTGCTACTGTTAACTTCTAACATTAAGATTAGTGTAGTATAGATTAATCAGTCATAAGAACATGCTTGTTATTCATGATAGTTAACCTTAGGCTTTGTATATAAAATAAACATAATGTAGTCCAGGCTACTCATTCATTACTGCAGATTGTTTGTTGTGATAATCCACCTACTTTCACCTATTTATTTGAAGCTAATGCAATCTTGATGTTTATATGTATCTTTCACAGATAGATGCAAACAATATAACTTGGAAACTCAACAAGGATAACCCCTTGGGGAAAATGATCCTTGAATGCAATGCTGAGACATATGGGTTCTTGGACATATATCAACAGAAGATGCTACAACACTTGTCTGTTATGAAGCTTTGCTTACTTCAGCTTAAAAAGAACATGAATTGTGACCACAACAAATAGTGCGCTTTCATAGATCACTGAAGTATGATCGCTTGTCAAGGCAAGTGTTTTATCATGATTCTTCTTTTGGTTTGACTATCACGTGGACAAGCTTGCCTTTCTGCTCTTTACTTTATGATAAATGAACTATTACTTTATTTGCAGTTTTCGTCAGAACAGGAATAAATGGAAAGGTTCCAAATCAGTGTTGGAATGATAAAACAATTGGAACATCTATGGAAATATAATCCTGATGCATCTCTGAAAGGCCTTGAACAGGTCAGTGTCAATGATCAACCACACCAAGAGTTCTTAAGGATGCTTTAGTACTGCCCCAGTCTTTGAATCTCTTTTTTAGTAGATCTTATGAATAGCCATTTTCGTTCTATTTAGTAGAAGTGCCTTAGATGCTGTGAAAAACAACATTACTATGGAAAATTGATATTTGGGACTAAACAATCAATATTGTCAGTATTTTGTTTAAGGGATGTGTTTTGGTATACACTTGTGACTCAACTGTAATGTTTGATAGCTTATCTTTCATGCTTTTGTGAGCAAAATGTTGTGCAACATGTCTATGAACTGATGTGAACCCTTTTTCCTCGATCCACACCTGCTGGTATAATCTATTACTGTGGTTCTATTCTAAAGTAGACCAAATGGATTAACTAAGCAATGGGTAAAACATAGTGATCACACTATAACACTTTTGAGCAGAGTACCTTTTCGATCCTTGAGGGGTGAGAAAGAGTGATTGGAGGAAGGTGCCAAAAGCTCTACAGAAACACCAATCTGAATGTGCTGGATTACAAAGTCCTGACAGAGCTGTCACATCTATGGTTACCACAACTATCCATGGGATTAGGTGCAAACTACTGATTACTACTCTAGTCAAGTACTTATAACTAGAGCACTGGGTTGAGTGGAGATCCCATGCTAAGGTGTAAAACCACTATACTAAGCACACTTAGCTAAACCAATAAGGTGTGAACTAGATAACCATGAAAGACATTTAAGCAATTAGCTAGAGAAGATACATATGATGGTACTCGTGTTTTACAAAGAATAGATACATGATTATATCAGACCTCCGAGGACTTTTCTAGAACTTGAGCACCTCTCCCTAACTGCCAACTAACCTATACTACTTTTACATCTTGAAAATATAGTGAGGAGAGCCCCTTGTGGTGTGTGAGTGAAGGGGGGTCTCCTCCTTTTATAACCTCCAAAGGACGGTTCTAAGGGGAATATTCGAGGAAATCACCCAATATCGCCTTGGTGCATTGAAGTGGAGGGCCCATGCGCATGCTAGCGGGAGGTGGTGCAGTTAAGGGGTTAGGCACCCCTTGGGTGCGGCCGCCCCCTGGTTGAGCTGCCTCGGCACCGTCTTCGTTTGGTGGGCCTCTAGTTGTGTCTGGGCCGCGTCCCCGTGTGCTTGGGGAGGCTGAAACTCCTCAGGTAGGTGGGTCTTTCCCTCTTTTGCTTTGCGCAGGATGGCGTTACGCTTTGTCCCTTTGTGCATTTTGAATGTTTTTTTCTTGTTATTCAAACATGTGTCCTAATAAACACATAAACACCATGGAATTTGTTAGTTATAGACTCTAATATTAAGTTTGGTGTTTTAAATAAATGGATTTTATGTGGGATTGATGGTTAAAATTAGGAGTTAAGGACCGCCAACAGTATACTCCCTCGGTCCCTGAATAAATAGATTCCTATAGTTGTCTTAAATCAAACTTTTTAAACTTTAACCGAATTTCTAGAAAAAACGTCAAGATTTATGACATCAAATTAGTATAATCTTGACATCAAATTAGTATCATTAGATATATCGTAGAATATATTATCATAATCTGCTCATTTTATGTCATAGATGTTACTCTTTTCTATAAATGTAGTCAAACTGAGTTTGACTTGCACGGATTCTTATAATTCATTTATTTAGGGACGGAGGGAGTAATGATATAAAATTTCTAATGTATTTTTAAAAACTAGTTTATGATGATGTCCACTATCACCTCACAAATTTCAAAATTAAAATTCAACTTGAACATAGAGAAATAAAAAATAAAAATCATATTAAGGGGTGAATTGGACCGATAAAATAGTTAAGGGTAGTAAACCAAACCAAACATTAATTTACGAGGTTATCCGATATAAGTGATACTTAGAGGTAGTTACTTGGGCTTTTTCCTAAGAAAAATAACAAATGAACTACTCCCTCCACCCTAAATACCAGTAAAAGGCAAGGTGGTCTTTTGTGCGAAAACCATTTGGATACCTTATATTTCACGATGAATGGGGTATTAAATAGACCCCATTGGCAATGTAATCCAATTAGGTCTAACGGTCTCGTACCTATGCTAGCTAGACTTGCTAGACGTGCTCCTCGCGCACTATGTTGTGACGCAGCCTAGCCCTGCCCGAGCATGTCACGCTCATGCCACGGCTCGGCTCAGCTCAGCGATGCGTGCGTGTGTGGCCTATCACCTCTCTCGACTTCTAAACAGACGCACATGTAACTATTTAACTTGACTCAATATTTAGTCAAAATCCAATACATGACTAAAGTCTAAAACTATATCACACCTAGCATTTAGTATGAGCCTTAGAATTTATTTGGTTTAATTGAATTAAAAATGGTCCAAACCCAAATAAATCCAACATGGGTACCTCTCATTTGTAGGTTAGGTATGTAGTGGTTACTCCTTCTGTTTTTAAGATAAATCAACTTGTAGAACTATCATAAGTTAAATTATATTAACTGTAACCTACAGAGAAGACTATGAACATCAGTGACACCAAATATATAGGTACATTATAAAAAATATATTTTATGATGCATCTAATAATACTAATTTGATGTTATAAATATTGGTGTTCCACTAGTACAGAAAACTTCTATAAGACGATTGGCTCGGCTGCCACTACTCTGCCTCTACGATCACAAATCTAGGTTAAAAATAGCAAAAAAAATTTAAAACCCTGGGAGACCCCACTAGGCAGCCACATGTGCATCGTCACAAGTCACAAGTCACGTGATTTTTTTGCACGAAAAACATGTGCTATGCAACCGCGGGGGCTCAAACCCGTGCCCTTCCTCCCCTAACCACTCCATCCTTATGACACTTGTGTCCATTTGGGATACCTCTCCTCCTTATTTTATCTTTATTTGATTTTGAAATGAGTATTGGGATCCTAAACAAATTCAAACGAAAAGGTTGTCAACTACAAAGTTGTAGAACTTTTCGAGACCTACAATTTTAGTTGGTCGTTTCTTTATTCTAGGTCATTTGAAAATTTTGAATTTCAAATGTGAGAAGTTCAAACATAACTTTCCTTGCATAGATGATTTCAAATCAAAATTTTATCAACTATAAAGTTGCATAATTATTCCTCAAACAAAAAAAGTTGTCAACTATAAAGTTACATAGTTATTTCTTTGAGATCTACAATTTTTGTTTTGGTCGTTTCCTCATTTGAGGTTGTTTGAAAAATTCAAATTTTGCTATGCAGCTCCTATTTTTAGAGCGACTCGACTATTTCCAGCCACCTCTAGAAATCATTTTGTAAAGACGTCTAGAAATAGAGCCGTCTCTACAGGGTATTTGTAGAGGTTGTAGAGATGGTTGAAGATTAATCTGCCTCTAAAAAAGCTTTTGTTGCTGAAAATCAATTATGTAGCAGTGTTCATTTGGCAATAATTCTAAAAATATACTATGAGCATCTATATAAGTCTACCTAAATCAGAGTTGACAAGTTCCAATACAAGAATCCTTACTCACTGACTACACTCAATTCACCATGATTTTTATTTTTGCCCCATCAATCATTCGAGAGAAATGGAGAGGCGCTACATGGTAGTATATTTCCTACTAGAATTGGTATTGGTACTAGATATGGTACAAGGTGTAGAATTATTGGCACATCGATTCCGTGATATCTCTCATTTGCAGGTTATAGGTATGTAGTGGTCACTCTCTCCATTTCAAAACAAATCAACTTCCACAACTGCCATAAGTGAAATTATTTTAAATTTGATCAACTTAATTGAAAAGATAATTAACATCTAACACCAAATAAGTACATTATAAAAATATATTTCATAATACATCTAATGTTAGCAAGTTGATGTCATAAATACTGGTTTTCTTCTATAAATTCAATAAAACTAATATGATTTGATTTGGTATCACTCTACAAGTTCTTTTTTTGCATGGAGGAAGTAATAGAGACCTTAGAGAGGTTAGAACCCCCCGCTCTTATGTGTCCACAGACACTATAACAAGATGCCGATGTTTTACCACCGATAGCCTGCCACGGGGGTATCCGGGACAGTTGTTCGGGCTTCGGCGTATGCTGGAACTCGACGGTGAACGTAGAGACAGTCGATTTATATTGGTTCGAGCCCTCGACCGTGATCGAGTAATAGCCTTTACGTCCAGTCGGTGTTAGCCTTTGTGTTGGATTGATCGTGTCCTCCTTACAGGGGTGCTCATAGTCTCTTTTTATATCAATAGAGGAGACTATGGTGCGGTTACAATCCTAGTTGGATCAAAGGTGTTCTGATCTAAATTCAGAAGGTACTTTACTATAGGAGCCTGGCTATTCTGGTCTATTCTACTCGAATTAGGTGTAGCAGTTGCTGCACCCTTTCCTGCTTCGGTCCGTGGGCCAGGCTAGAGCTCACGACTTGAAACCGTATTGCTGGGGAACCCTGTGGGTCCCCCATCGACAAGCCCCCGAGCATTTCATAGTTGAACTTGAAAGCCTCCTTATTTCTCTGGCCTCGCTTGGTGAAACGAGCCCGGTCCGAGTTCTTTCGAAGAGAAGCCTTGAAGTGGTCTTTTCTTGAAGAAGTCTCCTAAGTGATGTGCGTTTTTTTGAAGAAAAAGGGCACTCATTGAGTATAGCCCCCACGCCTCTCACTATTTGAAACAAAAGGTTGGAGGGTCTTGGACTTTGATCGTTAAAAAAATTAAAAATCTCTTCTGAGGATATGTACCCTGCAACCCCCAAGCATTTATCCGGGTTCTTTGTTCAAGATGAACTCAGATAGAGGATCTTTTGTCATGTTCTCAGATAGCCTCCTTTCTATCAAAGTTAGGTGGTAGGTGGTGGTTGAGTATAAATACTGCTTAGTCACGCGTTGTATAATGTTGACATATTCTTCCGGATATACCTTCCTCGAGTACTGTGTCTTCACGCGTGGTTGTTTTTCTTTTACTACTTTCTGTCACTTCTTTGAATCCTTTTTCAGGTTAGGTTTGTTGGTGCACTAGATCCATGTACGTCGCTCCTTGGCCTATAAATACCCCCCTGGTGAGCTACTGCAAACTGGTAAAGTCTTGGTGTAAATCTTGAAGTCTTGCAGTCATGAATATGATAGTTTGTGAAGTAGAGCAGCCCCCGGGCATGAGTTGTAAGTCTTGTATATCTTGTAGTGGGTGGAAGAAGTCTTGTGATAGAGATTAGATGTAGACTAATCTCGCAGCGGCATTGCGTCGGGTAGTCCATCCTTGCAGGTGGAAGAAGTCTTGTGATGTGGGATGTGTTCCCTTATCCAGCAGTTCCGGGTTGATCCTTCCACTCTGCCTTGCGACTGTCCGGTGTAGATCAGCATCTGATCCAGGATCACATCTGGCTTGGGTAGACAGATGCCTGTGAGCCTCACTTGGTCCATGTTGTCACACTGTGCTGCTGACACCAATCTTGGATGTACTGCGCTCCTCCTTTGAAGAAAATAGTGTAGCTGAGTAGGGTATGTTCTGCCAAGTAGCAACTAGGGGCACTTAGTCATTTCCAGAGCCATGTTCTTTATGTGCTCTTTGTTGCTACCTTGTTCGTCGTAGTTCCAAATTCATTGGGTCCTGTAAGATCTGTAATCTTATATCTTTTAAAGATATTTATAATAGAAAAAAATATTGCTTTCTGAGTTGTTGTCTCCTTTTTTTTGCTTGTCTGAGTGCTATTGAGTATCATCCGGGTTGTTTCTGGAAAATTTGGGTTCTTTGGCAGCGTTCTGTAATCTCTTCTGTGTATCTTGCGAATGACGAGTTCTTTCTAAGTTTGTACGAGCTATAACAATTTGGCAATGGCACAGTGTGAACGGATAAGTCTGAAATCTGCCCATTGTACTGTTTTGTTGTGAACAGGCGTGTAATTTGTCACTTTGATTGCGTCCTACATTCAATGCGTAAAAGGTAAAAATGAACCGTTGGCTTAACGAGCCGTTTGGGCCACGTTTTACCGTTGTAAATCTATATAAGGGGCCCTTCTTTTTCTTTTTTTCCTTACCTACCTTGGCCTTCTAGCATTCAACTTTTGCAAAACCCTAACATCCAGAGCTCCGCCACAGCCATTGTCGCCGCTCGGATGCTGCCACTGCTCGTGCTCTTCCACCGTTCCTTATCGCCGGTGTATGGGCAAGAAGAAGTCGACGAGCAACAAGTCCAAGGAAATCTTGATGGACGAGGAGGTGTTGTTGAGCGTGATCAAGAATCAAGATTTCATTGCCATGAGGGCCATAGAGAAGATCTGGCCATCCCCGTCCACGACGGAGGACCAGCTACGGGAGTTGGTTAGTGACGACCTGATTCAAGAGCGTGGCTTTGCGGATTGAAAGACTCCAAGTCAGCATCTTGTCCCTGCTCTTAATCCCGGCGAAATCATTTTGTTCGTCTCTTTCATCCGCGCTAGCCTTTGCCTCCCAACGTCTTCTTTTCTCCATCGTTTTCTCCAATACTTTAGAATTTGCTTAAATCACTTGACTTCGAATGTTGTCCTTCACTTGTCAGTGTCCGTCCACCTCTGTGAAACCTTCCTTGGAATCCCCCTTTTATTTCCTTGTTCCATTATTTCTTTCATCTGAAACCACACCCCTGGAGTAACAATATTTCTCCTCTGGGTGGTTATGGGATTCAATTCTGCTAGGGCAAAAGAATCTATTTTTCGACTATGACCTGGTTGATTCTGTGAAGGAGTGGCGTTCCGAGTGGTTTTACACTAGAAACATGCTCCCTGCTCTTGTTGTTCACTCTGATTCTGGTCCCGCGGTCAATGATCATTGGGAAAAGAACCCTCTAACGAGTGAAGAGCACAAGAAGATCCAACCACTGCTTAAGAGAATCTGAATTCTGAAGTAGCAAGGCCTGACTGGCTTCGGAATCATTGCCAGTTATCTGCGTCGGCGGGTTCAACCTTTGAAAGCGAGGGAGAACTATGACTTCGAGTACTCTAGAGCCGATGACCCTTCTTGTATGGTCTCGGCTCTAGAGTTAACCGAAGAAGAGGTGCTAGAGCGCCTCAAGAAAATTTTGAAGGGAGTGAGCGTTGTCCGGCACAGTCCCTGAGTACAGTGCCGATAATCCACCTCCTACTGTGAGTTGTTTTACTTTTGTGAGTACTTTCCTTCATATTTTCTTCATTGTTGGTACTTTCTGTCTTCATTTCCCTTACTTATCTTGTTGTTATTGGTTATTTGCAGGACTTGGGTCAAAATTTCGTTGATCCGATCCCTTCTGAGAGCAACCCAGCTGGGGTGGGGGTTGGTGAGAACCCCACTGGATTGTCTTCAATTAGTAAGTCTTCAGTCGTCACAATTCTTCCTGGTGTTTCCTCTAGAGATCTCGACCAATACGTTGAATATGTGTCGTGCCCAGTTCCTCGAGCTCCTCGTAGCACCAGCCAGAGGGCGTGGGCGAATGATACCTCCACCAGTGCGTCCGTTGTCAAGAAGCCTCGTCACCCGAGTACTCTTCCAGGTACTCAAGTTGTAGGAAGTATGCTCCTAGGTTAGCATATCAATATGTTTTGTCTTCTTTGTTGTTTGTTTGCATCCTTAATCAAGTGCTTTATCCTTTTTCAAATGGTACTATGGTTGAGTTGCTCGAGGGTGAAGAGGATGAAGATGATGATGCGGCCCTCAACACACGTTAGTGAGTTGTTGTTGCATTCCTTTTTTTCTTGTTATTATTCCTGAGTACTTCTTTTGACTTGTCTTTGTCCTTATCTTTTTTAGTAAGCGAGGGTCGAGCCTGAGTTCTTCTAGGGCTCAGGCGCCAATCATTCCATTCCTAGCGCAGGGTGGTGATGACATCTTTGCTGCCACCATGCCCCCGCCAAAGTCTTCAGTTCGGCTTAGGGGTATCAGTATGAAGAGGAAGATGGCCAAGTAAGTGAATCCTGGTTGGGTTGTTTGTCTCTGTTCTACCTTCTTCTAGTTTATTTTCTTATTGTTGAGTTCTTCACCATCTTGCAGGTCGTCACCCTCACCTTCCCCTAATCCCTAGTTAGCTTCTTCTCAGTCTGTTGGAGCGCCTCTGTGCACCGAGTCTTAGGACTAGGAGCACACGATTAGTGAGGTGGCCCTGGGGGAGACAACGCCCCCTGTTGATCATCTTGCCGTGGAGTTGCCCAATTTGGAGGAGACCGAGACTGTGGCAATGGACCCGGCTTTGGTGGCTAGGGCTTCTACTGCTCACGACATGGCTTTGGTGGTGGTCTCCACGCCTTAGCCGACTTCTTCTCCTGCCGCCCATGCTTCTAACAGCCTGCGTTTGGAAGATGATGTGGTGCTGCAATTTGAAGCCACCCATCATCTATCGAGCTGACTGTGACTTGGCAGAAGCTTTCAACAGGTGCGGCTTCTTTTAGAGAGCAGCTCTAGGTTAGTGTTTTTTCTTCCAGTCTTCTCTTTTATGGTTGTTCAACTTCTTTTGCTTCTTTCGCTTACTTTCTTATTTTTTCTATTGGAGAAGTCCTTCTCCCAGGATCACTCCAGCTTCTCTGGCTCAGGTGAGATCGAGAAGAAGTTGTCCTTTGAGGTGAGTTCCTTGAGGACGGAGTTGGCTCTCCGTCAAAATGAACTGGAGTCAGAGCGCTAGGACTGCCAGACGGGCGAACAAGCTCTTCGCACCCAAGTGATTGAGGCGGGGAAGAGATGGGACGACGCCATGGCCACTGTGCAGAAGGCTTTTGAGAAAGCTGAGTCCCTGAAGAGAGTGTGATGGTACTCCAAGTTCTTTTTGGTTTCTTTGCTTCTTCACTTCTATTTTCTAGTTATGACTTGTTTTTATTTTCTTGATCAGCCCTCCGTAGAGATAAATAGAAGCTCTCGAATAATATTGAGGAAATGAAGATACTTGTCTATAATAACCATAACAGGGTTGAGGAGGTAATTACTTGTGCTGAAGAAGAACTTAGCCTTGCCAAGTTGATTAGGCGTGGAGCTGATAGGGATCTTGTGTAGGTCCAAAAAACGATTGAGGACTTGAGCGGCAAACTGGCGATGGCTACTGAGAATTGAAACACCTTGTGGAAATCCTTTCGCTTGGTGGCCGACCTCTTCCGAACTCTAATGGATGACGATCAGTCTTGGGCTCAGTTTATCCCCCGGGTGCCGACTCATTTCCAAGAGTTTGTGAAGAAGTGTGCCCAGCTTTGCACCAGGAACGTCCTGGCCTAGGTCCGGGTTCTTACTCTAGAGGTTCCTTTGTCAAAGATTACGGAGGAAGCCGAGAGCCAAGAGTACCTGGATGTCGTCAAAGAGGTGAAGCCTGAAGTTGATGAGTTAGCCAGGAAGATTGCTGAAAATATGAATATCAACATTTCTTCTCCTGATGACAATGCTTGACTTAGTTCTAATCAACTTTTATACTCCAGCTTTTTATAAAAAACAATATAATTTGTTGCCTTGTATAAAGATTTTTTAATCTTTTGATGTAGCTTTTTTTGATTTTCTATATGGATGGCTTCACCTTATTTTGTCCTTTCAGACGAATTATCTGAGTAGTCAATCTTAGATTTTACACATATTCGTAGTGACGTATAAGATTTGCGACTTGAGCTTTTGGCTTAGTAGCCTTACTATTCTTCATCTGATGTTGGAAACAACATGGGGCGGAACAAGCGTCTTGGGATATGCAAGCTCAAGCATCTTTTCAGCTCTTTTGCTCTCATCTAGGATAGGGCGAGCGCTATCTAGCTCTCATCCAGGCCATGAAAACAACCTAGGATAGATCGAGTGTTGGCTTAGTAGCCTTTTACTCTTATCCAAGTCTGAAAAGACTTGGGATAGGGCAAGCTCAAGCATCTTTTCAGCTCTTTTGCTCTCATCTAGGTTGAATAACTTTGGAATAGGGCGAACACTATCTGGCTCTCATCTAGGCCATAAAAACAACCCAGGATAGGTCGAGTGTTGACTTATCAACCTTCTTACTCTCATCCAAGCCTGAAAAGCCTTGAGATAGGAGAGCTCAAACATCTTTTTAGCTCTTTTGCTCTCATTTGGGTTCAATAACCCTGGGATAGGGAGAGCGTTATCTAGCTCTCATTCAGGTCATGAAAACAACCCAGGATAGGTTGAGTGTTGGCTTAGCGGCCTTTTACTCTCATCCAAGCTTGAAAAGACTTGAGATAGGACGAGCTCAAGCATCTTTTCAACTCTTTTGCTCTCATCCGGGTTGAATAACTCTAGGATAGGGCGAGCGCTATCTGGCTCTCATCTAGGCCATGAAAACAACCTAAGATAGGTCGTGTGTTGGCTTATCAGCCTTCTTACTCTCATCCAAGCCTAAAAAGATTTGGGATAGGCGAGTTAAAGCATCTTTTTAGCTCTTTTGCTTTCATCCGGGTTGAACAACTCCGGGATAGGGTGAGCGCTATCTAGCTCTCATCCAGGCCGTGAAAACAATCTAGGATAGGTTGAGTGTTGGCTTAGCGACCTTTTACTCTCATCCAATCCTGAAAAGACTTGGGATAGGCGAGCTCAAGCATCTTTTCAGCTCTTTTGCTCTCATTCGGGTTGAACAAATCCAGGATAGATTTTGCAAATCTTAGTAAGGCAAACATTGACGAGAAAATTATCTTTATTTCTTTGATTAGGAATCTTGATTATATAAGGTTTTCTTGCTACATAAAATCTGTCTTGTGCTCTTCAGACGTAGAATCTTCTTAGTTGGCTGATGTGCCATGAATTTCTGACTTGTACCCCATCCTCGATCATTAGCTCATATGTTCCTAGTCTGGTGACCTTGGCGATGATAAAAGGGCCTTCCCATGGGCTGAGTAGTTTGTGACGTCTGTCTGCCTTTTGTATTCTTTGAAGTACCAAATCTCTGACTTGGACGGAGCGAGGTTGGGTACTTTTGTTGTAGTAGCATCTTAAACCTTGAAGATAACGAGCGGATTGTAGAGTAACGTTGACCCTGACTTCTTCTGTGATGTCTAGCTCCAGTCTTCGGGTGTGTTTGGCTTCTCCTTCTTCGTATTGCTCAATCTTTGGTGATGTCCAGATCAAGTCGGCTGGTAACACGGCCTCTGATCTGTAGACTAAGAAGAAAGGTGAGTATCTGGCGGCTCTGCTTACTTGAGTTCATAGCCCCCAGACTACTTTGGGCAATTCTTTGAACTATTTGGAGCCATAATCTTCTAGTTCTTCATATAACCTTGGTTTTAACCCTGCTAGTATGAGTCCATTGGCTCTTTCTACTTATTCGTTGCCTTCTGGATGCGTGACTGATGCGTAATCTATGCTGATGCCATAGTCTTGTGCCCAACTTTTGAATTCTATAACCGTGAAGGGAGAACCCAAATCTATGGTGACTCGATTGGATATGCCGAAGCGGTGCATAATGTCCTAGATGAACTTGACTGCTTTGGTTGCGCTGTATTTCACAAGTGGCTTGTACTCGATTCACTTGGTGAATTTGTCAATAGCCACAAAAATGTACTCGAAACTGACTTTAGCTTTCTTGAGAGGTCCTACTTGATCCAACCCCCAGCAGGAAAATGGCCAAGCGGGTGGGATGCAGATAAGATTGTATGCTGGGACGTGAGCTTGTCTTGCAAACATTTGGCAACCTTTGCATTTTGTGACGAGTTCTTCTACGTCTTTCAAAGCACTTGGCCAGTAGAATCTAGTGCGGAATGCTTTACCGACCAATGTTCTTGAAGTGGCATGATTTCTACAGAAACCTGAGTGGATTTCGTCTAAAATCTCTATGCCTTTTTCTGATGAGACACATTTGAGGAGTACTTCTGATGAAGCGGCTCTTCTGTATAGGTTGTCTCCTACGAGGATGTAGTTCTTGCTCCTTTGAATTATCTGAGTAGCTTCTTCTTTATTTATTGGTAATTTGTTTTTTATGTAGTCGATGAAATCCTGTGTCCATGATTTTATGATTACCAAAATTTGGGTTGTTGACGCTGGGAGTTCAGGGGTTATCACCGGGTTGTTTGATAGAGGGTGCTGACAACTCCTCCATGAAACACACCAGGTGGGACCTTCGCCCTATCCGATCCTAGCTTTGCGAGGATGTCTGCTGCGACATTTGAATCACGCAAGACATATAGAATTTCTAGTCCCTGAAATTTTTTTCTCTAGTTTACGTACTTCAGCACAGTAAGCATGCATGTTATCTTTAGTGCCATCCTAATCTTTGTTGAGTTGATTGACAGTTATTGCTGAATCGCCGTAGACGAGAAGTCGCTTGATTCTAAGAGAGGTAGCTACCCGGAGCCCATGGATAAGTGCGTCGTACTTTGCTTCATTGTTCGTAGCTTGTCATAATATCTGAAGGACATATTTGAGTTGTTTTCTGTCTGGCGCCAGCTCCGCCTAGTTTGAGCGATCCATCGAGGTACATCTTCCAATGGTCGACGATGGCATATGGCGTAGGTTGTTGGATTTCTGTCCACTCGGCAACAAAATCAGCAAGTGCTTAGGACTTGATTGCTCTACATGGGGTGAAATCAATGTTGAGAGCACCAAGTTCTACTGCCCACTAAGATATACGCTCGGCTGCATCTCTGTTGTCCAGGATGTCTCCGAGTGGAAAGTCTATTACCACAGTAATCTTGTGGCTTTCAAAGAGTGATGTAGCTTGCGGGAGGTGATCAGGAAGACATAGAGTAGTTTTTTTACATGTGGGTACCGAATTTTGAAATATGACAGTACCTCGCTGATGTAGTAAATGGGCCGCTGCACTATATATACGTGCCCTTCTTCTTCCCTCTCTATGACGATCGCTGCACTGATCACCATAGATGTCGCCGTGATGTACAGCATCATATCTTCATGCTTCTTTGGAGGCGTGAGTACGGGTGAGGAGGTGAGGTATGCCTTAAGGCTTTCGGAAGCCTCCTTGGCTTCCTCTATCCACTTGAACTTACCTGTCTTCTTTAATAACTTGAAGAAGGGTAATCCCTTTTCATCGAGTCGAGAAATAAAGTGATTGAGTGCTGCCATGCACCCTATCAACTTCTGTACATCTTTAATGCTGCGTGGAGGACCCATCTAATTATGGCTTAAATTTGCTTGGAGCTTGCCTCGATTCCTCGATGGCTGACCAAAAATCTGAGTAGTTGTCCTCTCTGTCCACTCGAACTTACCTGTCTTCTTTAATAACTTGAAGAAGGGTAATCCCTTTTCACCGAGTCGAGAAATAAAGCGATTGAGTGCTGCCATGCACCCTGTCAACTTCTGTACATCTTTAATGCTGCGTGGAGGACCCATCTCAGTTATGGCTCAAATTTGCTTGGAGCTTGCCTCGATTCCTCAATGGCTGACCAAAAATCCAAGTAGTTGTCGTGATGGTACTCCGAATACACACTTGTTTGGATTCAATTTTCACTTCCACTTCTTCAAGTTTTCGAAGGTCTGTTTTAAGTCTTGGATAAGCATATCCGAGTTCTTCGTCTTTACCACGACATCAACAACGTAGGCCTCTGCGTTGTCGCCAATCTGCTCACCGAGACATGTTTGGATAGCTCTTTGGTAAGTAGCACCAGCGTTCTTGAGTCCAAACAACATGGTTTTATAGTAGTAAGCGCCGAACGGAGTGATGAAAGATGTCTTACTTTGATCTTCTTCCTTTAATGCGATATGATGATATCCTGAATAGCAATCAAGAAAAGATAGCAGGGCGAATCCTGCCATTGAATCGATAATCTGATCAATCTGCGGTAACCCGAAAGGGTCCTTTGGGCACTACATGTTGAGATGCGTGTAGTCGACGCACATGCGCCATTCTGCTATGTTCTTTTTCTATACTAGAACAGGATTTGCTAGCCAGTCTGGATAAAGAATTTCTCTTATAAATCCGACTACCATCAATTTTGCAATCTCCTTTTTAATTGTTGCCTTCTTATCTGGTGAAAATCTTCGTAGTCGTTGTTTGACTGGTTTTGAGCCTTCATTGACATCAATTTTGCGCTCAGCCAACTCTCTTGGGACACATGGCATGTCGGTCGGCTTTCAAGCAAAGATATCTTTGTTGTCCCGAAGAAAGTTGGTGAGCGCGAGTTCCTATTTGGTCAAGAGGTGAGCACTAATGGTCGCCATCTTCTCGGGATCACCAATACCCAGGTTGATTTTCTTTACATTGGTTTCTTTTGGTGGTGGAAGGATGCAAGGCTTTTTAGTCGTGACCTCCAGCTCTTACAGGTTCATCTGTGCAGCAATGGCGGCTATTTCTTCTCTGCCTTTGGCTGCCTGTGCTTTGGCTGCGATTTGGATTGCTTGTATGTCGCAATCAAAAGCGCGCTTTAAGTCACCCCGGAGGGAGAGTACTCCATGGGGTCCTGGCATCTTGAGTAGGAGATATGGGTAATGAGGTATAGCCATGAACTTGGCAAGTGCTGGTCTTCCAAGGATGGCATGATATGATGTCTCGAAGTCTGCTACTTCAAACTGAATGAACTCGGTTCGGTAATTGGTTGGAGTTCCAAATGTAACTGGTAGAGTTATTTGTCCAAGTGGCATGGCGGCCTTGCCGGGTACTATTCTGTAGAAAGGTACTCCTGTTGGAGTAATCAACCCGGCTAGGTTTAGTTCCATCTTCCTTAGTGTTTCTAAAAATATGATATTGAGTTCTGCTCCTCCATCGATCAGAACCTTGGTGACTGTCATTCCCGTGATAGGTGGATCCAAAATAAGTGGATATAGGCTAGCGTTCCCAACACTGGTCCATTGATCTTCTCTAGAAAACTGGATTGGGTATTATGACTAATTAAGATACCTGAGGACGGCTGGTTCTGCTGCCATAATACTGCGGAGAGCCAACTTGTCCTGGTGCTTGCTTCTAGAGCCTGGAACTCCTGAAAAGATGACCGCGACTGTCCCTTTTGATTGTTGAAATCATTTGTCTTCAATACTATCTTCTCCTTTTTTCTGGTCGTCTTCTTTCTTATCTCCCTTGTTGCCCTTTCTTGTTACCGATCAATAAAGATACGTCAATCTCTAGTTGTATGATTTCCCTATGAATGCCATATACAATGCATATTTTTAATGTCTTCAAATCTCTTGAATTTCGAGAACTTCTTTGATTTGTTGGCCATGGCTACGGTGTTGTCAGGCCTGCGCTTTCTATCTTGATGCCCGTTGTTTCGATAATTTTGCCTATCCAAGTTGTCTCGGTTGTTATCTCGATTGTTTCTATATGGAAATTTTTCCCACATCTTCTCTTTTGCAGTGGTCATCTTCTCTAATGTTCACCTAAATTCTTCATTGTTTCTTGGATTCTCTTTGCAAAAGTATTGAAATTGCCACTTGGCCATGATTCTGTGAGAGAAAGCTTCGATTACTTCTCGCTCAGTGATGTCATGTACTTGAGCCCATCGTTTGTCGAAACGACGGCAATAGTCCCTGAGACTTTCGTCGCCTTTTTGCTTGAGCCCTTTTAATTCTACATGTGTTATTGGATGCGTGATGATGCCAGCAAAATTCTCACAGAAAGCTTTCTGCAAGTCTTCCCATCCTCTGACAGATCTTGGGTTCAATTTGTCAAACCATTGGAGCGGCGCGGCCTGTAGTACCATAGGAAAAAAGAGTGCCTTGATGTCATCGTCCCCTCCGGCTAATTCGATTCACTAAGAGTAGACTCTGAGCCACTGTCTGGGTTCAGTTTTGCCATCGTATTTTGAGTGATTTGAAGGCTTGAATTTTTGAGGTAAACGTATAGAAGCAAGTCGGCTCGCAAAGCATGGGAATCTGTCGTACGTTCTGGCTTCTCTGTACTTTGACTCTGCTCCTCCTTGCCAACTGTCATTCTACCGAGAGAAAAACATGGAGTTCTTTAGACAGGTGCTCTGCTCCTACTGCTCCCTTGCGTGCTCAACTTGGTTACTCTGAGTATGGTCTTTTCTGCTTCCTCGGTCGTGGCTTCCGTTTGGCCCCAGTCTTTCAAAAGTAGACCTCCTTTGACTTGGTACTTCTTGCCCGGCTGAAATGGTGGGTATTCTGGAGCGGGTCCTTCCGTTATGTGCCTTTAAGGCTGTTGTTTGTAAATGTTCTCGGAGTTGCTCTTGTTCTTCATTGGGATGTGAAATGGCTTCAAGTTCTTCTAACGCTTCTCGGATCTTATCATATGGAGCATTGCGTGCCTTAGTTGCTCGTCTTTCTCCAGCTTCTTGATCAGATTTCTTCTTGCCGTACTTGGCTAATTCTATCTCATACTTGATCCAGGCTTCTTTGCGCTGTCTAGCGCGGCGTCTATGACCTTCTTTTAGTTTATTTATTCTTTCTTTGGCTTGTTTCTGGCCCTCAGACTTGCTATTGTATTCTAGGGCATTGGGAGATATGTTGGATTCTGACTCATCTGAGGATCTGACATCTTGTGCTTGTGGCGGTATCAGCAGTGATCGTTGAACCATAAAAACTTCTCGGGCACGTATTGCTTCTATGTCTACCTTGCTGGAGTTGTTGATGTCTTCTATGGAGGCATTGGTGTCGTCGAGCGTACTGCCTTTTAGGTAGGGTAGAACGACTGTCTCATCAACTAGTCGGGCGTTCCTGCTTCTAGAAATAGGACCCAGACAATGGACGAGGCAATCTTGAGATGTCATGGTTAGTATGAGGCTTTCCTGTGCTCCGGTAAGCCATAGCCTTCGCACTGGACCGGCTACTTCTTGGAGCAGGTCTTGGTAAGATCTTGCCATATTGATGAGTCCGACTGGGAGAGGACCTAACTTCATGGAAGGGTTCTAAAAGTAAGCTTAAACTGATCTTTTGATAGATTGAAGCTGTGTTCCGAAGTCCCATCGGAAAAGAATCCGGATTGTTGTGAAAAGAACCTAGATTGACTTCCGAAGCGGGTTCCGTCCTAGAGTCTGAGTTGAATTCAATTATTGGCGAGACCGGGGTTGATTCGGACATAGTGAGATGTGAGAGCCTTCCGACGAGTTCTTTTGTTGATCTCGTCAAAAGAGCGAGGTCTTCCCGGTCCTCTCGATCTTCGAGGAGACGTCCTTGGAGTTTGCCTTCGTCATCCACCTCACAGATCCACGATCCGAAGATGAAGGTTGATTCCGTTGAGAAGGTCATGTTGTCGAAATCCGTCAAGCTCTTCGATGCAAATCCGCTGAAAGTCCCCTACCTGGCGCGCCAGCCGTCGATGTTTTACCACTAATAGGCTGCCACGGGGGTACCCGGGACAGTTGTTCGGGCTTCAGCGTATGCTGGAACTCGACGGTGAATGCAGAGACAGTCGATTTATACTGGTTCGAGCTCTCGATCGTGATCAAGTAATAGCCTTTACGTCCAGTCGGCGTTAGCCTTTGTGTTGGATTGATTATGCCCTCCTTACAGGGGTGCCCATAGTCTCTCTTTATATCAATAGAGGAGACTATGGTGTGGTTACAATCCTAGTCGGATCTAAAGAAAGTGTTCTGATCTAAATTTAGAAGGTACTTTCCTATAGAAGTCTAGTTAGTCTGGCCTATTCTACTCGGATTAGGTGTAGCAGTTGCTGCACCCTTTCCTACTTCGGTCCATGGGCTAGGCCAGAGCTGATGACTTGAAACCGTATTGCTGGGTAACCCTGTGGGTCCCCTATCGACACAAACCTCTTAATCCATGACAGATTCTTGGTGATGGATTTAGAGACCGTCACTGGCAGTGAATATGTTATGGTCTTATATTTTTCGTCAAATGAATCTGCACCACATACATAGCCTGCTAAGTCGTGACAATTTTGCCCTGACCGTCACATACTACGAGTGTAAATTTATCATACTCTAGTTAGCTCAAAATAATAGTCCCACTATCATATATTTGGTGCAAAGAGAAAATAAAAAAATGGCCAAGTAGGAATTGAACTAAGAGCGCAAAACAATAGAACCGCTATATTTGGTGTGATGAGAAACATAAAAAATGTGAATGGAAAAAAAACATGAAGCCCATCAGCCTGTATGTAGTGACGTTTAAACATTGACCTTCACGAATTGCATATATATAAATAAAAAATGCTCATCACTACAGGATTCAGGCGCTTTGCCGGGTGCCGAAAACACACGGTAAAGGCTACTTTGCACTCGGCAAAGCCTTTACCGGGTGCAGCACTCGGCAAAAAGCCATCGACAAAAAGTTAGTCGGCAAAGATTTCTTTGTCGGGTGCTTTTTATCGGGCACCTAGCAAAGACTTTGCCGAGTGCAAACCCGGCACCCGGCAAAGAAAAGTGGCCGTCACGGCGCCAGCTCCATCAGCCTTTGGTTTGCTGGGTGCCATGTCAGAGGCACCCGACAAAGATTTTTTAAATTTTTTTCAAATTTTCTTTGCCGAGTGCCCTGCCGGGGAGGCACCCGGCAAAGATTTTTTTAATTTTTTTTTTATAATTTCTTTGCCGAGTGTCGCTCCTCCGGGGCACCCGGCAAAGATTTTTTTATTTTTTTAGTATTTTCTTTGCCGAGTGCCCTGTCAGGGCGGCACCCGGCAAAGATTTTTTTTTAAAAAAAATCTTTGCCGGGTGCCCTGGCCCTTGCACTCGGCAAAGCTAGGAATTCTCAACATAAGGAATTCCCAGCTTTGCCGAGTGCCAGGGCCAGGGCACCCGGCAAAGCCTCAATTTTTTTATTTTTATTTTTTGATTATATAATTATAAACACAGCATATAAAAGATATATATCACATCTGAAGCATCACAAACACAATATAGCACATCCATCGCATCACAAACTCAATCCCACATATATATATCACATCGCCAACACAATATCTCACATACACGACATCGCAAACACAATATCCATCGTCACAAGTCGATAGTCATTCACAGTGCATCACATGTCCATCAAGCGGTGAAAAGAGAAACAAACTAGAGGTGGGGGGAAACTGAGTGTCTGGTGAAGGAAAAGCGCCGTCGCCTGCTTGCCCCTGAGATGGGTTATTCGAACCCGCCGACGGAGGCTGCATAAAGCACAAGAGATTGCATGTGTTAGAGTGGTCATCTAATGAAAGCACTAGTTGAAGCAATTTGGTTTCATACTCACAGGACTAGATAGAACTGGCGGCGGTGGAGCGAATTGCGGCACAGGTACACCGTTGACTGCCCAAAGTTCTGCAGGAACGCCATAATCTCTGCCAGCTGCTTAGCCTGTCTTTCCCGCTCGGCCCGCTCGGCCTGCTCGGTCCTCGCCACCAGGTCCCGCAGCTCCTAAGCCATCCTCTCATTCTCGGCCTGCAACATTTCAACCCATCTGTTTCAGTGATGTAAAGGCAACTAAGTAATAGAAGTTACCGAATGGCTACAGTGATGCTTCTCCTTCCAAAACTCAAATTGAGCTTGTGACACCTGTTGCAGGCAATAGAAGTTACCAAATGTCAGTATTTTGCAAGTCAGTACAGCAAAGAGGCTATAACTGGTAGTTAATAATTTCACATTTGTGTATGTAGTTAATAATCCATCCTTTCTAATGCCACGAACAACACTAATTATATCTTCATGTCCGGGCGGCCTATAAAGTACAAAATAGTTTTGAGACTGTCTTATCAAAAAAAAATTTGGTCTATTTACTTGGTACAAACTGAACACTTGATCACTGAAGGAAGCATAAACATGTTGGTAAGCTAATGAAAGGACTGGTGCGAATCTTCTGATAGAAGGAAATGAATGCCAACTAATTAACTAGCTAAACATGTGGAAAAATAAACTCAAGAGCAACACTAATTATATCTTCACAGCCTTTTCTTTTTAGGTTTTTAAAATCCACACAAGAAGAAAGGGGAGGCTTCAAGGTAGGGCTGAGGATATGCAATTACCTCGCAGTATGACAAACTAGCCTCCACTTGGGGTTTACAAAATGTCAGATCCAAGCATATGTCAGGTTTATGAAATTTCAGTGAATTAAATACTCATATGTGCATACAGACTGCATATGCAAAAAGAGCACACTGCTACCAACTAAGAAGATAATTCAATGCAAAACCGAGACAAGCAACATGAGTTCAAAATACACAGCTAGTAATAATTAAATGATTATGGAATGATGGCCGACATGTAACAAAGGTCTATCTACTGTTCATGTGAGTAGGCAAGTCACAAACTTATGTTTATTTGAAGAAGCAGGCATACAGGCAACAACCTCTCTACCGACATGTACTACTAGTGTACTACTACCAGTGTCTTCACTCAGTGATCATAGCAAAACCAGGGCACTACATGCTGGCAGCCGTATTGAGCAATGGGACAAAAAAAATAAGAAAGGGAGAAAACCTGCTAGGCTCATAGATAAATTTTACCAAATTCCATTTGCCTCATATCCTGTTCTGTAATTCAGTGGCCTCGTACTTCAAAAATCTGCACATAAATGCAAAAGTTAGGACATCTATTCTTTTCCATTTCAGTTCTGAAACTGCAGTAGTCTTACAGTACATAGTAAAAATCAAGTACTGAAAAATCATATCTAGAAATATTAGCCCTACACAATGTTGGCTCCCAACTGCAAGGTTTTATTATTTAGAGTTTAATGGAAACACCTGCAGTTCTAAAACCCAAACCCATAAGACAAATACATTGAGAATACAGAAAATCCTATCTAACATATATTAGCAAATATTATGTGCTCATAGAAACGTGCACAACCAGAATAGAAGTACCACCTATTAGGCTTCTAGTGTCAGCATAAGTACCACCTATCTGGCTATGCTAGTGCCACAAAATGTCTACAATGGTAATCTGGTATGCAGGGTCAAGGCAGAACTGCAACAGGTTAATCAATGCAAAGTTGTTTCCATCCAATAATTCTAGGGATTTCATATTACATCAGGTTCTATTTCTGATTTCCTGAGAAGGCCAATCAAAATTACATTGTAATGAACAGCAGCACGTTGCAGAGAACTGTAAGCATATAGAAGTTGCTCTAAGTTGTAACAGGTTTTATGGATAGCCTCATATATGTGAATCGAATTCACTGATAAAGATACAAACCTTCACCCTATGCCGGCGAGACAATCAGCTTCACACACTATTTTCTACCGAGGGGGGCGGCGGGGAGGCACGGCCGGCCGCCGGTGGTGGAGGAGGAGAGGACGGCCGGCCGCCGATGGTGGAGGAGGGGAGGATGGGCGGGTGCTGGGGGGCAGATCGGGGCGCCGGCGAGCTTGGGGCGGCGGCCAGGGACAGGGCGCACGACGGACGGGGACGGGGCGGGCGGCGGTGCGGGGGCAAGCGCCGGTGGGCGGCGGCGCGGGGGCGACATGTCTGGGTTTTAGGCATCCAACATCACAACTTGCTAGAAATTTTTTCAATTTTTTACCACGGCCTCCACATGCAACAACAAGACACATCGACAAGTGTCGTGATTTTCAGACTTCGTTTGTATTTTATATAATTTAAATACACTTTCCCCGCGAGTACATCGTCATATTACGACAACATGATGCGTGAAAATTCATGCCACTTCCTGCATACAGCCTCGACATACCCTAAATATCATGAATACCATTTTTTGAATAACCAAATTCCATTATTTCATGTACCCGCAATTCAAATTTGGAATAGTCGAAAAAATTCAATGAAACGAAAAAAATTAAGGAAATATAGTTCAAAAACTCAAAATTGTCCCAAATTTTGAAATAGGGATTTATTTACTGTACCAAGGCCCCACAAAAACATAAGGCCAAAAAAATAAAAAATAAATAAATAATTTGCCGGGTGCCACCCTGGGCCCCCAGCAAAGAAGCCTTTGCCGAATGCCAGATCAGGGGGCACCCGGCAAAGAAATTTAAAAAAATAAAAAAATGTTTTGCCGAGTGCCTAACGGCGCGACACTCGGCCAAGGATGACGGCAGATGGCCACGGTGACGTCGACCACCTTTGCCGACGGCGTAGCTTTGCCGAGTGCCCGGCACTCGGCAAAGGACGATTTTTGCCGAAGGCTGGACTTTGCCGAGTGCTTGGCTGGTTTGCCGAGTGCCGTTGGGTCTGGCACCCGGCAAATAATACCTTTGCCGGGTGTCCGATAAAAAGCACCCGACAAATCATTTTGCATCTGACAAATCGTCCGTTTCCTGTAGTGCATACAGGTAGTTTCCGACCTGAATTTATATATTGGCCCAAAACTGCCCGCTATTTAATTTCACAAGTCATACATGTAGCATCACCCAGGCGGTGATGACATTTGAGAAGAGTTAAAAGAGATTAGAGGTTGTTCACCCTTGCCCTGCATTTTCAAACAACTGGCACCATTGATCGACGATGGGCCTCTTTTTTTCTTGGAAGCCTGAAACTCCATTGCTCGGCCGCTGCCTTGCATGCTGCAAGAACTTGTGACTTGTGAGATGTTGTGCCTTTCATTTCTGAAGACCGCTGCATTCCTCGTCTTCCAAAGTTGCCAACAGGACAGGGCAACGAAAGCTGAAAACTCTTCTTTGGGAACTTCTCTCGGAGGGTTCAGTCTGTGAAGGTTGTCCACAGTAGTTCCCTTGATGGTTGGCAGTCCTGTCTTTTCCCAGAACTGAGCACCGATAGCACACCCATAGACGATATGCTCTGGAGTTTCATCCTCATTGCAAATTTCGCAGATGGTGTCCGGGAGCACATGTTCCCGATGCAGAACGGTTCTGCATTGAATCCGTCCCCGCGTGAGAAGCCACATGAACACCTGGACGCGCGGTGGAGCCGAATTGCGCCAGGCGAACTTGGCTCTGTCATCTGCTGGCTGGCCTCCTTTAAAAGCTGATAGATGGCGCCACTGTCTAATCCAGATGCATTTTTTCTGAACGGTGATGATCTTTTGTCAGAATCCTCTGTTAGTTCCGTTCCTGCTATTACCTCTTGCACACGTACTGCAGTTGTTGTGTTGCAGTTGGTTATAATCTGGGCACCAAGCAATCAAGCAAACCTGACTGCATTACTTCCTAAACCGTAGCCTCTGCGAACACAATGTTGATAAGTACTCTTGTTTATTCGTTTTGTGATGAGTGATTGTCAATGTGATCCATGAAGTAAGTTGAGTGGTGACTAACCCTACTATGGCGAAAGCTATGTGTGCGGCATGTCTCTTGGCTCGTGATGTGCAGGTGTGGAGCACGGAGGCGGTAGTCGACGGCGAGGTGAAGGTCAAGGAGGACGTGACGTGCCGACGGACCGGAAGTGGTGAAGGACGGACGTGAGGCTTGAACCGAGGGACCAAGAGGCCGGGTGACTAGCCGCGGTGGCTGACACTTGGGACATCGACGAGTGTAAGTGTACATGGTGATGAAGACGGCGTCGGCCAAGTCAAGATGGAGACGATGGCGTCGTGGCACTTGGCGGAGGCCGGTGGGCGGAGTCAAGGAGGAAGGCGAAGGCGTCATGCTTGGCGGGAGGTCGGCACGCGTCGACATCGGGGGTACTGTAGCGAACTGTCCGTGGTACTATATAGTACTGTAGTGGACTGTCCGTGGTACTGTAGCGGACTGTCCGTGGCTCGCAGTTTGTGCTGTTGCGATCCGTTTCTCGCCCGTTCGGTTTCCGATTCGAGTTCCGTCTTTTGGGTTGGGTTTCTAGTGATTTGAGGAACGTCTTTAGGATCTCTTAACTCTTGGTGGCTCGAGTTTTCGTAGTTTTGTTTGTGTGCCTTTTGGGGGTTGATTTTGGGACAGCGGTCGAAAGTTTTGAAAGAAATTTGAAGCTCCCATTCACCCCCCTCTGGTCGCCGTTTCTGGTCCTTCAGCCTCCTTAGTGCAGTGACTGAATAGCGCCGGGCTTATGTCCGCAAGTGCTTCATCATTGAACCAGACATCCATCCACAAGGAACAATTGGCACCGTTGCCAAAGCTGGACAGTGGTGATCTGCTTGGTATAGGGGAAGCAACGATCGCAGCGCCTCCCAGTGATCACCATGGATATCTCCTTTCAGCGTGGAGATGCAGGCCCTGCCTTGTACCCACTGTGCCCAGGCCGAAGATTGAGGGCAGTGCAGCTTGTGGATTAGTTTCAGCAGGAGGCATATGTTCTGCGTTCCCATGCATGTCCTTCATCCCCAGTCCGCCATGGTCCTTTGGGGCACACACACCTCCAGGCAACCAAACAGCTCGCCGGCGATGACTTGCCCGCTTTGTCCCCAGACCACAAGAATGCACGTCTCTTCTTGTCCATTTGGAGTCAGCTTCTTAATAATCCAACTAGGTCTATCTATCATTTTCTAATTGCTTTTTTAAATATATTTTTATATTTTATTAACAAAAAATTTTATAATTTTTTGGAAAAGTCTATTTGAACCCTCTAAACTATCAACGTATAATTCAATTTATCCCCCTCGTCGTCAACCTGGCGTCACATGAAATGGTGACATGGTGCCACGTATAGGTTATACTAAAACAGCTATGAAATTAGCTGTAACGTCAGAACTAGTTAGGGGGTGATCTGTTTGCTGTTTGATGATCCCACTTGGTTTTTCTAGATACTCCGTACATAACAAAACAATCACCATGTATCTACTAAAAGTCAGAACAATTTAATTATAGTTTAGAACGGATGGAGTATTAGATAATTTAGGGCATATATAGATATGGTGCCTCGTTAAAAACTTTGAACAAAAAAATCAGACGTCAATTAAACCTTTTCCTTTGCTGCCCCTACCTGCACGGCCTACGTACCTCGTAAACTCTCCAAATTACTATTCTACGCGTGTGTGTTGGCAACAGTGCCAATGCACTGCGTCATCATCTCGTTTAGGGGAGGGTGGCTGGCGTGCGGGGAGAGATCGAGTGGGAGGTGGACGGAACGGCGCGGTGGCGTCCTCGCCGCCGGCCGCGGGGGGTGAACGAGGCGGGCATGCGGGGCGGGTCGGAGGTGGGCGGAGCGGCGTGACAACGTCCTCATCGTTGGCCGCGTGCCGTGGACAAGGCGGGCGACGACAGGGTAGACGGACTAGGGTTAGGGTTGGAGCTTTGAAGAAATCTTTAATCTCCTCCGGCCCTAGAGATATGGCCGGCTGGAGGGGGGCAATGTCAGTTCGAGGGCAGTGAGGTGCGGCGACGATTGCGCTGCAGGTCGGGTGCTGGTGGACATCCGGTGGACGGGGTCACGAAGGACGGGGCTAGGGCGGGATATGGGCGCACGGTGAGGTCGCCGGCGGCCTGGGCGGCGGCGGTGGGACACAGCCGGGGAAGACGACATGTGAGGAAGAAGGATAGTGAAAAGGAGGGAGGAAGGAGAAAACCATGCGTCGCTATCCATAGCAGGGCGCGCGTAGATTAAGGGGTCGGTGCATTCTTACCTTTCCTTGACACGTGGAGAAACCGCCAGCAAGCAGTCAAGCAGTGACTACCGCGGGTCGTTCAACACGAGACACGGCATAAAGGCATGCGTTCGTCTGTATCGCCACTCCACTCGCCATCGACGGACAGGTCCGACGAGACCATGCTGGCTGCTGGGTGATTAGACCGATCGAGGTCGCTGACTCGCTGGACTGGACGACGGGCGTCGTACGCCTTCGTGGCGCCGCACATGTCACACATACAGACATACTACTAGCAGCTGCAGGAAACGAAGACGACGATGGCTGTTGGAGCCCTGCAGGGAAAGAGGGAACTCAAGTGAGAAGGCGGCTCCGCCGGCAGCTACGTACGACTTTTGTCGTCAATATAGATCGTCGTCTGGACTCCTCTGGCCTTTGGAGGTGGAGGTGACCACTTGGATTAGATGGTTCCTAGTAATAAGGCACTCGCGGACCGTGGTAGGTATGGTACGTATAAAGTATGTGGAAGTCGATCGAGCGCCCGGCGTGTCAGCGTCCATCTACCCTACGGTTTGCATTGGATATATGAACCTTAACCACACTAACTAATCACATGTGAAGTGGTTCGAGCTTAGCACAGCCTATGTGGCTACTATACAAGTACGTACATGCACCATGCTGCAGACATATATTACGTGCACAAAAAAACAAATGGACTAAGATTTACTTACCTCTATTTTTATATACACCGTATTAGCTTTGTTCTAAGTAAGACATTTGTTAATTTTAACCATTAATTGTAAACAACTGTGTTGTTAAAGCTCAAAAAAATTGTGTTGTTTCATAACGTGTGAATTATATATTATAAACAATATTTTTCATGGTGAGTCTAAAAACGTAAAATGTATGTTGATAACCTTAGAATATTTTTAATTAATGATCAAAGAAAGAAATATATATTTAGCTTAGGACAAAAAATAATATAATATGTAAAAATGGAGGGAATAGATGAAAAAAATAGATACACATGGAGTAGCTTATAGAATATTGGCGCGCGTGTTGCTGCGATATTGCAAGTAATTTAGAATGAAATTACACTATAATTACTTATATGGAGGAACAAACTATTATAAATTAATGCTAGTAGATTGCATGACATGTAGATGTGAACAACAAAAATGCTTGTATGTTTTTCTGACGTGATATCACAATTGCATGTGCTAATGGATTTTAATTGCATGTAATAGTGCATTGCTGAGGCGGATAGCTTGCATGCTGAGACCTGAGATACATCGCTAGTAGGGTTGGGGTTATAAGAGATATAGATATAGTAGAAAAAAAGCAATAATACGTCTATGATACCACTGTTTTATTGAGAAGGACGGTCCGTAATATTATTGGCATTGATAAATTAAATCATAAATTTACATACCCCAAAACTCGGCGAAACACACTCGCTTAGACGACGTCCCTGATTCGACTGACGGCCGATCGAGATGAAACCACATGCACCTCATAAAAAACTAAACTATTAGGTGAAGATGAAAAAGAAACTCTCGGTGGACCATAACTACTACGTGCTAGGTTAACGACGCCTTTAGTGTGCGCCGCAACCAAATAATAACCGACCGTGCAGACTCTCCACACCAAACCGCAGCTCTCCTGATTCATTTTGTCGCATGCATGCGACGGCTGCATGCAGTCCGTCCGATCCTACTCCATGGAGTAGCAGCACTGCTTGAACGCCTCCAGGTTGTGCTCGAACACCGGCACGAAGGCGTCCACGCTGCCGTCGCCAATGTAGGACGGCACCAGGAACAGCATCCCCTCCGTGGGGAAGTAGGACGGCATGAAGTAGCTCGGGCTGCCCGTGCCGAAGTCCAGCTCGTAGAACGGGAACGTCAGCCAGCTGTCCACCTCCACGTTCGGGCACAGCACGTCCTTGCAGATGGCGCTGGGCGCCAGCCCCTCCTTCTCCGCGGCGCCCGACGTCGCGAAGTCGATGAACGACCTGAAGTAGCTGCCGTCCACGCGCGCCACCTCGTCGTGGATCACCTGCGCCGCGTGCTTCAGCGGCCGCCCCAGCAGATCCACCACCGTCACGGTCGGGAACGCCCAGAGGACCAGGTTGCCGAAGTACTCGGCGGGGAGGCCGAGGCGGTGGCGCCCGTCCACGGACAGCCGGATCTGCGAGGTCTCGTCGGGGTTCAGCCCGCGGGCGCGCGTCATGGTGCGCCACAGGTGCGCCAGGATGGTCTCGAACCGGCTGAACGGCCGGCCGCGGCCTTCCGACGCCCTGGCGCGGAGCCCCGCGATGAAGTCCTTGGTGAAGTGCGCCTTGTGGATCACGATGTTCTCCACCACGCCGCCATCGCCGCCGTGGCCGTGCTGCTTCTCGGCGGGCGACGGCCGGTACCACTCCCTGCTGCGGTGGTCGAAGTCGACGCGGGGCGAGGCGCGCGGCTTGAAGAGCCCCGCCTGGTGGTGCACGGGGGGAAGGCCCGTGGGGAGGCCCCTGGTGGCGCGTCCCCACGCCACGAGGAAGTTGCTGGTGGCGTGGCCGTCGGCCACGACGTGGTTGGACGTGAATCCGACGGCGAGGGAGCCGCACCGGAACCGGGTCAGCTGCAGGAGCACCACCTCCTGGAGCTCCTCCTCCAAGTCCGGGTGCAGCCGGAGCAGCTCCGGGGTGGGCTTGGCGGGCGCCATGTCCACGAGGTCAGCGTCCGCGCTCGCCTCCACGAAGCGCGCGCCACGGTCGTTGAGCAGCACCGCGGGCGTGCCGTCGGGGGCGTCGCCGAGCTGCCCCGCGAACACGCGGTACTCGGCCAGCACCGCGGCCAGGCCGTTCGCGATGGCCACCGTGGACGGGGCCGGTGGCGGAAAGGCGTAGATGATGGCCATCTGCATCTTGTACGTGACGCTGTCGAAGATGGACAGGGGGATGTACTCATCCGCTCTCGCCGGCGAAGGGGCCGCACCGGCATTGTAAGCGGGCTTGACGAGCTTGGAGCTCAGCACCTTAACGTCCATTGCTGTCGAAGTTGAACGTAATTAATGCTGGTGCGGTCGTTCTTTCGCGGATCGATCAAGCGCTTTGCAGCAAGCAATGCAATGCAAGCTAAGAGTTGGCAATAACAAGAGAGCAAGGACTTGATCCAGCTCGGGGTCTCGTATTGCGTGACTCCTTGTTGCTTGCTTGCAATGCTTGGCGTCTTGGGGGTGTACATTTTGCTGCACTCGTGCCGTGCGGTTTATATAGGAGTACCAAACGCGGGCTAAGAAATGGTTGGTGCATGGGAGTGATGGCTCCCTCGCAGTAACTAGTATTTACTATGATGTTTTCAAACTTTGACGAACCGGCCGCTTCTCGATCGTTAACTTCTTCTGTGTTTGACTGTTTGAAGGATTCTAACAACGTGCATGCTGTCATGCTGAATGTAATACTCTCTCCATCCCAAATTATAAGGCATTCCAAGAATCTTGAAGAGTCAAAGGATCTCAAGTTTGACCAAATTTATATAATAAGATAATAATATTTATGATACCAATTAAGTATCATTAGATTCTTCATTAATTATATTTTCATAGTATACCTATTTGATGTTATAAATTTTTGTAATTTTCTCTATAATTTTGGTCAAACTTAAGATGCTTTGACTCTCCAAGATTCTTAAAATGTCTTATAATTTGGAATGGAGGGAGTAACTTGAAGTCCTAGTCTACTGTACTAGTTTAACAATTCCTAACTAGATGCCGAGAACAAGCACGAGCTTGCCTGCATGGATGTATTGTCAGTACTTACTCTTTCAGCATACTGCATGCATGTAGCATGTGCGTTCAACAGTTTTGTGTTTTGAAGTGCCTGCGCTGCGCTGAACAGTGAATAGAGCTTAGGGACCAGCACGGCAGCACCATAGCTGTATGTATTATATTACTGCTATAACTTTTACATATATTTTGCCTCTAAATACATATACTAGGCTGTATACTAGTGGATTAGCAGTATATGCTACGTGACACTGCTCACACTATTACTGGTGTGTGTTTGGTAGGGCTTCTCCTCAAGTGCTCCTCTCAAAGAGTCGGAGCCAAAAAAGTGGCTCCTCCTCGAGTGCTCCGGCTCATGCTTCTCTACTATTTATAAAAAACGACTACTCCTTTAGCTTCTCCGCAGAAGCCGCTATTGGAGCCGTGCCAATCAGGCCCTACGCTACTAGTTTTAGCAAGAGTTTGTAGAAAGAGACCGTTGGTAACATGGTCTACTTTTAAAAATTATTTTCTAGAAAAATAAAATTTCTTATAAAATATTTAATCATGGGAAAAGCACACTAGCTAAGAGCACGGTTGCGCCTCTTACCTCACGAGAGTCCCCTACCACTACCCCATGTAATCATCTATGAACAAGTATAGGATGATATCATTTTGTTTTAACTTCTAAATGTTGTATTGAACATTTCGCCACTAAATGATCTCAACTAAAAAAATTCAACTATCAAGTTTTATATCTTGTCAAGTAGTACAATTTTGGTATAGTATGCATCTCCATATATGGTTGTTTGAAAATTTAAAAATATGATAATTTAAGAAGTATATTTGGGCGCCTAAATGATCTCAAATAAAAAGTTGTCAATTACAAAGTTTTAGATCTTGTTGAGCTATACAATATTGATACAAGGTTTGTCTTAATCCAACTTTGTTAAAAAATGTAACATTTTTTACACAGGATCATTATTAGAGAACATTGTTATTTCCTTTCTAGAGACTACTGATGTTTTCAACAGCCCTAGAAACTGTTTCTAGAGACGCTAGTATCTCTTACCATCTTCTAGAAATATATATACCCCTTTCGTCTCAAATTGTATGTCATTCTAGCTTTTCTAGACACATATATAGCCTTTGCTACGCATTTGTATGCATTATGTCTGTATATATAGTAAAAGCTATATATCTTGAAAAGTTAGAATGACTTACAATTTGTAATAGAGGGAGTATATTTGTATTGGCGGTTAGTAACATGAACCACCACTAGGAATGGATTTGTAATGGCAGTCGGTAACCAAAAAATAGAGGACATTTCTTTTGTAACCATCGGCAACATTCTACTTCTATAAATTAATTTTAAAGACAGTTGTTTGTCTAGAATTATTTATAGAGAACTGATTTTTAATCCAACCATTTCTTTTTTTTTGAACATCACTCCTCAGTCTTTATTCATTAATGTTTGGTCCAGCTGAATCGCAAACTACCGAACCATTTACAAAACTAGGGAGAGGATCGAAACATGTGGCTGATCCGGGTCCCAATCAAAGCTTAAACGAGCTAACTCGTGAGTACATTTATTAGACGATCTAGGAACATGTAAAACTTATACTGAAATAAAACATAACCTAATCAAATCCCTTGCTTCTCTATACAAGACAGAGGTAGGACATAGATCCATCTCGTCCGACTGCAAGGCCTTTACTGTAACCATTGAGTCAGTCTCCAAGATCAATCTTGGGATGCCTTGATTCGACGCCGCCTGTAGAGCCGCCACACATGCCTGGGCTTCTGTGCATTCGACAGCATGGACTGCTAAAATGGAACCTGATCCTGCACTAATCGCCTTCCCTTGATGATCTCTTATGATGAAGTCCCAACCCCCTTTCTTTGACTCCGATAAGAAGGAGCCATCACAGTTAGCTTTGAGTAGCCCTTCTGGTGGTCGCGTCCACCTCTATGGCTGTGGCGGCTTGTTAGTCTTCCATTGCAAATGAATATCAAGAGGAGGGGGATGGATATAGATACAAGATGCCTAGTCTGTTGGAGATTGAATGAGGATGGAGGTCATTGCTTCTTGAAATGCAAGTTCGCAGTCCATTGTTGGCGCGAAGCACTACTCGAAAATGTGCGGTCCTTGCTGCTTCAGAAGGCTTTGGCTTATGAAGTAGTGACGACCATCTTATCTTTGAATGATGACACTTGCCTCGAGGCGGCGTCGCTGATGTATGCCTGGTGGGAGGCTAGGAATAAAGCTAATGCTGGATAAGGAGTGCGACAAACGAGCCAAGTAGTCTAGCATGCTGCTATGCTGGCGGTTCAATCCAACCATTTCTAGGAAACCATCAAGATGCGTCTAAAAATCATTTCTCAACAGTTTTACTAAATCTATATAATAAATACTGACATTTCCGATACTGAATGATTATTTAATTGACCATGAATTATACTTTTATAGTACGCATATTTAGTTATAAATTTTGATAATATTTTATGTAACCAAAAGCGTCGCCTTTAATTAAATTTGGTAACAGGAAATAGCTTGGCAGGCGTTCCAGCCCTTTTCCTGAGTTGCGGCGGCAAAAACCAGTGATAATCATTCGAAAACAAAAGCCGATATCAAACGGAAGTTGCGGTCGCGGGGCAGGATATGGCTGGGCCACGTACCTTTCCACTTTCTCGATCCGCAGTGGAAACTCCACACGTTTTGCCAATTATTCCATCCGTCCCCAAAAGAACGAAATTCTAGAACAGTATCATATTTTAGTGTACCAAGTTTGACTAATTATAAATAAAAAAGTATAAATATTTATAATATCAAATAAATATTATTAGATTAATTACGAAATATATTTTCATAATAAATTGATTTAGAGTTATAAATGTGAATACTATTTATTATAAACTTAGTCAAACGTGAAACACTTTAACTGGCACGCGTACCATAGTTTCATTCATTCCCGGACAGAGGTAGTATTAAACTAGCCGCTAGGGTCGTGAGATGAACAACTCTTTATGACATGCCGCCGCATGCAAATGCGATCGCTATGTCAATATAATAAATACGTGACACGAGATGGAGCGTGAAAACACTTGTTGGGGGATTAACTCCCCCTGGCGACGGAGGTAACGCGAAGGCGGGGTGCGCGCTCAAGACCGCGGTCGAGTCATGGTGCCACCGCCAATGGAGCCTTCGGCAGTTCCTAGGCAGAGGTATCAGGTAAAGATACAACAGGAGATCCGCCCGCTAACCCTGACTTGGATATTTTGGTTTGTTTGTGCCGCTGTGCAGGATGCGCGGGAGTGGAGCCCGAGCAGAGACCTTACCTCCGCCTCCGACGGGCGGAGGTTAGACCTATGCTGTACGGGCAGAGGTTCCGGGAGCTGCTCGGCGCCCTGGAGTGTTGCTCGCAGGGATGTGTCGGGCAGGGCCAACAGGCGGGCGGTGTTCAAGATCTGAGGCAGAGGTGAAACCTCTGCCATCCAAGGGAGGAGGTCTGAACCATGCTCCTCCGGCATCAGCACTAAGGCCCCCGGAGGCCTGATGGGCCGCAAGTGTCGGCCCACCATGAAGCGGTCTTCATCACAGGAGAATGACCGGCTACCCTTGAGAGACGGGCCTAGGGAAGGTATCTACAAAGAATATACCGCCACCGTCACGAGGCAGGAATATACTTGTGATTTGTGTCAGTCGGTGCCCTATAAAATAGGGGGTTGTAAATGCTTTAAGTGGGTGGTAGGTGAATACAGTAATAAAACCCTAGCTTTCTTGGGTCCCACCTGTGCTTTCCCTAGCTTTCTTGGGTCCCACCTGTGCTTTCCCTGAGCCCACTCTTCCTCATCCTCCGCCCGCAACCCGGCGAAGGTCCCATCCAATCACACTAACCCCCCGCTGGGAACAGCTTCCCAACAACACTAGGCTAGCATCGATCCGCCAAGAAGCTCAAATGTCAATCATCAAGATATAAAGTACGTACGATTTGCAAATCGACTATATATTCATATATATATGCTTAATGAGAATAGTTTATTAAAAGTAGGGAAAAATGACCTGCTCTGTCAACTATGTTTTGTTTGAGACTATATTTGGAGAAATAGGATTGCAAATGATGCCTATCTATCTTATATTTGTCCACCAACAACCATGGTTGTACAAGTCTATATATGAACCAAAGAGAAATTGATCATATTATATATGAGGGTTCCATACACTTTAGCTATTTGAAGCATAAAGTATGCTCAAGTTTGTACACACCCTAACTTGACCTTTACAACCAGGATGTTTGGCAGATATCAGTCTAATCTAGGATTTGATCACTGGAAGGCCGTGAAGAAGACATTGCATTATTTGCAAGGAGCTAAGGATTTTACGCTCACATATAAGAAGGCGGATAACCTTGAGGTCTGGGGTTATTCAGACGCTGATTACAACAGCCATTTAGATTCCATAAAGTCCACGTCCAGAAATCTATTCACCCTATCAAGAGGAGCTATTTTGTGGAAGAGCTTCAAACACAGTATTACCGCAACATCTACGATGCATGCATAATTCATAGCTTGCTATGAATCTACGGGGAAGGACGTATGGCTTCATAATTTTATTCTTGGACTAAGAGTGGTTGACAACATATCTAAACTACTTACAATGTATTGCGATATATCATCGGCAATTCTCTGTGCAAAGGATTTGTCGGTCCAGTCTTCGAAGATGCTCATAGAGGTAGGGTTTGTGTGTGTTCATAGGGGTGATGAGTATGCATGCGTTGTGAGTGTCTGTGTTGTACCATGTAATCGCAAAAAAAAAGTCAAGTAGTGCTGCCAAACACGTTAACATTAAGTACCATGTTGTCAAAGTTGAGTCTAAAGGATCAGACAATAAAAGGTGAGCATATATATAAGTATAGAAGAAATGTTTGTGGATCTAGTAACAAAAGGCTTATCATCCAATATATTTAAGAATCATATAGTCGTCTTAGGTTTATTGGCAAGCTAGCCTCTCATTCTGGAGTAAGGGGACCATAATGCAACCATCTCTCTAAAAGACTAAGAATAGTCATTTTGAGATGGAATGATGCACTGTAGTCACTAGGTTCTAACACTTAACTGGTTGTGTAATTCTTTGGTCTTGGTGTATTGTTTCATCAAAGAATGGTTATATAAGTATTGGAATCAAGATCAAGGAGTAGAATGTTGGGTTGATCTCTAATGATGAGCTATGCATAATTAGTCTTTAAGTCCTAACATCTCTGTCTCACTTTCCAAAAGTCAACCAATTTCTAATTTGACCAAATTTATAGAAAGTAATAACATCTACACATAAGTATTACTAAATTAATTATGCTTTATATTTTCACACTAAATCATCTATTTAGAAACACAAATGTCAATACTATTTCTTATAAACTTAGCAAACTTAAAATTGATTGATTTTTTTGGAAAGCGAGATGTGCATTCTTTTTAGACGTAGGGAGAAATCTAGACACTTGATCGAACTTGCATTAGTTTGATTTAATTAGTTACAAACTGTATACTCCCTCCATCCCAAATTATAAGACGTTTGACTTTTTTGACACCAAGTTTGACCACTCGTCTTATTCAAAAATTTGTACAAAATATTAATTTTTTTATCGTGGCTTGGTATATTAATAAAAGTTCCTCAAGAATGACTTAAATTTGACTATGTTTGCACAAATTTTTTGAATAAGACGAATGGTCAAACTTGGGATCAAAAAAGTCAAACGTCTTATAATTTGGGATGGAGGGAGTATTATACAAGAGAGCCGGAGAGTGTGAGCCACTAATCATATATATAGTTCTCTTCCCGTGTGTCGGAAGACATTCAAGAATTGAATTGTGTTGAATTGGAAAAAAGTTTTAATTGATAGCTAAACATATACGCAGTATTTATCAGAGCTGCGTCACAAGATTCATCAGTGATACGCGTGCGTCGTTGCAGTTGATCCGGACATACTGAATGAAGATTTTCAGTGATAAGCTGACTTGTTCAAGCCAAATAAGCATTCCTTGGATCATTTCAACATCACTGCGCCTTAGTAAAAGTACACTTCATTTGGCACGTACGACAGAAAGCTGGGTGAAGCTTCGAAGCAAAATTTATCAGCTGCAACTTGACTCTGGGGCGAGTTTCCTTCTGGTGGCCTTTGGTGAACTGCTCAAGCCGACCGCCCATGCTGTGCATTCTACATCGTTGCCTATTATATTATAGTCGTTGCAGTTGTGAAAAAAAATAGAGAAAGTCAAAGTCTCGTTGGTTGGCTGGACATTCGAGGTGCCTCTGTTCATTCTCGAAGTCGATCGAATTCACATCCACGTCTCTCGCTTCGTAATCTCCATCCGTAGCTCCTAACGTAGTACTGTGGTCTCTGAAAGAGAAACGTCGTCTTCGTGTTGAATACTAGGAGCACCAGTCAATGAATTCTTTAAGCAGAGCATCGCAGGTCGCAGCACGGCTCTAGATCCGGTCCATCCCTCTGTGGCAATATATTGGCATATGTCATGTGTGTCCAGTTGTGCACCTACCATGTCCATCCTCTGGCAATATATTGGCATATGCCATGTGTGTCCGGTTGTGCACCTACCATGTCCATCCCTCTGGTAATATATTGGCATATGCCATGTGTAGTGTCCGGTTGTGCACCTACCATGTCCATCCCTCTGGCAATATATTGGCATATGGCCATATGCCATGTGTGTCCGGTTGTGCACCTACCATGTCCATGTCCATGTGCGACCATGGTCGATTGGCCGCGCAGCTGCTGCCCCGTCGTTTGTACCTAGTCCGGTCATCGGTTCCTGCGGCCGGGGTTCAGTTCAGTTCAGGTACGCGGCGGCGCTTGCCCGGCGATTGCCCGTGCCAGCAGGGTCCACCACCGGCCACTTGTCTGTCTGCTATGTCAGCGTTACCTAACCATGGTCGTGCTCTTAGACGCGCAGCACAGGGTCAAGTCAGATCCCACACTATATTATCTGTTTATTTGACGAATTTTCTGGCTAGACCTGGAGTGAGATTTACAAGAGTAGCTTGCGTTGGTAGACGAAGAAAGAATATTTTGGTGCATTTCTATATTCGTTCACTCAGTATCTTGATAGCCGGCGACGGCGAATACTCGGCATTTGCATTTCAATGCTACGGTGTCTTGCATTCTTGCTTTATTTGCTGCTACTTTGCTAGCCGGCGGCAGCTGGCAGCAGCACGTAGTAGCTAGCAGATTAGCTGCGAGCGACCGTGGTCAGGGGTAGTTAGCTAGGGTCTAGGGACTTTGAGGTATTTCCGACTGTGTGAACTCACGCTGCTTGCTTTACTGACGGAGAGTGCTAACCTGATCCATCAAGGACTTGAACCGATCGTCTTCCTCGTCAGCTGTTCGCCTGTTCTGTCGTTTACAAGCGATTATGTTGATCGGTCACCAGCCTGTTTTTCACTCAGGTCATTGCTAGGACCGCGCGCGTTTACGTACCCTTATCATTAGTCCTCCGTAATCCGTATTATATATATCCGGAATTTTTTTTGCGAGCATATATCCGGAAAAATTTAAAAATGACTGTTCTTCACCTGCAACTCTCTCTTCCCATCGGAAACGAATATACAAGCTTTTGACATTCCTGCAAAGCAGATCTTTCGAAAAGAGACATTCCTGCAAGCACACCATCATCGAAGGTTATTATAGGGCCGCAGCCGCAAGAAAACAAGAAAAGAAGCTTACTATATATATATATATATAGGAGTTTATTGAAGTTCCCATCAAGCAGTGTTGAAGCAGCACGGTCAAATGTTTGTGAGCGCGCGGGCATGTGATCATCACGGCTTACATACTGATGTGTTCGGTGATGGCAATTAACAAAGTGCAACAATGGAGCATATGCATGGCTAGTCAGAAATATCTTTACTACACCGCTTGTTAGTCTAGAGTTCCAGACAATATACAGAGGCGGCCGCCGCCGTCAGCCGTGTCTGAATGCACGCACGCGGCCCGCCGTCAGCTGTCTCTCGCCACCAACTGCTGCGGTCTGTTCCTGGCTTTCAGCAGCTGGACGTTGAGTTTCTTTCTCCAGCACCACTGGACTTGGCCGCCCCTACGTGGAGGACTGTGGAGTTCAGGAGCCAGCATGTGCTGCGTGCATATTGCATGTGTCTATCCGGCCAGCCAGTCGCCGTCGTCGAGACGTGGGCACGCGGTTGAGTCGTCCGGTGCAATTTAATTTTCCTCACCACGTCGACGACGGCCACGTCAAAGATTTTGTAACCGTTTCCATGTCTGATGACGCATCGGAATTCCAATCCCGATCCAACGGTCATCGCGGCCGAGATTAGGACGATATGCACAAGCACACGGTCATCCACGTCGATGCACGGTCACGAAACTGCGACTGAGAATACGGAAACAGGCCGCGTAGAAGCAGCCGCGCACGCCGGGGCACCTACTCCGTTCTTGTTATAAGAGCATCTCCGAGAGACGAGGTAAATCGTTTTGTAAATGTAAGTATGGCTGTTATTAGAGAAAAATCATCTCCAACAGATTTTCTATGTGGCTCTCCAAATTGGATAGCTGGCCATCCTTGGACTTCTGCTATCCAAACATGGATAGCCTGTGCCGCTCGCCATTCGGCCTCTGCATGCGTCAGCGAATCCTTCCCCGCGCGAGAGGCCTCCTTCCCGCGCGCTACTCTCTTGTTCCCGCACGAACGCGACCACGCCACACGCGTCTTCAGCTTCCTCCTCCACGGCCCTTGCGCCCGTTCTCCAATCCCCAACCAATCACCGGCGGTGTGCGAGATATCCCTGCGTGCCCTGATGGCTGGGGCGACTCTGCCCCTTCCGTGTGGCCTGTTGGACGTGAGCGTTGATGATGCCTGGGCAGCCAGCAACCAGCGGGCAGGCCCCTGCTGCTGCAGAACTTGAGTTCCAAGCGGCGTCGAGATCGATAGTCTATGTGACGTTCCGAAAAGAGAGCGGACGGGATCGGGATGGATCCCAAGACAAAAACAATCTGGTGACGTGGCAAGTTTAAATACAGAGAGTCTCAATTTAGATAGTCTGTTGGAGTAGTTTATTTTTTTAAGACAGATTCATTTTAAAAAAATGGCTAAATCACTAAATTTAAATATTCCTTTTGGCTAATATGTTGGAGATGCTCTTACTAGCATGTTCATTCTAAAAAAATTTATTAATTCGGTCAATTCTAATCATCACTATATTAACTACCCCATGTCCAGTCAATCTTTATTCAACAAGGTTGTCTAAAACTTTACGTTACATAAATATTGAAAAATTGTGGATAAATTTAATGCACATAACTTTTTTTCAACCAATTCAGGAGGAGTTCCCACCTACTTATATTGAACCGAAGGAGCCAAAAGCTCGAATAGATACAACATACTTTCGGCATACCAGAAGGTGTACAAAGTATGGAGGGGTGTGGAGAGACATAGTAGAGAGAACAAAAGATCGTTAAAGCGTCTCAGCGCAGGTCACAGGCAAGCCATGGCACCACCCGTAAGATAACCACCAATCAGCGAAGAAAGCCACCACCGAACAACATACTCGCCGACACACCACGGTTATTGTGCAACCACACCACCCCTCGTAGCTACGCCGATCCAAAGCCATTCTCTGTGATGGAGCACAATGGAAAGATGACTAAAGGTGGTGAGAAACACGCCAACCAGAGGCCACACCAGAGATGACAACCTCCCTCTAAGCAGAAGGAAACACCTTTTGCAACACATCCATGCTCCATGTACCGTCATCCAACGCTGAAACAAGGGGATGAATCCTTGAAGCGGGATGATGAAAGAGGTGGACAGCCACCCGGCATAAGATTTGATGACACCACCAATAGAAGACCACCGACGGAGTAGGGGCGCCAAAGGTGGACACTCACCAGGTCATGACAGGAGTTGAACTCGCAATGCCAGCCATGTCCGAGAAGTGTACCAACTCAAGGACATTCACCGATTGCCAAAAAAGAGCCACCATCAAACAACATACTCGCCAGAAGACTACAACTATTGCACATCCACACCACCCATCGTGGCTATACCGCTCTTTTGTTGCCCGCCACCTGAGGGAGCACAACCAGAATAGGGACAAAAGGTGGGAAGATGCACTCAAACCGAAGCCCACCTGAGATGACGACCTCCCTTCAAGTTGGCGGCGTCACCAGTTGAAGCACATCCAAGCTCCATGTACCACCATCCAGGCTACATGAGATGGAAGCCATGAAGGGGAGTGAAAGAAGAGGTGGATCAAAGTCAACCTGGCATTTGATTTGGTGACGCCACCAACAAGGAGAGCGCCGATGGAGTAGAGGTGTCGAAGATAGACACTCAGCTGAATAACAGTAGCCGTCGCCAGGCTATGGGGAAGGATGTATGACTTAAGAATTTAATTCCTAGACTAAGAGTGGTTGACAACATATTTAAGCCACTTACAATATATTGCAATAATTTACCAGCAATTCTCTATGCAACTAAAGCAAGTCAAGTAGTGCTGCCAAACACATTAACATTAAGTAGCATGTTCTGAAAGATTGAGTCCAGGATCAGTCGATAAAAGTTGAGCATATATATAAGTATAGAAGAAATTCTTGTGGATCTAGTAACAAAAGGTTTATCATCCAACATATTTAAGAATCATATAGTCGTCTTAGGTTTATTTGGCAAGCTAGCCTCTCATTCTAGAGTAAGGGGACCATAATGCAACCATATCTCTAAAAGACTAAGAATAGTCATTTTGAGATGGAATGGTGCACTGTAGTCACTAGACTCAATAACATTTAACTGGTTGTGTAATTCTTTGGTCTTGGTGTTTGTTTCATCAAAGAATGGTTATATAAGTATTAGAATCATGATCAACAGGGAGAATGTTGGGTCGACACTAAATCTATTTTAAAACACAAATGTCAATACTATTTCAACTTCACAAACTTAAAATTGATTGATTTTTTTGGAAGCGAGATGTGCATTCTTTTTTGACGTAGGGAGCAATCTAGACCCTTCAACTTGCATTAGTTTGATCTAATTAGTTACAAGGGCTTTGTTGTGGTACACCAAAATGACTATGAGCCGCTCATTTAATTAGATCGGATGGTCCGAATCATCTATTACTTTCTAGGAGGTAATATGTGAAATAAGGAAAGTTTTAGGTATAAAAATCTTTTTTAGATCTAATTGATGCATATATGATCTATTAGATATAGTGAATCTTTTTATTTTGCAACTTTAAATATAACAAAACTTAATTACAATAAACTAACTATTTTTTGAAGCACATGTTAGTCATGCAAACTAACGTACGTGTATAATGTGCACAACGTACATGTACCAATGCACGTGCATGAAACTTTATGTGCATATATAAAACTTTATTGTAGCTACATGTTTTATTAGAAGGCCCTCGATTATATAATATAGTTTTAACCAAGTTAGTATAATGTCCATACTCAATTATATAATATGTTATCGTGTAATATATTTTAGATCCCTAAAGTTTATGACTCAATTAACATGTTAGTTGTTGATATTTTTATGTATGTAATATATATTTTTGTAGTTAAGTCACGCAAAAGGAAGGATACGGCCATGCGCATGATGAAAAAGGATAGAGCTGCATGCCCGTGTCTCCCTTGATCAAAGGGATTTGAGAATATTTTTTTATTTTTCTAGTTTAATTAATTAATTTTAGAATCTAAAAAAATTAATGGTTTGGATTTATTTGAGGTATTACCTCCTAGTAAGTAAGAGATATACTGTAGCATTGCCCAGTTACAAACTATACATTATACAAGAGAGCCGGAGGGTGAGCCACTGATGATATATAGTTCTATTCCCTTGTCGGAAGAAATTCAAGAACTAAATCGTGTTGACTCAAAATTTGATGCACCTACCTGGGCTGCATCCAAACAAGCCCTCAGTGGTACATGTGCGTCATCGCAATTGATCCGGACGTACTGAGGCTTTGTTTAGATTGAAAGTTTTTTCAATCCGATGAATAGTACTATTTTCGTCTTATTTAACAAATATTGTCCAATCATAGACCAACTAGGCTCAAAAGATTCATCTCGTGATTTCCAACTAAACTGTGTAATTAATTATTTTTTTACCTACATTTAATACTCTATGCAAACGACTAAAAATTGATGTGATGGAGAGAGAATGAAAAAACTTGGAATTTTGAGGGGAACTAAACAAGGGCTGAATGAAGATTTTTAGTGATATAAGCTGACTTGTCCAAGCCAGATAAGCACTCCTTCAAATCATTTCAACATCACTGCGCTTTAGTAAAAAGTACACTCCATTTGGGCTTTGGCACGTACGGCAGAAAGTGGGGTGAAGCTTCCAAGCATAATTTATCAGCTGCAACTTGACTCTGGGGTGAGCTTCCTTCTGGAGGCCTTCGATGCAGGTGGCTGAACTGCTGAAGCCGCCGGTCCGTGCATTTTACGTCGTTGCCTATTACTCCATATTAGTCGCAGTTGTGAAAAAAAGGAAAAAAGCAAATTCGAGCTGATGGTTTCTGCGGCTGATAAGCCGACTAAAACTAATTTGTTGTGAGAGAAAAACATAGTTCCATGACTGTCAGGCTGATAAGTTCAAACAAACATGGCTGTCTCGTTGGTTGGCTGGACATTCGAGGTGCCTGTTCATGCTCGAAGTCGGTCGAATTCACATCCACGTCCCCTTCGTAATCTCCATCCGCAGCTCTCCTAACATACCGTGGTCTCTAAAAGAGAAACGTAGGCCCTGTTCATCCGGCTTATAATCCGTACTTTTCAGCTTGTTTTTTCAGTCGGAACAATGTTTTTTTCTCACAACAAATCAGCTAACTATGTTTTTCAGCCGCCTTCATGTTGAATACTAGGAGTACCCGTCAATTCTTTGCCTTGAAGCAGAGCATCGCATGCAGCACGACGGCGCTAGCTCCGGTCCATCCCTCTGGCAATTGGAATGCCATCAGGGGCGGAGACAAGGGGGGCGCGCAGGGGCCTGAACCCCCCAATGGTCCACCAGATTCATTAATACAAGTTTTTAAGTACGTTTAATTAGGCCCAGAAACTTGGAGTCACATTTGATCTATTCGGTGAATTCGAAGAGATACGACTAATCCTCCGCGGCTCCGCGCTTGCTGGCTAATCCTCCGTGTCTCCCAGCGACTCTTCATCTCCATCTGCCGCAGACTGCAGTCCTTCAGAGTCAGAGGCAAGCTTTGCAGGTATTGCCGCTGTCCGGCGGATTGCGGAAGGTGCCAAGCCACCAGGTCCCGCAGACTGCAAGCCATTGTGGCTGTCCGGCGGATTGCGGAAGGTGCGAAGCCACCAGGTATTGGCCTATTGCTGCAATACTGAGTAAATTAGTTTATTTGTTTTTTCTCCTTTCATTGTTTGTCTGTTTCTGTTTCATTTCAATGATCACAGTCAGTTGTTAATTCTTTGGCTTTTTTCCTTTTCAATTGTTTAGCATTTGATCCAGAATTCAAGATGAAGAGATCAAGATCAACAAGGATCGATAGTTTTTTTAAGCCGGGATCAAGCTCTGGCAATGGCAATGGGGAAAACACTAATGCAATCAATAGCAATGATCAGCATATAGAAGTACAGCCGATTGTTGAGCAAACTCCTGTTCAAGGTACTCGTACTGCTGCTCAGGGTGCTGCTCCCTCCCTAGCAGAGCCAGAACCATAACCAGCAAGAGTTGTAACTACGGCATTTGAGAGGGATCCAGGCAAGCGTGCTCAAATAAAGAATCTCCCACCTGCACAACAAGATGAAGCTCTACGGTTTTATATATCTGAGGGTCCCTATCAGCCAATATTGGCAGATTATCCATTTAAGGGTCCTGTAGAGCACCATCGTCGATTTAACTTGAGTATTCACCACACACAGATCATGCATATTGCCTGCCATGTTTTCTCTTTTCAAAAAAACCTTCAGGGAGGTGTGGCTCTAACACATTTACAGTTAAGGGATTTCAAAGTTGGAAGAAGGTCAATGATGGAGATAAGTGTTCTTTTCTCACTCACATGGGCCGCGATGCTAGTTCAGCTCATAATTATTCAGTTCAGTGTTTTAATAATCTCAAAAATAGTATGGCTCATATTGACAAGGTGATTGTTAGACAAAATGAGAAAATTGTCGCAGATGCAACACTCAGGATTAGTACTATAATTGATTGCCTTAGGTAATTTATATTGTATACAACAGTTTCCTTACTAATTAAAATTTTATATGCACTCAGTATACAATCTAATGAGTGTTTTTGTTTTTTATATGTTATCAGGTTTTTGACACTTCAAGCATGTGCACTTAGAGGTCATGATGAGTCTCCAGATTCTATGAATCAAGGCAATTTTCTTGAACTGGTGAAACTATTGGCCTCTTATAACAAGGATGTGAAAGCTGTTGTGTTAGAAAATGCACCAAGAAATACAAAGTATACTTCCCTAGATGTCCAGAACGAAATTCTAAGCATATATGCTAGAAAAGTGCAGGTTGCAATTAGAGAAGAAATTGGGAATAGCAAGTTTTGTATAATGGTTGATGAAGCTCGGGATGAATCTAAAAAGGAACAGATGGCTATTGTTATTCGCTTTGTCAGCAAAGAAGGACATATAATGGAGCGTTTCCTTGACCTTATTCATGTAAAGGACACAGCTGCAGTGACACTTAAGGAGTCAATCTATGCTGTTCTAGCAGATAATAACTTGAGTGTGAATGATATTAGAGGTCAAGGCTATGATGGGGCAAGCAACATGAGAGGAGAGTGGAATGGTTTGAAGGCTCTAATTCTTGGTGATTGCCCGTATGCATATTACATTCACTGCATGGCCATCAACTCCAGCTGGCCCTTGTTGCAGCATCACGTGAGGTACATGAGGTGCACAACTTTTTCCAGAATGCTAATTTTATCATAAATGTTGTTAGTGCTTCTACTAAGCGTAACGATGAGTTACTAGCAAAGCAAGCTACAGATATTGCTCGTGAAATTGAACTGGGAGAACTTGATACAGGAAGAGGGGAAAATCAGATGGTGTCTTTGCATAGGCCGGGGGATACTATATGGAGTTCGCATTATAAGTCAATCCTGAGTTTAAAAAAGATGTTTGGTGCCACAGTTAATGTTCTGCGTAGCATTGCAAATGACCGTTCTGTTACCAGATATTCTAGGGGATGCTGGAGGTGCTCTCCGAATTATTGTGACATTTGATTTTGTGTTTATTCTACATATGATGGAAAAGATAATGAAGATCACAGATGTGTTGTGCCAAACTCTCCAGAAGGAATCTCTTGATATTGTAAATGCAATTGATTGCGTTTCTAACACAAAATCATTGCTTAGTGACTTGAGAAATGATGGCTGGGAACCACTTCTTGAGGAGGTCAAAGCCTTTTGTGACAAGCACGAGATTGAGATTCCGGATTTAAATCGCAAGTAAGTTATTATCTTGCCTTCATTTTTTATATGAGCAAAAATACATATTCTTTTTATTCTTATGATACATGTCAAAATTTGTAGGTATGTGGATGTGACCAAATCTCGGAATAAACATGATAACACCACCACACTTCACCATTATAAAATAGATGTGTTTAATGTTGCAGTGGATCAACAGTTGATTGAGTTGGAAGATCGATTCAGTTCTCAAGCAACAGAGCTTCTATCACTTTGTGTCTCACTAGATCCAAGAAAAGATGGCTTTGACATTTCAAAGATAAGTACACTGGTGGAAAAGTACTATCCTGCTGATTTTTCAAGTCAAGAACAAGCTCAATTGGAGTGTCAACTACCACATTTTCAGCTTGATGTATGCAACTATCTAGAGCTAAGTACATTGCCATCACTTGCTGATATAACAAAGGGACTAGTGAGATTAGGTAAAAATTCTTTTTATCCCATGGTTGATAGATTGCTCAGATTAGTTATAACTCTTCCAGTGTCAACAACGACTACTGAGAGTCTTTTCAGCCGCGAAACTTGCGAAGACACGTACGAGGACTAAAATGGGAGATGGTTATTTGCGAAGCTACATGATGATTTATATTGAAAGGGATTTGGCAGCCAAGATTAGTTCCAGTGAGATTATCAAATCTTATGATCTAGTTGGTAATCGTCGTGGTAAATTCAAGTTAGTGGAGATGTAATTGAAGTACCTTTCTTTTATGTTACTAGACATATGCGACATTATATGGCCATATGGGTTATGAACTTATGATTGAACTTATATGATATATGCCTATGTTTAATTATACATGTGTATGAGCCCCTTATGAACTTATGATTGAACTTATATGATATATGCGTATGTTTAATTATACATGTGTATGTGCCCCCCCTATCTAGATCCTGGCTCCGCTCCTGAATGCCATGTGTGTGTCCGGTTGTGCACCTACCATGCATGTCCATGTGCGACACAATCCAACTTCGCTAGCGACGGCGAATGTCTCGTGGATTGTTGTGTCGCGCTCCATGGGAGTATCCGAGTATGGGACCAGCATGACCGAGATAATTTGGTTGGCCGCAGCTGCTGGCTGCTGCCCCATTGTTTCTACCCGGCCCGGTCACCGATGTTTCCTGGCTTCCTGCACGCAGCACTTGCCCGACGACTGCCCGTGCTGCCAGTGCCAGCAGCCCTGCCGGTCCACCGGCTACTTATTGTGTAGTTCCTACTATGCCATTTCTTTCTGCGTCACCTAACGTCCCAGCCAGGGTCGTGCTACCAGACGCAGAGGGTCAAGTTAGATCCCACTATATTATCTGTTTAGTTGACGAATTTTCTGCCTAGACCTGGAGTGAGATACAAGAGGTCAAGAGGACGAAGCTTGTGTGTTGGTAGACGAAGAATTAATATTTTGCTGCATTTCTATATATTCACTCCTCAGTGTCTTGCTAGCCGGCAACGGCGAATACTCGGCATTTGCATTTTGATACTACAGTGTCTCGCATTCTTGCTAGCTGGCAGCAGCACGTAGTAGATTAGCTTCGAGCGACCGTGGTCAGGGCCTCAGGGGTAGTTAGCTAGGTATTTCCGAGTGTGTGAACTCACGCTGCTTTATTGACGGAGAGTGCAAACCTAGTCCGTGAAGGATATTTTCCTAGTCAATTTGTGAACACAAGGTTCAAATGTGCCTTTGTGTTTTGTTTTCTGATGAGTAATTGTCAACGTGATTCACGAAGAAAGTTGAGTGGTGACTAACCCTACCATGGCGAAAGCTATGTGTGCGACACATGTCTCTTGGCTTGTGTGTGTGCAGGTGTGGAGCTCGGAGGCGGTGGTCGACGGCGGGGTGAAGGTCAAGTAGAGACGTGCCATGCCGATGGACCGGGAGTGGTGAAGGGCAGACGTGAGACTTGGACCGAGGGACCAGGAGGCCGGGTGACCAGCCGCGGTGGCTGACATCTGGGACATCGACAAGCGTAAGTGTACATGGGAGTGACCGTGTTGACCGAGTCAAGATGGAGGACGTGCAAGTCGAGCGGGGCTCAGAGGACTTGGCGGCCGGCCGGTCGAGGATGGCGGTGACACGTGTCGAGGCGGGGGGCGTGTATGGAGTACGCTACTCGCAAGCAGGTTTGGTGGTTTGGGCCTCAAAACAATCGGTGGCGGGTTTACGGGTTTGGGCCTCAAAACCTGGGCGGAGGTTCCGAGGAGGAACGGACGGCATGTGGCGGCATCAGAGAGTTCGCGTTGAGGCGAAGCTACTAATGAAGAGGCGCGGTGGCCGTCAGATGAAGATGAGACCGGATTGGACCATAACGCCCTTGGGCTAAGTGGTTTGACTCAATTGTATCCAGGGGCAAAACTAGGATTGTGTAATAGCCCTGTTAAATAGGATGAGGGAGCCCCCATCTCCCTCACCTCCTCCATTTGCATTTTCCTTCATCCTTGTTAGGGTTTTCCCTCCCCTTAGGTGCTTGTGAGAGAGAGGTACAATAATCCATGTGTTTAGTGTAAGAACCAAGAATTCAAGTAGAAAAGGAGGTCCCGAATCCTCCTTGTGTCCTCCGGGATTTGGAAGAAGTTTTGTTCTTATGATTTGTGATGTGTTCTTCACGTTCTTCTTCTTCCCCCCTTTCATTTTTGACCCGATTCTTTGTTTCTAGACCATTTTGGTTCGTTCTTGTTGCCTTAATTTGAGCTATGACGTGAGTTGAGACTTTCCACTGAAGGAAATCAACCAATTCCTCACGAGCTCGCAGATCGGGCGATTTCTCGGTCTAGGTCTCAAGAACCGGTGTTTTTCGTTCTTCTTCAATCTCTCATTGATAGGCTTGAAATTGAGTGTTAATGTCTTGAAGATATTTTCTCAACACTCCCAAGAACCTACCTATAAAGTTTCAAGTCAATCCGAGTTGTTTTGATCGAGTTTTGACCCGTTCTTCCTTGGTCCGTGCTGCTGTTTCTAGACAGCGCGGAGCCTCCGAAAAAAAACACGAAACCTCCGGGACGCGGAGCCTTCGGGGAAAAATACGGAACCTCTAGGAATCTCTAGACCGCGGAGCCTCTGAGGGAAAACACGGAGCCTCCGCACCTGTTGCTGAAAATTTATGTTTGGGCTCTCCGAGTGCTCGTTTTGAGATCCGTCTTTTGCTTTGATTTTCTAGCGTCTCAAGGATCTTTTTCTAAGTACTCTTGTTACCAGTTGGCATGGGTACTTTGGGTTGGGAACTCGCTTCCTCTTCATAGGAGTTGAGTAACTCTTTTTTGCCTCTCGATTTAGTTCTTGTTTCGTGCTTGTTTGTGGTGTCCCACTATGTTCCTAGGGAACATCCACCCACTAGTTGGGTCGTGGATATCACGGTGTTTTATTCACACATTTGGTGGTGATTTTGGCATAGTAGCCAATTATTTTCAAAAGAAATTTTTGACTCCCATTCACCCCCCTCTAGTCGCCGTTTTCGGTCCTTCAATTAGTATCGGAGCCGGTTAAGGATCATTCCACCTTAATTGGTCCATGATCCATGAAGGCGACATAGAGCGTGGTTCCGGCAAACCACCGTTCTTTGATGGAACAAACTATTCCTATTGGAAGATCCACATATTCGCGCATCTCTAGGGGATTGATTGGCTTGTTTAGGAAATCTACGAGGATGCTACCTACGTTGTGCTTGAAGCCCGTGCTCGTGTCACACAAGATCAAAAAGATTGGCACAATGCTAATAGCAGAGCTCATGCAGTTCTTTTCTCGAGTCTTTCGCTTCATGAGTTCGAGAGTCTCTGATTGTACTACCGCTCGGGAGATCTAGGTGAGGCTTCAGAGCTATCACGAGGGGACCGCACAGGTCAAAATAGACTCTACGAGACGTACAAGAGGGAGTATGAGAACTTCACCCAACTTGATGGCGAGTCCATTGATGCCATGTTTTCTCGCTTTCAGACCATCGTCAACAAGATGCAAGCAAACATGGCACAGTTACCTTATGACGATCATGAGAGGGCACTCAAGATTCTATATGCCCTAGATCAGAAGGTATGGGATGTGAAGGTGTCCACGTCATTGAGTCTGCAAGCTATGATACCCTCACCGTGGATGTGCTTTTCAGCAAGCTCAAGTCCACCGAGATCGACTACCAAACCCAAGCCAAGTTCAAGAATCTCTCTACACCGACTATGATTTTGGTCTTAGGTAATGGCTCAAGTCCTTTAGCTAACCCCTCACAGATGTTGTTTTCCTTGTCTTCTTTGGTGTCTATCACAGAGGAGCAATTGGAGGCCCTTGGGGACGACAAGCTGGCGTTGATCATCAGCTGGTTCTCGTAGTTTCACAACAACTGCTTGAATCGCCAGCGTGGTGGTGGTCCAAAGGAAGGATGCTATGGCTGTGGAGATCCCAACCACTTCATCGCCCACTGCCCCAAGAAGAACAAGCACTCCTCCGACAAGTATGACTCCAGCAAGCGCAAGGACAAGCACGACTACAGTTCCAAGCACAAATCGAACGGAGGATTTGACAAGGAGACGTTGAAGAAGTACTTCAAGAAGGCCAAGGCTCAAGAGTGTTCCTTCCTCGCCTCTCTCAGTGACCTCAACAACAACACCAATGACGACCAGTCTTCTTCTCTCTCGAGCGATGTTGAGTACGAGAAGAGATATGAGGACAAGTTGACCGGGCTTTGTTTCTTCGCCAAGTCTATCCACGAAGGCTACTGCACCATGGGCGTGGATAAAGGGGTGAAGCTCAACAAGGACGTGCTTCTCAGCGATGATGACTCTACCGAGGTAAAACCCACCGTCGATGCTCTTATTACCGAGCTTGATATCATGACTGATACTTTGATGAGTCAAGATAAGCTGCTAAAATGTGCTGCTAGTGAGAGGAAAGAGTTTAAAGACAAGCTAGACATTATGGAGAAGGAGCTTGAGGAAGCTAAGAAGCTTGTCATTCATGTGTCTGACGAGGTTGAGTGTGATGAATGTGTTGTTTATATGACCAACTTTTCTGAGTTGCAATCTAAGTATGTTGTCTTGTTAGATGAGAATGATGAGCTGAAGGATAGGTCTAGCTTGTTGGGTGCATGCAAGTCTTGTTCAGGCTTGCAATCTGAGCTGGCAGAGAAGAATGTCAAGATCCTTGCTCTTGAGAAGACCAGTTCAAATAGCACGGTTGTTGAGTGTGCACGTTGTGAGAGTTTGGTGTTAGAGCTTGAGTCTTGCAGGTAGGACAAAATGAGATCCGAGGAAGACAACACATACCTTCGGTCCATCTTAAATTGGGTGTCTTATAGTGAGCCACAGTTGGGCATGATGATGAGCCAGTTCAGACGGAAAACTAGGACATCGGGAGTAGGCTTTGCTCTAGGTGGGAAGGGTGAACATGTCTATGGCAAAGTTGGTGAGTTCAGTGGTTTGAGCCCAAGTGAGAAACCTTCCACTACTCCCAAATTGATCAAGATCAATCCATCTAAGCCTATCGAACCCACTTGAAAGATGAGGTGTTTGAAGAACCTCCAAGAGCTCCACCCCAGAAGCAAGTTTGGGTTCCAAAACCAAACCATCTCAGGAACCCACTTGACACTCTATCGAACATCTCTGAGGATTCCCTTCCTAAAGCCAAAAAGCTACTAAGAGTGACACATACCCACAAGAAAGTGAGCCAACAACCACCCAAGAGAGAAGTGAGGTATCACTGTGACTACTGCCATAGGGATGGTCACCTTGTTGAGTTTTGGTTCAGGAGAAAGAGAGATGAGCGGCGAGCGTATGAGTTGAACAACCGGAATATGTACTACCCGCCCCATGACATACATGTGCCGCCTATTCAGAGGCGCAATGCTAGGCCTCGAGGGGCAAAGCCTCAAGGTGCTAGGCCTTAGGTTGCGAGACCACGCGGTGGTCGTGCCCGGCGTGGTTCAGGTCGTGAGCAATATGGCTGTGGACCTCGTGGCGGTGGCTTTTAGTCTTATAGCTCTAGCAGACCACGCTTTCCCCCACATGGTGCCCGCTTTCCTCAAATAGGAAATGTCATTTTTGGTATTTTTCCTAACACTTTTCAGGGCAAACGAGGCAACACTGGTATCCTTCACAGTTTACTAACCCCAGCGTTGCGCCATTTGCTCATCCCATGTCTTTCTATTGATGTAGGATGGAGGCCTAGAGAACACGTGGCTCATTGATTCTAGCTGTTCGCATCACATGATCGGAAGTTCAAAATGGTTCTCCAGCCTCGACCCCGTGTAATGTAAGGAGTACATCACATTCGGGGACAATAGCAAAGGTAAGGTGCTTTCTCGTAGGACCATTCGGGTCAACGAGAGTTTTGTCTTGAAGGATGTTGCTTTAGTTTCAAATTTGCATTTCAATTTGCTTTCTGTTTCACAACTCCTTCAAGATGGTTTTGAAGTGCGCTTTAAGACTAGCTTGTCTTGAGTTCTTGATTCCCAGGAAAATCTTGTGTGCCAGATTGTCCCTTGTGGCCATGTCTTTCGAGCCAATTTTTCTCACTCCTTTGGCTCTTCTCGATGTTTGGTGGTCGGATCCTCCTCTAAGCTTTGGAAGTGGCATAGGAGACTGGTTCACTTGAGCTTTGACTTACTAGCTAGGTTGAGCTCACTTGACTTAATCCGAGGATTGCCCAAGTTAAAATTTGAGAAGGATTTGTTGTGTCATCCGTGTCGTCATGGGAAGATGTGTAACATCCCAGATGTTAAAAGCAACTAAAACTTGGTCATGAGCATCATCTTGCATAATTATCAAAGCATTGTTGTATACATGCACCATATGTTTCAAGTAAAGTACTCATGTGTTTCATGCGTTGCTTTACCATGTTGCATTTATAAGGGTTCATATGTTACCTAACAATGTTTCACATAATATGTTATGTTTCACATACACATGAAATGTGGTTATAAGTGTCAAATAGTGCTTAGTGATCTTTGTTAATTTATATAAGAGAATTTGCTTAAACAAATAAAATTTGGTAAATATAAACTTTATACTTCAAAGCATGTTCTATGTTATGACATCAAAGTTTGGTAATAATTATAAGTCAAATATGTTAAAAATTGAGTCCCAATATTGAATCTTATAACTAATTTCTATACTTAGCCATTTATAGTTAAGTGATTGTTCTTAGTTATAAAGTTCAATATTTGGCACTTTATTAAATGAAAGTTCATAAATAGAATATGCCCAACTTTTATTTCCTTGATTGGTGTAATGCTTAAGCCTTGTGTTACACCCATTTATCGACCAAATGGAATGCTTACCCTTATGTGCGCCCAGAGATCAATCACACATAAGTTCACAAATTATAACAGAAGTATCATGGCAAATGTTATTACATCACGATATTTAAACACTTAGTCTTAACACAAATGTAGCGGAAGTATAAATAAAAATCTCTCGTGGTAGCTCCAGTCATAGGTACATTGACTGGTTGACAGCAAGACTAGTAATCCTCAGGGAAATAGGCGTAGTAGTCGCTATTACCTCCATCTGTTACCCATCCGGGATTTTTATCCAAATAAGAGAAATAAACAAGCGTAAGTACATCTCGTACTCAACAAGTATAACATGGGGTTCATGAGGCTCAAAAAGGCATAATCATTGGTTTATCAGCATGTAGCTTTTAGTTAACATGATTTTAGCATATCAATAGCATCAAAAGGTCTCAATGTAAACAATAAACATATGATCCATGTGAAATGATTAATGAATAGCAAAAACATAACCATAAACAATTATTCAACTATTCCATAAGGGTCCAAGGCCACTCGTGACCGTGAGCACGGCTGTTATAACAGTTCTACACTCTGCAGAGGTTGTACACTTTCACTGTGAGTCGTGTTACCCAAATGCCCGGGTTAATTACTCCCAAAACACTACCAAGGTGAGCAGGCAGGGTAAACACTATGAAGTCTTTCGAAGGTTTGTCTAACAAGTTAGGGCCATTAGATTCACTCGGCAAACAGATGTAGAGCCCCCCTTCCAAATGGCACAATAACCCGCAGCCTATACACATAAGGACAGAGGCCGCACTATACCCGATTCGTCAAGCCATTCTTACGCCAAAAAGGTTACCTCTAACAAGCTAGAAAAGGTCCTTCTATATGACTAAAGCCAGAGCCATATAGCCCCCACAGTTGTACTGTAAATCCCGGATTGTCGCTTATAGATGAGTCCTTATGGAGAGCAATTAGAGCATCAAAAGTAACCCACATGCTCTAATCCCCTTTAAACAATAATCAAAATCATCTTTTAATGTTTATTGCATATTCCTCTAATCAATTTACATGATCATAGTCCATGTTTAAGCACTAGCCATACTAATCAATGCATCATAATGGGTACCAAGGTATAGGATCAATCGCTAAGTCATCCTTAACAAGGAATAAATGCATAATGATATTAATTGCATAAGGTGAATAGGACAACAAGGATAATCCCATGCTATACTTGCCTTGCTCAAACTGGTCCTGAAGATCTTGCTCGTAATAAGGCTCTTGATCTCCAACGAATTGCTCACCGTCTATACTCGATCAACCATTATCAACAACACACATCCAGAGGCAATCATGCATAGACAAACAAGGCTATAATTAGAACAATACACCAACAGTAAGAAAATAAGATAAAAAGTCTTTAAAACGAATCTACAACTCGCTAGGATCACACAGACGCGAAGATCACGAAAAACGAAGCTAAAACGACAAAGTTATGAATTTCCAAAGATTTCCTATAGAAAAATAAATACTTTAATTAAAACTTGAAAATAAATTAATCCAAACCTACTGTATAGTTGTTTCATTAGATAGAACTCTCAAATATGAATCTAACGCAATTTGAATGGATCAAATCGGAGTTAAAACGAAGATTCTACGACTAAAACAAACTGAGTGGCAAAACTGTAAATATCAGAAAGCGTATTTTTCTTTTTCCGAAACGAATTACGTTTTTATTTAATCAAAACGTATTTTCCCGGTTTACGCTTTGGACCGTGGGTTAGATATTTGAAAACCCCAGGGGCTCTTTAACAAAATTACCAGCCGAACCGTTATCGGCTAATCTCAGCCGTAGGATCTAAAGCGAACGGCTCGGATGGGATCGGAGGATGAGCCGGCGGCGCTCCGGCCGGACTTCACCGAGACGACGACTCACGCGGCGGCGCCATGGCCGGAAATCGCCAAACCTTGATACGGTGCACAAAATCGCGAAGCAAGTACACCCACGGCTAGCTAACTCCAAGGCAAACTTACCCACGGCAAGATTGAGGCCAAGAACAAGGCGAGGGAGGCGTGCGGCTTGATATGGCGGGCGGTGGAACCCGAACTCGCGGTTAGCTAACCCTAGGCCTCCACGGGAACCACGACAAGGCAAGATGGATTGCGGGAGGGGGCGCAGCTTCGTTTTTATACCCCGACGGCACCGCTATAGAAGGAAAAAGAGAGATTTGAAGATCGAATCGGATCGGGAAGAGAGGGAAGGCGGTGTCGGCCGGAGGAAGAAGAAAGGAAGGTGGAAGACAGCCGCTGACAGGCGGGTCCCACATGTCGGCGACTTCAAACTGAAAACGGCGGACGGTGATCAAGCGGGCCGCGCGCGCGTGACAATGGGCCGACAGGCCGCGGCTTGGCCCACGCGGGCGAAGGGGGCGCGGGGAAGAAGAGTTGGGCCGCCGCCAGCAGGCCGAGCTCAGGGCTGAGGGAGGAAGGCGGCCCGGTAAGAAAGTAAATTCCTTTTCTTTTTCTTTTTCTAATTTTTCAAAGCAAATTTTCAAAAGATTTTCAAATCAAATTTGAATTTGATTTAAACCACTCAATACAAAACTCCAAATGCAGCAGCATGAATGCTCAATCATGTTTCTACCCTTATATTTGATTTTAAATTTATAAAATTATTCTTATTCTAAAGTTGCATGCTTCACAAAAATAAATATAAAAATCACATTTTCCTATTTTTCTTCTCTTCAAAATTTAGGGTGTTACAATTCTACCCCCTTAAAATGAATCTCGCCCCGAGATTCGACCGGTGCTTACTCAAACAGTTGCGGGTAGGTTTTTCTCAGATCCTCTTCTCGTTCCCAAGTAGCCTCTTCTGCGGTATACCGATTCCACTGTACTTTACACATTTTGATTGTTCTACTTCTTGTGACTCTGTCCGCAGTCTCCAAAATTTTAACCGGAAACTCCTCATATGTAAGATCCTCCTTAACAGTGAGTTCCTCTATCGGAATCTGTTCTTCTGGTACTCGTAAACATTTCTTCAATTGGGACACATAGAACACATCATGTACACCTGCCAGACTCTCGAGTAATTCCAATTGATATGCCACTTCACCACGTCTTTCTATAATCTTGAAAGGTCCAATATATCTTGGTGCCAATTTACCCTTCATGTTAAATCTCTTCACACTTCTCATGGGTGACACTTTCAAGTAGACATAATCCCCTACCTCAAAAGTCAACTCCCTTCTGCGAGTATCAGCATAACTTTTCTGTCTGGACTGTGCTATTTTTAGATTATCTCTAATCATTCTCACTTTCTTTTCAGTATCCTTTAATACATCAGGCCCAAACACTTGACTCTCCCCTGTCTGATTCCAGAACAATGGGGTCCTACACTTTCGTCCATACAGAGCCTCAAACGGTGCCATTTGAAGACTCTTCTGATAACTATTGTTATAAGAGAACTCTGCGTATGGCAAACTCTTATCCCAGCTAGTACCATATTGTAGAGCACAAGCTCTCAACATATCTTCCAATATCTGATTAATTCTCTCGGTTTGACCATCTGTCTGGGGATGATAAGCTGTACTAAAATTTAGTTTGGTCCCCAATGATTCATGTATCTTTTGCCAATAATGAGATATAAACTGAGTACCTCGATCAGACACAATCTTCTTAGGAACTCCATGTAGACTCACTATTCTTTCCATATACAACTCTGCCAGTTTCGCACTGCTATATGTAGTCTTCACAGGCAGAAAATGAGCAACCTTAGTCAGACGATCCACTATCACCCAAATTGAATCATATCCTCTTTGAGTCCGTGGTAACCCAACTATAAAGTCCATACCGACCTCTTCCCATTTCCACTCGGGTATCTGCATAGGTTGTAACAATCCTGCAGGTCTCTGATGTTCCGCTTTCACCCTTTGACAAGTGTCACACAAAGCAACATACTCAGCTACGTCTCTCTTTAAACCATACCACCAATATTTCTCTTTCAGATCTAAGTACATCTTAGTACTCCCCGGTTGTATGGAATAAGCCGACTCATGAGCTTCACGCAGAATTGCCATTCGGATATCCTTATCTTCGGGCACACACAGCCTTTTCCCAAACCATAGCGTACCATTTTCATCCTTACGAAATCCTGGAGATTTACCTTTCGCTATGTTTTCAGCTATCTCTCTCAACTTTTCATCCTTCTGCTGACCTTTACGGATTTCTTGCTCCAGGGTAGGCTCTAATACTAGTTCCACTGCATTAGTAGTAAATCCCAAGTTCAGATGCTTGCACTCAGCACATAATTCCTTTGGCATAGGCATTACTTGTATTTCATTTACATAACTTTTCCTACTAAGAGCATCAGCAACAACGTTGGCCTTTCCAGGATGATAATGCACCTCTAGATCATAGTCTTTTATCAACTCCAACCATCTACGCTGCCTCAAGTTCAGATCCGTTTGAGTGAAGATATACTTTAGACTCTTGTGATCAGTGTATATATCACTCTTGTGTCCAATCAAATAATGTCTCCATATCTTTAATGCATGAACTACTGCAGCTAATTCCAAATCATGAGTAGGGTAATTTAACTCATGCTTCCTTAACTGCCTCGATGCATATGCCACAACTCTACCTTCTTGCATCAGAACACATCCCAATCCCAATCTAGATGCATCACAATAGATAGAGAAAGGTTTATTCAGATCTGGCAAAACTAAGACGGGTGCAGTAGTCAATCTTTTCTTTAATTCCTCAAAATTAGCCTGACACTTCTCGGACCACACAAACTTGGCATTCTTCACCAACAATACAGTCATTGGTTTTGCAAGCTTGGAAAATCCTTCTATAAATCTCCTATAATAACCAGCCAATCCCAAAAAGCTACGGATCTCACTTGCATTGATAGGTGGTTTCCAGTTCAATACGTCTTTCACCTTGCCAGGATCTACTGATATTCCTCCATTTGAAACAATGTAACCCATAAAAGAAACTTCCTTCAGCCAAAACTCACATTTACTCCTTTTTGCATATAGTTGGTGTTCTCTGAGCTTCTGCAAGACCAACCTCAAATGTTCAGCATGTTCTTCCTCCGTCTTGGAAAACACTAGTATATCATCAATGAATACCACTACAAACTTGTCCAGATATTCCATGAACACCTTATTCATTAAATACATGAAGTATGCGGGAGCATTAGTCAAACCAAAGGACATCACTGTATACTCATATAACCCATAACGTGTGGTAAATGCTATCTTGGGTATATCCCTGGCACGAATCTTCAATTGATGATATCCAGAGCGAAGATCAATCTTGGAGAATACACAAGCTCCTCTCAACTGATCAAACAGGTCATCAATTCTAGGCAATGGATACTTGTTCTTAATAGTAACCTCATTAAGAGACCGATAATCTACACACATCCTCTGAGTTCCATCTTTCTTATCCACAAAAATCACTAGTGCACCCCATGGTGAAGAACTAGGACGAATAAAACCCTTATCCTGCAACTCCTTAATTTGTTTCTTAAGTTCTTCTAATTCATTTACTCCCATTCTATATGGACGCTTAGCTATAGGTGCAGTTCCAAGTAATAATTCAATAATAAATTCAATGTCACGGTCTGGTGGCATACCTGGCAATTCCTCCGGAAACACATCTGGGAACTCCTCCACAACTGGATCTTCCTGGTTGGCACCATCATTGAGCTGGTTCACTGTAGCGATCTCTTGTTTTTGCACTTTTACTTCAACCCTGATTCTATCACCCTTTGGTGTTGTCAGCACAACTGATTTATCCTTACACTGAATCTCTGCTTGTTGTTGCATCATCCAATCCATTCCCAATATAAGATCAATCCCAGCTGTTCTCAATACTATAGGGCTAACTGTAAACTCTACCCCCCTTAAGTTGAGACTAATGGGAAGACAGCGATAAGATACTGGCATGCTTCCACCAGGTGAGTTTACTAAGATAGGGTTCTTCATGGCACACAAATGGATTCTATGTATTCTAACAAATGATTGTGATATGAAAGAATGTGATGCTCCAGAATCAAAAAGAACAGTGGCGGGAGTAGAGTGGACATCGAACGTACCAAGCATAACTTCTGGCTCCTCCACTGCAGTTTCCTGGGACAAGTGATTCACCCTTCCCGAGTTAAGTGCGGGCTTCTGGTGGCTGCTCTGTCTCTGGGGAGTCTGCTGGTTAGGCTTCTCCGGGCAATTGTAAGACAAGTGACCTTCTTTTCCACAACGGAAACACCTGTTGGGAGTATTGGGAGCACTAGTCTTTGCAGGAGTGTTGTTGGAAGAACCCTGACGCTGCACTTGATTCCCATTCTGCTGTGGTAGACGTTGGTTGCTACTCTGTGGCTGGAATGGGGGACGTTGCGGAAACTGTCCACGGAATAGGGCCTGACCACGATTCCACTGTCCAGAAGGAGGCCTCTGCTAAGTATTCTGTTGAAAGCCAGTGCGTGGACGGGTGTTGCTATTGGAGGCTTGTCCCTGTAACCTCTTCCTCTTTACATCCATTTCTTTGCGCTTGTTATCCACCACGATAGCGCGGTTCACAAGCGTCTGAAAGTTAGGATAGGTATTGGACATCAACTGCAACTGTAGTCCATCATATAATCCCTTCAAGAAGCGGCGCTGCTTATCATTGTCATTGGCCACCTCATGTGGAGCATATCGTGACAATTGAGCAAACTTGTCACGGTACTCAGCTACAGTCATTGACCCTTGGGTCAGGTTCCTGAATTCCTCCGCCTTCAATTCTATCATTCCTTCAGGTATATGGTAAGCCCTGAAGTTCTCTCTAAACTCCTGCCAGGTGACTGCAGGAGCATTGGCAGGACGACTATACTCATATGACTCCCACCAATCTTGAGCTTCTCCCTGAAGTTGCCCAGAAGCGAACAACACCTTCTGTCGGTCATCACATTGTGCAATGGTGAGTTGTTTCTCCACAGCACGAAGCCAATCATCGGCCTCCAAAGGATCAGCAGCATGTGTGAACACTGGGGGACGACCCTTCAAAAATTCACCACGCTTATCACGTGGTTGAGCCCCAGCAACTGGCTGATTCTGCTGATTCTGCACCAGTTGTTGCATCAACTACGTCTGTACTGCCAGCAGCTGCTCGATAGTTGGTGGCGGTGGTGGTGGTGGATTTGGGGGAATGTTTCCACGACCTCTGCCTCTTCCTCTTCCGGCCATCTGCCACCCATAAACATGCAAACTTTAAGAAATCCAGGTTATCAACCACTTATAAGATTAAGAATGAGATCTGAAAGTTTTCTGGACGAGTAGCAATATTGACAGTTCAGTATTTCAATCATATCTCGGGCTACAGAAGTCCAAAAGAGGCGTTCTTTATATGGTTGGAAATCTTATGAAATTATCCACAATTTCTATTCAGACCTCAAGACCAGATTCTATCGTTAAGTCTATGAAAAATAAGGCGTAACAGAAACTGTTCCAGATTCCAGACTGTGCAGAAACTTTAACTTGTGAAAATTATATCTCTCGAACCAGATTAGATAAAAAGGTGATTCCAGTGGCATTTGAAAGATGCTTGAGTCTAGTTTCTCTCATAAAAAATTCATAAATGTTTCACGAACCGTTTTTAAACTATAGCAGAAACATTAGAGACTGCTCCAGAAAACAGCAAGGACAGAAACGAGATAATATCAAACCCAACTATTATTCCTTGACTAATAAACTTATTATTCTTAAGAATGGAACTTGTAGACATACCTACAAGTCCAGACACTCAAACAAAGATCCAACTCACACATAAGCATAATAATAAAGCAACTAGCACACCAAGGTTCAAACCACACGACAGACTCGACTGACTCAACTGACGTTACTAAGAACGTTCTTATTACATAAAGGACTCCTACTTCCTAAGGAAGTGGCTCATGCTCTAATGTCTCGTAGATCTTGGGCATGCCTTGGTTTGCTCGGAGCTCATCAATGGTTGCTTGGCACCTCTTGATAGTCTTCCCTTGTGCCCTCACCATCTCTTCTAGTTGCAGCTTCCTGTCCATCATATCATAGACAAAGTTCACCATCACCCGAGGTAGTGGCTCTAGCTGCACTGGATCTGTCATAGCCCATCCAAGCTCGGGGTGTGCACGAGGAAGGAAGCGATGAATGTCATGCTTCATAAGGTTAAAGCGAAGATAGCGGAGACCCATACATGCTTCAAAAGCAGCATCTTCAATGCTATCCTCTATAGTAGCTCGATGTCCCACATGAGAGAACATCCTGTCCAGCTGATATGCCCCCTTGTCTTGCTTGTGTGCAAAGATGCTCGCCCTTGCCTTCCAGTACGTGTCCTCTGTGGATGAGTGTACTCCCAGCAGACGTACTCCACGGCTGGATGCCAATCAGTGAAGTAAGCAGTGAGCATCCCCACTAGGCGAATATGAGAGACAGCATCCCCTCTATTCCTATGGTAGATCCTCACAGTCCACCCCATTGGAGGAGGTGGCATATCTTCATGAGCTTCATGTGGTGGAGGCGGGGGTTGTACTCCTCCATTAGCTTCCTCCTCACCATCTTCAATCTCGACGATTTCTGGATCTTCTTCAGGCTCAGGCTCTTCTTGGGGAGGTGCTGGTGCTTGGACTGGTGCTACAGGGGTCTGCTCCTGATCCTGAGGTTCTGGCTCTTGTGGCTCTTCAGTTGCATGTAGGGCACGAGGTGGGCAGTATCCTCCAGAGCTGATGCGGGCAGTCTTACGGTCACGGGCCATCTACAGAATTTTTAGATGAAGTTAGAATAGAGGCAAAATTTCGTAATAGAATGAGACATAAGAAGCATAAAAATTTATCAAATAACAAGAGCAAGATAGTGAGCATAAAAATAGTGTAAAGATGACACTAAATCAACCATTGCTAGCTAGGCTTGCGTCCTACAATCAACAAGAGCTCTGATACCAATTTGTTACACCCATTTATCGACCAAATGGAATGCTTACCCTTATGTGCGCCCAGAGATCAATCACACATAAGTTCACAAATTATAACAGAAGTATCATGGCAAATGTTATTACATCACGATATTTAAACACTTAGTCTTAACACAAATGTAGCGGAAGTATAAATAAAAATCTCTCGTGGTAGCTCCAGTCACAGGTACATTGACTGGTTGACAGCAAGACTAGTAATCCTCAGGGAAATAGGCGTAGTAGTCGCTATTACCTCCATCTGTTACCCATCCGGGATTTTTATCCAAATAAGAGAAATAAACAAGCGTAAGTACATCTCGTACTCAACAAGTATAACATGGGGTTCATGAGGCTCAAAAAGGCATAATCATTGGTTTATCAGCATGTAGCTTTTAGTTAACATGATTTTAGCATATCAATAGCATCAAAAGGTCTCAATGTAAACAATAAACATATGATCCATGTGAAATGATTAATGAATAGCAAAAACATAACCATAAACAATTATTCAACTATTCCATAAGGGTCCAAGGCCACTCGTGACCGTGAGCACGGCTGTTATAACAGTTCTACACTCTGCAGAGGTTGTACACTTTCACTGTGAGTCGTGTTACCCAAATGCCCGGGTTAATTACTCCCAAAACACTACCAAGGTGAGCAGGCAGGGTAAACACTATGAAGTCTTTCGAAGGTTTGTCTAACAAGTTAGGGCCATTAGATTCACTCGGCAAACAGATGTAGAGCCCCCCTTCCAAATGGCACAATAACCCGCAGCCTATACACATAAGGACAGAGGCCGCACTATACCCGATTCGTCAAGCCATTCTTACGCCAAAAAGGTTACCTCTAACAAGCTAGAAAAGGTCCTTCTATATGACTAAAGCCAGAGCCATATAGCCCCCACAGTTGTACTGTAAATCCCGGATTGTCGCTTATAGATGAGTCCTTATGGAGAGCAATTAGAGCATCAAAAGTAACCCACATGCTCTAATCCCCTTTAAACAATAATCAAAATCATCTTTTAATGTTTATTGCATATTCCTCTAATCAATTTACATGATCATAGTCCATGTTTAAGCACTAGCCATACTAATCAATGCATCATAATGGGTACCAAGGTATAGGATCAATCGCTAAGTCATCCTTAACAAGGAATAAATGCATAATGATATTAATTGCATAAGGTGAATAGGAAAACAAGGATAATCCCATGCTATACTTGCCTTGCTCAAACTGGTCCTGAAGATCTTGCTCGTAATAAGGCTCTTGATCTCCAACGAATTGCTCACCGTCTATACTCGATCAACCATTATCAACAACACACATCCAGAGGCAATCATGCATAGACAAACAAGGCTATAATTAGAACAATACACCAACAGTAAGAAAATAAGATAAAAAGTCTTTAAAACGAATCTACAACTCGCTAGGATCACACAGATGCGAAGATCACGAAAAACGGAGCTAAAACGACAAAGTTATGAATTTCCAAAGATTTCCTATAGAAAAATAAATACTTTAATTAAAACTCGAAAATAAATTAATCCAAACCTACTGTACAGTTGTTTCATTAGATAGAACTCTCAAATATGAATCTAACGCAATTTGAATGAATCAAATCGGAGTTAAAACGAAGATTCTACGACTAAAACAAACTGAGTGGCAAAACTATAAATATCAGAAAGCGTATTTTTCTTTTTCCGAAACGAATTACGTTTTTATTTAATCAAAACGTATTTTTCCGGTTTACGCTTTGGACCGCGGGTTAGATATTTGAAAACCCCAGGGGCTCTTTAACAAAATTACCAGCCGAACCGTTATCGGCTAATCTCAGCCGTAGGATCTAAAGCGAACGGCTCGGATGGGATCGGAGGATGAGCCGGTGGCGCTCCGGCCGGACTTCACCGAGACGACGACTCGCGCGGCGGCGCCATGGCCGGAAATCGCCAAACCTTGATACGGTGCACGAAATCACGAAGCAAGTACACCCACGGCTAGCTAACTCCAGGCAAACTTACCCACGGCAAGATTGAGGCCAAGAACAAGGCGAGGGAGGCGTGCGGCTTGATATGGCGGGCGGTGGAACTCGAACTCGCGGTTAGCTAACCCTAGGCCTCGATGGGAACCACCACAAGGCAAGATGGATTGCGGGAGGGGGCGCAGCTCCGTTTTTATACCCCGACGGCACCGCTATAGAAGGAAAAAGAGAGATTTGAAGATCGAATCGGATCGGGAAGAGAGGGAAGGCGGTGTCGGCCGGAGGAAGAAGAAAGGAAGGTGGAAGACAGCCGCTGACAGGCGGGTCCCACATGTCGGCGACTTCAAACCGAAAACGGCGGACGGTGATCAAGCGGGCCGCGCGCGCGTGACAATGGGCCGACAGGCCGCGGCTTGGCCCACGCGGGCGAAGGGGGCGCGGGGAAGAAGAGTTGGGCCGCCACCAGCAGGCCGAGCTCAGGGCTGAGGGAGGAAGGCGGCCCGGTAAGAAAGTAAATTCCTTTTCTTTTTCTTTTTCTAATTTTTCAAAGCAAATTTTCAAAAGATTTTCAAGTCAAATTTGAATTTGATTTAAACCACTCAATACAAAACTCCAAATGCAGCAGCATGAATGCTCAATCATGTTTCTACCCTTATATTTGATTTTAAATTTATAAAATTATTCTTATTCTAAAGTTGCATGCTTCACAAAAATAAATATAAAAATCACATTTTCCTATTTTTCTTCTCTTCAAAATTTAGGGTGTTACACCTTGCTAATATGCTTTTAGAAGTAATGTGTGACCTATGCTTAGTCCATACGAATTACTAAAGTTTGCTAACCAAAACTACTTTTGGAAAAACCCTAAGTGGATCTTGTTTTCAGTTTCAGCATGCCTCTGTTCTCGACCTTGGATCTCGTGATTTGTTTAGAATTTGAGGTGGAATCTTGAGATGTATGTTAAGAAGTGATTGTTATAGAATAGACTTACCTAGTGATAGTCATAATAAATGATGAGTTTGAAAGATTGAAAGTAAGGATTCACTAATAGTGAACTTTTCTGCAAAAGACTTTGATTCTTGCTAAAGCCTTATCTTGAATCCCCTAAGCCTGCATTCCTGAGTCTTCTTCACCCTTTTCATCGGTTAAGTCTTGTGAAGTACTTTTGTACTCAGGGTTTGTTAAACCCTTGTTGCAGGTACGTCTCATGAGCAGGTTTGTTTCGGCCCCTGCTGCATGACCGTCTTTGCGGTAAGCAACGATGAGTAGTATGTTTGGCTCTTGGGCAGAGCGCTATGTTTTGGTGGTCTATAATAAAGTTATAATGCTACTCCACTACTATGGTTGTAATAACTAAACTTAAGGTTTGTAAGGTTTGGAATAAATGGTTTGTAAATTATGTTATGTAAGACTTTCACACTTTTACTCTGATGTAATTTGTTATATAAACTGTTGTAATACTGCAATGCCTCTGTAATATGATCCTGCTCGAAAGATCATGGGTGATTCAGGTTTCCCGAGGACACCCGACAGACTTCTTAAGTTCTGTGGTACACATGCATAGTCGTCAGAGATCTTTGAGACAATGACAGATGTATGTGAGCCATATAATTTAGGAGGTTCTGCCATAAGATGGTTGCCGCTTCTCACCCACATGTGAACCAAGTCATGACCAAGGAACCTGGCGAGCTACTTCACATGGACACAGTTGATCCAGCTCGGATTCGGTCAGATGATGGGAAGTGGTACGCTCTAGTGATCATGGATGATTTTTCTCGCTACTCTTGGGTGTTTTTCATGGAGGGTAAGGATGAGGCTTTTTCACATGCTCAGGATTTGATTCTTCAGTTGCAAAATGAGTTCCCTAAGAATGCCATGAGAGCGATTCACAGTGACAATGGCACAGAATTCAAGAATACTCATTTTGAAACCTTTTGTGCTTCTTTGGGCCTCGAGCATCAGTTTTTCTCTCCCTATGTCCCTCAGCAAAATGGTGTTGTTGAGTGCAATAATTGGACCCTTATTGAGATGGACAGGACGATGCTCGATGAGCATAAGACTCCTAGGAGATACTGGGCCGAAGCGATCAACACTGTGTGTCATGTTTCCAATCGCAAGGTAAGCCATTTTAGAGTGTTTGGATGCAAGTGTTTCATTCTGAAACAAGGTAATCTGGATAAATTTGAGTCTCGATCCTCCGATGGTATTTTTCTCGGTTATGCTTCACATTCTCATGCTTATCATGTACTTAACCTTGAAACTAACCGAGTTGTAGAGACCTGTGAGGTTACCTTCGACGAGATCATGCCTTGTTCTGTTCCTATCTTTAAAAGTGCAGGAGATCAGTGAGAGCATCTTTGTTGAGGAGAATGAGGAAGATGTTGATTGGGGACATGCCAAGCCAACCTCTTCGGCTGCTCCAGTCGAGTCTGCGATGACTACTTTGGCTCATAGCCTTGACCTATCATCTTCCACTACTTGGGGTCCGCACGAGCCACCTCCTCCTGAGGAGGCCACAACTGTTGTTGAGGGGAGGCGACTTCTTCAAGAGAAGCACCTCGGCACATTCAGCGTCGCCACCCACCTCAGACCATGATCGGCGACATCGACCAGCGGGTCACGAGGTCTAGGTCACATCAGATCTCACAGTTCGCTCACTCTGCTTTCGTAGTTTCTTTTGAGCCTCGAGATATTGGACACGCTCTATCTAATGCTGATTGGGTCAATGCTATGCACGAGAAGTTAGAGAACTTTGAGCGAAACCAAGTGTGGGTTTTAGTTCCACCTCCACCAGAGTGTCACCCCATAGGTACAAAGTGGGTTTATAAGAACAAACAGAGTGAGGATGGGGTGGTAGTGAGAAACAAGACGAGATTGGTGGCTTAGGATTTTTGCTAAAAAGAGAGAATAGACTATGAAGAAACATTTGTTCCTGTTGCCCGTCTAGAAGCCATTAGGATTCTTTTAGCATTTGCAGCTTCGAAAGGGTTCAAGCTGTATCAGATGGACATGAAGAGTGCCTTCTTGAATGGGTACATAGAGGAAGAGGTTTATGTGAGGCAACCCCCTAGCATTAAAAATTCTAAGTTCCACAACCATGTTTTTAAACTCCACAAAGCCTTGTATGGTTTGAAACAAGCCCCGAGAGCCTAGTATGAGCGTTTGAAAGCTTTCTTACTTGATAAAAGTTTTAGGATGGGTTTCGTAGATAAGACTTTGTTCCTCCTCAATCAAGGCACTAACATCCTTTTGGTTCAGATATACGTGGATGATATAATCTTTGGTGGCTCTTCTCATGCACTTGTTGCCAAGTTTTTAGATACTATGAGCAGGGAATTTGACATGAGCATGATGGGCGAATTGACTTTCTTCCTTGGGCCGCAAATCAAGCAAACTCATGAGGGGACGTTCGTGCACTAAGGTAAGTACACCAAGGACATGCTCAAGAAATTCAATATGGGTGAGGCCAAGCCTCTTTCGATGCCCATGTCGACCACGATGGCCTTGGATGAGGACAAGGAGGGAGAAGCCATGGACCAGAAGGAATACCGAAGCATGATCAGATCCCTGCTGTACCTGACGGCGATGAGACCAGATATCCAGTTCACGATCCGCTTGTGCGTGTGCTTTCAGTCTTCGCCACGCATGTCTCATCGTCAAGTCGTCAAGCGGATCCTCAGGTACCTTCATTTCACACCTGAGTTTGGTCTTTGGTTTTTTGCCTCCTCCTCTCTTTCTCTTTGCTGGTATTCCGATGTGGATTATGCTGATTGTCGTGTTGAGAGGAAGTCCACTTCCAGGACTTATCAGTTTCTTGGATCTTCTCTTGTGTCTTGGTCTTCTCGCAAGTAGTCTAACGTCGCCCAATCCACCACAGAAGTTGAATATGTTGTTGCTGCTACTTGTTGTTCCTAGTTGCTTTGGATGATAGCTACTCTGAGAGACTTTGGGTTAGAGTTTAGGCTGTTTTGTGATAGCACCAGTGCCATAAGCGTAGCCAAAAACCCAGTCCTTCACTCAAAGACAAAGCACATAGAAGTCCGCTTTTATTTCTTGCGTGACCACTATGAGAAAGGTGATATTGATCTGCACGACATTGATACCCAAAACTAGCTCGTAGACATTTTCACCAAACCACTTGACCAAGCTCAGTTTGCTCACTTGCGAGGGGAGCTTGGAGTTTGTTTCCCTTTTTAGAGGAGGGGAACTTTGGTTGTTGTATTCTTGTTTTGTTTTTCTTTGTAGTCTAACATTTGTTTTTGTTTTTGTTTTTGTATCATACTTGCATATCATATCATCATGTATCATATTGCATCCTGAGCTTCATCCTTATAGTAGCTACATTGACACTATGCTCTTGTTGGGGATGTTATGGATATACATGATGTGCTTTTGGCTTAGGCTCTTTTTGATCAATTGATGCATGTTATGAGCTAAGCTTGTTTTCCAAACTGTGAACTTGAATAAAACTTGTTGAAACATGAAATGTGTTCACCACTACTTGTGGCAACTACCATGTGTAGAATGTGTCGAGATCTCTTTTGCTTCATATATATGCTTAGTTGCTACGGCTCATACTTTGAGTTACACACTTGCTTGAGAAACTTGAATTTGTGCTAAAACTTAAAAAATAAGCTAAGTGATTTGAAAAGATCAGGATGGGTCTGTGCTATCCTATGTCAGAGTATCGAGACAGCTCTAATTTGCACTTATTGGCACTACTAGAAATGTGTTAATCAATGACGATTCACTCGTGACAATTACTAATTTCGTCACCGAATACTAGCATTCGATGACGAAATGTGTAGGTTCGTCATTAGTCACAAGTGACGGAGCTTTGGCACGAATAATAATGACGAAAACAAATGAATCGTCATACAATAACAAACCTAAATCGTCACTGATTGTTTAGCTCATGTACCACCTCGAGGACATGGGTCCAGCTGGAGCTGCAGCCTGCCGCCTTCATTTTTTTGAAAAAAAAATAGCTCATTGAGTGAGCTTTGAACCCGCGACCTGCTGCTACGTTGGCAGGTGACTTACCACTAGAGCACTCTACCTGTCGTGATAATGGTATGCATATTTTTTTATTTGTAAACTTACAATATGGTAATTGAATTATAGATGATGACGTGGCGCGGTGGTTCCACCATCGGGTCCCACATCGATGACGTGGCGATACGGTCCCACCAGCGGGCGAAACAGCGAACACGTGGCGTTGCGGGCCCAGGGGCCAGTTCCACCAGCGGCGTGCCCCTCCTTTTAATTTTTGCAAAAAGACCGCAGGGGAGGGGATTTGAACCAGAGACCTACTGATACAAAGGGAGGAGGCATTACCACTGGAACTATGAGCCACGTGTGTTAATGGCAAGCATATTTTCTTATTTGTACGTACCAAATGGTATTATATTTTTTTGTCGATCAAGTGTTAATGGGCCTTACGTGCGTGGCTGCTGGTCGCGTAGCCATAGGTGCGTGCGTAGGTAGGTTTCGTGCCGCCGCCGTAATTTTTTTCTTGGGAGGCCTAGTGCTCAGACTGGAGATCACCGTGCGTCGCTCGTCGCTGGCCAGTACCAAGCTGGCGATCGCCATCTCCTTCTCGGTGCGTCCACGCCGACACCATCGTTGTCAGTCGATCGGTCGACCGTCCGTGCTCCGCCATATCAGGTGAGATTAAAATAATCGTTCTTTGTTCTTCGGATGTTCATAAAAAAGTCTACAATGAGCGGGACATTTAGAGGATATGTTGTTAATCCATGAATTAAGTCTTATTACTGAATTAGTAAATAGAGTTACCGAATCGTGTATGATTTTTTTGAAAGGCCTTAAATCCTAGATTCGCCACTACGCGCGTGGGACAGAGCAGTGGCGACGGCGAGAAGAGCTGCGCGTGGCGCGCGAGCAAAGGATTGCCGAGTACAAGGTTTGATTTGTTTAGCAATTATTTTTATATATATGCATGTCTTTGATGTGTTTTTGAATTTTGTTTACTTTATTACTGGAATTTAAGGACTAAGAGCAAAGTTTATTGTACTATCAAAACAGATGGATAGAAGCTGGATTTTTGGGGTACCATTCACACCTGCATATGTGAAAGGAGTTGAAGAGTTCATGAAATTTGTTCGTGAAAGATACCCCAAAGACAGCCAGATACTTTGCCCGTGCAGCAGATGTCTAAATCAAAAAATGCGGTCTCAACGTGATGCAAGTGACCATATACACATTTATGGAATGTCAGCTACGTACACCAGGTGGACCGATCATGGGGAGTCACCGGATACTGAAGTGGTTGAGAATTTGGAGCAGCAGGTCGAAGGAAGGGATCATGACTTTGGGATACATGTGGATGTGGTCGATGATGACTATGACGAGGACCACGGAGTACCAGAGATGATAGGAGAGTTGTATGCTACGGCAGAGGCAGAGGGACAACAGCCAAGGTTTGCAAGAGTCCTTGAAGATGCGAAGAAGTCACTTAGTCCGGGATCTAGCCACTCAAAATTCTCTTTTCTGGTGAGGATGTTGTATATCAAGTCTCGTTATCGAATTGGCAATACAGCATTTTCCGCAATGATCAAGTTGTTGTCAGAAGGATACCCTCAGAGTGAGTTGCCAAAATCATATGACGAGGCTAAGAAATATCTTAGAGAATTGGGTCTTGGCTGTGAAAACATCGATGTGTGCCCGAATAATTGTGTGCTGTTTCGGAAGAGGTATGCTAAAGACAATGTGTGTCCAGTATGCAAGGCATCTAGATGGAAAGATGAAACTGGGACCAAGAGGGTTCCACACAAGGTGTTGAGGCATTTTCCACTTTTGCCAAGGTTGAAAAGAATTTTTGCTTCAAAGCGAACTTCTGAGGAAACACAATGGCACCAGAAAAAGAGGACGCCAGTCGACAATGTAATGAGCCATCCAGCTGATGGGGAAGCATGGAAGGATTTCGACAGGAGAGAAAAACCTTTGCATCCGACCCGAGGAACCTGAGGCTTGCCTTAGCTACCGATGGTTTCAATCCATTTGGCAACATGAGTACCCAGTACAGTATGTGGCCAGTGCTTCTGACACCGCTGAATCTCCCACCATGGGAATGCATGAATCCAGCAAACTGCTTTATGGCATTACTCATCCCAGGTCCAAAATCTCCAGGAAAGGATTTTGATGTGTTCCTTGAGCCCCTAATTGAAGACCTAATTGATCTATGGAAGGGTGTCAGCACCTTCGATGCATGTACTGGTAAGAAGTTTGACCTTCGTGCTGCCGTGCTGTGGTGTATACATGATTATCCAGCGTTGAGCACATTATCAGGGCGAACAACGAAAGGGTATTATGCATGTATTCATTGCGACAAGGATCCGTTGTCTCGGGCAATAAGGAATAAGATATGTTACATTGGACACCGTCGTTACCTTTTTCAGGGACATGCATGGCGGAGAAGCTTGGCTTTCGATGGTAAGCGTGAAAACAAAGATGAGCCAGGCAAGTTCACTTTGGAGGAGGTCCTAGAGGAGCTAGAGAAGGTGAAAGATGTCAGGCCAGGGAAGCATCCTGACATTACTGGAAATAAAAGGAAGCTCAATGTGGGTCCAAAGATTTATAGCCGCAAAGCTGGGTTGTGGAGACTGCCATACTGGCAACATTTGAAGCTTCGACATAATCTCGATGTGATGCACATAGAGAAAAACATATGTGAAAACATTCTTGGCACATTACTCGATGTACAGGGCAAGACCAAGGACACAACCAATGCTAGGCTAGATTTGTATGATATGGGCATAAGGCCTGAATTGCACTTGCAGCAGCATGGCAACTCAGTCATTGCTCCACCTGCTCCGTATGTCTTGGGGAAGGATCACAAAATCATGTTCTGCAAGTTTCTCAAAGGTATCAAGTTTCCTGATGGATATGCGGCTAACCTAGCAAGGTACATAAGTGAAGATGGTTCGAAGATCCAGGGAAAGATGAAAACACACTCTTGCCACATACTCCTGCAAAGAATCATACCTGCTGGCCTAAGAGGACTGGTGAGGAAGGATGTATATGAGGCAGTTGCACAGCTCGGGACCTTCTTCAGGGAACTATGCAGTAGAAATCTACGGATTGATGTTGTGAAACGACTGAAAGAAGAAATTCCATTGATCCTATGCAAGCTTGAGAAGATCTTTCCACCTGCCTTCTTTGATGTCATGGTGCACTTGGTCGTCCATCTTCCTGATGAGGCACTGCTTAGAGGACCTGTTCAGTACGGATGGATGTACCTAATAGAAAGGCGGCTAGGCACTCTGAAGAATTTTGTAAGCAACAGGGGTAGGCCAGAAGGATCAATTGCTAACGCATATATGGCAAGTGACACCCTGACTTTTTGTTCTAGGTATATGGAGGATGTTGACACTAGATTTAACCGTGATGATGGTAATGATGGAGAGGTGCCATTGCCTGATGACATCTCTGTTTTTAAGCATGGTGTTACTCTTGTTGGATCTGACAGGAGGCAGTACATTGATGATGCTGTCCTAGATAAGTTAGTTTGGTATGTGCTAAATAATTGTGACGAAGTTGGGGATTATGTGGAGTAAGTATCATTTATATGTTTGAGTTTTAGTTTTTGTCTTTTTTTTAATTTTAGAATTATTCTTATGACCATACTTTGCCCTGCAGCTTGTACAAGGCCGAGCTACAGGAGCAAGGTGCACATGATGTTGATACAATGGTTGAAAAAGGATTTGCAAAGTGGTTTAAGTGCCATGTAAGTCAATACACATTTTGTTTGTAGGTTCAGTAAAATGCATTAGTATCCATATGTAATTGGTGAACTGATTACTTTTGTTGCAACAGATTGCAAAGAAATGCAAGGAGAATCCAGAATCTGTTAGCGAAGGACTGTGGGCGCTGTCATGTGGCCCAGATCTGCGAGTTAAGACTTGTGCAGCTTGCAAGGTCAATGGAGTGCGGTATAGCACTGTGGATCGTGAGAAGTACCTTCTGACACAAAATAGTGGTGTACTGACTGAAGGTTCACATAATGGGAAAGACGTAGATTTTTATGGAGTCCTTAAAGAGGTAATTGAGTTGGAATATAACTCGAATTTTCAAGTCCGTCGGACGGTGGTTCTATTTCGATGCGATTGGTTCAATCTAGAAGGCAAGACGAGAGGCCTTCGAGATGACGGACATTTCAAATCAATAAATGTGCAGTCATTATGGTACAAGACTGATCCTTTCATCTTAGCGACTCAATCGAAAAAGGTATTTTACCTGCAAGACACATCTTTAGGTAAAGATTGGCGAGTTGTGCAGAAATTTGAACATAGGAATATTTATGATGTGTCTGAAAAAGATGAGGCCAGTCATGATGTGCATCAGGATGAGTATGGTTCTGATACTGAACATGTAGTGCAAGCAGGTGCTGAAAATGAGGTCATGCAGAATGTTCAAGGTGGAGAAGCCACTGTAATTGAAGGAAATTTACAACACCTTATAAATAGCAAGAAGCAATCTATTGTTCATGAAGATAGTGAGGATGAGGAGGAGGATGAGACAGCAGAGCAGTACTGTAGTGATGGTGGCAATGAGAACAATGGTTACTTGTCCCTAGACGATGAAGATGATGATTTCTAGTATGGACCAATGTCATGTCTCTAGGCTGCACATGATTGTCCCAAATTCTATTGAATTTGTTTGTACCTTGACGTACTGTTTTGATTTCTAGTCTGGAACTATGTTATTGTGACTTAAGTGCTACCTATGTATTGTGTGAACCTATATGTCCAAATTATATTGCAATTTTATCCACTTCCATGCACAACTCTGTAAAAAATTCTATAATACACTACTATTTTGGTTTGCCCAACATTTTTTTATTTATTCTTTTTTTGCCTTCTCTATTTTCATTTAGATATGCACTGACTATTCAGAACATGATTCAAGGATGGTACAGAGTTTAGTTGAGTACATCTGTTGTCCCGCAAATAGTTGAAGTTGAATTGCTGATGCTATTGTAACAGAATTGCAGGCTTCCTTCTTAAAAGCAATCAGCAAAGCAGAAAAACAGGAAGCCACAGAGCTTGACATAATAACACATTCCAATTCAGATTCAAACTCAAACACACATTTAGATTCAGAATGTAACTCATACAGATTCACATTTGGACTGGAAACTCAATTCCATTTATCACAATTACAATTTACATAATTTACAGTAGTGGAAACTCAAGTTACATAAATCACAGATACAGTTTACAATTCAGATTTGTCTTCATGCTTTCATAGGCCATCTGATTTGCAAGTACCATAAAGCTCAGGCACAGGCTTCGGCTTAGGTATCACTTCCTCATCCAGTAATCTGAACTTGAATCCTTCATTGTTCTTGCATCGCACGTTCCATCAACATTGATCTTGCATAACCCCACAAAGTAGCTCTCCCACGTCGGCGCCAGTGGTGACGTCACCTGGAACTCCATTGACATCTGCAAGTAGTGTGAACTCAATTCAGTCTGTAACAATACTAAAGCAGGCATCTAGTTCCACCAAAATTTTTCTTTGTCAATTCAAACAAGCCAGCATGAGCATCAGGTAGGAAGATGTACATGGAGAACTGAAAACAGTATCAGCTATTCAGAAAAAAGATATGTTAATTCCCAGGCCGAAGGCACTCACAGCCGATTGCTCCTAACCGAAGGCCATATTTTCTTTGTCAGATATAATTCACGACCCAAGAATGGGATTCTTTCAATAAAATAGTAGCCGGTGGACTGACCAAAGCAAGTTAATGCAGCTCTGCAGTATCAATTTGTTACTGACAAACCTAAATACTTCCGGTCAAAATCTCTTTATTTTTGTCAAAATCAACATACTAATCTAGAATAGAACAATGGCATTTTTCTACCAACTGATCACGAACCATACTTGTCAGTTTTCACATATCTGAAAAAGTAACCCAAACAAACAACCTATCCTGGCCCTTTCCACAATCACAATGACCTTAGTTAATTAGGAAGCATGACAGAAAAGTCCATATATAAACTTATGTAGTTGCTTTCCTCCTCCGGTGCATGAAATGCAAAGTATGATGATTGATTAATTCCTCTCAGCCATGTAAATTATAAAGACATATTTATATACACAAGATTCAGGCATCCTGATTATCACAATATATGATTCCAGATATGCAGCAGTGTGCGGATGAGATAAGGGTTCAGATGTAACGAAAAATTCAGAAACCAGCTGCTTCCCCCCTTGCGTAGATGACTCTTTCAGCCACAGCTCGCCGGAGACAGTCACTGAAGGCACGCCTGTAGCAAATCTGTAGGAAGGGAAGAGAAGGAAAAGGGAGGGCATACCAGGTGGATGCTCGTCGCCGTCGAATGGCCCGTCGCCCCGGCGAAGAGGGCGGCCGCTCGCCCAGCCGTCGCCGCAGCTCTCCTCGCCCAGAACCCAAAGGGAGGATGGCGGCGGCGCAGCTCTTCTCGCCCAGAACCCAAAGGGAGGACGGTGGCGGCGCAGCTCTCCTCGCCCAGAACCCAAAGGGAGGACGGCCGGCGACACAGCTCTCCTGGGAGGATGGGCAGTGGCGGCGCCCTTCTTTGCGTCTTATCGTGCGACCCCGAGAGGAGGGGGAATGGCCAGGATCCCTCCGGGATTCTGGGCTGCCAAAGTAGGCCTTAGTGGAAACAGTTTAAGTAAGACTGCACACGAGAACTAACGAAATTACTTGAATGGCGCATTGGTAAGGCACTCTGAGTTTATCCCTGAGCTCCTGGGTTCGAACCCAACGGGAGCCACATTTTTTTTGTTTCCGGACGTTTTTTATGTTTATTACTTTTCTATATTTGTGTATATTTATTTTTTTGCCAGATTTTGACTTAATTAGTACTATATTATTGCTTAATGATTTATCTCATAGATTTTGAAACATCTTATTACATTTTTTATCTATTATTATACTAATTTGATGAATGACTAAAGGATAAAAGCTTTAAGGTACCTTGTGCCTAAGTGAGAGTTGTTCATGCTTATACAAGATGTGTAGTACCATCTTGTCAAAATCATTTGAATTTTTTATGGGATGTTTATGAACCAAACTATGATGTTGTGTGCATTTATGCAAATTTCTGACCAAGTTTACCTATTATAGTAATTTTTTGTTGGATTAGTGAAGGATAAATGTTAAAATACCCTAAGCTAGCCAAAAAATTCTACAAACTTTCATGGACACCTCACTTTGGTGTATAATGTTGACAAAAAAGTTTCAACTAATTCTGAGAAAGTGGTCATGCACATCCTTCGAAAGGCATATATGTCTAACATATATCCTTATAACTAAGTGGGAGATGTGTATGCTTCTACAAGATGTATAGTCCAATCTTGTCAAAATCATTTGAAACTTTAATGGGATGTTTATTGAGCCAAACAATGATGTTGTGTGCATCTGTGCAATTTTTTGACCAAGTTTACCTATTATAGTAAGTTTTTGTTGGATTAGTGAAGGATAAATGTTAAAATACCCTAAGGTAGCCAAAAAATTCTACAAACATGCATGGACACCTCACTTTGGTGTATAATGTTGACAAAAAAGTTTCAACTAATTCTGAGAAAGTGGTCATACACATCCTCTGAAAGGCATACATGTCTAACATATATCCTTATAACTAAATGGGAGATGTGTTTGCTTCTACAAGATGTATAGTCCAATTTGTCGAAATCAACTAATTCTGATAAAATGGTCATGCACATTCTCAATATTATACTAATTAAAAATATACAAAAAAATATGAATATAGAGAAATAAAGAAATTATAAACACAAAAAATATAGCAATACAAAAACAATTGGTTACCATAGGGTTTTCAAGCCCGGGAGCTCGGGCCATGCGGCCATGCCAAAATAAAAAAATTAGCGCGGCGTGGAGGGAAAAATGCCGCCAAACAATTGAGTGGCCTAAAACTGATTACCCCTAATTTAGCCATTAGATCCCACTCCCTCGTCCCCCAACCACTCGTCCTCTCTTCCCCCCGCACTCCGCACCCCCACGCACACATTTCCCCAACCCTGGCCGCCACCGCAGGAACTGAACCATCGTCACCGAGCTGCTTCCTCGCCCGCGAGCTGCGTCGTCGCCGCCATCAATCGCCGCATCCACCTCTCTCATCGCCCCATGCAACTATCTCGCCCCATCCACCTCTTTCTCGTCCGAACCTAACCCTAACCCCGCCGGGTTTTGGGTCATCGCCGTGGACGAGGGTGACGGCCACGAGGTGACGCCCACCGCCGACGTCCACTAGGTGACGACCACCGCCGACGACCACCTCGTGTACATCCGCAATGGTGACAACCAAGCGTCGAGGTAGTAAGAGACTGGCACAACAACATCAAGGTAACCATTTGGCAATTTGTCTTCCCAGATTTGCCCAGATTTTACTCTGCAGTTAGTTTCTTGCATTGAACTGATAAATGCAGAGTTCATGTCCCCAAACTGAACGTACTTGTCCCCAAACTGGCACTGAACTGAACATACATGTCCCCAAATTGATAGATGCAGTTATTTTCTTGAACTGAACTGATAGATGTCGTTAGTTTCTTGAACTGAAGTGATAGATGCAGTAAGTTTCTTGAATTGAACTGATAGATGCAGAGTTCATCTCCCCAAACTGAACGTGCATGTCCCCAAACTGATAGATGCAGAGTTTCTTGTTTTGTCTTTCTTGCAATGGCACTGAACGTACATGTCCCCAAACTGAACTAAAATATAGAACCAATAGATGCAGAGTAGAAATTATAAGCAATCACATATATCTTCATTGTCCTCATAGCGCAGATAGGTTTCTATGCAAAATTGGATTAGGGAATGAGTTCAGGTACTTGTCAAAAAATGATCTGATGGTTAGCGCCTACTAAAAGTTTATATGGTACTTTTACAGCTACCTTATTTAATTCTACAAGTTAACTTTTGCAAAGTGTGACACTTGAGATATTACAAGTCACCTCCCTTGGTTTTTAAGCACTGATTTTCAAGGCTATGGATTTCCTTTTTTACTTCTTCTTTTTTTTTGCTGACTTCCAAGACTGATACTGGAGCTATACATCATTTAAGTATTGAATCATGTAGTACTATAGAAGAGGAAAAGAGTAAAGGTATTTCTATTTTTTTTATCCAGATTTCAGATGATGAATTCTGTGATGATGCCTTAGTTTCTTGTTGCTTCTGGTCTTATTTGTCGTTATCTAAAATAAATCTGCAATGAGAAGCCAGCAAATTTAATCCTATCTGCTAGCATGCATTAGTTTTAAGATGGAACCTCATCTAGTCCAACATGTTTGTCGTCAAGCACATATATATAACTAAGGAGTTCATGTCTTAGTTTTTTACATGGTTTATGCCTATTTGTTATGGATTGTATAAACTTATATCTCATCACTACCAAAAGTAAGCACTGATATGGCGGGGGTAGTCACTTATCAGTTTAGTAAATGGCTACTTAATGTTTTTAGTTAGTCCAACTCTGAATATTTTCACTTACAGTCAATGACACTATGCTAGTTCTGAATTTGTTCTAGCCATGAATATCACCTCTTATCCCTTAGCTTTTCAGCAGCCACTAATAGCACCTACATCTTTTCTAATTAGCTTCTAATCCTACTAATATACACAATTTGCTTGCTCTTAGAAGAACCTCCAAAATGTGATTATGAGAGGAGGCGGGATGCACGCGTGGCGGAGACTAATGCAATGTTTGCAGCGCTCAGACTGAAAGAAATAGCTGCTGAAGTTAATAATTCTTTACCACAACCTGCAAATGACAAGGGGAAAACCTCAGCAAATAAGAAAACAAGTAACAAAGATTCGGATACATCGGAGTATCTCCTTGAAAATGATGATCAAGGAGATAGTGATGATGATGAAACTGAATCTGTTGCGCAGCCACAACCCACTAAGGTTTTTAGATATATGCCCTTGCTTTTTAGATACATGTTCTTTCTTTCAATTCAGTTCACTAATATATGCTCTTGCTTACTAATGCACATGGCTTACTTGATTTTTTTCCCACAGTCTCCTCTAGGGTTTAGTCGGAAAGTCCTCGCTTCGAAAAAGAAGAAGAAGACAGGTCCCAACATGCCGCCAGGATGTAAGGCTGGTAAGAGAGTGAGGGCAGAACCTCCTAGGGCCCAATTAAGATCATCAAAAAGGCTTCAACTGTCAGCGATAGATGGGCAGACTGTAGAGGAAGGCAATGGAGCTGGTGCAGCGCAAGGCAATGGAGCTGGTGCAGCGCAAGGCAATGGAGCTGGTGCAGCGCAAGGCAATGGAGCTGGTGCTCAGGACATTACAGCCGCAGATGAAGACAGTGTAGCTGGTGATCTAGACATGACATGTGCAAATGAAGACAACACGGCTGGACAGGATGACACTCAAGGCAAGTTAAATTTTCTTTGTTATTCCAATATGGCATCTCTTTGGCTGATTTGCATGAAACTAAAGCATTTAAATACAAATTCTATTTTGTAGCTACTGCACATCGAGCCCCAAGGGACCCCAGGCCACCCACCAAGGGAGCACAACTAGATAGGATGACAAAAGCTATGGGAAGGAGATTGCCCATATCTATTGATGAAGGCAAAAGAAGGCCTAATGATCCTGTTCAAGCAGCCAAGCTTGCATCTGAGTCTGGTGTCATCATTCGGCAAAAGGTTCCTATCCTAACTCATTGGAAAGAGTACAAGAAAGACGAAAAATATTACAAGGAGTTCGTGTCAAAGCTCTCTGTAAGTGCCTCCTTTCTTCTCTCCCTAACGTAATCTGCTGAGTGCTGTAATATGTTGCTCCTCCTTTCTTCTCTCCCTAATGAGGTCAAGTGCAGGTAGAAGGTCAGCTGAGTGTTGTCCATGTTCTTGTTCCTGTAGCAGTAAGAAAATAGGCTTGATTATATGTCTAGGTGGTCCATGTACTTGACTTTACTGCCACCTAGGAGGTTCCACACATCAGCTGTCCATGTACTTGACTTTACTGCTATCCTGTTGGTCTCTTGGATTATATGTTTAGGTGGTAGTGAAATATTTGGATAGTAAGACAATGTATCATATGTTCATGGATTATATATGGATTATATGTTTTACTGCTATGCCTTGGATATTTGGTTTCACTACTAACCTGAATTGACTAACTAACTATGGAATTGTCACATGACTAGGGGCGCTTGGCCATTAACGATAAAGACAAGGCAACAGAGGAAGCTTGCACTGATGTGCTGCGCTCTGGGGTGCGGCAAATGCGTCATCGGCTCAAGAAGAAATACTTCAACGGTGTACCTGCAAATGAGATTCCGACAACATCTCCAGTTTCTTACATGGAAGATAAGCAGTGGAATGAACTAGTTGCAAAGTGGAAAGATCCAAAGAACATGGTATGGGTATCCTTTCATATTCTCTTTCTCATTCAGTTTGCAAACGATCTTCTCATTTTAAACCTATGATGTAACCTAACATTCTTCATCTCTTTTTTGTAGCAAACAAGTGAAAAGAACAAGCGGAATCGCAGTAAAGTCAAGTATCATCAGAAGACGGGTTCTCGCAGCTGTGTGGCACACTTACATGCATATGTAAGTAAATACTACCTTGTACATATTTGCACTGAACAACTTATTCTGCATTTGATCTGACAAATCTTTGCTGTAATTGATTCTCTATGACACAGAAGCAGAAGAGTAACAATGCAGAACCAAGCACTGAACAAAATGAAGAACTTGATGTGGTGGAGGCCTTCAAGTCCTGCCATACCAGCTCCAAACATGGTCTAGATGAAGCAGCAAGAGAAGCAATTGTAAGTCCCCACATCTGTCCATTTTGTTAGCTTTGCTTCTACCTATAGCTGTGCCTATGATTGTGGGTTAGGAACCATCATGCTTGTCTGATTCTGTTGACTGAAATTCCAGATTCACAAGGAACTAAAGCAACCTTCTATTCTGATGCACTTAAACCACTTGATTAGGATAATTAGTGCTGGACTGCTCCACAACTTTCTTCCCAGCAGCCAACTTACAATGAATATTGTTTGTGTAGTATCTGCTAAAGCATATATTCTACTGTTGAGCATCCTAGAGTAGGGCTAACTGTCTTTGTTATAACAGTAGCTAACTGTCTTTGTTCTAACAGTACCTAACTGCAGCCAAGTCTCTAAATCCCATGCTTTTAGTTATTCTCATGTGCTTTAGTTTGTGTATTATCTGCTATACTAGCTGAAGGCTATTCTTTTAACTTAGAACAATCTGAACTTATTGTTTCCACATGCTAGGTGATTCCAGATTGTTTCATTGTACACTAGCTGTGCTTTATGTCAGTAAGAACCAAACTGTAGTTTACATAATGTTCCACATGACAAATCATTTAAATTGTACAACAATCTGTCCATTTTGCTAGGTTTACTTCTACCTCTCTCTAGCACACATCTTCCTGTTTATATTTTTTTAAAATACATCTTGTGTGATATTTGCACCTCACTTTAATGCAATAAATATGAACTAATTATGGGTCATTGATGTTTCAGTCAAATATGGAAGCTTTGAGGGCAGAACCTGTTGCTGAAGGTGAGACAGGAGTATCTAGTGTGCAGGTTGTGTCCCAGGTGCTCTCCAAGAACAGCTCAAACATTTTCCTGAAGAATGTTGGCATCAAACAAGTGCCATCCTGCAACTCATCAGCATCAAATGAAGGTGAGCTTCGGGAACAACTAGCAGCTGAAGCTAAGGCTGCTGTACAAGGTGAACTCGAGGAGCTCAAGAAAAGAAGCGAAGAAGCTGAGGAAAAGCTAGAGAGGACACAAAAGGAGATGGAGGAGATGAAGAAGCTGACAGAGATAAATCAAAAGGCAATGGAGGAGAACAATACGCTGCTCAAGCGTATCTTGTCCCTCAACAATGCTTCTTCGACATGAAAGGTATCTGTTGGTGTGCTGCCCTTTTAACCTTTTCCTCCTTAACATCTGGCCATCTGTACTTTTTTAGAAATCTATTTAGAATAAAAATAAAAGAGTTCAGTTCCTTGTTGAGTCCTAATCAAGTTCGACAGCCAAATCCATACCATACTTTCTTATGTGACATGCTTTAAACATTGGGTAAACTACTAGAGTCTGAATCTTTAGGTAGGATGGAGTACAAATTTCAAAATAATCTGCTTACTGTGTGGCATTAAAGCATTTGCCCATCCTGTGAAAAGGTTATTCTAGTTAGTTTCATATCATTTTCTTAACAATCTGTTTATTATATCCTAAGTGCCGTTAACGAACTTGATCAACCTGTACAAAGATTACTCTGGGTACTTCCATACCAACACTGAACAAAGCAGCCAGCCTTACATTTGCTAACATATTTAGTTGCTCTCAGCTCCTCTCAGGTGGCTACAATGAACATATTTAGTTGCTCTCAGCCAGCCTTACATTTGCAAAACAAATTTCTTCCAATGATACCTGATGTTTCAGTTATAATGTGTTTTTCTTCTGCCTGATCAAACTAACTGCTCCACTTGTTCCTACTGCATGTTTGTGCTCTATAGTGTCATGTTATCCAATAATGTGTGGAATTTATAGTTAATATACTTTGCTCTTCTTGCAGCCGCTTCTTCAGACATAAGCTACTCGTACTTGTCGATCGGTGCTGGTGATTTTGTGTATGCAGTCTGTGCTGTTGCTGGTGGGTGGCAATTTCCTCTGATCTTCAGTCAACTGAGATGAAAGTGCTGTTGCTGCTGGGTGGCAATTTGCTATGATCTTCAGTGAACTGAGATGAAAGTAGTAGTTCGAATGTGATGTCAAGTGACTTTTGTATAATGTGAACCGAGTTTAGTGTTATGGGTCATTCGAATACTGGAACAACTAATAATAGAACTGCTAATTTATGGAAGCTTTTGGTCATGTGCAGACTATATTTCTATTTTGTATTGAAATCTGCATGTGCACATGTGATGATTCTATAATTGTTTTGGTGACAAATTTGTAACCACATCTGTGACGAAAAAGTTAGTGTATACGTGCGCCACATGGCACATACAAACCGACACCTGGACACCCACGTCACTGCCAGGTCAGCAGACACATGGCAGGACACGTCATCTACAATACACGTCAGCCGCCGCGTGGCACGACACATCAGCGACCACAAGGCAGGACACGTCAGCTGCCGCGTGGCACGACACGTCAGCGGCCACGTGGCGGGACACGTCAGCGGCCACGTGGCAGGACACGTCAGCTGCCAGCGTGGCAAACGTCGTTTGGCAGCCTGACGGAGCAGCATGTTATGACGAAAACCGGGGTACATCGGTGACGAATAGGATTCGTCATTGAATGAATTCCATTCGCTGACGATGGCTATTTCGTCATTGAATGAATTCCATTCAGTGACGAAAATAGTCGTTTCGTCACCGTGGTCAATCAATGACGCTCATTCCATGACGAAACTATTTTCGTCACAAGTTCGTCATAGAAGACCTTCGGTGACGATTTTGGAGTCTTCCGTGACGAAAGGAGAGCGTCATTGATGAGCACTTCCCTAGTAGTGTGGTGAACTTGAGCTATGTAATGGATACCGAGATCATTGTCTTAAGCTTCTAATTGCCTTTGGCTTAGGCTTGACATGGTCGCTAAGTCATGTTTTGATGGCACAGATAACCTCCCGTACACACTTGTCTGACAAACTTTTGGTGATAAGCTGCATAACTCCGATGAATTTCAATTTGGTATCTAAAATTTTATCAAACCACAAGTTTGTCTCATGACATGATGTGTGAACTTTGTTTGGGGTAGTTCACTTTGTATACATGTGTAGCACAAGGTCGATCTCCTATCTATCTTTGCTATGTGTTCCTTTGGTGGTGAACCCTCTTTTAAAATTGCTCAAAATTGACCACACTTGCTTAAATGCCATATTTCGTCTCATTTGGTCACCTTGAGCATTTGCTAGCACTTGTATGTGTCGCTATATATATGACAACATCAATTAGAGCATCTTTTCAATCTACTTGTTATAATCTTGAAGCTTCTGCATTCCGTGCATTCATGGCATATTTTGAGGGGGAGTTGCAGTCTTTGGGCTTTAGCTTGATCAGTGCATGTGTCAATAGGGGGAGAGATAGCACACACGACTCTGAGAGAGAGATCATACTCCAAGGGGGAGAGACACATGTTGAGTGTGCATTCATCTAGGAGATTGCATTTGTTTAGGGGGAGTTGCACTTGAGTTGCTTTTGCTAGATGTGTTGAGCTTTTGTCTCTTCTAAAGGGTCTAGCAGTTTCTTTTCGGCTTTTCGAGCTTTGCTAGTGGTGTTGAGCCCGTTGCCTCTTCTTGAGGGCTAGTTTTGTTTTACTTGGTTGCGTCGAGCCGTTGCCCATGTCTTTGGGGACCAAGCTTTGCTCATTTCAGATGACCCCATTTTCGCTTTTCTTTGGCATTTGGTCATTTGTTTGACCTCTTGTTTTCTCTTCTTCTTTTTCTTTTGTTCAAGCTATTTGTGTGTTGGTGTTGCCAATGCACTCATCAAGGGGGAGATTACGAACACAAGGTTAAAATGTGCCATTGTGTTTTGTTTTGTGATGAGTGATTGTCAACGTGATCCACGAAGAAGGTTGAGTGGTGACTAACCCTACTATGGTGAAAGCTATGTGTGCGACATGTCTCTTGGCTTGTGTTGTGCAGGTGTGGAGCTCGAAGGCGGTGGTCGACGGCGGGGTGAAGGTCAAGTAGAGACGTGCTGTGCCGATGGACCAGGAGTGGTGAAGGGCGGACGTGAGGCTTGGCCGAGGGACCTGGAGGCCGAGTGACCAGCCGCGGTGGCTGACATCTGGGACATCAACAAGCACAACTGTACATGGGAGTGACTGTGTTAACCGAGTCAAGACAGAGGATGTGCAAGTCGAGCGGGGTGTTGACGGTCCTTAAGTACCAAATATAGTTATCAAATAAATAAAGAAAAGGATCCAAATGCAACCAACACCTAGACTTAGGGTTTTATCTGACAGAATTCCACGAGTTTTGGTGTTTGTCTGTTTTTGCAAGGGGTTATCAGAAAATACGGAGGAAAGGCCCACACGTCGGGTTTACATAGAGATAATAACGTGTTCACCGATTTTCTATCATCTAGAAGACTCCAGAAGCCACGAGATCGAACGGGAGGCCGAACGGGCCCGGAGGCAGGGTGCCCGCCCTGCTCCCTAGGGCGCCCGCCTTGGCCTGAGAGCCAATCAGGCTCCGTCTCGCGGATTATGCTCCACCGACCTAAGGGATCAAGGAAAACCGTGCGATTAATGTCAGTTTGATCCGACGGCCCACGTTCACTTGAGGGGGCTATATAAGCAGGACCCCTGGCCCCTGGAGGAGGCACTCCCTCATTCTCAATTCCTCAAACCCTAATCTCAGGAGGAGAGTCTCTGATCAAGCCCTAGAGCCACCACATCAACTAGATCTCTAGTATAGCATAGCTACATAGGATTAGAACTACAAGGAGTCAATCTTCGATTGGTTTCCGGATCTGTCAAGAGGATTCTTGGTAATTCCTCTACTGTTCTTCATTGTTCATCATCGTTTTTCAATATTATGAATACAACTTTGTTCTATTTCAATATATTGATTATGACTATGCTCTACTTGTTTATGTTTGCGATTATATTGTTCTTAGTTTATCGTAGTTATACGCTTGGCTTAGTTAGATTGGAATTATATACATGTTTAGGATCGTATAGCGTTTATCCATCGGATCCATGGGTAAATGATAAATATTGTGTAGGCGTGGTGCTTAGACCATATTTATCTGCGATTGCACCTTATATGCCGGATCGTGGGGTGGTCCGCGATGGTGACAGCTTCGTTGGTTCTTATATAGTCTCCCTCCCGTGTGTAAGGCAGGCAGAGCAACATTATTACGGGGGAGTGATTGCTATGTTTCTCATCTTCCTTGATAATATCACTATGCATGGGCGTAGTCCTTTCTCGCAATGATTGCCAAGTGTACTTGCACTAACTATGATATGCTAGACTTTATAGTTAAGAATAACTTAGAAAATATCCTTGTAGTTCGTCCTAATACCATGCTAATGACTTGCTAGAATATCTGTTGAGGTGCTTATCATTATTATATGTGGCTAGCTGATCAGATTAATTATCTTTGTCACCATTCATACTTTATCTATATTTTATGTGACACTTACCCCTGTATGCAAGAGATAGATGAATGCTCTCACTTATACATGCAATGATTGATACTCATTCCTATATTCCATTCCATAATCAACATTGATGTTAGTAATCCCTTCCCAGTGGTAAAAATATAAATAACGATACCTGGAATACTTCCCGGTTAAAATGCTACATCGGTATTAATCTGTGCGCTTGCAGATCTTATTTATTATTTATTTAGAAGAGCAGTTGCATATTTCAATACCGCGTCTCTCATGTCATGTTGGGGAGACAACTTGGCTTAAGTGGCATGAGGGATAGGTTCGGCATTTTTGGCGCCGTTATCAGAATTAGAAAACTAAGTCTACTTTTGGTAATGACGTTAAGAATGTCCAACAAGCATTTTTGGCGCCGTTGCCGGGGAAGGTTGATTTACTAACAAGGAATGAATACGGAATTTGAGTCATCATTCGCATCATTAAGTGATTGAGATCATCAATTCTCCCATACAGATTTACCCCTGTATTTTTTTTTCCATTCTTATTGTTTTGCAGGGTGATGTATGAATAGAGGACATCTTCCAGAAAATTTTTTTGACAACCCCGAAGCATTAATCAGAGAGGCAAGAGCCAAGCTCAAGAAGTCAACACTTCGACGCAACACTTCATCCAATCCAGAAGACCGCCGAAGTTTCATCCGGAATTTGTCAACAGAGTTCGCAGCCATGGCGAACAAGACGATCCGCGAGTTCTCAGCTCCCACTACGGACAACATCCGCACTGGACCTGCCGCGGCCATCGACAAGAACTTTGAGCTCAAGCCATGGCTCATCAACATGGTACAAGCCAACAAGTTTTGTGGGAAGCCGCACGAAGATGCAAGTGCTCATCTCCAACACTTCCTAGAGATTTGCAGCACATTCACTTTATTAGATGTTCCCAGAGACGCCATACTACTTCGCCTTTTCCCATTCTCACTATTGGGGAGAGCGAAGCAGTGGTTCTACGCGACGAAGGATAAGAACACTACGTGGGCACTCTGCTCTACGAACTTTCTGGCTAAGTTCTTTCCCATGGGCAAGACCAATGCTCTCCGTGGGAAGATTACAAGTTTTCAGCAACAACATGATGAATCCATTCCAGAAGCATGGGAGCGCTTTCAAGATTACATCCTAGAATGTCCCCATCTTGGAATGGAAAGCTGGCTACTTATGCAGACTTTCTATCATGGGCTCATCACTAGTGCTCGTGAGACCATGGATGCTGCAGCTGGAGGCGTATTTCTATCACTCACCATACCACAAGCTACAGCCCTTGTGGAGAAGATGGCGTCCAACCAAGGTTGGAACGAAGAGAGGACTCAAACACGCAAGAAGGGTGGAGGTATGCACCAGCTCAAGGAGGTAGACATGCTGTCTGCAAAGTTAGACCTACTCATGAAAAAGCTCGATGACAAAGCTGGAGGCAAAAGAGAAGTCATGAACGTCTACGACTCTCACATGACTTGTGAGGAATGTGGAGATACTGGACACTCAGGCAATCACTGCCCTGAGATGCTTGAGGATGCAAGGTACATCAACAACAACAACAACTACAACCGTCCTCAACAAAATCAAGGTTGGAATCAACAGAGGCCTAACTACTCAGGTAACTACTCAGGTAATTATCAAGGTAATAACTCTTACAACAACAATAATAATTTTCCACCCCTGAGAGAGTTAGTGTCTAATCAAGGAAAGCTAATGGATAACTTGTCTAAGAAATTGGCATCCAATGATAAAATACTAGAAAACATAAATAATAGAATGGATAATTTCTCTACTGCCATCAAAAACCAAATTAGCTTTAATAAAATGATTGAATCTCAGTTAAATCAAATAGCTGTTGTTGTTCCTGCTACTAACCCCGGTATACCATCACAACCGAAAGGATTAGAATCTGCAAATCTTGTAGACATGTTTGATGCAGGTAACTATTGGAATAATCCCGCTATCGGAGTACATAATGACCTTCTGCCAGTCAAGAGAGGCGATCCAGGACGCCCCGTCATCCCGATCTCCATCGGTATGGTGGACTTCCTAGAAGCACTCTGTGACTTTGGCTCCAGCGTCAACATTATGCCTAGGGTACTCTATGAAAAATTCTTTACATATCCTTTATCAGAAACAACTATGTGTTTGCAGCTTGCAGATCGGACACTAAGCTTTCCTAAAGGAATATTAAAGAACATGTGTGTCCGAGTTGGTACCTCGTATGCTCCAGCTGATTTCGTGGTGATAGAGACCGGGTCCGATGAGAGGTCACCAGTTATTCTGGGAAGGCCATTCCTGAACACCTCGGGAGCTGTCATCTACGCCAGCGCTGCGAAGATCAACTTCAACATCAAGGGGAGGAAGGAGACGTTTTCCTTCAAGAACAAGATTACACAAATCCCAGAGCAACCCCAACATGAACCAAGGAAGAGGACCAACAGGAGGAACAAGCAGAACAAGAACAACCAAGGATGGACCGAATCAGCTAAGATGGTCACTGCAGTTCAAGGAGGTCAAGATGGCCGACTCAAGTCGCCCTTCCTGAACAAGAAGGACGACCCAGGTATGCCAAGCATTGAGTTCTCAATCAATGGATACTCCTTTCAGAAAGCGCTCTGCGACACTGGATCAGGCGTCAACATAATGGCCACAGTCACCTATCAGCTCTTGTACGGAACCATGCCCTTAAAACCAACATACACTCAGCTCCAGAAGGCAGATCAGACATCCCGAAAGGTCGAAGGTATAGTAACCGATGTCCCTGTTAAAACTAACGATCATTTTGTCCATACAGACTTTCAGGTCATTGACATGGGAGACGACGAGTACGATCCACCCATCATCCTAGGAAGACCGTTCCTAGGCACCGTCAAAGCAATCATCTACATTGGAACCGGAGAAGTCCATATGCATTTCCCCTCTGAGAAGGTACGCCGCTACTTTAATGACCCTAACTATATAGTTGAAGATTCTAAGCAGGTCAGGACAAGAAGAAGGCGACGTAACCGTAACCAAAGGAGGCAAACCATCAAGGACGTATGGGCAGACTATGAAGGAGAGGTCATAAGGCGCGAGGATACACAACAGGAGACCGAAGCACCAAGTCGGGTATGGAAAGTGAAGACAGTTACACAAGAAGAGGAGGCGCTGCCAGAACTACCGTCTACGCCACCCAAATCCCAGGACAACTAAGAAGAAAAGAAGTCTTGTTCGGAGGACTTAAAAACACCGAACGCCGTGCCAAGAGGTAAACTTGGTAGTTATCATTTTCCCTTTAATTATTGCTCAGTTAATCATGTTCATTCTGTCTAAAAAAATGTTGAAAACAGTAAGCCCCATGTGAGTGTGCGAGTGGCATAAAACCCATAAGTACATTCACTGTGGTGGCATAAAAAAATAATAATATATATTTTTCTGTTCTATAAAAATGAAAATAAAAATAGAGAGTGACATTTATCAAGGAAGCTCAAACATGATAAAGGCTAGATATTTATGCTAACGCTTAATCAAGTTCCACGAAGCTTTGTTGTCTATTTGAGCTCCACAGAATTCAGGAAGACTAGCAGATGGAGGACATCCTAATCGTTGTCAGGTGCTGCCGACATTCAAATACACCTCTGCACCTGCTAGTTACATCAGAAGAAATTACGTCAAGATCCAGCTTGGGGAAGAGCACCCCCATTTATCCCGATAAGTATTTTTATCTACATTTATACCTATGCTTTATTAAAATAAAAAGATGCATAATCATGAAAACCCAAATAAATATTTTGTGTTTATATATATTTGCTTAGTTTAATAAATAAATAAAGTAGCTATGCTAAACTGAATCTTGAAAATAAAACTCTAGCATGGATATGATGAATAGTTGCTCTGCCTAATTTTCAAATTTGTTTTCTCTCTAGTTTAGACATAACTGTTATAATTTAAAACTGGCTCTAAACCTGAACTAGTGGGAAGAGAACTTGATCTGAAGTCTAAGTTGTTAGCGGATATGATATGGGAAGGTTGAGCTGCTGTTTATCTGTTCCTAGAGATGCTAGAATTCTGGAGAATTTTATCTTTGAAAATCTTTAAAATATTGCATGATGAGTTCCTGTATGATGAGAGTTTAAATTCCTACCACAGCCATATATACATGCTTGTTAGATTAAGAGCCGCACTTTTACTACTTACTGCTTATGGGCATTGAGTGTGGTCAAGCTGTGTAGACCCTTAGGAACTTGTCATGTGGTTAAAATCAAGATTCACTTGCACGTTCACTCATACATGCTGCTTCTACTCCGGAAGTACGCATCCACATATATCCACTCATTTCCATCTCCAGATTCACCCAAAATTATTCTACTCCTGACCCGGGAGAGAATAGCCAAAAACATTATCCCATTCCTGTTATTCCCTGTGAAGTTAATGCTCAAGTCATTTCTACTACCACTTGCTATATTTTCAAAAGAGGGAGATTGCTCTAAAAAAAATATAAATACGAGGAAATAAAAAGGAGCAAGTGCTCGGAACTTCGAAGAAAGAAAAAGTGAGACGAGAGGTAAAAATGGACAAGTGTCCGACAGTAGAATTAGGGGTACAAGATACCCACCTGAGAGGAAAAAGAAAAGAAAAAAATATATACAGAGCATCTCATTCCCCTCAAAAGTTTTAAAAAGCAAGAAAGGTATGTATTCCCTCAAAAAGAGCATTAGACTTTTGTTATCACCATACACCACTCATTCACCACACATGCACATCTTGATTTGACTTATTGACTTGTTTCTCTGGATCCATGGTTTGACTATGCAATAAATGTTCTATGAGTATGTATACTGTATCTCCCACCTATGAAGATAATGTCACTACGCCTTATTAGAGTAGGGTGAGAGAGAAGGCAATGTCACTACGCCTTATACCACATACTTTGAGAGAGAAGGCATATACCATTACTGCCTTGGTAAGGATCCAGAAATACCACAAAAGAGAGACCCGAGAAAGTCATACAAGGAATCTCTGAGTTTTATTTGAAAATTTGCAAAAACTCCAGAGCTATAGCTGATCAAGAATAAGAGACATGGCGTTTGACTAGACCGTTCTATCTTTTAACCACTCAAGATGCAGGTGACGGTTGCAAGCCCAAGGTGAAAGGTAAAATGAGTAAGTTTTAAGTCTTGACAGTTTACTCTAACTCAGGGATGAGACCTTATTTGAAAGCATATGTACCGTCAACGTTCAAAGGCGTTGCAGCAACTTCTAATCCATAATGAGTCTATCCTTGCTCAGGGACGAGCAAGAGGTAAGCTTGGGGGAGTTTGTTGACGGTCCTTAAGTACCAAATATAGTTATCAAATAAATAAAGAAAAGGATCCAAATACAACCAACACCTAGACTTAGGGTTTTATCTGACAGAATTCCACGAGTTTTGGTGTTTGTCTGTTTCTGCAGGGGGTTATCAGAAAATACGGAGGAAAGGCCCACACGTCGGGTTTACATAGAGATAATAATGTGTTCACCGATTTTCTATCATCTAGAAGACTCCAGAAGCCACGAGATCGAACGGGAGGCCGAACGGGCCCGGAGGCAGGGCGCCCGCCCTGCTCCCTAGGGCGCCCGCCCTGGCCTGAGAGCCAATCAGGCTCCGTCTCGCGGATTATGCTCCACCGACCTAAGGGATCAAGGAAAACCGTGCGATTAATGTCGGTTTGATCCGACGGCCCACGTTCACTTGAGGGGGCTATATAAGTAGGACCCCTGGCCCCTAGAGGAGGCACTCCCTCATTCTCAATTCCTCAAACCCTAATCTCAGGAGGAGAGTCTCTGATCAAGCCCTAGAGCCACCACATCAACTAGATCTCTAGTATAGCATAGCTACATAGGATTAGAACTACAAGGAGTCAATCTTCGATTGGTTTCCGGATCTGTCAAGAGGATTCTTGGTAATTCCTCTACTGTTCTTCATTGTTCATCATTGTTCTTCAATATTATGAATACAACTTTGTTCTATTTTAATATATTGATTATGACTATGCTCTACTTGTTTATGTTTGTGATTATATTGTTCTTAGTTTATCGTAGTTATACGCTTGGCTTAGTTAGATTGGAATTATATACATGTTTAGGATCGTATAGCGTTTATCCATCGGATCCATGGGTAAATGATAAATATTGTGTAGGCGTGGTGCTTAGACCATATTTATCTGCGATTGCACCTTATATGCCGGATCGTGGGGTGGTCCGCGATGGTGACAACTTCGTTGGTTCTTATATAGTCCCCCTCACGTGTGTAAGGCAGGCAGAGCAACATTATTACGGGGGAGTGATTGCTATGTTTCTCATCTTCCTTGATAATATCACTATGCATGGGCGTAGTCCTTTCTCGCAATGATTGCCAAGTGTACTTGCACTAACTATGATATGCTAGACTTTATAGTTAAGAATAACTTAGGAAATATCCTTGTAGTTCGTCCTAATACCATACTAATGACTTGCTAGAATATCTATTGAGGTGCTTATCATTATTATATGTGGCTAGCTGATCAGATTAATTATCTTTGTCACCATTCATACTTTATCTATATTTTATGTGACACTTACCCCTGTATGCAAGAGATAGATGAATGCTCTCACTTATACATGCAATGATTGATACCCATTCCTATATTCCATTCCATAATCAACATTGATGTTAGTAATCCCTTCTCAGTGGTAAAAATATAAATAACGATACCTGGAATACTTCCCGGTTAAAATGCTACATCGGTATTAATCTGTGCGCTTGCAGATCTTATTTATTATTTATTTAGAAGAGCAGTTGCATATTTCAATACCGCGTCTCTCATGTCATGCTGGGGATGACAACTTGGCTTAAGTGGCATGAGGGATAGGTTCGGCATTTTTGGCGCCGTTATCAGAATTAGAAAACTAAGTCTACTTTTGGTAATGACGTTAAGAATGCCCAACACGGGGCTCAGAGGACTTGGTGACCAGCTGGTCGAGGACGGCGGTGACACGCATCGAGGTAGAGGACGCGTATGGAGTACGCTACTTACGAGCGGGTTTAGTGGTTATTTGGGCCTCAAAACCATCGGTGGCGGGTTTACGGGTTTGGGCCTCAAAATCCGGGCGGAGGTTCCGAAGAGGAACAGACCGCACATGGCGGCATCGGGGAGTTCGCGTCGAGGCGAAGCTACTGATGAAGAGGCGCGGTGGCCGTCGGATGAAGATGAGACCGGGTTGGACCAAACGCCCTTGGGCTAAGTGGTTTGACTGAATTGTATCCAGGGGCAAAATTGAGATTGTGTAATAGCCCTGTTAAATAGGATGAGGGAGCCCCCATCTCTCTCACCTCCTCCATTTGTATTTTCCTTCATCCTTGTTAGGGTTTTCCCTCCCCTTAGTTTCTTGTGAGAGAGAGGTCTAGTAATCCATGTGTTTAGTGTAAGAAACAAGAATTCAAGTGGAAAAGGAGGTCCCGAATCCTCCTTGTGTCCTCCTGGATTTGGAAGAAGTTTTGTTCTTGTGATTTGTGATGTGTTCTTCACGTTCTTCTTCTTCTTCCCCCCCTTTCATTTTTGACCCGATTCTTTGTTTCTAGACCATTTTGGTTCGTTCTTGTTGCCTTAATTTGAGCTATGACGTGAGTTGAGCATTTCCACCGAAGGAAATCAATCAATTCCTCACGAGCTCGCAGATCGGGCGATTTTTCGGTCTAGGTCCCAAGAACTGGTGTTTTTCGTTCTTCTTCGATCTCTCGTCGATAGGCTTAAAATTGGGTGTTGATGTCTTGAAGATATCTTCTCAACACTCCCAAGAATCTATCTACAAAGTTTCAAGTCAATTCGAGTTGTTTTGATCAAGTTTTGACTCGTTCTTCCTTGGTTCGTGCTGCTGTTTCTGGACAGCGCGGAGCCTCCAGAAAAAAAAACACGGAACCTCCAGAACATAGAGCCTCTAGGGAAAAACGCGGAACCTACGGGAATCTCCAGACCGCGGAGCCTCCGAGGGAAAACACGGAGCCTCCGCACCTGCTGCTGAAAATTTGTGTTTGGGCTCTCCGAGTGCTCGTTTTGAAATCCGTCTTTTGCTTTGATTTCTAGCGTCTCAAGAATCTTTTTCTAAGTACTCTTGTCACCAGTTGGCATGGGTACTTTGGGTTGGGAACTCGCTTCCTCTCCATAGGAGTTGAGTAACTCTTTTTCGCCTCTCAGTTTAGTTCTTGTTTCGTGCTTGTTTGTGGTGTCCCACTGTGTTCATAGGGAACATCCTCCCACTAGTTAGGTCGTGAATATTATGGTGTTTTGTTCACATATTTGGTGGTGATTTTAGGACAGTAGCCAATTATCTTCAAAAGAAATTTTCGGCTCTCATTCACCTCTCTTGTCGTCATTTTGGGTCCTTCACAGTTGTTCACCTATTCTGTTGATCTGTTCTCGTTTACATGCGTACGGTCCTCTGCCTCGTGCCCTCGAGTAACACGCATGCATGCACGGAAGGTTTTGGCTATTGCCTATTGGTGGTGGTACAGTAGTACACTCCTATATCTAGATGGAACGTACGTACAGTTCGGTAGTCGCAATTTCCTACTCGTTCATGGAAAAAGGTTCAGGGCAAGCGATTCATTGGTCACTGGTCACCAGTCTTTTTTTTCGTTCAGGTCATCGATGGGACCGCGTTTACAGTACTCCGTAATCCGAATTGTTCACATGCAACTGTTTCCTCCATCGGAAACGAATATGTACAAGCTTTGTTTGACATTCTTGAAAACACACCATCGTCGAAGCTTATATAGGGCAGCCTAAAAAAAAGAGAGAGAAAAGAAAAGAAAAGAAGAAGCTTTTTATAGGAGATTGAAGTTTCCATTGTGTGTTGAAGCAGCACGGTCAAATGTTTGAGAAACCGCGCGCGGGCATGTGATCAGGGCGGGGTTGGGTGACGGCAATTAACAACGTAAACAACTTTGTCAAAAAAAACAACGTAAACAATCGAGCATGGCAACTCAGAAATAGCTGTACTACACAGCGGTTAGTCCAGGTCCAGAGAAGACAGAAGAAGCTTATATTTACGATAAATAAATTAACAGGCGGAAGGGCGCCGCCGCCGTCAGCCGTGTCTGAATGGAATGCAACGCACGCGGCCCGCCGTCGTGAGCTGTCTCTCGCCACCACCAACTGCTGCGGCGTGCCTAGATCGCGCGCGTTCGTCGTCGTCGGTTCCGGGCTTTCAGCAGCTGGACGCGTTGAGTCTGTCTCCAGCCCCCACTGGACTTGGCCGGCCGTACGTCGAGTTCAGCGGTCAGCATGCTGCATGCGTGCATATTGCATGTGTCTATCCGGCCAGCCAGTCGCCGTCGTCGAGACGTACGTGGGCGCGCGGTTGAGTCGTCTGGTGCAATTTAATTTTTCTCACCTCGTCACACGATGGCCTCGTCAAAGATTTTCTAAGGACTAAGGGTGTCCTCAATGGCTACCTACATAGCTATTAGCTGATAACGTTGGATCGTGGTGACTAGAGGTGCTCTCGTGCTTCGTGCCACTTCAGGTCGTGCCCTCTACGCACGGGAGGTACGTCGGGCCATGCCGATATGGCACGGTGAATCTGTTCTCCGGCCCAAGCACGGCCCGTGGCATGCTGGCACGCCTTCGAGGTCGTGCCGGCCCAAGCACGGTCCTCAAAATATCTTTGCTAATTTTCTTTTTCCACTCGTGATATGAAATATATATATCTTATGTGTACTATTTTAATAAAAGTTTAATGATTTTCATAATCTATCAAGAATTAGATAAGAGGTAGTATAGTAAATACTAGAAAATTGTATTGTATAGTTGTAGAAGTGTCTACGTGTCATTTTCGTGTCGTACCAGCCTAAGCACGACCCAAGATGCGGGCCGGGCCATGTAGCCCGCCGTGTCAAGATTCTGGGCACGGCACGACCCTCGTGTTCGTGTCATACCAGCACGGTCCAAAATATTTCGTGTCGTGTCGTACTTCGGGTCATGCCAAAAGACCATGCCATAACCCGCCCTCAAATGATACGGCCCAAGTCCCTGCTCTAGTGGTGACGTGGAGGTGAGAGCTGAGAGGACAGAAAAAGCAAGTGGCTAGCGACGAACTCGTCCCTATCTAGTCTCGCACACATAACGACGTGGCTTCTTCGCATCACAAAGTTTTCACTGCGGCATTCTTCACAGTAAAACAAGTACTTGCATGTGGGGTCCACCATATGACGTGGCGTCAAGTAGATGCTTAGTATCAGCTAGCCATTTCCATTGCATTGGAGGCGCCACAACCGTCTCTATGTCTAATAAGGGCAGTCTCTCAGTGAAAGTTTCGTGTGAGTTTCATTTGCATTAAATAAGTTATATTACATAAGCATTTTTATGACATGACAGTGTATTTAAGAAGTGAGAGAAAATGAGCCTTGTAATGAATATAACTCTATAAGAGTTTTGAAATTAAATGACTATGAAACCATAGGATTAAATTCTCCATTGAGAGTGAGTGTTTTATCCGAGTTTTATTTTATTTCAAGTGACATGGCAGTCTTGGAAACAACATCATGAAACTCCCCACTGAGACTGGCCTAACGCGGCCAAGATTAAAGATGGCAATGGGCCCCAATCCCAATTCCCCACGGAGAATTCTACTATTAGGGGACGGGGATGGTAGCAAATTAATCCCCATAGGGATTTATATGGTAGAGGTTCTATCCCCGTCGGGGATGGTTTTCAGGTCCCCGTCCCACTCCCACCACCCCACCCCCTTCACAGGCACCCCGGCGTGACCCAACAAAAAGGCCTGTCTAAAGGCCCAATTACAACCATCGGAGTATATATAACGCAGAAAACCCTAAGCTTATGCCCGAGATTAGGACAATACAAATGGCTTCCTGCTTCACCATTTACACGATGCCCCATGAGGTTCTTCAACGATGCCCCACGAGGTTCTTCAATTCCTTATTCTTCGCGTGTGGGTACGGTGTGGCGGGTCTCATGCAAAGACAACAATCAACCATGTTTGGTGTTTTATAAACAATTTTTGCAGCCGCCGTTAACACATTCCACCACTTGAAAAAAGCACTAAGAGAACGCCCCCTCCACTGTAGGGGTAGCTGGCTTTGGAGCCGCCCTTACAGTGGCTCGGGAAGCCAGCCGCCCCTACAGTGGCCACTGTAAGGGCAGTGGGGGGTCACAGTAAGGGCGGCTGGATCACCAGCCGCCCTTACAATGGACCACTGTAGGGGCGGCTCAATCACCAGCCGCTCCTACAGTGGTTTTGGACAAACTTGGTCAAATGAGACACTAAATAACCTCAAATAAAAAAAATTTGAATAACAAGATTGTACAACTCAAAAAGATATACATTTGGTACATAGTCTATTTTTGCATTTGAGAAAGTGTTAGTAAACACTAGTAACAGGGTGGCTCAATCACAAGCCGCCTCTATAGTGGTTTTGGACAAACTTGGTCAAATGAGTCACTAAATTACCTCAAATGAAAGAATTTTAAATACAAAGGTGTTAGAACTCATCAAGATCTATATTTGTTACATAGTTTATTTTACCATTTGGAAAAGTATTAGTAAACTTTAGTCACATGTTTTAAAAATCCAAGATGTGACTTGGTCAAACTTGGTCAAATGACGCACTAAATGACCTCAGATGAAAAGATTTTGAATACAAGGGTGTTAGAACTCATCAAGATACACATTTAATACATAGGTCATTTTTGCATTTGAGAAAGTGTTAGTAAACATTAGTCACAAAATCTTATATCCCACGTAGACTTTATGAAACTACATGTGAGACTTGTGGATTTAGAATTACACTTTCATAACACTTTATCAAATGCAAAAATGGCCTATGTATCAAATGTAGATCTTGATGAGTGGAACAATCTTGGTATTCATGACTTTTCGTGTTGAGACCATCTAGAGTTTCAAAAACTGGCATGTAGCTGTGAAAATTTGAAAATTCAAAATTTGAGTGATTCAAACTTTGTCAAATGAAAAGTTGACCATTACACTAAATGTAGAGCTTGATAAGTTTGACAAACTTTGTATTCATGACTTTTGTAGTTGAGACCATCTAGGGTTCGGTCAAAGTGTCTTTTTTAAAAAAATCTAAGATTTGACTTGGTCAAATGAGGCATAAATGACCACAGATGAAAAACTTCTAAATACAAAGGTGTTAGAACTCATCAAGGTCTACATTTGATACATAGTTCATGTTTTCATTGAGAAAGTTTTAGTAAACTCTAGTCACATGTTTTAAAAATCCAAGACGTGACCTGGTCAAACTTGGTCAAATGAGGCACTAAATGACCTCAAATGAAAAACTTTTGAATACAAGGGTGTTAGAACTCATCAAGATACACATTTGATACATAGGTCATTTTTTCATTTGAGAAAGCGTTAGTAAACACTAGTCACAAAATCTTGTATCCCACGTAGACTTTATGAAACTACATGTGAGACTTGTGGATTTAGAACTACACTTTCGTAACACTTTGTCAAATACAAAAATTTCCTATGTATCAAATGTAGATCTTGATGAGTGGAACAATCTTGGTATTCATGACTTTTCGAGTTGAGACCGTCTAGAGTTTCAAAAACTGACATGGAGCTGTAAAAATTTGAAAATTCAAAATTTGAGTGATTCAAACTTTGTCAAATGAAAAGTTGACCATTACACCAAATGTAGAGCTTGATGAGTTTGACAAACTTTGTATTCATGACTTTTGTAGTTGAGACCATCTAGGGTTCGGTCAAAGTGTCTTTTTAAAAAATTCAAGATTTGACTTGGTCAAATAAGGCACTAAATGACCCCAGATGAAAAACTTCTGAATACAAAGGTGTTAGAACTCATCAAGGTCTATATTTGATACATAGTTCATGTTTCCATTTTATAAAGTTTTAGCAAACTCTAGTCACATGTTTTAAAAATCCAAGACATGACTTGGTCAAACTTGGTCAAATGAGGCACTAAATGACCTCAAATGAAAAACTTTTGAATACAAGGGTGTTAGAACTCTTCAAGATACACATTTGATACATAGGCCATTTTTGCAATTGAGAAAGCGTTAGTAAACAATAGTTACAAAATCTTGAATGCGACGTAGATTATGGAACTACATATGAGACTTGTGGATTTAGAACTACACTTTTGTAACACTTTGTCAAATACAAAAATGGCCTATTTATCAAATGTATATCTTGATGAGTGGAACAAAGTCACAAAATCTTGAATCCGACGTAGACTATGGAACTACATATGAGACTTGTGGATTTAGAACTACACTTTTGTAACACTTTGTCAAATATAAAAATAGTCTATGTATCAAATGTATATCTTGATGAGTGGAACAATCTTGGTATTCATGACATTTCGAGTTGAGACCATCTAGGGTTTCAAAAACTGGCATGTAGCTGTGAAAATTTAAAAATTCAAAATTTGAGTGGTTCAAACTTTGTCAAATAAAAAGTTGACCATTACACCAAATGTAGAGCTTGATGAGTTTGACAAACTTTGTATTCATGACTTTTGTAGTTGAGACCATCTAGGGTTCGGTCAAACTGTGCATATATATAAATTAATCATGAAAATACATGGAATAATTTAAAAATTATTATATAAATATATTTTGAATTGTGAATATACATAAAATCTATTTTCTAAAATCAAATATGAATATATAAAAATGTTTTATTTTTTAAACAAATTTATTTTTTAAAAAAATGTTTTATTTAACCAAATTTATTTTTTTAAATCATATATTGTGCACATATTTATTTAAAATTATTGTAGCACAAATCATGAATATATATAAATTTTTTGTGCATATACTGTGTATATTTATTTAAAAGTATTATATAAATATATTTTGAATTTTGAATATATATAAAACCTATTTTTTTAAAAAAATAATAATTGATTTTACATTTAAAAAAAGGTGGCACCTCAGTAAGGGCGGCTATCCAGCCGCCCTTACAGAGCTCCCCACCGGTATATATGGCACCACAACGCCAGATTGACTAAGTGTGGGCACTTTTCCTCATTTTGGACGACGTCAGGCTGCCAGATTTTCCTGCCGTCGTCGTTTCCTCCTCCGTGACCTCATCGGCGCCTCCTCTCCTCTCCCTGGCCACCTCATCTGCAACACCTCCGCGTGCCTCCTTCGCGCATCGCCCCACCACCGGAGGCTAGGGTTTGTGCCGCCGCCGCGCGCCGCGCCCCGCCACCGATGGCTAGGGTTTGCCACCGCCACCATGCGCTCCTGGCCCGTGCGCTCCGGCGTGGGCTAGTGGGGCTCCTCTCCGACATTTCTTCGCCTGGTGCCTGTGCGCTCCACCACCGTTCACTCCTCCGGCGGCTAGGGTTTGCCGCCGCCACCGTGCGCGCCCAGCCCATGCGCCCCACCACCGTCCACTCCTCCCACGGCTAGGGTTCCCTGGTGCCCCTCTCGGTGGCACCCCTCCTTCCACCGGCGCCTCCGGTACCCGTGCGCCCCTCTGCCCCCTGACTTTCTTCTTCTCGCCGGACCATGCTCGTGCCCTTCCACCTCTTCGTTGACTTGTGCAGGTGAGCATAACCCCTTCTTCTCCATTCCCTAACCCCTTCTATCAATCCAGCACTGTTGTATGCCTCAATCCAGCGCTGTTGTATGCTCTGCTTCAATCCAGTAGCATCGTATTGCTCGATCGGGCTTGACTGTTGTCAATTGGCCTCAATTCATATTGGTTGATAACATTAAGATGTATATCTTTTAGTTTTGTTTCAGTGAGGAAAATGCACCATTATAATTCACCATTGTGCCTTTGTCATTTTCATGGTAATTGATGCTGCCAAGCTAATGGTAAACTGTTTTACTGAAACATCTATATAAGTTTTGATAAGAAAGCAGTTCAAAACATTATGTTTAGTGACTAGATGTTGTGAGTTAATTCTCCCCAAGTTTTTGTTTAGTGCTCTTTGTCTAGTTTCATGTTAGCAGTGGAAGGCTAGTTGCTTTGGTCTAGTGTTTCCCATGTGGAGGAGCGGGGTTCTTCTCCCTCCTCTCTATCATTCCTCTTTTGTCTCTAAATGAAATGATGCACGATCTCCTGCGTGTTCCAAAAAAAATTGTTAGGAAGATGGAAGTAGAGGCCGTAGCTGCTGGGAATACAAAAGTGGCAAAATTGAGGTCACGCACCAAGTGTTGGGTCTTTGCAAGGAATACAAAACAATCAGGCAGCAGTCTAAAATTTGCCAAGCCAGAGACCGAAGAGGCAGTGCCAAGGATACTGAAATATTCTGAAGACAGGGAGAAGGGCTCATTCACTGCTTCTAGAGAGAGGGACGAGCTTAACCTTGGCTTGGGAAACCCCGAGCACACAGGCCGTGTCAGGGGGATAGGGAAACTGATGACCTGGAAGGAAGCATTAGTAGAGGATGCAGCGATGTACAAGAAACATGGCTGGGACCGGGAGTCTAACATTGCGCTTCTAGTGAAGACTCTAGTTGCTAAGGAACTACATGAGCAAGGAGTGTCTATTGAGCCACGGACACAAATGGAGCCTCCTAGAGAATTGGCTCTAATTGGCAGCCCTCCGGATGTTCCCAGCAGCCAAGGTTCCAATGCAATCTCCACCTTAGTTGACCGCATACGGGAGCCAACTCCTTGCACCCTGTTGATTCCCGTCAGTAGGGGAAGCACGATGGTTGAGGTGGCAACGGGTGTGACACATCCTCCAGGTGGCATCTGCCACCACAAAGAGATCCCACATGACTACAGTAAGGTCGAGGTGCATACCGTGAAGCCTGAGTTCGTGACACATAAGATAGACCACCCAACTCGGGAGGGGATACGTGAGCTTGGACTAGTCATGAAACAGTTCATCCTCTGGTACAAAAAGGACATTGTGTTGAATGTTTCATCGCCAAATCTGAGTGATGTACATCTGGAGAGTCCTTGAGGATGGAGAGGTATATTCACCGTCTCGTGAGGACCACATGCATGAGATGCCACATCCTTCCCAGAGTACTATCCACCACACTGTAGAGCCTTCTCCAGCTCGTGCCGAGCAAGGGCATGACGAGACGCCGCATGAGCCTCATAGTCCACCGCCTTCTGCAGCTTGTGCCGAGTCGGAGCATGATGAGACACTGCATGTGCCTCCCAAGCCATAACCTTCTTCAGCTCGCCTCGAGCAAGGCCATGATGACATGCCACAGTCTTCTCAACAAGCACTGCCGACACATGAGCAATGATCGCCTTCTCAAGATGGACATGCATGAGAAGGCAAGGACGTTCCAGTATGTGAAGCTCGAAAAAAGATCCCCGTCATGATAAGGTCAACAGGGTAGAAATCTTTTGTGGACATGAATGACATCTCAGGTATGTACAAGTGGTATGCCCATGACCAGTTCAAGCCTGAGAACCAAGGCAAGAACGAATTTGCCTATAGGTTGCCCGAGGACCCCCACAGACCACAAACGGGTATAGAAGTATCTAGATGTTGAAGCCATCGAGTGGTCAAAGGATTGCCCGAGCGAATATAAAAGAGGCAAACATTTCCTACCAAACCGGGTTATGGAGAAAATGCCATATGGAATGAAAAGGTTCCATGATTGGTACTTGCATGTTATCGGTACAAAACTACTTGGGGTGCAAGCAGTAATACCTGAAGGCACATTTGGAAGCCCAGCTACGACTATTGCCTTTGACTTCAGTGACATCCAAGCATGCTTTCACCTCAAATCAATGGAAATAAATCTGATTCGCATGTGGTGCCTGTAAGTCCTTGCCCTCTTGATATGATTTGAATGTAACTTAGTTGGATTTTGTTGTAACTAACTCACGTCGTGATTTGTAGAATGCAAGCACACATGCTGAAAGAAATGCCCTCCATCAAAAACGGGTATGTAGACCCTCAACCAATTTGTCAAATAGTTTTTAATTACCCAAGTAAATGGAAACTAGATGGGAAAGAGCTAGCTGCCGGAGAGATAGTTGAGGCGAAAGAGGAGATCCGATGGAGCAAAATAAGGGAAGAGTCCCTTAAGGTTGCGGCGTGTGGCTTGCCGTATGTTTTAAGCATCTCCAACACAACAAAATCATATGGGTACCATACCACTTCGAGTAAGTTCGACTGTATACTTAAAGAATATTCGATATATCTTATTTTGATGCAAAAAACTTTTCTGTTTATTTTATGATTGAATTCAAGCAGCGATCACTAGATACTCATAGCCGTCAAAGTCGGGATGAGCATGGCATGGGTCTGTGATTCTGTAGATTTTGACCCTCACACATATAAAGACTTCACATTGATTCTCATGACATAAGCATATTAGTAATCCTCATGACCTTATATGTTTCACTTGAATGTTGACTTTTGCATACTAACAAGTTGCATTTGCTATAATCATTCGAACAGGGCATTTAGGCACTATGTCAGAGAAAAGAACGGAAGGTGTTGTCCAAAAACGAGACATAGGTTGTGTATCAAAACTCTGTGTTCGGTAAGTGCAACTTAGTTTGGCACTAAATTACATGGTTTTTAATAATATTACTTAACATTTCCATATGTGAATTAAAACACACACAGTTCCCCAAGCAAAGGTTTGGGAGTCTACATTATGGATATTACGTATGTAATTTCATGAGTACCACAAAAGGCTACAGGAGACACCCCGATTTGGTAAGTTCGAATCTCTTAGGTCGTAGTATAAAAACATAGCTTTGCGATCTCTTGTATAAACATAGTATAAAAACTTAGCTTTGCAATCTTTTGTTTACAATAGACCTAAACTTGGCTTTTGTTATCTTGTAGTGGTTACAAGAGCAAGGAAATAAAAGGGATGTCTACAAGGATGATCAACTCTTAGAGCTCGTCGACGATCTTTGCAACTTCATAATGGACCATGTTATTTATTTCAAAGGTGACTACCATGACTTCAAGTCCGACTTAGGTAGTAATCCTAGGTACCAACACCTCTGTGAGCTTGACAGACTATCTCTAGGCCTTTGATTACAATTTGATGGACTTGTGGAACTGTAACTTTTGATGGACTTTGTGGATTTGATGGACTTGGAACTTTTGAATTTATAAATTTGATGATGGAACTTGAATTTGATGTTTGTGTTGTGATGTGGTAGGATTTGATATTATATATATGCTGTGTTGTGGTTAGATTGGATTTGAAATTATATACAAGTATAATCCATATGCATTGATATTAGCTTAGTTAATATATTTCTAAATTATGATTATTAAAATAAATTTAATTTCAATGATCCAAATGGGTCTTTATCGCGGGGTTGGAACCACGGCAAGCATTGTTGTTCGAGTCAGTGTCAGAGTACAGGTCTCCGGTGGCTCGGGTGGACTCAAGAATACAAGAATCAAAGAGAGGAGACAACGGTTTATTCTGGTTCAGGCTAATTGGTGCCCTATGTCCAGCAGCTGATGATCCTTATACTCAAAAGCATCCAAAATCGGGGAGTTACAACAGGGTTGTAGAGATATTTGATAGGGGGTTAGCTCGGTGCTAATCCTAAGGTTGCCTCGCCACCAGTTGTGCCTTTCCCTCGTCGGAGAGGAGGAAGACGACGGGATGCGGTGGAGGAGCTCTCGGTGCCCCTCCGTGGGTTGTCTTGCTCTCGGTGCTGAGTAGAGGCCAAGGAATAGAATGGAATGATCTATCTTTTGATGATCCTCCCCCATAGGTCTGACCTTATCCCTTATATAACAAGATAGGTCGGGTACATGGTGGTTTGGAGGAACTAGTCCATGGTCTACATGCGCCAGAGTCTAGGAGGGCCTTGCAGCGATATGTTGTGGACCATGGCAGTGTTGTGGAGCTGAATAAGCCTTGGGCGTCGTTCGGCTGCTTCGTTCTGACACTCTACGTGTTAGGCTATGTCGGCTTGGATCAGCCTCCCCCAGGTGGACATTCTAGAGTCTTCTTAGCGGTGAAGGAGGTTGGCTTCAGGGGCTGACGTGCTGGCCTGTGGACCTCCGAGCCCCTGGAGGCCGCTGGAAAGCTTTGTCTTCTTGTGTCATGCCCCGTGCGTGACTTTGTCAAAAAAGTGGAAGGCAATGTCGTGCCCAAGGGGCAGCGCTGGGGAGCCCCCGAGCCTCGGTCGCTCGGGGCATGTCTTCTTGCGCCCGGGCCTTGGCTGGCATCATGGGCAGGGCAGGAGCCAAGGGCCAGGCCAATGCGTTGTCATAGATCAAGAGCATTGGGGCTCGCGAGCCCCAAGTGAAAGTTGTGGTGGAGTCAGGTTCGGCCGAGCTTCTTCTCCAGAGGGTGCACGTGAGCGTACCTAATGGGTATAGCCCCCGAGCCCTTGGATGATCCTAGAGGGGTCGGTCGGGGGTCTTCTTTGTTCGGGAGCCACTGGACCCAAGGTTTAACATACCCATTTGTTAGGATCTCGTCAGGAGCCCCTGAGCCCTTTGTGCCTCACTTGGCGTGATGGTGATGAAGGGCTGAATTCGATCTTCTGGTGACCGAACCCTCCTTGGCGGGGATGACTTCCACAGACAAGGGTGTTGTGCTCTGCTTGGGGCCTTCTTCTCCAATGTGATGGGTGCGACTCGGCTATCGAGGCTGAGCGATGATGGTGTTGATCCCTTTGTGAGCCTATGTTGCGTAGGTCTTCGACTCGAGCGAGGGCTCGGCGAACTCGTCTAGGAGTTACCAACCTTAGGCCTAGGGGCGCCCTCCTTTTTTATCAGAGCCTACTGTGGGTCAGGTGATGAAGAACATCTAGGCTCTGGCTCGGGACAAACTGATCATCCGAAACGCCACGCCCTACATGGCTAAATCATTTATTATTATTATTATTATTATGAGCCTTCATGTGCTCATTTTTTTCAATACTTTGGGACCTTCAAGTGTCCCATTTTTTCATACTTTTGCATAGCCCATGTCTCTTAAACATATATTGAGAGCGATCACTATCTTGTAAAACATGGAGTATTTTTCCTAACAATCATTTTTTGTCTACTCCTAGTGTATGAGTAGAATTTTTGGTGGACAGAATGCATGTTTTAGCGTATTTCCAGTGTAGGAATAGCTTGTGTATGTGGATGTACATGATCTTGATCTTTGGGGCATGATAACTTTCTCTACAAGGGTCAACAAGACTTGACAAAACTCAATGCAGAAATAAGTAGCATATATGTAAAGGTTTAATCTCAAAACACTAGATATGGCTCTGGTAGGAATTTTCATATCATTGAGGAGCATGCTATTTAATTTTTGATTTTTGAAAACAAATCCCAAGTTCTTCATAAGAGAGCAAGGTTCATATCATCCCGCTATATCACATATTCCAATTACGTAGATAACATGGGGTTCCCATGATATATTGTCCACAAGTTATAGGAATATTAGCGAGGAATAAAGAGTATGCAAATTTTATTAAAGGATAGTGTGGAGATGGAGCGTCAAAAGTTTCATTTTCTTAATTTGTTCAATTTTAAACTTCAAAATTTTTAGGAGAGGTGAGGGTAGAATTGCACAAACCATCGTTGAAGATGAAGGAACTAATGGAAGTCATTCGTCTTGTCCTTCTACATCATGGATCGCTGATGTTGTGCAACATGTTGGGGAGATCTCAAATGTGTGTTAGTTATGCTTGAGAGATCTCCCCACGCTTATTCTTGTACCTGCTTTTATTTTTAACAAAGGACAAGATACAGAAACAAAGCATGGTTCTACCGGTTTGGACACCGAGGAACCCAAATGTTATTATTATTATTATTATTATTTCTTTTATATTATTTATTATCTATTAATCCATTTTTTATTTGTTCACCAGACTTTGCATACTCAAGCAAGGCTAAAGTAAAGATGTAGTGTAATTTTAGCCTTGATTTATCTCCATAAAAGATTCCCTCCAATGTTTATGAAAATTCTCAAGTTTATTAATCAAATTTTAAACACCATGTTAAAATTTGATTAAAGTAGGCCATTTTTACCTAAGCACCATGCTTAATTTAAAAGGACCTATGGATGTACTGTTAACAAGTTCATCCAAACTAGAGTATATATCATAAATAAGAAAAGTATGTTTGAGCAAGATCATATATAAACAAACATGAGTAGCACTATTGGTGAACCTTTTATTACCTTTGCATACCTGAGTTTTCTTACCAGCAGCGTATGTGGATGGGAAGCATTGGAACTGCTGCAACGGTGGCTTGATTGTATGGGCTCCAACTCAGGCGATTACCAAGGGTAGGTTATACATACAACTAGTGTGCATGGGCCGTGGGCCTTGGTAGTAGCAAAGGTCCAGAATAGGAGGGTCCTTACTTCTCTCTCTTCTTTTTTTATAAATATCTCTATCTTTCTATTTTTACTCTCTTTTTTCTTGTTCTTATTTCTCCTCTCTTTTTTATGTAAAGGTATATGTTTTTTACATCTATATTTTTTAAGCCTCTTTCTCTCTCTCTTTATTAGCAAGGCAAAGCTGACATCATCTTCATTTTTTTTGGATGACCCTTGGTGTGTGTGAAACTTAGGATTCTCACCATCCTCCCCCACACTTGACTTTTGTGTAAAATTCAAGTGTGCTGGGTCAGGGTCTCCTTGTGAGTGTGTTCCATCACCCAAGAGCATCAAGGTTTGTAGTTGATGTTCTCCCACGTTCTCAAGCATCATGTGACCCATGCTTTTCTTGATCTCAACCTGTAATGGTTAGCGACAAGAATACCCGAAGGTGCATACAAGCTTGACAACATGCCCCTTGCTTTAATTGAAAGGGAAATTTTGTTTTTTCTTTTTTATGATAATAATAATATTTCTTTCTATTTATATATTTTTTTCTTTCATGATAATCCGGGGTATCTCCCAGCAGTGCTTAAGTTATGGTCTTAAGCTCGACCGTGGGAACTTCGTTTTGCAGCTATCAATGGTGGTAAATTTCCTAGCTTCACCACCAAACATTTGACAATAATGTTCAAGCTGCAAGGTTAGTACCATAATGCATCCACGATATCTCCAATATTTATAATAAACATAGGCATCGACAACCATCCGCTTAAAGAGTTTGTAAACAAGGATTAAGAGGTGGTTGTGATCCTCGTGGGAGCAGACGGTAGTAAGCACAACAAACTCTCCAAAAGTGAGCATGAAAAGTGAGGGGTTTCGAAAGAGAAACTTTCATGCTTAACGGTGAAATCTTTCTCCTGAGTCTCTAGAGTTGGTGCTTTAGGCATGTCCATGGCATAAAACCTATCATGCAGGATCAATGTTGGTTCTCGATCACTATTAAGAACAACGTTCGGCTGGTCAGAGGGACATGACTTGGGTTCGAGCGAGGGTGAAGATCGTTCAATTTTACTAGGAATCCTAGGTGAAATGAACGGAAAAATGAATTTCACCTCCTCGAATAGGTCAAGATTGGGAAAATGCTTTGCCATGGGACTTTTAGGGCAAACGATAGGAGTGGCAGAAGTAGTTTTTCCTAACTTTTCGTCAAGGCTCCCATCGAAAGGTTTTTCTTGAAAAAGTTTTTCAATTGGGTAACCTATGAGTAGATCAAACTCAAGGATGGCATAGATATGAAAATCTTGGTAAACCTCGGTTTTGTTAATTATGATCGGCACGGCCCTAGTAATCCCACAACACTCGAAAAATAGTCCCAAAGGACTTTTGAAGAGTTTATTGGTCGGGACTAGCGACATGTTACCTAAAAGGTTTTTAGGTAGGAATTCTAACATGATTTTAGTCTCAACCAGGGGATTGTGCAGGGCTTCTACAACTGTTACCCTTAACGAATAGGGCATGGTCATGGAAGGTGAAAGAATCTGAATTGCTTCGAAAGAGCGTTTCACTTCTATTAACCATTCCTTTGATGGTATTTTGGGGAAAACTTCCTTGAGAGGATGTGTAAGCTTTTAGTGTTTTAAGAGTTTTGAGGTATTGCCAAAGTCCTTAAATTCGATAGAGAACTCCGAAGGATGAATTATTTGTTCCTTCGGTGTTCGTGGTTCAGGTGAGGGCTCATGAGTAGAACCTAGGGATGGTAAGTGTTTGGTTTCGACTGATGAGGACTCCTCCACACTCGACATGACTTTTGCCAAGAGGGGTTTGGTTCTTATGATAGAAGAAGTGTGTTTGGCTATGAAGCGCTCGAGGAATTCTACATGTTCCGTCATAGGTTTGTGTGTAAATCTACCCCCGGCAGTCATGTCTAGGCATAGGTCAGCTATGTCAAGACCCATACAAAAGAGACGCAAAATCATCCCATCAGGTAATGACAAGTCTAGGCTTGCGTGTATTAACGCTGAAAACCAGGCCCAGGCTGCACCTATAGACTCCTTCTCGTGTTGCTCGAAATCGAGGATCGCCCTAGGTAGAGAGCCGATACGGGACATGGGAAAAACAAGACAAAACTTGTCCTTAAGTTCATCCTAGTCCCCATTCATGCTTTCTACGGCATCTGTGTACCATTGTTTCACCCTCCCCATGAGAGAGAAGGGAAATAATTTTCACCTTAAGATTTCTTGTGTCATGCCCGAGTTGCTCAGACAAAAACACATTTCCTCGAAATCTAGCAGGTGTTGCCAAGGGTTTTCATCATCGTGCCCTGAGAAGGGTAATGCCCGAACCATGGCTATTAAGCCCGGGTGGAGTTCATAGCCAGATGAACGATTTAGTTTTAGGGAAAGTGGTGGCTCTTGGAACTCCCCCTTTGAAGCAAAAGGGTTGGCAACAGATGTTGGCTTCATGATAGAAAAGATAAAAGAAAACTATTTTTATTTTTATAAAAATAAAGGATACAGATACGAGGACGAACTAGGTTCGAAGAAAATAGCAACCGTTCTCCGGCAATGGCGCCAGAAAGCTTATTGGTATTTCTTAACGTCTACAGAAGTTAATCCGTAAGTGAACGGAATTACCGTTGTAGCTTTCACTCGAAAGTATTCAGGGTATCGTATTTTCACAGGGAATGGAGGTATTTCTTCTAGCTAATTCGTCCAAGGACAACACAAGGGTAGAGATGGATTTCTATGGCTTTGGGTCTAAGGATAGATAAACCCTACTTGCACTTGCTTACATCGGGCACCGGCTTATACCTAGTCTGCCAAGTACCTTCAACATATGGCTCTACGCTATGCCCACAGGTGAGGAAGTGCAAGGGACGGATAGGGCTGTCACCACCTGCCGCCTACCCCTCAACCGTAGGACATGAGGCAAATGAAGGTAGCCTCTAGCCTAGACACCACGTCTACGCTATCAACTACTACTCTAGCGTGACAGGGTTACCCGTCTAGTAGGGCCCTTCTACTAGAGCATTTGTCATAAGGACGAACGATGATCCTGCAAACAAGCACAAGCAAAGATTAACTAATCAAAAGACTTGGAACCATATGAATCACGAATACTTACTTAGCGGGAAAACCCGTTGCGGCACAAGTATCCGTTGATGTACAAGGCGGGGAGACACTAACAAAGTTCGGCACTTTCCCGAGCTTCCCCTCACATCTCTCCACTCCTAACTCTACTAGCTAGCTAGGGCATAAGGTGCTAGGGCTTAAGCCCCTTTGGAGTGGTGCTCTAGCTCAAGTGAAGTGAGCTCTTGCTCCTTGTGTGGTGTGTGGAGTGAGGGCAGCCCTCCCCCTCTTATATAGGGCAGGGTAGGGTGGTTGTAGGGGGAATATTCCCCGATGCACCCCCGCACCGCCAGCCTCTCCATTCAATGCACCGACCAGTGCAGAACAGGCCGAGGCGGCAGGGGGAGGGCGCGGCCATGCCCCTAGCACGCCCGCACCTAGGGTGGCCCGACCCGCCTCCTCCTTCGCCTGGTTGCTCTCTAGCTAGGCCTAGGCCTTGGTGCTGTGGTGGGTTGCCTAGTTTTGGTCATTTCTTGGGCTTCTTTATATTTTTTCCTTTGCTTTTCTTGGAAAAAAATGAAGAATGAGTTTTTATTTATATTTCACTTCTCTTTTGGCCCAAGTTGATATGTTTTCATAGTTCTCCCTGCAAAACAAGTGAAACACCAAAACTCGTGGAATTGATTAGTTATAATCCCTATCCACTAAGTTTGGTGTGGTTTTTTATATACAAGTTGGCGGTTAAAAGTATGCAATAACGACCGCCAATAGCAAGCCCCCGAGCCCTAAGCGGAAGTCGTGGTGGAGTCAGGCTTGGTTAGGCTTCTTCTCCAGAGGGTGCGCGCGAGCGTACCTGATAGGTATAGCCCCTGAGCCCCTAGGCGATCCTGGAGGGGTCGATCGGGGGGTCTTCTTTGTTCGGGAACCACTGGACCCGAGGTTTAACGTACCCATATGTTAGGATCTCATCAGTCTTAATAATAATAAAATGCTATGGCATGGACATGCATGTGTGCTCCGTATAGCTAGCAGCTTCCTCGCTGGAACAAATGCAGAAATTGTATACTTCTAGCTAGGTTTGGCAATCTGACCACCAAACCTTTATTCGATAGTAGACAGACAATCCCACAAGCATACAAATCTAACATACAATCAGTGGGAAACATCAGATTGAACTAATCGGTGCTGCAACATCGAATTAGTTGCCGTGCACGAGCAGGATCATGGAATTGCAACTGAGATTACGGAAACGGGCTGCATAGAAGCATCCGTGCACGCCGGTGCACCTAAGCCTTTCTCTAGAACTGCCAACTGACATCTAACATTATTGTTACTAGCATGTTCATTCTCATACGGTGTAAATAGAAATTCTCAAAAAAAAAGGAAGGGCTACCGCCCGGACGTCCAGACAGACGAAGCGTCCGGACGCTGCTCCCGCGCCACCTCCTTACGCCCGCGCGGTTTGCTCGCCCATGCTCAGGTGTAAGCGGGGACCACCCAAGCCTGCTTCATCCGGACACAGCACCCGTGCCTCCTCCATCACGCGTGCCCACAGGAAGCCCGCTCCCTTTCACGCGCTGCATGCACTTAGGGATCGATCCCAGTCACCTGCCCCGCCTGCGTATGCGTGCCACAAAGGCGTCTGCTAGCCTTAGGCACCTGTACAGTGACCCACGGCGACGCCTCAGCAGTAGCAGGCAGTTGCTCTAGGCCGCTTTCCATCAGACACCAGCTCCATTGCAACATATGCTCCCTTAGATCTACTTTTGAAACATCTAGATAAAACACTCGAAACATACGTCTGAAAATAAATGAAACCATTGAAACATACGCTTGAAACATGCATGTATAGCCATAGCAACATATGTAACATCTAGATTTACTTTTGCAAAATCAACATACATTTGAAACACCTGGAACACTTGAAAACATATGCTTAAAACATGCATGTTATGCAACATCTAGATATACTTCTGCAACTTCTAGACGAAACACTTGAAACATACATATAAAATAACTGAAACACTTGAAACATACCCTTGCAACATGCATATATAGCTATTGCAACATTTAAAGCACCCAGATGAAACACTTGAAACATACGTCTGAAACACCTAAAACATTTGAAACATGACATCACTGATGGCCATGGCCTACCTATTAGGGAACTACGGTAGTCAACAAGCTTGGGTCAGGGGGATGTCGAGAACAACGACCTAGCGTACACCTCCGTCGCAGGCCTCTGTACCGTGTTCACACCACGGTGCGGGACGGTGGCAACATGGCAGGAAAGATCGGTGAGGAGGACAGGGAGCGGATGGAGGCCGCCCTTGTGGAGGCGCTAGAGTGGCAAGAGGAGCAAGATAGTGCCACGGGACGAATAACAAAGGAGGACTATGAGGAGAAGCTAGGGAGGTGGAGGAGATGTGCGGCCCAATCACCAAGCAAGTGGGACGACAGGAATGGGGGCGTGGCGCAGGATGGACGTGCGGCGTGGCGCGAGCTTAGCTTCTGGTGAACGAAGAATGGATAAAAGAGCGAATGGATAAGATCAGGGGGAAGGTGAGCGGTGGACTGCTTTTAGTGGGATATGGGCCTACGTTCGATGCATCCGGACGTCAGGTAAGTAGAATTACCGAAAAAAAACATTGATTCGGTCAATTCTAATCATCACTATATTAACTACCCCAATCCCCCATCAACCTTTCTTCAACAAGGTCTAAAACTTTTTGTTACATATATATTAAAAAAACCGTGGTTAAATTTAGTGCACACAACTAAATAAAATTAATTATCTTTATTCAAAATTTGGTCTCAAACTAAAAAACCCCATGGAGGTATCTTTACTCAATAACGGGTCTAAAACCCATAGGGTATTTAACCCATAGAGTATCTTACTAGGTATAGAGTATCTGAACTCAATACGTAGTTAGATTTTCCTTCAAAAAAAAGATATTTTGTGGGTTTGATTGGTTGTTTGTGTTAGCGTATCCAAGCTTGTGTAGTGTAGTATTCTCGTGTTTAGTTGCCTACATAGACACTTATGTAGGCTGTTGGGCATTCTTAACGTCATTACCAAAAGTAGACTTAGTTTTCTAATTCTGATAACGGCGCCAAAAATGCCGAACCTATCCCTCATGCCACTTAAGCCAAGTTGTCATCCCCAGCATGACATGAGAGACGCGGTATTGAAATATGCAACTGCTCTTCTAAATAAATAATAAATAAGATCTGCAAGCGCACAGATTAATACCGATGTAGCATTTTAACCGGGAAGTATTCCAGGTATCATTATTTATATTTTTACCACTGGGAAGGGATTACTAACATCAATGTTGATTATGGAATGGAATATAGGAATGAGTATCAATCATTGCATGTATAAGTGAGAGCATTCATCTATCTCTTGCATACAGGGGTAAGTGTCACATAAAATATAGATAAAGTATGAATGGTGACAAAGATAATTAATCTGATCAGCTAGCCACATATAATAATGATAAGCACCTCAACAGATATTCTAGCAAGTCATTAGCATGGTATTAGGACGAACTACAAGGATATTTCCTAAGTTATTCTTAACTATAAAGTCTAGCATATCATAGTTAGTGCAAGTACACTTGGCAATCATTGCGAGAAAGGACTACGCCCATGCATAGTGATATTATCAAGGAAGATGAGAAACATAGCAATCACTCCCCCGTAATAATGTTGCTCTGCCTGCCTTACACACGGGAGGGGGACTATATAAGAACCAACGAAGCTGTCACCATCGCGGACCACCCCACGATCCGGCATATAAGGTGCAATCGCAGATAAATATGGTCTAAGCACCACGCCTACACAATATTTATCATTTACCCATGGATCCGATGGATAAACGCTATACGATCCTAAACATGTATATAATTCCAATCTAACTAAGTCAAGCGTATAACTACAATAAACTAAGAACAATATAATCGCAAACATAAACAAGTAGAGCATAGTCATAATCAATATATTGAAATAGAACAAAGTTGTATTCATAATAATGAAGAACAAAGATGAACAATGAAGAACAGTAAAGGAATTACCAAGAATCCTCTTGACAGATCCGAAAACCAATCGAAGATTGACTCCTTCTAGTTCTAATCCTATGTAGCTATGCTATACTAGAGATCTAGTTGATGTGGTGGCTCTAGGGCTTGATCAGAGACTCTCCTCCTGAGATTAGGGTTTGAGGAATTGAGAATGAGGGAGTGCCTCCTCCAGGGGCTAGGGGTCCTGCTTATATAGCCCCCTCAAGTGAACGTGGGCCGTCGGATCAAACCGACATTAATCGCACGGTTTTCCTTAATCCCTTAGGTCGGTGGAGCATAATCCGCGAGACGGAGCCTGATTGGCTCTCAGGCCAGGGCGGGCGCCCTAGGGAGCAGGGCGGGCGCCCTGCCTCCGGGCCCGTTCGGCCTCCCGTTCGATCTCGTGGCTTCTGGAGTCTTCTAGATGATAGAAAATTGGTGAACACGTTATTATCTCTATGTAAACCCGACGTGTGGGCCTTTCCTCCGTATTTTCTGATAACCCCCTGCAGAAACAGACAAACACCAAAACTCGTGGAATTCTGTCAGATAAAACCCTAAGTCTAGGTGTTGGTTGCATTTGGATCCTTTTCTTTATTTATTTGATAACTATATTTGGTACTTAAGGACCGTCAACAAACTCCCCCAAGCTTACCTCTTGCTCGTCCCTGAGCAAGGATAGACTCATTATGGATCAGAAGTTGCTGCAACGCCTTTGAACGTTGACGGTACATATGCTTTCAAATAAGGTCTCATCCCTGAGTTAGAGATTCCTTGTATGACTTTCTCGGGTCTCTCTTTTGTGGTATTTCTGGATCCTTACCAAGGCAGTAATGGTATATGCCTTCTCTCTCAAAGTATGTGGTATTTATGGTATAAGGCATAGTGACATTGCCTTCTCTCTCACCCTACTCTAATAAGGCTTTGATATCTGGAGCTCATAGGTGGGAGATACAGTATACATACTCATAGAACATTTATTGCATAGTCAAACCATGGATCCAGAGAAACAAGTCAATAAGTCAAATCAAGATGTGCATGTGTGGTGAATGAGTGGTGTATGGTGATAACTAAAGTCTAATGCTCTTTTTGAGGGAATACATACCTTTCTTGCTTTTTAAAACTTTTGAGGGTAATGAGATGCTCTTTTTTTTTCTTTTTTTTCTCTCAGGTGGGTATTGTACCCCTAATTCTACTATCGGACACTTGCCTATTTTTACCTCTCGTCTCACTTTTTCTTTCTTCGAGGTTCCGAGCACTTGCTCATTTTTATTTCCTCATTTTTTTAGAGCAATCTCCCTCTTTTGAAAATATAGCGAGTGGTAGTAGAAATGACTTGAGCATTAACTTCACAGGGAATAACAGGAATGGGATAATGTTTTTGGCTATTCTCTCTCGGATCAGGAGTAGAATAATTTTGGGTGAATGTGGAGATGGAAATGAGTGGATATATGTGGATGCGTACTTCCGGAGTAGAAGCAGCATGTATGAGTGAACGTGCAAGTGAATCTTGATTTTAACCACATGACAAGTTCCTAAGGGTCTACACAGCTTGACCACACTCAATGCCCATAAGCAGTAAGTAGTAAAAGTGCGGCTCTTAATCTAACAAGCATGTATATATGGCTGTGGTAGGAATTTAAACTCTCATCATACAAGAACTCATCATGCAACATTTTAAAGATTTTTAAAGATAAAATTCTCCAGAATTCTAGCATCTCTAGGAACAGATAAACAGCAGCTCAACCTTCCCATATCATATCCGCTAACAACTTAGACTTCAGATCAAGTTCTCTTCCCACTAGTTCAGGTTTAGAGCCAGTTTTAAATTATAACAGTTATGTCTAAACTAGAGAGAGAACAAATTTGAAAATTAGGCAGAGCAACTATTCATCATATCCATGCTAGAGTTTTATTTTCAAGATTCAGTTTAGCATAGCTACTTTATTTATTTATTAAACTAAGCAAACACAAAATATTTATTTGGGTTTTCATGATTATGCATCTTTTTATTTTAATAAAGCATAGGTATAAATGTAGATAAAAATACTTATCGGGATAAATGGGGGTGCTCTCCCCCAAGCTGGATCTTGACGTAATTTCTTCTGATGTAGCTAGCAGGTGCAGAGGTGTATTTGAATGTCGGCAGCACCCTGACAACGATTAGGATATCCTCCGTCTGCTAGTCTTTCTGAATTCTGTGGAGCTCAAATAGACAACAAAGCTTCGTGGAACTTGATTAAGCGTTAGCATAAATATCTAGCCTTTATCATGTTTGAGCTTCCTTGATAAATGTCACTCTCTATTTTTATTTTCATTTTTATAGAACAGAAAAAATATATTATTATTTTTTTATGCCACCACAGTGAATGTACATATGGGTTTTATGCCACTCGCATACTCACATGGGGCTTACTGTTTTCAACATTTTTTTTAGACAGAATGAACATGATTAACTGAGCAATAATTAAAGGGAAAATGATAACTACCAAGTTTACCTCTTGGCACGGCGTTCGGTGTTTTTAAGTCCTCCGAACAGGACTTCTTTTCTTCTTAGTTGTCCTGGGATTTGGGTGGCGTAGACGGTGGTTCCGGCAGCGCCTCCTCTTCTTGTGTAACTGTCTTCACTTTCCATACCCGACTTGGTGCTTCGGTCTCCTGTTGTGTATCCTCGGGCCTCATGACCTCTCCTTCATAGTCTGCCCATACGTCCTTGATGATTTGCCTCCTTTGGTTACGGTTACGTCGCCTTCTTCTTGTCCTGACCTGCTTAGAATCTTCAACTATATAGTTAGGGTCATTAAAGTAGCGGCGTATCTTCTCAGAGGGGAAATGCATATGGACTTCTCCGGTTCCAATGTAGATGATTGCTTTGACGGTGCCTAGGAACGGTCTTCCTAGGATGATGGGTGGCTCGTACTCGTCGTCTCCCATGTCAATGACCTGAAAGTCTGTATGGACAAAATGATCGTTAATTTTAACAGGGACATTGGTTACTATACCTTCGACCTTTCGGGATGTCTGATCTGCCATCTGGAGCTGAGTGTATGTTGGTTTTAAGGACATGGTCCCGTACAAGAGCTGATAGGTGACTGTGGCCATTATGTTGACGCCTGATCCAGTGTCGTAGAGTGCCTTCTGAAAGGAGTATCCATTGATTGAGCACTCAATGCTTGGCATACCTGGGTCGTCCTTCTTGTTCAGGAAGGGCGACTTGAGTCGACCATCTTGACCTCCTTGAACTGCAGTGACCATCTTAGCTGATTCGGTCCATCCTTGGTTGTTCTTGTTCTGCTTGTTCCTCCTGTTGGTCCTCTTCCTTGGTTCATGTTGGTGTTGCTCTGGGATTTGTGTAATCTTGTTCTTGAAGAAAAACGTCTCCTTCCTCCCCTTGATGTTGAAGTTGATCTTCGCAGCGCTGGCGTAGATGACAGCTCCCGAGGTGTTCAGGAATGGCCTTCCCAGAATAACTGGTGACCTCTCATCGGACCCGGTCTCTATCACCACGAAGTCAGCTGGAGCATACGAGGTACCAACTCGGACACACATGTTCTTTAATATTCCTTTAGGACAGCTTAGTGTCCGATCTGCAAGCTGCAAACACATAGTTGTTTCTGATAAAGGATATGTAAAGAATTTTTCATAGAGTACCCTGGGCATAATGTTGATGCTGGAGCCAAAGTCACAGAGTGCTTCTGGGAAGTCCACCATGCCGATGGAGATCGGGGTGACGGGGCGTCCTGGATCGCCTCTCTTGACTGGCAGAAGGTCATTATGTACTCCGACAGCGGGATTACTCCAATAGTTACCTGCATCAAACATGTCTACAAGATTTGCAGATTCTAATCCTTCCGGTTGTGATGGTATACCGGGGTTAGTAGCAGGAACATCAGCAGCTATTTGATTTAACTGAGATTCAATCATTTTATTTTGATGGCAGTAGAGAAATTATCCATTCTATTATTTATGTTTTCTAGTATTTTATCATTGGATGCCAATTCTTAGACAAGTTATCCATTAGCTTTCCTTGATTAGACACTAACTCTCTCAGGGGTGGAAAATTATTATTGTTGTTGTAAGAGTTATTACCTTGATAATTACCTGAGTTGTTACCTGAGTAGTTAGGCCTCTGTTGATTCCAACCTTGATTTTGTTGAGGACGGTTGTAGTTGTTGTTGTTGTTGATATACCTTGCATCCTCAAGCATCTCAGGGCAGTGATTGCCTGAGTGTCCAGTATCTCCACATTCCTCAGAAGTCATGTGAGAGTCGTAGACGTTCATGACTTCTCTTTTGTCTCCAGCTTTGTCATCGAGCTTTTTCATGAGTAGGTCTAACTTTGCAGACATCATGTCTACCTCCTTGAGCTGGTGCATACCTCCACCCTTCTTACGTGTTTGGATCCTCTCTTCGTTCCAACCTTGGTTGGACGCCATCTTCTCCACAAGGGCTGTAGCTTGTGGTATGGTGAGTGATAGAAATGCGCCTCCAGCTGCAGCATCCATGGTCTCACGAGCACTAGTGATGAGCCCATGATAGAAAGTCTGCATAAGTAGCCAGCTCTCCATTTCATGATGGGGACATTCTAGGATGTAATCTTGAAAGCGCTCCCATGCTTCTGGAACGGATTCATCATGTTGTTGCTGAAAACTTGTAATCTTCCCACGGAGAGCATTGGTCTTGCCCATGGGAAAGAACTTAGCCAGAAAGTTCATAGAGCAGAGTGCCCACGTAGTGTTCTTATCCTTCGTCGCGTAGAACCACTGCTTCGCTCTCCCCAATAGTGAGAATGGGAAAAGGCGAAGTAGTATGGCGTCTCTGGGAACATCTAATATAGTGATTGTCCTGCAAATCTCCAGGGAGTGTTGGAGATGAGCACTTGCATCTTCGTGCGGCTTCCCACAAAACTGGTTGGCTTGTACCATGTTGATGAGCCCTGGCTTGAGCTCAAAGTTCTTGTCGATGGCCGCGGCAGGTCCAGTGCGGATGTTGTCCGTAGTGGGAGCTGAGAACTCGTGGATCGTCTTGTTCGCCATGGCTGCGAACTCTGTTGACAAATTCCGGATGAAACTTCGGCGGTCTTCTGAATTGGTTGAAGTGTTGCGTCGAAGTGTTGACTTCTTGAGCTTGGCTCTTGCCCCTCTGATTAATGCTTCGGGGTTGTCAACAAAATTTTCTGGAAGATGTCCTTTATTCATACATCACCCTGCAAAACAACAAGAATGGAAAAATACAGGGGTAAATCTGTATGGGAGAATTGATGATCTCAATCACTTAATGATGCGAATGATGACTCAAATTCCGCATTCATTCCTTGTTAGTAAATCAACCTTCCCCGGCAACGGCGCCAAAAATGCTTGTTGGGCATTCTTAACGTCATTACCAAAAGTAGACTTAGTTTTCTAATTCTGATAACGGCGCCAAAAATGCCGAACCTATCCCTCATGCCACTTAAGCCAAGTTGTCATCCCCAGCATGACATGAGAGACGCGGTATTGAAATATGCAACTGCTCTTCTAAATAAATAATAAATAAGATCTGCAAGCGCACAGATTAATACCGATGTAGCATTTTAACCGGAAAGTATTCCAGGTATCATTATTTATATTTTTACCACTGGGAAGGGATTACTAACATCAATGTTGATTATGGAATGGAATATAGGAATGAGTATCAATCATTGCATGTATAAGTGAGAGCATTCATCTATCTCTTGCATACAGGGGTAAGTGTCACATAAAATATAGATAAAGTATGAATGGTGACAAAGATAATTAATCTGATCAGCTAGCCACATATAATAATGATAAGCACCTCAACAGATATTCTAGCAAGTCATTAGCATGGTATTAGGACGAACTACAAGGATATTTCCTAAGTTATTCTTAACTATAAAGTCTAGCATATCATAGTTAGTGCAAGTACACTTGGCAATCATTGCGAGAAAGGACTACGCCCATGCATAGTGATATTATCAAGGAAGATGAGAAACATAGCAATCACTCCCCCGTAATAATGTTGCTCTGCCTGCCTTACACACGGGAGGGGGACTATATAAGAACCAACGAAGCTGTCACCATCGCGGACCACCCCACGATCCGGCATATAAGGTGCAATCGCAGATAAATATGGTCTAAGCACCACGCCTACACAATATTTATCATTTACCCATGGATCCGATGGATAAACGCTATACGATCCTAAACATGTATATAATTCCAATCTAACTAAGCCAAGCGTATAACTACGATAAACTAAGAACAATATAATCGCAAACATAAACAAGTAGAGCATAGTCATAATCAATATATTGAAATAGAACAAAGTTGTATTCATAATATTGAAGAACAAAGATGAACAATGAAGAACAGTAAAGGAATTACCAAGAATCCTCTTGACAGATCCGAAAACCAATCGAAGATTGACTCCTTCTAGTTCTAATCCTATGTAGCTATGCTATACTAGAGATCTAGTTGATGTGGTGGCTCTAGGGCTTGATCAGAGACTCTCCTCCTGAGATTAGGGTTTGAGGAATTGAGAATGAGGGAGTGCCTCCTCCAGGGGCTAGGGGTCCTGCTTATATAGCCCCCTCAAGTGAACGTGGGCCGTCGGATCAAACCGACATTAATCGCATGGTTTTCCTTAATCCCTTAGGTCGGTGGAGCATAATCCGCGAGACGGAGCCTGATTGGCTCTCAGGCCAGGGCGGGCGCCCTAGGGAGCAGGGCGGGCGCCCTGCCTCCGGGCCCGTTCGGCCTCCCGTTCGATCTCGTGGCTTCTGGAGTCTTCTAGATGATAGAAAATCGGTGAACACGTTATTATCTCTATGTAAACCCGACGTGTGGGCCTTTCCTCCGTATTTTCTGATAACCCCCTGCAGAAACAGACAAACACCAAAACTCGTGGAATTCTGTCAGATAAAACCCTAAGTCTAGGTGTTGGTTGCATTTGGATCATTTTCTTTATTTATTTGATAACTATATTTGGTACTTAAGGACCATCAACATAGGCCTGCACGATACTCAAAGTAGACTGAATGTTGCACTAGCTAATATGCCTTATTTGGTCGTATTAGACAAGGCAAATTTGCACAAGCCGATGCATACACAAAAATGAAATATTCTCGTTCATCGTATATATATCTATACCTAATAATAAAGAGGCAAAATTTCAAGCTCTTTTTTCATTCATCTATTTTTTTGGTCTGTCTTCCTCTAACTACCAAACAATGGAGTATTTCTTTTGTCTAGACTTATATATATAACTCGTGCTCATACGAATTAGAATACCTCTTGTCTAGCGCGATACGGGGTCTGATTCCAAAATATATTGGGTCGTGTATGTGACTTGGACTCATAAGCCGTGCTCACGTGTGTCGTATACTCTTTTCCAATCCCATCCTAATTCAAATAGAACTCCTACTCGCATGGTGTTCAAAAGACAAGACAAAAAAATATCAACCTCACCAGACTCGCACACATGAGTTCATAAACAACATGAGTTCAATTAAAAGGAAAAAAGGACAAGAAGGGAAGTAGGAATCACTAAATCACCAAATTAAATAGAAAAAGAATCCCTCGCCAGATATTTCTACCAATAAATTACCTTTACTCATAGACCCATAAATCAAACAAATATAGAAATAAATAGATACCATGTATAGACATAGATTTTTCGACACGTACGAGAGATAACAGGGAGAGTCTAAAGTGCCGATAGAGTCCTAGATGAACCCTATTTCATTGGGCAAACGAGTACTTGTCCGGTTAGGAAAACTATAAAAAAAGGCAATATAGTTGAAGCTTGTCGTTCGGCTTGGAGAAGGCATGCACGCTTTTGGCCATCGAGGAAAAAGTAGACGGGATAGTATCTATACGCGCGGCCATGGGTATATGTTCCCAATTCATACCGTTGTGGAACGTCTCAAAATCCGACCCCACCTGCTCCCAATTGGCTCCCGTAGACACGAGACGCTCATAGCTTGACCAACTCGTAGCAATATATAAGATGAAGAGGACAGCAAACACATGTCGTACATCCAGGGCTCAGATCTTACTAAAGGAATTCCACGCAAAGCACCTGCGCACTCACGTACAGTACGTACTTCTCGCTTATCCGCGTCATTGTGCATTAGCAGAAAGCAAGCACCTGGGCATAACGTACTGTTGACAGTAGATAAGTGTCAATTTTAACTGTCAACAAAACATAAAAAAGGACCTAAAAGCAAATACCACATAGATATAGGGGTTCACTGATAGATTTCCATGAGTTTTGGTGAATATCTATTTCTACAGGGTATCAGGTGAAAAGAACCAAGGAAGGCTCACATGTCATGTTTACATAGAGAGAAAAGACTCACACACGTGAAGGAAGACTCTAGAAGACACGAGAAGGCACCAGAATGAACGGGAGACCGATCTGCCATGGTGGCAGGGCGCCCGCCCTACCTTCTTGGGCGCCCGCCCACCTACGTGGACCAATTAGGTCAAGTCTCGTGGATCATGCCTCCACCGCCTTTGAGGATCAATAATCACTGTTGATTAAAGTTAGTTTGATCCAAGGGCTGTCGTGCATCCTGTGGGCTATATAAGCAAGGCCCTAGACCCTGGAGGAGCAATCCCATGAAACCCTAATTCATTTGCTCTAGTTGGGATCAACTGAGAGGGGTCCCTTGAATGGATCTTCTCTCTTAGGGCACATACAAGAGAGATTAGCTTTGTAGTCTCTATGTGAGATTAGAGTTCTTCTAGATTGAGAGAGTTAGAGTGAAGGGATGAGTTGGAGGAAGCTCGGTATGTCGGTGTCTCCTCTCCGGCTTGTACCTGTGGGATCAAGTCTCCTAACCCGAGGCTTGGTTCTAGGATTCTTTGGCAATTCAACTTCTAATACTAAGTACGTTGTTATTATTGTTCTTTGGTTTACAAGTTTACTCTATTCTCTTCCATGGTAGAGGGTAGAGTAATCATCTGTAGCGTAAGCGTGGTGCTTGGGCTAGGATACTCGTAGATATCCCCTATCTGGCTGGATCGATGTGTAGTAGCGTGGGACGTGACAATCCCATTGTTACCTTTGGAGCCTTCTCCCGTCAGAAGGTTTGGTAGGACCCAAGCCCTAGTTAAGCATCCTCTGTGGTGTCTCTTTTCCAACGGTATGTCCCCATAGAACGATAGTTTCATAGCTTACTATAGGTTGGAACTAGACTGTCGTAGTAGTCTTCTCTAATCGCTTATATCTTCGCTACCTTGTAGTGCGGCCCAGGAGTTAAGTATAGACTTAGGTTAGTCATCGCATGCTTTCTCCTAGCGGATAAAACAAATACGATACTCTGAAAATATCTCCCGGGTGAAGTGCTCACCGATATCCGTGCGCTTACGGATTATTTCTCTTAGATTCTTTTGTGTGCGTAACCAATATCAACACGTGCCAGTGGATACTAATACGTACTAATGTACAACTTCTTCCTAGCCATCTCCGAGAGGATACGAAGATACAGGACCAGTCGATGGAGTTTGACCTAATGGACAGGTTCTTTTCAGGCGGCAACAAAGCGAACACGATGGAGATCAGTTTGGATGTGGATGATATCCCATTTATCGAGGGAAAGTATTCCATGGGACGACGCACCTCGCACTGATGGCACGCACCCGTTGGCTATTGCAGTCACCGTGGCTAGATAAGCGGTGGCAACTAGATTGCTGCGAGCGAGCCAAGCTATGGGTATAGGTAATTGGTTATACATCATCCTAATATAATCCGCTTTCTAATTGATTTGAGATTGACCACCGTCCAACGAGTCCCAAGAGTTTCGATTGTGCACTAAATTACGTGTCCTTCTAAAACACAAAGCTAATTGAACAATAATGCATCGGTGGATTCCGTTGGGAAAATAAACATGATTTACTGATTGGTCCACAACGACTATAAATTTTATTGTTGTGCGTAATAATTATAGAAATAAAACCAACAATATTATCTAAAAAAACACGATAAAATAAATGTACTAGGCTAGATTATTGGCTCAAAGAGTTGTCATCTCCTTAAAATACTGAAATTGATAGTCGTGGTGTTTCTGCCATCATCAAACCCCGTTGCAACGCACGGGCAATTTTGCTAGTCTCTACTAGAAACATGAAACCTCAACTAGTTAGAACATGGAAATGACTATATGTAACAAAATAAAATTAGGTAAACATCATTTATCAAATGTGACTTGCCTGTGCAGAACAACCAAACATCAAGACACGATATACATTTCTGCTGGATTAGGTTATGCCGCATAAGGTCTAATGCGGGCTAAGGCTAATGCAAGCAACCAGTGAGATCCTTTAATCTCTATCTAGTTGTGATAAATTTTATCAATTACTGTTTATATGTTTCATCCTTTGTATTGCATTATTTCTCACTATACCACAACACATCTTTAGCGTCACCCTGTGTGTTGTTATAAGCCGTTTCAGCGACATAAGGTCGGTCATTATATATATCTATGCCGACCCTTCTATGTCGTTGATACTGGCATCGTTATAAATCTTTAACAACCGGCCGACTTTGAACTACCGACCGTGTGACGCAATGTATAATAGATATAACAACCGACTATATAAGTATAATAGATGAAAGTGGAATAACACATAGGTACTAGGTAAGGGAACTGTTCTTTCTATATTCCTTGAATATTAATGATTACAATGTAGAGCTAATGATGGCAAGTCAAGCATTTTCAAATATGCCACAGGTAATTATATGGGCATGCTGGTAATGAAAGGTTTTGTGATTGAGGTCTCATCAATGAGTTGCCTCGATTTGCCACGACTGAAACGATGGACATCAGGACATGTTCCTTAATTTTCACTTTCACGCGCGCGATGAACCTTATTCACAACCTCTTATAGTGATGTGTGTATGTACTCAGTCCAATAGAGTTTTGAGTCACATACTTGGTCCTGGTGTCCACCAACTTGTGCGCTGCAAGTGCATGAGTAGAAAAACATACTTGCATTGTGTGAGCCTTAATATATGCTCGCAACAAATTAACAAGTTCACGTGCGTACTCACGCAGCGTGTGGTATGTGTGTGTGTGTGTGTGTGTGTGTGTGTGTGTGTGTGTGTGTGTGTGTGTGTGTGTGTGTGTGTGTCTGTGGCTGTGGCAGTAGTTAGACCCGGCCGTGCATGCACGTCTGATGAGACTTGACCAAATTTCCATAAACCCGAGCAAGGCCAATGGAATGAAGCAAAGTCGTCACCCAATACGTGTCGTTGCAAAGAATGATCCATTCCTCGTAGCCGCAAGGTAAGCAGGCACAATGTTTTGCGGTTGGTACCATCAGAACATCTTAGGGGATCTGCACCAAAGAGCATGACGTACGCGTTTAGTTTGTTTTTGTCCCCTTTGAGCTTTGAGTACACTTGAAGAAGGAAGGGTCCAGCTGTCCAGGAATAGTAATGCTTCGGTCAAGACGTCTGTCCACCCGGACGCTCCTTGACGGGCCTTCGTGCTACCGCTCCAGCCCAACAGACCTGCCTGCTCTCAACGTCTCTTCATCTGTCTTAAAAATACCTCTCCACTCCGCTCGCCCATCATGTGCTTCACCGTACCGTGCGGCCATCCGCTCCCCCGCAGTCCGCATCGTCGCCGTGGCCATCTCCTCTCGTGTGCCACCATCCTACACCGCGTCGCGCCACTCTTCCTTGTCGCCGCGGCCATCTCTCCGCGCGCGCACCCACCATGCATCGCGCTGCACGGCCATCCCCCGCCGTGCCGCCCCACTCTACCTCCACCACCGCGGCCATCCATCGCCGCACCCCACTCTGCGCTCACCTGTCGCGGCCACGGCGTGCACTGCGCCACCACCAGGTGAAGGTCATCGCCGACCGAGACATTGTCTCCCGCGGTTGGCCGAAGACACCACGACAGGAAGAAGTGCATGTTGCAAGCGTATATTTCAAGTGTTTCAGATGTTTTAGAGGTATGTTACAAGTGTTGCATATGGATGTTGCAAAAGTAGATCGGGATGTTGCATATATTGCAATAGCTATACAAGTATGTTGCAGATGTTTATTCGAAATATTTCGTCTGTTTTTCAGACATATGTTACATGTGTTTATCTGGATATTACATATGTTTTCACACGCAAGCCTTTGTTCGAAATGTTTCATCCCATTTTCACACGCATGTCGCAAGTGTTTTATTTGGATGTTGCATATGTTTCAGATAGATATTTCACATGTTTAATTCAAAGGTTTCATATAATTCAAACGTAAGAGTTTTTTTTTGTTGCAAGTGTTTTCAAGTTTTAAACATTGAATGAGATGGTCAGAGTCACAAAGCGCATATCCCACCATCAGGGTTGCGAGCACGATATGCAGCAGATGCAGACGGTCCCGTGCGCGATACGGAGTGGGGTGCAGGCGGTCCCCGTCTACACGTGGAAAGCAGAGCGGAAGCGTGCAGTCCTGTGTGCGAGGGGGTGGTACAGGTAGGGCGAGCATCTGGGCGATGCGTGCACGGAAACGAAGGAAGGCACGGAAAACGGAAATGCACGTGACATGGGGTGTAGACGCGGGCGTCCGACGTCAGCATCTCCGAATGAACTGCGCCTGGCCGTGGGGGAAGCCGGCCGGGAAGGACGGAACGTTCTTCTGCCGAGTGCCGAGGCAGCCGACCCCCCGGAGCAAACCTGCAAATGGACCTTTCTGAATCGGCCACCCGCAGACCCGCTTCTCAGCTCGGCAGGTGCAAGTCTGCAACAGGAAGCCCCACCTACCCCGCCCCGGCTCCCAGCGCCTGCCGCGTGGCACCAGTGTGGCTTTGCGGCCACGCGGCAGGCCAGGTCGCCGCGTGCGATGTGGCTGTGTGCTCGATTCTGACCAGGAAGCCGTGGCACCGAATCAAACCACATCCCCCGCGCTTCCAGCCTTCCAGTCACCCACTCCAGACTCCACTGAGATGAAACGTGAGCACCGTTCTTCCCAAAAAAAAAAAACAAAACAAAAACGTGAGCACCTCCCCCGCCCCGCGGCCAGCCGCGCGACCTATATAGGACGCCCAGAGCTCATGCCAAGCAAGCCTCGCACACACCAAGAGACGCGTCTCACCAAACGACCTTCTCGCCTCACGCTTGCATGCTTGGCGTCACTTGCCAGATCCATTGGATCGATCATCGCCTCTCTCGACTCTAGGTGAGTTCACTGAGCAAAGGCATGAAATACACTGGCAAACAAAACACAAGCAGTCTAAAATGCATGCGTCCTGGACTCAGCATCCGATGCTTGCGTTGGTGCATGTTATGGAGTTTTTCTAACACTACCAGACGCAAGTGACCCAGCATAATGACACAACCAGACGTCACGAAATAAAGGAAGCTGCTGCACGTTTACATCGTCATCGTTTATTAACGTTCTCCTTTTTTTTCTCTCTTCTACTCTTGGTTTTCAGGCAACAGGAGTTCTCCATCCAACAAGCTCGATCACGCTGCTTGCTCATTTTATCGCGCCCGTCGTCATCACCATGGTTGGAAGCAGCCCCCTGCAGGCGGTGCTGGCGGCGCCCGGCGTCAGGGACAGGAAGGTGCTCGCGTTCAAGCGCGACGCCCTCAAGGACAAGGACGCCGTCTCCACCAGCCTCATCCACTCCATCCTCGCCTCCACCAGCCCGGCCCAGCGCAGCGCGTTCTACGTCTTCGACCTCGCCAAGGTCGTCGACCTCTTCAGGGCGTGGCGCCGGGCGCTGCCGGACGCGCGCCCCTGCTACGCCGTCAAGTGCAACCCGGACCCGGCGCTCCTCGGCGCGCTCGCCGCGCTCGGCGCGGGCTTCGACTGCGCCAGCCGCGCGGAGATCGAGGCCGTGCTCGCGCTCGGCGTCCAGCCACGGGACATCGTCTACGCCAACCCCTGCAAGCCCGAGGCGCACCTCGAGTACGCCGCGGAGGTCGGCGTCAACCTCACCACCTACGACTCCGAGGAGGAGGTGGCCAAGGTCAGGCGCTGCCACCCGGGTTGCCAACTCCTGCTCCGCCTCAAGGGCCCCGACGGCGGCGACGTCAGGGTCGACCTGGGGACCAAGTACGGAGCGCACGCCGACGAGGTCGTGCCGCTCCTGCGCGCAGCCCAGCGCGCGGGGGTCACCGTGGCCGGCGTCTCCTTCCACGTCGGCAGCGGCGCGTCCAACTTCGGCGTGTACCGCGGGGCCATTCAGGCCGCGCGCGCCGCGTTCGACGCCGCCGCTGCCCTCGGGATGCCGCCCATGCGCGTCCTCGACATCGGCGGCGGGTTCGTGTCCGGCCCCACTTTCGACGACGCCGCGGCGGTGATCAACGACGCGCTCGCGCAGCACTTCGGCGACCTGCCGTGCGTGGAGGTGATCGGCGAGCCCGGCCGGTACTTCGCCGAGACTGCCTTCACACTAGCCGCGCGCGTCATCGGGAAGCGCACGCGTGGAGAGGTGCGCGAGTACTGGATCGACGACGGCCTGTACGGCTCGCTCAACTGCATCATCATGGACCACTACGTGCCCACCCCGAGGCCGCTCGCCAGCCCGCGCCCCGGCGACAAAACCTACACTTCCACGGTGTTCGGCCCAACGTGCGACTCTCTCGACACGGTGGTCACCGGGTACCAGCTACCAGAGATGAGCGTTGGCGACTGGCTCGTTTTCGACGACATGGGCGCCTACACCACCGGAGCCGGCTCCAACTTCAACGGCTACGCGACGTCAGACATAAAGATCTACGTAGCCTACTCCAGCTGAGTGTCAACGCCGACGATGTTGGGCCGGTTCCTTGACCAGACTTGTATTGTCTTTCCATTGCAACATGTATAACATCCCGGTCTACTTTTGAAACATCCAGATACAATAATTACAACATATAAAAGAAGACAGATGAAACACTTGAGACATGCATCTGAAACACTTGCAACGTACGTGTACAGAAAAAAACAGATGAAACATTGGAGATAGACGCGTACAACCATTGCAACATATGCAACATCCTGATCTGTTTTTGCAACATCCGCATAAAACAATTGAAGCATACATCTGAAACAACCGAAACAACTGAAACACTTGAAACATGACCTTGCAACATGTCTGAAAAGCGTCTAGAAACACTTGAAACATAGCATCGCTGCGCGCCCATGACCTACTTAGTGGGCAACTGCGGTGGCGCAGGCTTGCTGGATGGTGCACGCCCGCACGCCCCCGCCATGCCCGCCAGCGGCCGAGGGAGAGGAGACGCTGCCCAATCTGGGAAGGGCGCCGTCGGCCAGGGCAGGGGAGGGCTAGATCCGGTGGGACGTGGGGGAGGGTCGCGGCCGCTATGGAGTGGGGGGAGACGGACGCCATGGAGGCCGCCGTACTTGAGGGAAGGCGCACGTGGAGGAGGGGTGGGGAGGAGGCTTGCTCGAGCCACCATGGAGTGGGGGCAGCGGCCACCATGGAGTGCGGGGAGAGAGACAAGGCCGCAGCAGCGGAGAAGAAGAGAGCGAACGACGGCGGTGCGGTGGAGGCACCCACAACGGCCAATGCGTCGCTCTATTTTATTTCATTTTTGTTTTGGAGGAACTCCGTATGCGGGCTGGGAGCAGGCCGTTGGCTGGTCTGCAGGCCTAGCTAGCCGCGTCCGACACGGAACGGACACCGCGTCCGACACAGGACGGACGCCCTAGCCGAAGCATCGTCGAGATATGAGTTTGGCATGTATCATCATCGATCGCCAGAAATTTTTATTTCCGTTTACATTTATCCTTTTATATATACTAGTCCTTCTTGCTAGTACTATGTAAGCACTGACCAATGTTGCAGAATGCAGACAACATAATAACTTAATAAGAGACTACTCCGTAGGTAGATAGCTTAGGTGTGTAGCAGGAACATTCGAAGAAGCAGCGCTAGACTAGACAACCATATGGCTGCCTGCGTTGCAGCACTTTGCCCTGGGTGTTTTGTACGGTGAGCCGTTAGCGTAGTAAGCCTGCATGCAAAGAATCATGAGTGGCGAAAAGGATGGGCGACGGTACAGCCGCGGCGAACAGAGACAAGACACATAAGCTAACGGCCGGCAGCTGTTGCATTGGGGCAGATGACAGTTGACAGGTCGTCGATCAAGCTGCGAGAGAGGAAAGGCAAGCAGAAAACGACTAAACGAGGCCCGAACCCTTGGGACGTTGCGACCGGCCCAAGTTGGGGGCGTTTGGTATGGATTCTAGAGCAGCTCCCGAAGCCGTTTTGCTCTTTTCTCTGCCAAGCGGTTCAAAAGGAAAGTGCTCCTAGCGTGAAGCTCCTTGAAACGCGCCGACACATGCAGCTGCTGCACGGAGGAGCTAAAAATAGTAGCTTCCTCCGACTCCATCTGCCAACGCGCGGGCCCAGACACTTTTGCCCACACGCAGCGAGCGAGGGCAGATGCGACGGCGAGGTGTAGTGCGGGTGCGGGCGCAACTGCGAGGTCGCGCAGGGCGCCGACGGCGATGCGGACCGCAGGCACGGTGGCGATGCGGAGCACGGCGCGGCCTCCTCTGTCCTCCTCTGTGCGCGCGGATGTGGCCGCGGCTGCGAGGTCGCGCGGACACCGATGGCGTCGCGGACCACCGGGCATGGCGGCGATGCGGAGCACGGCGCGGCCTCCTCAGTGCCTCCTCTGTGCGAGCGGGCACGTGCGAAGGTGCGGCGGTGCCGCATGGAAAGCAGGGAAGGGAAGGAACAAGCGCATTCGGTGCGGTGGGTGAGAGAGAATCCCGTGCAGCGCGGTGGAGATAAGAGATAAATAATAAAAAAGAAAAAAGGAGAAAGAAAAAATAATAGAAGGGTAATATAGGCATTTCATCCTCCATATCCATAGAAGTTGTTTTATCAAACGCTTTACCAAAACAGCAATAGATCCACTTCTGGAGCTACTCCTCCGCAAGAGCCACAGCCAGAGCCATTTTCGGTGGAGCTGGAGTCCAACCAGACGGACCCATAGCAGCGTCGAGTCAATCATCATCTACCTCTATCTCACATTACGGTTAGGTGGCGGTGCTGCAACTGGAGCGATCAATTCATCGAGAGCGCGCTAAAAAGTCAGAAGCTAGAAGGGTTTTTTTTCTTTTATTAATCTCTCTCTCCTGTCGATCCGCGTCTGGATAGATAGATGTCTAGCTTGTCCTTTTTTGCTTCTTGCATGGTTGGGGTGTGTTTAGTTCGTAAAATTTTTTTGCTTCGGCTACTATAGCACTTTCGTTTGTATTTGTCAATTAGTGTCTAATCATAAACTAATTAGGCTCAAAAGATTCGTCTCGTGGTTTTCTACCAAACTATGTAATTAGTTTTTTATCTACATTTAATGCTCTATATATATGTCAAACATTCGATGTGACGGAAAATCTTGAAAATTTTTAGAACTAAATAGCCTCGGTGACTTGCATTGTGTAAAGCAGAAACAACAGCAAAACGGCAGGAGGATCGGAGAGAGCTCGTAGATCAGATGGGTTTACGGTGGTCTCTGGGGTCGCCCTGAATCGACAGTTTCCTACCAGGATCTCCCCGGGACGAATTGAAGCCCCCCCCCCCCCCCCCCCCCCCCCCCCCCCCCCTTTTTTTTCCACATACATAGATATACCGACGACTCATCGACGACAGTCCGACATGTCATGTCCGCAGCGGCAAGCTAGCTACGACTTTGGATGGTGTCGGTTCGCAATCACCAACGTACGTACGCCGACGACGCCGGCATATTCTTCTGTTCCATCCCTAGCTACATGCGGCAGCATATATATATAACGATCTCTTCTCCTGAGTCCTGCCTGTATATATTACGGAGTACATAAATACGTAGATATACACACCGTACCGGCTCTCTCTCTCTCTCTTTCTGTCGCTTCGATGTGCCGTGCAGTCGTGCACCGTTCACCCCGTCGAACATTCGACAGAATCATCACCGGTACCACGTCCACGTTCATCAGCATGCACACAACGCATTGTGGAACGGATTCAATGATCCATGCATCTTATTAAAAGGACGGAGACGCGGTGAACGGCGATCGCTGAAAATGAACAGATAAATCGGATATGAGAACGGTCTGCGAACAGCTAGCAACTAGGATCAGTGCGGCGTCAGCTGGTTCCCCTTTCAGGGACCTCAATAAGGAGCCAGGGACCTACCAGACATGCCTCTTGCATTTGCGTAACACTCCTAAGATCGATCGATCGGATCGATCACAACAGATGGAGTTGCCCGGCCTGCATCTGTCCTTACTAGCTCGGCCTCTCCTGCTGCGAAATGGCCGGGTCGGCTTGATTCCGTGCGTTGCGAATTTTGCAATCCAACTTGGGCAACTTGCACGTTTCGCTCATCAGGTCAATTATATACAGCCTTGCTTTTCGTCAAGAAAAAAAAACAAGTGTTGTTCTCTGGTCAAACGATACTTAATTAGGTTAGGTACGTGCATATCTTACTTTTTTGGCCAAGCTTGCAATGGTTCACGCAGTGAAACCTTAAGGACACGCAGCGAAGATGGATCCAATTTAAGGCTCTGTCTCGAAATCCCCCTCCCACTCCCCCTGCGCCCCCTTAGATCAACATCATGTGGTCCAGATTAGAAGTTTGCACGGTTGCACGAAGAGGTTATTTGGCACTAGATACATTGCCTGTTTTGGCAACGGATCTGGTGCAAACCAATCTCTCCGTGCAACCGTGTAAATTTCTAATCTGAGCCACATGATGTTGATCCAAGGGGTGCAAGGGGATTGGGTAATTTTGCGCTTAACCGCCCGCTCCTAATCACACTTTTGCAAATCCCCCCTCCCACTCCCCCCTGCGTCCCCTTGGATCAACATCATGTGTCTCAAATTAGAAGTTTGCACGGTTGCACGAAGAGGTTAGTTTGCACTAGATACATTGCCTCTCTGTTTTTACATTTTTTTCTATACTAGCAAACATGCCCGTGCGTTGCAACGGGAGATAAAAATTATCAAAAGTTTATAGTAAATGATGACGAGGAGAAGGGTATATCTATACCTACCTATGGAGAGTTTTTTCTGTGTGGACTTATATGACCCGTGCTCATACGATTTAGAACAACTCGCGTATACCAATAACTGATAGAGTCTGATTCTAAATAACCTGGACTCATGACTCGTGCCCATATAAGTTAGAACAACTCGCGTCTATCAATTACATGGAGTCCAATTCTAATATGCATTGTATTCTACTGCAATTCATGAGCACATTTGTTAATCTACCTATACCTACCTAATATAAAATATTAAAATGCTAAAATTTATGCTCATTGTTTTGACTGACCTTCTCCTAACTAATTTTGTGACTGAAAAAGATAAGTGTTCGTTCTTTTCTATTCGGGTACTCATTAGATGAATCTATTTGGATTAGGATTTTAACTATCCAGGACTGACGAATAGAAACAATTTTCACATTCATATAGTTAGGGATTTAATATTTTATTTCCGTGTCCCTGACCTTTCCGTTTTTTGTCCTTGGCCGGTCCGTTTCTTTTTCTGTTTGTGCATCATCAACGGTTGCTGCTTTGTTTCTCATGCAATTGCGCTCATCTTTTTCTATTTGATTAGGAATCCTATTCGAAGTTATTTAGGTTGAGATGAATCTATTTAGATTAAAATTTCTATTCGGGTACTTATTGGATGAATCTATTTGGATTAAGATTCTAACTATCCAGGCTTCAAGAACATATATTTAAGCAGTAGACAGACGAATAGAAACAATTTTCACATTCACATAGTTAGTGAAGGCCATACCATAAAAATAGGAAAAAAATTTATCTCTTTATTAATAGGTATATATAGAAGTTTCAATTCAATCTCGTGAAATTCATGTATTCTAAACGGACTCAAAGTAAGTTGCAATAGAATGAACAATCAGATTCAACCCCAAGAGCAGCAGCATATAGCATACGCAAATCCGGACTCCATTTCCTGTGAAGGCCTTTATATAAATTTTCTGCCATTTTCTATTGAGCTTGGGCCTCAAGCCATGCAGACATGCAGTCACATCAGAGAAAGAAAAAAAGACTTTTTGTAGCTTTGTAGTAGCAGTCTCTCAATTACTGTATTACATTATTTTTGTCAAGATCTCCAAACTATAAAATCAAATATCTAAGTCCATAAACTATTTAAATACCTTAATCCCTGTCCAAAACAGCCACATTATGACACTCTAGCGTGGAAGCGACACGAGGGTTGACAACTCATAATTAGGCAAATGACCCCTAAACTATTATGTAATTCTTAACTAGGTCCCCATACTGTAAAATTGCACGTCTAATTCCCTAATCTATTACCCCAACCTCAGTCCAAAGCAACCACCGGTCTCCTCCACCAATGAACGGACACGCTCGCCCATGTAATTATGAGTTGCGGAACCACATCTCAGTTCGGTGCTAGAGCACCGCATTAGCTAATGGACTGACATGACTGCTTTAGACTGAAATTGACATACTTAAAAAATTTAGGGACTAGATACGTAATTTTATAGTTTGGAGACATGGATAAGACTACTATAGTAATTTAGGGACCGTCATTGTAATTTACTAAAAAACATTAGGATCTAAAATTCTCATTAAAGAAAAAACAATAATTCAAAATCCAAACACCTCTCGTTTTTCATCTAGAAATCCCAATTCTATACACTATCCAGTCAGCCCGGGCATTTGGTTAATCGAAACCGAAACCAATTGGTTCGGTTCTTGGTTTTATGGAAAATTCGGTTACCAGGAAATCAAGAACCGATCGGTTACTCCAAAATGTCAGAACCGAGACAATTTGGCCTCGGTTAATTTGGTTCGGTTTCGGTTAGAACCGAACTAACCGAGCCATCCAAAAGCACATACATTCGCAGTGAAACACAGAATGAAAAATTCGAACAGAGGAGAAGAAAAAGAAGAAAAATCGGATGAGACCGCTACAGCCTCGCTCTTGGACTGCTTTGCTGCCGCGCCGTCGCTCTTGCACGCGAGTTGGGGAAGGCGAGGGGTGCCGCCGCGCCAGGGCAGGGAAGTAGGGCCACCACCGCCACCGCTGCCGAGCGGCTCGCCTCTGCTCGAGCACGCTGTCGCAAGTCGCACCTATCCTCTACAGTTCGCACAAATCGCAACCGTGTTGCCGTACCTCGCTACGCTAGGGTGCGGTCGTGCGCGGCAGGCTATTCGGTGGAGGGGAGTGGGGGCGGCGGAGGGGGGAGTAGGGGCGACGTGATGGCCAGATGGGCGGTCGGGACTCGGGACCTGGCGGCTGGGGAGGAGAGTGGGGATTTAGACATAGGGTTACGTATGTATTGGGCTAGGCTGTATCGTCATGGGCCTTTTAGACTATAAGTTCGGTTATTTCGGGTATTTCGGTTAACCGAGCATTGGAACCGAAATATCCCTAGAACCTAGAACCGAACTTGGGACCTAAAATTTCGGTTTTGGTTCTGGTTAATTCAATTCGATTTTCGGTTCTCGGTTATTTTTGCCCGGGCTTACTATCCAGAATCACCGTGAAAATGACATACAATCAAAACCAAAGATTACGTTCGGATCCATCCAAACTTTTATAAGCCAGTAGAAGCTAGGTTCATTTAGGTATTGAGATTGACAAAAACTGGCTTGTGGAGTTAGTGGTTGTTTGGATACCATTACAGCTTCCACCGGCTAGGAGCCTAGGAGTGTGGAATCCTATGACGAAGAAAGAAAAAGAGTCAAGTGACCGCCCAGTATTTTGAATGGAACTAGGCCCAAAACCATACAACTAAGGAGAGTATTCCGCTCATCCTGCACAACTCTGATACAAAACTCAGACCACTCACGCCACTACTTGCTCCAACTTAGTCGAAAACGACCCAACTAACAACTCAACTATCTACTAACGAGGACAGAGGAACATGTCAGCTCGTCGGGCGACACCAAATGACACAGCTTAAGGCACCACCAAGACGGCAAGAGCAACCACAGAACTAGAAAGCCTACCCAAGCCCCCAAGGAGGAAACGACGCTAAAGCACCGACAAGGTAGCCCGTCATGGAAGGTTTTTACCTGCAACATCCAACACAGTAGGAGACGAAGTAGAAAAGGACGCCTCCAAGAAGGAAACGGTGTCCGCAGACGTCGTCGACCAAGCTTTCGCCCCGAGCTCAAGCGACCTCCACTCCGTCGCCGCCAGAGACCCAACCCCACAAGGAGGGCAAGGTGCAGCAAAGATTCAGCAGCAGCCCCGCCTAGCCGCCGCCCCTAGGGACACCAACCAGAAGAAGTGTCGCGAGAAGCCCACCGGAGATTTTGCCCCCCCCCACACACACATCAGAAGAAGCCCCAGTCACTCAGCCCACCAACGTCCCAACCCTTAGCTGAGCCAGCCCTGCGTCCACCACACCGCGCAAGGTCTCCAGCAGCCTCCGCACCGAATTGCCGCCATCCAGCGTGCAGCCGTGGTGCGCTGCGTTGGCTGTAGGGCTGTCGGCCATTGCCGCACCCAACAGGCCAGGGCCGGCAGATCCAGGGCCGAAGGGCCTAGATCCACCCGTAGCAGCACGAAAAACGCCGGAGACAGGGGTCGGCGCCGGTGAGCCAACAGCCGAGACCGCACTGGAGCTCGTGAGTGTGCTGGGTCGGGAGGACGTCGGGTACCGCTGTGCTACGCGGATCAGGTAGCGGGGACGGCAGATACAGGCCTAGGAGCTCAGATCCGCCCCATCGGCTGCCCACCAGAGGAAGCGCACCACCAGCCGCCGGAGAGGGAGATGGGGAGGGTAAGGGATGGAACAAGCAGAGTAGCGCCCCACCGCCACCTTCCTTGCGGCCGCGTGGCCACTGGCGCCACGCTCGGGTGGCGGCGAGGACGAGAGGTGAAGGTGTGGGTTATGGCTTGCGGCGCTGGTGTTCCACCCGAGTCGCCCCCGTCAGGAGCAACGTGAGCGGTTTCTGTGTCACAATGAAATGAAAGTGTGTCAGTCCTTACACTTTCACACGTGTTAGTCAAATATTATTTTCACGGTTCGTGTCGTTAGTTGTACTCCCTCCGTTCCAAAATAAATACACATCTCAGAGTCAGATTTTTTAAGTTTGACTAAACATATATAACAAAAGTACTAATATTTATGATGTATGATAAGTATCACTAGATTGGTTGTGAGATATACTTCTATACTAAACTTATTTGGTGATACAAATATTGATATTGTTTTTTCTATATTTAGTCAAACTTAAAAAGAGTTTGACTTCTTAATAAGCGAGATGTGCGCTTATTTTTAGGAATGAGAGAGTAAGTGTTAAAGCTTAGGCTAACTGTGGATATCATGCATCGTGGCCTCTGCAAAATCATGTTGAACAGTTCTCGTTCAAACCTGATGAACGTGAACCTGGCCGGGTTAGCGGGAATGTCCACGTGAACCTAGCCTGTTTGTTCTCACCTACCCCGACTATAATATTAGATTAGCATATTGTTCTGATATGCATATGCAATAGGTCTTTATTTGATTTTGCATTGCAACTTGCACTTCGCACATCAAGTCAATCATATCATATTAGAGAGAGAAAAAACAGTTCTCTGGTCAAATGATTGTTGATTAGATTACGTACATGCATGTCCTTTTTTGAGAGTGTCCTATCTTGCCAAGTTCGCCCTCGTTTAGATTGAAGAAAATTTCAACCAGATGAATAGTACCATTTTCGTCTTATTTGGCAAATATTGTCCAATTATAGACCAACTAGGCTCAAAAGATTCATCTCGTGATTTCCAACTAAACTGTATAATTAGTTATTTTTTATACCTACATTTAATACTCCATGCAAGCAGTTAAAAATTGATGTGATGGAGAGAGTGAAAAAACTTGGAACTTTAAGACAAACTAAACAAGGCGTTCATATGCAATAGGTCTTTATTTGATTTTGCATTCCAACTTGCACTTCGCACATCAAATCAATCATATCATATTAGAGAAAGAAAAACAGTTCTCTGGTCAAATGATAGTTGATTAGATTAGGGCCTGTTTGAACTTTAACAGGTGTTGACTATGGGGTTGATCATAGGGTGTTCGGAAATTAATAATGGACTAATTAGGCTTAATAAATTCGTCTCGTAAATTAATCTCAATCTGTGCAATTAGTTTCGTAATTAATCTATGTTTAACACTTCATGCATGTATCAAACATTCGATGTGATAGATGTTAAAAAACAACCAGGGGAACCAAACACCCCAAGCTGCAATAGATCGCACAGTAAAACCAAGGACACGCAGATCGGTCCAATCCAAGAGGGCAACCTACATCAAATGCAACAGCAACCCACGATGAGATGTGGCAGATGGGAGAAAACAGATGCTCAATTGTGTCAGACAGATCATATGGAGAAGGTAATAATGTTTATTTTGCAGGCACAATGAATCAATGTTGTCGTAATGACACTGAAGGGCTATGCGATCAGCAAGGCCTCTGTCCAACAGATGCACAGGCAAGCTATCAACAAGCACATGGTCAAGCAATCCATGCTTGCATGCAACAAAGGCAACAGAGCGTACGACCAGGACCACTTGGTCAAAGTAACAATCTTTCAAACGCAGGTGCAGTGCTACCAAGAATTACGAATGTTCCAGCTGAACAATGTCAGCTGTCTACAACGAGGCAACCATCAGCACCACATTTCATTGTGACTCTGCCAGCACTACTACCTGGCACAAGATGTTACACGGATGCATCTATTATGCCAGACTCACCATTTCAGGTACCCAGGAGAGCTGGTTTGGGAGTGTTTTTCCTAAACACTCATCCAAACAGGTCATCAGCTATCTGCATAAAAGCTACGCTCAACGACTCTACCTCGGTGATAATGGCTGAAGCTGCAGCCTTGGCACTTGCAGCTCAAATTGCCTTCTCACTAGGTATCATCATCAACTGTCCGATATTTTTGTCGGACAATCAACAGCTTGTGACTTTCCTAAATGGAAGAGATCACACCCATCCGCCGCATTGGAATATCAAGCGCTTCATCACTCAAAGCTTCATCAGCCAGTCATCAAGGAATAATGGAAGGTTCTTCAAGATTCATAGGAAACTAAACACCACTGCTCATGTTTTAGCTACTCGGGCTTTTAGCTCATTGAGATGGACTAGTACTCAAATGCAGACCTTTTGTACCAACCCTCTTCATGTTAATAGCTGTCCTACAAGCATAGCCTTGCAATCTGTAATAGGTGACTCAATCACCATCATCGCAGCACAATGCTGCTGATAAAGTTTGCCTTTTATAAAAAAAATCCAAGAGGGCAACATGCAATAGACTGAACAATTGAGATCTTTTCAAGTCAACAGGCCCGTCAAAGTAGTTGCGGCCAAACAGAACTCCGGAAATGACGGAGGCGATTGACGGGCGATTGGGCGGCGACCGCACAACCTCGGCTAGGGTTTAGGCCGCCGTCGCTGGGGTGATCCCTGGACGGGCTCTCCGGCCGTCCTCACCGTGCTTTTCTCCTATTGCTGAGTTCGATCACCACTACAATCCCCTGTTTAGGGCTGGTTGGGAGTGGAGCGGCGTTTCTACGTCGGCTTGCCGTTTTCTCTGGAAGCAATCTGGGGTGCCTTGGCATCGTCAGATCGAATCGAAAGGTGGGTCCACAAGGCCAGACCTTATTAAGCATCAAAGAGGTAGGGTTTCGCAATCCTTTCTACGCCGCCGCCGTCTTTCTCCTGCTCGTTCTGCGATCGGTAACCAAGGTGGGGGTGAAAAGGGATCTCCGGTGAGGAGATTTCCCATCCGAGCCAAGGTTCACGACTGCTAGGGCAGGGAAGTGTGCGATGGCGGAGAAGGTGACTGCAGGGACGTCGGAGAAGAATACGACGGATCTTGTGGAAGGGAAGATCCAGGAGGTGGCGAAGGCCGTGGTGCAGACCGCGGCGATCCCGGAGGGTGCGGGGGACGTGGACAAGGCGAAATCCCTGGCGCCGACGGAGGCATTGCAGGAGGGCGCTGGGATTTTGGACAAGGCGGATGCTGATGTGATTGACCTGAATCCAGAAAGGGGCATGGTTGTACATGGTGGTGGTCTGCTGGAGGAGGAAGTAGATAGCGGTGATGAGTTTGTATTTGATGAAGAAGAGGTGGCTGCTGAGATCCAGAACAGGTGGATGGCGGTGGCTCTGTTCTACTCCAGTCAACCTTTCAACATGAAAGGGATGTTTACCGAGTTGAGTGTGGTGTGGGGTGTGTCGGAGATGGTGAAGGCAAGATCGATTGGTGACAATCGCTTTCTGGTGGAGTTTGATTCGGAACGAACGCTAAATTTTGTGCTTAGTGGGGGTCCGTGGAAGCATAAGGGAGACGCTCTCATCTTTGTTAAATATGATGGCTTCTCAAAGCTTTCAAATGTGCTAATTGCAGAACTGCCAGTGTGGGTGCGCATCTTCGACATTCCAGTTGGAATGTTGACGCCGTCCTTTGTTCGAGTTTTGGGAGGCAAGCTGGGCAAAGTTCTGGAGGTTGGTGATGTGCTTCATGACTTTAAGCGGGTGAGAATCAGTCATCCTCTCGCCGACCCGCTTAAAAGAAGTGTGAAGATTAAGGTTAAGGGTTGTGGAATGCTAGAATTTTTGGTTAAGTACGAGGGCATCCCGTTTTTCTGCTTTAACTGCGGCCGTGTTGGTCACGTAGTTCGTGAGTGCCCGGAAGAGCTGGAGGAGGGTGCTAAATTTGGCACGGAGCTGCGCGCTTCGCCGCTCAGGAGGCAGTACGGGAAGCCAGTTGTCATTCAAGCAATGTCCATTCATGCAAAGAGGGGGTTGAATTTTAGTGGCTCTCAGAGGGAACGTGTGGCATCCATGCACAGTTCGTCTGGGGCTTCCCATGGAGGAAACAGAACCAAGAGGGTTGCGCCCTCTTCTTTCCATGCAGATCTGGTGGGTGATGATGATGAGATTGCTGCTGCTTTTACTACAGGGAATGTGAATCAGAAGGTGGCCAATGACTTAGCGAAGGGGGTGGAGAGCATGATGGTGGACGGAGGAAATCTTGACCTTAACGCCTTCCCTCCGGTTGCACCTGGCTCTGACTCTGTAAAGGAGAAGGTGTCGGGTCTTGATTCATTCGTGGCCTCCAGCAGCGACGTTCAGTCCCTCTCGCTGCACGCAGGCAGAGGGGCGGGGCTAGACAAACCGAGCATGCAAGAAAGGTTTGCTGCCGCGCGGGCGGCGAAGCAAGGGGTTCAGAGCGGCAAGTCAGGCTTTATCAAGGGCTCAATGGTGGCGAACAAAGATATTGACAAGGCTCGTATGAGCAAGAAGCTGGTTGATGCCGACATTGCGATGGAGACGTTCAAATATATGCAGGAGTGTGGTACGGGGAAGGAGCAGTCAGTTGGTGCAAAGACTGCAGAGTCCCCAGCGAAGAAGAGTAAGACCCCAGTTACAGTGACACCAAACCTGACGGGAGCTCATGGCGAGCCCCGTCAGGAGAAATGAATGCTTTGGCTTGGAACTGCCGTGGGTTGGGGAACCCACGGACAGTTCAAGAATTGTGCGGCTTTGTCCAGTCGTACTCACCCAAGTTAGTCTTTTTGTCAGAAACTAGAATGCGTGCGTCTCGTGCTAGGAATTTGTCCTGGCGGTTGGGTTTGCGTCATAGTCTTGCAATAAGTAGTGTAGGTCTTAGTGGAGGTCTTGCTTTATTTTGGGATGAGTCAATAAATGTAACTCTCCTATATCAAGGAGAGCGTGCTATTGATGTCTTGGTTAATGAAAACTCAGGCGGCTCCCCTTGGAGGGCCACCTTTGTTTATGGCGAGCCACGGGTTGAAAATAGAAAATACATGTGGGATTTATTGCGCAGGTTGTGCGGAGTGTGGGACGGCCCCTGGCTTTTGATGGGGGACTTTAATGAAGCCCTCTGGCAGCATGAGCACTTCTCGGCGACCCCAAGGCCGGAAAGACAGATGATGGACTTTCGTGAGATACTAAGCCATTGTGATCTTCATGACCTCGGATTCCGTGGTCTCCCTTGGACGTATAACAACAACCAGGGGGGCCAACGCAATGTCCGTGTAAGATTAGATCGGAGTGTCGCTAACTCTGATTGGAGTCTACTATTTCCGGATGCCTCTGTGACTCATCTTGACTCCCCGCGGTCGGACCATAAGGCGCTGCTACTGCGGTGTGCTGGTGATGGTCCTGCTGCCCGGCAACCGAAGATATTCCGGTATGAAATTATGTGGGAGAGGGTGGAAGGACTACAGCTAGAAATTGAGAAGGCCTGGTTGAGAAGAAATGACGGTAGTGATCTGGGCCGGGTTGCAGAATCATTGAAGCAAATGACTGTGGCATTGAGCTGCTGGAGCCGAAACAAATTTGGTCACGTCCGCAAACAATTGGAGGAATTGCGACAGAAGTTGGCGACGCTGGAGGGGAGTGGTCCGGTTGAGAACCGGGATCAAATTTTGACAGTGAAGCGCGAGCTGGATGAGGTCCTCTATAGAGAGGAAATGATGTGGCTGCAAAGATCGCGCATAACTTGGCTCAAAGAAGGCGACAGAAATACAAAGTTGTTCCATCGCAAGGCAATCTGGCGAGCAAAAAAGAATAGAATTAAGAAATTGAAGAAAGCCGATGGAAGCTGGACCTCAGATGACCAAGAAATGAGAGGTTTGGCCCATGATTATTTTGTGGACTTATTTACCTGTGATGATAATGTGCAGCCAGGTAATATAGTGGAACTCTTTGATGAATGTATCACGCCGGAGGTGAATGTGAGCTTGAACAAGCCGTACACTGAGGAGGAGATTAGCAATGCCCTCTTCCAAATTGGACCGTTGAAGGCGCCTGGGCCTGACGGATATCCAGGGCGATTTTTCCAGAGGAACTGGTTGTTGCTCAAGGAGGATATAGTACCGGCTGTCCAGGAATTTTTCGAGAACGGTAATATGCCAGAGGGGGTAAATGACACATGTATTGTCTTGATCCCAAAGACTTCAGATCCGGAGACAATGAAGGATTTCAGGCCGATCAGTCTGTGCAATGTCATCTATAAAATTGTCTCCAAGTGCATTGTCAACCGTCTCAGACCTCTGCTCTAAGATATTATTTCGCCCAACCAGAGTGCGTTCATCCCTGGGCGTATGATCACCGACAATGCTCTTATAGCCTTCGAGTGCCTTCATGCCATTCGGACGAACAATGATGCTAGAAGTCAGTTTTGTGCATACAAGCTGGATTTGTCCAAGGCTTATGATCGTGTGGACTGGGGTTTTCTCAATGCTATGTTGTTGAAGCTGGGCTTTCAGAGTTCGTGGGTGAACCGGGTCATGTCATGTGTGACCTCGGTGCACTACCAGATCCGCTTCAATGGTGTGTCTTCTACACCATTCACCCCGTCCCGCGGTCTTCGCCAAGGTGATCCGCTCTCGCCCTACTTATTTCTTTTTGTCGCTGATGGCTTGTCGAAGTTGATAAATAGGAAAGTCACCTTAAACTTGCTTCAAGAATTGAGGGTCTGCCGGGGCGCGCCGGGGATTTCTCATCTCCTGTTTGCAGATGACACACTACTATTTTTCAAGGCAAACTCGGAGCAAGCCCTTCAAGTTAAGGATGTCATTGAGAACTTTGAGAGGGGTACGGGACAACTGATAAATGGTGCTAAGTGCTCCATACTATTCAAAGATGAGGAGTTGTCAGACGAACAGCGACAGGTGACAACAATCCTAGGAGTGGCGAATGCACCTTTTGATGGCAAATATTTAGGCTTGCCCACACCAACAAGACGTCTGAAGGGGGTCCGGTTTCAACCTCTGAAAGAGCGGATGTGCAAGAGGTTGAATGACTTTACTGAAAAGAACATGTCTGCTGCCGCCAAGGAAGTATTAATTAAATCTGTTGCACAGGCTTTGCCGACCTACATTATGAGTGTGTTCAAAATTCCCCTGCTCTTGTGTGACAGCCTCACTTCAGTTATTAGGGACTTTTGGTGGGGCGCTGAAAAGGGTAGCAGAAAGACTGCATGGGTGGCATGGAAAGACCTGACGGCAAGGAAGTTGCAGGGGGGTCTGGGTTTCAGAGACTTGCGTATTTTCAACCAGGCGCTGCTTGCTCGCCAGGCGTGGAGGTTGTTGGACCAGCCCGACAGCTTGTGCGCAAGGCTGCTGAAGGCCAAGTACTTTCCCAGAAGCTTGGTGGTGGACGCAGTACCTCAGGCAAATGCTTCGCAATCTTGGCAGGCCATTTTATATGGACTGGATTTATTGAAGGAAGGACTAATTTGGCGAATCGGAAATGGTTCCAGTGTCCGGATTTGGCGTGATCCGTGGATTCCTAGAGAGTCTTCCTGCAAAACGACATCTCGGAGAGGTCGTTGTCGCATCCACTGGGTTTCGGATTTGCTGGATTCTGAGGGATGCGATTGGGATTATAATAGGATAGCAACCATTTTCAACCCTGCGGATGCAGACGCCATTGCGAAGATTAAACTGCCAGAAAGGAGAACTGAGGATGTGTTAGCGTGGTATCCAGAAAAATCCGGCATTTTCTCGGTGCGAAGTGCTTATCGTCTAGGTCTGAATTTGCAGAACGTAGCCGAGGCAACTGCATCAAGCTCCAGACCAGATGGTGACCGTCTGCTGTGGAAGAATATTTGGAAAGCAAACGTACCTCCAAAGGTCCGTATTTTTTGCTGGAAATTAGCACGCGACGTACTGCCAACAAAGAAGAACAAGCATATTCGGAAGATGGAACTGAACGGGTGCTGCCCGCTGTGCAGCGTTGCGATTGAGGACAGCTATCATGCTGCTGTTGAGTGTGTCCAAGCACGGAATCTGAGATTGGCGATGAGGGAACATTGGCCGCTCCCGAATGAGACGCTGTTCGCTAGAACGGGTCCAGATTGGCTGCTGTTACTTCTGGACAAGTGCACGAAGGAGCAGGGAGAGTTAACCATGCTTATCCTGTGGAGGGCATGGACGAGCCATAATTTCATCACGCATAACTCAGGTTCTTCCAGCATCCTTGAATCTGTCCATTTTCTGTTAAACTATCGCAATGCTTTGCTGCAAATCCAACAGCCAGGCTCATTGGTGGATTCGAAAGGTTGCCTGTGCTGGACCTCGCCGTCCCATGCACCCGAGCCAGCTTCTGCAAAGACGGAGAGATGGAAGCCCCCGCCTGAGGGCTGGCTCAAGCTCAATACAGATGGTTCGTTCGTGGCACAGACTGGGGAGGCGGGGGTCGGAGCGGTGATCCGAGACAGCAGAGGCGAGGTTGTGCTGACAGCTTGGCAGGTCTTATTCCGGTGTGCATCTGCAGATGAAGCGGAAGCCCAAGCATGTGTACTTGGGCTCAGATTGGCTTCTCAGTGCTGTCCGGGGCCGATTGTAGTGGAGTCGGATAGTGCCAGAATCATCACTGCCATGGAGTCCGATGGTATGGACCGATCGGAGCTTCGGTTTATCATCTTAGAGGCCAAAGAGTATTTGCAGACGCTAGTGGAATGTAAATTCCACAAGGTAAAGAGAGAGTGCAATAAGGTGGCTCACGAGTTAGGACATTTAGCTAGGAGAAATGTTCATACTGCAACTTGGCTGAGGCAGGCACCTGCGTGTGTTACTGACCTCTTAAATGATGATTGTAACGTTTTGCCTAGTTAATAAATAAAGCTCTCTTTACCCGCAAAAAAAAAGTCAACAGGCCCGACAACTTGTAATTAAGATAACTTAGGAATTTATCTCACTTGTATTCTCACTAGACTGCTATTGCTATATAGGAGTCTCTCTGAGTATTTATACTTATCATATATACTATTATCTTTTTATTTACCCCTGCTTAGAGTATATGTTTAGTTTACTGATTCATCATAAATATAAGTTATCAATCTCTTTCTTGCCACCATCCTTCCCGTAGTAAAATATAAATAACGATACCTGGAATACTCCTGGTAAAATGCTACAATGGTATACTGTGCGCCTGCAGAATTCTTATTTTCTTGTTCACACTATCAAATACCAACAGCCGCGTGGTGCCACATAGGCGCCACCTCAGCATCCACTTCCCGCCATTTTTGCAAAAATACCCTTTTTCTATAAATGAACACGCCATCCAACATGAGCTCAAAATCCTTCTTTTTTCAGTCTTGTTTTCTTATGCTTAGACCCCTGTATTTTTAGGATTAGAACCCGCCATCCACACCACGACAAAATCAGTTTTTATTTTATTTTATTGTGAAAAGGTAAAGACTTTATTACGCTTGACCGGCTTATAATCCACCCATACGCAAACTCGCCTGCACACCTACGTGACCGTGTCCCACCTCTCTCTCTCTCTCAGTCGTCTTCCTACTCTCCTTCTTTGCCCAACGCGCGCTCTCTCCCCAGTGACCTCCTCCCCGGCGACCTCTTCCTTGGTGACTTCCTCCTCGGCGGCAACCTCCTCCCCTCGCCCGCGCCCCACCTCCTTCCCACGCGGCTCCTTCCTCTCTCCCCTTCGGCGGCGGTGGCGGGTTCTGGCACTAGCAGTGTCGACGAGGTAGGCCTCCTCTTCCTCCTCCTAGATCTGCTCCTTAGGGTTCCGGCGAGCTCTCCCTCTAATCTTCCCAAACTTCAGCGGCCTTAGAATGAAAGGGGTTTGGGGAGGAAGGCCAGCGAGTGGTTTAGGGGCCTTGGCAGCGACAGAGGTGGCCAGGACAGGTCGGGGCAGGGGCACCATGGCCATGGCAGCGGTGGCGGCGGTGGCGGCGGCGGGAGGGGGGTAGGGGGAGGGGAAGAAGGTGGCGCCGCGGGGGAGCTAGGGTTTCACCAGAGCTCCACTTGATGCATTTACGCATGGGTGTCCGAGGTCCATTGAGTTCTTCTTCACTCCTGTTGTTCTCTTTTCCCATTTGACAACCGCGAGAGAAGTCCCCATGGGGTGGTTGGAAGCAGTGAGGAAGTGGCGGTCCGGACAAGCTTGCCCACCAGCATAGTGAGCCCTTGAGTTTTCCTCTCTTTTTTGTATTTTATTTCCATTTTTTGTTCTAAATTTGTGTTTCCAAGTTTTATCGAAAGTGTTTTGTTCTATTATTTTCGTTTCTAAACTTTGTACCAGGTCATAAATTTGTGATACAAATTCACTTGTTCATAACTTTTGTTCTTGAAATTTTGCTCCTACAGTTTGTTCATTACTTTTATTTAATAACTTATGTTCCTATCCTTTTGTCTCACAAGCTTTTATTCTTAAATTTTGTTGCTAAGTTTTGCTCCAGTAACTTGTCCATAATTCTTTTGTTTAATAACCTTTGTTCATAACTTTTCTTTCTAATTTATGTTTCAATGATTTATGTTCCCAAAATTAGATTTCTACCTAATGTTTCAATAACTTCTGTTCATATTTTTTGTTCCAGGATTTTCGTTTTTATAACTAGAGAGGACAAAGGACTTATGAGGATCCAAGTGGTGGTGAAGGATGGCTTTAGAGTGCACCACACGTACAGAAAAGGAAAGAGGGACACGGAAAAATAGTGTCCAAAAGTGGAAATAGCACCCGCTATTTATTCTTCCGCTCATCCCACCGCCAGAAAACATTCAGGGATCGAGTTGATTTCTGAATTAGTTGGTGTCGCTATGTTTCATACCTAGTATACTATCTAGAATTCTATCTTCTAATAAAGTATATGTGTGTGTAGGGGGCAAAACTATAGTGTGCCTTGGAGGTACAAATGCATCCCAAAAATTGAAAAATTAGTTATAATGACTAACATTCCATGCTCACAAGACACAAGGCAAGTGAAACCTCCTAATTTTCTCTAGTTTTGCCACTGTACATGTAATTATCATATTATAGACTCATAAGACATTTTGGCTTTTCTAAATTCATAACTTTTGCTATGCTTCTAGATATACGTTATGTCTAGATTCAAAGTTAAAATTATGAATCTAGAAATATCAAAACGTTTTATAGTTTGGGATGGAGGGAGTAACTTCCAGAGGGCTGTAAAACACACCTAGGAACCATATAAGCGTGTGGATGGAAAGACCTGATTCGCACCACACCGGAAGAAAGAAAAGGTCCGGAAACAAACCGGGAAAAGAGGAAACATTCATCACGCCAGTGGAGGCGATCGTCACGTTGTCACGCAAGCTGCAGCAGGACTGCCAAGTATCCGCATACCTACACCATGCATGCCATGCCCCCTGCTGCGTCCGCGCGAGCCGTGTGCCGTGTGCGACCGCCACACGATCCAGGGCCAGCGCGGGCAGGCTGCCTGTACATGGCTGCACCAGCAGCGCGCGGCATCGCGGATTCGCGGCCATGGACGCACTAGTCTTGTGCACCCGCGCCCGCGCGGGGTCCTGGTGCTGCACTGCTGTGCAAACAGAATAATAACTGATCTGACCTTGCAGCCGCGGCACGCCGGCACCAACCAACCCACGCCCCGCTCTCGGACGCTGGCACGCTGCCCCTGCCTACTTACTCCTAGGTGGAGGCGTGGAACGCGTGCCCCGGCTCTCGTTGGACACCACCCCCCCTCGTCGTGCTATAAAAGGCCAACCACAGAGCACAATCATGCCGAGCAAACCAATAGTGGCGTTCACCAAGTCATCTTCGATCGATTCCTCCTTGCTTGCTTGCCATCGATTGTCACACTTGGTGAGTTAGGCCCCGTTTGGCTTAGAGGATCGTTTCGGTTTCTCCAGCGAAACGGTAGAATCGACTCCAAACGCTATTTTTTCACCGGTGATTCGCAACTAAAACGATTCAGCGTTTCAACATACAAACGCTAAATGGCCAGAAGGTAGTTTCGATTCTCCTTCTCTCCATTCCTAGTTATGCTTAATATTTTTTTCCAGTTAACTTTCTTCTAATGCAACGAGTTAAAAATGGATTGTAGTTCAGTTATTCTTTGTCCAAAAAAAGTTCGGAATTTTTTGAAACATATTTTTATTTCTACGATTTTTTTAGGAAAAAATATATATTATTATGGATCCGAATCCAGCGTACTTACTAAATGATTTTATGAAGTGATTCTGATTCATCGTTCGAAACGTTTTTTGAGAGAATCTGGATCTGAAATGTTTCTATGAGAATTTGGATCCTACCAAACACACCCCGGCTACGAGGAACTAACTGTGTGCCACCTGTTTCATCTCTGTATTTGGTTTTAGTTAAAGCAACGCTCACTTTGCTCGAGGAGTGTTTGCCAATTCCTCATCGTCAGCACCATGGGTGGAGGCCACCCCATGCAGACCATGCTGTTGGCCCCCGGCGTGAAGGACAAGAAGCTGGTCTCGTTCACCCGCGACGCGCTCAAGGAGAAGGACGCCGTCACCGGAATCATCCGTTCCATCGTCGCCACGTCCAACCCCGCCCAGCGGAGCGCCTTCCATGTATTCGACCTCAACAAGGTCCTAGACCTCTTCTCGGCGTGGCGCCGCGCGCTCCCCGACGTGCGCCCCTACTACGCTGTCAAGTGCAACCCCGAGCCGGCGATTCTCGGCGCGCTCGCCGCGCTCGGCGCGGGATTCGACTGCGCCAGCCGCGCCGAGATCGAGGCCGTGCTCCGGCTCGGCGTTCAGCCCAGCAGCATCGTCTACGCCAACCCCTGCAAGTCCGAGCCACACCTCGAGTACGCCGCGGAGGTCGGCGTCAACCTCACCACCTACGACTCCGAGGAGGAGGTGGCCAAGGTCAAGCGCTGCCATCCCAAGTGCGAGCTCCTGCTCCGCCTCAAGGGCCCCGACGGCGCCGAGGCCAAGTGCAACCTGGGGACCAAGTACGGCGCGCACGCCGATGAGGTGGTGCCGCTCCTGCGCGCCGCCCAGCGCGCGGGGATTAACGTGGTCGGCGTCTCCTTCCACGTCGGGAGTGGCGTGTCCCGCGTGGACGTGTACCGCGGGGCAATCGAGGCCGCGCGCGCGGCGTTCGACGAGGCCGTCGCCCTCGGCATGCCCCCAATGCGCGTCCTCGACATTGGCGGCGGATTCACGGCCGATGCTACCTTCGGCGAGGCGGCGGCGGTCATCAACGATGCGCTCCTGCATTACTTCGGCGACCTGCCGTGCGTGGAGGTGATCGGGGAGCCCGGGCGGTACTTCGCCGAGACAGCGTTCACGCTCGCGGCGCGCGTCATCGGGAAGCGCACGCGCGGTGAGGTGCGCGAGTATTGGATTGACGATGGGCTCTACGGCTCGCTGAACTGCATACTCATGGACCAGTACGATCCGCGTCCGAGACCGCTGACCAGCCCACGCCCCGGCGAGAAGACGCACACGTCTACGGTATTCGGGCCGACGTGCGACTCGCAAGACAGAATGGTGACCGAATACCAGCTGCCGGAGATATCCGTGGGCGACTGGCTCATCTTCGACGACATGGGCGCCTACAGCACAGCTGCCGGCTCCAAGTTCAACGGTTTCGACACGTCGGAGATAAAGATCTACGTGGCGTACTCCAGCTGAGCAAGAACATCGACGGCATCGGGAATGATGGATGTAGAGAGGAGAGGGGTGGCTGCAGCCATACAGGATGACATACAATCACTAAGGCTAGCAACACAGGAGCCAATGTAGAAGCAGAAGCAGCATATTCAGTAGTTGCTGCTCCTGCATTCCTTCCTCAGTCTTTTTTCCTTTTTATTCCTCATGCAACTTTGTACATGTAACATCTCAGATTGTTCTTTTGCCATCTAATAAATGAAAAAGGCAGAGCACCTGCCCAATTTGCTCAAAAACGAGAGGAGAGAGGTGCAGCGCCAGCCATAACAGGAAATTACAATAGACCAATGGGCTTGCGAGAGCTCGGACGTCTGGATGGACGGGGCGTCCGGACGTCCGCTCTTACAATTTGTTCCCATGCAGTTTCGCGCCCCCACGCGGGGTCCGTGTCACCCTGAACGTCACGAGGGGGGAAGTGGTGGGCGGATGCCCAGCCGGTGCTGAGAGGAGACACCGAGGTGAGGCAGCAGAAAGCGAGGAAGGAAATGCAACACCCGATCTACTTTTGAAACATTCAGATGCAACACATGCAACATACGTGTGAAGACAGATAAAACACTTGAAACATACATCTAAAATACTTAGAAAAAAACACTTGAAAACCATTGTAAAACATACGTAACATCCTGATAAAACATTTGCAACATATGTGTGAAACATATGCAACAAATAAACACACTTGACACTTGCAACATACGTCCGAAAAAAAAGATGTGAATAGAAGCTTGCAACATACGTGTACAACCACTGCAACAAATGCAACATACTGATCTACTTTTGCAACATCCGTATGAAACACTTGCAACGTGCCATTGAAACGTCTGAAACACTTGAAAAATATGCTCGCAACATGCATTTTTCAGGCCTACTTGGTTGAGTTCCAAAATTTGTCATACCAAAGATTTGGCAAGCCAAAAGTTGGGCAAACAAATTGCTATAGATTTGGCAAACCAAATGTGAGAATTTGACAATTTTTTATAGCAAACCAAATACTAGCCAAAATCATGGCTTACCAAATCTTTGGCATGGCAAATTTTGGAAGACAACCAATCAGGCCCTTCATCCTTCTTCTTCTTCCCTACCATGCAGCACAGAGTGGGGGATGGGCAGGCGGAGGGCACCGCCGTCGCGGCCCCTTCTGGAGGTGAGCAAAGGGGGCGGCGAGGATAGGCTGTCAGTGAGCTTTGGCCGTGTTGTGGGCTGCCGCAGTCGCAGGTGGGCGGAGAGGGAGGTGGGGACAGGCCAACAACAGGCGCAAGCCGCCGCCGGGCTCTGGCTGGGCTCTGCCAGGAGGAAGGGGCCGGCCGCCGGCGCAGGCAGCTGCCGGCGAGCTCTGGCCGGGCAGGGGCGGGAAGAAGGGGCCGGCGGCGGACACTGGCCGGTGGAGGCGCCGCGGGGGATGGAGTGGGTTGGAGGTGTTGCGCCGTGGGATGGAGGTGCCGAGCCACGGGATGGAGGTGACTCGGGGAGTTTTTTTAAGGGCGTCCAGACAGGAGTCACGGGACAGACGCCCGTGGCGTATCATTATCGATAGACCAAACTTATTAGGGAGAGGCCGTGACATGATAAATAAATAGATCCGCAATACATATATACATACCTATGAGCTTGACATAGGCCTTTCAAGATCATCGACCTATAAGTCTTTCATCAAAAGCTATATAACAAAAAAAGATTTCATCACTTGCACTGCTGCCACATGAATCAGAAAAAATCTAGGTTTTAGATGCATTGACAGTCAAATCTGCTTGGGATCTTGAAATATAAAGTAGTATATATGAACGAAATTTCTATGCCATATGCAGAGCATCAGATAGTAGTATGTAGTTGTGTTCTAAATTAGCACATCTAAGTCTTTTCAAAGATTCAATAGAGGTAACGGAAGGAGAAAAAAAAAACCCTGACATCATAGCTGAAAAGATGGATAACGAAAATCACTACAAAAAGGGGGCACATAGACATCGCCCTTTGTTACATGGACGATGGACCTAAACGAGCAGCAATGTTCAGCGGTCTTGCAAATGATGGTTTAGGTTTGTTTCCATATTCCTTATACCAAGGCGGCAAAGGCACCTCAAAATGTTTCAGCTGCTTCTCTAATCAAGATTATTGAGGGATCAGTACCAGCGGAGCTTGTCAAAAAAGAGTTTGCTCGTGTAATTCCAATAAAATGGGATTGGGTGGTACGTGAACATGGAAATGATACACATACATTGTGTTGTTTTTTTTTTGAATTTCATATATTGTGTTGTTTCTGTGTCAGGTTGAGCTTCAGAGGACGATAAGCTCATAGAAATTAAATAAATATATATTTCACATATTACCTCTTAGGAATAGGAAGTAATAGATGATCCTAACCGTCTGATCTTTCTGAATGAACAGCTCATAATTATTTGGGATACTACAGCAAACCTTATAGAAAGTTTGGGTACATGTCTATGGTGTCACATGTGAGATCAGGTTGTAGGCTCTATTCTTGGTCCAACACAGAGAGTTAGCATGAGATCTGTGAAGAAAAACTGGAGTAGTTCGGCTTATGGTTTGCAGGCCTTTTGCTAGGATGGTTCAGCCACGGCTGTTTTAGGTTGACCTCCTTCGGCGTTCGATGAAGCGTGTTATCTGTATGTTTTAAACTTTTCTACTTAATATAATGATACGCAAATCTTTTGAGAAAAAATAGCTATACGAAATCATTTTCAAGGTCGGCCATATTAAAACTCGATCCACGGGGGACGATGTCCCACCAGGTATTTCATTAAGAAGAAGACCTTCTCATGCATATCGACAGAATTCCCGAACTCCGGCTCCACCCATATACAGCGGCATCATATCCCCATGAGACGGGACGGCCATAAACTTGTACTTTAGCGTGGGACAGACGAGGGGATTTTTTTACCCTCAGGCCTGAAATTCGCCCAGATCAAACTCAGGACCTGAGGGGTGCCGCAGGAAGCGTCAACCAACCGGTCTAGCTTCCATTGGCAAGGTCGACCATATTGTTCCTGGTAATGGTGGAGAGCACGATGACTTCGATGAGGAAGATGATTTAGACCTAGAAAACCAAGATTAGGAGATGGAAGAAGTTGACAGAAATGATTGTGGTCTTCATCGACTCCGTCAAGCGCGGGTTCAATGTTCACCACCTTACTCCCAATGGCGTTTTGTTCTTGTCCGTGTTCATCTCTTTTTGTGAGAATTTCGTTGGGATGGAGCCGCACTGGGCCTTTTTCCACCAAAGCTTCGTTGTGAGACGCCAAGTCCCAAATGACCCGAACCAGAAGGCAGCCGGGACTTCGATGATCAAGGTGCAGGATAAGACCTTATCGTCTTCAAACATCCCTATTGGAAGAAGAAATGGTTCTATGTCCGGGATCTAACCATCCCGGTCTATTCTCCCCAATTCCTGGAGCACCCTTTCTTGACGAAGGAGATTGTGCCCCTCTGAGAGTCGAATGATGCAGGAACTGATGGACGAGACTGGTCATCATAGCGCCCACGGTGTAACCGACGAGATCCTTCTTTTTGGCTTTTTACGAGCGCCGAATTATACCTCTTTGGGAACGAGTGCACCCGATGTACGTACGAGTATACGGGATCAGGTGAGACGTCCTTCTCCTCACCCCGGTCTGCAGTGATCGAGAAGGGGTCAGTTATGCTGGCAGAAGGCATTGCGCCGGATGTTATCTGCTTCTTGTCCGTGCTTTGACTTGTGCCTTGTGCGCACGGCGGACTCTGGACTGGTGGACGGCGGGCTCGGGGTCATCCAGGCCATGCCGTTCGAAACCGGAGAAAGATGTCTGGGCCCGTGGGATGGCGCGCGCTGCTCAGTTGTTGCCAGCTGCACGACGACATGGAGCTCACTGGTTTTTTTTTTAAAAAAAAGAGAATACATTAATATCTTAACTTTTGCATCGATCAATATATAAACTAGGAAGAAACGGTCCAGAGTATCTCAAAAACAAAGTTTTATGCCATAATGATAACAAAGGACTAAAAACCAGTACTAAAAAACAATTCTATTACTAAAGTTCCTGCCGTGTTTAGCAAATACTTCCATCGCTGTTGTCTCAATGGTCTTACAATCTATCTTCATCAAATAGCGATCATTCTTCTTTTGTAACAGGGACCAGAACCTAGTCTAGTAAGTTCCCCTGAAAATAGCCTGTAAGTAAGATGGTGCTACGGTCTTGTTAAAAACTATATCATTTCTGGTTAATCAAATCGCCCAACAAAAAGCACTTGCACCCACAATGATCTGAGATTTCAGTTTCCTATTTATCCGTTCCAACCAGCCTGTAAATATGTTGTGTACACTGTTGACGGTGATAAACTAAAGGAAACATGAATAATTCTTCAAATAAACTTAGCAACATGACAGTCAAAAAATAGGTGTTGAATAGACTCGTTTGTGGAAAAAAACATTATTTTCTACCTCCTTGTCACTGTTGTCGTGCTAAATTATCTTTGGTTAGAATTACTCCCTTGTATAAGTACCACATGAAGACTTTGATTTTGAGAGGTAGTTTTAGTTTCCAGATGAAACCGATTTGTTAGTTGTATATTTGTCACCATAGCCACTACATTGTGCCATGCTTGCAAGTTAACACCTGTCAGAGATCTCCTGAAGACTACATTTAACGGTATCGTAGATATCACTGATCTTACAGATGTATTTTTTTTCTTCTCATGATGTTATAAAGTGCATGAAAGAGCGATTTCAGTGGGCGTGATCTTATCCACGAGTCCTCTTAAAATCGCACTTGAGACCTGTCACCTAGATCAAACTTGCCCAATGCGAGAAACTCCGTCTTGACCTTCATGAGGCTAGCCCAAAATTGAGAATCCCTGGGTATGTATTAAACCTATGTCAAACTTTTATTTCTTAGGTATTTATACCTAAGCAATTACCGTCAAATCCTGTCTCTATTTATTAAACTAAACAACCATTTACTAAGAAAACACTTATTATGAGATTCTAGTTTTAGGACTCCCATGTAGGACTCCCAGACCTCTTGGTCTTTCGGCTGTGCGGCTGAGCAGCTGCTCCTCCTCGAACCCAGGGAACGCCGACCGGTACGACGCGTTGGCTCAGATGTTCGATGGCAGCGGGAGGTAGGACAACGTGTCAAGGGTGCGAGATTGATGCGGCATCGAGGGGCGAGGGGTGAACAATCCGATTGCATTTGCAAGCAATATTGTTGCAGACATGGACACAGGATCCCAGCATTTCAGTCCTTCCAGCCGAATAAGCAATGTAACTTCCATCACGGCGACTATGCAGAGTAGACCAAAGAACGGAAACAGTGTGAACATGGGGTTGAGCAAAAATGTTGAAAACAGTTGTATAATCGCAATTGAAATGGAAGCGTTGTCAAGGATCCTATCATATGGTTCATTTACAAACGCTGGGAAAACTTACACGAGCACAACTCTTACAAATACCACCAACACCTTGAGCTTTCCCTGCGCCAACTATGGATGATTACAGATGATGTACAAGTTAAGCGACAATCCCACCAAATTTAGACAATTACAAAGTTCAACTGAAAAAAAAAATTATACGTAATAACGCTACATGGTTAGTGAATCAGGAAGTGAAGTTGGAGCTCCCAGAATCTTGCCGCCAACATCAGGAAAGCATTCTTGGTCTGGCAGTGGGCTGATCTTACCATCAGCCTCCACCTTAACTGGGTACTTGAGGAGGTGCCCTTGTAATGTACTCATTTCTTCGGCTGTAAACCTTTGCCAGTTCTCTACAGCTATTTGATTCACAAACCTTACACACTCCAAACTCGAAGGATCCTTGAAGCGACCATCAACCGTTCCAAGGTGCTCTGCCCACAGAGACGTTCTGTACCCATATACCTGCAGGGAAAATGATATGTAGGCAAAGCTAGCTTAGAAGTGGTAGCATTATTTGTAAATATGGGGGTTGTAGAATCACATAGGGCGCAAAATAAGTTACTAGCCATTAACAAAAATGCAGTAAGCAAATTTGGTAGAAAGAAGAGGTCAACCTGGCCGTGAGGATGTCCATTCTTTGTAGACCATGCATAATGAGGCTGGTATGCACCCATTGCAATTTCAGTATCTCTAGAACCAGCCAGGGATCTCTGGTTGATGTTTGCTGAACCCAGAATGACATATTCATCATCCACAATCATCCCTTTTGCATGAACATAGATCATGAACCGTCGATATTTTGTAGCTAAGCCCTGCAGATTTTAAAACCAGAAGAAATATTAAATGAATGTGACTGCTTAGTAAACTATTAACAAGAAAATGAATGGAGCTAGGCTCAAGACAACATGGCATGTCTACTGCTTCTTCAAAGTAGAATGACAAGAGCATAGTATCACATGAAAGATAATTGCGTGGGAAAACAATAGATTGATTAGGGCTGTGGAACACAGGTGCATATATAGGCAAGGATGATCTAGGGTTGGTTTGTAGAAGTATAATAGTATCCTTGCCTATCATAACTAACATTTTTTTTTTTTGAAAACCTATCATAACTAACAATCAATCTAGAGGAACCCAGCGGCTCAAGGCCCACCCCAGTTCAGCTAAAAAACCAGATGGCCCTAGGGCCTAGCCAAACTATATGTCTAACATCACATATTAAATACAGGGAATAGGGAAAAATTTTGTATAGAACTGACAAGAGATTTCATTGGCCCTCCTAGCTTCCTAAATTACAACAGAGCCAAAACCAGAGTCAATGCAAAATGTAAACCAAGACAACACACAAAAAATAATACTACAACAAGATCAACAAGCTGGAGCCTAAATTAACATCAGTAATCTAAATCAACTTAAGCAATATAGTATGTGATGCAAGCCAAAAAAAATTACTGATGCAACCATTCTAGCCAAAGACTCCATTTAGCCCAACAGCTTACTGCAAAGCATTCTTTCCATGCCAATGTATCAGCATCCCGGAAACCTCTCCTTATGAACTTATATACCATTTTCTTAAGATCTAAAGACTAATAGAATTAGTATGTACATGAGAGTTGAGTAGATGATAGAAACATGACAAGCAGTTAGATAAGTTTTAGTAGCAAGTAACCTAGACACTTTTGAATAAGGGAAAAAATGCAACAACAGATTACCGCTGCACTTTTATCTGTAGATTTCTCTGATTCTGGGCTGCCATTAGATGGTGGTTCTTCCCGATTTCCCAGACAAAAGAAGTTCAAGTAATCTTCAGGGTGCATATCCTTATTGTCCATTGCCTTGAGCTCATCTGCAATTATTCTATACATCATCTCCATTGTCTGGGCCTGTACCATGAAGATAAATCATGAACAGAGTTACTAAATCCCAGTTTCTATGGCATTGTGTGATACTTTATCTTTCAAAATAAGGTTAAAAACTTATTTTAACCTTTAAGGAAGCTAGCTAGCATACATTACAAATGTGACAATAAGCCTAAAGCTATTCTGAAAAGGTACAATGTTTGCGCTTTAAGTAGAGAACAGATTTTGATGAATCACAAGCAAAGATCCACCCGACCCCCCCCCCCCCCCCCCCCCCCCCCCTTTCTCCCCAGTGTAATACACCCAAGTATGAACTTATGTTGACCACTGTGAAATTTAATATACTGTACCCTCAAGGTTAGAAAGCTATGACGATACAGTCACATACTCGCATATATAATCCTCAAAATTCCAGTTAACTAGTACTTGCCTTACAACACAGAACATGGAATGTTTGCAGAGAGAAAGAACTCAGAAGACCTCACAATCGGTTAAATTGTTCTGCCAAATTGTGACCATCAATAAAGGAATTCACCTGAAAGAAAAGGATCTCTTGCACAGATGCTGCAGTAGGGACTCCTTCAGGCCACATTGGTATCACTACATACACTGCAAAGCGTTCCCCCGCTCTAATCTTACTTGCAATTTTGAGGGCCAGTTCTATTGGTATCAGATTATCAGCACCTGCCACATATTATCATGTAGCCATTAAACATTGACAGTTAAGTCAAGCAACAGCAGTACAGCACTATATAAGGAACAAAGAGAATGTAACCTGCCTAAAAAACTAAAAAAAATGTAAGATCTACCTACATTCTGTCTGTCGTTCTCCCATTTTTTGCAATAGAAAAATATACATATATACTCCTTCAGTTCCAAATTGTAAGTTGTTCTGGCTTTTTAAAGTGCAAAGTTTTTGCTATGTATCTAGATATACTGTTACGGCGGTGAGCCTTGCTGCGGAGGAAGTAGGGCGGAGAGACGGGTTGCCGGGGCTTGCTGCTCCGGTTGCGGCGGCTTGGTGCCATGGCGGCGCCAAGCAGGGACGCTAGGGCGAAAACAAGATGACGGCAAGCAGTGTTCGGTTGGGTGCCCAAGAGAGACGTAAGTCTCAATCCCAGGCTTATCTTCTCATTAAGCAAATGTTTAGGCCATATAGGCACAATCCCAACAAACTAGGAAACAAACCCTTGATCTAACAAACTAGGTAATCTAATAGATCCTGAGGATCCTATAATTGAGGAGCAGCGCTCAGCTGCCCACGGCGCCACCGTGCGCGTGATCAGCCACCGGTGGTGGGCCTGTTCCTCCTCTGATATGTCCGGCCCACCATAACATCTCTCCCCCCTAGCGAAACAGCTCGTCCTCGAGCTGGAAGGAGGGAAAGGTCTCGCGGATTGTGTCGACGGGCTCCCACGTGGCCTCGGAAGCTGGCATGTGAGCCCACTGGACAAAACATGCCAAGCGCCACGGCGAAGGCTAGCACGCAAGGCACGTTCCGGCTGTAGCAGAGGTCGGCCATGACGAAGCGGTGGTAGAGGTGGCGTCGATGAAGGTGGCTGACCGTGGAACGGCTTGAGCACTCCGACGTGAAACACGTCGTGCACCCGGGCGCCCTCCGGCAGCTGAAGGCGGTACGCCACCGGCCCAATGCGCTCGGTGACTTGGTACGGTCCGGCATATCTGGGACCTAGCTTCCCACGCGCGCCTGGCACCAGAGACTGGCTGGGACGGTATAGCAAGTGGAGCCACACCCAGTCGCCGACGGCGAACTCCATAGCGCGATGATGAAGTCATAGTGCTTGCGGGCGTATTCCTGTGCCTGGAGAAGACGGGCGCGCACCTCGTCGAGGAAGGCGTCCCGATCGGCGAGGAGGGCGTCGACGGCGTCGGTACGTGCGCTGCCTTGCTGATAAGGCAGCAGCACCGGCGGAGGGCGGCCGTAGACGACGGTGAACGGCGATGTACGGAGCGCGGAGTGGAACGATGTGTTGTAGCAGTACTCCGCCCATGGAAGCCAATCCAGCCAGTCCCAAGGTCGATCGTCGGTGGTGCAACGGAGGTACATGGCGATGACGAGGGAGGAAAGCAAATTTGATGGATGGGAACCCCTGTGGGCGGTGGCGGTGGGGGCAGAGTGGATGCAACCGGCATGGTGGCAGCGACAGAGGATGTCGGAAGCACTGGAGTGCTGGCCGGTGCCGTCGACACCACCTGGAACGGTGGCACCACAAACAGTGCCGACGTGCCCGGTTCGGAGGATGGCAACGCCGGAATGCCGCCGTAGCCCTGCAGTCCGTAGGGGTACGGCGAGGATGGTGATGGCGAGCAGCGCTCCAGCGCCATCAAACGTAGTGACACGTCGCCGAGTTGGTTTTGGAGGTGGTAGATCGCCGCTGTGAGGGCGTTGAACGCCTCGGCGGCCGATGTCGGAGGAGGCTGCAGCGGCGAGGTCGTTGGGACGATGGCGCTAGTAGAGCCGAAGCCTAACGACGTAGCCGACGCGTCGACAGTGGTGGCGGGGATGGCGGTGGTTGGCGCGACGGAAGCCGAGGAAGACATGGTCTCCGATACCAGCTTGTTACGGCGGTGAGCCTTGCTGTGGAGGAAGTACGGCGGAGAGACGGGTTGCCGGGGCTTGCTGCTCCGGTTGCGGCGGCTTGGTGCCGTGGCGGCGCCAAGCAGGGACGCTAGGGCGAAAACAAGATGACGGCAAGCAGTGTTCGGCTGGGTGCCCAAGGGAGACGTAAGTCTCAATCCCAGGCTTATCTTCTCATTAAGCAAATGTTTAGGCCATATAGGCACAATCCCAACAAACTAGGAAACAAACCCTTGATCTAACAAACTAGGTAATCTAATAGATCCTGAGGATCCTATAATTGAGGAGCAGCGCTCAGCTGCCCACGGCGCCACCGTGCACGTGATCAGCCACCGGTGGTGGGCCTGTTCCTCCTCTGATATGTCCGGCCCACCATAACATATACATTATATATAGATACATAGTAAAAGATATACAATTTGGAGCAGAGGGAGTATATATATAGCAACGACTTACAATTTGGAACAGAGGGAGTATATATATAGCTACCGTATAACTACGGGTCAAGGAAAAGCAGAAGAAATGAAAAGAGAGAGAGGGAGAGAGAGAGAGAGAGTTAAAACCTGAATTCACATATGATGGCCAAGCATATGAAGAACCAAGAAAGTACTGGTTCTCAATATAAATGAAATGCTGTGCAGATCTGATTGCTCGGACATATGCAGTGTGGATGCTCTTATCAATTACCAGGTTCTTTCGGCACACAAGATTCTGAAGAAATAATTTGAATAGTTAGTACCCATAGCAGTTTTCAAATAGTATATTCTCCGTCATCGCTACAAAAGTCAGAAAATAGAAATGTTAACTAACCAGCTTTGAAGCTTCTTTGCAATCACTAGGAAATCCTTTTAGGGAACCAGAGTCAATTGACCGGAATACCTGCAGAGTCAAAATACATTAACGAGAATATTTCAAGATTATTTTGACAAAAGTAGAACTTAACAGGCAGCACGCCAACCTGAACATGCCAATTTTCATGATCTTCTTCTTTTGAAACCCACAAACTAGGATGATCATTTGGAACATTGCGCGAAGGGCTTAGAATCCATGAGATACGCTCCAGCTTAATTAAAGCATCATCTTTCCAATGAGATACTCTTCTAAACCGGTCACGCCATTTTGTTGCCTTTCGCCACCTTTGCTCAAAATTTGTCAAGACATCATAGGCAGCAGGGCCATCAATCCTGCAATGTAAATCATGCCATGGTTGCCTGGGTCCCTTTGCACCTGCCTGCGTCAGGTGAATACATATTATTCTAAGAACATCAAAATCTGGATGCATGTAATGTATTACTGTACATGAAAAAATCAAACTTTCTGCAAAAGCAAATTACTTAGAACATGCTAGCACAAAAGAGCTCACCGAAAATGTAGGGTTATGGTAATCATTTTGGAATACTGTGTCAAGATCTTTGAAAAGCCTATGTTCAGGTGTGTCATAGCGGCCATCACAAAGATCTAGGCCCCCAATGAAAGCTGTAATTTTCCGCTTGTTTCCCCTGGCTTGTGTATCAACCAGCACACACTTTTGATGGTGTGTAAACAAAGTCCCAACAACCTGCCAGCTACAAATTCAATGTCATAGAGTGCAACAAAAATATTCAACTATTCAGCGCAAAATATAATAAAGCAAAAAACCACAAAATATGGTTCCTGTTTCAAACTCAAGATGATAGATGCCCCCTAATACTATTTGAAACACAAAATATGATTGCAATCCTACTCTCCCTTTTAGGTGACCCCCACGGCCCACTCCTACCCCTAAAAAATGGCACCTGTGCCGCATAGGTTTACACAAAGAAGGTCAGAAGAGAAAGATTTTCACAGAATTGTTTAGCCATGATTGCGCCACTATTAAGACTTTCCTTTGAATGATGGAAAATCATAGCATAATCTTTTTTTAAAATCCTTTCCCATAACACCACATTAAACTGTATCTTTCGTATAACATGGCGACCTGTTTAAGAAACTTTTCTGTTCCTTTGCAGATATACCGAGTACCAATACTGTTGTGCAAATTTTCAATCAAACAAGAGATGGTGTGATGTTTCTTCATTAACTTGTGAGCAACATGATATAGGTAAAATTGTTTTTTTCTTTTCCTGTTCAGCATATCTCTAGTATTGAGTCTAACATGAAGTAGGAGCCAGAACAGATGGAAAAAAAGACTTCGTCTCTGTTCTGGCAAGTATTTTTAATACCTATGGAGCTGGTGGTTGACTTTTGATACATAAGCCTTCCTTGGCTTCAAGCCTAATGTTAGGAATATGCTCAGCATCCACTTTAGTGATAAGAATATGCTGTAGCAAGTGGGAGTCCCCTTTCCCATTTGCCTATAAAGGGCAAGGGAGTGTCATTGTCATTGTAAAAACAAGTCTGCATTTCCATCCAATCCAAGCGGCCAAGGGCCAAGCTGCCCTCTGATAGTTCCAGATCTGAATCTAAGATCCAATCGGGCCAACAATCTAATATCGGAGCCGAGAGGGTTCTTGAGTGAGCGAGCGCCATGTCCACTGCCAGCCAGATCGCGAGAGTGCGCGCTGCCGCGGGTGCCAGAGTCGACGATCGCGCGACGCGCCTTGCTGCCGCAGCGGTGGTGGCTGCAGCCCAGGCCGCAGTAGCCGCGGCGACAGCGCTGCATGCCGAGATGGAGCTGGAGCCGGAGACAACTGCAGGATCGCATAGCCCGGTCGGGCGCCGCTGCCAATCGCCGTCACCAGAGCGGTGTCGTGGTCGGCGCGGCCGCTCCCCAGTGCTGCAGACAGTCTACCGCGACTCCGGAGCGGGAACACCGTGGCCGATGCTCACCAAGTCGAACTACCATGAGTGGAGCCTGCTGATGAAGGTCAAGTTGCAGGCCCGGCGGCTGTGGGAGGCGGTTCACGTCGGCGGCGTCAACTACGATGACGATCGCCGGGCGCTGGAAGCGTTGTGCACCGCCGTCCCCACCGAGTTCGGCGCCTCCCTCACCAACAAGGCTACGGCGAAGCTGGCATGGGACTCGATTGCCGCGGCATGCATCGGCGGAGATCGTGTGCGCCGAGCGACGTTGCAGCGCCTCCGAGGGGAGTGGGAAGGCCTTTCAGCCTGGTGAGCAAGTCGAGGACTTTGCCCTTCGTCTTACCAATCTGATGGAGCAGATGGTGCGTAACGGCACCGACCTCACGGAGGAGCGCGTGATGGAGAAATTCCTCCGCTGCATGCCGAAGAGGTACGCGCAGATCGTCAATTCGATCGAGACGCTCCTCGACTTCGACCAGCTCACCGTCGAGGACGTCACCGGGAGGGTCAAGGCGGTGCAAGACCGCGAGCAAGCGCCGGACTCCGAGCAGGGCGCCGCTGGAGGCAAGCTACTGTACACGATGGAGCAGTGGCGCGCCTTCAACAAGGAGGAAGGATCTGGCTCGTCCGGCTCCAAGGAGCATCGCCGACGTCCACGCGGCGGCAAGGAGAAGGGGCCCCGGGGCCAGGTCGGCGCTGATGGCGGCGCCGCCGGCGAGCGCAAGGCAACCCGGGATGACACCTGCAACAATTGTGGGAGGACTGGCCACTGGGCCAAGGACTATCGTCTTCCTCCACGCTGCGGTGGGCAGGCTCACGTTGCGCATGCAGAGGAGCAGGATGCCACCCTGTTCCTGGCGCACGGATGCATCGAGCTGCAGCAAGACACAGGGGAGGAGATGAAAGGTCTAGGCTTTCCCCTCTTCGGGTCGGTTGGCTCCGACGAGCTCCACCTCGACGAACCGCGCGCCCACGCCTTCCTCGGCAAAGGTGCCGCCGATTACAAGATCGATGGCTGATACCTCGACATCGGTGCGACGCACCACATGACTAGTCGGCGCGAGTTCTTCTCCGACCTGGACTCCGGCGTGGAGGGCTTCGTCAAGTTCGGTGACGCCTCCGCCATCGAGATCAAGGGCGTCGGCTCGGTCATCTTCAAGGCCAAGACGGGGGAGCACCGTCTTCTCACCGGAGTGTACTACATCCCGGCCTTGAGAAACTCCATCATCAGCGTCGGGCAGCTGGACGAGAATGGCTTGCGGGTGGAGATCGAGGACGGCATGTTGCGCATCTAGGATAGAAGCCGCCGCCTCCTCGCCAAGGTGAACCGGGGAAGCAACCGCCCTTACGTGCTTCATGTGCACGTGGCACAACCCCTCTACCTTGCCACACGCCGGGATGATGAAGCGTGGCGCTGGCACGAGCGCTTCGGGCACCTTCACTTCGAAGCCCTGAAGCATCTCGGCAAGGAGATGGTCCGCGGCATGCCTTGCGTCGACCACGTTGAGCAACTCTACGACACCTGTGTGGTGACCAAGCTGAAGCACCGGCCCTTCCCGTGTCAAGCCTCCTAACGTGCCATCAAGCAGCTCGAGCTGGTGCACAGCGACCTCTGCGGTCCAGTGTCACTGGCCACTCCTAGAGGTCGACGCTACTTCCTATTGCTCGTCGACGACACCACCCGCTATATGTGGGCCGTGCTGCTCGATTCCAAGGCGGCAGCTGTGGACGCCATCAAACGCCACCAGGCAGCCGCGGAGGAGTGCGGCTGCAAGCTCCGGGTGCTCCACACGGAAAACAGCGGCAAATTCACGGCAACTGAGTTCGTGGCGTACTGCGCCGATGAGGGGATTCAGCGCCACTACTCCGCGCCCTACTCACCGCAACAGAACGGCGTGGTCGAGCGCCGCAATCAGACGGTGGTGGCAGCGGCGCGCGCGCTCCTCAAACAGCGTGACATGCCGGCGATCTACTGGGGAGAGGCCGTGATGACCGCCGTACACCTGCTCAACCTTTCACCGACCAGTGCGCTTAACGGCAAGACGCCGTCTCGCCGGGGGTCTTCATTGGCTACGCAGAGGGGGCTAAAGCCTACCGCGTGCTCGACACGGCGACACGGCGCGTGCGCGTGGCGCGCGACGTCGTGTTCGATGAAGAACGCGGCTGGGCATGGGACAGGCGGTGGATGACGGGTTGGCGACCGCGCTTCGTGACTTCACCATCGAGTACGCGTGGGCTAGAGGTGCTGAGGAAGCACAAGGTGCATCTTTATCGGCGTCTGGATCTTCATCACCAGCGTCGACCTCTTCACCAACTCCACCTCATTCGCCATCACCAAATCCGGGGGAGCTCGGCAGCCCATCGGCGGTGGTAAGCAGTCCATCAGCAGCAGCTCCGACCTCTCCAGCACTGCAGCCGATCTCTCCGGTGAACCAGCCGTCCTCCTCGACGTCTTCTACCTTGCCCACTGCGACACCAGCGCACGCAGGGCAGCCGGGGGTCGAGTACGCGATGCCGCTGGAGGATGATGAAGACCGCCCGGACGCCTACTACGACGACGAGCCCCTCCGCTACCGCACGGTGGCGAACATCCTCGGAGAAGTCTCCACCGGACCAGCTCGAGAGCCTCTTCGCTCAGCTACATCTGACGCACGCCGGTAAGCCGACCACTTATCCTGAGGCGCAGGGTGATCCGGCGTGGCGGGCGGCGATGGAGCAGGAGCTCAAGTCCGTCGAGCAGAACCACACCTGGGAGCTAGTGCCACTGCCTGAAGGCCACCGCCCCATCACCCTGAAGTGGGTGTTCAAGCTCAAGAAGGACGAACTGTGCGCGGTGATCAAGCATAAGGCGCGGCTGGTAGCACGCGGCTTCGTCCAATAGGAGGGGGTCGACTAGACGACTGGAGTCTGTGTCCTCGCGTTGGCGGCTCAAGAGGGGTGGCAAGTCCACCACATGGACGTGAAGTCCGTCTTCCTCAATGGCGACCTCAAGGAGGTCTACGTGCGCCAGCCACCTAGCTATGCCGTCACCGGAGAAGAGGGGAAGGTGTACCGCCTGCGCAAGACACTCTATGGTCTGCGCTAGGCATCGCGCGCCGGGAACGCGAAGCTCGACGCCACACTCAAGAAGATGGGGTTCAAGCAGAGTGCACATGAGGCCGCGTTGTACCGGCGGGACAGTGGACACAATGTTCTACTGGTCGGCGTCTACGTCGACGACCTCATCATCACCGGCGCTGAAGAGCAGAAGGTGGAGGCGTTCAAGGCGCAAATGAAGAAGGCGTTCGACATGAGTGACCTCGGCCTCCTCTGCTTCTACCTCGGTGTCGAAGTGCGCCAGGACGCTAGCGGGATCGCCCTCCGCCAAACCCACTACGCCAAGCGCATCCTTGAGCTCGGTGGCATGACAAGCTGCAATCCGGCCCACCCCCCGATGGAGCTTAAGCTCAAGCTGAGTCAGGAGAGCACAGCGGAGGTCGATCCAACCCATTACCGGCGGCTGATCGGGAGCTTGCACTACTTGGTCCATACCCGGCTGGACATCATGTTCGCCGTCGGGTACATGAGCCGGTTCATGGAGCGGCCGACGATGGAGCATCTGCAGGCCGTCAAGCGAATCCTGCGCTACGTGGCGGGCACCCTTGACTACGGTCTTCACTACGGAAGAGCCCCCGACACGGCACGGTTCGTCGGCTACTACGACAGCGACCTCGCCGGCGATGTGGATACCGGCAAGAGCACAACCAAGACGATGTTCTTCCTCGATGATTGCTTGGTCAGCTCGCAGTCCCTCAAGCAGAAGGTGGTGGCCCTCTCAAGCTGTGAAGCGGAGTACATTGCCACCACCACTGCCGCAACACAGGCGCTATGGCTGTCAAGGATGATGGCAGAGCTCCTTGGCAGGAAGGTGGATGTGGTTGAGCTGAAGGTGGATAGCAAGTCTGCTCTAGCTCTGGCCAAGAACCATGTCTTCCATGAAAGAAGCAAGCACATCCGCATCAAGTACCACTTCATCAGAGATTGCTTGGAGGACAGGAGCATCAAGGCCAGCCACATTGCCACTACTGATCAGCTAGCTGACATTCTCACCAAGTCGCTAGGGAAGTCCAAGTTCCAGGAGATGGGGAAGAGGATTGGGCAACAGCAGATCACCTTCAGTGCTCGGCACAAGGCTTAGGGGAAAAATTGATAGATAAGTCTAGTGCTAAAGCACTTGTATCTTACTTTTCCTACACTTTTTACTTTCCTTGGCTTCCAATCCTAGTGTTAGGAATATGCTCAGCATCCACTTTAGTGGTTAGAATATGTTGTAGCAAGTGGGAGCTCCATTTGCCTATAAAGGGCAAGGGAGTGTCATTGTAAAAACAAGTCATTGCATTTCCATTCAATCCAAGCTGCAAGGGCCAAGCTGTCCTCTGGATCTGAATCTGAGATCCAATCGGGTCAACAACTTTGGCCCATCAAGAGCCAGTGCATGCTCATTGAAGAGTATGCCTCAGCCTCCTACGCCAAGTATATCCATATGTCGCCAAAGTATATCCATTTGTCATTCCCTTGTCCTAGTACCAGACCAAGAATCACATTAAGTAGCTACAATTGCTTAAATGCCATCTCTTAGAGATTAACAATTATGAGGTCTGATTTCTTCAAAGAAGCCAGCTGAGAAAATTCATATTGCATGTGTTTTCCATCCTAAATGCTGACTGAAGATATACAGTTGCGCACCATCTCCAATCATGCACTATGCAATTCCTTTGTCAAGATCCAAAAGCTTCTTTCCACCAGAAAGATCCGACATTAGTTTACCAGGCAACCAGCTTGTCTTGGTGATAGACCAGTGGCAGCTCAGGTTTAGGTTTTAGGTTTAGAGCATGTTTTTGGGCAGATAGCATGTGGGATCTATCATCATGCAAATAGTGTATATCTGACTTCAGCATTTGATAGTCCTTAAGGGCACAAACAGGGGCTTATCCAGCAGTATGTCCGGGTATGGTCCGGCATACCCTAAGAAAGTTCCTTCGTCTAGTTCAGTCCAGTGCCAGTAGTAGTACCCACATTTTCTGTCTCCAACTCTAGCTCGTGTGCTCTCACCTCTCGCTGCCGTTATGGATGGATGGATGGATGGATGGATGGATGGATGATGTGACGTTAAATAATGGAAACAGCAGGGATGTCACCTCCAGACTGCCTAGCTAATCTAATCCCCTAGCAAAAGCATCACAAGATGACAGGAGTAGCTAGCATCGCATTAGCTCAGCACTACATCTACACTAGTATGTCTACCACTAGTAACCTAACCTATTTTTTTATTTGGTAATACACCAATTTATCCTCAAAATTAGTTCAATTGTTGTAAATTTATTTGGTGTCTATGTTTTTTATACATATTTTCAACTATTAGCATGGTATATGAACTTTTTCTATTGGAACTTCTTTGTCAAATTTAAGACTTATTTTGTTATTTTGTACTTAAATTCTGAATTGCAGGGCAAATTTAACGAGTGTTCACCAAATTACTAAATTACTAAATGGATTTTACCGAATCACATATGGAAATTTTAGTGCGGCATACCCCATGAAAAAAATCATAGATCCGCCACTGGGAACAAAGGGTGGTCTGGTGGCGAATTTGGTGGTCATCCAGTGCTAACCCACCTTGATCGCAAAACAGCTAAGTAGTGGCAACAAAAAGAAGTGCAACTTTGGATAGCTGAAAAGTGTTGCAATGAGTAGCAAGAAGAATTTGGTGGTCATCCAGTGGCGGATCCAGCATGGGGGCTGAACCCCACTACCCCCACGCAGACAATGCAGAACCCCCGACCCACCGGCTGACTCTGGCTCAGCCACTAATCTGAACATTCATATTAGTCAATACTATTTTTTGCAATATATGAGTTCACTAAGGGAAAATGTATCTCCAATGTAAGTTTCACAATGATATCCATCCATTAGGTGTAACCCATACAAAGAAAGAGAACCATAAATTCCTGCCCAAAACTTGCCTGCTGTTTGAAAATGCTCAGCTTATTGCTAGCATATCGAGGAGAGAGAACACAGATGACTGAAGAATGTTTGAAAAACTTCCGAGTTTCTTCATCATGAGTTGCCATAACTCCACCCTGCAAAAGCACAGGAAGGTTTCTTACAGATACTACCACAGGGAAATATTTGCAAAAGGAAGGGACAGCATGTTTTAATAGATTCAGAAAAGCACTGATTAGATTTGCATTTGTCTAAGATGCATGGTCATGGTTTAAGGCAAATTGAGAACAGGGAATGGATGAAGCTAAGTGCCCATGGATTGAACAGAGTGTTTTCACATTCTGTTACCAACTTGAAACTGGCCATTCTTTGTGATTAACATTTTGAACTTGGCCCAATGTATGGGTTGACTCAAGTCCACTATGCCACAGTAAACTCATATATACATGGACCAGCATCCACGGATTCCTTGCCATTATTAAATCGATTGCTGACAACTCGACATCACATAAACTGGGAGGTAAAAGAAAACAAGATTAAGGAACCTCACCGTCTTGATGAAGAACTTGTCATGCGAAGTCTTATCATCCCACACAAGCAGGCACACTCTGACACCCTCCTGCGACTTGAACTTAAGCAGCTCGCCAAGTGTAAGGTCGCCACCCTCGGGCAATGGCCGCGACGGCGATGGTTCGCGCACGAGCCGCACCTTATCGTACACCGACCAGCCGACGATATATATCATGTGGTGCGCCTCTAGGATGGCGTGGCAGATGTCCTCCCAGCACGCGTTGTGCTGGAACGTCTTGCCGTTGTCGAGCTCAATCTCTGGCAGGTTCCCTTCCCTGACGTGCGCGTCCTGGTACAGCGTGACTTGGCCGCCGTGGCGGAGCGGGAAGTAGGAGTCCTCGATGCCCCTGTGGTCAGGGTCGCCGGGGATGCCGTGGCGGTAGGCCGGGTTGTCGGCGATGGGCTGGAACTTGAAGCGGAGGCGCAGCGCGGTGTCGGGTTTGTACGGCTTGCCGTTGGTGCCGATGACGGGGAACCAGTCCTCGACCTCGTCGCCCGACACGACGCGGTCGGCGGGGACGGTGACGGTGCCGATGACCTGCGCGCCGAAGGTGTCGTTATCCTTGACCTGGAACTCGAGCTCGGCGGCGCGGTGCGCGAGCGGCACGGCGAATCGCTCCCCCCAGACGGGGTCCTGGGAGTTGGGGATGACGGCGGTGCGCGCCACGATGGCGCCGGAGACGGACAGCGTGACGTAGGGGTCGCTGGTGATGATCTTCCGGTGGTGGTGTTGGCGGCCGCGGCCGCCTCCGCTGCCGCCGCGCGCCGGGTGCTTGGGCCCGCAGGAGGTGGGCGGGCGGCACGCGGCGAGGCAGCGGCGGACATGCTCGGAGAACATGTCCATGTTGGGCAGCAAGCGCGCCTCGAGGATCCAGAGGTCGAGGTCGCCGTGCAGGAGGACGGGCTTCGCCGGAGACTCGCCGCCGGCCGGCGACGCCATCGCCGGCGACTGAGCCTCGCGGTCGGGGAGAGGCGGCGGCGAGCGTCTGGGCAACCCACCAGAGCCCTCCAATCCTAGAGCACCACCCTAATATACCACAGCACCCTCCGCGGCAGGGATTCCGGTGGGCGGCAGCCTCGGCTCGGCTCAGCCTTGGCGAGTTGGCGGTCGGAAACGGCAAAGCGGGGAGGAGGCGGCGAGGCGGGGGTTCGGCTGGCTGGATCTCAGAGATTTGGCAATTTAGCTCGAAATAGTATGCGATTTTACGTTGCGTTTAATATCAGAGTGAGTTTTTTACTCCACCGTTCGGTGGTGTGATTTCCTCTGATCCGGAGCGGTGGCCTGTAAAAAAAACGCAAGAAAAATGGTGGGGAACATGGCCTTGTTTAGTTTCCCAATTCTCCCTCTAAATTCTACTATGAAAAAGAAGATTCCTCGTTACATTAAAATGTCGGTAAATATATGGAGTACTAAATATTGATGAAATCAAAAACTAATTGCATAGTTTTATTGTACTTTGCGAGACGAACATTTTAAGCCTATTTAGTCAAAATTTGGATAACTTTTACCAAATACAAACGAAATGCTACAGAAATTCTGATACAGTATTTTTCTCCCCAATTCTCTCGTCTAAACGAGGCCATGGGGTGGCATGGGGCGCGTCGCAACGCAACGGTCGCCTCTGTACGGTTTCCATTCCAGCCCACGTCGACGGCCCCTGGCAGGTGGGGCTCCCGTGGCCCCTTGGTGGATCGTGTGATGTTGAAGCGGACGAGAACCAGAAGCCCACGCGCACTTGCCTTTGTTTAGTCTCCAAAATATTTTGCAAAAAGTACTTTCGTTATTATTTGCTAATTATTGTCTGATCATGGACTAATTAGACTTAAAAGATTCGTCTCGTGATTTATAACTAAACTTTGTAATTAGTTTTATTTTTTATCTATATTTAATATTTTATGTACGTTTCAAAGATTCAATGTAACGGGAATTCAAAATATTTTGTAAAATATTTTGGAAAGTAAACGGGGCCAGTCCCGCCACGAGCATGCGGTGCGGGCGGCGGGCACGTCGCGGGCGTGGGGCGCGGTGGCGTGGTCCCGCGGAAAGCGAAGAGGAGAGAGATCACAGATCGGGCTGGAGCTGGGATTCAGGAGAGGTCAAACGATGCGGCTGCGTGTGCGTCGTCAGCCAGAGCCAGGTGTCTTTGCGCTGGAAGTGGACGTGCGACGTGCCGCGCATGTCCGCTTGGCTTCCTGCTTCGGGACTCGGGACTCGGAGTCGGGAGTGGCGTGCGCTGTGCGTTCCCGAATCTCAAACCCTTCGTTCGTACAAGGGGGTACTGTTTACACACTGATCTGTGCCTTGAGCTGCCAACGGCAACAGCGGCTGCGGCTGCAAAAGATTCACAGGACCGATGACATTTCGGCTGTAAAGTTACGTGGCCTTTCTTGGCCCTTGTTGAGTTCACCTCAAAATTCTAAGTTTTTTCACTCTCTCTATCACATCAATTTTTAGTCGCTTGCATGGAGTATTAAATGTAGATAAAAAAATAACTAATTACACAGTTTAGTTGGAAATCACGAGATGAATCTTTTGAGCCTAGTTGGTCCATGATTGGACAATATTTGCCAAATAAAACGAAAATGGTACTATTCATCGGGTTGAAATTTTCTCCAATCTAAACAAGGGCTTGGTTGCAAAATCCAACCATCGGCCGCTTCAGAGTTCGGAACGTGAGCAAAGACCTCACCTCACGTGTATCTCAAGTAGTCACTCTTTTTTTTTATCCGGCCACGATGTTTAGAACTTTAGATTGGATGCACTACCTTTTCCCCAACTTTTGCTGTTCTGTCTTTTGGCTTTTGCAGCCTGCCGGCGGAGGGGACACTGAACTGAGATTTCGGCCTCGTTGGCTTGAACTTACTGGCCGTAACGTTTCAGCGAAATAATAATATTTTTCTTTTGTAATAAATCAGCATCAGCATCGGCTGTTTTTCCAGCCAGCTGAACAGGGCGTTCGTTTTTCGTGTAGGTTTGATGTTGTTTTCCCATCAAAGTAGCATGTTCACTGGTCACTAATTGTACCTATTTTCGATGAGGCTCTGTGTTTTGATGTTGCTTCATACCACGCAGGACGATCTTGCTTGGAAGAATGCTTTGGCAAAGTCAAAGATGCTATGTTGTGGATTTAGGAGCCGAGCTAGCATCAAGAGAGGGTGGATTTGAACCTCCGTTACCGTTACTCGAAGCATGAGACCCTCCTAAATCTCTCCTACAAATTGATACTCATGGAAGCTTGAAAGAGAAGGCTATAGATGAAAGATAATGAGAGGAGCTCCATCTGAACTTATTTTCCTAGATCCGCTACTAGTAGGGTTCGATATAGCTCGGCAACGATGACATCTATAACATCTTTTAAGGTGGTGTTAGTTTTCTTTGTAAGCGTGTGTTCTAGTCTAGAGGCTTTGGACTTTGGATCTCTAAAAAAAGTCAGAGTTACTCGTCTTTTTTATGTCGGCAGTGATGACTTATGAATTGGGTCATTTTGAGTTGACTATGTTGGCTATGTTGTTGTCGACGTTAGGGGTTTTTTTTTGTTGGTTTTCCTTTAATTAACCATGTAAATGTAAGGTTTTTGGGTCTGCTTTTTCTTATAAATTTGACTAATTTTTTTATATCTGAATCGAAAGATAGAGTTCCTACCACTTATGTTAAAAAAACTTTTTTAAAAAAAATAAATCACCTGGCATGCCTCAGAAGCATTGTCCAAGCTAGTGAGTCTTCCTTTTGCAGCTCGCGTAAAACGTCGGTCATGTCTCATGAGAATGAGACCCATGAAAGTGATGCCTGACAATGACCATGTTTTCTTTTCCTTTCTTTTCTTTTTCCTTTCTTTTCCTGTGTGGCGCGTTTATCTATCAACACCAGCGGACTGACCACCGCCAGTCAGGCTGTGAGAATACAGTGACGCCACGTTGCCATATGCAAGCTGATCATAACAACCTCGTCTCTCCGAAGACATCTTTTTTGAAACTCTCTCCGAAGACCTCTCGTGTCCACGTAAACAGGTAAACTGATAAACTCCCTTCCCCCCTTCCGGATCTGCAGCGCTGCGTTGTGCCGTTGACTTTTCAGAAAGGAAAGCCACCATTCTTTTTTGTTTGAAAGACTGATTGCTTCCAATCTGATATTCTGATTCGCAGCCCACATGACGAGGACGACGAACCTACTGGTACTGGTACAGCTCACTTCATGGACTGGAGGTCGATCGGAGGCATGAGATGTACAGATACAGCAGACGATTTATTGTTATTGCTATCTAGGCCTCGTCTAGATGCTGAGAAAATTTCAGCCTGATGAATAGTACCACTTTCGTCTTATTTGTCACATATTGTTCAATCGTGGACCAACTAGGCTCAAAAGATTCATCTCGTGTTTTTCAACTAAACTGTGTAATTAGTTATTTTTTTACCTATATTTACTACTCATGCATGAGTCCAAAGATTGATGTGATGGAGAGAGTAAAAAAATTTCAACTTTATGAGTGCATCTAAACGAGGCCATTCAATCGATCTCCGTTCTTGCGCAATGCTTGGCCACCAGTATGACACGACTCGTTGTTCTTCAGCATGCTTGGCCATGAGTATTTTTTTAGATGATGCAGACCGCTGTTAATGCTGCTTTGATGTGGCTGGCCAGTGGCCATTACTAAATCCGTGCGTTTCCTTTTCCCTCAAGGCGCTGCGCTGAAGCATCTTTCCCATTGGCCAAGAAAAGACGTACTACTCAAGAATCGTCTGTGCTGATTGCTTAATAACAAATTAAGAACGAATTACACCAGCAGCATCTTTTTCCGTGGCCCAGGAAAATCATCAGTTCCAAAATTCCTCGATGCTAAAAGTAAGCGATTAAACAAGCAGTGGCATATATCCCTTGTGGCACTACAACACGAACGGAATTCGATGGCAACACTAAGGGCAGTCCCAATGGTGCATTGATGATGGTTTCTATCCTCATTAAATGACTTGCCACGTAGGTAAAATGCTGACATGGCAACGTAATTAATGAAGAAAGAGAGCAAAAATCATAGAAATGGTTTCTTCATGAAGAAATCAGGTCTACTCTTGACCCAATGCACCAAGAAACCATGAAATCATCATTGGGGAGAAACCACCAGTTTCTAGGGAGCTCGTGTCGCGCTCCCATTGGAGGAAGAAGATAGAGTTGGGAGGAGAAAGAGAAAATAATTATTACTCATAGAAACTATGGGTTGGAAAGCAGTACTTTTTTGGTGCGGTATCCTATATTATAGAAACTACTAGTTTTTTTCATTGGGACTGCCCTAAGCTTCATTGCAAATATTTAGAATATCGGTACAGTTTTCTCCAGCACACGATATGTACTCTGCATATACGTGGGTTCCGATCCAAATGTTCATCCGTTTTGTAGCGTGGTTTGGTCATTCCAAGACTATTATGGGCTACTATCGATGGCGACCAGCTGTGTTGATGTCAAAAACTGCAATATATCGATAGCTACCAGCTGTGGAGATGTCAAAAGCAAGACTCTGTCATTGCTAATGCTAGCCGGCGCGACCGTGATTGCCTTGCACGCCACAGTTTTCTTGAACTCGCCGTCTCATGTGTCAGCAGGCCTTGATCTCCACTTCTTGTTACCATCGCGATTCGCGAGTTGGCACGCCAAACAATGGGCCCGGACCCAGGCTGTGAGATCTTGGAGCAGGCCGCGGCATGGAGCAACAAGCGATCTCCAATATATGCTTTGATATCTCAGTGGAATAATTAATCAGTAATCATTCTGCGAGGATCTCTTTGTCGCTGGGACCTCGATCGTGACTCTTTTTCTATTGAGATACTTTCAACCCTTGCTTCTTGTACTGGACGTCCAGGATTTCCCCCGTGAGCCTCGATGACCTTTCTTTCATCTGTGTATCCCGATTCTGTGGTTTTGCTTCAGAGATATTTTCATCAAAATCATCAATCCTTGATCGTCGTGGTATATATATCCAGCAAGCTTTAACGCCTGTCGGATGATCGGATCGGATGTCGGCCTCGACGGTCGACGCCCAGGCAGGCCTATGTGCAGACGCCATTACGCCAATCGGTCCTTGGCGAGTTAGCGACAGCCTTTGTGGACTTGCTCAGTGTACAAGGTGAAATGGCAGCGTCGCACGACCTACCACACCGCTATATTGGTTGATCGGAGCTGCTCGCCTGCTCCTGCCGTTCTGCGTGGGAATGACAATGCTCACTCGCGACAAATTGTATAATAAAATAAAGTCAAGTCAAGGTGTTTCCGCGGCGCAGCCACGCAGTTGCCACAGCTTCTGGCTCTGATCAGACATGAAGCGGAATTGTGGGCGCAGGCAGGAGCGAAGGGCCTCAGTTGTTTTCTGCAACGAGTAATAGAGTACAGTGTCAATCTTAGAGAGGGGATGGGAATTTTCTGTTGAAAATCACAGAACCCCGCCCCTTGTATTCAAACTATTTCTCATAAATAAAAATACACACAAGTCTTATGTGTGATCGAGAAAAAATAATAAAGTCAAGTATTACTTGATTATAAATCAAGTATGCAGATAAACCATAACAAGGCTTGCGAAGAGTTTTTGACAGCATGTCAAGGTTTCTCATTAGCTATTTAGTGTTTGGGTAAGCGGTTCGTGTTTAGTCCAGTACTATGACAGAGGAGCTCTTCCTATTTACTGGTCAGGCCGATATGCCACTTCTGAAAATCTGTTGGTTAAGAGTTTAGCAGTTTATGTGAATGACAAATTTTGAATTTGCTTGTTTTTGTTATCCAGGAACTACAACTACGGTATTGTTAGTAAGTTTAAAACACGATATGTTGAACCACCCAGAGTTATTGGAACTGAATGCTACCCTAGCATTTGAAGCAACTATTTGGAGGAAGCAACCATCTAACCATTATGTTTTTGTTGGTAATTGAAAACCCCACCAAGAATGACACTTGTCCAAGAGAGATCCTGGCTTTGATGCTACTATGAGCATCCTGCTACTATGGAGATAACTTGGATTGTGGTGACCAGGTGGCCTTTAATCCATTGTCAAACAATTTCGACGCCTAAGCATGCTTCCTCAAAGATGTGTTTTCCTGTATATTTGGGATCATTGCTTTGGTTTCCCAAGCTATAGAGATCAAGCCAGTGAAACAAAAGATGATGTTGATGTTTCCTCTATGAAACAATCCTGTAAACGAGATTGTCCAAGCTAGGCATCTCGTGCTTCTCTTGAGTGGGACTCAGAGTCTGTCGGCTTGGATACATATGAGGCTTGGCTTTTTTTTGTCTTCGTATCAATTTTTGGAATCATAAGCCAATCCCATTCCATGTTTAAGTATGATTTGAATTACCTAATATCACCGTAGCGTTAGCACGGGCACTATACTAGTCAATCAAGTTACAAGAGCCAAGTTATATAATAATTATATTTTATTTATCTATTTTTTATTATATAGAGGCATTTTTTTAGTTATGTCTCATGTTATTCTTATTCCTCCTCACATCCGCTTGTTGTCTGGGCCTACCACTTTATAAGGTTCCAGCTTATTGCTAGAATGAGAGCCAAGCTCTTCTTTCGCTTGTTCCTTCTCTCCTCCACATCATCAAAATGTTGATTAGTTTGTCTATAAGATCATTATTGTGCTTGCTCTAACAACTAAATTTTCATACCGACACATGCATCTGCCAGTAACATACTCATACTTGTAGTCATCAATGTTGATACCTATGGATGCCCATACCGATGAGTCGGATTGCCGCTAGAAACTTAGAATATATGAGATCCCTTTCATATGAAGCACCAAGAGTGAAAGTATGCACCGACAGACGGCAGGTAGAGTTTTATACTCATACCTACCACTATCGGAATCGGCCGCTTTTGCCGAGTGCTTGGGCAAAGCCTCAATTGCACTCGGCAAAGGCCACTCGGTAAAGAAAATAGTCGGCAAAGCCGAGTTCGAACCGAAAAACCCTCGAAAAAATTAGGATTTTTTTAAATCAAGGGAGGTCCCCACCGGCCAGCGCCCGTCTATCTTCGTCGTGGCATTTTTCATGCAAAATTCGCGGCTACAGGGCCGACAGGATCGAACCCGTGACCTCTCCCTCGCGCGATACCTCCTCTAACCACCGCATTACACACTCAAATGTGTCTAGATATAGTTTTGGTTCTCCACGTATTATACTAAACCGAGTGCAAATTGCTTGTTTGAGCCCCTAAATGAATTCAAATAAATAAGTTATCAACTACAAAGTTTCATAACTTTTCGAGATCTACACTTTTCGTTTAGAAAGTTTTTCCATCTGAGATCGTTTACAAAATTTAAATTTTAAAATTTTGAAATTCAAACGCAGATTTGCATGACAAGATGATTTCAAATCAAAAAGTTGCCAGCTACAAAGTTTCATAACTTTTCGAGATCTACAAAGTTTATTTTGGTTGTTTTTCCATCCGAGGTTGTTTGAAAATTTTGAATTTTAAAATTTTGAAATTCAAACGCAGTTTTGTATGACAAGATGATTTCAAATCAAAAAGTTGTCAACTACAAAGTTTTATAACTTTTCGAGATCTACAATGTTTATTTTGGTTGTTTTTCCATTTGAGGTCATTTGAAAAATTTGAATTTTAAATTTTTGAAATTCAAACACAGTTTTGCATGACAAGATGATTTCAAATCAAAAAGTTGTCAACTATAAAGTTTCATAACATTTCGAGATCTACAAAGTTTATTTTGGTTGTTTGGTCATCTATTCATCCGACATGGTCGTTCTAACGTTAAACTATAAGAGAGATATATAAGATTTGTGAACAAATTTACTTTCACTTTGGCATATGAAGAAATGACCAAAACAAACATTGTACATCTTGATGAGTTATACAACTTTGTAGTTCAAAACTTTTTCATTTGAATTAATTTACTGCTTTAAAATATGCTTTGAAATTTTCTTTGCCTAGTGCAAAAAACACTCGGCAAAGAAGAAGCTCTTTGCCGAGTGTCAAAAAAACACTCGGCAAAGAAGCTTCTTTAAAAAACACTCGATGAAGAGCTTATTTACTGAGTGTTTTTTTACCGAGTGTTTTCTTTTTGGCACTCGGCTTTGCCGAGTGTCCGAAAAAACACTCGGCAAACCACTTGACACCTGGCAAAGAGCCGGATTCCGGTAGTGTACACCCATGAGTGAAATTTTATACCCACACTTATAGGTATACCTACGAGTATGATTGAATTCCTTACTTTTGTGAGAGCGAGAGGCCAAAATACTACCACCTATGAAGGTTGCAAATTGGCTCGATGAAAATTTCATTTCTCCCAGAGTCCCAGCCTCCCAGGTCCCAACAAAACTGCCGGTGCATATTGGCTGTGAGGGCGGCATTTTAAGTTTTAACTCACCGTGGTGCTCACTGAAAGTCATGGCTTGAGTTCAGTACCTGTGGCCATAAGTAAAATACGATGACAATGAAATGAAATAAAATGACACTAGCCAAATCACCTCATCAAGTAAACAAAAACAACAAGAAGAAAAACATTGAGAGGTATGCAGACACTTGCCATTAGCCAAATCACATGAGTAACAAACAATAGCTTGAGAACCGAGTGGGGGCTCGGTTGGTTAGCTCAGCAGGGGCTCAGGCTGCCCACCCATGGTTCGAGCGTTGGCTCCCGCGCGGCGCCTCACCTTTCTTCTTAAGAGTATCCGGGAGACTCCCCCATGTGTTAAAAAAACAATAGCTTGGTTGGTTAGGCTCCGGATGGTAGAACCTATCCACCAAATTCAAGTCTTATTTGATTTAGATGTTCATATTTTCTTAACTTATTTTAGGATTTAATGGCACGTGCATGTTTTTTCAGAGTTTAAGGGCCATTACCCGAGCCTTTCAATTAACATCAAAAGACCATGATTTAGTTTACATCGCATAGCTCCCAAATTTAAACACGTCCCCCTGGACACAACAAAACTCCTCTCAATACAGACGTGGCGTGTACGTGTATGTAGATGAGTATGCACATAGGACTAAATGTTTGTGTATGCATTTGGTTCCAATAAGAATCCTATCCCGTTGGGATGGGGAGCATGGGTAGATTGGCGATGGTTTTCTCGTGTCGTCTCCGTTTTTCGTTTTTAGGCCGCTGAGCTTAGGCCGCCGGGTTTTTTTAGGGAGGTTTTTTTTTTCCGTGCAGGCTCAGCATCTTTCTTTGCGTGGTCAGAGTTCGAGCCCCAAGCAGTGACTAGGAAAAAAAAACTCCCTCATCTGCCCCACATTTAAAGTACAGGTCTGTGACTAGCTCATCTTATGAAGCTACGGTGTCGCTGTATATAAAGAGGTTCAGGATTTTCTTAATCTACGTGGAAGGATTTTCTTCTTAAGCCGGAATAGCCGGGGCTTCTATAAAGAGAAGGCCCAAGCGCAACTCAGCTTTTGGAAGGAGAAGGCCCTTTAAAGGCCCAAGCGCGTGGTAGTCCTAAACTCCTAATCTAATCGCCACCGGCCTCCGCCTCTCCTCCAACGCCGTGCGCTCTCCCTCTCCCTCTCCCTCTGTCTGCGACGACTGGGCGGGCTACCGCCGCCGCCGCCGCCGCCGCCGACACCCTACGCCAGGTGCCGACGCCCTTCGACGGTTGCCGACGCCTTTGCCGATCTCTTCGCCGGCGAAGAGCACCCACCAGGTATTCCCACCCTCCTTTTTTCCGTCTGCTGTGCGAAACCGAGATCCCACTCTAACTCAATCTATCTGGCTATTTGATCCCTACTTACTTCTAACTCTTTGCAAAATTATCGGGTGTAGATGTGTACACCATGTCCCTGAACTAGATCCGCCCCTTGATTTGAACTAACAGAGCTATGATCTGCAGGGATGGGCCTGTGGACATTGCTGGAGGGTTTTTTGCTTCTTGCAAATGCGTTGGCGATACTGAACGAAGACCGCTTTCTTGCTCCCAGGGGATGGAGCATGTCCGAAGTATCAGGAAATGGGCAAACGAAGTCCCTGAAGGGCCAGATCGTGGGGCTTATCTATGCTATACAATTTCTGAGGATGCCCTTAATTGCCCTCAATGTTCTTATCATCGTTGTGAAATTGGTGTCTGGCTGAGTTTGTGATGGATTGGTATCTGTTCCACCTTTATGTAAAAGTTAAGAGATCCCAAAGTTAATTGTACTCAAGGTTGCAGTAAATGTGTTGTTCCTGTTGACGCTAATGTGGATATCTGTTACTGTTCTGGTAAATTAATTTGGTCAGAAAATGGTTGTCAATGTACTATCACGTATCACTCTATGAGAGAGTATCTGTTGCTTACCAGTCTTATCAATTTGTTCGAAACGGGCCCTTTGTGGGGGTGGGTCTTCATATATTATGAATCCAAGACATATTTGTTGCTTCCTTGTATGTTTTGTGATTGCTTCCTCACCATTGTATGCTTATAGTGCTGTTTCACAGTTGGGTACTGCTTCTGGTTAGAGGCATTTGTCTCGTGCCTCAGGTTAAGTGCTGATGCAAATGGTTACTCAACCCTGTCTGTATTTCACCGTTTATTTGCCAGTTGCCGAACTTTTTGTTTGGAAACTATTCTTGGTCCAATCTGGTGTCGATACAGTTGGTGTCTCCACTTGATCACCATCTGTGATTCACACCAGATGCTGGCAGTACCTTTTTCAATACTACAGATGCTTGCTAAGCTTTTTTATGAGCTTGTGCAGAGAAATTATTGTTTACATTTCTCTGACTGCATCATGGATTTTTTTTTCCCCGAAGGGACTGCATCATGGATCTTGAACAAGCTGTGTTCTACTGCTTATCCAACTGCAGTTATCTCAATGAGGAAAAACAGTATCCTGATAACAGCATCTTAACTGTTACAAGTCATTTCGTTGATTAGCGTGGACTGTTTAATTTCTTGATGTTTTTAGCAAGTATTCTGTTTAGTCACCAACTACCAAGCCACCTTTTTCAGGCTCGACACTACTAAGCTGCTAACACAAATTTATCATTTGATATGCATTCTGTGGTTGCAGGTACAGAAGACGATTTGGACGCCAGGATATGTATTTGACAAAGAGGGAAAGATGGGGAGCTAAATTCGGAGTTTAGTTGATATTCATCATGCCTTCTCATACATTAGCATTCCTTCTCCACAGTATATAGTTTCTGGGCAAAAATGGAGCTTTGTGCCTGAGTTCTTTTTAGTTCTGTATTACTTCCTCCGGTCTGAGTTAATTGTTTAATGATCCACACATAACAAACAAGGGCATGGTAAGTATTCTGGTATAGCTTGCCCTTATTGACCATTCATTCTACTGTTTGCTCTGCTTCATTCAGAAGTTGAATCAGAAGTGTATACTTCATGAATTTTATGGTCTGTAGCATCAGCATTGCATTTTTGTTTTGGGAATAATCAATTTGTATTATTAGTGTAGGCTTCTAGTGTGTTAGCTAAATTTAAACACATTCTCATTATTCTTCTATCGAGGCTGACCTGCAGGCCTATTCTCTTGTGGCTTGAGCCACTTGCAGGCAGGTTGACATGCAAGCATTTGGAAGAATCTCCAAAAATTATTTTGTACTCCCCCCGTCTAGAAAAATATGCAATTCTAGCATAATGTCATGGTTTAGTATCTCAAGTTTGACTAATTATAGATAAAAAATATTATTTACGATATCAAATAAATGACATTAGATTCTTTACGAAATGTATTTTCTTAATAAATTAATTTGGAGTCATAAATGTGAATAGTATTCACTAGAAATTTGGTCAAACGTAAACTACTTTTGTTGGCATGCAAACCGTAATTGCATGTTCTGTTGGACAGAGGGAGTACCTTTTACCTTCCAACTGATGTTTCTGCTGCTACGTCGTGTGCGATTTAGTTTGGCTGGAACTTCAGTTTTTTCTGTACAACTGTAGGGGTCTTTTGAGCAAATTTTTTTGCCATCTCCTTTATTAATATATATACGCTGGGCAGAACTCCTGCCAGAAAACTTGCGACTTGAGTACTCAGTATCAAAAATCAAAACTTTGTTTATTTTTACACTTAGCTTCTTTGTCTCTATACTGTTACTGTACAGTTTATTTATAAACTGATTTTCTAGTTCAGTTTATAGAACTTGGTGGATGATTCCATTTTAACCGAAGTGGATGTAATTTCTTTATTTTCTATATGGAGTTGTCTGTCATGTAACTAGTGTTGTCTGTCTGTCTGGTTTGTTCGTAAATGAATTGGCCCGTGGGTTCAAAAAGATCGTTTAAAGGATTGGATCATTGGATGGATTTGATTGGGTGTAGAAAATTAGTTGAGGTTAGATAAGGATTGGGCTGACTCCCTAGTTACAAAGGGTTGGGGCTTGATCCTGATCCACTACCAGACAGTAACCCCTCTAGTTTGCGTAAGATATCCTCAATCCATTTCTCGAAGAAGGTAGCATATCCATTCGGCCAGCGTGGAGTTTATCGGATGTCGCTATGTCAGCCCCCAGACCCAGTGCCCAACCCTATGTGCGGCCAGGTGCCAATAGGTCCTTGTCATGTAAACACTAAACAACGACAGGCTATGGACTTGGCCAGTGTAGAGGTGAAATGGTAGCGTCGCACGGCCTACCACATACCCGCGCTAGCTGCTATTGCGAGATCGAAAGGCCAACTCTTTTACAAAATGCTGACACAGATAGAAGTAGAACTAGCCCTAAAAGATGCGCTTGGTGTCATTTTCATTCCTCCTAACGAAACCGCTGGTTCCGTTCGGGATGAAAGTTGTGTTGCAAATAGATTGGCTCCACAGCCCACAGGTCATCTAGGAGACTAGGAGTTCAAAAACCGGTTTGATTTGTGCCCAAAAGAAGTACGTACATGAAAAGCTAAGAAAAACAAACATTGTACGGACTGGAACACATACTTGTCGATTAGCATCCTCAAGCTAACCTTGGTATGGGGCAACATAATAGTCATTGCTGCAGTCAAATTGTCGATTTTGTTTCGAAGAAGACAACATGCTTTGAAGTTTGAACAACCTGAAGCACGTGGCAACGGACAAAAAGAGGGGCCTTGTGCGGGGTTTCAGGAAAAAGTTGGCCACTTGGGTAGCAAGATTAGGTTTCTTTTTTTTTTTTTTTTTGAGAATCAAGATTAGGTTTCTAGATGGGCCCAGGCTTCCGGCCCATGGTTTGCTGTTTAACTTTTCTCGACACTGGCCCACCGTTTGCGTCATCGGGCTGGTTCGGCAGGTAGGAAAGTCGGCAGATTTCGGCTGATTCAATAGTATTATGTGAGAAAGAATAAGCTAAAACAAGCCGAAACAAGCTGAAACATGACCAGCAGAACAGGGCCATCAAAATACCATACCCACTTTTTTCCTTCCTTTCATACTACGTCGAGCGAACATACACGGAACGTGTTAAATGCATGTGACGACTAGGCAAAGGGCCTGTTTAGATCCCAAATTTCATCCCCAAATTCTACTATACAAAAAGAAGATTCCCATCACATCAAAATACCGGCACATGTATGGAGTACTAAATGTAGATGAAATTAAAAACTAATTGCACAGTTTTGTTGTACTTTGCGAGACGAACATTTTGAGTCTAATTAGTCAAAGTTTGGACAATTTTTACTAAATACAAACGAATTGCTACAGTGCGCATTTAATACGCACTGTGCAGATTTTACTCCCCAAATTAGGAATCTAAACACGGCCAAACATGAATGGACTCTCTTTCTTTTCCTTTCTCTTTACTCGATGTGGGTAGTCTAGAGGCATATGGATCATCATCGCTCCATACCCCCTCCGGTTTGCTAATTCTTGCCGTTTTGACCAAGTTTGAGTCAAACTTTAAAAACTTTGATTGCCAAAACCTTTTGAAATTTATTTTAGGAGCATGTTGGTCACATGTACGTACGCATAGATCTGTCTTTAAATGTATCTTCATAAAATGCTAGGGCATTCGTATTCTAATAAAAAATAGCGATCAAAATTACTATGTTTTAGAGATTATGTTGTTGACCAAAACGAAGTATTTCCAAACTATTGGGAGCACAAATGTCCTACGTACTTACTGATCATTAGCGCTTAAAATAAAACTTGGCACGTCACGCATATAAAAATTGAACTAGATATATCATGCATGAAAACACTGCAGTTACCATTGAAACCTCCATTCGTAGACGAGTATTATACTACTAGTAGTATTGAATCGAACCTGGATTCGTTCTGTATTTTTCAGAGCACATGAGTTGAACCAGTGCTGCATCATTAATTTTACGACTAGTCTCGATTGGCCTCCGCAGGTAGTTTAATTTTAGTGCTAACCTCTGCTGACCAAACTTTTCAAAGCACCACCCTCAATAATTCTAGAGAAATAAAATGTGCAGAGAAAACTTCCCAGAACGGCATGGAGCCTGGGGCATGGGCACATGCCATTGTTGAACACATCTTGACTGTTTCGGCGTTAACACCAAAGCAGGTGCATACAATTCGAACAGTTATTCTCATGAAGGTAATGCAACTAACGGTAGCAACGGATGGACATTGCTAAGTTGTACTGTCAATGGAGTATCAAACTATACATGGGTGTACAAACCGTCAGAGCAACGCAGAAATGGTGATCAACATTCATGTATAAATAAAATTCAAATACTTCATGCTGTCATGCATGTCAAACATGCCCATAATTTATGACCTCCTCTCCACAAATTCCTGATTGACCAACTTAGCATGAATGCTCATATATAAAAGATCAGATCAAAAGGGAAACGAATAGAAGAAAAATTGCCAAGCTAGGCAGACACAGACAGATTGTTCTTTATACTCTACTTAAATTCTTTCCAAAGATGAGCAGCACATTTACAAAATCAACTAAACTCGTATGATCATCACTTAGGCGTGTACTGTGTAGAGCTGTATGTACAAACTAAAGAAAACAGCAGGGCATTGGCACACAGAGATGAACGCTAGCGTAGCTAGGGAAGCTCAAGCGGAGCGGGAGGAGCCATGGGGCGACGCCTCCACAGGTTGACCTCCTTCCTGGGCTCCGAGGCTACCACCCCGCCGCCGAGCACCAGCGGCGCCGAATGCGCTACGAACCCGTCGTCCTCGTCCTCCTCATCGCTGTCACGGCTCCTCCTCTCCTCCTCCCGCTAGTCGAAGTCCTGAAACGCGGCGCGCCCGCTCGTGAACCGCCTCATCTGGCTGAGACCCGCCGGCGGCGCTGGAGCCGGGGCCGCCGCCGCCGTCGCTTTCCCGTTACGGGTGAGGCCATCTTTGGAACTTGACCGAGAACGCGACCTGCTGCGCCGGAAGAAGGACATCCGCCTGATCAGCGAGCCCTTGTTGTGGGGCCTGCAGGGCTTCCCCTCCGCCGGCGCCGGCGGCCGCGGCGGGAGCGGGCAGGCGCCGCCGTTCTTGCCGCACGGGTTAACCTTCTTCTGGCGCCTGGAGCTGCTCCGCTTGATCTGGCCGATGCAGGACACCTTGGGCGACGACGGCTCGGGCGTCACGTACCCCGACGACCGCTTATTCCTCCTGCCGCCGCCGCCGCGGGCCTCCGGCGGGACGATGGAGACGATGGGGCCCGAGAAGGCGTTGCGGTGGTTGAAGGAGGACCTCCTGCCGCCGCCGCTGGTCGGGAAGGTGGAGGAGAAGGAGGCGACGGTGGACTTGAGGAAGGAGGCCAGCCCGCCGCCGGTGAAGCTCCTTGACCTCGCGTGCTGCTTCTTCTTCTGCTTCTTCTCCATGGGACTTACTTGCTCTTGCTCGCGCTGTGGCTTAGCTAGATTTATTCTTGGCTGGTGAGACCTGGAACTCGCGGTGGATGCCTTTTGCGTCCGGATCAGTCTCTCCCTCCTGCGCGCCGCTGGTTGCTTCTCCTTGTCGATCTCGAGAGGGGCTGTGTATATATACGGCTTCAGCTCCAAAGGTTTGGTGACTAAATAAATCCGGACGGGGCTCGGGGAGCTGCTTGCTAGGAGTAATCGCGTGTGGCGCAGTCAAACATAGGAGTAGCTAGGTTCGCGTTGGATTGGATCGCGCGAGAGCTGACGGTGGCGGGTGGTACTCCTGGTGTTTGAAGCGGTTTTTCTGTGACTCTGGCGTCGGTGGGTACGTGCGACCTGGTTGCCGCGACCGAAATTCCGCGGGCGGCAGGCAGGGCCAGCGGTGCAGGGAACTGTCCATGTCGACCCGCGGTTGGTGCCAGTGCGTGCGCCTACGGGCGCGCCGTGGTTGGTGCGCTGCGGCGCGATTGCGAGCGGCGGTTTCCTCCTCACGCGCCCTGGGGCCTGGGCGCCGGTGCCGCGGTGCGCGCGAAGCCGCCAAGGCGTGTGGCGCAGCGGTGCAGGATCACGATCACGACGCCTTTGCTGATTTGCTCTGCTGGCGTGGTACAGTGACAGCGGATTTCGAGTGTTCACATTTGCCGGCTACGACTACGAGTAACTGAGAAAGGCGACGGGTCGAGAAAGGATGGAGAAAGCGTCGCCATGGCCACACTGCGAGGATTGATGAAGTTTGTTACCACTAACTAGACTGATTCTTTCGTAAGTCCATCATCCGTCCACCAAACATACCGTTGCATTTGCCAATCGTGCGTAAAGACGCAGTCCTATGTTAATAGTGAATAGTAAATAGAGTAATGTATATTCTACCGTCCAGTTTTATCGTTGGAGAAACATTCGTCGTACCACCTCTACACAGCTAGCCACACAAGGACGTCGTACGGACTCGGCAATTCTTCTGATTTTATAATGGAGACTAGGTAAATGCCCGTGCGTTGCAACGGGAAAACATAATACCACGATAACTTATGTATGAGCGTGTGTTATAATGTTACTTAAAATAGATATTGCAGTCGTGATATTTGGAACGTCAATATTCCAAGTCTTCGTGAAAGATAGATAATAGATAATTAAAATATAATTCTAAGTTTTGAAGCGAAACTAAGACAAAGGTCATATTGTAAGAACCTAGTTCATTACGACCTATTATATCACTTCTGTCTACAATGCGCCAAAGATAAGCTTGCACTTCTTTAGGAATTGAAATTTGTCTAGAATTTTCTTTGTAAGCCAATAGTTGGATCACGAAGTCAAGACATACTTTTGTCTGTTAACAAATAAGTATTTGTTGACAGCTAGATTGTGCTGCGAGTACAAGATTTCATACAAGTCATTAGCAGTTTAGTTCAAGTATGACCACACATTGCTTTGCTTGTACAGCTTCATGTCTAGCACTTGCTTCCCACACATTGCGCACACTCATAGAAAGTCAATACTATGATCAGAATCAGGAATCAACTATTTTTTGCTCGAACATGCACGAGTTGCATATCGTTATATGTGATACTTCAAATGTGTCAATGCACTTATGTCCAGTAAAGAAACAAAATTATTTACTATGTTCCCTTTGTGATGTGTTTTTTTTTACCTTTTGAATAAGCACATGTGTCACAATTTTGCGTCCTGGTGCACCTGTTGCTTGCAGATTAACATTTGTTGTTTCCATATGGAGTCAGAAGTGTGTAGAATTAGACCACAATCACAATATAATATAATACCTTCAATGGACAACAGATATAATTTGAACATGTGATTTCAATAGAGACAAGAAAAACATATGGCTTGTTCTGAAAAATATCCAACAAGGCTAATGAATCCATAGATACAGAAAACTCGCTTTAAATTTTAAGCAACTATTTAGAAGGGACAGATCTTGACTCCTGAGCAAACAAACAGGATATCGGTCACACAGTGGTGACACAAGATATTTCCACGGAAATGCAAGAGCACCTTGCTTGAAAATAAGGATCAAATTAATTCACCGATTCATGCATGAGTGATTGTAAGGTAGGGTTCATATTCAATTGCCTATCCATGAGTGGTACTGGTAGAAACATGACTAATTCATCGATGTAATTTAAAGTAGCTACTTATCCATGACTCTGATGCCGTCCAAGAGTATTCTATAGTATTTATATAATTGCAGCATATAACTAATTGGTTCTTTTACCGTCTGGCCCAATTGTCAATAACTACTAAAAATAAAATACATTAGTACAAAAAAGAAAAAAGCTGCCCTCAATTAGCATGGAACAAGGATGATGTGTCAAACTCAATGCAACCTTCTATGTGATCCATTTAAAAGCTTACTGGAAACAAAAAAAACCTTGCTAGCTATATTCCCAAACAAATCTAAGCAGTCCACTACATTAAGCTAGTTTTCCTTTTTGCCTATATATAATCATATTTGTTTGTAATCTAAGCAGTCCACTGCAGTATAATAGGCTAAAAAATCATTGGTGCTGCCTCCTCGATCGAAGGTGGAAAGCCCCAATGCCAACAGAACTCTGAAACCCCAAGCACCAGAAGTTCAAAAATTGGTACAACTCACTGGATTCAAAATAGGCACGCATAGGAAAGGAATCAGCTTTCAAAATTATACATACTAAATCAAAGTGACCATATCTTGCAGGGTCCTACTCGTATTTTTATGAATTGTATCATCCTACCTGAACCTTGTTGATTTCACCTATGGTAGTAGCTTTGTAAGCCAATAGAGATGCCCTAATCACACACCCAAGTTTCTCAAATCAGTTGAGTCTTTCAGATCTACATATAGATCTAAATGTTGGTGTCGCGATCCCAGCCCCTCCTCTGAAACACAATATTTAGCTCATTTGCAACCAATCAGATATGTAACTATGCTCCACTGATGGAAGTAGCTTTCCAGCCAAACTCCATTTACCAAGTTTAGGTTTCAGGGTTCATGATGATTCCATTGTAGTTTTGTAGGTTACTGGATCAGAAATCGGAATAGGCGGATCGTAGTTGGTAGGGGGCCGTGTTAGTTTTTTTTTATCTATTTTAGGGGTTTGCAGATCTGATAGTGCAGTGAATCAATGAAATACGGACAACAAGAGGTGGCCGCATGATTAATAATTGGTGCAGATCAATCTTCAACTAAGGGTCACAAAATTGGACCACACACCTTTTTTGAAAACACGGTTAAATTTCTTGTCATGTGTCAAAATGCCTTTAAAAAACTAAGACCATTATTTTGTTCCAGGTTATCTAGAGAACTCGATCTTCCACCAGCTTCCAGGACTTCATATCACCATAAATCATGTAGCTTTGTCAGAGGAGTGGCATATTACAGAGCACATAAACGTCAGTTTCAGTATATCCATTTTGTTTTTGCTTGAATCTGATTATTATTTAAACTCTGCTATAAATTTGACAGAACAGTCACATCTTAGGCTGAACATCATTTACTTGTGTTGTGATTAGTAAAGGTGTATTTTAGGGCATGTCAGATATGGTTTTTAAAAGTCACTGTTCAATCCAGCACACCTGTTCTGCAAAAATTCTATGCATGCAACTTTTGTGTATCAAATTTCTTTTGATGGTATTCCAAATATATAACTATTGTTTCCTATAATTGACAGATGAATATAGTAAACATCATATGTTGGTAAGCATATTACGGGATGAAAGTGCAGAGCCAACAACTCTTGATTTATCACTTAATTTCTCTACTGAGCAAGAGATTGATCAAGGTGGATTTGGGATGGTTTACGGCTATGACTTTACTGCAAAACTCCACATATTAGAACCTTGACCAGATTATTCCTGTCGAACTCAGTGGAAAGGCTCAGCAATCACAAGAACAAACCTGCAGTCATTAGAATGATCCATTCAGCAATCACAAGAACAAACCTGCAGTTTTTGGATGCAACCGTCGGGTCAGGCAGAGGTGGATCGGCGGCCCGCTGGACGGTAGTGGAGACGGATCTAGTTGAGTGAGGGAGAATAGTCGTCGTGGATCTCGACTATCCTGCTGCCGTGGCGACGAGCGGCGTCTCCCCGTCTTCGTTGGGCTCTGTAGCGCCGAGAGAGAAGGGATCGGCCGGTGAGGACAATGGCGGCGCCCGCGACGGCGAAGACGGTGCAGGACCCTGAGGGTGAGGGAGACGCGGGGGCGGCGGACAAGGATGACGGTGCCCGCGCTTGGTTCGATGACGGTGGCCGAGGCACGCGCGATGGCGAGGATGGCTCTAGACTCTGGGTGACGATGGGGATCGGCGGATGCGGAGGACGGCAGCCGGCCACGCGTGGAGCGAGTGCACGAGCGATGGCGCGAGGTTCCTTCCTAGATGAGGAGTGGCACAAGGAGGGCCAGTTCCGGCGGCACTCCGCATTTGTCTAGGGTTTGGTGAGGCGGAGCGAGATGCGAGAGAGCTCCCACCTACCGGAGAGGGACATAGCGGGGGAGGCTGCGGTAATTTCCTTTCCTTTTCCTCCAGGCTACGGTGATTGCGCGCGGGCGACCCAAGGGCGCCGGGCGAGCGAAGGAGCATGCGATTTTTCGCACGCCAGTGAACGATTCCGTTACAAATGTTTTAGTTGTAGAGATTAAGCGTGAGCAGGAAAACGGGGAGGGGAATTGATCGACGAAAGACGCTGCAGCTAATAGCTATCCCTGTCGGGAGAGACGTTTCCTCTTTCACACGATTCGTTGCGTTCCCATGATATCAGAATAAGTTTTTTTTATGAAAATAAGAATAAGATATATGGTCCACGTCAGCTGCCTCTGTGCTGGTCACGCCATCGCCCATCGCACAAAGTACACGGCCCACGGATCCGTGACCGGTGACCGGCACCATCATCTGTACAAAGTATAGATTCTCAAAAAAAAAAAAAGTCTGTACGAAGTACAAACAGCACGATCCAACCCATTTTCTTGAGACCGTTCCCATTGGTCACAACAAGGTAGCCCAACATCTCTCTGTTACCTTCATGGGCCTAAACTGCAATGAGGCCTCAGTCCCTGAAACCTGAACTCCTACAAGCCCAAGACAATCGAACACGATGCACAGAAGTCCCAAACCCAAAACCCTACTAGAAGTTTTCCAACCTCGTCGGCGACTGCTCCTCCCCCGTCACCCGCCACGCCATGGCTCTCTTCCTCAAGCCCAAGCACCACCTCTCCGCCACCGGCCGCATCTTCTTTCTGCGCCATCTCTGCGAGGGCGCACCGAGCCCGCCGGCCCAAACGGACACGGAACCCTCGCCCCCGCCCCTGACCCGCGACGACACCAAGCTCCTGGACGCCCTGCACGCGGCGCTCCTGGACCACCGCCGCGCCAACCCGACCGCCGAGCTCCCGGTATCCCCGCCGTTCGACCCGCTCCCGTCCCTCTCTTCCACCATCTCCGACCTGCTGCCTTCCCCGCCTCCGCCTCACCTCCCGCTCCACCTCCTCCGCCGCCTCCTCGCGCTCCACCGCGGCGTCCCGCTCCGCGAGGCCGTCGCCTTCTTCCACCACATCGCCCCTTCCCTTCCCGCCGACTCCCTCCCCGATCTCTACGCCTTCATGATTGACCTGCTCGCCAAGCACCACCATTTCCCGCTCGCGCGCCACCTGCTCGACGAAATGAGGGAGCGGGCCGTCCCCATCTCATCGCGGCTCATCCTCGCCTTGATCCGCCGCTATGTCCGAGCGAAGATGCCGTCGGAAGCCGCCGACCTGTTCCGCCACATGGAGGAGTACGGCGCCGGGGCTCCGGAGCCTGCCACACTGGCATCACTCCTGGCTGCACTCTCCAAGAAGCGCCTTGCCAGTGAGGCGCAGGCGTTGTTCGACAGTTGCAGGACTGTCTTCACACCAGATGTTGTGCTCTACACAGCCGTGGTCCACGCGTGGTGCCGCGCCGGGCGGCTCGATGAGGCTGAGCACGTGTTCGCAGAAATGCAGCAGTCAGGGATCATGCCGAATGTGTATACCTACACTGCTGTGATCGATGCAATGTATCGTGCGGGGCAGGTTCCCCGTGCGCAGGAGCTCCTGTGCCAGATGATCGATTCTGGGTGCCCCCCAAACACAGCGACGTTCAATGCTATCATGCGGGCGCATGTCAAGGCTGGCCGTTCTGAGCAGGTACTGCAGGTGCATAACCAGATGCAGCAGCTTAGGTGTGAGCCAGACATTATCACATACAATTTCTTGATCGAGATGCATTGTGGGAAGGGGCAGGGCAATCTTGATGCAGCGCTGAAGGTGCTTGACAAAATGACAGCAAAAAAGTGTATTCCTGACTGCCACACATTCAATCCCATGTTCAGGCTGATACTTGTGCTTGGCAACATAGGTGCTGCACGAAAGTTGTATGAGAAAATGAGGGAGCTGCAATGCAAGCCAAATGTCATGACATATAATTGCCTTCTAAGGTTGTTCAATCAGGAGAAGTCAATGGATATGGTTCTAAGGATGAAGAAGGAGATGGATGCGCAAGGAATTGAGCCAAACATGCACACCTATGCGGCTCTGATTGAGGCATTCTGTGGGAGGGGAAACTGGAAGCGTGCACACACAACACTAAAGGAAATGATCGAGGAGAAATCCTTTAAACCTTCAAAGCAGGTGCGTGATATGGTTTTGGTCCTTTTAAGAAAGGCTGGACAGCTCAAGAAGCACGAAGAGCTTGTTGAACTGATGGTTGATCGGGGTTTTATTAGCCACCCTGCTAATGATGCATTGTGGAGTGCAGTATCTGCTTGCTGATCTCCATGTGCTAGATTGTTATGGAAGTGTAGTCGCACATAAAAGGTATATTTTCTTATGTGCTGTACCCTAATAAAGCTTCCTGAGTAAAATTCTTCGGGTTAGATGTATGAGGGTCAAATTTTGAGTGCTACAAGTAATGTGAGTTTTTGGGACACTAGCTTAGCTGTTAGCTAAGTTGATTAATGTTGGAGGTGACCGTTTCTGGCCTAAACTTGTGAAGCTGGGTCTTAGGTTTAGGCTAGGAAGTTTACAAGCAAAGGATCCCCTACTGCCATTCGCTTCTAATGTTTGAATTATTTTTGGAAACATAAGTAGGGCCTTAGGGTGTTCACCGTTGTGATTGCCCATCAGTGGTATAGAGTCGGGCGAGGAAAAGCTGGATCTTGTAAGTCATAACCTCTTGTAGTCAACTATTCCTGAGACTACATTTGGTTGCTAGTTCTGGTACCAGAAAACTCCAGAAGAGATCTAGGCTTCAGTTTTTGGACCCTGCCTGTTGGGCTCCAATCCTTTTTTTCCCCCTTCTGAAACTAGGTTGGGGAAATGTACTGCACTGCGCTTTTTAGGTAGATGTGTACCTGTCAAATTGTTTGAGCTTTACGGGACATTTTAGGTTTGGATGTTTCAATCTTATAGTGGTTAGCATTTTTGAAGATGTATGGTGGGCATTCATTCTGATAGAGGTGCTGAGATGTACCATGCAAGACCAGCAGTCCTTGCTTCACATGATTTGAACTGCTTCAAATTGAATGCTTGATTTAATAGCATGAGAACCTTACTTAATATGTCTTATGACCGAGTAGTCGTACAAATTAAATTCATAGACCGACTGCGTTCCATATACGGTCAGTCTTCAGCTTGAAAAGTGGGTATGTTTTCTGGTTTCACGTATCTGTTACTGAACTACCAACAGAGTGTCTTCCTGCGTAACTGACCTGATGAATTGTTTATTTGCTTGTCTTCCTGCTTAACCGACCTGATGAATTCTTTATTTGATATTTGCTTGTCTAGCTTGCTTTTTCTCAGTAGGCATTGCTAGAGGAAAGATTTTCCATTACTTGGCTAACCCTAGAAGGGTAGCTATATAGTTCCATACATGGGCCACATGGGCCTTAGCCTCATGGGCCTACATATACTCCAACACCCCCCCGCAGTCTGAACTACCGTCGCAGCGGAGTTCGAGGCTGAAACAAGAAAGAACACACACAACCCCCCACAGACGCAACTAGCCACGGGTGATGTTGAGGCTGGAGCGAAACTCGGCGAAGGTCGAGGACGGGAGGCCTTTGGTGAAGATGTCCGCGAACTGGGAGGTCGTCGGGACATGAAGGACCCGCACCTCGCCGATGGCCACCCGATCACGGACAAAGTGGAGGTCGATCTCGACATGCTTCGTCCGCTGGTGCTGGATGGGGTTGGTGGAGAGGTAGACCGCACTGACGTTGTCGCAGTAGATCAGTGTGCTCCTGGAGGGTGGAGTGTGCAACTCAGCAAGCAGCTGCCGGAGCCAGGCGGCCTCCGCCACGCCGTTAGCCACGGCGCGGTACTCCGCCTCGGCACTGGACCGGGAGACCACCGGCTGGCGCTTGGACGACCAAGACACCAGGTTGCCGCCCAGGAAGACGGCGTAGCCGGAGGTGGAGCGACGAGTATCCGGGCACCCGGCCCAGTCCGCGTCGGTGTAGACAACGAGGTCGGTGGAGGAGGCCCGGTGGAGGAGGAGGCCGTAGTCGAGTGTGCCCCGGAGGTAGCGGAGGAGACGCTTGAGAGCCGTGAGGTGAGGCTCCCGGGGATCATGCATGTGGAGGCAGACCTGCTGAACTGCATAGGTGATGTCCGGCCGGGTGAAGGTGAGGTACTGAAGAGCCCCGGCAAGACTCCTGTACGCAGTGGGATCGTCCACCGGTGGTCCCTCGGCCTCAGACAGCTTGCCCTGAATGTCGACCGGGGTGGAGCAGGGCTTGCAATCAGACATCCCAGCCCGCTCCAGGATATCCCGAGTGTACTGTCGCTGGTGAAGAAGGAGCCCAGCAGGACGGTGCTCAACAGTGACACCGAGAAAGTGATGGAGCTCACCCAGGTCCTTCATCGCAAACTCCTGCTGGAGAGCTGCAATGATCCGGCGGAGAAGAGGCTCGCTGGAGGCGGTGAGGACAATATCATCAACATAGAGTAACAAGTATGCAGTGTCGGCCCCATGGTGGTAGACGAACAGGGACGTATCAGACTTGGCCTCCATGAACCCCAGGGTCAGCAAGAAAGCAGCAAACCGGTGGTTCCACGCCCGAGGTGCCTGCTTGAGGCCATAGAGTGACCTGTTGAGCCGGCAGACCATGTCAGGGCGGGTGTTGTCGACGAACCCCGCCGGCTGACTGCAGTACACCGTCTCGGTAAGAAGGCCGTGGAGGAAGGCGTTCTTGACGTCCAGCTGGTGGACGGGCCAAGACCGAGCAAGTGCCAGGGATAGTACGGTCCGGACGGTGGCCGGCTTGACCACCGGGCTGAAGGTCTCATCGTAGTCGACGCCGGGGCGCTGAGTGAAACCCCGGAGGACCCATCGAGCCTTGTAGCGCTCGAGAGAGCCGTCCGCTCGGCGCTTGTGAGTCCAAATCCACTTGCCGGTGACGACATTGGCACCCGGCGGCCGGGGCACCAACTCCCACGTCTGGTTGGCGAGTAGTGCGGCGTACTCCTCTTCCATCGCGCGGCGCCAGTGAGGGTCCAACAGGGCGTCGCGGACGGAGGAGGGTACCGGAGAGACCACCGCGTCGCCGGTCGAAGCCTCGAGGGCACGAGGCGGCAGGGTGCCAGCCGCGTGCCGTGTCACCATCGGGTGAACATGCCGCGGGTGTCGGTGAAGAAGCGGCGGGTGGTAGACCGGCGGGACACCACGGGCCGGCGGAGACAGAGGCGGTGGTGTCGGTGTTCCCGGCGGAGAAGGGACCGGAACCACGAGCGGCGGTGGCCGCGGCCTGCGCTGGTAAACCCGTACCGGCGCGGCAAACCTCGACGGAGCCGCCGGGGCAGGTGCCGAGACAGGGTCCGGCAACCGGCACGACCCCCCCGGGGCAGAAGCGGGGGACGAAGGCCCCGGGTCTGCACCAACTGGAGAAGGCGGGGCCGCACCGGAGGACGAGGGGCCCGGACTCGCAGGGGAGCCGGGACCGGTGGCTGGCTCAGAACGCGTCGAGGCGGTACCTGCAGGAGACCACAAAGAAGGTGGCTGGACCACCGGGTCAGTGGGAAACAGATCGGGTGGGTCAGGGACCGGGGGTGTAGTGGTGCTGGAAAAGGGAAAGACGGACTCATCGAAGACCACATGGCGCGAGATGAGAACACGTCGGGAGGTAAGGTCGAAGCACCGGTACCCCTTGTGATCAGGGGAGTACCCGAGGAAGACACAGAGCGTGGAGCGAGGGTCCAGCTTGTGAGAAGAAGTGGCAGCAGTGTTGGGGTAACAAGCACACCCAAACACGCGAAGGTGATCATACCGAGGCGGGGTACCAAAGAGGGCGTGGTGAGGAGTGGGAGCGGGACAGGCAGCGGAAGGAAGGCGGTTAAGAAGGTAGGTGGAGGTGTGCAAGCCCTCAGCCCAGAAGCGAGCAGGAAAAGAAGCCTGAAACAGGAGAGTGCGCACGGTGTCGTTTGTGGTGCGAATCATCCGCTCGGCCTTGCCATTCTGCGAGGAGGTGTATGGGCAAGACATGCGGAGCTGAACACCGTGAGAGAGGAAGAAATCTCGGGCGGTGGAGTTATCAAACTCGCGACCATTGTCACACTGGACGGCCTTGATGGTGAGACCGAACTGAGTAGACACCTAAGTAAAGAAGTGGAGGAGCGTGGTAAACGTATCAGACTTCGCACGAAGAGGAAAAGTCCACGAATAATGCGAAAAATCATCAACAACCACAAGATAGTACTTATAACCAGAAATACTGATAACAGGAGATGTCCATAGGTCGCAATGTACAAGATCAAAAATGCGGGCCGCATGAGAAGAAGAACTAGGAAAAGGAAGACGAACATGTCGGCCCAATTGGCACGCATGACACAGTTGCTCATCATGAGCTCGAGTACATGGAAGACCAGAGCTACGACTGAGCTGTATCAGGGCATCACGTCCAGGATGGCCGAGGCGCCGGTGCCAGGTAGTAGAGGAAGCAGAAGCGACGAAGGCAGCTGACAAAACGGACGGCGAAGACGAAGAAGGAGCCGCCGGAAAGCGAAGAGTGTAAAGGGGCCCGGTGCTGTCACATCGGAGCAGAGGACGCCGGGAAGCCAAATCCTTCACAGTAAGACCAGAAGAGTCAAATTCCACAGAACAAGAGTTGTCAGCTGTAAAACGTCGAATAGAAAGAAGGTTATGAACCATGGAAGGAGCAACAAGAACATCAGGAAGACGAAAGGAGCCATGAGCACCGGCGGTACCCACAGAGGAGACAGGAATACAAGAACCATTTGCGACCATAATGGACGAAGGAAGAGATGAAGAGGGAGAGTGAACCGACGAAAGTATACCGGGGTCAGGAGTGGTGTGGTAGGTGGCCCCCGAATCGGCGATCCACTCGGGTCCGACCGGAGGTGTCAGGCCCATGGTGCCGAACGAGCGAGCCAGGGCCGCCTGATCCCAGCCCGCGACCCCCGGTGGAGCCCCGGAAGGTCCGGAGGGAGGAACCCACGGCGTAGTAGGCGGCGTAGCAGGGAAGACGCCGAGTGGAGGACCAACAGGAGGAGCTCCGGTGAGCATGGCCACCGGTGGACGCGAGTCGGTCCCGGTGGCGTGGTAGGGCCACATGGAGATGCGCCCAGACCACGGGTTCTGGAAAGAGGGCCATGATGCCCCCCCTGCGGTCCACCAGGTACCGGGGCCTGGGTAGGTGCACCCCGGCCACCCCCGCGACCCCCACCGCGGCGACGACGACCACCACGACCCCCCCCCACCTCCGCTCGGCCCGGAGGGAGGGGGACCCAGGAGAGACGACGGTGGTGGAGCAGCCGACCGTGGAGCAGACTGGCGCGGCGGAGTAGCAGCCAGAGCCGTCGAGGAGGCCCCCGGGGAAGTAGTGGAGCCCGGCTGGAGGCCCTGTGTGAGCTCCTCCATGACAAGATCGTCACGGACCTCCAGGAAGGTGGGAAAGGGCCTCTGGCGGGTGATCCACGTCCTGAGGTGGGCGTAGCGGTCACTGAGCCCCCGGAGGACGTTGAGGACCAAGATGCGATCCTCCACAGGCCACCCGAGGTCCCCTAGGGAGTCAGCCATGGACTTCATCCGGCGGCAGAACTCACCGACGGAGAGGTCACCCTGGACGAAAGTGCGGAAGCTCGCATCGAGGCGCAGAGCCCGGGCCTCAGCGTTGCCCAGAAACTGACCCTCAAGGGCCAGCCATGCCCGGCGCGCGTCAGGAGAGGTGCGGACGAGGTCGTGAAGGTCCAGGGAGATCGTCCCCAGAATCCAGGAGAGGACGATGCTGTCGAGCCGGATCCACGACGGCGTCTGGGCAGCGACCGGGGCGTCGAGGAGGACGTGGTCGTCGAGGGCGTAGCGGCGAAGAGTGAGAACCACCAGATCCCGCCAACGGGCGTACGAAGGAGACTCCGGCTCGAGGACGACCGGAACAAGAAGACGAATGTTCTGGACCCCCCCGGCCTGGTAGTGAAGCTGAGCCACGAGCGGGTCAGCCGGGTCGTGCCAGAGAACGGTGGTGTGCGACACACGACGGCCCGGCGAGGCGGAGGAGGTGGCTCCGGCGTCCAGGCCCGCAGGAGAGGCAAGGAGCTGCTCGGCCTCGGCGATCTGGCGGGTCAAGGCGTCGGCCGCGTCGCGCTCGCGCTCCCAGACGAGGGCAGCCGCACGCACACGGGCCTGGCCCTCCGCGGCGGCGGTGCGGGCAGCAGCAAGAGCCGCGGTGAGGGTGAGAGGCGGGCCATGAGAGATCCCCCCAGGAAGGCCGGACGGAAACACGGAGGTGGCAGCAGCAATCTGGCCCTCGGGCAGCTCCTGGCGAGGGTGGAGGTGGGGCTGCAGTTGTGGGAGGGGCTGCTGGAGGCCGCCGTCGACCGGAAGACCCCCACCAGCGGCCCCCGTGGCATCTCCCTCGACAGAACCCCCCCCAGCAGCCGGAGCAGCATCTGTGGAGAGGGCTGTGGCTGGGGCGGCGGCAGCAGGGAGGTCACCCTGCAGCGGCTGAAGAAGGAGGATGGGCGGGCGCTGCTGCAGGGGGTGGGAGGAAGGGAGGACGGGGCCAGGATGGACAGCAGGAGGAGCACCAGAGACGGGCGCCGCCCCCCCTGCTCCAGGAATGGCCGGGCGGACAGCCCCAGCACCGGTCAGAGGATGAACATCGGCGCCAGGAGATGGGGAAGATCCGGCCAAGACCTGGGCCCAGGTGTAGGAGGTAGAGAGAGGGGGGAAATGAGAGTAGAGGGGAGGAGGAGGAGGAGGGCGGCCAGCCATGGCAGGCTGGCCGGCGCCGGCGGCCAGGAAGCTGGCGGCGGCGGCTGGGTGGGGGAGGGGAAAAGGAAGGGCTAGAATAGGCTGGATACCATGCTAGAGGAAAGATTTTCCATTACTTGGCTAACCCTAGAAGGGTAGCTATATAGTTCCATACATGGGCCACATGGGCCTTAGCCTCATGGGCCTACATATACTCCAACAGGCATTTGCTTCTGGGGTGGGTACCTGCTAATCTGCTTATGTTGCAACCTCGCTTTTTTATCTTTTATCAGGACTGCATGCTTAACTCCATCTAATGTTCGGTTTCTCCCAATCTAATGTTTGATGTGCTTTTCTGTTGTCCGATCCGCTACCTAGCAGTACCAAATGGTCGGTGCACTTTGCTCGGCCGGTGCAATGCACTGGTACACCCTTCCACTTGATGCAGCTATCCGTTCATACACTTTGCTAGCTTTCGAGCTGCACATGGCAGCAGGGCATCTTTGGCTTCTAAGCTTCCGGGCGGAACTGTGAGGCATGAACCGCAACCTGACACCCGGAGGTGTTTGCACGAAACGAGTCCGAGTCTCCAGTCTCAAACTTGACCGGAATCTTGTATCGGCTGCATGTGAACCGCTACCTTTTCTCCGTCCAGCTTCTTCTCAGATCCCATTGCCTGATTGGTTCTGTTCTGTGCCCCCGCTAGATTAACCTGGAGCAGGTTGCCGTAATCATCTTTTTATATGTTGAGGCTTTTGTTTACTGCAACCAGCGCAGTGGCTTGCTATGCTAGGTGTCGTAATGATCGCATTGGCAATAGCATAAGTTCGTGCTTCCCTTTCTCATCGATTGTTAGTTTCTTCAGCTCGCTTTTCAAATCATCCGCAAGTTTTAAATAATCTGTTTTCCAAATGGGTCCAAAAGTTTTTTTATAGTAATTGGGACCAAAAGATTACTCAATGACAGTCAAAATTGGACTGCAACAGAGTTCACTTTCACGGTTTTACTACCGTCTGTTGGAGTAATAACAGGACCACAGCCCACGCAGAGAGGCATGCAGTACGGTCCAAACAAATCCAGTGCAGTGGATTGCTTTCCGAATCCTGAACACTCGCCCTCACGCCGACTGACTCTGCCTGAGACATCTCTCGCCGCGCTGCATTCCAGCGACCCAAATAGGGATGAAAACGGACGGAATTTTTCCCGTACCGTCCCGTTTCGTTTTCTATATTTTTCCGTCCGTTTTCGTATTTGCGAGATCCCGTTTTCGTATTTGTGGAAGTAGAAAATAGTGTTTTTCGTCCGTTTCTGAGTAATCCCGTTTTAATATGGAATAGACCCGTATTTATTTCGTTTTTATCCCGTTTTCAATCTATACTCAACATGTTCAACAATTACATGTCCTTATGTTATGTTAATATAACTACGAATCACCAAATATGCCTGTTATGTTCACGTACATAGCATGTAAATGAATATTAAACATTGTATATATTATTACATGACTTTATATATGTATACTTTGAGAATATTATATTATGTGATCTTAATTTAATTTTCCGGCTCTCCATCCGTATTTGTTGGTTTCCGTATGTTCGCATATTCCGATTCCGTTTTTGAACCCGTATTTTTCGAATCCGATCCTGTTTCCGCCAAAAAATATAGAAACGGAAGTATAAATAGGGTTTTTCCGTCCGTTTTTATCCGTTTTGATCGCTAGACCCAAATCCGGACGCGTCCAGGCGCTAGGCTACAGCCACCCGCATTGTTTTCGTCTCCCGCCTATAAGGCCCCGGAGATGCCGAGCCGTGCCAAGCACATGAGCACATCCGACCCTCCCTTGTTGTGCCGTTGTGCCTTGTGCGGTGCGGGCGCGGCGGCTGGGACCAAAGCCATCAGCCGACGAAGCCCAAGCGTGGCGTCTGCCGTCCCCTCCAAGGCTCCAAAGCGCGGCGTTTCCAAGCGCAGCCGCTTCCACGAAGGCATCGCCCCGTTTGGCGTCTTCCGTGCGCGCGCTCCTCTTAAGCTTCACCCGCGCGCGCACCCTCCCGGCCACTTGGCGAGCGAGCTGTTCTCCCGTGACCTTGTCTCTGCCAAGGCCCAACACCACCAGCGAAAAACCATGGGCGCTGCCGCGGCGGAGGTGGTGGCGCCGAGGCCGCCGTCGGCCAAGAGGAGGTCGACCACGCTCAAGTTCCTGTTCGAGCTCGAGAAGCCGGACGGCTTGCTCCCGGCCGGCACGGCCAAGCTGCCACCGCCGTCGCCGGAGCCCGAGGCCGACAGCCTTATCGACAAGATCGCCTCGTGCAACCGCGTGTTCACGTTCGCCGACGACGCGTCCGAGCGCGAGGAGGAGCGGGACGCGAAGCGGGAGCGGCTCGTCGAGGTGCTGGGCGCCGTCCGGTCGAGCGGGAGCGGGGGCAACAAGCAGCAGCCGCTGGACCACCGCGTGATGGTGGCACTAGTGAAGATGGTCGGCGCCAACCTATTCCGGGCAATGCCGCCGTCGGCGTACCCGTCGCTGCTGCCCCCCGACGGCGTCGACGAGGAGATGAACGTGATGGTGCTGGCCCCGTCGTGGCCGCACCTCCAGGTGGTGTACGACGTCCTCCTCTCCGTGGTCACCGTGTCTGACGCCAAGACGCTGCGCCACCACGTGGACCGCGCCTTCCTATCGTCGCTCCTCGCGCTGTTCCGCTCCGAGGACCCCCGGGAGCGCGACCGGCTCAAGACCGTGTACCACCAGCTCTACTCCAAGCTCACCTGCGAGCGCGCCTTCATGCGGCGCTCCATGGCCGCCGCGTTCCTGCGGTTCGTCTACGAGGCGCCCGCCGCCGAGCGCCACTGCGGCGCCGCCGAGCTGCTGGAGATCTGCGGCAGCATCATCAACGGCTTCGCCGTGCCGCTCAAGGAGGAGCACCGCGCGTTCCTGGCGCGCGTGCTGCTGCCGCTGCACCGGACGCGGTGGGTGCACACGTACCACCGCCAGCTCGCCTACTGCGTGCTCCAGTTCGTGCACAAGGAGCCGGGCCTCGCCGATGCGGTCGTCACGGACATCCTGCGCCACTGGCCCGTGACCAACTGCCAGAAGGAGGTGCTGCTCATCGAGGAGCTCGAGGAGATTCTCCAGGTGCTCGAGCCCAAGCACTTCCAGAAGCTCGCCGTGCCCATCTGCTCCCGGATCGCCCGCTGTGTCAGTAGCTGCAGCTCTCAGGTTCGTTTTGGCGCACTACTTTTCTTATTAATTTGTCCAGTGCTGCTTCTTTTTTTTTTCCTCATGTACTCTGCAATGCCGCTGACTACATATGTTTGCACGGATTTTATGAAGTCATTTTCCGAGTGTGTATATTTTTGCAACTGAGTTCGATCAGTTTCTAGAAATGTGATCACTGAACATACCGTTAGACAGGCCACTTTCCTGAAAACTCCTGCATGTTGGAGATTCAGATTCCAGCGATCCACCACTTCCCCATGCCGCCATGCCCCGTTACACAGGCCCAGCACCATACACAGTTGGGTACATGTGGGGAGGAAAAAAGAGCCCTTTCACTGAAATAGCGGTTGATCGATAAAGTAACTTTATAAAGTGGCGTCACGTTAGTTTGTCGACTTCACGTACGCCGTTCGTGTAATTCAATTTCAAGGACACCTTTTTACACATCATCTCATGTCCCAGCTCTACTGAAATGTCAATGTGGTTCCTACTGTGTGCTTTTTCGTTGCTAAACTTTAGTAGCTAAACCATGAATTAAACTTTAGATATTGGGTGTTTGGTTTGGGTGACTGAAAGAGGCCTTTTAGTTTCTTTTAGTCCATGTGTTTGGATAAATGAGACTAAAAGGTGAGGTTAAGCTCAATTTAGTCCAGCTTAGTTTCCCTTGGCAGCTAAACTTTAGCTCCCATTTAGTCCATGCGTTTAGTAAAAAGTGGACTAAAGTTTAAGCTAAACTTTTGCTGCCCAAACCAAACACCCACTAAGAAACCTTTAATCGTGATGTCAATTGTTTCAAGAAGGAGCTGCGCTGCGTCTGAATTTAGTAAAGCTGTTTATAAAGTGGTGGTGATGATTCACTCTATTCGTCCCAGTTTCGTGGCGTGTAATCCAGTCTTTCGCGTTGTTGTCATAATAGCACCACCGCCCTAAAGAATTTTAGAACCTCACGGATTCTATTACAGCTGCGTCATCAGGTGGGAATCAAAATCAAGCTGACAAACCCGTGTTTTGTTGTTTCATTCAGGTGGCGGAGAGGGCGCTGTACGTGTGGAACAACGAGCGGTTCGTGGAGCTGGCGACGGCGTCGCCGGGCGTGATGGAGAAGATCCTGCCGGCGTTCGTGGCGAGCGTGGAGAGCAACCTGGAGCTGCACTGGAGCAAGTGCGTGCAGCAGGTGACGGCCAGCGTCAGGTCCCTGCTCCAGCAGGTCGCGCCCGACCTGTACGCCCTTTGCGCCAACGACCTCGCCACGCGGCGGTCCGAGGCCGAGGTCGCCGCCGCCGTGCGGGACGCCCGGTGGCGAAAGCTCGAGACGGCAGCCGCCGCCGCCTCCGGCACCACCAAATAGCCCGCGCTGGTGCGACGACGTGCCAGTGTACATGCGTGAGTGGTGCGTGTGGATGCGCCGCGATTGGTGGCGTCGTCGCAGCGTCCCATTTTGGCTGGCAACGGCGCAGCGGCTGTAAGACCGAGAAGACCGTGTTGTGCAAGCGAAGTTTGTGCTCCGTCGTACAGTGCCGGTGCAGCGTTCGCGCGAAAGCTGCCAATCCCGGCCATCTCGCCTTGGCATGGCAAAACCGCGGCGACCGCTAGCGGCTGCGACATGTGACGCCCGGCGCGCCCGACAGCGGCGCGCGTGAACCACCGCTCTGTCAGGTTTTGGAAGCGACCGTGAGTGAGAGGCCCGTGTCGCGTGGCGCGGGTTAGTAGTAGTACGTGGGGCGACAGTTTTGACCCCCGGTTTTGGTTTTGGCCGTTCGGGCGTCGCGCGCTGGATGTTTCTCGGCGCGCCCCTCCACGCCGATGCGAATCCAGCAGAGAGGCAAGCTGTCAGCCGAGTCGCTTGTCCTCTGCTCCCTCTCAAATGTTCAGTTCAGGGGCGATGTTATTTTTTACACTGAAAAGGTTGACTGTCACTGCATCCATGTGATTCTGAAATGGGACAGGCATTCGACAGCGCCTGATTACTCCTGCTGAAAAAAGACAACCGCAAAAGGTGAAACCCTGAACAATGTAGTAGTGCTTTGTACAGTACGTCGGTACGTACAGTACTACGTTTCACACTTTCACTTCGCTTTCAAGTGATTACTATTTTTTCAAGATTACACGACAAAAACACATCAAATCTCTCTTGAATGAAGAAAAGAAAAACCTGAGAGAGAGAGAGAGAAAATACGCGGAAACAAGGGACCAGGCTTTTCCCAGCCCAAATCTGCGTGCAAGGTGCCTGGCCCAATGTCTAACCTGGTAGCCCGCATTCTAAGCATCCCAGTGGTCCAATATTAGAAAACAAAGCCCTCTTACGCACATGGACCGGTGCCACGGCCCACGGCCCACGGCCCTTGCGCGATTTGTATGAAATGGGGGGAAAAAAGCTTATAATGCAGAGCACTTTAGTAAGAGGTTATAAAGGCCTGTTGGGACTGTTCCGCTCTAGCTTTTCAGGCTTCAGCTCTAGTACTCAACTAATTCCACTGTATGGAGCATCTCTACTATGAAATTGTTGTTCATGCAACATATAATTTTGTTACCGTTTGGCTATAAAAATCATTGTAAGTTTTTTTAATTACACAAGTTGGTTGTTTAATATTGTCGTTTGCAAACATGCACCTAAAATGTAGGGTAGGACTCCCCTAATTTGCTCCCGGATAGATACTACTCAAGTACGGCTATACCGAGGCCAGAGGCCTCACCACACCGGTGACCGGACGTACGAAAAGTTTATTTGCGGCGATGATCGTCTCCGGTAATGACACGCCGTACCGTTCCATGACTCGAGAATTGATTAAACTAACAAACGGTGATGGATCAGTATGACAAATTGACAATATACCAACAATCCATCAACTGCTAGGAAGCATGGCGATCGCAATGGACAGGAAGCTGCAGGCAAGGCGCCGATTCGTTGCTTTAGTTGCGTGGGAGCTGTGGAAAGAGCGGAATATGAGAAGCTTTTGCAGCGCAATCACCCAAGTGCCGGACCTGCTGGCCGTGATCAAACGGGAAGCAGAGCTCTGAGTGTAAGCCAGCGCGAAGAATTTGAGTTGCCTTCTATAACGAGCAGCAGCCTAGCCCACGTCAATGTTCTTCTAGGGAGGGGCAATGCTCAATTGTAAAACCGCTCGCCCCCTAGAGCGTCTTAAACACGTGCTGTAAATCAAACTATTCTCTGTTAATATAAAAACGTAGAAGCGTGATCGGGAAAAAAGACAAATTGACAATGTCCTTCTACTTTTGTACGCGCGCGGTTGCCTGTCATCACAGAGAAACAGAAAACAACCGGTCCATTTCGGCGGCCTTCTTCTAGATGACGTTTTCGTACTTTCGTTCCGTTACCGTTCACCTGTAGCCCGCAGAGATTGAACATTGCAGCACACAAGTTTCCGCAGCCGGCACGCACCCGAACAACCAACCACGACCAGCCACGCACGCACCCGAACAACCAAGTACGGAGGGAGTACAGAGGAGTAGCCGATTCCTTTCGGGACTGCTGGTACAGAGCGAGTGGCCGAAGAATTGAGACTTGACACGCAACAGAGACAAGCCACCACCATCGTTTCGTTCCGTAATGCCAACCACTGCCGGCCCTTATCCATTGGAGATCGACTTTTCCAGCATCAGCTCTGGCGACGTGAGCTGTTCGCCGACACCGGAGAAGAACGAAGATACGAGGCTCTCGCAGTTGCGCCGGCGGGCGCCATGCATGCCTCGTGCGTGCGCTATTGGCGCACGGCGGACGTGGCGGAGCGCGCCTACCCTGGCCTACACCTCGCCGCAGTCAAATACCCGCACTCACACGTTTGCGTCAACGAACAGGGGATGGGAGATTTTCCGACCTAACCTTGCGAACCCCGCCACCACCTCCGTCCCTTTTAGTTTTAGGGTCGTCGTCGACGACGGATTGCACGCGGCTCCGCGTCCATCAAATTTCTCACCACACCCATTCCGGTCCCCGAGATCGATCGATCGCGCGCAAGCATGGACACGGACACGACCTCCACCGACTCCCAGTTGCACCCTGCTCCTGCCTTCTCCGCGGCGGGAGCGCGCGCCGGCGTATGCTCATTGGCAGCTCGGGGCGCCGAGAGCCTCGCCCGCGGCCTCGTCACCTGCGTCTTCGCGACAGGTCAGTCGGTTAGCCACCCTACGTACGACGTCTGGGCTTTAGCTGATTCATTCGTCGACCCATATGATGCTGGCACTGGCAGTGGGCACTGTCCTCGGCGCGATCACCGGCGGGCTGATCGGGCTGGCCACGGAGACGGGCGTGCTGCGCGGCACGGGCGTCGGCGGCATCACGGGCGCGCTGGTGTCCATGGAGGTCGTCGACTCGTCCCTAGCGTTGTGGCGCTCCGACGAGCCGGCCATCTGGAGCGTCGTCTACGTGGTCGGTGCCCGCTCTCGCTTTGAGGCCGGCGCCCAGTTTCAAAGACGAATTCGCCGGCCGCCTGCCCTGCCTCCCGTACTGACGCACGCTTTCTTGGTCTCTTGGTTTTTAGCTCGATGTGATCTGGAGCTTGCTGAGCGGCCGCCTCGTGCGCGAGAAGGTGGACCCTGTCGTGCTCAACGCCGTCGAGAGCCAGGTGCGCGCGCATGACACACTGACCTCACCGCTCGCAAACCACTGTCACAATTCACACCTGCTACTCTTCCATGGCACTCCGTCGGTTCCTGCAGATGAGCGCAGCGGAGGCACCGGTCTTGCATGGAGACCACGCCGACATCTTCGGCACGGGCGGCACTAACGGCATGGCGAGGGTCGCCATCGACGCGCTCCCCGTGGTGAGGTTCACCGAGCGCAGCAACGTCGACGCCAGCGGCGAGCTAATCGCCTGCTCGGTTTGCCTCCAGGTACTGTGTTTCTGCTGATTGAATACTGCCATCCGTTGGTGCGTTGCAGATATCTCGACACGATTGCAGGCCGCAGCCAGTGTGCGTGTCAGCGTCTCTTTTGACGATCTTTGCCTCCGCAGGAGTTCGAAGCCGGCGACAGCGCGAGGAGCCTGCCGGTGTGCCGCCACACGTTCCACCTGCCGTGCATCGACGGCTGGCTGCTCCGGCACGCCTCCTGCCCCTTGTGCCGGCGCGCGGTCTAGGCCGTCCGTTCCTCTCTGCATGACACTGTCCAAGTCAAGGATAGCCGCCCGTAAGAGCTGGAAGCGAGAACCGTTTCTGCTTACTGAAGCACGCACGCACACTGGCAGCGTGAATTTTCTGTAGCTCATCGGATGATCAGATGGGCGTTTTGTAACATTTTCCCCATTGGTTAACAAATGCAGTAACTACCCAGTGCACATTGGCACATGGCGATGCCCAGACACCTGACAGGGTAAACGGCATCACATGGAAAGAGCAGCACCAAGATAGAGCGAATCCCCACCGATACCAAGCTAAAAGAATAATTACAAGCATAAGTTGCCCACAAGAATGACCCTACATTCAGCAACCAAACAACATGGTACTCTCTACAGGCTAAAATCAGACAAAGATTCTAGGGGCCCAAAAACTGGGGCAATGCGTCCTAACATGGAGATCGCTGTTACTCATGTAGCATCCACCGCTATGTGCGAGTATGGCCCCCCGATGCAGGGCCGTTTATCAGTAGCAGCCTTCTCTGAATCTTTGTCATGAGCTCGTGCTAGAAGGTCTTCGTAGAGCATCACTGAATCCTTTGAGAACTCAGCCAACGATTCGAAGATGCTGGCGAGGCCGATCTTGAACCCGTTGAGAGTGACGTCGTGCGTATCCCGCATGCAAGCGTGATGCTTCGCTTTCTCTGTCTCAATCCTCTTCCTCAGGACGTTGAGCAACTCTTTCTTCTCCGACAAGTGCTCCATGCGCTGCTTGGCATCTATCTCAGGCTTATGCTCCAGAAGCTTGGTGCCAATGATCCTGTTCTCTGCTCTTTTGTAGGCAGTAACCTTCTTGTCCAACTCTTTTGCCAGGCTGTCCACCTTTCTTTTCTGCTGTTGCTCTTCTCCTTGCTTCAGCCATAGCACTCTCACACTTCTGAGAAAATTTCTCATGGTGATGGAGACCCGCTTGTTTGGAAACTTGGACATTGTAGTGTACCAGTCATGGCAAATCACAACTAGAGTTGGGGCACCAGCTCTATCTGGAGCAATTGATGAGATTCCTCGGGAGTACCGGATGGTATCGGTCAAAATAAACTTCGATAACCAGCCATCAAGAGCTTCGATGTATGCTTTCTGAGCATTGAAATAGCTAATAAAGCAGGATCTCCAATTCCTCAGTTCAACCTCCAACTTCAGAGTTGCATGACGCTGCGCATCATTACAGAATTTGCCATATGCAGGACATGTAAATGAATTCACCTCAAACATAATCTGTCTCTGGGTTTCATGCGAGTCAACCATTATTTTCCAAGATTTTGTAAAGCTGCAAAGGTGCAGCCAATTCATCAGTACCGATTGAAATGAAAATTACAGAACAGGTCCTATACAAAAACTGAAGGATAGCTTACCCCTGCAACAGCTCAACAAGCTGTGGCTGCAGTTCCTCATCCCGTAACTTTTGTATTCTATCAGATATAGATTCTGCCGCTCGTAGGGAAACCCAGATTCTTGTGTACAAGTCTCTAACAGCTGTCCTAGTTTTTTCAGCACAACGCAGTTCTGAACCTTTGGCATCCTGGTTCCTCAGCTGAACGCATTTCTTCTCATAGGTTTGTCGGATTTGATCTATAGCCTGCACAGGATGGAGCTCAATTGTGTCAACACAGATGTACAAGAAATCAATAACAGACAGGACAACAGATTAGCTTGTTGGACCACACTAGGATGACTGCTCAGCATTGAAGGAACAGATCAAGTTATAAATGGTCATAAGAAACACATAGTAGTCATGAAGTATTGAGAAAATATAGCATGCGCTCTCAATTTCAGAAAATATCAGATCAATATGGGTTTCTATAAGGAGACATCACATAACATATCCCCTGGCTCAAACAATCAGTGGAATAGTGGCATTCTAATAATTATGCTACCAAATCAATTGTCAAAGGAGTCCAACATATGCAGTGATCAAGAACTTGTGAAAATTCAAGAACAATGAACAAAACCCACCTTGACTTCTTCATAAAGTTTCTTCTCCCAAGCATACAGTCTCCCTAAAGTCTGCGAATGACTTCCTGACTTCATTCCACCATAGTCTTCGAATATATCACTCTTAGTTTCACTCTTGTCTGTCCATGACAAACTATTCGAGCTTGCTCCTAGCTCGCTCCTGTAGGATGAGGATACCGATGACGGAGACCGATGCCATGTGATGGCATGAATTATTTTTGATGAATTTTCTGCACCAGGATACAAATTGTAGAGTTAATATGATTATTCGAAGGCATTAGAAACATTACTGTCAACTGATAAAGTGATAACTATTGACATGTATTGCTGCCTTGCTGGTGCCAACAAAACCAAGACTCCAAGAGCTTTTTACACTCCCTACTGTTCTATCTTCGCAACAGTACAGACTCATGATGCTCGTCATCAAGCAGCACAGCTTTAGCCTTTTGCGCCCAAAAGGATCGCTTTTGCAATGGAGCACAGCAAGCACTAGCATCGAACTGGGTATGCAAAATGACCCATGAAATGACTGCAAAGCGGAAAAGATGGTAACAATGACAGTGGACGGCTATTACATCAGCCAGGAATATTTAAAGGCACTTTTAAATGACATACGGTCTGTCTAAACTCCAGAGGCGCAGGGGGTCCTAAAATAAGAACAGTCTCTAATCTCATTCCATGCCTTCCGGACTCGTGAGTTCTCAACTCCTGATTGAGTATAAAAAGGTTTCATCCAACTAGGAATAACAAAAGGGCTTCCTTGGATAACATATTCGTCCAAACGACTCAAAACTCGCAGCTTTATTGCAATTTCCAGAAACAGCAAAAAGGATTTGACCATTGCGGCATCATGTTTGTAGCATAGATCGAGCAAGCTGCAACGAGAGGGCGAAATCGCTGGAGGAAAAGCAATGGAGCGCGGTAAAGGCTGGACCTTTGAGCTCGGGGACGCGCGTGGCGGCTTCGAGCATGCCAGACACCTCCTTGCCTGCCTCGGCGGCGGCCGCGAAGAGCTCCTCCACCTCCTTGAGCGCCGCGAGCAGCTCGCGCCCCTGCGGCGCCACGGCCACCTCTAGCCCGCCGTTGTTAGCCGCCATCTCGCACACATCTTTGGCCTCTTCTTGGGGCGTTAAAACTCCAAGAGAGGCCTCTGCCTTTGGGGGCTTGGTTTCCACCGCCTTCGCCCCCTCCTCTTCCTCCTCCGCCTCCTCCAGTTCGGGGATGCCCTCTCGCTCCCTCACCGCTCGCATCTCCTCGTCGCTGATGGCCGCGGCCATCTCCTCCGTCCCGTAGAACGGGTTAAAGAAGTCCCATCCGCCTACCGCCGACGCCGCAGGGGGCGGGGGCGGCGTCGCCGGGGATGGGTAGTAGTACGGGCACCCCATCTCCGGGGTCTGCACACCGCCGCCCCCATCTTCCGCGGCGGCTGGTGATGCCGGCGCCTCCTCCTCGCCCTCCTCCTCCTGCTGCGGAGGCGGCGGCGTGGCGGGAGAAGGAAGCCCCTGCACTTGAACCTGCGCTGGCTTGGGGGAACCCGGGGGCGAGCTGCTGGGGGTGGGGAGCGTGATGAGGATCGGCGCCGGCGCGGTGTGGCGCGCGACGAAGACGTCGAGTGCGTCGGCAACGGAGCGGAGCGCCGCCGCGTAAGCGGCGTGCGCGCCGGCCAGCGCGAACCGGCGCTCGACCGCCGCCTTGATGAGGCGCTTCCGGTCGCGGCACACGGCCACGGGGTCCCCGCCGTCGCCGCCGCCGCCGGCGGCGGAAAGGCGGGAGGCGGCGCAGTTCCCCATCGATAGCGAACGACGTACCCTACCCCTGCCCTTGCCAAGGTTTAGCGCAGGGTTTAGAGTGGAGCAGGGGGAGTGACGATGGGGGGAGAAAGAGGGGTAGTCAAAGTCAAAGCAGCGGGGGGTGTGAGACTGGAGAGGAGTGAAATTTTGAGCCTGTTTAGTTGGGTCACCAACCTAAAAAGTAAATCCAAAAGTGCTACAGTACCTGTCACATCAAATCTTGCGGCACATGCATGGAGTACTAAATATAGACGAAAGAAAAAACTAATTATACAGTTTAGTTGTAAATCACGAGATAAATCTTTTGAGCCTAATTAGTCCATGATTAGACATAAATTGCCAAATAAAAACGAAAAGTGCTACAGTAGCCGAACCCAAACTTTTTCACCAACTAAACAATCCCTTCGTTGGTTGTGGACTTGTGGGTGTGGGCTAGTGGGGAAAAAGGTGGAGAGGAGGAAGAAGGAGGCCCTAAATTCTGGTGATGATGGCAGGGGAATCTTTGCGTGATTTGTTAATGTGGGCCTGAAGATTTGGGGTTTGTGGGGTTGGGAGGAGTGATGACCCCTTTGGTGGGTGAAATTGCTATGCTCACACAGTGGAACGCTGCTCCACAGAAGGGTTTGGTACGTGGCAGTTTGCTATGGACAAACAAGTCACCTGGGTTGGGAAGAGCATGAGTTTAGTCCTTATCTCATCTTATATTTGACACATGCATTGAGTATGAAATATAGATTAAAAAATAATTAATTGCACAGATTACGTCTAATTTAAGAGACGAATCTCTTAAGCCTAATTAGTCCATGATTTGAAAATGTGGTGATACCATAAAGCTATAGTAAACATGTGCTAATGAAGTATTAATTAGGCTTTATAAATTCGTCTCGCAAGAGTATCGAGGACTTCTATAATTTGTTTTATTATTATTATCCGAACACTTTCATTTAACACCCTGACGTAACAGCTAATATGACACCACAAAACTTTACAGCGTATATTTAAACAAAGCCTATATCCATGATAGAGTTATCCGGCTACCAACAGAATGTAGTAACAGTAGCTTTTTTTTAAAAAAGTATCCTCTGCTTTTAAGAAAGCAACGTCACTGTTTTGTGAAAACAAAAAATCACTGAAGAGCTCACAGGACACCCATGAAAGGATTAACAAGATCTGTAATAACTCAAATCTCGCTAATGTTTGAGGTTATAACAATTGGAGGCTTAAAGTCCTCATTCGCTCTAAAACGATCTCCATGATTTTGCTCACTTTATTCACATCCTTTGCCTTGCCCTACGCACCACCTTTCAATTATGTAAAAATGATAAAAATACGGAAGATAACTTTAGTTAGGTTGTCTCGAAACTTCTGTATGCTATGGTGACTTCAATCCCTTGAGGAGAGTCCTAACCAATTTTACTAAAAGTAATAACAAGATGAACTACAGTGAGTTCTAGTTATTTTACTATGTCATTGGCTACCTCAATTCATGACCGATATCACTTACTCCATCTATTTCGAAATAGAAGTTATTCTCGCTTTCCACGAAGTTATTTTTTTAACTTCAACTAATTATATATAAAAGAATATTCATATTTATAATACATAGTTAGTATCATTAGATAGATTGTTGAATATAGTTTCATAATAAACTTATCTAGAAATATAAATGTTACATGTATTTTTTATAAACATAACCAAAGTTGAAAAAGTTTGACCTACATGCATCTCATAGTGACTTTCTTTTAGAGACCGGAGGAGTATAGGTTAGAATAACGCATATCTGGACACGATACATAGTCTAATTTTAAGATGTATATTAGAATAAATGATGCAAACTATATGTTCCTTATAATATACGGGAATGTGTTATGCTAGTATTTGATAAATTGTAAGCTCGTAATCCACCCACATGACATTTAGAGAGAGAAAAAAGCAAAAGCTTCACATGTCTTTTTAACATGTGCATGAATGTGGTTGAACCATGATCTTTCTAATCCATTCATGCGATTACGAAGCATAGCAGTCCTCTAGGCTCTCTTTATTAGTGGAACTTCCAGGGGCTCTGGCATCCGAAAAAAAAGTGAGGATGGTCCGCATGGAACAACTGTGGATATCTATCGTGGATTCGTGATATGTGTCCAAACGCAATGCATCTAATGTATGAAACTGCTGTTTAAAATTAGGAGAAATAGTTAGAAAGAAAAACTATAGCTCACATACATTGGATGTATACCCATGGACCCATGTCCTGAATCCACAGTGGCCTATGGTTACTCCAAGTGGATTGTCCTGAATCAAACTTTTTTCCCCAACATCACCTACTTAACGATGTTGTAGCCTGTTCAGACACTGTAGCATTAAGTTGGTGAAGCCCATAGCATGAAATGAGGAAGTGTAGAGCCATTGAAGTTAATTTTGTTTTTTGAACGAGAATTGAAGTTAATTTTTGTTGATGACTTCCATAGGCCATAGTACCTCCACGTTACATGTGTACCCCCTCCTTCCATAGTAGACGACATTTTAGCTCTGGATCTCAGAATTAAGGAGTAAAAAGATTGTATAAAAACGTGCATTGGGAAGTGAGATAATTGATTTCAGACAATTTAGAATGTTAAGGGGTTGTTTGGTGCAGCTCCCAAGAGCTCATACAACACAACTAAGGGTGTGTTTAGTTCGCGAAAATTTTTGGCTTTGGCCACTGTAGCACTTTCGTTTGTATTAATCAATTAGTGTCCAATCATGAACTAATTAGACTCAAAAGATTCGTCTCGTGATTTTCTACCAAACTGTGTAATTAGTTTTTTCGTCTACATTTAATGTTCCATGCATATGTCCAAACATTCGATGTGACGGGAAATCTTGAAAATTTTTGGGAACTAAACGTGGCCTAAAGATACATTGTAAAAGTACTATAGCGCGACAAAGGCAGAGTTGGTGGAGCTCAAAATCATGCCTTTTCACATGCTTTACCTTTCCCATGGTTCATTTTCCACCTTGAAACTCGAAATAGCTTCGTTGTGCAATTCCAAACCCTAGCACTACAATGTTCGCCAAGAGGATGTAAAACTATCCAAGCTATACCAAAAGTTGCTTAAAAGTTCAAGTTTCATGAGTGTTTCTTGAGCAAATAAGCTATCAATTTAGCAGCAAATATGTTGACACATCATAATATTAATAAACATAAATAATAAAAGTTCATAGAGTGAAGTAAGTTTTATTAGAACGAAACTAGTCTGCACTATGAATCTTGAAAACTGAGACATAAAACTCTGCTAAAACTTAGCTTGTGGAAGGAGGGAGTAGTTACAACCAATGGAGTTTAGCTTTAAGTCATGCCAAATATGTTCAATTTGGTCTTTGATGTATTTTTTATTTTTTACAGATCGTTTTATGTCTTATTATCCATCTTTTTTTACGAGCCATTGTTTTCCTTGAGATATACCAGATGCGGCACTTGTTTGAGTATCTTTATCAAAAATAAAATGTTCCATAATTGTCTGGATGTAGGACTGCCCAGTAACGGGGGTAACACCAAGGAAGTCGATTGATTTGAACCAACGCTTGGGACATGATGGGTGTGTTTGGTTTGCTGGCTTATTTCTAGCCTGGCTAGCTTTCAAGTCTGGTTAACTTTAACCTGTCTCCAGCAAGTCAATCACCAATTGTTTAGTTGGTTGTATTATATAAGCCTGGCTAGCAAATGGCGTGTTTGGTTGCTTGGTTTGTTCTAGATAGGATCACCTCTTCTTCGTGCTGGTAAGTTTACCTCCTCTCAGGCGTTGTGTCGAACAGGTGGTGGGTGGAAGGAAGAGAAGGACCGAGCAACTCTGCTCCTCCTCCCGCACTCGCCATGGCCGGCGACGCAAATCGTACAACAAATGGGCAGCGACGCATCCACCGGGCTTCCTCCTCATCTCGTCAAAAGGCCATCCACCTCTCGAGATCCACCGGTGGCTTGACACGGACAAGCTGCTGCGTGACATGTTGGTGCTCGATGGCGTGATGGTGATGCTCCGTGCACGGGAGGTGGCGGGAGACGGCCGATCGTGCGCTCGCAGGCGCACGCACCGGAGCCGCGCCATCCTCGCGTCTCGCCGCCGCCGCCTCCAGGGCGTGCGCCCTCGTGTCCCCATCTTCGTGCCAGGATGCTGCCGCCGCCAGCGCCTCCGCTGCCTCGGCCTCGGCGGCCGTGAAGGGCACCACCACGCCGCCTTTGGCGAGGAAGGCCATGGTGGCGATGGCCGCGGACGCGGCGAGCCCTCTGCCTCCACCCGTCATTAATGAGCCGGTACAACGCCCTTCCCCGCTCCTCGTCGTGAAGGTCGTGCATCACCAGCTCATTCAACGGCACCTCCACCTCCACCTCTGGCACCGAATCGAAAGGTGACCTGAACGCGAACAGGAGGCTGGCTCGGGCCTGGCTCCAGTTGAACGATCAATTTGGGTGTTTAAGGCTGGCCAGGCTAAAGGGGTACGGATGGCCAGCCCTAGTCAAGTCCCAGCCCACTTTCAAGCTAAAATTGGCTCCAGAAAGCCAGACTAAGGTAGTCGACTACCCGACCAAACACACCCGATATGATACCATTCCTAGTTCCTCTGCCCCATACGACGAGAAACACTCTTGATGGTTTTTGGACGCCACGAACCAATTTAGGGTGTGTTTACTTCCTTCAAAATTCCAAAAATTTTATAAGATTCTCTGTCACATCGAATCTTTAGACGCATGTATGGAGCATTAAATATAGATAAAAAAACTAATTACACAGTTTGGTTGTAAATCATGAGACGAATCTTTAAAACTTAATTAGTCTATGATTAGACACTAATGACCAAATAAACGAAAGAGTTACTGTGCTTCCAAATATTTTACGGGTCCTCTAAACACACCCTTATACTCCATCAACCAGACCCGACCCCATTTTCGCACAGGCTGCATGGAGCTTCTGCCTGACTGCCCGCTCGCCGGCCGGCTGCAGCTTCCTGCCGTCCCCCATCCTTGCGCTGCGGTTCGTTTCATCCTTTTGAGACGCTGCGGCAGGCGGGCGCAGCAGCAGTGCGCGTCACGGGGCACTTGGGCAAGCAGAGAGAGAGAGAGATCGAGCCGAGCGGGTGCGGCAGCCCATTTCCGGCCAATTATTGTGTTCTCCGCGGGGTCCCGGACCTTGCTCAATTTGCTCATGGCCTCGGTTTGTTTGGAGTAACCGCCTTGGTAGCCGTGTCTCAGGAGTGTTAACAACTGGGCAATGGTGCCTGTGGCGGAGTTGTTTAGTCCGGCGAGCCCAAGTTACAAGGGCGACCGGTGTCTCTTCCTTGTTCAGCCGGCAGCTCGGCAGGGTAGCGGATGGGTGGCAACGTGAGCGGGGGCGCAGGCGCACCATGTGGTGGGCAACACGAGAAGTGAATTAGCGCCTTGTTTAGATGCGCATGAAAAGTTAGAATTTTTTTACTCTCTCTCCATCACATCAATCTTTGGATCCATGTATGAAGTAGTAAATATAGGTAAAAATAATAACTAATTACACAGTTTAGTTGGAAATCACGAGATGAATCTTTTGAGCCTAGTTGGTCCACGATTGGATAATATTTGTCAAATAAAACGAAAATAATACTATTCATCAGTTTGAAATTTTTTTAGCATCTAAACGATGCCCGGGTTTTGTGGAGCCGTGAGCCCTGAAAATCGTCTCTTTGTCTACTGCAGCTCGTTCTCGTCATCCAGGACACCACGCGGGTCTTGAATTTTGCTAAGTGCACAAGGTTACCATAGCAATACTAGTGGCCAGAAAAGAGATGCTGCATTGCATTGTGGTACTAGGTTCAAAGAACATGAAAGAAGCCCAGGTTCCTGATATTCACGCGTCAGCTAGGGGGCTGTTTAGTTGGCAAAAATTTTGGCGAAATACTACTGTAGCAGTTTCGTTGTTATTTGGCAAATATTATCCAATCATGGTCTAATTAGGCTTAAAAGATTTGTCTCGCCCATTTCGTCTAAACTGTATAATTAGTTTTATTTTTTATCTATATTTAATACTTCATGCATACGTTTAAAGATTCGATGTAACGAAGAATCTGAAAATTTTGGCAAAATTCTTGGCAACTAAACGGTACCTAGGATAGTCCACCTCACTGCATGCCCTAGTGACACGCGACGTGCCAAAGCGAAACTTTGACCTTGGATAGCGCTGCTCTGCTCTGCTCTGCCCCACGACCTCATCGATCGTGTCCTGGCTGCGTCACAGGCGTACGTACGAAGAAAGTTTACTCGCCCGTCGGGTGCACGACCGAAGCCACGTTTTTGTACAGTAGTTCTTTATTTATTACCTTTATTATGTGCCCTGACGAGTGTCAAATGTTTTCTACTGTTGCGTCTGTACGGTACGCCAACTGCGTGCCTTTCCGTTTGGTTGCGCCTCGTTTAGTTACCAGAGTCGGGGGTGGCCGATTCGGCACAGTGCCACCCCCGACACTGTAGCACTTTTTGTTTTGTAGTGGTAATAATTGTCTAAATTTTGATTAATTAGGCTCAAAATGTTTGTCTCGCAAAGTACAATAAAACTGTGCAATTAGTTTTGATTTCATCTACATTTAGTACTCCATATATATGCCGACATTTTGATGTGATGGGGAATCTTCTTTTTGCATAGTGGAATTTGGGGGTGAATTTTGGAATCTAAACGAGGCCTTGGATTCAAGAGCAAATCTCTGATCCGTTGATTCGTTATTTACTGCACCTGGACGGGAGCACGTATCTACGGACCACCGTTCTTTAACTCAGCAGTCTCGGTTTGCCCTCCGGCGGTCCGGCCTCCCTCCGTATGGGGATGCTTGTGGGTCATCATCATCATCATGAAACAACGGGGGAGGGAGAGGAGTGGGCAGAACGGCGAACGGCGAGCCGGCGAAGAGAAAGGGGGCAAAGGCCGAAGGGCATCCACTCCGGCTCCGGCTCCGGCGTACCCTCCACGCAAAGGTCTGCCACTGCCACTCCGAGAGCAGACCAACGTCACTGCTCCTCGCCATTTTCCTGCACTTGTTTACTCCTCCGGTTCTCCCAACTCGCCGTCGTTGAAAGCTTCGCAAAGAAAGAAAAGAAAGCTAGCTCTTAAGGGGGTCTACCAGTACGTATGCCTACGGAGTACTCCTACTAGTACTCCTCTAGGAGTCTAGGAGTAGTTTCATAAAGTACTCTACGTCTGTCGTCGCGTCGCATGCCAGTATGCCGACGGGCTACGCCTGCTCCTGCTCGTGTCCTCTCTCCTGGACTTGTGGACTTCTGGTGCATGCGTGACTGCGTGAGCACGAACGAGGCCGTGACCGCTGTCGCCGCCTGCCGGTGGCCGTGGCCCACGGGCGCGCCGCGCGGTCTACTAGTACCTGCCTGCCGCACGTCACCGTGCGTGCTGCAGCACCAGCAGGCATCAGCTGCCTGCCTGCCTGGTGCTGATTCGTGAAACGGGGAAGAGGGATGCATGCGCGGTCAGCCCTCGCTACGCGCATGCGCATCCCTACGCCGCGCCAGTGCACGCCGGCAGGAGAGCTGCCCCCTGCTCGATCGGTCGCGTCGCGCGCGCACAGTTTTGTACCTGCAGCTGGCTGCTGCTCCAGCTAATGCTCGACCGCACTCTTCTCCTATCCGTTGCAGACGGAATACAGACGACACGACATGGTCCAAGAAAAAGGCCCAATAAGCTGATCCATCGGCCATCGCACTCGTGTTTGGTGGACTGGGCCTAAACGTCAGTTCCACTACACCACATGACTGTGCAAACGCAAGACAAGAAAAAGATCTCGAATTCCACTCCACGATCACTGACTGATCGACATCGCTCTTCCTCCTCTCCCCATTTCCGGGACCAGACCCAGACCCAGCGGCGACTTCCTTCCTTCCTCCCAGTTCCAGGATCGATCGAGAGAGCACACGCAAGATGCCGAGGCCCCCGCGCGCGCCGCTGCTCCGGCGCCTGCTCCTCCTGGCGGCCGTCGCGGCCTCCTGCTCCTGCTACCTCCTCTTCCTGCAGGCGCAGGCCTCCGTCCCGCCGCGGTACGACGGGTTCGCCTACGGCGGCGGCGCCGCGGCGGCCTGGAAGGACGCCGTCCTCGTCGAGGCCTTCCTCGATCCGCTCTGCCCCGACAGCCGCGACTCCTGGCACCCGCTCAAGCTCGCCGTCGAGCGATACGCGCCGCGGGTCTCGCTCATCGTCCACCCCTTCCCGCTACCGTAAGCACGGGCGCTTACTGTATCTGTGTTTCAGGGTCTATGGGGAGAAACTTCTCCATAACGGTGAAAGTTTTAGTGGGTTCTGATCAGTGTCCCATTGATTGGCTGAAGTAGCTGAGTACTCTCACTAAAGCCCGTTGCACTGATTAAACTGGCGAATCTGAGATTTCTCACTACGAAATTGGGGTAATCAACTTAACAGTTTTCAGAAAGAGCAAATTCATGAGGATACTCTGGTTCAGGCTGGGTGTCCCTGATTTGGTGCTGGTGTGACTATGATGCTGTTTTAGGGTGCAAAATTATGGCAGCAAACCAGTTTGTTTCTCATTCATGTTGTTTGCTTCCATATGTTTCCGTTTGGTTGTGTGTGATTCATACTATTAATGCTATATACTGTATTTGGAGATGTACTGTTTCATTGGCTTGCAAGAAAGTAAAGCATTTTAGTAGGCACTATGTATTTAGTTATGCATAATAAAGGGTTTGTGGTAGCGCTTTTCTACAATCGGTTACCCCTGGACTTAGTTGCTTAAAACTATTCTTAGTTACCCTTACCCCTGGACTATGTAATTATTAATTATTAATACAGAACGAGATCTTTAATTAAGATTGCTATTTGCTAAAACAGAACCTTACCTTTGCAGAATCAAGTGGGTGCTCCACTTTTAAACTGAGATGGTACTATTTAGAGCCAATGATTGCATCTCATGTTCTCCCATGCCGATTCTTTTTCTTTACCAAATCGGGCCATACATGGTCCCTCGCATGCTTCCAGGTGCCAGGTGCTATAGTTGCTTCTCTATGCTTGATTGCAGACTTCCTTTTTTCATTGGCAGTGCAATTTGTATACCGAAAATGCTTCATGTTATGGACTTTTCAACTTTAAAACTGTTCGCTCTTGTTCTTTTCTATTAGTAAGTTCCTGACTACTGATTCATATGTTTTCTTCCTCTGATGTTCAACTACAGATACCACACGTATGCATTCCATGCCTGCCGTGCGCTTTACATAGCTAACAAGTTGAATTCATCATCAACATATCCATTGCTGGAGCTGTTCTTCAAGAACCAGGTCCACCATACTGCCCATGACAATGGTTCAATTTTTTATATCTGCTTGATTATCCTTTTCATATGCCAGTTGAGCTTATTATCAGTGAGGTCTGAATCTATTCTGGGGATGGCTTTTTTTTTTACTAAATGTCAGTTATGTTCAGTGAAAAGTGTTGCTATAGTATCTACCCAACTTTTTATAAAGGGATTCCTTCTTTTTTTTCGAAAGCATATAATTTTTCTATCTCCTTTTTGGGGAAGGAGGTTGCTCAAGGCAGTTTTATTGTTAACAGATCCTTTTTTCGAACCGGAGGCATAGCCCCATTTCCATTAGATGATAATGGAGTTCAGAGTATATAGATCAGGCAGTCAGACAGAAAGAAGAGATATACCCTCCAGGTTACATCATCAGCACCAAAAAAAAAAACTAAGCAAGGGCGAAGGCCACAGTACCAGAACACTAGAGAGTAGCTAAACTGATAATCATGAGCAAAAAGGGGGACTTCCACGCTTCAATGTGCTTCAAAATGCGGGCTTCTGTTCAGCATGTTCGTCTTCATCTTTATCCTGTAGCATCTGATGCCTGGTAGCACCAGCTGAAGGCTTGTTCAACAGTTGGATTGCGATCTTCAGCATGTCGTTGACGCCTTGAATCAGCACTTTTTTGTCTTCATCGCGTTGGAGGCCTGCCTAGAATCTCATGAGCGCAGATGCATGACAAATAATTTCAATAGGATTTTTCAGCAATTTGCCATCGAAACAAGCTTTATTCCGAGATTTCCAGATTGCCCAGTAAATGGCAGCAATGGCCACCGCTAAAAAAAAACCCCCCACCTGGTAGCCACTTCTTACACCACCTCCGACTTTGTGATGTATTTAAAGGAATGTCAGTAGCCCCCAAACATGTGGCAATAATAGCCCGAACTGTTCTAGACACAACAATTAAAGAGTAAGTGATTCACACTTTCTGGTTGGTCACAAAAGAAGCAATATGGGTGACCCTTCCAGTTCCTTTTGATCAAGTTATCGTTAACAGATCCTATGTATTTGGATCCCAATTCTCCTTTTTCCAAACAGGTCCTCGGGGAGAAACATAGAACATTTTTTGCTTTCAGCAAAGTCATGACAGCAGAAATTATTGCTGCTAAAGCAATTTGTACTGACATAGCTTTCTTTGCCATACACATGCTGTCCTCTTTCTTACTGCTCACCATGCTAAAGTTTCTCTGAAATGTTTAATTGTCTTATTGATAAAACACAAACAGGAAAAGTTCTACAATTCTGCCACATCATCGCTCTCCAGCCCTTCTGTAGCTGTAGAAATGTCGAAGATGGCTGCACAGACTGTTGGTAATTCAGTATCCGAGTTCCTGTCAGGCTTCAGCGACACGAAGACAGATTCAGCAGCAAGAGTTTCTTTCAAGGTTAGCTTTCCTTGTTGCACCAAGTGAAGCATTGGAAATCCTAATAAATATGTACCCTGAGTTTGCTCATCACTGATGAAATTGTCCTGAACGATGCTTGTTCTGCTTCAGTATGGGTGCACGAGGGGAGTTTATGGTGCCCCGTTCTTCTTCGTGAATGGTTTCCTTCAGCCTGGGGGTGGCTCGCCTATTGACTACAGCACATGGATCAGCATCCTGGACCCCCTTGTTTCCCAGAATGGAGAACGAATCGAGATGTTTACTTCGATGTAATGTAAGTGCTTGAAGTGGCCTTATGAAGGATACAGTCGTACAGATGTTTGGCTGGTGCTGAACGGCTGACAAGCAAACAGCTCTTATGCCAGTTGTGTGTAGACTGTAAACTCTGCACTGATGAATAGCATACCAGTCTGCCCGTTGTACTGATATAAGCTACTGTAGCAATGGATAAGTATGTGAAGCCCTTGCATAGGACTATAGGAGCCTGCAATATGTTAAACTTCGCATGATCCCGTATTCCCATTCGCTCTTCTCCCTGTTTTTTTTCTTAATTATTAACACTCCTCTCCCTGGTTATTTCGTTGACCGACGGGGCTTATGTTATGGGCCTGTCGGGTCTCTAGTGTGCTGCTACATGGACACATTGGTCTTGTGCGTTGGCGCGTTGCATATCTGTAGACGAGTGTCAAGATCGCTGGGACTCTGGGCCTTCGTTTGGTAGACGATCACCATAACCCCTACCAAGAATCGAAGTCGATCAGGTGCAGAGCCCCCACGTCTCACCTGACCCGAAGCCCTAATCCGCCATCTTAGCAGGTGGGTCGCATTTCGTCGGATCTCCCTTCCCGTGTCTATCCGTTCTCGAACACGAGCTCTGGCTCGCTCTGGTTCGATCAGCAAATCGTGCTGGGATCGCGTGACTGGGCCTGAACGGCTGAACCCTTGCCACCTCCGGCAAGGGTGACGTGCATCTGCTGCGTCCGCGGTTGGTGGCTCTGTCATTAGCTCATCATCACTCCTGCAAGTTCTGGCGCACGTGTTCGATGCTCGCGTGTCCGATCCGGGAGCTGGGCGTGTGAAACTTGATCACGCTGCGTACGGACCTCGGCCTCGCCGGGCGGCAATGATGTGTCAGTGCCAGGTGAATGCTCGAGCCGGTCATCTTCTGCTGGCTGAGCGGATTGGTTTGATTGACCGGACCCTAACCAACGAGCGAAGCAGAGGCAACCGCCAACCGCAGCGAAACTTTAAACACGTCCTGGTACTCGACTTCGACGTCGACCGGACGGCTCTACTCATCGTGCTGCCGCTACGGACGTCGACGTCGACCGGACGGCCACCCGCACGTCAGCCGCCAAGACTCGGACTCCATCTGATACGTGCTCGTTCGTCGTTCCTGGACTCGGGAGTCTGGACCTGCCTGGATGGCCGACGGGAAACGTTGCCATCGGCAGCGGCTGCGGTTTGTGCGCGGCGTGTGTCTGACGCTACACGTTTCAGAGTCTAGCAAGGCCGCCAGAAAGGAACGTACAGTATCGAACAAGGCCACAAGGGTCGGGCTAGGGCTCTGACTGACGACATGGATGACGACTTGACGTTCCCTTTGCATAATTGCATTGTGTGTGTGACTAGAGCCGGTTAGGTGGTTCTCATATCAAATCCCGTCGGCGTATGTGTGACTACTCTCATCTCACCCATCACATAAGTACAGCGCCATCGTTCACGTGTTGAATGCACTGTAGTGATGTGTACGTACAGGTACAGTAGTAGCCTAAAATGACAAATATCTTTTACATGCTGTATTTCCTATAGCACATGTGTCAGAATTTGAAGAACATCTTTTTTTTTCCTTCTTCTCGAATACGCAGGAGAGCTGCATATCATTGCATTAAGAAGAAGAGTTGTAAAATACAACACACACGGCAAACGCGAGGTTGAAGCAATGAGGCGAGGAGCACAGCGGTCGTTGGATTGAGTACGGGCGGGCAGCCACATACATCGAAGAAGACGATGCAAGGTTGAAGATGGTATATACTAGCCATTCGATGAAAATCCAACCACTCTGGTTCATTTTGTATGAAAGAGTTCCAGACCGAAAAGTACTGTTCGTTAATTTGTTGTGAGAGAAAAATAAAATAAGATCCATAATTTATAGCAGTTCGTTTTTAACGGAGGATGTCTTTTTGCGGGGTTATCTATCGTCCATAAGGATGACAAAATAGACAAGTCCAGTGGATGTGCATGACCCGCCGCTCAAAGTCCGAACCCCTTTTTAAAATCTGTGAACCATCAAAGAGGTCATATGTCAGCTAAGCTGCCGTCCCACAAGAATACTCCAGTAATAAGGAGTACTAGAGAATAGAGAATGCAACTGCCAGGCCAAAGCCTACCTCAGTTGCTTTGCTATGGCTTCTAGTAGACCACTGGATCGTCGGAACAAATCATACGGTATTTGATGCTGAGCCGACGTCCATGCTTCTGGAAATCGTGAAAGAAGTCTAGGCTCACGACGCCGAGTCCAGTCCGGCGTACTTGGGTGGGCCAGGCCAGCTTACCACGCATGCCGTCCTGTCCTGGGTCCTGACCGAACTAACAACGACTAGGGCCTCGTTTAGCCCTTGTTTAGTTCCCAAACTTTTCCTCCAAATTCCACTATGCAAAAAGAAGATTCCCCGTCACATCGAAATGTCGGCACATGTATGAAGTACTAAATGTAGATGAAATTAAAAACTAATTATACAGTTTTGTTGTACTTTGCGAGACGAACATTTTAAGCCTAATTAGTCAAAGTTTGGACAATTTTTACCAAATAAAATCAAAAGTTGCTACAGTGTGATTTGACCGACACTGTGCCGAGTTGGGATTCCGAGTCGGGATCTAAACACGGGCTTAGTTCCACCAAATTCACCCCAAATTCCACTATGCAAAAAGAAGATTCCCCGTCATATCAAAATGTCGGCACATGTATGGAGTACTAAATGTAGATGAAATCAAAAACTAATTGTACAGTTTTGTTGTACTTTGCGAGATGAACATTTTGATCCTAATTAATCAATGTTTGGACAATTATTACCAAATAAAAACAAAAAATGAACAGTAATTCTGCACAGTGTTTCAGTCACCGATTCCGTGAACTTAACATGGCCGTGTTTAGATACGGAATCGGGGTTGCCGATTCGGCACAGTAGAGGCACTGTAGCACTGCAGCAATTTCGTTTGTATTTGGTAAAAATTGTCCAAATTTTAACTAATTAGACTCAAAATGTTCGTCTCGTAAAGTACAACAAAACTGTGCAATTAGTTTTTAATTTCATCTATATTTAGTACTCCATACATATGCCAGCATTTTGATGTGATGAGAATCTTTTTTTTGCATAGTGGAATTTGGGGATTGAATTTGGGAACTAAACAAGCCCAAGGGCTAGAGGAGCCTGACTATGGAGGCGGCAGCCGCCTTCCAACCGTCCACCCCATGCCAGCCCGCAGCCCCCGCAGCCGCGTATAGAAGTTGAAAGGAAAAAGTCAAAGTTACGTTCCTCAACTTTAAGGAAAGTTCGTTTTTCCTTCGTAAACTTTAAAACCAAGGCCGTGTTTAGATTTCCAAATCGGGACACCCGGAACACTGTGCAATACTATAGTAATTTTGTTTTTATTTGATAAAAATTGTCCAAACATTGATTAATTAGGCTCAAAATGTTCGTCTCACAAAGTAAAACAAAACTGTGCAATTAGTTTATGATTTTATCTACATTTAGTACTCCATATATGTGCCGGTATTTTGATGTGATGGGGAATCTTCTTTTTGCATATTAAAATTTGGGGGTTGAATTTGAGAAACTAAACAAGGCCTCGGCAAAACACCTTCTTTAACTTTTTAAGACCGTCTATTTTACCTCCCTAGCCCAGTTATAAGCGGTTCCAAAGACAGTTTTGTCTTTTTCTTATTTATTTATTTCGGAACTTTCAGGGAGCACAGACAGACAGACATACATAGTATGCAAGAATCATTGATGTGGCCAGAGATTTTTGTTACCTTGATCAACCACCTTTCCAACCTTCAGTTGATAACGAATTGGCAACCAGAATAGTTTTATGTTCTTTTAGGTTGCTGGAAAATGATTGTTGTTTTTTTTTGCTAATTGAATTGGCAGAAGTGAAGTATCGATTACTTCTTCCAAATATTAAAGAACAATAACCAATGGAATCTGTAGATAGTTTAGCACACATGATAATATATGCGACAAGTTTTTTGTTGACTAAACATTATAATTTTTACAGGGAATTCATGCTTTAAAACTAACATTTTGTATTTCTAATACATTTAAGGAATTCTAGGACCCCAATAGGTATATTGTTTTCGCATTCATTATCCTTGTATGTAAGTAGTTGTCTCAGGACTTTTTTTTCTGATTTCATATCCAAACATATGTTAGATTGCACCTCAGATACGGTACAAGAGATTTAAATTACACGTTATATTTGAGTGTGTACAAGACGTGGGAGTCCAGTTTAGATTCAGGTTTTGTTTGCATGTGTAGGTAAATTTGGCCTTGCATGCATCCAGATTTTTTTTGTTTTGCGTGAGTTCCCATTATCCGTGGCTGGTTAGGATCCTGGACGATGGAAAGGTTTGTTTATTAGAAAAGGATTTAAAAGTTCACACTTCAAAAGCTCCGTGGATATGATCCCCAATACAAAAGGAAACCAAGGAGGGTGCAACAGGCTCATTAGAAAGGAAAAACAAATCAGATTAGGACACAGAAAAGAGAGAAAATAGGAGAGAATTTAAACAGGAAAAGATAAAAATAAAGACTAGAGATAATCATTATCCGTCATTTTTATTTATCCTTCCGTTATACCAATGGAGATAGTACAATTTGTACAGTTAAAGCTAAAGCATACAAAGTCTGCACACGACGTGGTCCTGTTGCTGTGCCGAGGGACCACGTTCATCGACGGCAGCGTTTCGTCCAAGAGCCGAGAAGCAAAGTGGATGAAGCATGTCATGGACTTCCGCTGGCCACGCTCACCGGCTAGAACCTTTGTTGTATCATGTAGAGCCGACCACACACTTGTTGGCATGAAATAGCAACACTGTATGACATGAGATCTGGTGACGTCGAGACAACTATGGATGCCATCAGCAACCTACACCAACGATGTCGCCCCACCAAGAAGGCGAGCTCCGACACAATCGACAATGGTTACATGCCTACACCAGCAACGTCACTGCATCGGGCGACTTTGGGACAACCACAGACGTCATCGACTATGGCTTGGACTACGCCAACGATGCCGCGGCATCAAGGAGGCTGAAAGCATCTAGGCCCCAAGAGTTGGTTTCGGCAATTAATGACAATGTATTATTACCATGACTAACGTGTGTTTTGCAGAAACCTTGGTAAGTTAGGTCATGGGGTTGATAACTGCTTTGGGCACTATAGTATTCATGCCCCTTGATGGAAATTATTTCGGTTTTCAAAGGATTGACGTCAAGATTAAGGACGGTTAGTTCCGGATGTCAAGGTGTCGAGTTACATTCGGAATAGTCGTTAGGATCTTCGCTTTTTCCTTTGGCCGTACTATAAAGGGGGGCATGAGCGAGTAGCTTGACCTAGGTGAGTCTTTTGTCTAGGTGTGGTGCACACTTGTCAAACTTAGCACTAGGTAGCTCAAGAATAGCTCAAAGTTCAGTTGGAAGCAACTTGGTTCAAGTTGCGTCGCGTTTCGGAGTCTTTAGAGACTTTTCCCTTGACTGGACGCGGTCTCTGGCTTGACCAGACGCGTCCGGTCAGTACGCAACAGTTACCGCATTTCAGCGCTGTTAACCGGACGCGGTCCTTACGAGGATTGGACGCGGTGTTCAGGCTGACACGTGTCACAGAAGGGAAATCACCTAATCAGACGCGACTGGGAAGTGATCGGCGTGTCCGGTCACGTTCCAGTAAGGTACCTTGACGATCGGACGCGTCCGGTCATCACTGATCGGACGCGGTCACGCGTCAGGTCAAAGTACAGTAAGCTCCCTGCACGATCGGACGCGTCCGGTCACCCCTGATCGGTGCGTCCGGTCACTCAGCGAAGTGTTTCAGATTTTCGACCGTTACGTTCGACCGGCGCGTCCGGTCACGTCGACCGGCGCGTCCGGTCAATGCGTATTTTGCTGAGTTGGCAGGTAACGGTTGGATTTGACTGTGGGGTGTATAAATACATCCTCTCCACCTCTTTTAGAGATCTCTTGCTCATTTGTTCAGCTGAGAAACACCTTTGAAGTGCAAGGGAGTGCAAGAGCTCTAGTGAGGGTAGTGATTTGAGAATCAAAGCTTGAGAGTCCCTCACTAGTGACTAGGGAGTAGCAAGTGTGCATCCATCTTCTCATTAGGCTCGTTGTGGTCAAGTGAGAGTTCTAGCTTGTTACTCTTGGTGATCGCCATCACCTAGACGGCTTGGTGGTGATTGGGAGTTTGGTGATCATCCGACGGAGCTTGTGGATGACCCAACTCATCTTGTGAGCGGTTTTGGGCGATTCACCGCGACAGAGTGTCGAAGAATCAGCCCGTAGAGAGCACTTGATCCTTACGCGGATCAAAGGGGAGCTACATCCTTGCGCGGGTGCTCCAACGAGGACTAGTGGGGAGTGACGACTCTCCGATACCTCGGGAAAACATCACCGTGTTCCTTGCCCTTACTTTTAAGCATTTACTTTCTCGTATTACTTTCATTGCTTGGTTTACTTTCCTAGAATTGCCATGCTAGACTAGGATTGGAACTTAGGGTGCAAAACTTTTACCGGTAGAATCACAAGGAACACAAGTAGGCACTAAGAGTGAACTTTGGCTTGTAGGATTTAATTCTTGCAATTAATTTTTAGAAAAGCCCAATTCACCTCCCCTATTGGGCATCTTGATCCTTTCAGAGGCAAGCCCGGATTCCATCCATAACAACTCCACATTTACACCGACAACATTGTCCCACCGAAAAGATGAGTCCGGATGTCATCGTGCACGGTTTCACATCTACACCAATGACACACATCCGATGCACGTCGTGTGGTCATCATAAGATAAATTAGAGCTTTCAAAGTTTATAAAAAGGGTAAAACATAAATAGACATATAAAATTCCGCCCTTGTTTGCTATTGACGTTTGATAGCTTTTTTTCCTCCCGTTGCAACGCACGGGCATGATTTGTAGGCATGTTCGCTTGTTGTTGATAAGGGTGTGGGTACATAACCTGTGAAATCGGTCCCGTGATGTGCCTTCTCTATATGCATTGAGGTATTGATATATGTTGCATGATGTGCGCAATAACAGAGAACTCACATGGGTGGTAGAAGCATGGGGCTAGCTCTTTATCCAAATTTTTATTCAGATGAAACACAATTTATCATGATACATTTTGTCTTGCGAATTATTACCTTTGTCCTATCCCATAGTTCAATGCACGGATACGTTATTGACCCCTAGAAATATGTTGTAAATCTCTTTTACACTTCTCTATATGGAATATTTTACAATTGAAACAGGAAATGTGCAACTTGGTTTGATCTGGTAACGTTTATGTTTGTACTTCATGTAGATTGTGAGCATGCTTACACGCTAGCCCAGAGTTTGGATCCTAATAGCGAAGCGAGAGGAGTATTGCAGTTCAAAACCGGTTTAATTAATGTCAGTGATCAAGGTATGTTTTCTGTGAATTCCTTGTTCATTCTTATTTGATATTTGGTTATTTTTCAGATAATTTATACATAAGCCTCACTTGTTTTTTCACAATTGGGATTAATTAATTTGTTGTACTTATTTTGCACATAAAATGCCCGTGCGTTGTAACGGGGCACTCAATTTATTGAATGGTCTCTTATATTATTTTTGTCTCAAAATTTATTTAGCCAAATTCGTCTTCAAATCAAATTTGTTTTGTAAACTAACTTGTACGAACATTAAAAAAATTGGAGATTTATCCATCAACGCGTCATGTATTTTAATTCAAAGCTCATATAACTTTGGACCAAATATTTTTTTTGAATCAAAAGGTGAGACATCATAGTACCCCTAATTTGAAAGAAAAAAGAATAGAAAATTATGCTAATTAGATCTAGATTCCCCGGCCGTAGAAAATAAAACAAGAAAACATATATACACAAACATAAAAATAATCATTGGAGGGCTTGAACTTGAGGTGAGCCTCGTGAATTCTCCGGTAGCTTCTCTCTCACTCTCTTACATGTGGACCCATGGTCTATGATCTTAGTCCATCTCGAGTTTTAAACTCTCCTGTCCTTATCCATTTCTCCTTACCCCCGTCCCAAGCTCTCATATGTGCTGCAAGCTTTTCAATTTTTTTTTTTGCTTATTGACCAAAACTCGCAGGGGTGGCTAGCTGTGTTGAAGCAGCGCGTGTCGTCCCGGTGTGGCTCATGCAGGGCGGGCAGCGGCGGTGCATGTAGGGTGGTCGGTGGCGGCCAGTTGTGCTGTAGCAGGGCGACCCATCAGCGGCTCGTGCGAGGCAGTGTGGTGTAGCTTGCGCACGGCGGCGATGGGAAACCAGCTATGCCGGAGCAGGGCGACCCAACACCGGCTCGTGCACGACGGCTTGGTGCGGCTGGCGCAGAGCGGCCGGTGGTGACTCGGGCACGACGGGTGGTGGAGCAAACATGTCCGTGCGTTGCAATCGAAGAAAAAGTGAGCTACTATGCTTAATGATTATGATGATCATGACAGAAGGCTGCTCTCAATTTTTCACATCATTCCATTGTCAGGGGTTGCACGGGTGCATACGTGGGGGTAGATTTATTTAGATTGATTTAGATAACAAACTACTCAAGATGTAGTTTCACAGTTTGATTTTTTGGATCATCGACAAAATCAGGTTATAATAATACAAGTTTTTGCTTTTAATCAATATTGCATTAATAACTTGGTGGTGAAAATATTTATTTCTCCATCATAGTTCTAGAGTTCAAAGCCTATTTTTTGTGTTGTTTATATTCTTTATTTTTTTGTTATTATTCATCTACCTGTTTTATTTTCATGTTCACATTCAGGTTGTTGGTGGTGAAAATATTTTTTTCTCCATCAAAGTTCTAGAGTTCAAACCTTATTTATCTTGTTTTTTTATTCTTTATTTTTTGTTATTATTTATCTACATGTTTCTATTTTCACAATCGCATTTAGTTGAATGTGAAAATAATAGAATAAAAACAGGTTTAGTTGAACGTGAAAAAATAAAAAGAATAAAAACGTACTTGAACCTAATCGGAGTTTGATGAGTTGTACCACGCCATTACGAGCTTATCATCGTCATGGACTCTTACTGAACAAAAATTGTGTATTATATATTCACTTTCCAGGAAGCAACCGGGAAAAAAAAGAAATCAGATGTAACTGAACACTTATCGTCGTCATGGACTCTTACTGGACAAAAATTGTGTATTATATATTTATTTTCCAGGAAGCAACCGGGAAAAAAAAGAAATCAGATGTAACTAAACACGATGGGAACTGGAATAAAAAAGAGAAAAAAATAGAAAAAGAACATCCAAGCAGGAAAGAAATCGAAAATCTCATGGTAGACAGAACCATTCTTTATGCCCGTTCGTGACTGAGTGGAACAAGCTGCCAAGCTGAGACCACCGGAGCAAGCACGTCCATACGAGCACCCGCAGTGTATCGAACCGGCTCTGTTCCTAAAGTATGACGTGACTCCATCTAGTAAATAAGTCACAGTGTATCGTATCCATCCTGAATTATAGGAGCAGCAATGGCAAGAGAGACAAGAGAGAGTGAGAGAGAGTGCATGATTTCTTTATTCACGGAGCCGGGTTCGATAGATGGGAGCAGGTTCTCCAACGAAAGCCGGTACTATCGTTGCATTTATTGTATAGAACCGGCTACGGTCCGCCCACGCTCTACCAGCGACGGCAATAATGGCCATGGCCGTGGCGCAGGAGCAGCAGCAGCGTGCCGGAGCCTCCGCCTCGTCACCTCCTCACATCCGCATCCTCGACAGCGCCGTCGTGCGTCCGTCTCCCTTACCATCAGGTTCTGCCCCGCCGGAGTGCTCCCTCCCGCTCACCTTCTTCGACGTCTTCTGGCTGAGCTTGCCGCCCGTCGAGCGCCTCTTCCTCTACCCCCTCGCCCTGGACGCCGACGTCCCCGCCATCCTCTCCAACCTCAAGACCTCCCTATCCCAGGCCGTCCGCGTCTTCTACCCCCTCGCCGGCCGCCTCCGGCTCACCCCGGGCGCGTCCAACCGCTACGAGCTCTACTACCGCCCTGGAGACGACGGCGTCGCCTTCACCGTCGCCGAGTACGACGCCGACATCGACGGCCTCGCCACCGACGACCCGCGGGAGGTCGCCACGATCGCGCCGTTGGTGCCGCCGCTGCCGGCGGACGGCGCCGTGCTCGCCCTGCAGACCACGCTCCTGCCCGGGCGCCGCGGACTCGCCGTCGGCGTCACCGTACACCACGCCGCCTGCGACGGCTCGGGATCCACGCACTTCTTGCACACCTGGGCGGCGGCCGCGTGCGCACGTGCCGATGCGCCGCCACTGCCGCCGCCTGTCATAGACCGGAGCCTGCTCGCTGACCCCAGAGGCCTTTACGACGTCTTCTGCCGACCCGCGCCGGCGACCACCGCGGATGGTGAGATGGAGTTCTTCAAGGCGCCCGCCGACCAGCTCCTCGCCACCTTCACGGTGTCCAAGGACGACGTGCAGCGTGTCAAGGACGCCGTGGCCGCCGAGGCCGCGCGGCGCGGCGTCGCGCCGCCCCGGTGCACCTCGCTGGTCGCCACCTTGGGCTTCGTCTGGTCGTGCTACCTGCGAGCCAAAGGCGACAAAGAGGCGGTGGTGACGTCGACTGCGCGCACCGGTGGCGACCGAGCCAAAGCCTGCTTGCTCTTCCCCGTGGACCACCGCTCGCGGATGAAGCCTCCCCTCCCCGACAAGTACCTCGGCAACTGCATCGGCCCTGCGCTCTGCCTGGCACCTAGAGACGAAGTTGCGGCCGCCGGCGCGGGCGGCCTGTTCAGCGCGTGCGCCGCGGTCGCCGCAGCAATCGACGAGGCGGTGAGCGGCATCGGGACATCAGGCATGGACGCCTGGGGGGACCGCATCATCGGGCTTGCCCGCTCTATTGGCATGCTGTCCGTGGCCGGCTCGCCGAGGTTCCGCGTCTACGATCTGGACCTGGGGTTCGGCCGTCCGGCGAAGGTGGACATCGTGTCCGCGGCCAAGACCGGCGCGGTGGCAGTGGCGGAGAGCCGGCGCTGCGCCGGCGGAATGGAAGTGGGCGTCTCTCTGCCGCGGGATGGGATGGACAGGTTCCACAAGTGCTTCGCCGATGCAATCGCCGCGGGGCAGAAGCAGAGCTGAGTTCAGAGGCTGCAAAACCATGCTTTAATTTCGCGTTGCCTTGAAATAAAATGTAACTATTTAGTGTGAAAATCTGAAAAACTATTCTACTCTGAAATGCAGGATCTATGGATGGAGTGACCTGGTAATTCTGTGACAAATGTTTGTTTTTTTGTTTTATTTTTATTAGCAAATATGTCCGTGGCTGCAATGAGGGTATAACTTGTTGCGTAGTTTATCTGGATGATTTGCAGAAAATTTATCCAACAAATTGTGTCGTGCTCTTAATGAAATACGTGCCTTGCACGTTCTCGAAAAAAAATTGTGTCGTGCTCGGTGCTCTAACTCATATATATGAACATGGGAACCTTTGACATTTATGCAATGATCGTCTGCGTATTTCGTCTTGAGATCAGACTCTAAATAATGATTAAGATTGCATTATATATTTAAATTCAAACTTTACACCGTGTCGGGACGTACACTGCTCTAACTCGTTATGTTGTATTTAGCCTTTCTGTTTCTTTTTTGTTGCATGTTTTCCTTTTTTCGTTCTTTTTTTTCATTTTTTCTTTTCTCATTTTTCGTGTTTGAGATTGATATGTTGCTGAAATTTTAAATGAGAAAACTCAACTTTAAAGCTGTAGATCAAGGGATACAATTCTGAAATACGAATTATCTTTATCCAACACCATACACGAAAGATGTAATTTTTATATTGGGATAAGCCCTGGTACGGAATTAATATGCTACTCAAACATTGTATTATTTTTTTAGCATCTTGACGATCTCAAATGACAAAACTCAAAAGTAAAAAGTTGTAGACCCCCATAGAGAGCTACAAATTTCATATAAAAATCATTTTCATCCGAAGTCATATGAAAAGGTACAATTTTCCTGAGATGGAGCCTTTCGTTGATATGTAGGTCCCATCTGTCAGATCCATGAAACATAGCATAAAGTGTCCGGTAAATGTCCGTTGGTACTTGAATGTGACTCATTACAACTTCAAGCTAAAATGCATTTTGAAATTTTAGGGACCTCAATGACACCTCTAGACAAGTGTAGGGACCATTGGTACTCTTTTTACTTTGATGATCCAAATTAGAATTAATAAAAAAGTTTATGAACCCATGATGCATTTTACTCTTATAGAAACTCTAGATATATTGTTTTAGGTGAGTAATTGCTGTCACCAAGATAATTTTACTATTATATAATGATGTATTGTTTTGGGTGAGTAATGGCTATCACCAAGATTAGTTATCGGTCCCCTTCTATGACTCTTGTTTGGACGGCTGGGCGTGCCTTGCGAACTTTAGAGTATCAATATATGGTGGCAGATTCATGATTTTGGAAAAGATTATGCCGCACATAATTTTATATAGTAAAAACATTTACCAATTCATTAAATCATTATAAATTTTATAACGTAATTCAGTATATCTATACTAAATAAATAACATGATAAGTTTTATGGCCCGTTGGACCAAGGATCAACCAGAACTAGTTATTATATCCTTTTTTTATTCTCTTTGACGGTGATAAGTGGTCCCATAGTTTGCCGTACCTAACCTTTTAAAGAGAATAAAACATTTGCCATAGTTTGCTTGTCACACTTTGTGAGTTTTTCTAACCCCGGCAAACTCAGGAAGTGTGACAAGTGAAACCGAAGTCACACCTTGTTTCAAAGTTTCAATGAAAATGAGTCTACGACGTATGGAACATGGTGCTAAGAAAGTGTGACACGCTATATTTACGATAGTACATGGACCGTGAACCAAAAAACTACCAAAAAAATATGGTATAACTAATCTATGATGTGGTAAGTTGTGGACACGAACCAAAGGTATGCATATTCTAACACTTATTGCAGGTGGGTGCGCACCTATATAGTGATATCTAACTAACTATACTCTAACACTCCAGCTTTGTAGGCGGGCGCGCACATATATAGAGCGGGCGCGCACATATATAGTGATATCTAACTAACTATATTCAACCACTGTTTGAAAAGCTAGTAAAATAATAATTAACCTCAATACAAAATTTGTTAGGCCGTGAGACAAAATTTGTTTCTATTGAGCCAAAACTTTACCGTGAAGGTATCGCTATAAACAAAGACACCATTTGAATACCTTTTTTTTGAAACAAAAACTTTATTAAAAATTAAGTAATATCCTTACAAGAGAGGGATACAATCCCGCAATTCCCTTTCCGCGGTCGTTCGCTCATCTTCAACCAAGCGAATCATTCGACAGCTGCAGCCTCCCACTTGCTCATGTGGTGGGTCCATATTCACTCGTTCTCTCTTTCTCAGTCCCGTGACTTTCCCTTCCCCTTTCATTTTTCTCGGGCTTTTCATTTTCTCTCTCGCAGGTTCTCGACCAGCCACCAGCGCTTGCAGGCGGCGGATGCAAGCCGCTCGCCCGGCCATCGGCAACCGGAGACGGCGGATGTCAGGCACCCGTCCGGCCATCGGCGCTCAGAGGCGACGAATCTCAACTGCCCTTTGCATCACCAATGCTAGGAGGCGCTGGGTTTCGCCGCCCGTCTGGCCATCGGCGGCCGGAGGCGGCGGATCTTGACTGCTCATCGCACCACCAGCACTCGGAGGCGGCAAATCTAGGTCGCCTGTCCCGGCACCGGCACTAGGAAGCGGCAGATCTCAGTCGCCTATCCCGGCACCAACGCTCGGAGGCCGCGGATCTCAGCTTCCCGTCATGCTACCAGCGCTCAGAGGTGACGGATCTTGGTCTCTCATTCGACAACTGGTGCTCGGAGACGGTGGACCATGGGCACCCATCCCGCCATGGGTGCCCGATGGTGGTGGATCTCGATCCCCCGTCCAAGGACTAGCGCCCTAAGGTGGCCAGGAGTGGGAGCTGCGGCCTCAACGATGTATGTCGTGCGGGAGTCTACCAAGGTCTCAATTCGCTGCGCTCATCCCTGTATGGTTTTCTGGGTATCGCTCGTGAAGTTTTCTGAGTAGTGTTTGTGTCTGGACAATTGTGGAGGAGGGTGTGCGCGGAGACGACAGCGGAGCTGAAGGTTCTGTTCGAGAAGTGGCAATTCCTCTTTGCAGGGTTGGTATTTCAGGTGAGCTTCCCGATCGATCTCGTTTGATTGTGTCTCCTGTGTGCATAACCATGAGATGTTAGTTAGTCTGTTTACGGGGTGTCGACACCTTTTGACTTTCAGATGGCTCAGACCGTTGTTCTTTTTAAATTTTTCAGTTGGCTCTGTTAAACTTAGTGCTTATCAGAGGGGCTGTCACCAATCGTATGATGATTACTCACCAGCATGTTGTCAATTGAAACGAGAATAGCCCCTCTTCAGTTTATTTTTTAAGGTCCCTTCTTCGGTTTATGTTAAGCTTAGTAATTGAATAAACATTTGTGCGAGATCACTAGGTGCTTCTTGATTTGTAGGCATGTTCGCTTGTTGTTGATAAGGGTGTGGGTACATAACTTGTGAAATTGGTCCCGTAATGTGCCTTCTCTATATGCATTGAGGTATTGATATATGTTGCATGATGTGCGCAATAACAGAGAACTCACATGGGTGGTAGAAGCATGGGGCTAGCTCTTTATCCAAATTTTTATTCATATGAAACCCAATTTATCATGATACATTTTGTCTTGCGAATTGTTACCTTTGTCCTATCCCATAGTTCAATGCACGGATACGTTATTGACCCCTAGAAATATGTTGTAAATCTCTTTTTACACTTCTCTATATGGAATATTTTACAATTGAAACAAGAAATGTGCAACTTGGTTTGATTTGGTAATGTTTATGTTTGTACTTCATGTAGATTGTGAGCATGCTTACACGCTAGCCCAGAGTTTGGATCCTAACAGCGAAGCGAGAGGAGTATTGCAGTTCAAAACCGGTTTAATTAATGTCAGTGATCAAGGTATGTTTTCTGTGAGTTTTTTGTTCATTCTTATTTGATATTTGGTTCTTTTTCAGATAATTTATACATAAGCCTCACTTGTTTTTTTTTCACAATTGGGATTAATTAATTTGTTGTACTTATTTTGCACATAAAATGCCCGTGCGTTGCAACGGGACACTCAAATTATTGAATGGTCTCTTATATTATTTTTGTCTCAAAATTTAGTTAGCCAAATTCGTCTTCAAATCAAATTTGTTTTGTAAACTAACTTGTACGAACATTAAAAAAATTGGAGATTTATCCATCAACGCGTCATGTATTTTAATTCAAAGCTCATATAACTTTGGAACAAATACTTTTTTTTGAATCAAAAGGTGAGACATCATAGTACCCCTGATTTGAAAGAAAAAAGAATAGAAAACTATGCTAATTAGTCCTAGATTCCCCGGCCGTAGAAAATAAAACAAGAAAACATATATACACAAACATAAAAATAATCATTGGAGGGCTTGAACTTGAGGTGAGCCTCGTGAATTCTCCGGTAGCTTCTCTCTCACTCTCTTACATGTGGACCCATGGTCTATGATCTTAGTCCATCTCGAGTTTTAAACTCTCCTGTCCTTATCCATTTCTCCTTACCCCCGTCCCAAGCTCTCCTATGTGCTGCAAGCTTTTCAATTTTTTTGCTTATTGACCAAAACCCGCAGGGGTGGCTAGCTGTGTTGAAGTAGCGCGTGTCGTCCCGGTGTGGCTCATGCAGGGCGGGCAGCGGCGGTGCATGTAGGGTGGTCGGCGGCGGCCAGCTGTGCTGTAGCAGGGTGACCCATCAGCGGCTCATGCGAGGCAATGTGGTGTAGCTTGCGCACGGCGGCCGATGGGAAACCAGCTATGCCGGAGCAGGGCGTCCCAGCACCGGCTCGTGCACGACGGCTTGGTGCGGCTGGCGCAGGGCGGCCAGTGGTGACTCGGGCACGGCGGGCGGTGGAGCAAACATGTCCGTGCGTTGCAATCGAAGAAAAAGTGACCTACTATGCTTATTGATTATGATGATCATGACAGAAGGCTGCTCTCGATTTTTCACATCATTCCATTGTCAGGGGTTGCACGGGTGCATACGTGGAGGTAGATTTATTTAGATTGATTTGGATAACAAACTACTCAAGATGTAGTTTCACAGTTTGATTTTTTGGATCATCGACAAAATCAGGTTATAATAATACAAGTTTTTGCTTTTAATCAATATTGCATTAATAACTTGGTGGTGAAAATATTTATTTCTCCATCATAGTTCTAGAGTTCAAAGCCTATTTTTTTGTGTTGTTTATATTCTTTATTTTTTTTGTTATTATTCATCTACCTGTTTTATTTTCATGTTCACATTCAGGTTGTTGGTGGTGAAAATATTTTTTTCTCTATCAAAGTTCTAGAGTTCAAAGCCTATTTGTCGTGTTTTTTATTCTTTATTTTTTGTTATTATTTATCTACATGTTTCTATTTTCACAATCACATTTAGTTGAATGTGAAAATAACAGAATAAAAACAGGTTTAGTTGAACGTGAGAAAATAAAAAGAATAAAAGCGTACCTGAACCTAATCGGAGTTTGATGAGTTGTACCACGCCATTACGAGCTTATCGTCGTCATGGACTCTTACTGGACAAAAATTGTGTATTATATATTCACTTTCCAGGAAGCAACCGGGAAAAAAAAGAAATCAGATGTAACTGAACACTTATCGTCGTCATGGACTCGTACTGGACAAAAATTGTGTATTATATATTCACTTTCCAGGAAGCAACCGGAAAAAAAGAAATCAGATGTAACTGAACACGGTGGGAACTGGAATAAAAAAGAGAAAGGAATAGAAAAAGAACATCCAAGCAGGGAAAGAAATCGAAAATCTCATAGTAGACAGGACTTGGTTCTCCGTTCTTTATGCCCGTTCGTGACGTACATGGATTCTACGACAGGATTTATTTGATTAGGATTTGATTCGTACCTGTCTACCTTTAAAAGACCTACGTATGAGGGGTCGGACCAAACCAAAATCAGAGGATGAGAAATTTTACCTCTTTATTATTAGGTATAGATATAGATTTATTTCGACTGAATCTTTGAAAAATCATAGTAAATCAAATAAAAAACATAAATAAAAAAATCAATTTTATTGGACTCTACATGAGTAGATCTACACAGTGAATATATAATTTGGTATGTTTTAGCACAATGTTTTTGCTGTAGCTTTAGATCTATGCTTTTCTGTAATTAAATGGAATAATTCATAGCTACAGTTTCTATGGTCTAATTGTGGTGAAATTTTTACGGTGAGCTAATTATTATATGCTTAAACTATAGTAAAAATTTTATACTCATTGAATAATGTATAATTTAGTTATAGATTTTATTTAGGCTATACATGATTCAATGAGTATGAAATTTTTAATACAGTTTAATCATACAATAATTAGTCCACCATAAAAATTTCATCACAATTGGACTATAGAAATTGCAGTTATGAATTATTCCAATTAATTACAGAAAAACATAGATCTAAAGCCACAATAAAAATTTTGTACTAAAGCATATTATATTATATGTTCATTGTGTAGATCTACACATGTAGAGTCCAACAAATTGAATTTTCTATTTTATGATTTTTCTGTGATTTACTGTGATTTTTCAGAGGTTCAGCCGAAATAAATAAAAAAAATAAAACCACCTCCAAAACTGCTATAACATAGTCAGGGAGGTAAGATGAACGGTTATAAAAGTTAACGGATGTTTTATACCCAGTTTTAGAGTTTAGAGAGGAAAAACGGATTTTTCGCGAAAGTTTTTTTAATTACACAGTACAACGTAGACGCCCACAGCACGCACGTACACTCACCTTAAAAAATACACGTACGCAAATCCTACCTACCCCTATGAACATCTCTGAAGGACTAAGCCGGCTGATCTTGAAGTTCATGAAAGTTGAGGGAGGTAATATGGACTTTTTCGAAGTTAAAATAAACGGGGATCACGCGAGCAGCCGCTCTTTAGGCGGGCAGCGATGACCTGAATGTCACTCGTCATGTCGCAGGTGCAAGCAGATTGCCCCCTGGATGTTCATCCCCGTCGTCGGTGGTCGAACTCAGCACCTCATAGCTCCACTATCCTCGTTGAGCCTTCAACAGTTCAACTGCCGTGAAGCCCCTGGTAACATAAACCAGAACAGCTAGGAATATCTCAGCAAGGGCCTGTTCGGTTAGGCAAGAATTACCCTAGGAATCATTCTGGCTGTTTTTTATAGACTATGCAAATTAGGCATGCAATCTGGCCAGGAACCGTTCCGTGGAACCGAATAGACCCTTAGAGAGAAAAGAAGAAAAATGTTTCAGCAGGGACCGGATACATACCTGACCGGTACGGTGCTCACCATCCGTTGCCTATCCATCTCCTATCTGAAACTGAAAGACATCACGGTCACCCACCGGCCCGCCCGTTCATTCATTCATACTGTAATTCATTCAGCCACGGGTCTCACGGTGGTGGGCACGCCTCGCACTAGACTTTCCTCGGTCCTTTTTCCAACAGTAATCACAGCGAAAACGACGCGGTGAAAACCCGGTTTAGTGTACTGAACTTGTACGCGTCATTTGGTGTGATCAGATCAGACGGGCGGACCGTGCCGTGCTCGCAGTCTGAACCAAAAGATCATAACCGGCCAATCCCATTCCTGCCGCCGCCGCCGGCTGGGCGCCACCACGCTGTTCCTTCGGCATTTCGGCTTCAGCCCTTTTGGAAAAGGAAAAAGTCTAATTGACCCTCCAATTATTGGGAGGTGTCTACTTTACCTCCTAAACTATGAAACGGTCTAATTTACCTCCTGAACTTTGCAAAACCGGCCAAATCACCCCCTCGAGCGGTTTTGGGCGGTGGTTTGCTACAATAACAGCGGTTTTGCTACAGTAACAGTTGTTTTTGTCTTTTTCTTTTTTATTTATTTCGTCTGAATCTTTGAAAAAACATAGTAAATCATAGAAAAATCATAAAATAGAAAATCTAATTTTGTTGGACTCCACATGAGTAGATCTATACAGTGAACTTATAATATAACATGCTTTAGTACAAAGTTTTTGCTGTAAATTTTGATCTATTTTTTTTTTCTGTAATTAATTTGAATAATTCATACAACAAAAACTTTGTACTAAAGCATACTATATTATAAGTTCACTGTGTAGATCTACTCATGTGGAGTCCAACAAAACTGGATTTTCCATTTTATGATTTTTCTGTGATTTACTATGATTTTTCAAAGATCCAGACGAAATAAATAAAAAAGAAAAGACAAAACGCCGTTACTGTAGCAAAACCGCCGTTACTGTAGCAAAACTACCGCCCAAAACCGCTCGAGGGGGGTGATTTGGCCGGTTTTGCAAAGTTCAGAGGGTAAATTAGACCGTTTCATAGTTTGGGGGTAAAGTAGACCACCCCCAATAGTTGGGGGGGTCAATTAGACTTTTTCCTTTTGGAAAACCAAGGCCTGTTTAAGTTTCCAAAATTTTACAAAATTTTTCAAGATTTTCCGTCATATCGAATCTTTAAACGTATACATAAAACATTAAATATAGATAAAAAATAAAACTAATTACACAGTTTAAACGAAATTCATAAGATGAATCTTTTAAACCTAATTAAATCATAATTAGATACTAATTATCAAATAACAAACAAAATGCTACCATATAATTTTTTTTAAAAAAACTTTCCCGAACTAAACGAGGCACGAGGCAAAATCGAAATGACAGAAAAAAAGGCGACCCGGAGACCGGAGACCGGAGTCCGGACCAAGGCGACCCGACGCGTCCACGCCGCGGCAGCCGGCAGCAGGGTTTTTTTTACCGACCGGTTTCCGGTAACCGCCGGCCTCCGGTAGCGGTAAACCGGCCCGGTTTACCGGTAACCGGCCGAATTCAAATTCAAATTCAAACACTCCTTCAGTTCGGTTCGGGTCCGATTTACCGGCCGGTTTGGAGCGGTAACCGGCCGGTTTGACCGGTTTACCGCTCGGTTTGAGTTTGGAATTTTCTTTTTTCTTTTTTTTTCAAACTTCTATACGTATAAATAAATACTAAACGAACTCGAATTTGAAAAATTTTACACCATTGGCTTCTATAAATCATGAACTATTTTTAGAAATTTTTTCAGCATTTTTTGTTTTTTTTTTCAAATTTTAAATTTGAATTTGGGGGCCTTAACGGGCTGGGACCGGGATTTTTTTCTTTTTTTTCAAACTTCTATACGTATAAATAAATACTAAACGAACTCGAATTTGAAAAATTTTTACACCATTGGCTTCTATAAATCATGAACTATTTTTAGGAATTTTTTCAGCATTTTTTTTCAAATTTTAAATTTGAATTTGGGGAATACCTAACCGGTCCGGTCCGGTAAGGGCGGTAACCGCGGTTTACCGCGGTAAACCGACCGGTTTTTTTTAACCCTGGCCGGCAGCAGGCGAGTCCAAAGCGAAACTTCCAGCGCACTGACGCGTGACGTCTGACCCTGACGGCCCCACATCCCTCTCTTTCCCTCTCTGTGCCGTGGGCCCCGCCACCCACCCTTTCCGCGGGAACCCAGCCACTCCCACCACCTCCGAACCGGCCACCTCGCACTCGCAGGCGGCACCGCGGCAGGTTGCGGTGTCCGTGTCCCTTCCATTCTCCCCCTCGGGCTCCGAATCCCGGATAAATAACGGCCCGCGGACAGAGCCGGGACCTTTCTATTTCCAGAGTTCCAAGGCTTCTCTTTACCTTCGCCTCTGCTTGCTTCGCTGCCTATGGCGGCGTGGTGGGTGCGGGCAGCTTTGCTGGCCGCCGCCGTGGCCGCGTATACTGCGGCGGCGGCGGTGCCAGCGGAGGCGCTGAGCCTGGACGTCCACCACCGGTACTCGGCCACCGTGCGGGAGTGGGCGGGGCACCGCGCGCCGCCTGCCGGGACGGCAGAGTACTACGCGGCGCTGGCCCGGCACGACCTGCGTCGGCGGTCGCTCGCGGCCGGGCCCGCGCCTGCCGCAGGAGGAGGAGGAGGCGGGGAGGTGGCCTTCGCCGACGGCAACGACACGTACCGGTTCAACGAACTGGGATTGTGAGAGCTACTACCACTGCCTCGCTCGCTCGCTCGCTTAACGTTTCTCGTCAATCTAATCTTGCTTGTTGGCTTAGCTTAGCTTAGCTTCGAATCGGGGAGAGGGATGAATGAAATGGAATCAATAGCGTATCGGGTTGCTAGCTGTTTAGGGAGCTCTGGTGTTCCTTTTTGCCTTTTGTTGGGCTAAAGCAGGCGGTGGTTGGTGTTGGTTGCGCAGCTTGCATTACGCGGTGGTGGCGCTGGGGACGCCGAACGTGACGTTCCTGGTGGCGCTCGACACCGGCAGCGACCTCTTCTGGGTGCCTTGCGACTGCATCAATTGTGCGCCCCTCGTCTCCCCCAACTACAGGGTACCGCTGCTGCTTCTCCTCCTTTCCTCTTGCTTCTACTCCACCCTTCGTTATGATTGCGACTACTAGATGCTAGTAGTATCTGTTAGCATACTAAAAATATTAGATTACAAAGTTAATTCTCGAGTTTCTTCCGAGATTACTGCATGATCACACGGACATATTTCGTGAAAAATAAAAAAAAATTGGAAGCATGGCACGTGTCGTGTACAAATATTCCCAGAAGCACGACAGCCTCAGCTGGGACCTTGTAGGGATTTAAATAAAAACAAGTCCAATTCATTGGTCCTGGTCCTGGCCCTGGACATGTGCACTCTTTTTTTTTCTTCTGAAAACGAGAATTTCTTATTTTCTGTCAATATCACAGAATTTTGTAGTCTCCTGGTGCTGCCAATCCATTGACTGTACTATCACCAAATTGTACATGTCTCATGTCTGTGCCTCGTGTAATTTGAACAGGATTTGAAGTTCGACACATACAGCCCTCAGAAGTCGAGTACTAGCCGGAAGGTCCCGTGCAGTAGCAATTTGTGTGATCTGCAGAGCGCATGCCGATCAGCAAGTAGCAGCTGCCCTTACAGCATCGAATACTTGTCTGATAACACGTCGTCCACCGGTGTGCTAGTTGAGGATGTCCTGTACCTGATAACGGAGTATGGGCAACCAAAAATTGTTACGGCCCCCATAACATTTGGGTATGCACTCTATGATACACCCTCATGCTAAACTGTAAATTGATTGTGCTTATTTCTGTGTGCTGAATCTTGTGCCGATTGTTCAGTTGTGGGCGGATTCAGACGGGTTCATTTCTAGGCAGTGCTGCACCAAATGGTCTACTTGGCCTTGGTATGGACAGTATATCAGTCCCTAGTTTACTAGCAAGTGAAGGAGTTGCTGCCAATTCCTTCTCCATGTGCTTTGGAGAAGATGGTCATGGTAGAATCAATTTTGGGGACACTGGAAGCTCAGATCAACAGGAAACCCCGTTAAACATTTATAAACAGAAGTATGTTCCGACTCATCATATATGTATTTCATATAAACAAGAAACTGTTCATCAACCTCATCTTGGTATACCTTCTTCTGCAGTCCATATTACAACATAAGCATCACTGGTGCGATGGTGGGAAGTAAATCGTTTAACACCAAGTTTAATGCTATTGTTGACTCTGGCACCTCTTTCACAGCTCTGTCTGATCCGATGTACACTGAAATCACTAGCAGCGTAAGTATTATGTCTAATCAGCACTGCATCTTTCGGACATGGAAAACTTGCCTTTAGGGGCATATGCCATCATGAGCATCCACTGTTTGATATACATGGGGATGCGTGTGCAAAAGGAGATATAAATGATACACATAGGGGCATATGCCCCTAAGGGCAAAATCAACATTACCTGCATGCACCTTTCACTGTGTTTTGTTCTTACATATGTTCATTCTTAATCAGTTCAATTCACAAGTCCAGGATAAGGCAACCCAACTTGACTCTTCTCTGCCCTTTGAATTTTGCTACTCCATAAGGTATTTTCATCTAGTAACAATCCCTCGTAATTATATCTACACGTACTGCTGCATGTATGCCTGACGGATTTGCTGCTGCACACTCCAGTCCAAAGGGTTCTGTCAATCCTCCAAACATAAGTTTGACGGCGAAAGGTGGAAGCATATTTCCTGTTAATGATCCAATAATTACCATTACGGACGATGCATCTGTAAGATAGAACTGGCACTCTACTCTATTTTTTTATTTGTTTATCTGTATCCCTGTAAGTGAGTTTGTTAATTTTTTGCAATACTTCTCTCTCTCTCTCTCTCTCTCTCTCTCAGAATCCGATGGCATATTGCTTGGCTGTTATGAAGAGCGAAGGTGTTAACTTAATAGGGGGTAAGCACTTCTGCATTCAAACTCTTAAACCTTCTGTTTGAACTGTAAGGTGCTTAGTCTGCTTTATTAATATTTTGTTCACTGTGTTACCGTTAATCGCTAGACTTGCCTTTCATGCCAACCTATTAATATTTTGCTCATTTATTCCAAATCCTCACATATTCAACATTTTATATGGTGCCCGGTTATTACGTCATATTTGAGATCGGGGCAAAAAAAACACACCAGCTACATCTATGATTATTCTTTTATCTTGATCTCAGTCTGGACGTTTGCAGTGATAATAGCTTGCCTCAGTGTTCTTACCTTGACTGTTTTTTTTTTGCAGAGAATTTTATGTCTGGGCTGAAGGTTGTGTTTGATCGAGAGAGGAAGGTCTTGGGTTGGAAAAATTTTAATTGTAAGCACCTTTATATCCATCTAGACGGTTTTTACAGATTAAATTTACAAAAGCCTGAAACTAGAGCAATGCACTTACATGTTGTGGTTGTCATACCAGGTTACAGCGTGGACAACTCAAGTAACCTTCCAGTGAACCCAAATCCTTCTGGTGTTCCCCCGAAACCTGCCTTGGGACCGAACAGTTACACTCCTGAAGCTACCAAGGGTGCCTCGCCGAATGGCACCCAAGTCAATGTATTGCAGCCTTCAGCAAGTTTTTCGCTGAAGCTGCATTGCAACAGAAACGTCTTCGTCGCCGCTGCTCTGCTATTCCTCGTTATCCTTTGATCACCTCAACTCCCCATGACTGTCTTTTCAAAACAAAATCGACAGATATGATAGATTTAGTTAAAACTTGATCACCCTGTATTGATTTACGTATAGTGCTATAGGATCACATTCTTTTGGCTTGTGTCCACAGTTCCAGTAGGAGTTAGGATAGAACACGGGATGAGTCCATAGCCTCATAGGCCATTTTTGTTCCATTTTTACACGTTCATAATGTATCTTGTGATAATTTACCCCACCCAGAGTTTGTGTGGTGGTGGCCCTGGTGGGTGTACATATTAGAGATGACTTCAGGATGTATTGACCTTATAGAATAAGTGAATAATGATGCTCGCATATAGAGATATACTTCATATTGGTTCTCTATGATGCTCTCGTCCAAATATTACTTCGATGCAGATTTTTTGTGAGATGAGAACACTAAGTTCACCGACATTCTATCATTGTTTCATTTAAAGTTTTGCTGAGGCCCCCAAATTCACAGGGACGCCCCTGATTCTACTCTACGACGTCATAACTTTTTACGTTTCCATCTTTTGTTGATTTCATTTGGATTTAGGCCATGTTTGGATTTCATTCACTAGGCGCTAATAGTTAATTCATATCTGATACTACCTGTGTACCTATTAACTGATCTTGTAAAAGAAATCTTACCATCTTTTAAGCTGCAAAATAGGAAGAAATCTGGGTGGAGACGGTCCATATGGAGCAACCATGGACATCCACCGTGAATTTACAACGCGTATCCATCCAACAAATGAAATTGTTGCTTAAACTTAGAAGGAATATTGGAAAGAAAAACTGTATTTCTATCATGCGTTGGATGCATGCAAATGGAAAATTTACGGTGAGTGCCCGTAGTTGGGCCATGAGGACCGTTCCCACCAATTTTTTCCCCGCAAAATGAGAGATCTTGTAAAAGATATCAAAATGAGAATACGTCCAATTGTTCAAACGATTAATAACCAAGGAAAAAGTCTACTTTTCCTCCCCCAACTTTCACGAAAGTCCGCTTTTCCTCCCTCAACTCCAAAACCGGGCAAATCACCTCCCTCAACTTTTCAAACCGTGCATTTTACCTCCCTAGAGCGGTTTCGAAGGCAGTTTTGCTACAGTAAACGGTGGTTTTGCTACAGTCAGGCGGTTTTGTCTTTTTCTTTTTTATTTATTTCGGCTGAATCTTTGAAAAATCATAGTAAATCACAAAAAAATCATAAAATGAAAAATATAATTTTGTTGCACTCCACATGAGTAGATCTACACATTGAACATATAATATGGTATGCTTTAGAACAAAGTTTTTGCTATGAAGGTTTTGCCTTTTTCTTTTTTATTTATTTCGGCTAAATCTTTGAAAAATCATAGTAAATTACAGAAAAATGATAAAATGGAAAATCTAATTTTTTTGGACTCCACATGAGCATATCTACACAGTGAACATATAATATGGTATGCTTTAGTACAAAATTTTTGCTACCAAGGTTTTGTCTTTTTCTTTTTTATTTATTTGGCTGAATCTTTGAAAAATCATAGTAAATCACAGAAAAACACATAAAATAGAAAGTCTATTTTTTTAGACTCCACATGAGTAGATCTACACAGTGAACATATAATACGGTATGCTTTAGTCCAACAAAATAATTATAGAAGCTGCATCTATGAATTATTTCAATTAATTACAGAAAAGCATAGATCTAAAGCTACAATAAAAATTTTGTACTAAAGCATACCATATTATATGTTCACTGTGTAGATATGCTCATGTGGAGTCCAACAAAATTAGATTTTCTATTTTATGATTTTTCTGTAATTTACTATGATTTTTCAAAGATTTAGCCGAAATAAATAAAAAGAAAAAGACAAAACCTTCATAGCAAAAACTTTGTACTAAAGGATACCATATTATATGTTCACTGTGTAGATCTACTCATGTGGAGTGCAACAAAATTAGATTTTTCATTTTATGATTTTTCTATGATTTAATATGATTTTTCAAAGATTCAGCCGAAATAAATAAAAAAAGAAAAAGACAAAACGCCTCACTGTAGCAAAACCACCGTTTACTGTAGCAAAACCGTCTTCGAAACCGCTGCAGGGAGGTAAAATGCACGGTTTAAAAAGTTGAGGGAGGTGATTTGCCCGGTTTTGGAGTTGAGGGAGGAAAAGCGGACTTTCATGAAAGTTGGGGAGGAAAAGTAGACTTTTTCCAATAACCAATGATACCCATTGGGCTCAAATTGAAGTCCATCAAAGTGGCCCACGCAGCCCATATACCCTTCCGTAAAGTCCTCCCGGATCCAACCCCAGCCGTATATGTCCAAAATCCGTCCGTCAAAATAGAATCCCGTACCCACAGAACACACGCAACGTTCAGGGGCATTTCCGTAACTACAACCAACAAAACCCTAGACGCGCGGCAGGCAGCCGACCCGGTCGCTCGCGTTCCCGGTCTGAACGGAGGCAGCCGTATAAAGACCTTCTCCTCCCGCCCCTCTCGGCGGTTATCTTCACCAGCGACGCCAACGAGCCAAGGACACAACCGCCGGCGCCCGCCCCCAACTGCCGTGCAGGTAACTGACCGCTCCCGCTTCACGACTAGCAACCGCGCGCGCCGGGTCCGCTCCATTATATTTCTCGCCTTCGACTTGCGCTCGCGCTACAGCAGTTGCCGCGCCCGCGCTGCGCTCTCGCGTCCCGCCGGATCTGAGTGGGCTCGCGTGCATTGTGTTGTGCTGTGTGTGCAGCGAAAGGGAAGCGAGGGGGAGATGGACCGGTACCAGAGAGTGGAGAAGCCGAGGGAGGAGGCGCCCATCAAGGAAAACGAGATCCGCATCACCACGCAGGGGAGGATGCGCAACTACATCACCTACGCCACCGCCTTGCTCCAGGTATGCCTACTAGCTCGCTCGCTCTTTCATCGAGGACTGTAGTGAGTTTTAATGTCATCGCTCAATTTGAATTCTCTTCTAGCGCCATAAAGTTTGGTACCATTAGTAGTACGTTGTCGGCGTGGTCACGATGTCTGAGTCGTTTAGGGAGTGATTGAAAAGCAAGCGGAATGATTGGCCCGTACGAGTTGTTGTGACATGCACTAAAGCATGTCTCCCTACTTTTTTTAATTGCAACTAGAATTGTGAAAGGGGAAAGGCACCTATGTACTAGAAGGTTACCTGACTGCCAGCTTTAAAGTTGTTATGTTAGTTATGTTGTGATTTTAAGAAACCCAACACATTGATTTTTCATGTCCTGCTCATGGCATGCAATCCCATTCATTATAATGTAATTGTCAATTGGTTTGTCGAGTATTTTTTTTGTCTGATTTAGTTTTTTTTTTCTGTCAACTTCTGCAACATTATAGGCAAGGGCAAGAGCTTTTGATGTGCACATGAAAACCCAAAGCATGTTATGCTAAAGAAGACCAGATTTAGTCTAGATATTGGCTTAGATATATGGTGACAAATAAAAGCACACGATGTCTGTGATGTGATGCACCACTGAAAAAGGCAAAATATAAGATGCCGTTCTTGTGGTCACTGTCTAATCGCCCTCCTGCTTTAGTTGTCACAGTTTGGTACTTGGCATACCTTTTTTTTTGTTATATGCAGTTGATGTGGCAATATTATTATTGTCTACACGTTGCCATTTTTGTCATATGGTCCATGTGTGTCTTCTTCAGAAAATTAGGACCCCAGTGCCCATTAATCCTGTCTCCTTTAGTTGTGTATAGTTGCCATTTTGGGGCAAATTGGAGCAGTTAAATTCCTGTAGAGACTTCTGTTTCTGAATTTGTTTGAGAAATTTGTTGGATTCTTATATTTGTTCTTGGCCATTTTCTTAAATGATATCTTCTTGTTCAAGTAGTTTTTTTGTGCTTTAAAATTGCAAGGTGTGTAAGAGTGTCCAGAATATAATTTTATGTGATAATACTTCTGCTTTTCTGCAATACACTTTGTGTTGTGTGCCTGATATGTTCCACCATATTATATTTCTTATTACTTGAAGGACAAAGGTTCCGATGAGGTTGTATTCAAGGCCATGGGAAGGGCTATCAATAAAACTGTCATGATTGCGGAATTGATCAAGGTACTCCTGATGGTTCTGGTGCTTGCTAATACTACTCGTGACTTGATTCTAATTGTTACTGTTATTCGGTGAAGAGGAGGATTGTTGGTCTCCATCAGAATACCACCACTGGATCTACTGATATTACTGATATGTGGGAGCCATTGGAGGAAGGCCTACTTCCGTAAGTGACTTGTTTCTATTTCAGGATAGAGCTATATCTGCACATGAACTCTTAATTTTGGAGTTTAAGATTATATCTCTCTACAGGCTTGAGACAACAAGACATGTCTCTATGATCACTATAACTCTTTCAAAGAAGGAGCTGGACACTTCGTCTATCGGGTATGCATATTGCACTCTTTTGTCAACTACATTCAATGATTTTCTTTGCCAGTTTGTTTTAATCAATTTCTATGGTTGCATACATCATGAACTCACATCTTGCTGCATCAAGTAATCTAATAAGAAATCAGTACTCCCTCTGTTTCTTTTTATAAGGTATAGTAGGATTTGAAAAATCTTTAGAAGCGTTCTTTGATCATCAATTACTCATACAATATATCATCAATTACTTCAAAATCAATTTGGATTAAATTATATGTGGAATGTGATTCTATTGATACAACTTTTATATATGCATGCATATAATTTGAGTAATTGTTGGTCAAAATCTAGGTTTGACTTGTTTGAATCCTAATATACGCCCTATATTTTGAAATGGAGGGAGTAGTTCAGGATGCCTGCTGGCTTATCATCAGTTGCATTAATTGTTTGGGCAGATATCAATCTCCTTTGCCTGCTGATGAAGTGAAGCCTTTGGTTGAATATGATAATGATGAAGGTATCGTGCAAGATTCACTTATGTTAATTATTCTTAACGTTTTAATAATTCTGTATGGCCTCATAATTCATTTAATTGATTGTAGATGCACACTCACCCGGTGGCCGAGGAAGGGGTCGTGGTGGTCGAGGCCGTGGGCGGGGCAGGGGAAGGGGAAGAGGTGGACGTGGTGAGGCTGAGTGCTGCTGAGTAAACCATCAATTTGTCACATGTGCAATTGTTCCTTACATGTTAAGTTTCAGGAAATGGGTACAATGACTATGCTGATGGCGGTTGGGAAGATGATCACACCACTGCATATATGGGCAATGGATATCCCCGTGGAAGAGGTCGCGGTTTCAGGGGCCGTGGTAGGAGAGGCGGCTACAATGGCCAGCCTGATTACCAACAGGATGGAGGCTATTACGAGGAGGCACCTGTTCATGCTCCAGCCCGAGGTGGGTAACCTCACATTCATCGTTTAATACTCCTCCGTTCTAAGTTGTAGATCCTTTTGGCTTTTCTAGATATATAGTTTTTACAATAGCAAAAGCTATGTACATATAATTTGGGACGAAGTAGCTTGTATGCACAATAATGCCCTTTGCTAATCTAGTGCAATTGGTAACCAGGTCGAGGCCGTGGTCGTGGGAGAGGCCCATCCAGAGGTAGAGGACGTGGTGGCAATGCAAACGGCGCGATGCATGCTGCTGCAGCTGGTGCATAAGCCGTTTGTTACCAGTCTGGACTGGTTTGTTGGATGCCTGCTCCAAATATGAAGATGTATCATCTGTTGTTGTCAGTTAACGTTATACTTGGTATAAGATTGACATTCTGTGTTGGAATGCAGCCAGGTTTTGATATTTGACTAGGTCTGTAGGGTAGCGTCTTTACAATGCTTCCTCCTTCCCAGTAGATGTCTTAAACTAATTGTAGTTTCGTAAAGGTTTAGAGCAGGGCATTCTTTCAATTTTTTTTAAATATAAGAACGATTCCAAGTCTTGTTCCCTGTTGAAACGTGCACGCTTTTGTATGTGCTGTTTTTGAAATAGTTCGATTTAAAAGTTTGTGGTAGTTGCAATGTGAATGACCTGTGTACACGACGGAACAAGACTTTTCTCTCCATGTGTCGTCTACGAAATCTACAGTTCATTTCAGTATGTGTGTACAATGTCACAAATCTCGTGATCTACCTATGGGACACCTGAGACAAGGCTTGAGTATATAGCAAGATAACGCTCAATCTCAATCCTTAAATAATTTAAGAGGGAGGCAAGGATTAGTTTAGCATGATAAACTCGTAGTCCCAAATTTCCAATTGTCCAACATCTTCAGAAGATAACTCTAATGTGGAGTTCCAATTGTCCAACATGTTCTTCAGAAGATAATTCTCGAATGTGTTGTAGAGTTGAAAGGAATAAGGCCTACTTTGCGGCTCTTTTTCTGAGCACCCCCAAGAGTACTTTTATAGCAAAAATCATTCTAATAGCTCTCTTATTCAACCTTCTCGAGAACACTGTTGCAGTATTGCTGATGCTGAAAGCATTGTAACCAAGGCCATCAGGGATGAGGCCATTGATGCCACTGCCACCATTTGATCATGCCAACAGTCGGATGGTGTCTAAGGAGACCGGTTCGGCCCTGTTTGCTTGGCTGATAAGCCATGATTGAAAGTACTGTTGGTTGATTTAAGTACTGTTGGCTGATTTGTTGTGAGAAAAAACAATGTACCATGACTGATAAATTCAAGCGAACAGGGTAGATGTCTTATACTCTACAAATGAGCCACAGATAGCTTTTAACTCCCAGTTCGCATTTTGCTTCAACATGCACAAGGAGGCAGTTAAAGCTCTGAAATCCCCTCCAACTCTCACAAGGAAAAGGAATGCGTTGAGAAGAGGCGCAAGAGGCTCCACCAGGAGGGACGATGATGACTTGGTGTAGTTGATTTTAAGTTTGGCTAGAGAACTTCTTTGGGTTTCCTACTCAGCTACTCTAGTTGCAGAGTGGGCTGAAATTTGAGAGCTTTTGGTGTTATTTGCCACATTTTTTTATCACTTCAAAATTCAAATGGCATAGAAAGTACATCACATTTTTTTTCTCCTCAGATTGTATCCAAGGAAATTTGAGCCTCCTGTTGCCACTTGCCAGTACGTTTTTGGGCTATGTACATAATATACTGCTCCGCACCAATGCAAACAAGAATCTGGAACTCGTAGTCGTAGTCTAGTTCATCTTTACATATCCTGTTGCCAGTACATTTTTGTGATACATATACTGTTCCTCACCAATGCAAACCAGATCTGGAACTGGTCATTTGAGTGCAGTGTGTACGATTATTAAGAAAATTAAAAGCCTATTACCTAATTAAAAACGAATGGGGATGTAGCTCAGATGGTAGAGCGCTCGCTTAGCATGCGAGCAGATTTCCTTTTTATATTTGTTTCTCTCTTCAGTTTGTCTATAAGTTCATTTCAAAAATCATTTTTTCTTTTTATTTTATATATTTGTTTTTCTCTCATTTTTCTCTGTACAAGATAGTGGTTATTTCTCTCCTGCTTGTCTAAAGTTCATTTACAATTTTTTTTCTTTTATATTTGTTTCTCTTCTGTTTGTCCAAGTTCATTTCAAAATTCATTTGTTCATTTTATTTTATATATTTGTTTTTCTCTCGTGTTTGTCTGAAGAAGATAGTGGTTGTTTCTCTCCTGCTTGTCTAAAGTTCATTTACAAATTCTTTGTTTCTTCCTTTTTCTTTCTTATATATTTGTTTCTGAAGAAGATATTGTAAGGGTGCAATCACGTTTTTTTAGCGAATTACACGAGTAATGACACAGACGCTCAACACGCACACTCACTCACCTCAATGAACACATGTACACAAACCCTGCTTCTATGAGCACCTCCGAATTTAGACACACAACAACTTTTTAAAATCTTCAAAGGGTTTCATCAAGCGCTGATATCAGCAAATCTAGTTTCTCCTTTAAGTTGCATAATCCATCATCCATAGTAGGGGCGATCGAAGAGGTGCTGCATTACCACCAGTACGACCATATCACAATTCACATCGCATACGCACCCAAATATTCCCACATCTCAATCTATCATTTCCAACAAGGAGTCAGTGTTGGTTCTTTTAATCCTCCCCCCCCCCCCCCCCCCCCCCCCCCCCCCAAAAAAAAAAGCATCCTATTCCAACCACAGCAGCAGCGTATACCTGAAACTGCTCATCGGAAACAAGAAATAAAGAAAAGAGTAATATCATTTTCTTAGCAATATTCACAGGTACACAAATTTGAAAAAAGCTGCATCGACATAATAGAATCATCAGCTGACGCAAACCCTTCATATCCAGGGAATATACGGGAATTGCATCTTCAAAGAGAAACAAACCATTTGCCTCAAAAAACATGACATGCAAATCAGCTCCATGTCCATGTCAGAGCGGGAGCAGTAGAACAGGACAAGGGATGAATTCAGCGAGCAAATTCCCATCGACATGCTTCGAGTGGATTGCCTCCATGCTTATCACAACCAGGTCTAAGTTCCACTCATCAGCGACTTCCCCGATGATAGCTGTTGGTTTCTGCCCTTCCCCAAGACGCTCCATCAATCTAAACTCCGAAAATCCGCCTGCACAGAAGCAATGAATATCAGCATTGCGGTAAGAAACAACACAAAAGGTGGTGTTGATGAGTCAAATGGCACCACAAAACCTTCCGAGAGATGCCATCTAATGCTTGACATTTGAGTATCATGCTCTGGGACAGACTCCTTTGGTTTATCGTCAATAACTGCAATTGACATATTTAGAAATTAGAATACTGCCATATAATAGTTCTAATCTCTAAGGAAGAATAAATGTGAAACACCTGAAGCACATAAAGCAACATTTCAGATTGAGAACGTACCAACTACAGTAATGTCTGCTCCATACTTCTTTGCTAGAGAAGCAGTTGTTGCTGCAGCCTGTTATGTATACAAACCGTTATGGGCAAAGCAACTATTTGCCAGTAATGGAAGAGTAAGTTGCGGATATAGGACATAATCAACATAGAAGGTCCTCCCTAAAGGAAAAAGGTTCGAGCAGCCAACATATCTTCCGTACTAAGACTGCCACTCTAAACAGAAATGGCTAGAGTCAAACTTGTCTGATGTTCCATATTAAAGGATGTAAATAAGATTATAAGAAACAATAGGAAGTATCTTGCAGCAGCATCTACATTAAGAAGTTGCAATTATGTATCTCGTACATATTCTCTACAAATTCCTTACAAATTATTTAGAACACAATTCACCACTTTAAGTATTTTGAAGATAAAGACGAACCTGCCTTGTGCCCTCAGAAAGGTAAGGGTTGCGATCAAGGACTGGAAGCAGAACGTGTTTAACTTGCGAGAGGGCATCAACAGCCAAAGCACTTCCAGATTCATTCACTTCCGCCCTGACTGATTATCCAAACAGAAAAAAAAAGTACTAAGCAGTAGTATCTTTGCCTCTTTGGCTTGATGAATGGTTCACATTCGCAAGAAAAATATCATTATAAAGGAATGCTCTAATTTAGAAGCTAAAACACAAATGAAATAGACTCACTTTTCAGTTCTTAAACTCTGTTCAAGCCATACTGATCTCGAAATAGGAAAGGAAATCATTGTGGTAATTTTTTATACTATACTACTGCTCTTTTTTAGCCACTAGTAGAATGGTCTCCTCGAATGCAACTCAGCAGCACTTATTCATGGAACAACCAAATCGACTTATGGAACTTCTGCTATTGAATTAGGTCGGGTTTACTAAGGAATCGAATGCAACTGAGCAGCACTTATTCATGCAACAACCAAATCGACTTATGGAACTTCTGTTATCGAATTAGGTCGCGTTTACTGAAGAATCGAATGTAACTGAGCAGCACTTATTCATGCAACAACCAAATTAACTTAGGGCCCGTTTGGATCCTTGGAATTGAATTCATTTTAATAATTACAATTTAGGCATAGATTAATTAAGCTAAGATAGTTATATATGGAATATTTTTGTATATTTATTGTTAGGCATACAAGGGACATACTTATATGTTGCATTTCTATTGTAGGGAAGTGAGTTGAAGAGTGTGCTATAAGTTGGAGAATAGAATTATAGCATAGTGATCTATAGAATCTATTTCCATCTCCCACCCTATGAATTTGAGATAGCCTTATTTGTGAGCTAGGGAATGGTATGGAATGTCAAATTCCAAGCCAAATAGCCCCATTATGTAGATTTCAATTCCTCCAAAATGAAGGGATCCAAACGGCCCCTTATGGAATTTCTGTTATCAAATTTGGTCGGGTTTCCTGAAGAATCGAGCACGATGAAGCAGAAAAGCAAAAATGACAATCATAACTGTCTATTCAGCTGCAGGGACTAGAGGAGCATGATCCTACAACTAGCAACGAAATCAGTGCTCAGTTGAACTTGGACAAAACAAGAACAGTTAAAAGATAGTTAATTTCACAGAACTAAAACTAATATGCTTAGCTATCTGGGAGCTACAACTTCTGTAACCAATTTCACAGAACTACAATTGCTTTGTGCCATCACGTTCACAGACCTATGACATTTTGTGTGGACCCATATATTAGGTATCAGCCATACAAGTTAAGTGTGGACCCACATGCATGTCGACTTAGTTTTGTGTGAAACTAGTGCACAAATAGTTTTAGGATTGTGAAACTGATCTCAGAAAGTTGCAGTTCCTTGATAGTTAGACACGAATAGTTGTAGTTTTGTGAAATTAAATAAAAATCACGCCTTCAGTTTCACAGTTCAACATGACCCGAAGCATGAGAGGGCCTGTTCTGCTACTCTGAACTTTCACCACTTCCAATCTGACAAATGAACTCGGATGACCCCCAGATGGTCCTACGTTCTGGCATTTCATAGACAACTGCCGATCAAGAGCGGCGAGGCCTAGAGAGATCCTACACTAAAGCAGGTCTCGCGCACGAGCACGCACACCGAGCGGGACCGGCAGCGGAAAGAAAGTGCCGAGCTTGAGCTAAGAGTACTGGGGAAAGGGCAAGGAGAACAGGGATTACCTCCGTGACGGGGTCCTCGGCGCCGGCACGCAGCGGCGAGCGAGACGCTCTTCTTGGCCGGCGAGAAGGCGGCGAGCTCCGGCGCGGGACTCGCGCAGACGCGGGAGGCCGGCACGGGGAGCAGCGAGCTGGCAAAGGCCATGGTGGTCGGTCGGGCGGTTTCGATTGGGCTATACCTTGGAGGCGGCTGCGGCGGCGCGGCGGCGAGGAAAGGTTGGCGACTTCTGGAACGGCGTGGGGACTGAAGAGGACAGAGGAGAGACCGAGAGGGTCCGTGGACGATGGCCGACGGGGACGGGCGGAGCGGAAGGACAGGTGGAGTATGCCGGGGAGCCGGACGGTGGCCCACGAAGGCTGTGGGGGTGGATGGATAAGTTTTCCTAGTGCTTCTCTTTTTATTATTTGTTCCTTCCAATCTCTTTCCATGTCACCGTGTGCTTGGTCACTGCTCACTTATGTACAACTTATCTTTTTGTGCTGCTTAAAAAGTTATGAATTTTTTGTTTTGGATTTTTCCTGGATGATCTAAATATCGCTGGCAAGAAATAACTAAAACAGCGTACATCACTTTCTAAAAAAAATTCCAAAAGTTTATTTAGCGTAAATCTTTTTCGATGTAGAAGTGCTCCTCTCATGTCTTTCATGGCTAGAGATGGAAGAGGATATAATGTTCTGTTTGGATGTTGTTCGATTCACCTCAATCACTTGTACTGGTATGGATTAGAATGAAATTTAGTTTAAGTCCTACTCCAATCCACCCCCAACCAATATGGATCGATGCGAATCCGATTATATTCGAACAAAGTCTTAGATGAAAGTCTCTACATCATCATGCTTTTGGATCCCTATAGGATTGGTGAATTATACTTTCCATTGATCCTGCTAGAGCCCACAGATTATACTGTGCTGTTTTATAGCAACATAATAATGCAACTGGTACGGTGCATTCTTTTACAATGCAAGTCTTACGGAAAAAAAGTTCTAACCATGCCCTGATAATATACACAAACTTAATTGCAAAAATACTAGTACTATACATGCACTAAAGTGAAAATCTGAAATTTTGGGGGGTGAAAAGGAGTCGGAGTATAGGAGCATAGGCCCCGTTCGGCTAGAATTATAAGCCGGCTGAAAAATACTGTTGGCTAATTTTTTGTGAGAGAAAAATGATGTTTTGGCTGAAAAAACAAACTAAAGAAGACGCTGTGCCGACTGCCGTGGAGGCGCGGACCGGTTGCCTGATTTTCCAAGCAAGGAAAGACCCCTTTTTTTTTTCGAAACAAAAGGGCAAGAAAAGGAACGCGGCCCGCTAGCGGCTAGCCGCGACGCGGATCCATCCAGCGCCTTCGCTTCAACCGTGAGCCCGCAACCGACCCGCAAAAGACCAAAACCCTAGCCGTCACAGCGCCGCCCCCGAATCATAAACCTCCACCTCGCCGGCGGCCATGGCGTTTTCCGGCAGGATCAAGGAGCTCGTGAGGAAGTACGGCAAGGTAGCCGTGGGCGTCCACCTATCCGTCTCCTGCGCCTCCATCGCCGGCCTCTACGTCGCCATCAACAACAACGTCGACGTCGAGGCCGTCTTCCGGAGGTTCGGCATCTCCCCTGGCGTCACCGTCGACGGCGAGGCCTCACCCGCCCCTGCCTCCCGCGACGGCCCCCTGCCGCCCAGGCCCAGCGAGGTCCTTCAAGAAGAGACGGAGCGGGAGCGGCAGCCCCGCAACAGGACGATGGAGCTCGTGGCGTCGAGTGGCGGTGCGCTCGGGCTCGCGCTCCTCTGCAACAAGGCACTGTTCCCCGTGAGGGTCCCCATCACCATCGCGCTCACGCCGCCCGTCGCCAGGGCCCTCAGCCGCTGGAGGCTCGTTAAGAGCTGATCTGTGAGTCCGTCCACCGCTTCGGATTGCCCTCTGCAATTTTAGGATCAGAGTCAAACTTCGTTGCAACCTTCAACTTCAATCTGCTGTAGGATGATGTGGGCCTATTTATAATTTGTGAGAGGTTTTGTTGAATAAATGGTGTGACATTGTAATTTTGCAGTGTATCGTTTATGGGATTGTGAAGTTGGATTCGCTCTGAGAAACATGAAATTGGAGAGGAAAAAAAAGTTGTTTTGGTCTTTTAGCAATCATATCATTTGTAGTCCCTTGAAATTCACCAGATTTGAGTTTATTCCAGTTGCAATTGTCTTTGAGTGATAGCAATGCTCCATATGTCTAGATGTTTTTTTTTTTACTTTTAGTATCTCGGAACTATTTAGTTAAGTGTGACCAGTGACCAATGAATTTGTTTGCGCTAAAGTTGTGGGGTTAACAAGTTTTGAACACCTGTATTGGCCATAGGGTTAGTCACTGTAACTTGTTTATCCATGTCGCTGTTTGAGCTTTCTTGTAATCTTGTTGCTATACAATTTCTAGTGGGACATAGGTTTCTGCTATTACCATACAATACTATTTAAGAGTGAAACTTCTTGTGAAAACTATGTGTGCAGAAAATTGAACAATGAATTCTCTCCCCAACTTGCTTGGGACAAAAGGCTATGTTGTTGTTGTATTAATTTTTTGGGCATACTTAAATGGTACAGTGTTTTTCTCTCACCACAAAACAACATCTTATCAGCCGCAAAAACCACTAGCCGAACAGCTCCACTATGTGTACATATATGATCTCTTTATTTTGGTCAATTAATATGCTGCTTAGCATATCTTATCAAGTGCAATAGCAGATCCAGAACTCTAATTTCATTTACCTATGTCATGTTAATCATTAAATTACAGATTATAAATTTCTTTGATATGAAAATTCAGCTTGAATACAAATGTCCACAGGATATAGAAAGCTCCTTACAATACTAACCTCACTTCTGTACATGATCTTCAGGTGTTCTTTTTCATCACAACTGCTCTGGGACATAGGTGCATCCACATCCAGGATCCATCTTCCAGGAAATCCTGCTTTGGGTTGAAGACCGAAAATTCTGTAAAGTACTCTTATTGCCGTTTCGCACTATAGATGCGTTTGTTATTTGTGGTCACGGATGAAAGCCCTGGAACAAAGTCTCATGTGGAACTCCCCCTTATTAGTTATTCTGTGAACTCATGGCAAAACTCCATGCTGATTTTGTAACATGAACACAATGGTTGAGGAAAATAAGCACTGCGATTGACACAAGAGCTACGTCTACATTTGCTTTATGTGACTTTGTTTGTCTGAACTTGCGGCCTGTTTATCTTTGTGAAATCTATGTACTATTCTTACTTCTGAGTGAATGAATTTATAAATCATAACACATTCTCAAAGAGCTGAATATAATCTTTGTCCTAAAGATGTTAGATTATCGGCAGGGCTAGTGCCCGGATGTCCGTGTCTCACTCTGTTTCGCATGCCTATGCAGGGCCTACGTTGACCGCGCCGCTTGACCTCTTGCAGGGACTGCTTGCGCCCCATCCGCTTCCTGTGCCCTGATGTCTGCGCCCGAGCAGTGATGTCGCAGCAGGCGAGTCCCAGCAACAACATCCGATCTACTTTTGAAATATCGAGAAAAAACATTTGCAACATGCGTTTGAAGACAAATGAAACACTTGAAACATGTGTTTCAAACATTTAAAAAAAACACATGAAAACACTTGAAAAAGTCATTGTAAAACATATGCAATATCGAGATAAAACACTTGCAAGATACGTGTAAAACATATAAAACATCGAATAGACACTTCCAACGTACGTATGAAAAACAGATTAAACATTTGGAACATACATTTACAATATATGTGTACAACCATTGCAACATGTGCAACATCTCGATCTACTTTTGCAACATTCATACGAAACATCTGAAACACTTGAAATATACGCATGCAACATGTGATTTTAACGCAACATCTCCTTACTGCTTGGGAGAATGGAGACTCGTCGGCGTATGAAGTTCACTGGTGTAGAGCTCGCTGGTGGCGCAGAGCCCGTCGCTTGGGTGGAGAAGGCCGCGATAGGTCTCCACACTATGCGGGTGCGTGGACGAGTTCTATCCTGACCATCGCGAGCTGCGCCGACGAGTTCCGCTGTAACATCCCAGATGTTAAAATACAACTAAAACTTGGTCATGAACATCATTATGCAGAACCATCTAGCATTGCTGCATATATGCACCCTATGTTTCGTGTATAGCATTCATATGTTTCACTAAAGTATTGTATGTTTCAATAATAGCATGACCATGTTGCATATGTTTCAAGTATTGCTTTAGAATGTTTCATGTTTCATATATGAATGGCATAGATAGTGTTTCATATGTTGCATAAGCAATGTTTCATATACCAGGTCTATGTTGCGTAGTGATGTTTCATTAATAGCATGTCTATGTTGCATATAAGATGTTTCACATGTTGCATATGCCATGTTTCACATGTTGCATTGTAGTGTTTCATATGTTATTTATAATATGTTTCATATGTGGAATAGGTGGTGTTTCATAAGTTGCATAAATCGTGGTTCACATGTTTCATACATGTTTTATATGTTTCAATGTTATGTTTCCCATATACATAAAATGTTGTTACAAGTATCAAATAGAGCTTAGTGATCTTTGTTAATTTATATACGAGAATATGCTTAAACAAATAAAATTTTGTCTAAATAAGTTTTGTAGCACAAAGTATGTACTTTCATGTGAAATAATAATTGAATAGAGTTTTTGAATCAAATATGTTAAAAGGAAGCTCCAAAGATTGAATGAATGCTGACTATACACTTAGTCATTTTCATGGCCAAGTCCCTGGAAATCAGTTAATAAGTTCAAACTTTGGGGAATTATTAAATGAAATTTTATAAATAAAATTGGTGAAAACTTTGTTCCATTGCTTGATTCTATAGTTGGGCTATGTTACTATGTACTTGGTTGTCATACTTGATTTATGGTTTATCACTAATTAAATGCCAAAATAGCTAAATCAGCTCTGTTATGTAAACCCTAACTCTGAGCTCCTTTTAACAGTTTCAAAGTATCTTATTTCAAAAATAAAAATATTCCAAACCAATTATCCTTTGATGAAAGTTCTTTAACCAAAGTTGTAGATCTTTGCTTAAGGAACAACTTTGATAAAGGAAGCTCATCAAGGTTAGTTGAGATTTTGGGAGAAAAGGGGAGGAGAAGGGAGCTGTTTTAGTCTGTTCCAAAAATCTGAATTTCTGTTTCAGTTTCTTGTTTCAAAGTGCTCTATTTTGAAATAAAATATCTTTAAAAACAATCATCCTTTGATGTTGGTTCTTTAACCAAAGTTGGAGTTCATAGATGGATGTACAACTTTTCTTAAAGCATCTCATCATGCTTAGCTTTGGACTCAAGAGCTTGAGAGATGAGAAAGACAAAGGTTCAGTCATGAACAGGAGAGCTGGGGCAGCTGCCACGCAGCAGCTTCGCCGGTCGGTGGCCGCCCGCCACCCTCGCCTTACCGCTTCGTGCGCGCTTGGCACGCAGCTGCTTCACGGTGGCAAGCCCAAGCAGCTGCCGTCACTCGCTCGCATCTCACCCTCGCCGTTATAGTCCAAGTTGCCGGCCGCCTCTCTCTCTTTCCCTCTCAGCTCCGTCGCCATGCACCCTTCGCTCGCCGTCAAAATTCACCACCGTCAATCCACGTCCACCAAATTGCTCTTGCTCCCAGGCTCGCCATCTCCTTGCGTCTCGTTTGTGACCTCTCGCGCTAGCTCTACCTACCGGAGTCGGTCGGGGGGCGTCATCTTCTTTCGCAACACCCGGCGTGGCCATGCCTCTACGAAGCATCGTTTGCCCATCTGTCTTTTGCTTCAGCTTCACCATGATTCTAGGATCATGATCGGCTCCATGGTTTTTGCTTTAGGGCACGGGACACGCCGGGACGCGACCTCGCCGGGGGGTTCACACCGCCGCGTCCGCTCTCGACGCCGACAAACTCATTCGTGCCGTCTCCGCTTCAACCGATCACTCGGACGTGATTGTGGTGAGCCCCTAGTCACGCCTGTGCTCTCCGTTCATCTCTATCACGCCTAAGCGCCATGCCTGCACTTCGTCGTAACGTTTCCGCCGCTGTGCCGCCATGACCGGTGCTGAGCACGTGCGGAACCCTGAACCTTGCAATTGGTGGCTCGGTTGTGTTCACGTGAGGATGAGTAGTGCGTGTGTGGTCTGGTCGTCACTGGAGTCACTGTCGTCGGTGGTCTCCGACTCACCGGAGCATCGCCAGTCCGCCGGAGACGCCGTCGTGTGAGTGCTAGAGCAGTAGAGGTTGAATGGGTACCACCAGTGGATGCGTAGGGAAGAGAGGAGCACGCTGGGGTAGCTAGCGCCGCGGGAACTTTGCCGTCGGCGAGCAGCGCTGCCGTCCCGCCGGAGTTCACCGGGGTGAGCTCAGTCTGGGCCAGTTTGGCTTTGGGCCGAGGTTGGGAAGTATTGGCTTTCCAACAATTTACTAATATCACCTCATCTGCTGCGATGTGGAGTATTTAGAAACTGAGAAATAATCTATGTTTTCAGAGGAGTGGGTGGAGGAGTATGGAAATACTCTATCGAATGGTCATTGGTATGATGCAGAATTGGCTAATTCTGTGTCCTGCGGAGCACTAGGATCATCTAAAGGGTGCTATTGCCGAGCTCAAGTTTCAAGTAAAGATGTCAAGATGGTTGCCGCCCTGTTGAACACCCAAGACTGGCTGCCGGAGATCTCGTTGCTGTTTTAGGAAGAGGACAAGGGTGAAGTGATCAAACCGTTTTTTTCTGGATGGAGGATGCCCTTGAAGATTTAAGCTTTGGGGTGTAGTTTGTTCCCTATTGTCAACGGCGTTTACTTGCTATCTTGTAATTTGCTACCTAGTGTTCATGGTGATTTCTGTGTGGCATGCCACCAGATATGCTGTAATGTCATTACTTGTCTTTTATCTAACGATGGAAGACGGGGACCATATGGTCCTAAAATTCTAAAAAGGGTTTTTTGGATGGGTGTCATTATAAATTTTCAACTTCTGAGATACACCACTACAATTCAGCTATTTTGAACAATGCCATTATAATTCTCTCATTGTCTGAAATATACCATTTTGTACACTTTTCAAGACCTTGGACCCACTTGCAGACCAATATATGTCCATATTGCCTACAATGCCCATGTCTCTCTTTCTACCACATCACTGACTCACTGACGTGTGGGCTCCATTGTCATCTTCTTCATCCTCTTCCCCTCGCTGGCTCCGGTCCGCACGCAGTCGGACTCACGTGGGCTCCATTCCCGCACCACAACCTGTCGCCCGGGAGCGCGCGGGCACCACCGCCTGGCACACGAGCGCGGGACGCAGCCGCCGCTGTAGGCCTAGCGTGCGGGACCGCCACCGGCTGCGGGGCCTTGTTCTCCTACAAATCTGACCGCCCCATTTGTCGCCTGGAGGAAAGGGAGCGGTGCGTCGAGCGACTTGGAGAGCAAGCAGACGAGCGCCGAGCGAGGATTTGTGTGCCGCTGGCAGAGTTGTCGGTGCAGTGGGGGCATGGCGTCTAGGAGCGCGTCGGTGAAGCCGCGGGGCCGGTGGTCTGCGAAGTGCAGGCGGCGAGGCATGGGGAGCTGAGCTCACAGCCCTCCGTCGAGCTGCGGTTGCCTTTGCACGGTAGTACTTCACGATGGGTAGTTTGGTGAAAACGAACATGTATAGCAGAACTGCAAAACAGGCATGTGATTGAAAAGAATAGAACTAAGGCCTCGTTTAGATACGCTCAAAAGTTAGAATTTTTTCACTCTCTCCATCACATCAATTTTTAGCCGCTTGCATGGAGTATTAAATATAGGTAAAAATATAACTAATTATACAGTTTAGTTAAAAATCACGAGATGAATCTTTTGACCCTAGTTGGTCCACGATTGAACAATATTTATCAAATAAAACGAAAATAGTACTATTCGTCGGATTGAAAAAAATTACAAACTAAACGGTGCCTAAACTAAGGGATGAAAGACACATTCCCGCCGCCGGCATTGCACACTACCGCGTTGCTCGTCAGCCCTGCAGCCACTCGCACCTAGCACCCGACGCCACCACTCCTGCTTGCAAGCCCGCCACCTATTGCTACCGTTCGTGCTAGTGCTCGCGAGCCCGGTCTCGCGCACCGACGCGCAATGGCCGCAGCTCGCCTACCCCGTGCCATCGGATGCTTCTGCGCCTCCCATCCTCGCCACTAGCCTCCCACCTCGCTTCAGGCAACGCATCGCATCGAGGAGCTTCCCAGCACGTCAATCACATGGAGATTGAGAAAGGTGCTCCGGTAGTTGGATGAACTGCACCACGAGGAAGAAGATGACAGACGGGGCCCACACGTCAATCACATGGAGATTGAGAAAGGTACAGGGGTATTTTAGACAATACGAGAATACAATTGACTACATGTCAGCCCATGGTCTTGGAAAGGGTAGAAAGTGGCATATTTGAAGGAAGGAAAGAATTATAACAGTATGGTTCCAAATAGATAAATAGCAGTGACGTATCTCAAAAGTTAGAAAATTGTAATGGCACCTATCAAAAAAAAAGGAAGGAAAAAATAAACAAGGGTATTATAGTCATTTTATTCATTGTTCCATCATGTGAAGTTGTTTTGCCAAACACTTATTTCAAAATAGCTCAACTTCAATAAGAAAGTTGGTCATGAAGTCATGAAGCTATTTTGCAAAAAAAAAACATCTTATATGGTGAAGCTGAGTTGTGCCAAACAGCCCTAATTATGCACGCGTGAAGTCTTTTTTTTCTATCCGGTCATGAATCAAGATTCGTACACGGAGAAACGGTTCTCCCATTCTCCTGACCGTCCTATCGGTCTTTTGCCATATGGTGCCGGTTGACGTAAAGCCGTCATCGCCCCATTCGGCCACACGAGCTGGCCGGTCGGGAGCCCAGCCAGAGCCCAGAGTCCGGGTGTGTTTAGTTCAGGGGTTGTAAAGTTTTAGGATACTGTAGCACATATGTAACTATAACAATTAGTGTCCAATCATGCACTAATTAGATTTAAAAGATTCGTCTCGTAAAATACATGCAAAATGTACAATTAATTATTTTTTATCTATATTTAGGGTACGTTTAGTTCCCCATTTCACCCAAAAAATTTTGGGTTTTGGCCCATCATTTTACAAAATGGAACTAAACACCATGCAAATTTTTGTCAAAAAGGTATCCATTTTTCATTTTAGATTTTGGCCTTAAGAGGCAAAAAAAAAGCCAAAAAACCAAAAATCCCTCACCCACCCCACGAAAAATTTGGCATTTTGGATGGAACTAAACACACCCATAAAAATTTTGATATTTTATATTTTATTATTCCAAAATAGTTAGCATTTTGCATTCTATGGGAATCTAAACACAGCCTTAATGCTTTATGTATGTCTCCAGCCATTCGATGGGATGGGCTATAAAGTTTGTGGGTGACAACTAAGGGCGCGTTTGCGACCCCGGCCCGGAGGTCCGTGTGGCAGAACCGCCTAATTTAATTTCATCCCAAGAGTACTTGTCTTCCATTAGACACTAAGTACCCAAGAGAGAGCACTAAACTCTGCGATTCCGTCGAGCACACCCAACGGGAGAACTCGAAAGTCCACATTTTACCTCAGGATCATAAATGAGAGATAAAGCTTACAACAACTTTACCATTTCTTACATCATTTTTAGTACAACATCTGAGTAATTCACTATTTGCTTATAACAGTAGAATATAAAATATTATTATCAGAGTTCAGCGGAAATGAAACCATTTAATGATGAGTTAAATATTATCACGATGAACATTTATATACAGGAAATGATAACAGGTGGTAAATCTTTCCCTTGTAAAATATTTTTGGTGAGAGTTATAAATCAACTCTACATCCGCAACGTAAAGGAAATCCTCACTGAGCCCACCAAGAGGTTTCCACACACAAATGTCATCTGCAAGAACACCTGTCACCTGCAACAGGGTAGAACAAACCCTGAGTACTCAATTGTACTCCGCAAGACTTATCCGTCAGAAGGAAAGAAAAGACTCCAAGGATATGCAAGGCTATCTGGCTTTTGGGTTATTACAACTGCAGGAAGCATTACTAAAGGTGCATCCTTATATTCAATTTTTATTAGCCGTTATCAGTAGTTTATTAACCAACCATTCTAGGTAAGCACCTGTTCTACTTTCGAGCAAAGGTTGAGCCATCAGAACCATTTTTCCATCTTTCATCTTTCAGTTCTTACTACGGTGCCAGAGTGCAGTCAAGCCGTACCGTCACGTAGAAACGGCGATTCGTGAATCAATGTGCCCAGCTGGGTACCCCGAAAAACACACGCCTCGCTCGCACCCCAGGCACGAGTGAGACCAACCTGTTCCACTCCTGTCACGGGTTCCAGGTCCCCGTCCAAACTTGGACTCCAAGCCCCCACCCTTGAGGCCCGGCCTCAAAGTGGTGCTTAGACCTCCACCTATCCCCGCCTCCAATCAGTCGGTCCGGAAAGAGCCGGAGCCCATGACAAGAGAGTAACAAGTCTTTCTAACCCCCATCTGCTAGTATATGCTCGGGATAATAAATCTGTGACTTGACTGGGGATCCAGTGCAACGAACGGTCTTTAATCGACACAGGCGGGACAAATGCAACCAGAGCCTCGCTCGGATTGCCCAACCAAGTCCATATCCAATTCCAAGTACAGTCCCGCCCGGTCTCCAATTATTATCCACATATATATATCATCTATGTGATAGTAACATGATAATAGTAACAAAAATATATTTGCTATCTCTCACGAGTGACAGGCAATCACTCGACTTCTACCGGAGTCCTGTAGCATAGCAATCTACACGATCTTGACATACTAGTAAGACTTATGGGATCAGGATATATATGCAAGTGGGTTTCATTCAACTCCTTAAAACTTAATGCACAAGCATAAATAAAGTGTAGAATAATAGAGGTTATGCACCGGGGCTTGCCTGGGTAAACATATCACCAAAGTTAGCATTCCACCATGACACCACGATCATCAAGGAACCACCCTTTCGGCTACTCCAGAAGACTTCGCGATCCACCATCATTCCTATTGTGATATACGTGGATGCAACGTTGAGACGTAATTAAAAAACAGCAATCGCAACTCTCGTCGTATGACTACGTCTCGCAAGCTAACGAGCTAGCCACCCACTAACTCACTAGGCTTTGCATCCCCGTTGTCGACTAAGATATTATTTCCCAACAACCCAAGGTGTTGCTTTATTCACTATATCGATCAAATAGATATTTAAACTAGGGCTCATTAATTATCCTAGCAAACTAATTACTTTGGAGCCACAAAAATTACAGTGGACACCTAGTAATACTAGAAGCTTGTGGTAAAATTTTTAAAGTTAGCACTATCATCATTTGGCCATAAGAATTCCGACAAGTTTATTCTTGAATAAAATGGAGCATCTTATTTTACTTAGAGAACTCCTGAAAACATTATAAAAAAAATGTGAACCAAATACACCAACAGTTAGTTTATGATTTTAGGAACCTAACCAAATTTGTTTTACTATTTTTGGACTTCTATACATTTAGATATTAAATTTACAAGCTCCTAGCAACAAAGAAAAAGGAAAACAATTAAAAGATATACTTTTAAGCAATGGGCCGGCGCCCCAATGCTTGGCCCAGCACCCGGATGCGGCCCACGTGGAACGGTTCAGGCGACAGCAGGCCGGCCCAACTGGCCCACAGCGCGTGCGAGGTCGCTCTTCTTGCAGAAGAGCCCCTGAACCAAAAGGAATATTACGCAGAGCCTCAGGTCCCTATTGCACCAGAGACACTTTATGCACGAAACACCCCCAAAACTCTTTTCTTCTCCCTGAGCTGGTCCCCGACGCCCCCGTGCCCGCCGGAGCGGCTCCGACCGGCAACGGGCGGTCATGCCGGCCAACTGGGGCCCACTATGCCCCCGCTAAGCGGTCGACCACCACCTACGACCCAAACGGTGACGCTAGGTGAACACAGGGGACAGAGCTGCGCACGCACGCGAGCTGTAGCGGTGAGCGGCCATTCACCACGGTGGCGAGGCCGTTCCGGCGAGCTCGGACCCTAACGGGGGGATAGAGATACAGGGGAAGCATAGATAGCTCACCAGGACACTCGCCATGGTGATGGTTGAGGTGGAAGAGTGCTGAGGTGACCCGACCACGTGCACCCGCAGGGTACGGCGGCGCTCCGAGGCGGCACGGCCGTGCCCGCGCGCCGGCGATGCATGCCCTGGCCAAAAAGGAGTGAGCACCGGGTAGAGGAGGTCTAGACAAGCTCAGAGGTACAAACAATTGAGCTGCCATCAACTCTATGACCTTGCCTCCCCGATCAATTGGTGCGGCGGCGCCCATGGCCGGCGGCGAGGAAAGCTTGAAATTGGTCACCCACGGACCATGGCTGCGATAGAAGAGAACGAGGCATCCAGAGAACTCCCTATTCTACCCACTGGCACGAGCAATTTGGACCAAGACGCGCGGAGCTAGGTGAATTAGGGGAAACAGGAAGTGCGGTGGTGGTAGCGGCATCAAGACGAGCCGGGCGGTTAAAAGCGAGGCAAGGCCGACCTGTAGCATCACCTGCCCAAGGCTTGGCGTGGTTGCTGGGACGAAAGACAGTGAAGGCACCGTGACGACCATGCCACAGCGGTCACCACCGCGGTTCAGTCCTGCGCGTGGTCTGCCCTACGAGCGGGACGTGCACCCTACGGCAGAGACCTGGCCGTAGCCAGCCGGGCTGACCAATGCCCGGGCGAGGTGCAGCGCAGCCCCTCCCGGACGCGTGAGCCGGTCAGTGGCAACCAGCCCGCCACGCCTGTGTCGAGGACGGTGGTGCCCGCTCGTGGTGACCGTGCCCCAGGGGCCAAGCGGCCAATAACGTGTGTTGCACGAATTTTAAAGCGTGCCCAACATCTAACCCAGCTAGGTTAAAACTAAACCACCTTGACAAGGCTCAAGAAGGTATATATGGCTACTAGCAGGAGCAACAAACTTAGACAAAGGTGAACTAGAGAGTAGAGTAGAGACGTGCCAACTTGGGACTGCCAACCAATGCTCGAGGTCAAGAGTTAGCTGGCCAACAGCGCGTTCTAGCGAAGTTAGGCAATTTCTAATGCAAGCAACATGACGCCCAACCCAACTACCATCTATGCCACACTCAAGTGCTCACTTTGATGCAACTAACGGTACAAGAACATAAAGCTAGTGTTTAAGAAATTTAGTTAGAATTTTAATGTCAAAACGACATTGTCGTTATTGCCTCAGACTTGGAAAACAAACAAGGGTTAGGTCCTAACTAGCAGTATTTACTCTCTAAAACAAAGTTGCATTCTCCTCTACATAACTTGCTCATCAAATTTTATTAAGCACTATATTCAAATGATATTTTATTTTTATTTATAGACATCCGCTTATCATTTTATGTGCGTTGAAATTTTAAAACCCGCGGAATTTGTTTTGTTAATTTCTTTTAGACCTTAAACGCGTGCTAACTAAGCTGGTAACACCAGGGGTGTTACATCCTTCCCCCCTTAAAAAGGATCTCGTCCCGAGATCCGGAAGAAGAAACAAAAGAGGGAAACGCGATTACATTTTACAGATCTGAGCTTACATGAGAGGTTACACGACTTCAAACGCTAAACCACTCTGGAATCTAGAGATAGCACGGCTAAGAACAAATCTAATACAACTCACAACCTCTCTAGAAATCGACGAAGACGGGGACAGTGGAAGAGCAATAAGAAAACGATTATCCAGAACATGGCGTATGCCCAACAAAGCCAGAAATTGGAGACTGGTACAAAGATCATCACGAACTCTAAAACCTAAACTAACCAGGGATGAACTTGAACTTCTCCAACAGAAACTAGATCCTTTCTTCTCAAGTTACACCATCGCCTCTGACTAGTAACCCTAGATCTGCGAGCAACGGCTGGATCTCATAGCTCAGCCTCCAACCACTTCTTCCCGACTGCTTCCCGAGCTTCTCCTACCTGAGCGCTGACGGAGGAAGTCGATACTATGAACTCTACTCCAGATCTGGGGGTTGAATGGAGGAGGAGCAAGCAAGGTGGCATTATAAAAGCTTGGTGGACGGAGGTGGTGATGCAGTGCACCAGAAGCGGAGGAGATGGGAATCACTGGGGGGGTCACAAGGTGGGGAGGGCGTCGGCCATGGTGCGCTCCCTGTGCGAGCTTGAGTGGGGCAAAGGAGAAAGGAGGGGATGGGGTTCGCTCGACCAGGCGGCGTGCGAGCAACGGGGCCCCAAAGAGAAAGAAAGAGGGGGGGTCCGGTACGGGAACGAGAGCGAAAAAAAATCGAGAGCCGACACGGGTGCCGGGATCAGAGGGGCGTACTGTGCGACAAGACGAGGCGAGTGCGGCACAACGCCGCGGTCGCACGGGAGTGGCACACGCGGTCCCACCACCGACGGCGTCCGCAGGGCACACGGTGACAGCGACCCGGCATGCGTAGCATTGTCAAACCGGTCACAGGAACGACGTCGAGTCGGGCAATTCAACTTCTCTGACCTACGTGCGGGCTAACTTTCCTGTTGTTTTTCTCTTTCTTCTTTTCCTTTCTTCAAAAACCTTGCTACCCCTGTTACTTTGACAGAGCACAATTCCATCAACCCGTTGTGGATTTCCCGTTTGAACACAAGGATATTTTTACCAAGAGAATTTTTATAGCAAGAGCGGTACCGCGGTGTAACTCAGTAAAAGCACTTAGTCAACAACCTCGATACCAGCGCGCGCCGAGCAGCGTCACCATGTGGCAGCTGTTCCACAGGTGGCCCTCGGTTCCATCGCGGCACCATAAGCTATTAACTAAGTAACTATTACCAACTTACTCGTAGTAAAAACAACGGGGTCATAGACCACAGAATCAGAGTAAGGAAAAATTCAGGCAACACGGGTTCCTTTCAAAATAAGGAACAAGTAAGTAAATCCCAAGGCGGATTTAAATCAAGGGAATTCAAGTGTTCTGCTGGGACATCCACAATTAGTGATATAGTGTCCTCTGTTTTCCAATCACGGCCGATCTGCTGTACCTGAATAGCTGTTCCTTTTGTAACCTGCTTGTCGTCGTCTCAAGAACCCTAAGCAAATCGAATGAGGTCTAAGGAAACTCGACGTAACAACACAACGGATAAAGCAATTACTCATTCCCAACAGCCTTACACGGGTGCAACATACAGACATTCACTCTCCCTCACTCAACACAGCACTCGAAACGTACAACCAGGCGGCCTTAACACTACGGATGTGGTACAACGGAAAGATTACAACACTAGGGAACAACGATGAAAAGCACTACTAGCAACGATTACATCTCCCCTAGGACAACTAATCTACTTCGTCGGCCCAAACGGCTTCCTTCCTGGGCTCCTGGGGTTCTTCTGCTGCACTAGGTTGTGGATCTGCTCCTTCTTATGGTGGTGGCTGGGTGAGGGGAAGCAATGACTCTACTTCTGAGGCTTCCGTGGGTGGAGGTGCTGCAAAACCAGTTCTCCTTCTCTCCAACGGATGGACAGGGATCCCCTCCAGGATTAAGGGTTCCTGCCTTTCCGTGGCGAGCGTCCTACGCTTGGCCCTTGTGGCAAGATAGGCGTCCTCCAGCTCCTGGGCATGACGGTCTTGGTCCACCTTAACGGCCTCCGCCATGGCAGCCTCTCGACTCTCAGCGGCTGCTAGATTGGCATGAGCTTCAGCAAGCTGCACTTCGAGCATCCTAGAGAAGATCTCGGCTTCCTCAGCTCGGTGGAGGCACTCCCTCAGCTCCGAGGCCTGCCGGTCATACTGCTCATCCAGGGCAAGCAAGTACGAGGTCAGGTGCACCAAGGTCGGGTTGTCCTCTTGCACATCTGGACCATGCAAAGCCTCCATGCGAGCCCTCCATACCCGCCGATTCTTATCCCAAGGGGGAAAGAACCGCATGGGGGTACGAGCAATGGGCCCTTCAAAGATCTGACAGAGATGTTGCAAGGCTTTGCGGGCCGCAACCTGGTAGGTGTCGCTGAAGCGAAACCCGGTTGCGGTCACATTCCAGGCTTCAGTGACGTCGGAAAACTCCTCACTCTTGCCAATGTAGACGGTGACCTTACACCGCTCAGTGCCACGCTTCATGTACTCACGGCCCTCATACTCGGGACGCTCCCGAACACCGAGTTTTTGCAGGGTGGTATACAGGATTTTGGGAAAACCCTCGGTGTTCAGGCAGTAGCTGCTAACCCAAACTCCTGCCATCCTTGGTGGGTGGTGGGTTGCAAGGGAGGCTTGAGGAGAAGCTTGCTAAAGAGAAAAGGGCTAAGCGAGCTAGAATGCACTGAGTGGTGACACCAAGTGGCTGGGCTTGCCCCCTTAAAAAGGCAGAGCGGCCAGTGGTCCTGGCGCAAATCACCCTCGAGCCATGCACGAGGATCAGTAAAGTAAAATAGCAGTATTTTTACGCACATGAGGTGAGCGGTGTCCGAGGCCATAAAGACTAGTACGGTTGCAGGGCAGAGGTCCGACAAGGGCGCAGAAGGAGTGCCGAAAACGTAAGCCCCGACAGTCGTGAAGCACGAGCGAACACGAAACACGAAGCCACCGTACAATAGTAACTTCGGAACAGGGACGCGTGGTACCTAGAAACAGGGCACCTGCAAGTAGGACTCGCACGATGACTATAGCAAAACAGCGCGTCTGACTTTCGGACCGCACGCTACACACCAGTTAGTTTACCGGACGAAAGCCTACTTAAACTTATTCTGAATACTTAACTATATTAATAGGGCTACTTATATAACTTCGTATGCAAACGCCCTAACTTTTTGCAAAAATGTGTTGTCAAATTTTAATTTAGAAAAGGGTTTTGAAGCTTTATTTCCTCATTTATGCTCCGATACCACCTGTGGCAGAACCGCCTAATTTAATGTCATCCCAAGAGTACTTGTCTTCCATTAGACACTAAGTACCCAAGAGAGAGCACTAAACTCTGCGATTCCGTCGAGCACACCCAACGGGAGAACTCGAAAGTCCACATTTTACCTCAGGATCATAAATGAGAGATAAAGCTTACAACAACTTTACCATTTCTTACATCATTTTTAGTACAACATCAGAGTAATTCACTATTTGCTTATAACAGCAGAATATAAAATATTATTATCAGAGTTCAGCGGAAATGAAATCATTTAATGATGAGTTAAATATTATCACGATGAACATTTATATACAGGAAATGATAACAGGTGGTAAATCTTTCCCTTGTAAAATATTTTTGGTGAGAGTTATAAATCAACTCTACATCCGCAACGTAAAGGAAATCCTCACTGAGCCCACCAAGAGGTTTCCACACACAAATGTCATCTGCAAGAACACCTGTCACCTGCAACAGGGTAGAACAAACCCTGAGTACTCAATTGTACTCCGCAAGACTTATCCGTCAGAAGGAAAGAAAAGACTCCAAGGATATGCAAGGCTATCTGGCTTTTGGGTTATTGCAACTACAGGAAGCATTACTAAAGGTGCATCCTTATATTCAATTTTTATTAGCCGTTATCAGTAGTTTATTAACCAACCATTCTAGGTAAGCACCTGTTCTACTTTCAAGCAAAGGTTGAGCCATCAGAACCATTTTTCCATCTTTCATCTTTCAGTTCTTACTACGGTGCCAGAGTGCAGTCAAGCCGTACCGTCACGTAGAAACGGCGATTCGCGAATCAATGTGCCCAGCTGGGTACCCCAAAAAACACACACCTCGCTCGCACCCCAGGCACGAGTGAGACCAACCTGTTCCACTCCTGTCACGGGTTCCAGGTCCCCGTCCAAACTTGGACTCCAAGCCCCCACCCTTGAGGCGCGGCCTCAAAGTGGTGCTTAGACCTCCACCTATCCCCGCCTCCAATCAGTCGGTCCGAAAAGAGCCGGAGCCCATGACAAGAGAGTAACAAGTCTTTCTAGCCCCCATCCGCTAGTATATGCTCGGGATAATAAATCTGTGACTTGACTGGGGATCCAGTGCAACGAACGGTCCTTAATCGACACAGGCGGGACAAATGCAACCAGAGCCTCGCTCGGATTGCCCAACCAAGTCCATATCCAATTCCAAGTACAGTCCCGCCCGGTCTCCAATTATTATCCACATATATATATCATCCATGTGATAGTAACATGATAATAGTAACAAAAATATATTTGCTATCTCTCGCGAGTGACAGGCAATCACTCGACTTCTACCGGAGTCCTGTAGCATAGCAATCTACACGATCTTGACATACTAGTAAGACTCATGGGATCAGGATATATATGCAAGTGGGTTTCATTCAACTCCTTAAAACTTAGTGCACAAGCATAAATAAAGTGTAGAATAATAGAGGTTATGCACCGGGGCTTGCCTGGGTAAACATATCACCAAAGTTAGCATTCCACCATGACACCACGATCATCAAGGCACCACCCTTTCGGCTACTCCAGAAGACTTCGCGATCCACCATCATTCCTATTGTGATATACGTGGATGCAACGTTGAGACGTAATTAAAAAACAGCAATCGCAACTCTCGTCGTATGACTACGTCTCGCAAGCTAACGAGCTAGCCACCCACTAACTCACTAGGCTTTGCATCCCCGTTGTCGACTAAGATATTATTTCCCAACAACACAAGGTGTTGCTTTATTCACTATATCGATCGAATAGATATTTAAACTAGGGCTCATTAATTATCCTAGCAAACTAATTACTTTGGAGCCACAAAAATTACAGTGGACACCTAGTAATACTAGAAGCTTGTGGTAAAATTTTTAAAGTTGGCACTATCATCATTTGGCCATAAGAATTCCGACAAGTTTATTCTTGAATAAAATGGAGCATCTTATTTTACTTAGAGAACTCCTGAAAACATTATAAAAAAATGTGAACCAAATACACCAACAGTTAGTTTATGATTTTAGGAACCTAACCAAATTTGTTTTACTATTTTTGGACTTCTATACATTTAGATATTAAATTTACAAGCTCCTAGCAACAAAGAAAAAGGAAAACAATTAAAAGATATACTTTTAAGCAATGGGCCGGCGCCCCAATGCTTGGCCCAGCACCCGGATGCGGCCCACGCGGAACGGTTCAGGAGACAGCAGGCCGGCCCAACTGGCCCACAGCGCGCGCGAGGTCGCTCTTCTAGCAGAAGAGCCCCTGAACCAAAAGGAATATTACGCAGAGCCTCAGGTCCCTATTGCACCAGAGACACTTTATGCACGAAACACCCCCAAAACTCTTTTCTTCTCCCTGAGCTGGTCCCGACACCCCCATGCCCGCCGGAGCGGCTCCGACCGGCAACGGGCGGTCATGCCGGCCAACTGGGGCCCACTATGCCCCCGCTAAGCGGTCGACCACCACCTACGACCCAAACGGTGACGCTAGGTGAACACAGGGGGCAGAGCTGCGCACGCACGCGAGCTGTAGCGGCGAGCGGCCATTCACCACGGTGGCGAGGCCGTTCCGGTGAGCTCGGACCCTAATGGGGGGATAGAGATATAGGGGAAGCATAGATAGCTCACCAGGACACTCGCCATGGTGATGGTTGAGGTGGAAGAGTGCTGAGGTGACCCGGCCACGTGCACCCGCGCGGTACGGCGGCGCTCCGAGGCGGCACGGCCGTGCCCGCGCGCCGGCGATGCATGCCCTGGCCAAAAAGGAGTGAGCACCGAGTAGAGGAGGTCTAGACAAGCTCAGAGGTACAAACAATTGAGCTGCCATCAACTCTATGACCTTGCCTCCCTGATCAATCGGTGCGGCGGCGCCCATGGCCGGCGGCGAGGAAAGCTTGAAATTGGTCACCCACGGACCATGGCTGCGATAGAAGAGAATGAGGCATCCGGAGAACTCCCTATTCTACCCACTGGCACGAGCAATTTGGACCAAGACGCGCGGAGCTAGGTGAATTAGGGGAAACAGGAAGTGCGGTGGTGGTAGCGGCATCAAGACGAGCCGGGCGATTAAAAGCGAGGCAAGGCCGACCTGTAGCATCACCTGCCCAAGGCTTGGCGTGGTTGCTGGGACGAAAGACAGTGAAGGCACCGTGACGACCATGCCACAGTGGTCACCACCGCGGTTCAGTCCTGCGCGTGGTCTGCCCTACGAGCGGGACGTGCACCCTACGGCAGAGACCTGGCCGTAGCCAGCCGGGCTGACCAATGCCCGGGCAAGGTGCAGCGCAGCCCCTCCCGGACGCGTGAGCCGGTCAGTGGCAACCAGCCCGCCACGCCTGTGTCGAGGACGGTGGTGCCCGCTCGTGGTGACCGTGCCCCAGGGGCCAAGCGGCCAAAAACGTGTGTTGCACGAATTTTAAAGCGTGCCCAACATCTAACCCAGCTAGGTTAAAACTAAACCACCTTGACAAGGCTCAAGAAGGTATATATGGCTACTAGCAGGAGCAACAAACTTAGACAAAGGTGAACTAGAGAGTAGAGTAGAGACGTGCCAACTTGGGACTGCCAACCAATGCTCGAGGTCAAGAGTTAGCTGGCCAACAGCGCGTTCTAGCGAAGTTAGGCAATTTCTAATGCAAGCAACATGACGCCCAACCCAACTACCATCTATGCCACACTCAAGTGCTCACTTTGATGCAACTAACGGTACAAGAACATAAAGCTAGTGTTTAAGAAATTTAGTTAGAATTTTAATGTCAAAACGACATTGTCGTTATTGCCTCGGACTTGGAAAACAAACAAGGGTTAGGTCCTAACTAGCAGTATTTACTCTCTAAAACAAAGTTGCATTCTCCTCTACATAACTTGCTCATCAAATTTTATTAAGCACTATATTCAAATGATATTTTATTTTTATTTATAGACATCCGCTTATCATTTTATGTGCGTTGAAATTTTAAAACCCGCGGAATTTGTTTTGTTAATTTCTTTTAGACCTTAAACGCGTGCTAACTAAGCTGGTAACACCAGGGGTGTTGCAGTCCGGCTGCGCCCGTGGGCTGCAACTTGCCATGTTTGTGGTCGTGGCCCGCGAGCGAGCCTGGCTCCCCAGAGCCAAAAACACCCTCTCCGCCTGGCCCTCTGGAAACGACCAAAACCCTTGTTTCTTTGGAGCCGAACTCGTGGCGGTGCACACGGGCGATTTTGGGCGGCGGCGGGGTGGCTCACGCGGGCTCTGGCAGGAAGGGGAAACTTCTTCGTGCACGTCCCCGCTCCCCGCTCCCGCTCTGGCCGCCGCGCGCGAAGCGAAATGGTGGCGATTTCGCCGACCTTTATATACGGGTTTCCACTCTCCACTCTCTCCTTCTTCCACTCGATGCTTGCTCTTCCACCTCCCTCGTGAATGACCGGCGGTGAGTGGTGGTGTGTGGCGGCGGCGGCGACCTCCGGCTGGTTGTGGGTTCGGTCATCGGCACCGAGGTTCTTCGCCGCGTCCCCGCTCCGGCCGCTACTGGGACTCCGTGGCGGCGGTGTTCCTCTTCTTCTCCGTCCGCATCTGCTTCGTCTTCTTCCCAATCTGCATCCTCTACTTTCAGATCTGCCTCCTCTCCGTTGTTTGGACCCTGAGCCAAGGTGAAATTGACCCCCAATCTTCTTTTTTGTGGTGCTTCTTGAAGTTCTTAGGGTTTCTTGTTCGTTGATGTTCATGATCTGTTAGGGTTTCATACTTGTTTATAACTGCTTCATGCTCCTGTTAGGGTTACTTGTACCTTGCTATTCTTAATCTATTGGGATCGTGATCTGTTAGGGTTGTTGATCTGTTTCAGATTAGGATTCTACCTTGCTGTTCATAACTATTTGATGCAGTTGTTAGTGTTACTTGTACCTTATTGTTCTTGATCTGTTAGGGACTGATTACTATTGCTCTGAGTTTTTTGCTCCATCATTGGTCGATGATGTTGTCCAAATTTAGCACTGGGAGGCATCACATACAAGATGCAGCCGTGCTTTTGTTTATATGCATTCATTTCACATTCATGTTGATGCCTAGCAGGGTACATTAAGCCGAAATCATGTTACATTTTTACATGCTTGTAGATGGATCTGTCTTTGAGCCGTGACATGCTGTGTAGGAAGGCAGCTGTCTTGACTGTTGTTATGGTTTCCTTTGTATCCACTAGGTGTAAGGTCCAAATAGCTAGAGGGGGGGTGAATAGCCAATTTAAAAATCTACAAGCTTCACTAAATAACCACGTTAGTATAAAAAATGGCTAAGCTAATTCTAGCACTAGCTCAACTACACTATGCAAGCCACCTATACAATACTAGCGAAGCAAGGCTATGATCTCTAATACACACCAACAAGACTAAGTCACTAAGCTACTTACTCCTAAGGATAAAGGTTACACTAGGACTAGTACAAGAAAGTAGAGAGCAAGTGACTTGAATGTTATACCAACGATGTAGAGAAGTAATGCGCTCGAAGAATCAATCACAATGATCAACCACAAGAGAAATCCTCGGCAAAGAGATGACACAAGATTTTTACCGAGGTTCACTTGCTTCCCGGCAAGCTACTCCTCGTTGTGGCGATGCACCCACTTGTCGGTTCGCGAGCTAATCGACTATCAAGAGTCGAGCCCTCGGCGGGCGCCGCACAACCGCACACAAGATGGGGATCCTCCAAGCCACGAGCTTCACTAGAGTATCCAATTTGTGAACTCCCGCAGGGAAGGATCAAGAACCCTTACAACACTTGGTGAGGGCTCCAACAATCTCCAATTACGAGCTCAATCACCTCCGCTGCTCCAAGCCGTCTACCGTGTCGGGAAACACGGAAGAGTAACAAGAAATCTGCAGCAACTCGAAGATCAAGTGCCTCTAGAATGCAACTCTCAAGCAATGCACTTGAATCTCACTCAATCTCACTCAAGATGTGCAACCAAGCAAAGAGATGAGTGGAGGGGTTGTTATCTAGCTCAAAGGATGTCTCTAGATCTCAAAATGTGCAAGGGTTACCCTCAAACCCCGGACACCCTCTATTTATAGCGAAGGGGTACGCAGCTAGCCGTTACGGACGACACAGTTGAAATCGCGCTGACCGGACGCTCCGGTCAGGGTGACCGGACGTGTCCGGTCACTACAGGACAAGCGAAAACAGTGCGCGTCAGAACTAGCCGTTGCCGTGACCGGACGCACTCAACCGTTTGTCCGGACGCGACAGTGCCAGCGTCCGGTCGCGTTCCAGTAAGCTCCCGTCGAGACCGGACGCGTCTGATCGCACGTGACCGGACGCACCGCGCGTCCGATCAGCACTCCGCTGCACTCTGCTCCTCTGGACGCCTGACCGGACGCTCCGGTTCCGTGAGGGACGGGACGCGCCGGTCGCGCACGCTTCTTCTGCGCACAGGTGAACTGACCGGACGCGCTGGTCAGGCCAGACCAGCGTCCGGTCAGAAACCCTAGCAAGCAGCACCGAGTAGAGCTGACCGGACGCGTCCGGTCAAACCGGGACCGCGTCCGGTGCAGCGTCCGATCGCCGTTTTTCAGTGAAAAACAATTTGGACTTTCGCCACCTTTTCTCGCCTCCGGCGCAATAGAAAATAGGCATTTCATTTCCTCGAAAACCCCAAACCCCTTACTACCGCTCAAACACCACCGCCTTCGCAAATGTGCTAACACCACCAAGTGTACACCACCATATGCATGTGTGTTAGCATTTCTCAAACATTTTTCAAGGCGTTATGTTAGCTCTCAACTAGATCCTAATGCATATGCTCAAGACAATGATCTAGTGGCACTTGATTCCCGAGCTAACCGTGATTGCCCCTCTTGATAGTCGGCTATGTATCCTAAATCCGGTCAATCACTTCTCTACTCATCTTAGACCGGCAAAAGGAAAACCCTATGGTTATACCTTTGCCTTGCGCTCTTAGATCCTTCTCTTCCACTTGATCATCATGTTCATCATATTATGTGCGTCTCCACCATGATCTTGCTCATCATTTCATGCACCAAATCATGTGGTCTTGTGGCCATCTCTCCATGCCATTTCCACCTCCATCACATGTTGCTTATGCCTAGCTTAATCACACTTGATACAATAGCATTAGCAATTTGGTGTCATTAATTACCAAAACCAAACTTGGGCTTTCACTAGGTTGAAAAGGAAAATCCCTAAACCTGAAACCCCACTGCCTGACCCTATAGCACTGGCCCTGATTAGGGATGAAAATGAACAACACAGAAGAGAACACTAAGAATGATATACAACTCCACTGATTCAGAGTGTATTTCTATGATTAGGATGAAGAAAGCTGCTTTTTTGAGTTAGCGAGAACTTTTAGAGAGAGGAGTGTTGTCACTAATAGGGAGGAGGTGTCAGTAGAAGAGCAAGTTGCCATGTTTTTACATGTTGTATGGCACAACCAAAGATTTAGGGTTGTCCACCAGTCCTTTAGGAGGTCCATCTAAACTGTCCACAAGCACTTCCATCAGGTGTTGTATGTTGTGGGTGAGCTAAGGAATGAAATGATAAAGCCAGCTAGCACTACCACTCACCCAAAGATTCTTGGAAGCCATAGGTGGAATCCATATTTTAAGGTAATTGTATACCTTGGGTTCATTAGTTACATTAGACCTGTTGCAATGACTGAACTATGCTTTTTAGGATGTCATTGGCTTTATAGATGGCACTCATTTTCTAGCAAGGGTTCCTAGGCGCATGCAACAAGCTTTCAGGGGTAGAAAAAAGGATCCCACCCAAAATGTGATGGTAGCTGTGAATTGTGATCTAAAATTCACTTATGTCCTGGCTGGCTAGGAGGGCTCTGCCCATGATGCAACTGTGTTTGGCAGATGCTGTAGCTAGGGAAGATGGCTTGAGTTTGCCAGAAGGTAATTGCACACCAACACTAATTACATATTTCATGGCCTATTAACACACACTCTCATAATAGATGTGTTGTGTAGGTAAAATGTTCTTGGTAGATGCTAGGTATGCATGCAAAAATGGTTTTCTACCTCCCTACAGGGGGTTAGGTACCATTTGTCTGAGTATGGCCCAAGAAACAGGCCCACCAATGCAAGGGAGCTCTACAACCTTAGGCACTCATCACTTAGAGTGATTGTGGAGAGGGCTATAGGTGCACTGAAGGGCAGGTTTAGGATCTTGGACAACAAACCCTTCCACAAAGTATAGGACACAAGTGAAGCTTGTAGTTGCCTGTGCCATTTTGCACAACTGGATCCTAGGTTTTGCCATTGATGAAGTAGTGCCTGATGAGGAAGGTTTCACTGCTTCTGCTGATCCAACCAACCTACCCCCAGCCCATCTGGACCAAGACTCTGTTGACATGGCTGAAATAAGGGATGCCATTTGCAATGCTATGTGGGAAGGGAGGGGAACAAACACTATTTGATGTAGTATGTTCTTGATTTTAGTTTCTGTACCCTGCTATGGAACTCATGTGTGTGTCATGGTGATGTAATAATTTGGTAGACAAAGTTGAGACCAATTTTATGCTTCATTCATTCTGTTGTTAATCTTACTGTCAGTCTGTTCTTGAATCGTTCTGTTCTTCATGAGCTGTCAGTCTGTTGTTCATTCATGCAACTGTTAATATTGCTGTCAGTCTGTTCTTGAATCATTTTGTTCTTCATGATCTGTCAGCCTATTGTTTATTCATGCAACTGTTAATATTGTTGTCAGTCTGTTCTTGATTCATTCTGTTGTTGATTTCATTACATGCCAGCCCTAGGATAGATTCAGGTGCATTTGAGGGTGGGTTTGTTGGTGGTACTTCAGTGATGGAGCAGCTCATCAGTGGTGGTTCCACCCCTGTTGTAGCTAGTGCTGGTGCTGGTGCTAGTGCCCCTGTTGCAGCTGGTGCTGGTGCTGCTCCAGGTGCAGCAAACCCTGATGATGTTGCTGCTCCTATGGATGGGAATGGGGCTGTGAGGGCAATGAGGTGGACCAACACCACATCTGGCTTTGTGCTAAGGAGGATGGCTGCCCTTGTTAGTGATGGTAGCAGGCCTGACAAGGTTTTCAAGGACAAAGATGTAAATTCTGTGGCCAAAGCCCTCAATCTGTTCTGTGGGGAGGTTGTTAGCCCAACTCAAGTGTACAACCACTTGAGGAAGTGGAAGCAGAAATGGGCTAAGGTGAGCAAGCGAAAGGACCTTAGTGGTGCTCTTTGGGATGACCAAGCTCATGCTATCATGCTTGAGCAAGAGCACTACCTTGGCCACTGCTAGGTAGCAATTTGATCTCTTGTCTTTGCCTTGACTACCTACATCTGTCTTTCTTAAACTACATTTGCCCAACCCTGCAGGACCATCCTAAAGATGCAAAGTTTCTTAACTGCCCTATTAGGTTCTACACTGAGAAAGAGGCTATCTTTGCTAATGCCATGGCCACAGGCAAGTTTGCACTTGGGTTTGGTGAAGCCTTAGGGCAGAACCAGGCTAACAGTGTTGTTGTTAAGGTTGATGGTCCTCCTTTGACCCACACCATAGTTCCTAGTGAACAGGGAGGGGATAGCAAGGCCACTGAACTACTTCCTACCTCCTCAGCTGCTGGCCCAAAGAGGAAGAGAGAGAACTTCTCTGAGGAGGAGATGCTCATGTTGACTAACATGTCAGATGTTGTGAACAATGTGGCCAATGCTCTTAGGGAGACTAGACCTGCCCATGTTGATGCCAATCTGTACCTTATTGTGATGGAGATGCCTGGCTTCAGTGAGGAGGCACTTATTGTTGCCTACACCTTCCTCCTAGACAACAAGGCCTAAGGCAGGGACTTTGTGAACATGAGTGATGCCCACAGGGCCCTTTGGCTTAGAATCTTCCTAGCCAAAAACTACTATGTGTAGTTCCACTACACATGATGGGCTAGAAGCCTAGGAGGGGGTTGACTGTTGAAAGCCCAAGTTTGGTTTTGGTAATTAATGACACCAAGTTGCTAATGTCATTGTGTCAAGTGAATTGAGTAAGGCATAGCAACACATGTGATGAAGGAGCAAGGAGCATGATGGTGCATGGACATGAAGTGACAATCATGGTGGAGAACTGGAGATGCACATGAAATGAAGATCATGGTGATCAAGCATGAGGAAATGGACATGGAACAAAGTGCTCAAGACAAAGGTATCATGTAGGGATTTTCATTTTGCATCCAAGACACCATAGAGGGTGTGGATAACATAGGATACATAGCCATACTATGAAGAGAGGAAATGGTGTATCAATTCTAGTCCTGCATGTGCCTCTAGGTGACATCTCATTGAGCATATGCAATTGGATAGAGCGCATTCTCTTCGCCCTACGTGCTTAACTTGAAAATGAGCTAAAACTTATGCTAAAGTGATACACATACTTGGTCTAGCTCATATGTGAAAGGGGCAAACAAGTGGAGCAACAAAATCTCGAAAATCGCCTGAGATTCACGCGACAGACGCTGGTACTAGGGGCGACGGACGCTGGCCCTGGCGTTTGTCGGCTTACCCTAGCTTGACCAGCTGCAGTGGAGGCGACAAATGCGGGGGTGTCTGAGCGACGGACGCTAGGCGTCAGCGTCCGTCGGCCTCGTCTGGAGCTGCTTCACGGGCTCTGTGCAATAGACGCTAGGCAGAGTCCGTCGGTGTCATGACGGACGCATCAGTCGACCTGAAGACTACTCCGAGACCTCTCTAGAGTGTGTCTGACGACCGACGGACACTGGAACACAAAAGCAACAGACGCGTCCGACGGAGCAAAATCGATCGTTGAGAATTCAAAGCTTGAGGACAAGTGGCGCGATCGTGTGCGACAAACACAGGCACGGTGTCTGTCGGTGGTGCGACAGACGCGTCTGTCGCCCACGCAGAGTGCCCAACGGCTCTTTTCGAAGGGGTGCATCTATATATACGTGTTGGTCTGCTCAGAGATAGATACTTGGCACTTTGACATACTTGTGAGCATCTTTGAGCTAGGCCAACTCCCTCACACTTCTCCCCACTCATCTCCTTGCATTCGATTGCGATTCTTGAGTGAGATTGAGTGATTCAAGTGCATTGATCATTGTTTTGCATTTAGAGGCACTTGAGGGATTGATTTGCTACGGGATTTCTTGTTACTCTTGGGTGTTTCCCAACACCCTAGATGGCTTGGAGCAACGATGGTGTTGAGCTCGTGATTGGAGATTGTTTCGAGCCTCACCAAACGATTGTGAGGGGTTCTTGAGCCTTCTCCGCAGGAGTTCGCGAATTGGCTACTCTTGTGGAGCTCGTGGCTTGGAGGATCCCCATCTTGTGAGTGGATGCGCGACACCCGCTGAGGGTTCAACTCTTGATAGTTGATTAGCTCGCGATCCATCATGTGGGTGCATCACCACAATGAGGAGTAGCTTGCCGGGAAGCAAGTGAACCTCGGTAAAAAATTTTGTGTCATCTTATTGCCGAGGATTTCATTTGTGTATGTGATCATGTTGATTGATTGGTACATTGGACATATCTCTTCTCATCAATGTTGGTATATCTATTCAAGCTCACTCCTTTACTTATTGTTCTTTGTCTTGTTTAGCTTGAGTAGAATAACTTATCTCTTAGGAGTAATTAGCCTAGTAACTTAGTTTGTTGGTGTGAGTTAAAGATCATAGTCTTGTTGTTTACTAGAATTGTGTAGGCAGCTTGCATAGATTGTTTGTGCTAGTGCTAGAAGAGTTTCGCCATCTTATTTACTAACTTGTTATTTAGTAAAGCTTGTAGAAAATTTAAATAGGTTATTCACTCTCCCTCTAGCCATTTAGATCCTACAACTGTAGAGATGTATAGTTCCTCCACCCCCTCACCCATTCTCTCTTCTTTTGACAATAAGAGCTTTTGTGCAGTCGCTTGTTCTTTTGACACCTAACCTTGATGGTGTAGTTTGCCTAGGAGGATGGCTAACAATAGGCAAGGGTTTAGGAACATTTGAGCCCTTGGCTGTTGGGTTGAACTTGGTATTGTAATAAACTTATTTGTAGCCTCTGTTGGCTATTTTTTATTTGATAACTATTTGCCTATTTGTGTTATTTATGCCCTGGTGGTAACTGTAGGATTTAAAGGCCTATGATGCATAAAACAAACATGAGGTGGCTACCTTATTCTTGTTTTAATGGTTTTGTTGTTGTGCTTTGTTCTTTATTTGCCTATCCTTCCATTTTACACTTGTGCTCAGTTGTACTCCATAGCAACAACATCCTCTTGTGATGGTTGATGGTAGTGAGTGCAACTGATCAAAAGGTCTGTATGGCAGTGAGTGCAACTGTTGTTTATTTGCTTCTTTATTTGGTTCTTACAATTCTTATAGCCACCAATGACTAAACAAGAAAAAAAAACCACCAAACTACTAAGCTGAGGTTAATTTTTTTTTATCAAGTAGCCGATGATGTTCACCATCATTCAAACCGAATGGTCGACTGAGGCATGTCATTCAAACCACTTATATGTTCTATATTTGGTTGGTTTCAGAGAATGCCTCCTTACTATGTGGTCTTTGAAGAGAAGAAACCTGTGATTTATTTTATATGGTATGAGTGTGCTAAGCAGGTGCTTAGGAAAGAAGGGGCTATCTATCAAAAGTACAACAACTATGATGATGCTCTTAGAGATTTCAATGTAAGGGTACCTCAAGAACTCTTGTTGTTACTAATTGATACCCCTCATGGGGATGCATCAACATCCCATGAACTAGTGACAGCTCAAGGTTCTGAAACCTATCCTTATTCACCTGGGCTGCAAAGCTGTTGCAAAAATGTTGTTATCTTGATCTTGTTTATGGTTGTAGTTGGTCTATCACTCAAGCTGTTCATGTGCCACAGCTGTTGTTTTAATTAGGTCAATGATGACACAATGGGATGACTGCATTAGCTGGCTACATGCCACTTTGATTCATGTACTCTCTTTTCTGTTAACTTGTTGCCCTTCTCTGCTTGCCAAACTACTTAATTCTACTACTGTTCTTAATTTGCTTCTTTGATTATGCAATGTAGCCGACAACGTATGTGTTGATTAAATAGAATTAGTCTGAGGCCTATGTGTATATTTTCATTCAAAGTGTTTGTTTCTCTATTGGTCATGCTGTTCTTCCTTCTCTTTGGCCAGGCCGAGCACAGCAGCTGGCAAACATAATCTGTGCTCGGCAGTTGGTGACGGTTGGTGTTTGAGTCTGACTGAGTATTAGGTCATAAATATCAGCTCGCCTGGGCTGGGCTGAATCGGTACAGGTACGTAATGAAGCTGCGTTGCAGCAGTTGGGCCAGGCCTGCCCACGCCTCGTCCGTTTGGGCTGGCCAGGCCGTGCTGGTACAGGTGCGCAAACGCGCCCTAAACACCCCCTTACTTCGTGGCCTGAGTCCTCGGGACCGGAGCTCTCGCTACCGGCAACCGGCTGGCGGCCGCTTCCTCCGTTCCTCTCCGGCGACTGGGTCGAGTCCTCTTCCCGGAGGAATCATGATCGTCTGCGTCGCCGTCGTCGGCCACCAGGTCAGGACCTTCACCGTCCCACTCGACCCTCGCGTCCGATCGTGCAGATCTGGCCTGATGCGATCTCGTCCTGCGCGCTGCTGAAATTATTGATTAAGAACTTCGCTTTTGCGTTTCCGTCGGTGCTGCAGAACAATCCGCTGTACCTGCAGAGCTTCACGGAGGCGGACGACGCCCTCAAGCTCCACCACATCGTCCACTGCTCCCTCGACGTCATCGACGAGCGAGGTAGCTAAGCGTCTCTCACCCGCGTGCGCCCCCCGTCGAGGCATCGTGATCCAGATCTAGATGGCCTTCTTTTTAGCGGGCTGTGAAGCTGGGAGTTCTAGTTAGTTTCTATCTGTTGAAATTTTCAGTGTGTTTGTTGCATGCTGTAGATTGTAGTAATTTGTGGAGAAGATCATGTTCGTTAAATCGCGTGCTTGTTGCTCTGGAGTTACTAATTCAAAACTGAAATTAGAAGTGGCATCACCAGTTTCAGGTTAGAGGAATCAAAATCTACTCTTCCAGTTATTTAGGGCCTGCCATTTGCCTGCCAGGCCTCCAACCAAACTGGCCCTTAGTTACGGGAGTGAGCATTAGAACTTGACAATCGATCCAACTTGTACTAAAGGGGGGCAAACTTAAATCATGTGGCATATGCGGACAAAAGCATGCACTTACCATTTTGCAGACCTGCTTTGTGAGGACTTGGACATGCATAGAAGCTTAGTGGTTCTAGATGATTGTAATGGACAAATGCAGTGGTTGATTCCATCTTATCAGACTAGTTTTAACTCAGTGATTCCTTGCATATAGAAATATCAATCTCCTTTTTCTCAGTGCTGTTCGGCTATCGTATTTTGTTTGAGACGCATTATGTTGTTTTCTTATTTGCCTCGACATTCGTTCTGTTGACAGTGAACAATCCTAAAAGGAGTGCGCCTACGTTGAACGAGACATTTTTGGGTCTTCTGTACCCAACTGAGAACTACAAAGTGTAAGTTTATTCCAGGTTTTAGTTATTTGCTTAATTTGCCTGATGGCATCTGCCTCCATTAGTTACTGAAGTTTAAAAAATCTATTGTTTATGTTTTCATAAATTCTTATACTTGGATTATTCACAAAGAAGTTAAAATAATGAATATCAACTAAATATTTATATGTGTTCCCTTGTCGCCAACTAAAAATTCCTGCTGATGGCACTGACATTCTTGATCTGGCTGCCAATTGCTAGGAAATCGATTAATTATTATGATATATTGTGTGCAGGTACGGCTATTTGACAAACACAAAGGTCAAATTTATCATGGTCACAACTGATCTTGATGTCAAAGATGCAGATGCCCGAAATGTAAGCTCCTCAGTGGTTTAACTGTACCATTTTTTAATGAAACATGTTAATATATGTATCGAACATGTATACAACATATATTATACTAGAAGCATACCCGCACGTTGCTGCTGGAATTGCGGATGAATTAAAATGAAATCAAACTAAATTACTTATATGAAAGAATATACTTATAAATTAATGGTAGTGGATGGCGTGGCATACTAAAGAAAACAATTAAATGCATGTGATAGTGGATTGCTGAGGTGGACTGCTTGTATGTCGAGATAGAATGGCTAGTGGGGTTTAGGATTATAAGATATATAGATATAGATATATAGATATAGATATAAATCAAGTGTTCCCTGAGAAGTTCTAGACGAACCGTTTCTTCTTTCTGAGGATGCACTGAAGCAAAATTGTGTAACCATTTTTATTTTACATGAGGTTTGATGCTCATGCTTGATCTTCTATGTGTGCAAAAGAATACCAGTTAATGTTCATTTCTGTTTTCTCAGTTTTTCAGGAAGTTCCATGCTGCATATGTAGATGCCGTCTCAAACCCATTCCATGTCCCAGGGAAGAAGATCGCTTCAAGAAGCTTTGGTGCAAGAGTAAGCACCATCGTGAAATCCTTCGGTTCAGGGACAACCAATTGATCGAATGCCACTTTTGTCAGACTTCCTGTAATCAAACATGTGTTCTCCCTGTTTGACAAAATTACTCCCCACTGTGTACTGTTTGTATGTTGAACGAGATGGTTTGGTACTGATTGCTGAACAAAGAAAGATAGTGGTTCATTCATTCAAAGATTGTGCCTTTTCCTGTTCAGTACACCTGACCACCCATCATGTGATGTTACTTTGCATGGTCTGCCTGTTGCAGTCACAGCTCACAACCTGTCTACTAGTCTTTAGCTAGCAGAAGTAAAGAGGTGTTTAGATTCGGAATTATTCTTTGCATAGTGAGAATTTTTAAATATCAGGGTTTGAGTAGATAGTTGGATTATAAAATGAGATCTAAAATACAAGTGTGTCAATCTCATTTTTAATTTTCTGATCTTATTCTCATTTTTCTCAAGAGACCCAAACAGGGCCTCAAAGCTCTTTTCGGAGCATGGGCCGCTACGGGTGAGTTTCAGTGCAAGTTCATCGAATGGCTTGCTAGAATGAGTTCTGCCGAGTTTCTCTGCATACGCGTGTACAGAGTGCAGTTCGATATTTGATATGGAGGCTTTTCATCAGGTAGATAGAGCCAACAGGAATTTCCATGCAAGTAGAACCTTCTATAATCTTGGACCAACAGACCATGGGCCGCTATTTTCTCTGATGCTAAAAGAGTTCGGTTAGTTCGGGTTAGACTTGACTTGATCCTCGTCTGAATGTCTGATCAGTCAGTCAACTGTTGCATGCCCAGGCAACAAGAAGAGAACTACACTTCCACAGCACAATGTTTTTGTTCAAGATCAGGCCGGCCTTGCACATGGAGAGATATAGGGAGCAGAAGAAAGACTTGCACATGGTCTTTATTGACCTTGAGAAGGCATATGACAAAGTACCGAGAAATGTCATGTGGTGGGCCTTGGAAAAGCACAAAGTCCCAACTAAGTACGTTACCCTCATCAAGGATATGTACAGGGATGTGGTGACGTTTGTTCGAACATGTGATAGCGACACCAGTGACTTTCCAATTAAAATAGGACTGCATCAGGGGTCAGCTTTGAGCCCTTATTTATTTGCTTTGGTGATGGATAAGGTCACAAGGGACATACAAGGTGGTATCCCTTGGTGTATGCTCTTTGCTGATGATGTGGTGCTAGTTGACGACAGTAGGGCAGGGGTTAATAGGAAGTTAGAACTATGGAGGCACACGTTAGAGTCGAAAGGGTTCAGACTTAGTAGGACTAAGACCGAGTACATGAGGTGCGATTTTAGCGCGACTAGGCATGAGGAGGGAGACGTTAGCCTCGATGGGCAAGTGGTGGCCAGGAAGGATACTTTTCGGTATTTAGGGTCGATGCTACAAAAGGACGGAGACATTGATGAAGATGTTAGGCATAGAATTTCAGCCGGCTGGTTGAAATGGCGTCAAGCTTCTGGCGTCCTCTGTGACAAAAGGGTGCCTCAGAAGCTGAAAGGTAAGTTCTATAGGACGGCGATTCGTCCGGCTATGTTATACAGTGCTGAGTGTTGGCCTATAAAAAGGCGACATGTCCAGCAATTGAGTGTAGCAGAGATGCGTATGTTGCGTTGGTGTTGTGGGCACACAAGGAGGGATAGAGTCCGGAACGACGATATTCGGGATAGGGTTGGGGTGGCACCAATTGAGGAGAAACTGATTCAACATTGGTTGAGATGGTTTGGACATGTCCAACGGAGGCCTCCTGAGGCGCCGGTGCGTAGTGGAGTTCTAAAGCGGGCCGATAATGTAAAGAGCAGTAGAAGTCGACCTAAACTAACTTGAGACGAGTCCGTTAAGAGAGATCTTAAGGAGTGGAATATCTCTAAGGATTTAGCTATGGATAGGAGCGCTTGGAGATTGGCAATCAACGTGCCGAAACCGTGACCTCTTTTGTCTCCCTTTATGTCTTTTTTGTGTTTCCCTGTTTCTCGTCTCTTTTGGGTTTCATCTCTAGCCTACCCCAACTTGCTTGGGATAAAAGGCTATGTTGTTGTTGTTGTTGTTGTTGTTGTTGTTATCAGGCCGGCCTTTGCCGTTCACAAATCATAAACACAGGGGCGTAGTAAGGTGACCCCTCACTCATGACAATTGTGGGTTGTGGCCAGGTAATTTGTGGGTGGTCACATACATGCTTTGCTTAATGCAGAGAGGAGGAACCTAAGATGGGGTGGGATCCATCCATATAGACTTGGCAATTCTACCATATATAACTTCACTGGCCAGGCAAATAATTCAGCACTTTTTAATAAATAGAAGTCATTCTTAGTTAAACTGTTAAGGCCGTGTTTTGCTAGCTTTATAAAAGATGTGTTATAATTAATCAGAGTTCTGAAATAAAAACATAACACATAGACCAGAATAGTTAAAGTGCACCAGAAAGAAATCAATATGCTCAATCACATGATGAGAAGACGATAGGCTACAAACCTTTCATCAGTGTAGCTGCATGAAAATATAATGATCATCTTGTTCTTCACTAGGTGTACGCACAAAACATTATAACTCTTATTTGTTACCATTTATGCTTCAGTTTGCTGATTAATCCCAAAACTACATGGAGGACCTTGTTTGCCTCTCATGAGTTTAGTTCCTATTTGTTATCTCTTGGTCTCTATTTACATCTATTTAGGCACACATTTAAAACCAAGATACTCACCTTATCAAGGTAGGAGTATATTACAACCACAAATAGCTGCTTTCTCTGAACATCTTATAGACCTAGCATATCACTACAGCAATATCACCAACCTAATTATCTCTTCTGATCTTCGATAGCTATTTAGCATGTTTACACCAAAAAAAAAACTACATGCCTACAGTGCATTACATATGCACCGCGGCAGTGATAACATGTGTGAGCCTAGGTGTTTTTACATATGAAGCTTCATATTCCAATTTCAATATTTTTATAATGAACATATAACTAAATTAGTTTTGCCAACCCATTGTTCTTCAGAGTTTAGAAACAAATCAATTCTCTCAATCCTATGATGAGAGAAGATGATAGGATAGCATCAATATACAACATTTCATCACAGCAAGTACATGAAAATATAATGGACATCTTGTCCATCTTCACTAGTATGTGCGTGAAGCATCTAAACTCTCTAGAATTGTTCACCAACTATACTTCAGCATAGTTTCTAATCAACACACCCTCCTCTCCTCCCAATTATGGTGAATAAAAAGACATGAGAACCAAAGTAAATTGGTTGCCTAAATTAAATCAAAATGAAAATTGAACCCCTACGAATGCTTATATAGGCAAAAACCATCAAAGATGCAAAAACTAACCGTGTGGTTGGGTTCTACTACAACCACCAAAAAATCTATGCACATGGAAAATTCTATATCTCTCTATGACCATTTCTGATTAACATGTATGGCAACAACAATTTCTTAAAATCAAGATGAATCCGTGCTTGCTAGAAATCCAACTAGTGAAGCACAATTCCTAGCATGAGTCATGGAAAACAAAGCCACAATGTTGATTTAATCCACTACCCAAGCGCGTCCCGGCAAAATATGAGGCCCAGTCCGAAACAATAAGTGGAGGCTTAATATCTAGTGCCAAAACAAGAAAATGATGACAAACATCAATATATTACTTATATTGCTAAGTACAACAGTGTAGACCAAGGATTATACCTGTTGTATAACCATCATTTGAAAAGCGATATTCTTTTAGCATTTTTTGAAATGAAATCTTCAATGATATATTCATAATCAATCTTCTCCAACATGCCACTCTTAAGTGCTATTAACGCCAATACATTAAGTCTTTCTTGTACTCCAGCAGGCCACGTTTATGGGCCAAAGAAGACAGTTGTGGTTGATTTGCTAATTAAAACAAAGCCCAAAACTACTGTATATAATTAGGATACTTAGTAAATCTTGGGACCCATGATTTTTGGGGGCCCTGTTCAGTCGCACAGCCCGCATGGGCCCAGGGACGCCCCTGCCACTACCTCACCCCTCCCCTGATCAATGAATGCTTCCGCGTGCACATTGGAATAGGTAACTAATGATATTCATGCGCACCGCTTCGACACGAACACATCACAAACTTGGTCTAATCATCCATGGAGCAAGTAATCAGTTAGTAATGCCCACATAGATCATCATTCACATCTCATAGAGGCACGAAGCATTAACAAGACCCTGATTCCAAACCTAGAGCATCAAAACTAAGAGTGATCAGGGCCAGCAACACAAGAACTACTACAACCTATATATTAATATAATCAGAAAGCAATTACTGAAACAAAAGAAAGCAATTCCATTGGTCTATTGCAAAGGGAAAGTTTCTACACCTTACTAGGATCCAGAGTATGACTCTGCTAGTTAGAGAGGACGGTAAGAACAAGCACAAACTGTTGAAACTCCAGTCTACCCCCTAGGGATAAGGGGTAATTACAAGCAAACACCTCTCCTCTCTCCTCCCCACTCTACCTTGTATATTCCTTCTTGTTCCTGGGGTTGTACCTCACGAATCAATCAATTGTGCAATAGATCTCGGCGATCGAGCGATAGTGCTTTCGCTTCCTCTGGCTTCCTAACACCTCTTGCTTGTCATCTTCCTCATCTCCGTCACCACCGGCACCGGGGTTGCGGGGCAAGACCAGCTCACGCGCTGGGGGTTGGGCGTTCGCCGAATGCGCGGATGAGGATCCCAAGGCAACGGAGGCCTCAGACGCGTCGTGCTCGCCTGTGGATGTGATGCTCTCGCTCAGTCCTGCGAGGACCTCCGCCATGGCGATCTCATACGGCGTGAAGCTCTCAAGCACTGGTGGCTGGAGCGAGGTGGCTGTTCCTTGGGACATCGCAGCGTTCGCCGGTTGCTGCTCCTGTTGCTATAGGGTTTTCATGAACGATTTGTCTGGGTTGGAGGGATGGCGTGGAAGTGTGTTGGCTATTTCTGCCTACCTCACCGGACGCACTTCTGTGTTGTCTCTTTGGCTCTAACCTCTCAAATAATTTCCCTTTTCTTTTCCCCTACTACCTTTTAAGAGTATGGTGATGTGGTGTGGGCACGTGGCTTGTGCATTTCCTTTTATTTAATACTCTAGCTCGCCTGGATCCAAACCGGTCCGGTCTGAGTCCAACCACATAACATGGCTAATGTGTCAAGGAAAACAACTTACTGGTTTACCGCGGTGGTCGCTAGCTAGTAGAATTGTTTTAATCATTTACCACCTAATTCTAAACTAAAGCTTTGATTACTAAGCTAATACACAATTACTAGACTTACATTTTTGGCTAGAGAAAGGCCGCAATGCGACCCTATCTCAGGTTATAAACCTCAACCAACACATACCATAATAACCAATAACAAGACTTAAGCAAATCATTGGCTAAAAAATCTAGCTCTATTATGGTGTAAAACCTTGATAAGTGCTGATAGCCTGATACAAATAAGGCCATTTGGCCAAGCTAAGTGCAACATGCAATTTTTACTACGTATAAACTAACAAAATTGTTCATGTGGCAATGTTACTATATATATGATATCCAATGACTCTTGAGGCGATTGTTGGTAATAAAGATCTCTTTGACACTATATGCTAATGTTTGTAGACCATCTTTGGCTGCAAAGTATTTTTATTTTTTTTTAGAAAATTTCCCATGTGGTTTTTAATATACTTTTGTCTGGAAAGCTATATGCAAGGTGGTTAGACAACCATGGTATTGCTATAACTCCCACTCCATATCACTTTTTTCTAAAGCGTAGTTTTGTATGTCTCTAGAACGTACGATGGTTTCTTCACACTAAGTTTCTCAAAACTACATTATCATTGTGGCTTGTAGTATCATAATTTTAAGATACTTAAGTACATGTTACATTGCGCATATATGATTTCATTACTCTCCATGTTCCTTCACCATTTCTAATATCAATGCAACACGACCAAGCATTTGCTGAGAATGATCATGACTAGTTCATGCAAGAATTCAAGACTACCAAATTAAAAGGCATAATTCTTAGTACGAATCAAGCAAAATGATTCAAAAATAATGATCTAATACTTTTACGGCCTATGAATAGCATATCACCGTTTTAAATTTCACAATTAGCACGCATGCACGTTCCATACATACACCACACAATTTGACAAGCTTGGCTAGATGATTTGAATCGACCTGATGATTACATCAACATCAATTTAGACCAGTTAGCTCATCCCTTTGCAATAACAAAAGATGATATATATTACAACCCTGTTAACTCAATCTAGAGAATCAGAAATAGGATTCATGGCCAACAATGTAACATATCTTTGGGATCAACTTGAAGCATAGAAGCACACACTTACCGTGCCCTTGGTATTTGCTAAGTGCAAAGAAATTATGGCTCTGCAGTCCAGTCAGAGTTTTTAGATATCCTTAGTTATTTTAAGTGTGCCATATCTTAGGTGGACACTTCATAATTCATTGCCCCTGCTCCATTATTAGTTTTCTTGACATAGTATCACCTTCCAATGAGACAAGTGGCATATACTAGGAGTGCAATGCCACTCTTAGGCTGCTATGTACTTCCTAAATTTATTACCCTATTTCATTGTCATTGCGACTCAGAGAGACCTACACACACCAATGAGGTGCCATGTCCTAAAACTGGCATGCAACCCTTTGGGCGCCCTCAATGGTTGATGATTTTGCTATCTCATGTCAGAATATTATTGACGTGGAGGTGAGAGAACGAAGAAAAGCAGCTTGCTAGCGCGCCTACAAGTGGTGAACTGGTGATCTCGCACATGTCCAGAGAGTTGCCATGTGGCCAGCCATCGCTTCGTCCTTCCATGCTGCTCTGAAATAGTTTGTCACCCAAGCTTTCTATTCTTTCTTCTTCTTCTTCTTCTCTCTTTCACGTGTGCCAGCGATGTCGACAATCCCGTTGTGAACACCCTTATAGGTTGGGCCTTCATAATATGTTAACTTGTCTACCACCACCAATGACCACCGCTCACAGCTTGACATGTCAATAAGACGGGTGGAACTGCATTGTGAACTTACTGCCTACGTCGCATTTCATTTGACTACTTCGAGCAGGTGACCATTGGTGATAACACCACCCCAATGCCATCAACACTGGACCCACTATTCGGAACGATCTGATTTCCTCACTGTTATTGCTTTTCATCCATGCGATGAACATGTTGGGTTTTACTGTTAGCATGTATATGTTAAACACCAATACTAGATCACTGCAAACATGTGATACGACATTTGTGTTTATTAATTGGATGAAAATATGCCAAAAATTGACTAGAATCCCAACAATTCCTCTGTTGTTAGAAATAAGCCCGACCTCACAGGGGCAAACTGTCCGTTAATCTTCACACGTTGAAGTGTTGATTACAGCTACCGAGATGAAAATTGCAAGGTCACAGTAACGGAGTTGTACGAGATCAACCGGCCGAGTAACGTACCACAGCAGGAGTTTGGGGCGTTCATAGCACTATCGTGCTGGCAGCTCTGGAAAACGAGGAATGCGCTTGTTTTTAGAAATGAGCAAACATCCACCCAACAGTTGCTGCTTGCCTATATGAGAGAAGCGGAGCAATGGAGAGCCAGATTGTCAAGAAGGAAGAAGTGTGTAGCGGATCAATGGTGCGCGATCTTTCGCGACGTGCTAGGACGCTAAGCTGGCCAGGAGTGGCCTGTAAACTCCTTTTCTCTCAAAATGTAAACATATTGTAAACATTACCGCGGGCCACGAGAGTCAAATAAAATCCAGGTGGGGAATACTCCCCCCGGTGACAGTCAAAAAAAAAAAGGTCACACAAATAGCACAAGAAGCACGGCATTTGTTGACAAAGTTTAGCCGACGCCTACATCTCTTGTGCGTGACTACAGACCGCGAGCGTACCGCTAATTAAGTCGTCATGATTACAACAACATCCTTCCTCTAATATTTATAATGAGACTAGGTTACAAGAGTCTAACTCTATCATATATACTGCCAAACACAACAAATCCTAACGTAACTGGACTCGTACGCAATATTCATACACATATCTAACACCTACGAAGTATGGAATTTTAACTGGAATATGCATTCAGGTACACACGAGCTAGCTCACATGCATATATAATCTTCTTGTTTCCGCGAAGAAACTACATGTCACGCCGCATGATGCGAATGCATGCTTGCAAGATTTGCCTAACCTTTCTTCATTTGCTTCCAATCACCCAACATTCCAAAGATTGGGAGGTCAGTTTATTCTGTTGACCATTAACCATGGAATTAATCATTTGATTCGGCAACGATAATAATAGACGTACGTCCTAAACTTTTCTTCACAACCACACGATGATGGCAAACAACCAAGTTCCTCCCGTGTCGCTGTCATTTCTTGAGAAGAAATAGGTTGTGTCATCCTTCCGCCGTTTTATGGAGTTCCTATACGTGTGTCTTGCTGTCATGAATAGATTAGCTTGCCGAACTGAACATCATATCCTCATAGGCTAGGCCACCAAGTTTTCCCATCCATGCATATACACGTCATGAAGGACTGCTGCTGCTGGGTTCCATATCTGAATATGTATCTCCGCGTGAACGACTTTCGGTGCGAACTGCCATTTCCAGACGTCGTTTATATCTGAAATCGTCGGCAACTAGGAGAGATATTAGGTGCAGGAGCGGCAGACCCCATCCCCATCCGCCCATGGTATAACAAGCTACCAGTAACTGACACCCGTTCCATTACTTTACAGAATACCAAACATGCGTTTCAGTGGCACACAGTTTCCACAAGAACTTAGAAAAATTGTGAAGCAACTTACTATGTGCCTAAAAGTGCCTTTAATTTTCCACTTCTAAATCAGTCATATACTGAAAATTTGTCGGTGGAGTAAGTTCCTTTGGCATGCAACATGCAAATACCACAATGAATAAAGACAATGAAGTGTGAAGCCATATACACAACAAAGCATAGGCTTTATTGAGCGGATCCTGAAATTACTGAATTAGACTGAAAAATGTTGTGCAATGGATTATGAGCCATTCATTATTCTGTGGCTGTGACACACGCGCGCATGCGCACAGTAGAAAATATGTGATTAGCACATAGGAATTATTATTGCCCCACAGAAGTACCAGCGTTAACATGGATTAATGATAGATAACCATAACCGTATCGATCCCTTCGACAGTGACAACAGTAAGCATCTTGTCTTTTTATTTTAGGGGAAAAAAGGAACAATACTGCGCGACCGTAAACACAATTAAGCTGGGTCGATTAGCCTGTTCGTTTCGCTGGTTTATTGTGGCTGAAAGTACTGTTCGCTGGTTTGTTATGAGAGAAAAACACTGCTAGATGGCTGCTGATTCTGCTGATAAGCTCAAACGAACAAGCTGCAGGACCATGCCATACTTGCATAGCTGCACATGATGTACTTTTCTTTGGTGATTCTATTATCATGCTGACGATAATGGGGTACTCCTATTTTGTTGTTTCCCGGACGTGCATTAGAATTAGTATCACACAAGCGTGGACAGCAGCTCGTGTGCATAATAAAATACGGCAACTAACGTAGTGCCTGGATACTACGACTTGATCAAGTAGTATTATCTCCGCTAGTCATCGCTGCCAATTCAAAGCAGACACCAGACACGGTTTATGTGTAAATTTTATAATCTCCGATCTACGTCCTTCGCTTCGGAGAGCTCGATCTGCTTCCAAAGTTGAAAATAACAGCCGCCGGCGAAATGCCGCTTTGAAACGTTCCAGCAGTCGCCGGAAACGTAGCGGCAGCGGCCACCGCCACCCACACCACACCTCCATGATGTTTGTGCCTGCTGCTTGTGCTTCGTATCGTATTCAATTCAAGGCTTGTGTACGTCGTCTGTCTACTCGTATACTCCACATGCTTGCAAGGGAAGTTAGCTCGCGTTCGCTCGATCGGAGCTGCAGCGATCCTGGAATGTCGTGGTGGACGGCGGCGACGGCGGATGGTTCAAATTTCTAAACGGCGCCACGAACGGATCCCGAGGAACATTTCGGCAGTAGGGACAGGAAAAGGGGATTGAAAATTCAAATTGAGAGGCCGGCCACACACACAAGACCACAATGGTACCAGCACTTGGGGAAGACTCCATTTCGGGATCTGGAAATAAATATCTTGCAGGTCCAGTTCGGATCCAGAATTCGAATTCAAAACGTAGCAGCAGCACGAACTGCTTTCTGTACAAGCTAGCTTAACTTTCTTGTCTTGTTCCCCCTCTCCCCCTTTTGCTGTGGCCTTCTTCTTCAACTTTGAAAAGCTAAACGACTGACATTGGAAAACAGACCCTAGTAATCTTCGATAATTACACAAAAGCCCTTCCCTCCCATCTCCTACAGTCCTACCCTCGTCCTCCCCTCCGCCTGCCTCTAGATTCTAGTAAAAGTCTAGAAGCACTGATCTTCGTCGTACCTGATCGTCGTCCGCGCCTCCGGCTCCGGCTCCGGCTCCGGCTCGTGACCCCGCTTCCTCTTCCTGGCGCTGCCCGCGTCCGCGTCGGCGCCGGTCACGGGCCTCGTGGCGGCGTAGACGTCCGACAGGAGGCGGTACCTCTTCCTGGCCCTCCTGTCCAGCTCCATCGTCCCGAGCCCGAGACCGGCCCTGGCCACGACCTCCTCCCACGGCGCGGCGCCCGCGCACGTGTTCACGGACCGCGGCGACTCCGACTCCGCCTCGTCCCCTCCGCCGCTGCCGCTGAGCTGCACGAGCTGGTCCGCCACCGCCAGCTCCGCCTCCGTGAACAGGGCCCCCAGCGCGAGCCCGGGACCGATCTCCCATCCGCCCGCGAGCGACGCGCAAGCCACGGCCATGTTGGCTTCGTGGAGAAGAGATGAGAGAGGGGAGGCGCAGACGCGAAGTGGAGGAGGGAATCCGAAATTATGGGTGTTGCCTGGGCCGATCTGCAAGAACCGGTTTCGGGCGAACCGCGCGGGCTTTATAGCGGAACGAAATCGACTCGGTCGGTCTCGCCGCCGGGTGGCCCGTTGGTGCGGCTGGCGTGCGGGCCCGGGTCGGGTCCTCGGGGTGGGGAGTGGGGACGGACGTGGGGTGCGGGGTCACCTGACCGTTCGGTGGGAGTGGACCGGCTCCGGGCTCCGGCTGCCAACGGGAGGCTAACGCGTAGCGTTCGGCGCCTTGGTGGAGACTCGCGTGTGCCGCGACATGATGTCGATCTCGCACGGGCACGGGCGCAGGGCCAAAGGTGGTGGAACGGGCGGGGCGGCCATGGGTTCAGCTTCAGTTACTACTCGCTTGTTTGCCCTTGCTTCATGTGCTGGCTGCATGCTGTAGAAATTTAACTGGGGGCTCATTTCTTTTTTTCGCGAAATAAACAAGCTGGCAATTAGGTCATGTTTAGTTCCTTCAAACTTTCAAAAAAAGTTTACAAGATTTCCCATCACATCGAATCTTTAGACGCATGCATGGAACATTAAATATAGATAAAAAATAACTAATTACACAGTTTAGTTGTAAATCAAGAAACGAATCTTTCGAACCTAATTAGCCTATGATTGGACACTAATTGACAAATACAAACAAAAGTGTTACTGTACTTCTAAAAACTTTACAGGTGCAACTAAACATATCCTTAATCGTTGTGGATGCATACAAGGACTTATCAATTACGTTACGTACTTAACTAGGACTAGCATAAATGCTTCTCAAGAAAGACAATATAAACATATCCCTCAATTAAAAAAAACAAATATTTTTGTGGGGAAAATATCTCAGATGTATATTTCGACAATTATGATTGTTTACACCCACCGTGCATGCCCTATACTCAATTAACTGGGTTTTCTCCATGAAAAAAGAAACGATCAAACAAATCCATCCAAGTAGAAAAATGGTGGAATAATGTGTGGTTCATGAGCGACAAATTGCAGTGGAAGTCCACGCATTCGTGAGTTCATTTACATGACAAAGAATGAAAGACAACAACCAAGAAGTCTTCGTCACTGGTTAAATTCCCCGCGCGTTGCTGCGGGAATGCAAGAGTAATTTGAATTGAGTTAGGAGAAATATGATGTAGAAGGAATCTCGTTGGTGTATAATAGATAAGTATATATGCGATATAAGCAGAGAACATATTTAGTTTTTTTTTTGTTAAAGGTGTAACTAAAGACAACAAAAACCATATAAAAGAAAACGCGGTCACTAACCTATAGGATCGACCAGTACGGGAGACTAATCTCATCCACCCTCACCCCTCACCCCTACTATACCTGAGGGTTATCCTCCCTCCCAAAAGTTCTAGGAGTTTTTCTTCACAAAATCATGCATGTTTCGGAGGACCACATATGATCCATGTGATATGTAGTTTTGCTAGGTTTTTCTTAGAAACAGACTTTTGCTTAGAAACAGTTATAAAAGAAAACACGGTCACTAACTTATAGGATCGGCCAGTACGGGAGGCTAATCTCATCCACCAGAACACCTCACCCCTATTATACCTGAGGGTCATCCCCCCTCCCAAAAGTTTTAGGAGTTTTCCTTCACAAAATCATGCATGTTTTGGAGGACCACATGTAATCCATATGATATGTAGTTTTGCTAGATTTTTCTTAGAAACGGGCTTTTGCTTAGAAACGGTTATCAAAGAAAACACGGTCACTAACCTATAGGATCGGCCAATACGGGAGGCTAACCTCATCCATCCTCACCCCTACTATCCGTGAGGGCCATCCCCCCTCCTAAAAGTTCTAGGAGTTTTCCTTCATAAAATCATGCATGGTTCGGAGGACCACATGTAATCCATGTGATATGCAGTTTTGCTAGGTTTTTTACTTAAAAATGGCAGTTTTGCTAGGTTTTTCTTAGGAACGACCGTTTAAATGTTTGCAAAAAAATTATCGAAATATATCCATGTGGGGTCTTGTTTTGAAGAGTTTATTGCGAGGAACACCATGGTGCAATTGGATTTTAATTACGATACTTGGTTTAGGTGCTACGACTTTTTTTCTATTTCAAAAGAAATAGCTAGTGAAAGATAAATGAGGTTTAGTGGACGGATGACGTCACTTATTAGGCGGATGACATCATTTTGCTGATGTGGCCTAATAAGAAGCCAGAGAAATAAGTTAGTGGGTCTTTGCTTTATAAGAGGTATAGATTCCAAATGAGGTAACGGGCTAACGGCAATATATAGATGCACGGTCGATAGCGACCTAATCGCCAATCGGGGAAGAGTAACTACGGAAGAGAAATACCGTGCCTCGCTAGACGAGGTTGCGTCAAAGTTAAGCGGTAAACATGAAGCCCGTAGGTTCCATGCATATTGTGGGCGAGACCGCGACAAGCTTTTTATTTCTCTGATATAAGCCAAAGATATTTTGTTTCTCACAAACAATAGCTACAAAGTTGATGCGCTGTCATCATTGGTCTTTTGTTATTTCGCTTGACGCACCACTACTTCAGACAAAAACCAATAGCTAAAAGCTTTGTCTGCATGCGTTTTGCTGAAATTTGGTTTACGTCGGTGCTTATGCTAAATTAGTCAAAAGAAAAATATTGTTCGTTTACTGAAAAGTATGACTAAAGTAAATACTATTCGTTCGTTGAAAAGTACAACTGAAGTAGTAATGCACAACAGAGCCTTGCCTACCAGTCACGCCATCACCGTGACGGAACCTCGTGGGCAACTGCGCAGCGCACAAGCACATGCAGGCCGTCGAGCCGTTGCTCGAATTCACGCGGACGAGTGCATATGACACGGCACGGCACGGCCGGCGAAGCCTGGCGTCCTTGTCCTGTGGACCTGACGAGCCTGTTGGCGCAGGTAGATTTTTGCACGCGCACGACACACTGCACGGCCCAGGATTTGTGACGCGCCTTCGGCCCTCTTTGCACTAGCCCGTATACAGAACTGAGTTAGCTTCTGCGAGCCTGGGCTCTCAGTTGAGATCCAAAGCCCACTTTACATCAAAACGCCTCATCTCTTGCTTTTAGCTCATAGCCTCGTACTTCTTGTTCTCGATTAAGCAAAACATGCCCCTCTTCTAAAAACAAAAAAACAAAGCATGCCCCGCACCTTGCCTCGGAAATTACCGATGATTTGTAATAAAATTTGACTACATATACTAGTTACTTATACAAATGGATAAACAATTATGGATTAATGTTAAGTAGATGACGTGGCACGCGATGTGAACAAAACCAAATCGGGATACACGATACACGTCATCGCCATGACTGGCAAGCAAAGCGTGCAGCACACATGCACGCCGTGCCGTCGGCCCGTCGCCCGTTGCGGCTCGAACCGACGCACACGACACGGCACGGGCACGCCAGCGAGATCATCCTGACGACGAAGTGACGAACATTGGGACAGGAAACCTCTTGCAAGTTTGCAACCGCGCACGACGCGGCGCGGCCCAGAATTTCTCACGGCCTTGGCCCTCCTTTCACGGGCCCGTATACAAACTTGAGTTGGCTTCTGCGAGCCTCTGGCCTCTTCAGCTGGGATGCAAAGCCCAGTTTAGATCCAAACGCTGCGGCCCATACCATACTTCTCCATTAAAAGCAGTCGAAAAACTGCTGCGAAATGCTAATTTAGGAGCAAGTGGTAGTGGTAGGTAAAGAAAGCGGCAGCCTGCAGTGACTTCGACTAAAACTTGAGCACGGCCATAATCAGTCAGAGGCATGTATGCCAAGAGACACAGCTTCATTACGCTAGTCGCTGTTAATCACGACCAGGCCCAACCTTACATCAAACAACTCAAGCAAGCACACTGTTCACTTCGTTGAAAAGTCATGACTAAAAATACTATTCGCTGATTTATTGCGAGAGAAAACACTGTTCGTTCGCTGAAACAGTACGACTCGTAAGAGAAACAAACGGCCTAACTACCCCCAAATGCAACGACATAGGGAGCTACATACAGGTGTTGCTAACAACTACAGTTATGTTCAGCAAAGCCACTCCCTACTCATCTAACTATTATCTTTATGGCTGTATACCAAAAACGCACATCAGTGAGCCACGTCGTCTCTTCTGTCCGACCGTCCGATTTGCCACGTGCCACCATCGTCCAGTCCATCCCCATCCGCTCTGAGCCTTCACCCTTCCAGAAACCTCCCATGTACTCCCCAGCCACAGCCCGCGGTAAAAAAAGCACCCCGTCCTCTCCGACGTTCCAGAGGCCTCGCGTGCACTCCCCAGCCACGGCCTGCAGTAAAAAACGCTCGCTGCCTCCAGCCCCTCGGCCAACCCCTGCCGCCGGCCGCCCCACCTCCCGCCGGGTGCCACCCCCGGCTGCAGTCCGCCGCCCGCGCCGCCGCCTGGCGCTCCCGCGTGCTGCCCCGTGCGCCGCACCCCGGCTGCCGTCGCGCGCCAGCCCTCCGGTGCGACCAGATCCACGCACTGCGACCCACTCTCTCCGTCTCCGCGTCCTCAGGTCGCCCGCAAGCCATACCGCTTCAGCCCAGACGCCGGTGCGTGCGAACCCTCCGGCGCCAGCAGATCCACTCTCCCTTCCTCGCGCCTCCATGTCCGCGTCCTCAGGTCGACCTCAAAGATGCCCGCCCTTGGTCGCCTAGCTGCTGCCTTAGGGGTTCGTTGTTGCCCAATATGGGCCTTGCTTCTTTGATTTAGTACATCCATACTTCGATTTCCTCAATATGTATTTCTTTTTCATAAGACGACAGCAAAGTTCCTTCATAGCTTCCTTACTGTATTCTGCATCATCTATCATGTTCAGTGTGAGGCGACCATGGAATTGGCAGCATGTGCGCACTGTGGATGGCCATGTAATTCCTCAACTATTGTGAAAATTAGATGCGTCTTTGACTGACACATGGGGTACAACCATCCATGTACCACATATACACTCATTATAGTAGATACAATTTCAGTTATTTTGCTTAAAGTGATCTGATACTGATTAGGGCTCTCATCTTTTTGCCATAGAGACCCGTGCATAACATTTACATTTTCAGTACATCTCTTTGCTTACAGGCCTGTATTCTTTGCGGAATACCTGTTTATTTCTTAGCAGATGTATCTAAAGTGTTCTTCCACTTTTTTAGGTTCATATATTCGGACACGCTACAGTTCTTATGGTTAATTATGTTGATGAAATTTGAAAAAAAAAATTAAGTTAGACTACCTTAATATTCGAGGTTTCAAGATGAAAAGGAGCCATAGCAGCAACACCCCACGGTGCCATGGTCAACCTGCTCTCCCTACTTGGTACTTGCTCGCTGGTATTGCTAAAAAATGAAACTGCTCTCCATCAGCGTCCGATTACAGCTCCTACACATTCAAGGTCTGTGAAAACAACTTTCACATGGAATAGACATTTCAAAATCTAAAACTTCATACAGAATTGATATTATCATTGGTTTGGTTTTCTTTCCTTTCACATTTGCATGTGTAGATTCATAACTCACTTTCTGTAAAAATATTGTGTGCCTGTGCAGCTAAGGCTCCCATTTGTGAGGCAGCAATTGTCCCTGGTGTTGCCAATGGATTTATTGAACTTCACTGAAATTACAAAGGCCATTCGGATTTTTTTCATGCATCCAACACCATCCCTGACCACGTACTCAGACAGATATTCCCAAACAGGTACACATCATGCCCCCTCTCTATAAGTGTACAAACTATGGGTCAACCATCTTTGAATGATGTGCAGCGATGTTTCTTATAAGGTCATTTTTTCCCTGTTTGCGCTTACTCGAGTATCATGAGTTCATGACCACTTTGACTATCAGAGCTTGCAGGCCTACAATATAAGTACTCCTGCGTTTCGTTGCACTAAATTTTATAATCCATGTTTCTCTGAATTTTTGTACTACATCCACAAAGGTTGAGCTGGCAAAACTGAATGATAATCTCAGGAGCTCTCGCAAATTGCCGCGCGCTAAGCTAGACTGATCTGAAATTTTGTTCAATTAATGCCTCTTTGCATCCATTCTAAATTTGTAATGTTGCTAAAGGAAATACTAGAGGGCCATTGTTTCATTCTAGAGGCGTGCAACAAAGACAATTATGGCATATTATTGTGTTTCATAGGTGCACAGCAAAGTGTGAATTCAGAATTACGGATCTGTTCATCTACGCTTATGGACTGGGAATCCACAGTTATGCCTGTATAATATATTCGTTTCATGTGAACTCAGCTGCAGACTAAACAACAATAGTCTATTTGGTTTCTATCTATAGATCATTTGCATTGTACGTTCTGTTGTACTATAAAGAAAGTAATTCCTTTTCCTGCCACGTGCATCAGTTTGCCATATACTTTGGAAACTAAAGAACATAGTTTGTTTGGTTTCTATCTATAGATCACTTGCATAGTTTTTAGGCTGTTGTGTTATTATTGACAGGTTTTCCTTCGTATATACAGTACCTCTTTATTTAGGATTGTTTTATCATACACGATGCCGCTCTTAAAGTGATGACCTCTGCGTTTTGTGTACTTTCTTCATTTCAATGCTTAGGTTCTGTCGGTGGTTGCTACTTTGCGAGACGAAGTTGATCCTATGATTCCTGTCATGGAAGTTCAAGAGGCACCTTTCCAGTCTCATGCTCACATTGGTGCCTTGGATGCTCAGATTCAAGAAATCGAAGAAACGGTTCAACTTCCCTTAACACATCCTCAGCTATATGAGAATATTGGGATCAGACCTCCGATATATGGGGAACCTGAAGCAGGGAAAATTCTACTCGCAAAGGTTTGTGATGATTCCTGGACAGTTCCAATTTTTAATTTCCATGCCTTTTTTATTTTTGCCCATCGATAAAGCAGTGAATCAACTGAACAGTTATCATTCTTCTTTTCTTCCTGACATAGGATATTTCTCAACTTCTGATATGAGAATAATACGCCTCTCTTCCTAAAAATCGACAATTAATAGTTACGCAAAACTTTTGAACGCTGCAGGCTGTTCCCAATTCTACATCAGCAACATTCTTGCATGCTATTGGGAGTAAATCCAAAAGTACGTCGATGTAGGCTCAAACGGAAGGATCTGGATGCTGCATGGCACACTTCAGTGAATGTGATTTCAATCCTGATGTTTCATCTTCTTTAAACAGCAAGAATAAGGCTTAGGTTGTACCAACTATAGATAATCTGGTCATAGGTGATTTTGACTTCTCCAAACTGACATTTACACCATAGCCTCCCCACAAGCCACAACAAATCATTTCTATTTTCTGATCTACTTTGACCATTAATTAGTGTTTCAACTACATTTGTTTGTTGTTCCCATGCTCATTTTTAATATTCATTAGCTCCAATTAGGGCATATTGGCTTCATAATTTTGGCCATGACGCTGCCAGCAAAATATTACTATAAATTCAGTTTGGGCTGTCGTAGTTGAGCATATTTGAAATGGTACATGCTGTTCCTTGCTTCAGCTTGAAATCTCTGCAAGAACTACTCAATGACCTCCTTATGTTTTACTGTTCTTTCTAATTCAGATGTTCAACACCTCTCAGATCTTTGTTCTTTGCCTCTCTTTTATATAAAAGCATGGGAGCTGCAGGACCTTAATTTGTCGATTTATGAGGCACCAAATATGCATGCTGAATTATTCCTCATGTTTACTTACTAATTGCGATCACATAGACCACTTTGAAAATAATGTAACTAAAATATTCTCAGTTTCTATGGTATTCTCGCCCCGCGCATTGCGCGGGGGAACTGGCTAGTTATCCCCAACGCTGTCGCTACCGGGTCTTGGTCTCCCTGCTCCCCTGCTCCCTGCCCAATCATGGGAGCCACCTCGCTTTCATCCAGAACGGCAGCAGCCATCCTCCACCTCGTCCTCCTCCTTGCAGCAGCTCGACGCCACGGCGCCACGGACTACACCGTCGGCGACTCCGCCGGGTGGACCATCGGCCCCAACTACCTCACCTGGTCGCAGAAGTACAACTTCACCGCCGGCGACACCCTCGGTACGTACGTTACGAACGCCACCGCACCGCCACACACAGACTACATTTTTTCCAAAAGATCGTTAATTCGATTAGCTGCTGGCCTCCTGCTGTTTTATCTTGGCCTGATCGATTACACAAACAATCTGTCGACGATGCGCCCACCGCAGTGTTCGACTACGTGAAGGAGCAGCACAACGTGTACCAAGTGACGCAGGACGAGTTCCGGACGTGCGAGCCGGCGAACCGCACGCTGGGCGTGTGGGCGACGGGCCACGACCTCGTCAATCTCACCGTGCCGGGGGACTACTACTTCCTCTGCAACATCGCCGGCCACTGCCTCGGGGGAATGAAGTTCTCCATCGCGGTGGCCGCGCCGCCCCCTCCGCCTCCGCCGTCGCCGTCCCCGCCGGCCCAGCTGCTGCCGCCGCCGCTGCCGAGCTTGGGCGGCGCGCCGTGGATTGCACGGCGGCCCGCGTGGCCGGAGGTGGCGCGGATCCCATTCCTCGCGGCGATCGGCCTGCTGCTGATTCTCGCTTGATTATCGATTGGTAGGTGGTTGTACCAACATTTTTGTGATGGTTGACCTGGACCGTTTCTTGGGATTGGTTGGGATGAGCATGAGCTATTGCTATGCAAGTAATGTCTACGGTTGATTGATAGTGTTGACTTTGTACTCGAAATGCAACAATGCGTTTCTCTCTGCGTCTTGTTAATTGTTATATATGTATGTGTGTTAGTATTCATTCACTGGCATCATCTGATCAGAGTATTTCGTCAAGAATTTCGTGTATTTTCTCAATAACAAATATCATCGCGTGTACAACAAAATGCCCATCAACTTTTTTCTGTCGCCTACTAAACTGCAAAAAGTAGCTGTAGGTATCGGCCCATGCAACAGCGAACATTGGGATTTGGGAGGTAGACTACTCTTCCTCACACATCTAGCAGCAAAGAATTTTTTTTTTCTTCTTGTTGGACGTGATCGTGATCTGAGATGCAGATTTTCTTCATTGTCCTTGCCTTGCTCACTAGTTTCCTAGCGACATGTTTGACCCAAGTTATCTCGTACAATGCACTCTAGTAGGCTGTCCAACTTGTTAGTTGTTACCAAGTCAAGCTAGGCTTCACTAGGCGATCCGCTAGGGTGTCACTACGAGCATCACTAGTGTGTTGTCAAACCGAACTGTAAGGAAAGATAAAAGGAGTAGAAGTCAGTTTCAACACTGGAGAAACCGAACCGAGAAGAAAGATTTCATAGTTCAACTCTCCAACATGGTTTAAACCCAGGGAATAAAAAATTTCCACCGACGAAGGGGAGGAGGGGGTTAGGAGTTCGGAAAGGTGGAGAGAGAAATCAGATATGGGATCCACCAAACGACACTCACGTTGGGTGCGCCGAACCGTCCTCAAAATCGATTTTAGAAGGCCCACTTGTCAGGTTCGATTCAATGCTAGAGGTGCCCTAAGTCACCACCAGAACATATGGTGAACATTAGTGGATTGGCCACTTTGCCACAACTAAAGACGGGCTCTCACCGGATGATCCGCTAGGTGCCACACAAGCACAATGGATTATACGATAACCACTCAATTACTAGGACCAAGCCATTATTGCCCCTAGACAAAGTACCATCGAACGATCCACCGGGTATATATCACCCCTATCGTTCGGTGTACATTCCGGTACATTTTCCAAGCCCGTTTTAATTCCAATTTTGACAAATTCAACTTATTAAGTTCCTTGACTTAAAATCTATCCAATGGAACCACTTATGATCCAATAATCTTGAACGAGACTGAACTCTATTCAAATGCTCTCACTTGAAATCTCTCAAGATGCATACCTTGGGTCCCCTTAATAGTACGACCAAAGAAAAAACAAAGCTCTAATACTCTCTATAGCGAATGTTTCCGAGCACTTAAGCTTATATTCACCCTATAAAGTTCTTAGTCTTCATGAATATCCTAGTGCCATACGTTATCACAATCTTTGGTACCAAGATACAGTGACTGTTCTTGTGACTAACTAATATGATTATCCTTTGAAAGACACGTTAGTTCACGAAACTTGTTTTCATCAATCACCATAACCCCCAAATCACCAAGTTTTACTTTCCTCTAACCATTAGCATATGATTAAGTTGAAGTTTCATTTTGCGGTTTCCAAGAGTTTCATATCATTTTTGTTGCGCGTAAGTGTTTCAGATCATATACATAGGTTTTCAACTAATTACAGTATTAGTAATTAGTGAAAGTGTTCCAGACGTGTATTATTTAGTTACAGCAGCACAGCTACACAGCAGTCTGCTATGCACACATATTGGTAACAACATGTGTATCATCCTGTTCGCTGGATGGTTTCTGGCTGGCTGATGTTGATTTGTTGTGAGAGAAAAACACTGCTGAATGGCTGGCAGATAGGCGCTGATAAGCACAAGCGAACAGGGTGATATATGTAACTAATAGAGCAGACCATAGGTTTATACATGGACGACCTCGTAGTTCCCAAGTAAGAAAATGGCACGGACAAGCGTGCATACATACTGTTCGTGTAAGTACCCCGTAGCATATATTGAAGGAGACGACAACGAATTGGGAATCAATTGGAGGAACTACACGCGGAGGCCGCCAGTCTTGTTCAGGCAAACCAACAGCTCTCACACCGTGGCGCTGGTGCTCCTGAAGGAGCCGAGCGCCTTGACGGCCTGCCCGCGCAGCACGAGCTTGTGGTACAACGCCGCCACCGTCGCCCCGATCAGCGGCCCAACCCAGAAGATCCACTGCACAGCACGCGTGCATATATGCCATGTCAATTCCGAATCTTCAATTCGACGACTGATAGCTCACGAACAAATAACACAGTAATTAATTAAGAGTGTGGTCATATATAGATATGTTAATTACATGGTCTTTCCATGCTGCGTGCACGACGGCGGCGCCGAGGCTCCTGGCCGGGTTGATGCCGGTGCCGGTGATGGGAATGGTCGCCAGGTGAACCACGAACACGGCGAACCCAATCGGCAGCGGCACGAGCACCTGCACGCACGCACGACCGTGGATTAGCACATTGCACTTGTAGCAGGAGCAGGCGCGGAGGTCCAGGAGCCGAGGTGCTCGCCGTACGGGGATGAAGGAGTCGCGCGCCGTGCGCTTAGGGTCGGTGGCGGAGAAGACGGTGTACACGAGGATGAACGTGCCGACGATCTCGGCGGCGAGGGCGCCCCCGAGGGAGAAGCCGTCGGACACCGAGTTGGCGCCGCCGCCGAGGGTGTTGTAGGGCTGCTTCATGATCCCCTTCACGATGCCCGCGCCGCAGATGGCGCCCAGGCACTGCGCCACGATGTACAGCAGCGTGCGCACCAGCGACAGCTTCCGCCCCACGAACAGCCCGAACGTCACGGCCGGGTTGATGTGCCCACCTGCATGTATGAGTATGACACACATATGGTTGCCGCTCATCAATCAATTCGTCTTCTTCTTCGTTTCATCTGTATATCACGTGTATGTATGCATGCATACCTGAGATGCCGCCGGTGCAGTAGACGAGGATGAAGATGGTGGCGCCGAAGGACCAGGCGACGCCGAGGGCGCCGACACCCTTGCACGCTTCGGCGTTCTTGTACCCGATGACGGTCGCGATGCTCACGTAGAGGAAGATGAGGGTGGCTATGAACTCGGCGATGAGCGCGCGGTACAGGGACCACTTCTTCAGCTCGCTCGTGTCCAGCAGCGGGGCCGGCGGCGGATCCCAGTACGGCGTCTTCGCCGCGGCCTCCGCCTCCGCCGTCTCGATGGCCACGTCCTGCTTCGACATGGTTTCTCTTACTAGAGAAATTTCTGTTCAGTGTCACACAAACAGTACCAATGCTGCTAGCCCCTACTGATAGGGTGCTTGGACGCGCGGCAGGAGCCGTGGTTTAAATAGGGAAGCGAAGCAGTCTGAACTCTCAACTCCGAAGAGGGGCGGAGGAAGATATTTCAAAGCGATTCCTTCCTTCTGAGTCACCGTTTGCCATAAATTTACCTTTTCCGCACTTTGCTAGAAATTCAAAGAAACGATGAAAATTCGCATCCAAGTTGGTTGATGTATGTTGACGTGTCCCTGAAAATTACACGATTGTGCTTATGTGCGCGTGTTCCTATCCGTTTAGTTCAGTGTGCAGACCACGTTGCGCTTGTGGTGTCCTAGCGGGCCAGCACCCAGCAGTTTCTACCCAGGCTAACCTTACGAGATATAAGGTTTTTTTTTTGCGACATTACGAGATATTAGTATTATAATTTCACAAATATGCATTTATAAGGGTGAGTGTGCGCTCATGTATAAAAAAACTTTTAGTATCTAAGATGAATCAAAATTGCTTATCTTTGTACTATCTCTCTATTCATATTCTAATACAATACTCATATATAAAGATGCTACCTAATTTCTTTTTCGATTGTGACTGGTTTACCGATTAATTTATATGTTTTTCCATATATATAGTTTTCTCCCTTAGCATCAAGCTTATTTGCTCAATATGTTGTTAAGTGACACCTTACTAAGGAGCCCATGTGTCGGCCGGACCTGTGAATCTAGATTTTAAATTTTAAGCTTAGTTCCTGCAATTTTTAAACTATTTAAAGTTAAAAATCTAATGCATATTGGACCTTTATTCGAAATCCTCTTTTTATATTTTATTTAATAATAATGGACTCTAGGTCGTAGATTACACTCTTAGTTACTATAAATAGTGCAAATAGTCATAATTGGTGCTCTAGAGTCTAGATGTTGAATTTCTTCTATCAAAATGTATTTATTAGAATTTATATTTATCGCTTGTACATGCATGTATACTTGGTTGCATGGTGACACATAAGACCCATCATGCATGTTTAATTTAAGTTAGTTTGTTTATATGAAGAAGTGGGTATGTAGAAACATATATAGGTGTATTTTGTGGCTATTTAATCTTTATCGTTACTTATGCTCAAAAAACAAATCTTTATCGTTACTTTAATATTTAAGAGCACACTCTCCCGATTCCGTCCGTTCCTCCACTCTCTCAAGCACAAGAATTATGTCCAGTTTGAGTTGGAGTACGCGATGAATTAGAGGTAAGAGTTCTAAGGCCAGTCTCAATGAGGTTTCATAGTCCAATTTTTAATACACTCATATTTTAAAAACAGTGCAGAAGAGTTTCATCCCCATAAAACTCTCTCTACTCCCATGAAACTCTTATCATCTCTCTTCATTAATATACTGCTATGTCAGCATATTAAATGTCCATGAAACTCTATAAAACTTGCATTGAGACTAGCCTAAGGGCAGTCCCGATGGGACATTGATGGTGATTTCTATCCCAATTAAATGAGATGTCACCTAAGCAAAATGCTGACATGACAACCTAGTTAACGAGAAAAAAGAAGAAAAATTGTAGAAATCGTTTCCTCTTAGAGCATGGTCAATAATACAGCCAAATATTTGGCTATAAGTCAAGTCATAAGAGCCGAGCTATACAATAGTTGTTTCCTATTTGGCTATAAAAAAGTTTTTTTATTATTATGTGGTATCATGTCTTACTTTCTCTTTTCTATTCTTCCTCACATACACTTTTGTTTGGGCTCACGGATGCCTATGCTTCCGTGCCTAGCTTGTTACTTGCATGAGAGCCAAGTTCTCTTCTCTTTCCTCTCCTCTCTCTTCCACGTCAGCAAAAATACTGATTACATTGGCTATAAGTCTATTATTGTACCTGCTAACAAAGAAACGACGTCTTCTCTTCACCCAACGCACAAGGAAACGACTGAATCACCGTTGGAAAGAAATCGGTGGTTTCTAGGCCCAAGGTGCACTTGCCCGGGCTGTCGCTTGCCGTGCCACGCCGGCAACGCTCGCTTGGCCACACCGGTCGTGCCTGCCCCGCTCGGGCGCGCCGCCGTGCCCGCTCGCCATTGCCCAGGTTGCGCTCTCCGCTCCGCCATCTGCCCAGGCCGCGCTCGCTGAGGCTGGGCTTCACGACGACGACGAGCCCGCCCAGCAGTGCGACCTCACCGTAGGTGTCGCAGGCGACCCTCGCCATGTGCTTGACGTCGTACACGACGGTGCCAAAGTATACCCTAACGTACCATAGAAACTCCGGGAGCGCCCGCGGGCCACGACAACTTCCGTCCCATGAGCACCTTGACGAGGTGGTGAAATCGTAGGCAAAGCAGAAGGTGACCCAGACCACGTTGGGGTTACAAACGAGGCCCGACGACATCGGACGGACTCCACCGCGTGGCGGTGCACGCGCGGGTTGAACTCATGGAAGCTCCATGGTGAGCGAGCACGAGCTCACGCCTGGTGATGGGAACCGAGCTTGCCACGACCGGTGGCCCGGCTCCTTACCTCGCTGCCACCCGGCTGCCTCCTCTGCCCCCTCGTCCTCTCACCTGCTGGCTGTTGTGCTTGTGCTTTTTTTATAGGCGTTGTGCTTGTGCTTGGTCCTGGAAGAAGAGGATCTAATCAGAGGGGAGTTCGGGAAGAAGACGGTGGTAGGAGAGAGAGAGAAAAGGGGCAACATTTATTATTGGAAGACATCACCACCGTGTAGTGTAGTTTCTAGGTATAATTTCTTGCTGATGTGGCTACTATGAAACCGTGCGTAGTTTTGATCATTGGGACTGCTCTGATTGGTTTATTATCCAGTATGTGGTTCAAACTCATGACCCATGCTTATCGGAGTTAGTTCCAAGACATATTAGAACAAATGACACAAGTTGTAGGTTTCATTGCAACGCACATGCATGTATGCTAGTTTCTATGATAATAGATATTGATAATTTAGAAGTAAACTTGATGGTCGATATGGGACATTTAGACGCAACTTTTAGATAACCCATTTATAATGATATAGGTGAGAAGTTTAGAACTTTAGATATAAATATGAGGTTACTTTAGATTACCTTTCATGGTAGATGTGGAGAAGTTGGATGTATATTTAGGCCTTTAGGTGCTATATTAGATTTACTTTTAGATGCAAATCTAGAGTATTAATTTATATTATTTTTCATAATGGTGAATATGGGTAATTGTTATAAACCAAAATAGATCCAATGTCTATTATAGCCAATGATGATGGGATCTCATGAATTGATGAATGGATGTTTTTCTTTTTCTTTTAAAAATATAGGACTTTTTTCATAGTACTTCCTCCATCCCAAATTATAAGTCATTCCGATTTTCTTGAAGAGTCAAAGCATCTCGAGTTTGAAAATTTATATAATAAAATAATAGCATTTATGATATCAGATAAGTACCATTAGATTCTTCATTGATTATATTTTTATAGTACACCTATTTGATGGTAAAAAAATTATAATTTTCTCTATAATTTTAGTCAAATTTGAGATGCTTCGATTCTTTAAGAAAGTTAAAATGACTTATAATTTAAAATGGAAGAAGTATTTGTCATGATAATTACTATGTAGCTTTAGTTTGGTCTTTGTGCTAGTAATAATAGTAAGATAGTAGTGCAGAATTATTTTTCTTCTGTATATACCAAATCTGGCCGTGTGTATATATCTTACTTCTTTCTACAGGTGAAAGAAGCTTCATCGTAACGGAACTAACATACCCCATACAGAGGCAGATCCGCAGATGGAAAGCTTGCTCAGTGCTCGAGGGCCTGGGCGACATGCAGACATGTCGAGATCAGGTAGTCGCTTTGCATTGGGTCAGCAGCGGTGCCGCCGGCGCCCCACAGGCGCACAGGCAGGCTGGGGCACCCGCCAGTCCCGGTGAGTCCGCTTGCGGCAGGCGCCTTTTCCTGTTTCACCTGCTTGCATCGCCCGGGTAGGAAGGATCGACTGTTCTAGCAAGGATTTTTCTTGCTTGCGTGAACAGGCTTGCCCAGCCGAGTAAGGTTTTCACGGCTGCTTGTCCAGAGCGTATTGATGCATCTGTGTGTGTGTGTCTGTGTTTTCCCACCAGGCCATAAAGTCGGATGCATCTATGTTCGAACCTTCTCCCTTCTCATTCAAGCATCGGTACCCATCACACCGTGCCTAGTCTTACAAAGCATATCCTTTCACCTCTCTCAACAAGGCTTGACAAAGCTGGTCGAGGATCCAATTCAGGCCACAAATGAACCATCAAGCAAGTTATCCAGTTTCCAGACTCGAGAGGGTGGGAGCAGAATAAACAAAAAGCTACGCCCCAACAGCTCAGGCCACTAATGAACCATCCAAAGGAACAAATGCACCGTAGCAAAGCGACATGCATGCTGCCATATGCCGTAGAGCCTACCTAGTGAGTGTTCGGACTCTGGCCCGACGCATACAAGCATGTATAATCCTGTACCTCCACACGTGTAAGGCCCATTTTTAGAATGCGGGAATTTCAAAGGAATTATATACGGATTTCACGGAAATCGCTTCATTTTTAAAAAAAAACACACACACAGAAACGGGAAAAAATCCTGTGTTCCACGTCAATCAACCTAAGTTTGTAACAGGTTGGCCTCTAGTCTAGTACTCGCAAAATCTTCATGCGTACCTACTACGGATTGGAGTGGAGTAATATTCTTTCAACCTATGACTTTTATACACCGATGATCCGGGGGGCGTGTTCAACCTCTCCTTAGGTGCTGTTTGGTTAGACAGGGAGCGGTATCGTGAATGGAAACAGGTATCACCGCTATCAGCTGCATGCAATCAAAAACATCTGTTTGTTTGGTTGGTTAAGATATTATATTTTCCATTTCCTCGTGAGCAATGTAAACGAATAAGGTCCTCGGGTGGGCGGTAATAATGAGGTTTCACACGTCCAGATGCGATCCCTCCGTGAACGGCTCCGCTCGCATCGAAACAAACACGTAGCACCGAGAATGGATTACAGCGCAAACGGTTACGGGATAAAATACGTCGAAACAAACTGCACCTTAGTGCTAATGCCAACAAAATGCCCAGGAAGGGAGCCCTAACCAACAGTAGTGCGAGATTGCTAGTGTTCTGTTCTCTAGCGAAAGACAGCGATAGCAGGACGTAATGCACACTGCAAGCTTTCGAGATTGCTAGTGTTCTGTTCTCTAGCGAAAGACAGCGATAGCAGGACGTAATGCACACTGCAAGCTATGAAACTAACTAGTGATTTTGATTATATATTCCTCGCTCAGTACAGTCCAGGAGAATGCATGGGCAGCCTCGTGTTCCAATCCGTCGCCGTCGTCTGCAGCCGTCGCGCACGCCTGGCACATTTCGTCTTTTCCGGGGAGTGACCTGTACGCTTGCTGTGGGCTGTGCCGCTGTGGCCTATGCTGCCGCGCGCGTGCACGTCGGGCCGTCGCCGTCGCCGCGTCTCCGGCGAGGCGCCATGCCAAGGCTGCCATTTTCCGGCGACGTACGGGGCCGGGCCCACAGTGACCGCGCCGGATTCGTCGAGTCGCGAGGATTTCGCTGGCGTCCAATAGAGAGATTTTGTCCGCTCGCATCAGTCCTTGGCGTCGCTGTCGCCGATGCAGCACGCGCGCGACTCCCACATCGTTTGCATCTCCGAATTTTTGTCGAATCGTTTTCAATCTATCCGGCGCTCCCGAGCAGCGGGTGGCTGCTGTGCCGTGTGGATAGAGCTGAACATATATGCGACTACCACCCGATCATAATTCGCAATGTGTATGAACACGATGTTTCAAAGGGTATTATACTCTCTCGGTTCCAATTTATAATGTATTAGACATAATGTATATCTTTCTTTTGTTTTTTTTTTATTTTTAGACATAGTGTATATCTAACTACATACATAGTAAAATCTATGTACCTAGAAAAGTTAAAATATCTTATTATTTAGAATGGAGAGAGTAGAAAAATAAACTACTAGAGCGGAATAGTCTTGTAGGAAAGTTGTTGAATGTAAATCTACCAGATGAGAAGGATAATTTCTTCTTCTTTTGAAACTGAATGGTTTCTTCAAAATAGGATTATGGTTTCACAGGTTACTTGGCGTCTTATGCTGCCTTTAAAAATTTAAAAAATTTAGTGGTTTCTTAAGGGGAGTTATTACCAAAGATAACCTATCAAAAGGAAAATAGAATGGGAACAAGTTTTGTGCATTTTGCTACCGGGAGGAAATAATCGCATATATTCTTTGACTGTATTTACACTAAATTTTTTTGGCATGTTGCATACCTTGTTTTAGGTTTACAACCACCTAGTAATATTACTGACCTTTTCAATCAGGGGATAAATAATAAGGTATAACATGAATTAGATCCAATTATTACAAACAGGGGGATAAATTGAACAATGATCTTTTTCAGTACGTGGTACAAACAAGCGGTAGCCGGTAGATTGAATAATGATCTTTTGTTATCAGGAGATGCTTGCAGATTTTATTCAGTGCACGTTGGTTACGCCATTGGACAGAAATGAAACGGTATGAAGAAAACAAGAAGCGCATCATCCATATGTGTCGAGCGCTAGAAGCAGTAGCTTTGCAATTTTTTGTTACCTTTGCATGGCCTTTTAATCTTAGGATTGAGTTTTAAGTTGGATATGCCAAATATTTATAATAATTGGTCAGATTCTCTTGCTGGCAAGAAATGAAGCTGAATTTTATCCATTATCTAAAAAAAGTTTGAGTTTTATCCTACGATTTATACTCTGCAGCAGTAGTTAAAACTCAAAACTAAATGGCACCACATGCGTATACTACCTGGGCACAGGTCATTGGAGAGTGGAGGCTCTTGTTTTGGATTTGTCGTCAAATAATGGGTGCAGTGCTGCAGCAGAAATAATAGACCTTGTTTTGAATTTCTTTCTTTCGGTTATGTGCTCTACTCCCTCATATTTGTGACTTTATTTTTCTATTTCATTCCTTTTGTTATGTACTCATTTCCCTCGCATTTGTCTTCAGTCGTTGAGCTAAAAACGTTGTAATAAAAACTTAGATGTGTGATCTCAAGGTTAGAACAGTTTTTCTAAAGTACTAGTAAATACTATGGCCGTACATTACAATGGAAAAAAATACTGTCAAACATTTATAAAGAACGATGAGAATACTACATATCTTTTTATGTTTATTTACCCTTTCTATAAAAATTAAAATCTATAATCTATTTTATGATGATAAAAAATATGATAGTATCCAATTAAACATGTATCAAATAAAAAAAATACAATTTTAATACATTTTGTCTCCTGATACAAAGCTCAGAAATATTTAGTTGTAAATATTTCATAACTTTAATTTTTATATTACCCATGTGTCTTCCTTGAGGATCCATTAAAATTTGTAATTTTTATATTCGATTAAAGTCTGCAATGAGTCAATTACTGAGTATGAAGGATCAGTGTGATGATTATGACGGAAGATCTCTCTCAATTTCCATATATCAGGCTTTGTCGGAGATTGCAGAAACATATTTATTTAGATTAGATTAAAGAACAAAAGCTCATGGTTTTATTAGTTGAACTCTTAAGGTTTAAAATTAAGAATAAATTTTGTTTATAATTAAAATTATAAATCTTTGTTTCTAAGAAAAATAAAAGTTAGATGCAAAATGATATATTTCTTATTTTTATTTTAATAAAAACATTGAACGGAGAAAAAATGGACCAACAAAAGGAAGAAAAATAGAAAAAGAGGGAAAATTGATGGAGAAAACGAAGACAAAACAGATGGGTAAAAGCCAAAAGAAAAGAAACCAAAACAACAGAAGAAGAAACGAAACGAACGACCGAAGAAAAATGAATGAACAAATAAATGGAGTCGTGGAAAAAAGACCGAACAGAAAAAACAGAATCTTGAAAAAAAAACTAAAGCGAAGTAGAAAAGGACACCGAATAAGAAGACCTGACACGTGGAAAAGAAAGACTAGCAAAGTAGAAACCGACGGATAAAAAAAAAGAAGCAAAGTAGAAACCGACACATAAAAAATAATGCGAAAGTGGTGGATGGAAAAAAAAGTACAACAGAATCTATACATATTAGAATCGCACATTATATTATAGTAGTTATATGCAAATCGTTCTAATTTGTATGAGTCTGGCTCATGAGTCTATGTTACATGCTCCATCCATGTTGGTAAAAGAAGTCGTTTTAGACAATGACACGGTCTCCAAAGCATAACTTTGACTTCATTTTTCTATAAAAATATTTATTCAAAAGTGATATATGTATATTTTTATGAAAGTATATTTCAAGACAAATCTATTCATATTGTTTTCACATTTCCAAACTCAACAACTTAAAAGTTATTCATGATTTATATTCCCAATATTTGACCCAAATCTTGTCCAAAACGACTTCTTTTACCAACATGGAGGGAGTATGTGATACAGAAGGCACGTTTAATATATTTGGAATCGGACTCCGTATTTATTAGCGTAGAGGATGAGTCATATGAAGGTCCAGGTTATGTATGAGACAGAGAGGATGCAAGTCGAGTTTAGGTGCTGTTTGGTTGATTTGTTTTTCGGTGTCTATCGGGTTACGTTAGTTTATGTTTGTTAGACGTTCGATGCAAATGATTAGTCAGGAATAGGTCCGAGCCTTCGGGCATCCGTTCACGCCCGATGGTCGGCGTTACCCGGTCCCGCTCGCTACCAGGAAAACATGCTATGGCCAACTGAACATAACTAGTAATAATCAATTCCCTTTCCATTGCCTTACGGAATCCGTTCCATTTGCGTTACCGTTCCGGTAACGTCACCTTAGTAAGAAAAAAGTAGGATGAAAGAAACTCTACATTGTTTGCCAGAATAAGATGAAGATTTAGCTCTTTGATACTGTAGTGTAGAAGCTAGAAGGACGCCCGTGCATTGTTGCGGGAATCGCTGGTAAAATTATACTACTTATATTTACTGATATGATTGAATAAATATCATAATACATCTTAGTGGATGATTTTTAGCATTTTGACATGGACAACTAAATATATGTTAGTAAATGATATGGTTTGCTAATGTGAATAGCTTGAATGAAGACATAATGACACGTGTTAGTTGATTGTGTTAGTGGATGTTGATGTTGACACTTTGTATGGAGAGATAGTTGAATGTGCTAGTGGGATGTTCTAGTGAATATTGATATGGACACTTTGCATGGTAAGATAAATTGTCGTTACGAGAGAGAGATAGATTGCACCACATGCATATTCCGGGGGGCAGATTTGGGCCCGTAGCTGCAGCCCCAAACTCGGTCCAAATCAAGTTCTTGTACTGAGCCAACTAGCCCCCCACGGCCCAACCACACAGCTCTTCATGGCCCCGTTGGTACGCAGGCACTGTGTAATGCGATGCAGGAGGCCCATCATGCTTTTTTTTAGGGAGGCCCATACTGTTTTTCGCATAATAAGGGACTAACGGACCAACAAGTTAAAGTGTTGTGTTCATCATTCCGCGTGATGGTTAACTAGTAGTGTGATTCGTTCTCTCCGTAGTTAATGCCAAATCTGAGTACTCCATGTATGATACTACTCCGACATGATTTGTTCAGTTAAAGAAAATATCATTTTGTCGATCTGGAAAAGCGGAAAATTAGGTGCAGTGTAGTCGGACAGGACGCACGATAGTCTGACTGAAAAGAAGTGAGTGAAAATGAATCATTGTCGCGCCCGTATTGGGTGAGTGATCAAGATGAACAAAAGCCTCAGGTAGGCGCAACCATGCTATGCGTGATGCGTTGGTTGGATCCTTTGGGCTATCCTATTATTGTACGAACCCAAAAACGCGTGATATCCAATCATGGCACCAAGTACCAACTGCCAAACCTAACGGCCATGCATGTACGGAGTACTTCAGAACATCGCAAACTGCACCATATTGCGCACGAGATGGCGAGAACAAAGCAGCTGGTTAGCTGAAGCCTGAAGCTAGGCGCCCACGAAGGAGTACAGACTCACAGTGGCTGCAAGACTGCGCAGACAGCCAGAAACGAGTCGCGGGTCTCTCACAGCCTCTAAAGCGCACACCGCACAGACAGCCAGAAACGAGTCGCGGGTCTCTCACAGCCTCTAAAGCGCACACCGCACGTGCAGTTTAGCTCTGTTGTGTTCTCCCAACCTCGGCTGTGTTTACTTCCTCAAAAAATAATACTATGTAAAAAAAAGATTTCCCATCATATCAAACTTGCGATACATGCATAAATGTGGATGAAATCAAAAATTAATTGTATTGTACTTTGCGAGACGAACGTTTTGAACCTAATTAGTCAACGGTTGGACACTATTTGCCAAATAAAACTAAAACATGCTACATTACTTTTTTTACCCCATTTCAGGGAACTGAACACAGCCCTTTTTTTTGTCAAAAAAAAAAGAATCGATACTCCATACGGTTAGCCTCCCCCTACCCCCATTAACAAATATGTTGAGACTTTAGGGGACGACGGACGACCCGCGACCGGATCGATTCTTCCTCGAAAGGAATTTTTCGATGCACGCATCCATCCACCCATTAAAACCTCAGCGATCGAGACAACACCGTGATAAAACGATGGCGCTATTTCTTTGGCCAACTTATTTACGGATAATTTAATGAATTTATGATTAATTAAAAATTCACTATTTTAGTGCGTCGTATATGCCTGATGACGGAGGCGGTGGCGTCACTGCCCGTGTATGCGTCATGTTCGCTTCAACTTATCAATGACCATGTTCATCCGGCTTATAATTTATACTTTTCAGCTTGTTTTTTTAGTCGGAACAGTATTTTTCTCTCACAGCAAATCAACCCACAGTGTTTTTCACTCGGCTTATCAGCACAACCGAACAGGACCAATCTGTCAACAAATCAGCCAACGGTACTTTCGGTCAATTATCATCCCAGCGAACTGAGCGACGATGAACGGTGCAGGAGAGTAGGCGCATGGATCGCTTGGGTTCGTCGTCCCACTAACGTCGCCAGCTAGCCGGTGCCGGTCAAACTCGTAACTGCCCGTGCGTTTCCTTACCTAGGAAGGGGCGAAGAAGACGACGACCCGGGCCCGGCCACTCCACTTTTGTACAGTACGAGTAGCTTTGAGCCTCTTTAGTTTTCAAAAAAAAACCCAAAAAATATTACAATACCTGTCACATCAAATCTTACGGCACATGCATGGAGTACTAAATGTAGACGAAAGAAAAAACTAATTACACAGTTTAGTTGTAAATTACGAGACAAATCTTTTGAGCCTAATTAGTCTATGATTAGACATAAATTACCAAATAAAACGAAAATACTACAGTAACCGAACCTAAATTTTTTCACCGACTAAACAAGCCCTCTGTGGCGACACGAGAGCCGTACGGGGAGCGGGCCCCACGCCACGTTGCCATCCGACGAGCGAGCACCACCACGCTCCACTACCGTCGGGGCCCCACTCGAGAAGCCGATCGGAATCGGATCGACCGGAACGGAACCAACTTTTGACCGGCGCCCGGCCGGCCTGCCTTCAGAAAGGCTCGCTCGCTGGACCTTTCGGCACAGGCAGGCAGGCAGCCACGTCGAAGCAAAGGGTCCTGCTGCGCCTGCGTACGTGCATACGTGGGCGGCGAACCCACCCGCCGCCGATCAGGCGATAGATCACCCATCGACATCGAGCGCGCACCGCGCCGCAGCGCTACGGGCCGCGCGACCACGATCACGGTGTACGCGTACGTTTTTTCCTTTAATAAATATAAATAATAACGAACGGTCGCGTCGCGTTCGTGCATGCGTGACTTCGTGCACGGAACGCAGGCGACGACACCCTGTTCCTTGTTGTTTCCGGTATGCATTCCCCGGCACGAGACGCGACAGGGACCGAGCGAGCGGGCCAGCGCGCGACGTAACAACCTGCTGCTGCTGGCTGCCGCCGGTTCGGTGCGGTGCTGGGCGTGTGGGTGTGGCGGCGCAGCGATTGTCGACTCGATGCCCAAACAACATGGCGCGGCCAGGGGCAGGCCGACACGAGTGTGTCTCTCGCATGCCGCGTCCGTGCTTCACCGGTCACGTCTCCCAAGCGTCACATGACTCGCTCCGCTACCAGCTCGTGCGTTGTAGTAGTAGTAGTATGGTGCCAATGGTGGCCTTTTTAATTGGACTGCGCCGGCGGCCGGAACACAGCGTAGCAAGGGTCCGTTGCATGGCTGCCTGATGTGTCTACGCGGGGCGGAACAGTGTACCAGCTCCTACGCGGCCAGCCGGAGGAGCGGGCGGGCGGGCGACGTCACGCGTGACGCGAGCGGACAGCGAGCTCGGCCGTGTCGACCAGGCCCACACGTCAACCGGTGCTGAGGCCCGTCTGAATGCTAATTTCATGTCTCAGTTTCAACGCACTTATATTTTGGAAACAATGCAGAAGAGTTTCATCCCCATGAAACTCTCTCTGCTCCCATGAAACTCTTATCATCTCTCTCTTTATTAATACAGTGCCATGTCAGCATATTTAATGTCTATGAAACTTTATGAAATTTTCATTGAGACTGGCCTGATAGATCCATCGGGTCACCCAACCGTGCCCCGGGTAGGTGAGTCAGTTATAGTCAAAGGCGCGATGATATGGATACGGTGGACGAGGACGACTGGACGTGTGCCTCGATCTGTCTGACGACAAGCTTTGGAACGAAGAAAGGGGGAGAGAGAGAGGGGAAGGTGCCAACAGGCAACAAGAGGCAAAATGGGGAGCTCAGTGCTGGACTGCTTCAGTCCGGTTCACGAGCTGGACGGCCAGCTTTCCAACGGGAACACCTCGACGTGTACGTGTTCCGCCGTGGCCGTGCCTTGGAGATTACTAGTACCGGCTCAAAGAACTGATCATATAATAACTGACCTCGTATACGTACTAGTAATTCAGAATGGAGCTACCAATATTAATTCGCAAAAAAAAAAGATACGAGTATTGCAAATGTTAAGTTCCTCCAGAAACCTTTTTCTAACTCGCAATCCGGCTGATTTTCCTTGAGTTTCTATTCTTATATTTCCCTGGGATTTGCTAACGGCAAATCGTCCGTTCGATTTCTCGCCGTAGTACGAGAGAATCCAGACTGCAGGCTCTGGACAGGCTGGCTGGCAATCGCATTAACGGATTAACCGCAAAACGCACGCAAATCTGAAATCCCCCGTCCTCGTCGTTCTCGTCACAATTTCCCAGAAATACCCCCACGACTTCCGCTAATTTCCACCTAACCTCCCACCGCCACACTGAGCCTCTCCGGCCCCCCGCCTCCTCCCCAGTCCCCTCCGCTCCCCTCCCGTCCCGTCTCGTCTCGTCTCTCCTCCTGCCTCCTCGTCCTCGCCTTCCCCATTCCCCCGGCGGCCGATTCATCCGGGCCCCAAACCTCCCAGCCCGAATCCCCGTCGCCTCGCGCCCCGATGTCGCCGGCTGCTGGTGGCCCCGCGCCCACGGAATCGGTGGCCGCCGTCCCGCAGGCGATCGCGGCGCCGCCGGAGCCCGGCCGTGTGGCGCCCGCGGCGTCCCGCCGGGATCCGCCGGGCCACCCCGAGGGGGCTGATCCCGCCAATGCGGCGGCAAGGAAGACGGCGTGGAGCGCGCTGGCGCAGCCCCACGCCGCCGCGGCGGCGGCGGCGGGGGAGACCCCTGAGGGCGGCGGCATCATCGGCGGGGATGCCTCGTGGCCGGCGCTCGCGGTGTCTACGCGCGCGTGCCCCAAGTCGGGCTCCTCCGACTCCCTCAAGGCACTCTCGGATGCGTCCGCCTCCTGCCCGTCCCCGCAGGTGCTGAATCTCTCGATCAAGTAGTTGTATTTCGATGCGAGTACATCTCTTATGTTTCCGTGATCCTGTTAAAATCAATTTTTTTATGAGCTTGATGAATCTACTGATGCAATCAAATCAGGAGGATCCAATTGCTGCTTCATCGGTACCCCCACATCCAGTTGTGGGGGATAATCCGATTCGCACTGCCCAAAACCCTACCTCCACACCTCCACCCACGGCTGCGGCTTCCTCTCAGCAGAACGGGACCACAACCCAGACAATTCCAGTTCGGCGCGGTGGTAGCAGCGGTGGAAACAGTGGAGGTGGCAGCCGTGGGAATGGTAGCAATGGTGGCCGCAGGGCTGCCAATAGTAGTGGAGGTGGAGGTGACGGGAGCAGCGGCAGTGGTGGTGATGGTAACTGGAATGATACAAGCTTTGGTACTGGCTGCGGTTGCAACAGCAGCAATGGCGATGGTTCCATCAACTTGGATGATAATGATAATGTCCCAGGCGCTGGTCGTGCCGGTGGGAATGGCAATGTCAGCAGCAGAAATGCTTCCGGCAATAGCCACTGGAACCACAACATACGTGGTGGTAGCAGCAGTAACAGTGTTGGTAGTGGTGATGGAAACAATAGATATAGTAGTGGTAGCAGCAACCACTGGAATAATAATCCCCGAAACAGTAGTAGCAGTAGCAATGGCGGTGGAGGTCGTGGTGGTTACCGGGGTCGCCGTGACCATGAGAGAGGGGCTAATTTCTCCCCTAGAAACTTTCCCAGAGTTCCAGTAATGCCATATCAACAGCAGCAGCAGCAGCCTAGCATCTACCAGCCGGGGCCCTTTCACCGACCGCCGCCACCCGCTGCCCATTTCATGGTGCCACAGCATTTTTATGTTCCACCATTTCCCTACCCTGGTGAGCCGGAAAACTCGTCTTGCTATTTTTTATGAATAGCTTAACATCTATTTGTTGTAATATGGTTGTTTTGGTGATATGCAGCTGATGTGCAACCCTATCCTGTCTACCTCCCACCAGTAGAGCAGTTTCAGAACATGCATCTTGTTCGGCCACCCATGCAGCCTGCATGGGTTCCTCCTCAGGATCAGCCAAATCTCCAAGATGATATTAGGAATCAGATAGAGTTCTATTTTAGGTAGTGAATCTGCTTGGTTTCTCTTAGTGTGCTATTGCTATTTCTTGACCTTAACTGTTTGTTTATATTCTTGTCTTGCTAGCACAAATAATCTATGCCATGACACATTCTTGAGGAGACATATGAACAATCAAGGATGGGTACCTATTGACCTAATCTTGGGGTTCAACCGGGTTAGTAAATTCTTCTTGTTTCACTTGAGGATTTCATTCCATGAGTAGGATATTCTGTTTGTTGTATTTTGCCATGTATGTTGAATGCTGATAGCCTGATGCACTGCTTGTGCTGGCTTTATCTCGATATGTATACTTTTCCATTCCCAGAACTTAAAGTTTTACTTGGTCAGTACACAAGTTGGCTCCATAAATTGGTAGTTTATCACATTAGTTTTTTTTTCCCTATGTTGGAAAGAGGCCTATCTTTCCATCGTTCACAATCCATTGCACAACTAGTAGATTAGTGATAAGTGATATGATTCTCAATGTGTACCACCAAAACTGTGCTATGCCTTGAAAAAAACAAATGATGATGTTATGATTTTGTTAGGAAGGAGGACAACAAATGTATGGTGGCACAATTGTTGTTCTTAGATCAGAAATAGCGTCTACGTTTTTGACATTAAAATTACCACAAACAGAAATTTGCAGCATGTGGTCGTCTCCTCAATCCCTGCAGTCTTATGGGTTTTGAGTTTGTGGGTCTTTGACGACAAACTTCCTGTTTACTTTCCTTCTTCTGTTAGTTACTGAAGGAGAATAGAATTGGTGGAATATCCATTGTATTGCATTGGGCCTCATGGGTTGATTATATAGAACATAGGACTAACACCCCATGTGGGTAGACAATGTGGTAGTGTTCCTATTTACTTAACAGTTACATGTTTGTTTTTGGTTATTACCTAGTTCGTGATTTGTTCCTATCATAGAGTGGCATGAGTATGCTGTGTTATCTCTGTTGTTTGATGACATAATGATTTACCTAGTCTGTGATTTGTTCCTCTCATAGAGTGGCATGAGTTTAATGTGTTATCTCTGTTGTTTGATGACATAAGAATTATAGTTGATTTTTTTTTTCCACAACGGTAAAACCGAATTTCATTACCAAGGCAACGAAATTACAAAGTTCAGCAGTTCGAAACCAAGTACCAGCGCAAGCAAGAACAGGAAACATTCACACACATGATCACGCAGGGACCACATGCATGAACGCGCTAATCCTTCAAACACACTGAACATGACGGCTACCTAGCCTGACCGACGCAACCAAGAGCGTTCCTTTTTTTACAAGGCACCATGTCCACAAAACAAAAGAGACAGTAGAACACTATTCTTTTAGCCAACGAATGGCACCAGCTGACGCTCCTCCTGCGAGCACGTCTTCAGATCTTGAGAATGAAAGAGGGTCGTCGTCTTCATCACCTCAGCTCCCTGGATCATCTGCTCCTTTAGTTCTTCCTTAAGCAAACCTGCCCAGTATGTCAGAAAGGAACATATCAAACAAATAATCTCGGTAGGAGATTTCACCCTTTTCCCCTCAAAGCAGACCGCATTTCTAGTTCGCCAAATGGCCCAGTACACCGCAGCCAATCCAACTGCATGCAGATTGGGTGCCTGAGGGAGAAACCTCTGAATCCATAACCAGAATTGACTCAAACAGTTAGGCCTACAGTCCGCGCCCAGAGAGTAAGCAATCAGACTCCAGATATACTTAGCTGTTGGGCAATCAAAAAACAAGTGCTGACTATTTTCATTCTCACTACAAAAAGCACAAGTAGTAGATCCTTTCCATTTATGTTTTACTAGATTATCTTTAGTGAGGATAACGTTCTGTGAAACTAGCCACATGAAAATCTTGATTTTCAGCGGGATTTTGGCTTTCCAAATCTTCTTAAAACTGGGGCCAAAGACATGATCACACAAATGTTTGTAAGTTGATTTCACAGAAAATGAACCAGATTTCTCCCAATCCCAACTAGCTCTATCCCTCTCAGAATTAATACCATACCGGTACACAATGTCATATAACCTTCTAAGTTGGCATTGAAGTTCCTCATGTAACCACCTCCTGAAAGAAAGACGTCAATTTTTCAGTTTCATGAACTCTACAGAACATTGTTGCTCCTCAATGATCTCATACAGTCCTGGGAACTTGTCTGCTAAGGAGACAAGACCACACCACCTATCATGCCAAAAGCTGGTAGATTTGCCATTACCCACGATCATGGTTCTACCTTTTAGATACACCTGTCTCACCTTCAGAAGGTCATTCCAGACTGGAGAGTTTTTAGGATTTTTGGTTAGTAAAGCGATTGGACCCTTCTTTAAATATTTTTTCCTAATAATGTCCTGCCAAATTCCAGCCCCATTTTCAGCTTTCCACCACCACTTGCAAAGCAGGCTTATATTCATTCTCCTTAAGTCTTTAATTCCATGCCCCCCTTTACTTTTTGGCTTAGTGATTTTGACCCATTTGATAAGATGGTACTTTTTCATCATACTCCCCCCTGCCAAAAAAATCTTTTTCTGGCAGTGTCCATCTTATTGATGACTGACACAGGCAGCCAAAACATGGACATAGCATAAATCGGGAGATTACTTAAGCAGGAATTGATTAAAACTAGCCTACCTCCCAAACTTAAAGCGCTACCTTTCCACCCATCAAGTCTTTTAAACAGTTTTTCACTGATAGGCATCCAATCCGCAACATGCAATCTAGAGCCAGCCACAGGGACACCCAAATATTTGATGGGCCATTTACCAATTGCACAGTTAAACATATTAGAGAATTCCAGGCTTTTAGCATCGTCTTGACTAATCATAACGGCTTCGCTCTTAGAAAAATTAATTTTGAGGCCAGACATGATTATAGTTGATTTATACTACCTCCATCTGGAAAAGTATGCAATTCTAGATTTCTAGTTCCATCGCTAGTCAAACTTTCTAAAGTTTGACCAATTCTATAAAAAGAGTATCAATATTTATAACACAAAATAGGTATTACTATGAAAATATATCTCATGAAGAATCTATTGACACTGGCTATCATAAATATTGATACCTTTTTGTATAAAGTTGGTCAAACTCAAAATAGTTTGACTCGATAATATGCTAGAGTAGCATTCTTTCCCTGATGAGGAGTATGGTATAACTCAACCAACTAATTGAGTAAAAATAATATTACAATGGAGATATTGGATTGATTAGTGCAACTTGAACTTGCATAGCAGCCATCATATGTTGTATATTTAAGCCTTTGTTCTACTCTTTTCTGTGTTTATTTATTCTTCTCACTGGGTAATAAGCAGATTGCAATTTAGGCTAGCTTCATCCTTTTGTGTTTTGTTATTATAATAGCTTAATTTGCCTGCTGCACTTTTGCATGCATTCAATACCATCTGCCCTTGCCATAGAACTTATGCTTAATATACTTTACCGGCAATCCTTTCTTGTTTGCAAATTGTTCTACTGAGCTTCTATCAGTAGTTGGAAGAATTGTTGAAGGTATGGTACTAGAGTTTGATATTGTAGCTGCGTCCTGGAATCTGTTGTTGATTCTTGCCTTGTGCATAGACTCTTTTTCATGAGCTATAGTGTAGGTGATATGGCATAACTATTAACTAAACCTTGTAGCATGCTCCGCCGTTGAAGGTATGCCTGGTCGCCTAAGGTGAGTAGGTGACAACTCAAAAACCATGGTGTCATATTGTGTCCCAGTATGGTTGCATGTCCGTATGTATAATACTCACTTGGAGTTAACAGTACAATTTCCATGTAGCAACTGACCATTATTTTGAAAGAAAAAAAAAACTCAGCCCGGTGGGGGAAAGACCGCCCCACGGCATTTCACTAAGACAGAAGCTCAGCTTCCTCGGGCCGAGAAAACCCCCGAACCCTGGCCCCGCCCCGACACTAGGGACGGACCCCGCGGGGACCGTTACCTGGGCCGGTCCACGGGCCGGAACACCGTCACCCGGTTCAACTGTTGCCACAGGCCGGAAACGGGCCGTCACCACTGTTAGGGATTGAGATTCTATTGATTGGGCTAACCCTAGAAGGGTAGCTATATAGGTAACCATACATGGGCCACATGGGCCTTAGCCTCATGGGCCTAATACACATACATTCCAACACTCTCCAGCAATCTGAACTACCGGCGCAGCGGAGTTCCAGGCTGAACAAGAAAGAACACACACAGCCCCCCCCACAGACGCAACTAGCCACCGGTGATGTTGAGGCTGGAGCGAAACTCGGTGAAGGTCGAGGACGGGAGGCCTTTGGTGAAAATGTCCGCGAACTGGGAGGTAGTCAGAACATGAAGGACCCGCACCTCGCCCATGGCCACCCGATCACGGACAAAGTGTAGGTCGATCTCCACATGCTTCGTCCGCTGGTGCTGGATGGGGTTGGTGGAGAGGTAGACCGCACTGACATTGTCGCAGTAGATCAGTGTGCTCCGGGAGGGCGGAGTGTGCAGCTCAGCAAGAAGCTGCCGGAGCCAGGAGGCCTCAGCAACGCCGTTAGCAACAGCGCGGTACTCCGCCTCGGCACTGGACCGGGAGACCACAGGCTGGCGCTTAGACGACCAGGACACCAGGTTGCCGCCCAAGAAGACAACGTAACCGGAGGTGGAGCGCCGAGTGTCCGGACACCCCGCCCAGTCAGCGTCAGTGTAGACGACAAGGTCGGCGGAGGAGGACCGGTGGAGTAGGAGGCCGTAGTCGAGTGTGCCCCGGAGGTAGCGGAGGAGGCGCTTGAGAGCCGTGAGGTGAGGCTTCCGGGGATCATGCATGTGAAGACAGACCTGCTGAACTGCATATGTGATGTCCGGCCGGGTGAAGGTGAGGTACTGAAGGGCCCCAGCGAGACTCCTGTAAGCAGTGGGATCAGACACTGGGGGGCCCTCAGCCTCGGACAGCTTGCCCTGAGTATCAACAGGAGTAGAGCAGGGGTTGCAGTCAGTCATCCTAGCCCGCTCCAGGATATCCCGAGTATATTGCCGCTGGTGAAGAAGTAACCCGTCAGGACGAGGCTCAACAGTGACCCCGAGGAAGTGGTGGAGCACGCCCAGATCCTTCATAGCAAACTCTTGCTGAAGAGCGGCAATGATCCGGCGTAGAAGGGGCTCACTGGAGGCTGTGAGGACAATGTCATCAACATAGAGCAGCAAGTACGCAGTGTCAGCTCCACGGTGGTAGATGAACAGTGATGTATCAGACTTGGCCTCCACGAACCCCAGTGTTAGCAAGAAAGCAGCAAACCGATGGTTCCATGCCCGGGATGCCTGCTTGAGGCCGTAGAGAGACCTGTTGAGCCGGCAGACCATGTCAGGACGGGAGGAATCAACGAACCCCGCCGGCTGACTGCAGTACACTGTCTCGGTGAGAAGGCCGTGCAGAAAGGCATTCTTGACGTCCAGCTGATGGACGGACCAGGACCGAGCAAGTGCCAAGGAGAGCACGGTGCGGACGGTGGCCGGCTTGACCACCGGGCTGAAGGTCTCATCGTAGTCGACTCCAGGGCGCTGAGTGAAACCCCGGAGAACCCATCGAGCCTTGTAGCGCTCGAGAGTGCCATCGGCCCGACGCGTGCCGTGTCACCATCGGGTGAACATGCCGCGGGTGTCGGTGAAGAAGTGGCGGGTGGTAGACCGGCGGTGCGCCACGGGCCGGCGGGGACTGCGACGGAGGTGTCGGTGTCCCCAGCGGAGAAGGGACCGCGAGTGGCGGCGGTCGCGGCCTGCGCTGGTACACCCGTACCGGCGCAGCGAACCGCGACGGAGGTGCCGGGGCAGGACCAGGCGACGGCGACCGGCACAGCCCCCCCGGGGCAGTCTCGGGGAACGTGGTCCCCGGGTCTGCGCCAATCGGAGAGGTCGGGGCCGCGCCGGAGGACGACGGGCCCGGACCCACCGGGGAACCGGGACAGGTGGCCGGCAAGGAGCGCGGCGAAGCGGTACCTGCAGGAGACCACGGAAAAGGTGGCTGGACCACCGTGTCAGCGGGAAAGAGGGAGGGGGGATCAGGGATAGGAGTGGTGGTGGTGCTGGAGAAGGGAAAGACGGACTCATCGAACACCACATGGCGAGAGATGAGGATCCGTCGGGAGGTAAGATCAAAGCACCGGTACCCCTTGTGATCCGGGGAAGACAAAGCGTGGAGCGGGGGTCCAGCTTGTGGGAAGAAGTGGCAGCGGTGTTGGGGTAACATGCACACCCAAACACGCGGAGGTGATCGTACCGAGGAGGGGTACCAAAGAGGGCATGGTGTGGTGTGGGAGCGGGACAGGCAGCGGAAGGAAGACGGTTGAGGAGGTAGGTGGAGGTGTGCAAGCCCTCAGCCCAGAAACGAGCAGGAGGAGAGGCCTGAAATAGAAGGGTGCGCACGGTGTCGTTGGTGGTGCGAATCATCCGCTCAGCCTTGCCATTCTGCGAAGAGGTATATGGGCAAGACATGCGCAACTGAACACCGTGAGAGAGAGAAGGCTCGGGAGGTGGAGTTATCAAACTCCCGACCATTGTCACACTGGACGGCCTTGATGGTGAGGCCGAACTGTGTGGACACCCAAGTGAAGAAGTGAAGGAGCGTGGAAAACGTATCAGACTTCGCACGGAGGGGAAAAGTCCACGAATAATGCAAAAAATCATCAACCACCACAAGATAGTACTTATAACCAGAAAGACTGATAACAGGAGATGTCCATAGGTCGCAATGTACAAAATCAAAAATGCGGGCCGCATGGGAAGTAGAACTATGAAAAGGAAGACGAACATGTCGGCCCAATTGGCACGCATGACACAGTTGCTCATCAGGAGCCCGAGTACATGGAAGACCGGAACTACGACTGAGCTGCATCAGGGCATCACATCCAGGATGGCCGAGACGCCGGTGCCAAGTAGTAGAGGAAGTAGAAGCGGCGAAGGCAGCTGACAAAACGGACGGCGAAGAAGATGAAGTAGCCGCCGGGAAACGAAGGGTGTAAAGGGGCCCGGAGCTGTCACATCGGAGCAGAGGACGCCGGGAAGCCAAATCCTTTACAGTAAGACCAGAAGAGTCAAATTCCACAGAACAAGAATTGTCAGCTGTAAAACAACGAATAGAAAGAAGGTTGTGAACCATAGAAGGAGCAACAAGAACATCAGAAAGACGGAAGGAACCATGAGTACCGGCGGTACCCACAGACGTGACGGGAAGACATGAACCATTTGCGACCATAATGGACGAAGGAAGAGAAGAAGAGGGAGAGTGGAGAGACGAAAGTATACCGGGGTCAGGGGTGGTGTGGTAGGTGGCTCCCGAATCAGCGATCCACTCAGGTCCGACCGGAGGCGTCAGACCCATAGTGCTGAACGAGCGAGCCAAGGCCGCCTGGTCCCAGCCGGCGACCCCAGGTAGGGTGCCGGAGGGTGGAGCCCACGGCGTAGCGCCGGGAGGTGGAGCATCAGGTGGAGCATGGCCGCCGGTGGACGATGGTCGCCCCCTGGAGCGTGGAAGGGCCACATGGAGATGCGCCCGGACCACGGGTTCTGGAAAGAAGGCCATGGTGCCCCCCCTGCGGCCCACCCGGTGCCGGAGCCTGGGCGAGGCCACCCCGGCCGCCCCCGCGACCCCCACCCCGGCGACGACGACCGTCACGACCCCCCCCACCCCCGCTTGGCCCGGAGGGAGGAGGACCTAGGAGAGACGGCGGCGGTGGAGCGGACGACCGGGGTGGAGCAAACGGACGCGGCGGAGTAGCAGCCAGAGCCGTCGAGGAAGACGAGGACCCCGGAGAAGTGGCGGACCCCGGCTGGATGCCCTGAGTGAGCTCCTCCATGACAAGGTCGTCACGAACCTCCAGGAAGGTGGGGAAGGGCCGCTGACGAGTGATCCACGTCCTGAGGTGGGCGTAGCGGTCGCTGAGCCCACGGAGGACGTTGAGGACCAAGATGCGATCCTCCACGGGCCACCCGAGGTCGCCAAGGGAGTCGGCCATGCCCTTCATTCGACGGCAGAACTCACCAACGGAGAGGTCACCCTGGACGAAGGTGCGGAAGCTCGCGTCGAGGCGCAGAGCCCGGGCCTCGGCGTTGCCCAGGAACTGTCCCTCAAGGTCAAGCCACGCTTGGCGCGCGTCAGGAGAAGTGCGGACGAGGTCTTGGAGATCCAGGGAGATCGTCCCCAGGATCCAGGAGAGGACGATGCTGTCAAGACGGAGCCACGACGGGGTCTGGACGGCGACCGAGGCGTCAACGAGGACGTGGTCGTCGAGGGCGTAGCGGCGGAGAGTAAGAAGCACCAGGTCCCGCCAGCGGGCGTAGGAGGGCGACTCAGGCTCGAGGACGACCGGGACGAGGAGGCGAATGTTCTGGACCCCCCGGCCTGGTAGTGAAGCTGAGCCACGAGTGGGTCGGCCGGGTCGTGCCAGAGGACGGCGGTGTGAGACACACGGCGACCCGGCGAAGCGGAGGAGGTGGCCCCAGCAACCGGAGAGCCAGGGCATCAGCCGCGTCGCGCTCACGCTCCCACACGAGGGCGGCCGCGCGCACCCGGGCCTGCCCCTCCGCGGCTGCAGTCCGGGCAGCGACGAGAGCGGCGGTGAGGGCGGAGTCGGGGCGCGCGCCGGGAAGAGGCAGCAGCGGCGGAGCGGGGAAGGCAGCGGCATCGGGGCGGTCCATCACCACCGGTGTCAGATCGGGAGTCCCGGAGGCGGGAGCAGAAAGTCTCCCGAGAACCTCCCCGGCGTCCAGCGGCACAGGAGCAGTCGCACCACTGGCAGCAGCGCCACCGACTGCTGTCAGGGCAGCGGCTTGCCAGGTGGGAGGGGTGGCAGCCCCCCCCCCCCCCCCCCCCCCCCCGGCGGCCAAGGCAGGCAGGGCAGTGAGTGCCGTGTCAGGGACCGTAGCTGGAGGTCCTCCCGCCGCCAGGGCAGCAGCATGGGCGAGATCCGGCCATGGGACGCCGGGACCTGCACGCGGTGGAGCAAGAAGGCCAGCCGCAGGAGGTGCGCCGCCGGCAGTGGAGCCGCCAGGAGCGCCGGCGGCCGCATCAGGCAGAGGAGCGGCGGCGCCCGCGCCTGGGACAGGGGCGGCGGCTGCTGGTGGCTGGGAGGAGGGAGGAGCTGCGATTTGCGCCCAGGAGGTAGATGGGAGAGAGGGGAAGACATGGAAGTAGGAAGGTGGGGGAGGAGGGGGTGGCCGGCCAGCCATGGGTGGCGGCGGCCCCTGCCTGGAGGCCGGCGGCTGGGAGGGAGGGAGGAAGAGGGTTAGGCTGCTGATACCATATTAGGGATTGAGATTCTATTGATTGGGCTAACCCTAGAAGGGTAGCTCTATAGGTAACCATACATGGGCCACATGGGCCTTAGCCTCATGGGCCTAATACACATACATTCCAACAACCACTAGTGCTTTGGCACACGGGACCAGCGAGGGGGTTTTTTTACCCTCAGGCTGAAATTCGCTTCGATCAGGAGTCGAACTCAGGACCTGAGGGGTGCCGCCGGAGTGCTAGACCAACTGGACTAACATCCTTTGGCCATTATTTTGAAAGAAATAATGGCTAGTTCTGATATCCGCATAATGTGAAACTATCTGAATTATATGTGAAAGTTAAAATATTGAAGAAAAAGGTTAATGTCATGGAGAATTAGCTTGCATTTCATAGACGATTGAACAATACAGAATTTCATGTTCTTCAGCTTATCTCATACGGTTGTACTAGACTACTGTCTGCAAAAGTTCAAGTTTCAGATGTTGGAAATTAATAATCTGCAATTGCTCAACAATGTTTGATGATATGGATTACTCTGATTTGCCGACTAGATAGTGAATCACACATACTCGTAAATATTTTTGTAATTATGTAGCACACATACTTAAAATTGATTGGTTTGCAACTATTATGATGCCCTGTCGCAATTCATTTGTTTTGGCAATACATACTTTATAATGATCAGGATGCAGTCTTCTAACTGTTATGTTCACCATAGCTTTATTATATATTCTTCTCAGATGAGAGCATTTACGGGCTTGGTGGACACCAACTACATACTAGATGCTATCCGTGGTTCTGAGTTATTGGAAGTGCAGGTTAGGCTTTAAATTCTGCAACACTTCTTGTTTTTCTTGACTACTGAGATAATATGCTCAGACATGTATTGTGTCTACACTTTTTTGAACTTCTACTGCCTCAATCTATGCTACAGGGAGATAATGTCCGGAGGCGCAATGATTGGACAGAATGGCTACTTCATTAAGGCTGTCCACTAGCAAATCAGGTTTGTTTCTTCTCAGACTGATACTTCTATTGCACTGTCACCTATTCTTCATTCAATGATCAGACTGTTATTTACCTGCAAGCCACTTTGAAATGAAAGTGCTGGTTATAATGTTTCGTAGGTTCAGATGCCAAGATGCAGCTTCATGCTATCTTCGGGGAACTGAATAGAAAGTCTTGGGTGATTTGATCATGGGCACCGGTTCCGTGATGGACTGATGTACAGTGGGTCTATTGGAAGCGGAGATTTTGTTTGTTTAGATCGGACGTGATGGCTGCACGTAAAGGCACATGCAAAGGCACTATTGAGGGGATGACACCGATAACAGGAAATAATTTTTACTTAAAAGTACAAGTGTTTTTTTTGGTCTGTATAGTTGTCCGAAAAGAAGTGATCCTGCCTTTCTCATCGTGGATTATGGGTCCTGTTGAACGAATTGGTGTTGCCTGGGGTTTATTCTTGGAATCGCCCTCCATTTTTGGTTGCATTCACCCTATGCTTTTCTGGGGAAAACGATTCTGGCAACTGTAATTGAGGTTATGTATGCTATTGCTTCGTGTCACTGCCCTACCTTGGATCTATGAAATGTGAATGCCAATACTCTGGTCGATTCCTGGTGATCCATTTGGAATTATTGTGGCATTATTAGGTTGGAGCCGATGAAATTCATGCGCGGTGGTGGAAGCCTCATGTAGCTCAGTAAATTATCGTGCGGGTGATGTTTTCCTTAGTTTTGTGGAGTGGGTCCTTGTCGGGCCTCAGAGATCACTAGTCATCATTAAGTCCAGGTGAATCCTACGGAGGTACGGAACTAGCAAGAAAAGGGAACGATCAAATAGAGCAGCACCATGACCTAATGACCTAGAACCAGCAAGAAAAAGCGGAGGATCAAATGGAGCAGCGTCATGACTCAGCATCTCCAGCGATCCCTCTTTCCTAACTCCCAATGAGAAGCCAGTTATTTTGGAGATCTTGAAGCTCCAAACAGTTTCCTAAACCCAATCTCAATAAGAATTTTTTTTCTAAGTCCCTCAAATTATAGCATTCCACCTCTTAAATAAAAGGGAGACCTTTCATCCTCCAATCTACTATTTTTCTCATTGGAGATTGAATTTTCTCGTTCTGGTAGAGAAGACTTTAAAAACCCCAAAAGATGTTTTGTATCTCCCCTAATAACTAAATTTTAGGGTTGGAGTTTTCTCCAACGGTTGGAGATGCTCTTATGATCTACTCTTTCCGTTCCAAAATAAGTGCATTTCTAGAGCATAGGTGAATAGATTGAGAAATTACATATATGCCCTTATAAAGGTGTAATCATTGCACCTTGGGAAGAGAGAAAGTAGAAAAAGATAGTTAAATTAGTTTGTCTCATATTTAGAGGGTGTTTGGAACTACTCCACAAACTCCACCGTGGAACAGCTAAAAAAAGATGGAGTTTGTGGAGCACCTCTTTACATGCTCCCACAACTCCACCATTTTTCCTCGAATATAGTGCATGAAGCTGAAACTATTTAGCCAAAAAAGATAGAGCGCAGTTAAAAAACGTGGAGCGGAACAGTTCCAACACTCTCTCGTAGAGAAAATTTTAAAATCTGCAAGTGCACTTAACGTGGGACGGAGGGAGCAGGAGTACGCTGAAAAGGCTTACGACAGGGACGCGAGACAACAATTTGCAAAGGCGACGCCAGGAGCTGGAGGCCAGTGATGATCTCATCAATCCTCCCCTCTCCTGGGCTGCGTTGCGGCCTGCGGGCCAATCCGGCACCCTGCCCGTGGGAGTCCATGTGCGCAGTGCCATCCACCTTTGTCCTCGCCGGACAGGACCGGGGCCGTGCGCCGATGCTCGGCTGCCAATTGACTGTCAATCGTGTGCTTTGCGTGTACCCGGCATAGATAGCTTCACGATTTTGGACTCCACGTACAGCTCCGTCTGTTCAAGTTAACGCAGATGACTGCCGTCTATAGATAGCTGTAACTTACTACTCCAATACTCAATCCACGAATAAATCCAAATTCTACCTATCGCAAGTTAATCGTGATCATTTTTTATAAACAAATTGGTACAACGATATTTATGATATTAAGTATGTAATACTAAATTTCATCGTGTAATATATCTTTATAAAAATATATGTATTTCCTGTATTTCAAATTATAGGAGTAAGTTGTTTTCGCTTTTTGGATATGTAGTTTTTCTTTACATATGACATAATAGTTCGCTCTTCACTGCTAATATATGACCTAATACTGTCTTCTCTCACAAAATTGTTGGATCTTGGGCATAAGCTAACTGTAAAATTACAATCTGCATCTCTTCTCTCTCATCTCTTTTTTTCTTCACCTCAGCATTCAGCTCGCCTATAGCCTACTCCCTCCGTCCCTTTTTATGTGTCACTTACTTCCCGAGAAGTCAAAGATACTCAACTTTGGCAAATAGTATATACCGAAAGACACTAATATTCATGATACATAATTAATATCGTTAAATAGATCGTTGAATCTATTTTCATAATAAACTTATTTGAAGATACAAATGTTACTAATATTTTTACAAAACTAGTCCAAGTTAAGAGGTCGAAAAGATCGGTGTGTGTGTGTGTGTGTTTTTAAGTAATCAGCAAAAAAAATATACATATACACACAGATGAAACGAAGTCTTTACCTAATAAAAAAGCAACTGATGAAACACCACACATCAAGAGAAACGACCATCCTTACAACGTAAGGAACAAGACTACCATTACGACAAAAGCATAGGCAAAACGACGCCTTTGGAAGCCGCACCAAATCAAGCAAGGAGCTTGGGCTGTGGGCAGTATCTACGATGGTGCCTTTTTTTTTCAATAAACACAAGAGAGAGAAAAAAGACTTCACAACAATGTCTCCAACAAAGTGAAAGGCATTAAAATACATCTCAAATTGCCAACCTCAGCTTGTAACCGGACAAGAGCCCCATTTGGCTGTGTTGATAAGCCGGCTGAAAAACACTGTTGGCTGATTTGTTGTGAGAGAAAAATACTATTTCGGCTGGAAAAAAAAGCTGAAAAGTACGGATTATAAGCCAGATGAACATGGTCAAGCCTTTCACCCAAAAGTCACCCACCTCCTAAACCCACATCCAAAGCACAATATGGACCACCACTGCAATCTAGATTTTTTTGAAAGATCAACATCTACATTTTTAGAATCTATATACGTATTTCATAAGTAGCTTTTCACGGTCCTAAGATCATTTTAGAAGTCCTTTTCTTTTTAAAAAAAACAGAAAGGTCCTTACCAAAACCCATCCACCGCTCGCATAAAGTAAGGCATTTTGGAGGAGAACGTCGCATAATTATTTCCACATTTGTACCCCTCATCACACACTGACACAGCACTAATATAGCCGGGATCTGAACCAGGATTGGATAGGTACACCAGGCTGGGTAAAACAAAACACGCCCGCCCGACATTCTGTCGTCCGTCCCCACCCGACTATCATCATGGTTACACTGGCGGATCCAGAAACGGGTCCGTCCCCACCCGACTATCATCATGGTTACACTGGCGGATCCAGAAACGGACTAAGAGAAGGGCTAGAAATCGTACTGATTACTTGAATCAAAACTGCATTCGATACCAAAATTTGAATCAAAACTAGCACTGATTACTTGCACGAAATAAAGTGCATCCGATAACTCCTGTACTGTGCAGTGTGCAGCACAGCTGCGCCTGCTGCTTATTGACTGCCTGCACACACGCTGCAGAGGGGGCTGCTGGAGTCTGAAGACTTGCTCCTCATTTTCTTGGCCCAGGACCGGGGCTGCAGCCCCGGCAGCGCCCCCCCCCCCCCCCCCCCCCCCCCCCACCCCCATGCAGATCCGCCCAAAAATAGGAGTACTCCATCCGTCCCACGATACAAGACAAGACGTTCTAGGGTGGACACCAATACCATGAGCCATGGCAAGAGACCTGTATGCCCCTGCTCCGCTGCTTCCTCTGCTGGCGCACATTCTCTCTCACGCTGTCTTGCTACTGCTCTCGGATGGGCAGGACCACAAGCTGCCCGCGAATCGTGAAGGTCGGAAGGATAAGCCTTCTCCACCGGCTGTTTTTTTATTTATTTTTTGTTCCTCTGATTGTGGCCGACAGGAGCGAGGTGATGGATGAGATCGGTGATTTACAGAGTACAGAGTGTCTAGACCTAGCAGAAGCTAAAACGACCTTCTTTTTGATTTTTTTTAATCCTACAACGACGTCTAGGTGCTGTTTATTTTCTAAAATTTTATAAAATTTTTCAAAATTTTCCGTCACATCGAATCTTTGAGCGCATGCATAAAGCATTAAATATAGATAAAAATAAAACTAATTACACAGTTTAGATGAAATTCACGAGACGAATCTTTTAAGCCTAATTAGACCATGATTGAACACTAATTGCCAAATAACAACGAAAGTACTATAGTACCATTTTCTAAAAAATTTCACAAACTAAACAAGGCCCTAATATGGGAGGGAGAGAGTATGTGTTATCATAAGAGCCGTATTTGTTGGGGGGTGTTTAGTTTCTCTCAAAAAAAATTTCAACCCATCACATCGGATGTTTAGACACATGCATGGAGCATTAAATGTAAAATAAAAAATAACTAATTATACAGATTACGATAAATTTACGAGATGAATTTTTTGAGCTTAATTCATCTATGATTTAACAATGTTGTGCTACAGTAAATATGTGTTATTGATAGATTAATTAGGCTTAATAAATTTATCTCGTGGTTTCCAGATGAGTTATGTAATTATTTTTTTATTAGTTTTTGAACACGCCTTGTGACATCTCTGAAAACATCCGACGTGACGTGCCAAAATTTTTCGCCCCACCGTCTAAACAACCCCTTAGCAGAGGTCATTGACAGCGACGGCCGACTCCTTTTCATTTCTGTCCTTTTCTTTCCTGCCGAAACGGCGTCCCGGTGTGTGTAGTTCCCGTTGTGAGGAACCACGCCAAGCCAGCAGCCTCTCGGCAGCGGCCGTGAAAGCAGAGGCGCAGGAAGCAAAGCACAAGCTGCAGGAAGGCAGCCAGTATGCAGGCAGAGCCAGCGGGCGCGGAGGCGAGTGCGCGACCGGGCACGGGGCGAGTACGCGGGCGGCCGGGCGTGGGGTACGTGCGCGCGCGGCAGGGGGCGTACGCCGCGGGCTGGGCGTCCGACACGTCAAATATTCTGCTTCCTTGTAGTGGCCGCCCGGGCTGGCCCGCCCGGTACGCGCGCATGCATGGCGTACTGTACCCGCCGAGATATCGATGCGGCCTGCCCTCCTCCCTCCAGTCCCAGTCACAGCAGTACTGTAGTGCAGTGCAGCACACCTCAGCTCAGCGAGGCTGCACTGCATCACCATCCTCCATCCACCAGGGAGAGTGCGAGGCTACTGGCTACTACTGTAATCCGGAGCAGTGGATCCGGGATCCGGGATCCTCTGCTAGACTGAAGAGTGGGGCTTATGGCATTCAGGGTGTGTTTAGTTGAGGAAAAATTGGGTGAAAAGTTATTGTAACACTTTTCATTGTTATTTGGTAAAATTTGTCCAACCATGAAATAATTAGACTCAAAAGATTCGTCTCGAACTTTACAGACAAACTATGCAATTAGTTATTTTTTTACCTACATTTAATGCTCTATGCATGTGTTCAAAGATTCGATGTGATGGGTGGAAGAGGAAATATTTTGGGTTTGTATGGAAAGTAAACAGGCATTCAAGCTCATATACAGTGTTTCAGGCCACTCCACACTGAAACACTGCGATAGCTTCAACGCACGTTAGCAACTTCGAGCTTACTGGTGGCGAATGAGTTGTTCGGCCGATGATTTTTGCGCAAGCGAACATATGGGGAAATCGTGAAACGCCAGATCTTACTAATGCCATTATTTGCATTCTTTGTCCATTGATGCAATTTATCGACTAACCTATACTAGTTAACTTCTGGGGCTACTTTATTTCTTTCGTTCTTTCCGAGGGAATTCTAAGACTACTTTTTTTTTTTTGGTGTGTAGCTGTTCTAGTACACGCTTCAGGATCAAGATGGATCGTTTTTGAACGACGGATAAGGATGGATCTGCTTTATCGTACGACTACCAAACAAAACAAGAGATACTAATTTTGGCCAATAACCATGCATGTAGTAGGAGTATATATATACTAATTTTGGCCAATAACCATATATATATATATATATATATATATATATATATATATATATATATATATATATATATATATATATATACACACTCCTGCTATGGAATTCTACGTACTCCTACGCTAGAGATGGACCCGGTTCAAAGTCAGCCTGCTTTATGTTGTGTTGTCACATCTGGAAAATCTTTTGAACAGCGAATCAGAGATACGGAGTAGTGCATTGAAAAAGTATACTATTTCTTTTATCAGGCTGTATTTAGCTGCACCTGTAAAGTTTTTGGAAGCACAGTAATAATTTTGTTTGTATTTGGCAATTAGTGTCCAATCATGGGCTAATTAGGTTTGAAAGATTCGTCTCGTGATTTACAACCAAACTGTATAATTAGTTTTTTTACCTTTATTTAATATTCTATGCATGCGTCCAAAGATTCGATGTGACGGGAAATCTTATAAAAATTTTGAAACTTTTGAAGGAACATGGTCTTATTACTACCAGATGTACTGTAGCGGCATTGGTAAAAAAGAGGAGAGTACCTGAGGAAAAGAAATGGATAGTTTTTATTCAAGATCCAAAAGAATATAAAAAAAATTATGGACACGACGAGTGAGAGAGGCCACAGCATCTTTCTTTTGTGTGGTGACTGGTGAGGTGTGTTGTGGACCGTGTTCAGTTGTACCGCATTTGCCACTGTTTCCATTTACCTCCTTCAGGGTCAGGGCAAAGGTGAGGCCTTCTTTAGATGGCTAAAGTTAGAAAAAAAAATGATACCGTAACACTTTCGTTTGTATTTAGTAATTATTGTTCCATCGTGGATTAACTAGGCTCAAAAAAAATTCGTCTCGTGATTTACAATCAAACTATACAATTAGTTATTTTTTAATCTATATTTACTACTCCATGTATGCGTTGCTAGATTCGATGTGATAGAGAAAATATAAAAACTTAAAATTTGAGAGCAATCTAAACGAGACCCGAAGAAACCATTATTAGACTACCCGCACTCATGGACCTCTATATTCATCCTCTATACGTTTAGTCAGCAAGATTCTCTCCTCTATACTCAATTCTCCCGCACCCATCCATCCTCTATATCCTCTATCCACTCTATCCACTATGTGACCCACTTGTCACTTTATCTAAATATATTCATGTGTGATCTAGTTTTGAAGGATTTATTGAGACGAATTTAATGGTGCAATCGAAATTTAATTTGGATCTTTGGTTTGTGAGTTATAGCATTTTTTCCTTTGTTTAGCTAGTGGGGTCCGCCACTATAGAGTATAGAGTAAGCACTGTACTACTCTAAATATAGACTGAGAGAAATAATAGAGTATCGTTTTAGAGTACCAGTGTAGCAGTTTTTACTCTATATTCATACTCTAAACTTTAGAGTATCGTTTTAGAGTACCCACTGCGGCTAGTCTTACGGCTGCTCAGCTCTGGTACAGCGGTGAACATTATAATATCTCCGATATACTGGTACCCTGGTACATCAGTGAACATTATACAAGTACACTCGCTGCAACAAAATAACTCCCGTGTAAGTTTCACAAGATATCTTGCCGGCCCGGTAGAAACGATCATGGTCACCACAGGGCCAACTGGCCAAGGCAGAGGAAATTAGGGTTTTATTGTCTTTGCCTATGTCTATCCCGTACTGTCCGTAATGGCCAATGGGTCCCTCACAGGGGCACATATCATTATCTCAAGGTTCCACATGACTTGAACTTTTGTTTATCTGTCTATCGTAGTACAGGTGCAGTGCAAAGGTGCTTCCTTTTTTTTCTTTCCGGAGAAAAGCCAGGTTCTTCGAGGAGTGAGCATATATGATAGTTGTTGAGCTTACCTATGGTAGTAGTAGTACTATCTTGGAAAACTTTTTTATTGCTTAAGAGACAATTATGGACTTTTCTTAGGCTTGGATCGTGGTTTAGGATTATGTAAGGGGATGTGACAACATATCCTGATCAGCATAAAAGAACGGGTAAGCCTCGATGGAACAAATATATATATATATATATATATATATATATATATATATATATATATATATATATATATATATATATATACTATCTCTATCTACTAGGTCCTACAAATAATGTAAACTTATATTTGAGTCACAGAATTACCAACTCTTTTACACAGGATTACCAACTCTACGTGAGTCATAAAATTAAATGTCTAAAACTATAGAAATGAAACTTAAAGTGTTGTATTCATGTTTCATTTTATTTATATGACATGACGGATTTGAAAACAAGACCGCGGAACTTTACACCGAGATTGATCTTAATAAATTAATTATAAAAAATATTTTTTGCTTCATCTATAACACTTAATATTGCCCATATATAACGAATATTAATATTATATAATTAATTAAAAACTATTTTAGCAAAGGAGGGAGCAGGGAGATTCGGAGGCAGACTTGCAGTCCTGTGCTTGAGTGTCTGTGGTCCTGTGCCTCTTGCTTGGTGTAGGGAAGCAGTCAAGCAGATGCTACCTTGTCTAAAAAGGGAAAATTAAAGAAAGGCCCACAACAAATCATGAGCTAACAAGATCCTTCAGTTGTTACCCTAATAATCACCATTTGCAACAGGCAGTCAGTAGCCAACAGCTGAACATCGTGATTCAGGACAAGTGACCCGCGGAGCTCCATCGGTTCAGTTTCACGGCCTTTTGCTTCATCTTTCAGAAAAGCAAAGGGTGCCAAAATTCGATCCAATTTTTCGGAAAACGAAATGCCCCCTAGCGAAATTACCACCTTTCGCTTTCCCTCGCCAAAGTTGAGTTGAGCTGAGCTGCAAAAGGAGGGAGGCATCTATTTCAGCAACGTCTCTTTCTGATTGTAAATTATCGCAAACCTAGTACTAACAGGTTGTCTTCTGTTTCAACAGCATGGAAACAAAACAGGGCATTCTCGCAGCTCCTTGAGGGCTCACAGGAGCGGTGAACCACCACTAAACCATAGGCGAAGAATTGAAAACGACTCCACCCGCAGCAAATGTTCATCAGCCAAAAGACTACTATTCCGAAATAAAGCCGCATCTCGCTTCCGGAACTTGACAGGCGAACAAACCAACACACAGGGATAACAAAGGGGAATAGGGGATGACTGATGAGTAGCAAACGGGGGAAATAGGAAAAAGAAACACAGAAGAGACTTGCTGCTTCCTGGATTGTTCTTTCTTGCGCCCCCAAAATGCCATTGTTCCAGGAAGCAATAGTTACCACATTTGTACAAGCAGGCTTATCATCTTTCAGCCTAATCCCACGCGACAAGCTACACATATAGACATCCTACTAAATATAGCAGCTAGCAGGCCGCCGCCGCCGCCATGGCAGGCCGGCAGCCTCTTCTTCTAGGCAGGCAGCTGCCACTGTACAGATCATGGGTGGGATCGATCGAAGGCACAAGCTAGTACTACATGCCCCAGCTAGACGAAATTAAACATGAGATCGACTCGATCTATGTACAAGGACAGAGGCCAAGGTAAGCTTATATGGTAGGGCTTGTAAAGCAGAGTACTACCACTGACGGCGGCAATATGGCATACTATCAGCTAGTGTAGTGTTCTAATCACTACTAGTAGTAACCAAGTAGCAGCACTCACTAATCAGTCACTTGATTGCTACTAGCCCGTAATCATCGCCGCCAAAAAAGAGCAACCACTTGCTTCGACTGATCACCGGTCAATGTCCTCGTCGGAGTCCTCAAAATGGCGCGGACGGCATCCTCTGCAGAGTCTTCTTCACAATCGGCACCGCCACCTCCACGGACACCCTCAGCTGCCGAATCCAGACACAACGCGCGAGCCTTTGAGTTGAGCATGCATATATAGAGGGATGAAAGGACAACGGTCGATGGATTTGTTACCTGCTCGTACTTGACGCGGAGGCTCTCGTTCTCGTCCTGCAGCATCTGCACCTTCCTCTCCAGCTCGCGGACGTAGGCCTGCTTGCGCGCGCGGGAGCGCGCGGCGGACTCGCGGTTCTTGATCATGCGCTTCTTGCGGCGGTCGGAGCCCCCGCCGGCCCAGGTGGCGGCGCCGGCGCCGAGGCACATCTCGTCCTCCAGCACGCCGCGGGCGGCGCCGGCGTCGAAGGGCGCAACGTCGGCGGCGTACGGGAAGAAGGACGACGCCGGGGACGGCGCCACGGCATTGCGGAAGCCGCCGCCGAGGACCATGTGGTGGCGGACGCCGTCGTCCGCGGCGTAGGCGCCGCCGCCGACGCCGCGGCCGGCCGGGGAGGAGCCGCCCGCGGCCGCGGCGGAGGAGAGGACGTGGAGGCGGGAGTTGAGGCTGAGCTGCGTGGAGATGAAGGCGCTGCAGGTGGAGACCGCGACGGGCTGCGGCGGGGACGCGCTGGGGCTGCTCGCGGTGTTCGCCCAGATGTCCTCGTCGTCCTCCATATCTATGGCCGCCATTCCCCTTCTCGCTCGGCTCTCGCTCGTTGCCTGTTGGCGCCTCTACGCTTGCTTGTTTTGGGCACGCACCGGCGCCCCACAGGGCCACAGGGCTGGGTGGGCGGCTTTAGTAGCCGCGGCGGACTCCAAGTCCAAGCGGAGGAGGGGGCCTAGGGCCGGTTTAGATAAAAAAAAAAATGGTAAAACGGCACTGTAGTTCGTTTCGTTGTTATTTGGCGAATATTGTCCCATCATGGTCTAATTAGGTTTAAAAGATTCGTCTCGTCCATTTCGTCTAAACTGTGTAATTAGTTTTATTTTTTATCTATATTTAATGCTTCATGCATGTGTCAAAGATTCGATGTGACGGAGAATCTGAAAAATTTTGTAAAATTTTCTGGGAACTAAACAGGGCGCCAGTACTCCCAAGCATAGTTTTTCGAACCGGACCGGAGATCGAACCGGCGAGGCCGTCGGTTCAATGGTTCAATGGTCCAACCGTTCAGAACCGGTTGAACCGCCGGTTCGTTAGTTTTGGACCGGTGAATCGAACCGACCACAAATACTTTGAACCGGTGTATATATATATATGATTTAATTAATAATCGACATTGATATGCAGGCTAATATACAAATACAATACCTAAAAATTAAAACTTGAAAGCTCAGGATGACAGGATCAGTAGCTCACCAGTTCCAGTTCTAGTAGCCATTTTCTTGTAGCCGTAGAGGGGAGGTGGAGCAGAGTAGCAGGGTAGCAGGGTAGCACCAGAGCAGCAGCCTGCCCGCTCGGAGCAGAACCAGAGAAGCCTGCAGCCCCCGCCGAGCAGCACCAGAGAAGCCTGCAGCCCCCCGCTCGGCGCTCGCCCGTAGCAGCAGCCTGCAGCTGCAGCCCCCGCCGATGGCCGATGCCCACCCGGAGCAGCACCAGAGCAGTAGCCGCCGGCCGCCCAAGGGGCCAAGCCAGATGCAAATGCGCCCCAAAAAGGAGATACCAGTTCCTTTCCTTCACGTGTACAGGCCCCTAAAGGGTACATTTTCACACTTTTCCAACAATACCCTCGAATGGATCAGCTTCTCCTGAACCCACCGAGGTCATTTTTGGATAACTTAAAAAACCGCCCCGGTTCACATGGAACCGGCCGGTTCACCGGTTTCGTTAAAAACCGGCTGGTTCAACCGGTTTTTACCGGTCCGATTGCATGGCCGGTCTTTTAAGTGAACCGGACCGGTATAGGCTCTGGTTCGATCTTTTAGCGGTCGAACCGCCGGTCCGGTCCGGTTCGAAAAACTAGGCTCCCAAGCCCAGCTCAGATCACTGTGTGGTGTTTCTGTTTGTGTGAGGCAGCCAATGACCGAGAGATCACTGTTGACCAGTGACTGAGACCTGGCACTGGTCAAATGGCAGCAGCGAGCCAGATAGTCCGAGTCTCCGATTGGCTCGCTCAGGGCTTTGCCTGCGATTGGCCAGTCTCTCCCTTTCTCCGCCGTGGATTGATGGGTAAATCTAGTACGCCGTCTACTGACGCCGTTAAAATCCTAAAATAAATAAACAAATACAAGCCATAGACTAGACAGTTTTCTTTGCCACGAGAAAGATCACGAGGGGCTACACTCATCTCGTGCAATCGATAAATTCACTAAGTAGATTCATGCTAAGCCGATAATAAAGATCACAACGAGGAAGGCCGCCAAATTCTTCCTCGTCGTAGTATATAAATTTAGAATGTCCAACTACATTATCACCGATAACGACACTTCGTTCACAACGAAGGAATTTCTCAACTTCTACGACGAATAAATAGACTGTTGTGGCACATCCACGGTCGAACGACCAAGTTAGACAGGCAAACAGTCTCATACTCAGGCCTCAAACCACGCATCTTGAATGGTTGAAGTTTTTGCAATGGGTAACTGAGCTGCCTTCGATCGATTGTTTGGAGATTGCACACAACACCCAACCGATCGATCGGCTTCACCCCGATCTTCATGGTCTACGGTACCACTGTCATCCTTCCAACCGATCTTTTTTTTCAAGAATTACACAGTACAACGTAGACGCCCATAACACGTACGCACGCTCACCCCTATGAATACATCTACCCAAACCCTACCCCTACGAGTACCTTCGAAGGATTGAATCGGCAGATATTGAGATTCACGAAGTCACCACAGTCCACAGGCGCCTCGCTGGATGGGAACGTCGCCTACCACTTAAAGTATAGCGCCGTTAAATTCTGAAATAAATCCAGAAAATTCGAGCACCCGTGCCAAGTCGAGGACTTAAACACGGGTGGACAGGTTCCACCACAAGGAACCCAACCAACTGATCTATGATCAGTTCGCCCCTTCCAACCGATCTTGACTACAGTCATCACGTGTCAAGACCTACGATGAGAAGAAGTCAAAAGAAGCAAGAGAGGATGCTCTACCAGCTTGGCGAAGCTCTGGTTAAATACATTACAAGATGTTTTCCCATAATTTTCGCATTCAGTTCTAGCTATTTCTGCACCCCCCTAATTGACCAGAACAACAATTACGTATCCCCTCTACCCCTTTTGACATTATTGATGGAATATCACTGAACTATTTTACTAAAAATGGAACAAAATGAGATTGGATTTCAGTTGAAAAGTATCCTCACCTGAATGAAGATACCCGATGGCCCAACTTTCCCAAATGCCCACCATCTGCCCTTATCCTTTTCGGGTCTTGATTTGTCGCGTCGATTTATTCGCAGTGGTCGACTGGGAAGAAAGAAATGAATGAATGTCTTCTTGGAAAAAAGTAGAGTAATACACCTATCAAGACCGAAAGCCAAAGGTGAGTCTCGAAGGTGGATGTATCCAACTGAAATAAGAACTAAGATTGACATCTTGGTACAGTGATTTACCATAAGAGAGCCTTTTGTTCTGTTGTATGTGCACTTTTGTTGTGAAGTACTTCTTGTATGTGCACATAAGTGTATTATTCTATTATGTTTGGCCCATCAAAATTACATGATAATCAAATGTATTAAGTCTAAAGCTGCAAAATAAAAAAAACATATTTGCAATATCTGACAAATCACGTATACATCAATCAAATATTGGGAAAAAATTATGTAAACTTTTTCTTATTTATCCTATTTTACAAAATAAAACTTTAAATAAATTTATATTTCATCTGTTACCTCCTGTGAGGCAACAGGAGATCGTAACCATCCGATCAAAACAAATGAATGACTCATAGTCATTTAGGAGTATCACAACAAACCCTACCATATTAAGCTTTTTTGTCATATCACATATAATAATACATATGCTATTTTTTTCTAACACCTTTTCAAGGGGGATTCACTCTCTAGAGTGGCTTCCGAACTTAACTCATATCCTCTTCGTGCTCAGAGTGTAAGGGTTGTAAATCTTTCAATTATATTGGTACTGAAACTTGTGTAATTATTTTTTGAGCAAGAACAGCGGGGGACGATGAGTCCCCACCTGGTTATATTACCACTGATTCTAGACATGTCTGTTGGGCGGAGGGCTGATGCCCAGTTTTCAGCATGGCACCAATTACATGAACATGATACATGAATCAAGGGAAAACATAGATATTACATTACATCCAAACTATTGAGCTCCAAAAGTAAGAAAGTAGAGAAGCGTTTCTCGGAATGCGGCACTGCCATAGCTGCATCGAGGTCTTGCAAGCCATGACCACCCTGTCCAGGCTAGGAGGGAGGCCTCGGAACAAATTGTGTTATTATTAGCAATAAAAAACAAAAAATTATTATAAAAAATAAAGAAACAAAAAACTAGGCTTTGTTTAGAGAGAAAGCTGGTTGTGTGTATGGGGGGGGGTTGGGTGGGTGGGTTGTGATGGGATCACGGGAGGGTGTGGTGTGCGCTCAACTTTCATGATCTGTGGTACTCTCTCCCGTACCAAAATAAATGCTCATCTCATATTCTTTAGGCGTGAACTAATTTTAAGTTTGACTAGATTTACAGAAAAGAGTATGAACATTAGCATATTTTTCTATATATTTGATCCAACATGAGATTGATTGTAGGAGTATACTCTGCCTCCCAAAGTCCCAGCTGTTTCAACCGTACCGTTATTCCGGTCTATGAGGAGAAGGCACAGCATCAGCAAGCAAGCAAGCACACATGCATTTTTTTTTTGTTTGTTTTTCCATCCGCGGAGTAAATCTGCGTCCCCGAGGGAGACCGGTGACTGGCTCTGGCTGACTGGATGCACATGTAGACGGCCAGAGTTCGTCATCGTCGTCGTCTCCGTAGATCGTGGCAGCAGCAGTAGCAGACCCCACCAATGACACACTGCTCGGCGTGACAGAAAGTGCTTCTGGCGTCCCCTGCCGGTCACACACCCTGTTCGTTTGAGTATTCAGCGGAATCAGCAGTCATCCAGTAGTATTTTTTTCTCATAATAAACCAGCGAACAGTACTTTCAGCTACAGTAAACCAACCAAACGAACAGGCTTCGCACAGCGCGATTCTTTTCAGAGGGCCTGAGGGGGCTCAGGGCGGCTGTGTGTGCACACTTGTTTCCGTTTTGGCGACGTGAAAAAAGTTACAGCGCCATGGATGCCGGAGCCCATGGTAGAAAGGTACACGGCGCCATGTGGGGAGCCGTCCCCTCTCCCTCTGGCGCATTGGCTATTTTGACTGTGTTTAGTTGCCCTAAAAGGGTTGAAAAATATATTGTAGTATGCTTTGGTTTTATTTGGTAAATAGTGTTCAATCACGGACTACTTTGGTTTGAAAGATTCGTCTCGCGATTGTGCACCTAACTGTAAAATTAGTTATTTTTTATCTATATTTAATGCTCTATACATGTGTCTAAACATTCGATGTGATGACAAATTTTGAAAAAATTTTTGGAAAAGACAGCCTTGGGCTTGCAATCCATGTCGCCTCCCGGCTCCCGTGGTGGGGGCACGACGCCACAAGCACCGAGCAGCGCAGATTTTTTTTTACAAACATACGCCACTGTTCCAACGAGGCCCAAACAGGCAAACAGCTAAACACGCAAGTATGGCCAAGACAGGACTATTCAAAAGTCTTGGGAACTGCTCTCACTTCCCACCACAAAAGAAATGTCAGAAGGGTGGTAGGGAATCCTACGTTTAGGGTGTGTTTAGGATTAGTTTAGATTAAACGCAGTGGGTGCTCTAAATCGATACTCTAAAGCTTTAGAATATGAATATAGAGTAAAAACTGCTGCACTAGGTACTCTAAAATGATACTCTATACTTTCTCTCACTCTATATTTAGAGTAGTATAGTGCTTACTTTATACTCTATAGTGGTGAACCCCATTAGCTAAACAAAGGGAAAAAATGCTATAACTCACAAACCAAAAATCTAAATTAAATTTCGATTTTACCATTAAATTTGTCTCAATAAATCTTTCAAAACTAGATCACACATGGATATATTTAGATAAAGTGACAAGTGGGTCCCATAGTGGATAAAGTGGATAGAGGATGATATAGAGGATGGATGAGTGCGGGAGAATTGAGTATAGATGAGAGAATCTTGCTGACTAGGACGTACAGAGGATGAATATAGAGGTCTATGAGTGCGGGTAGTCTTAGATCTTTCAAACTTCTAAAATTTTTACAAGATTCTTGAAAGCTCTATGTTTGGTGTTGGTAATTAGTGACAATGCCTAAGTACTAATCCTATGCCTAAGTTGTATGTAGCATATGAGGATTAGTACATTCCAAGGTTGGTGGCAAGATGGACATGGTGATCATGATGGCCACACTTGGATTTGGATGCAACCCTACGTGATCAAGACAAAGGTATATGCTTAAGGGTTGTGTTTTAGTAACCAAGACACCTAGTGGGTGTGGTTACATTATAGGATAGATAGCCGTACTATAAAGAGGGGAATGACGCGGCTATTTAACTCCTAAGTGCCTCTAGGTGTGCATTTCATAATCATATGCATTTGGATATAACTAATAATGCCTCGAAAAATAATTGTGAAAATGCTAACACACACGCACATGACGAGATCACTTGGTGGTGTTAGCACATTTGCGAAGGCGGTGGAGTTTGAGCGGTAGAGAGGGTTTGGGGTCCTCTCTCCCTCCCGCCGAGCTTGAAACGACTATTTTCCACTACGCCGGAAGTCGAAAATCGAACGGAAGCGAACGGACGTCACAGTGGTGACCGGACGCGGTCTCTGTTTGACCGGACGCGTCCGGTCAGCATTCAGCGTGTTCGCGTGTTTCGGTTTGTTGATCGGACACGATGGCGCGTCCGGTCACAGTCGACCGGACGCGTCCGGTCGATCAGGGAGCTTACTGGACTCCAATCGGACGCTGGCACTGTGGCGTCCGGTCAGTTCTCCAGTGCATCCGGTCGCTGTTTCGTTGTGCGCTGCTCAGGCTTGACCAGCGCGTCCGGTCCGTCACGGGACCAGCGCGTCCGGTCGAGCTTCGCGCGTCCGGTCGTTGCGTGCAGCGCATCCGGTCGGTGGTTCGCGAAAGTAGCCGTTATGCGATCGGCGCGTCCGGTCAGTTTGACCAGCGCGTCCGGTCAGCGCGACTTCGGCTGTTTCTAGTGCGTAACGGCTATATTCGAAGGGGTACGTCTACAAATACTCATTGGCCGGTTCAAGGCTCTCTCTCTTCGATATTTGACATACTTGTGAGCACTTTGAGCTAAGCAACTCCCCTCCCACTCATCTCTCTTGCTTCTTTACATATTCGAAGTGAGATTGAGTGATCCAAGTGCATTTGCATTGTGAGATTGCATCTAGTTGGCACTTGGTGGTTGATTTGCTGCGGGATTCTTGTTTCTCTTGGTGGTTGCCGCCACCTAGACGGCTTGGAGCAGCTTGGAGGCGTTGGCAAGAGTTGGTGATTGTTCTTGGCCACCTCCGGTGATTGTGAGGGGTTTGTGCCTACCTCGGCGAAGCGCCAAAGGCAACATTAGTAAATTGCTTGTGTCATTGCAACCTTTTGCCATTTGGTAGGTTCTTGTGGCGCCTTTTGAGAGGCTCGGTGTGAGACCGATTAGCCACCGAACCACGTGGTGAAGAGGGACACAACGGGGACTAGCGTGCCGGCAAGCACGTGAACCTCGGGATAAATCTTCGTGTCATCACTTTCATATTGTGATTGATTGATCCCGGTGTTTGGTTGTCTTGGTATTCATTGTTGATCATATTGGTTGGCTCAATACTTCGTCCATCGGTGAAACTCTCCTAACTCAACTCCGCATTACTTTCTTAGTTATCTTTGCTAGCTAGTTAGCTTTGCTAGAGTAGCTCTTTTGTGTAGCTTGCTAGTTGTAGTTGTAGTTAGCTTCTCGGTTTGAATTGTGCGGTTGAGTGCCATTATACTAGAATTGTGAATTGGATAGGTGGCTTGCAAACAACCCTTAGGCTAAGCAAAACTCGCATCTCGCTATTTGTTGTATTGATAAACTTGTTTAGCTTGCCTTTGTAGAAAATTTTAAAAGGCTATTCACCCCCCTCTAGCCATCAAGACCTTTCAAGTGGTATCGGAGCCGTGGTCACCGTTTGTAAGGCTTAACAACCTCGGTGCAAGATGGCTCAAGTTATGTTCAATCATGTTAATGGCAAGCCTCCATTCTTTGATGGCGTTTCTTCCTTTGATCATTGGAAAAGGAAGATGAAACAATATCTAGGCAATATACATGAGAAGGTTTGGAATGTGACTAAAGAAGGATACATCATTCTTGATGAGGAAAATCTCTCTCCAAATGACCGCATCAACAAACAATGCAACACGGCGGCACTTGACACAATCTACCGTGCCATTGATGACAAAGTATTTGAGCAAATCAAAGATCTTGAAAAGGCAAGTGAGCTTTGGATAAGGCTTGAAGAAACATATGAAGGCACTTCAACGGTAAAAAGTGCCAAGCTATATATGCTCGAGGAAAAGTTCTCCACTTTCAAGATGAAGGATGATGAATCCATCCCGGAGATGTTCTATAGGCTCCAAGTCATTGTCAATGATCTCAAGGGGCTTGGAGAGAAGGTTGAGGACAAGGACTTCTCACACAAGTTCTTGATGTGTTTACCTAAGAAGTTTGCTACCTTGAGAAGAATGATCTTTAGAGAGGGATTGGACAAAGTCAAGCTAACCGATGTGCTTGGAGATATAATGACCGATGCCCAATACAATGATGATGAAGATGAGGTAGAAGAGAAGGAGACCAAGGTCAAGTAAGAGAAGCCCATTGCATTCAAGGCTTCATCTTCTAAGGGCAAGAGCAAGGTGGGGAGTGATGATAATGATCCATTCGATGATGAGACCATGGCCCTCTTAGTGCACAAGATGGGGAGGTTCATGATGAAGAAAGGATATGGGGCAAGGAAGAGAAGGGACTTCATGAAGGCAAAGGAGGTGCTTTGCTACAATTACAATAGCCCCGATCATGTAGTAGCAAAGTGCCCCTATGAAGAAAAAAGATATCATGATGGAGAGTTGAAGTTGAAGAAGAACAAGAAGGAGAAGAAGGAGAAGAAAGAGAAGAAGAGCTTCACTATCAACGAGAAGAAGAAGGGTGGTGGCTATATGGTCACTTGGGATAGTGATAACTCCGATAGTGATGATGATAGCTCTAGTGATGATGAGAGGACCACTTGGCGAGCCATTGCAAGCATCGCCCTCTCCAATAAGCCATCTATCTTCGATACTACATCGACATGCCTTATGACCAAGCCTACCAAGGTAAAATATGATGATAGTGATGATGATTCTTTTGCTAGTGATGGTTGTAGGAGTGATGATGAGGAGGATGAGGACTACTCCAAGGATGATCTATTGGGCATAATAGATCAAATGAGCAAGGGCTACAAAAGGACAACCAAGAAGTGTAAAATCTTAGAGCAAGAGCTCATTGCCAAGAGCAATAAAAATGATGCCTTAATGGAGGAGCTTGTTGCTCTCAAAAAGAGTAAGGAGTGCAAAGGAATTGAATAAGAGCTCAAACCTCTTAGGAAATCCTTTGATGAGTTAGAGGCCTCTCGTGAGTGTCTAAAGGAAGACCACGAGGATCTAGAAATTGCTCACACCAGGCTTAAGGAAGCCCACTCCACTCTACTTGAGCTCATCAAGGAAAAGGATCTCAAGTTGGAGAAGTTCATGAAGGAAGCTAAGAAGGAGTAAGTGATTGTCACTTGTGATATTGGACTAACATGTGATATTATTGATGATTCTTTATTTGTTGGTCCTACTAATGCTTCATGTAGCTCATCATCATCCACCACAACCAATTCTATCTCTACTACTAGTGATTCATCACTCATGGTTGAGAATGAGACTCTCAAGAGAGAGGTGGATGATCTCACCCGCGCATTAGGCAATGCCTATGGTGGAGATGCCCGCTTGCTAAAATGCTTGGGTAGCCAAAGGTTCTCTCTTAATAAAGAGGGTTTGGGCTATACTCCCAAGAAGGGCAAGGCGGCCTTTGCTACTCCAAAGTCTCGCTTTGTGAAGAGCAATGGTCGTTATTGTAATTGATGCAAGCAAGTTGGGCATCTAGAGATTAATTGTAATAAAATGAACAAGAACAACAACAAGTTTCATGCTAAAATAGATTACATTCCTTTTGATTCTTGTTATGTGCTTACCAAGGGTGAGAAAGGTGTGTATGCTAGGTTTGTTGGTACACCAATTGTGGGTCCAAAGAAGAAGGTCATTTGGGTACCAAAGAGTTTAGTTACTAACCTCCAAGGACCCAAACAAGTATGGGTATCTAAGAAACATTAATTTATTTTGTAGGTAAATTACAAGGCCGGAGGAAGGCATTGGGTGCTTGATAGTGGGTGCTCTCAACATATGACCGGTGATTCAAGAATGTTCAACTCTCTCAAATCAAATGATAGTGGCATTGATAGTATCACATTTGGTGACAATAGCAAGGGTGATGTGAAGGCTCTTGGAAAGATTGTAATCTCAAATGATCATAGCATTTCCAATGTGCTCCTAGTTGAAAAGTTGAACTTCAATCTTCTCTCAGTTGCTCAATTGTGTGATCTAGGTTTCAAGTGCATATTTGGTGTTGATGATATAGAGATAGTTAGTGTTGATGGCTCCAATTTGATCTTCAAGGGTTTTAGATATGAGAATCTATACTTGGTTGATTTCAATGCTAGTGACACTCAACTTTCAACATGCTTGCTCACCAAATCAAGTATGGGTTGGTTATGGCATAGAAGACTTGGTCATGTTGGCATGAAGCAATTAAACAAGTTAGTGAAGCATGACTTAGTTAGAAGCTTGAAGGATGTCACATTTGAGAAGGATAAGCTATGTAGTGCATGTCAAGTCGGAAAGCAAGTGGGCAACACTCATCCATTGAAGAGCATTATGAGTACTTCCAAGGCATTTGAGTTGTTGCACATGGATCTATTTGGGCCAACTACATATACAAGCATTGGTGGCAACAAGTATGGCTTTGTGATTGTGGATGATTTCATTAGATACACATGGGTATTCTTTCTTGTGGACAAGAGTGATGTATTTGACATATTCAAGAAGTTCATCAAGAGAGTGCAAAATGAGTTTGAGACCACAATCAAGAAAGTAAGAAGTGACAATGGAAGTGAGTTTAGAAACACAAGAGTTGATGAGCTATGCGATGAGCTTGGAATCAAGCATCAATTTTCGGCCAAGTATACACCTCAATCTAATGACCTAGTTGAGAGAAAGAATAGAACCTTAATTGATATGGCAAGATCAATGTTGAATGAGTATAATGTGAGTCATTCATTTTGGGCCGAAGCAATCAACACGGCTTGCTTCTATAGCAACCGCCTCTATTGCCATAAGTTCCTAGAGATGACACCATATGAGATCTTAAATGGAAGAAAACCCAACATTGCATACTTTCGGGTATTTGGTTGCAAATGCTACATCTTGAAGAAGAGCACTAGATTGAACAAGTTTGAGAAGAAATGTGATGAATGATTCTTACTTGGTTACTGTAACACCCCGGGTGTTATAGTGCTAATAAATCTGCCATGTCATCATAATGCATTGCAAAGCATCCATATTTAGGTCAACCTTGTTATGCATCTACTAAAACAAGTTTACTTATCTAGATTGGATGTGCTTCTCAGTGGTGTGTCTCGAACCCGAAAACCCTAGTTTCGAATGCCACCGCAAATACTTAGTCCATGCCCTGCGTAATTTGAGGTGTGTGACCGTGTTACACACTAGTGTCAAGTGTAGGGTATGAGCTCAAGTACAACACTAAAATGAAGCTCCAAGTTTGAGTTTGAGTTGGAGTCCAAAAACTTGTTACGAGTTTTCCGATTCGAATTCAAATTCAAATTTGGGGAAAAATGTAAAAGAATTTCAAAAGCTAAATTGGTCAACCAAGAGTGGCATTTGGTCAACCATGTCATGTTGGTCCAAATGATGCCCTTGGGTGAGGTTTTGATCACTAAGTAATCACAAACCAAAGTAGCAACAAATTCCAATTGAAAATTCCTCCGAAAACCCTAAATTTCAAAACTCTGTTTTACCCCTTTTTAAATAATTAAAAATCTAAGCAAAATTTGAGAAAAAGTTTAAAACCAAGTTTGTAGAACTTTTCAAGGGCTACAACTTTGGTGTTTTGAGTTTTCAAAGTTTTAGTGTAAAATGTGGAGCAATTTTGAAAATAAACAAATTTCAGATTTAACTCATTTTTGTCCCCAAACTAAGATTTCAAAATGGAGATAGAATTTGAAAATATTTTGAACAGCAAAGTTGTAGGTCTTGTCAAGATGTACAACTTTGGTGTTTGGAGATTTTGAAGTTTCAATATGAAATCAAAAGTAATTTCTAAATTACCAAATCTCAAAAATGTGTCCCCTTTTGAATTTAAACTCAAATTTCAAAATCCAGTTCGAATTTGAAAAAGTGTTCAATACAAAACTTGTAGAGCTTGAAATTCTGAAGATTTCATAGATTGGAAGTTTTTCAAGTTGTTACATAAATTTGAGAGTAATTTGAGAAAACAGTTTAAAAATTCAAAATTTTGGGGGGGGTGCTACAGTGCCGCGCCAATGGCGGCCGGCCACCGCGCGGTATGGGCACCGGCGAGCCGCCGTGGCCGCCCAGAACCTTCGCGCGCGGTCGGGAGCGCCAGCGCGATGGCGTGAGCATTCCAGCTCTGTAGCCGCGACCGTCGTCTATAAATACGTCGAGTTCACAGTGACGATTTTCGTTTTCACCATTTTCGCCATCGCCACCACCGCAGCTCCGCCGCTCGCCGCTGCCGCCGTCGAGCCATCTCCGGCCACGCCAACCACACCATTAGCTCCGCCTCGGCCTCGCGCATCTCGTGGACCACCTGAGTTCACCGTTTTCGCACCCGAGCCTCCGCACCGCCTGCTCCTATGCCCAACTCCGGTCGGACCACCGCCACCATCGCCTCCCGTGGCCAGGCCACTCCGGCTTCTCTCCGTCATCCCCGAGACCGCCATCGTCACCGCTGTGAGCTCCTGATCGTTTTCCTCATGCTATTTTAGCTGCTACCGTGTTATACCGTCGAGTCGTCGGGCACCGTGGCCGTCGAGCCGCCACCGTCGTCGGTGAGCTATCACCGGAGATCGAACCATGGTGCTACCTAGCAAAACGGAGTCGTAGGAAGGTGTAGATGGTGATGGTAGGGTTAATTTGTCGACCGAAGCTCCGGTCATCGGCCGCCCACCGCACGGAGGTGGGTGATCGCGCGGGAGTGAGCGAGGGGCGGGAGGTTGGCGATGACATGCGGGGCCAGGCTGTCAGCGAGCGCGAGAGAGAGAGCGCGCGGGCGGAGGCAGGCCGCTTGCTGGGCCGCGCGGCTGGGCCGATCGCGAGCGCGCGAGCGCGGGCGAGCGCGCGGGTGCGTGGGCCACTCGGTTGGGCCGGACCAGAGGGAGAGAAGGGAATCGGCCCGGTTCGGTTTTTGTTTTTGTTTTTCTTTTTCAAATTAATGAATAGTGGTACTATTTGTTTATTTCATAAAGAATTGTGTAGAGTTCCAAAATTCATGAAAATTTTTTGTGTGAGCTTCTCAATGTATAAACTATCTAGGAAAAATATTAAACCCTAAATTTGAGTACTTTGTGCAGTAGAATTAATTAGTTTCAATAAAGATTAAATGCAACTTCCAGGAATTTTAATAATTAATTTATTAATCCAAAAATTATGAAATTTATTGTGACATTGTTTTAAATCATTCTTAATCCATAGAAAAAGTTTGAACTTGTTTAGATAAAGTTTGATTAACTATTAATTATGCCTAATTAATTAAATAGTAAATAAATGTTAATTTGAGAACTTTAAGTGTTGTGTGCCCTTTTGATTGAGTGATGTCCTTAGGTCACTACTCTTTAGTGATCTTTGGCACCTTAATTCCATGTTTGAGCTCGTTAGTAACTTACTTAGGATTAAAAGCTGGTATCGCTAGACTTGTCGCTTCTAGTTAGTAGGTTTTCTGTTTGCGACTGTACCGTAAAGGGAAGTTGTACTCAAGTCGTAACTCGTGGCATGTTATCATCAAGCATCATGTTAAAGCATGTTATGTACTCGTGTAGTTCCCGCTTTCGAAAAAGTCGAAGTCACCGAGCAAGCTTCTGGAGAAGAGCTATCGTCGGTGGGTTCCGGACCAGACGTTGGAGTCCTCGAGTCTGAGTCAGTCATCGTGTCAGAGCAAGGCAAGCCCCGGTGCATTTAAACCCTACCTTGAGTTTTACAAATGTTTTATTATTTATATTATGGTTTACTGCATTAAGTAATTAGGAGTTGAGTGATAACCTAATTGCTGCATTATCATCCTTGATTATTGTGATATCAACCTTGATACCTATTTTACGAAAAATGCGTAGTATGCTTCGCTATGCTTAGAAGTTAAACTTTTAAATGAAATGTTTACATAGCCATGACGGCATACTTAATGAATATGAAAAGATGAGAATGAACTTGAAAGATCGGGCGGGTGGTTTGGCCACTGCTAACATGCATTGGGAAAGGAGTCCCAATGTAGTGTTTCCGCCTTGTCAGTTAAGGACCGTCCGTTGTAAGCCGGCCTGTGTTTCGAGACTTTGCAACTAGCCTCATGCCTTGGGTAAGCCTAAAATGTTAGTGATTCCATTACGAGAATGTCTAACCTCGCACTGGGAGTGGAGAGATGGCGGGAGTAGCGTGTACCCTCGGGGCTAGAATCGAACCGGGTTCGAGGAGTACTGTACTCTCGGGTGGCGATGGACACGTTCTGGTTTTGGGAGATCTAAATGAGGGTTGATATATGCAAGATTCGGTTCTACATATGTCGTGATGTTAGAGATCCCCAGCTGGGTATAATCGGTTCGAATCGTCGTTGCTCCTCGGTTATGGAGACTTGATCACCTGACTTACAGCGTAGTTAAGAACTGGAATTGAAAGAAAGAATGAGAAAGGTTGTGATGATAATTATTTTGATCTAGAGTAGGATCACCTAGATTTGGTTAATGAACCATCAATGGTAAAAGTAAAATGTTGAAGATAAGGACTTACCTTAGTAAGCTTTTCTGCAAAAGAAAATTTGATTTTGGATTACCCGTACCTTGATTCCCTAAAGCTAGCATGCCCTTGGAGTCTTTGTCTTAGTCGGGTAAGGTGCGGTTCATGAACAAGTCTGCTTCGAGCCTTGTTGCATGACCGTCGTGGTTGAAGAAAGTGACGACGAGGACGAGTAGACTGTGTGGCCTTTGGGCAAGGCATCTCGTTTGTGTGATGTAATAAAGTTACTACCGATACTTCTCTACTACTGGTTTGTAATAATGTTACATGAGGTTTAAAGTTTGAAAACTGGTTTGTAACCCTAAGTTATTGTAAGACTTCCGCTACTTTACTCTGTTAAATATTTTGAATAAACTGTTGTAATATTGCAATACTCCTGTGATTGGATCCTGTTCGGAGGAAAGCAGACCTTTTAAGTTATGGTGAACATAAGTACGGCTGTCAGAGGTCATTATGGCAATGACAGGTACTTGTGGGCCATCATAATTAGGAGGTTCTGTGACAGTTACTCCACTACTAGCAAAGCTTATAGAGTTTGGAATTTGGCTAGTGGTTTACTTGAGGAAGTTCATGATGTTGAGTTTGATGAAACAAATGGCTCTCAAGATGAGGAAAATAACTTGGATGATGTGAGAGGAACTCAATTGACCAATGCTATGAAAGAAATCGATATTGGTGATATTAGGCCAAAGCAAGTGATTGATGTGGATGACAACAAAGATCAAGTGCTCCAAAGTCCAATTACACAAGCTAGTGGTTCTCTAATGCAAAATCAAGCGAGTACATCATCTCAAGTGCAACAAGATCAACAAGTGGCTAGTTTATCATCTTAAACTCATGATCAACATCAACATCCAAGCAATCAAGTCCAAGTGCTTCAACCAACTAACATTGCAAGAGACCATCCATTGGATTCCATCATTGGTGACATACAAAGGGGAGTTCAAACTAGATCAAGATTGGCATCATTTTGTGCTCACTCTTCTTTTGTGTCAATGGAAGAACCCAAGAATATTGATAAAGCATTGAGAGATCCGGATTGGGTAAATGCAATGCATGAAGAGCTCAACAACTTCAAGAGAAATGAAGTATGGAAACTAGTTGATAGGCCTAAGGGTCACAATGTCATTGGAACAAGATGGGTCTTTCGCAACAAGCAAGATCAAGATAGGATAGTAGTAAGGAACAAAGCAAGACTAGTGGCTCAAGGTTACACACAAATAGAGGGTCTTGACTTTGGTGAAATATATGCCCCGGTTGCTAGATTGGAAGCAATTAGGATTTTACTTGCCTATGCTTGTGCTCACAATATCAAGCTATATCAAATGGATGTGAAGAGTGCATTTTTAAATGGGTACATTCAAGAGGAGGTGTATGTGGAGCAACCTCCCGGTTTTTTCGAGGTTTCTAGTTATGTTTGTGCTTTTCCAAGTGGTATCTAACTACACAAGGTGCTAAGATGGTGTTTATCGCTACTCCGATGGTATCACGCTTCAAAGGTCTATAATCTAAAACACTTAGGACCTATTAGTAGTCAATGCTCCTAATCTTTCCTATCTAAGCTGTATGCTTCCTAAATCCAAATATATAGCAAACATGTAGGGGGAGCCATTGCTATCAATTTGAATTCATGATCACATGTCCATATTTCTTACACATGGTAATATACTTGGATAATGTGACATGGGTTCAATAAAAATTTTTATCATAATATCTTTGTGAAAGGGTTGTCACCAATTACCAACAAGGGGGAGATTGAAAGCTCTATGTTTGGTGTTGGTAATTAGTGACAATGCCTAAGTACTAATCCTATGCCTAAGTTGTATGTAGCATATGAGGATTAGTACATTCCAAGGTTGGTGGCAAGATGGACATGGTGATCATGATGGTCACACTTGGATTTGGACGCAACCCTACGTGATCAAGGCAAAGGTATATGCTTAAGGGTTGTGTTTTAGTAACCAAGACACCTAGTGGGTGTGGTTACATTATAGGATAGATAGCCGTACTATAAAGAGGGGAATGACGCGGCTATTTAACTCCTAAGTGCCTCTAGGTGTGTATTTCATAATCATATGCATTTGGATAGAACTAATAACGCCTCAAAAAATGATTGTGAAAATGCTAACACAATCGCACATGACGAGATTACTTGGTGGTGTTAGCACATTTGCGAAGGTGGTGGAGTTTGAGCGTTAGAGAGGGTTTGGGGTCCTCTCTCCCTCCCGCCGAGCTTGAAACGACTATTTTCCACTACGCCGGAAGTCAGAAATCGAACGGAAGCGAACGGACGTCACAGTGGTGACCGGACGCTGGACCGGACGCGGTCTCTGTTTGACCGGACGCGTCCGGTCAGCGTTTAGCGTCTTCGCGTGTTTCGGTTCGTTGATCGGACGCGGTGGCGCGTCCGGTCACAGTCGACCGGACGCGTCCGGTCGATCAGGGAGCTTACTGGACTCCAACCGGACGCTGGCACTGTGGCGTCCGGTCAGTTCTCCAGTGCGTCCGGTCGCTGTTTCGTTGTGCGCTGCTCAGGCTTGACCAGCGCGTCCGGTCCGTCACAGGACCAGCGCGTCCGATCGAGCTTCGCGCGTCCAGTCGTTGCGTGCAGCGCATCCGGTCGGTGGTTCGCGAAAGTAGCCGTTATGCGATCGACGCGTCCGGTCAGTTTGACCAGCGCGTCCGGTCAGCGCGACTTCGACTGTTTCTAGTGCGTAACGGCTATATTCAAAGGGGTACGTCTATAAATACTCGTTGGCCGGCTCAAGGCTCTCTCTCTTGGACATTTGACATACTTGTGAGCACTTTGAGCTAAGCAACTCCCCTCCCACTCATCTCTCTTACTTCTTTGCATATTCGAAGTGAGATTGAGTGATCCAAGTGCATTTGCATTGTGAGATTGCATCTAGTTGGCACTTAGTGGTTGATTTGCTGCGGGATTCTTGTTTCTCTTGGTGGTTGCCGCCACCTAGATGGCTTGGAGCAGTTTGGAGGCATTGGCAAGAGTTGGTGATTGTTCTTGGCCACCTCCGGTGATTGTGAGGAGTTTGTGCCTACCTCGGCGAAGCGCCAAAGGCAACATTAGTAAATTGCTCGTGTCATTGCAACCTTTTGCCATTTGGTAGGTTCTTGTGGCGCCTTTTGAGAGGCTCGGTGTGAGACCGATTAGCCACCGAACCACGTGGTGAAGAGGGACACAACGGGGACTAGCGTGCCGGCAAGTACGTGAACCTCGGGATAAATCTTCGTGTCATCACTTTCATATTGTGATTGATTGATCCCGGTGTTTGGTTGTCTTGGTATTCATTGTTGATTATATTGGTTGGCTCAATACTTCGTTCATCGGTGAAACTCTCCTAACTCAACTCCGCATTACTTTCTTAGTTATCTTTGCTAGCTAGTTAGCTTTGCTAGAGTAGCTCTTTTGTGTAGCTTGCTAGCTGTAGTTGTAGTTAGCTTCTCGGTTTGAATTGTGCGGTTGAGTGCCATTATACTAGAATTATGAATTGGATAGGTGGCTTACAAACACCCCGTAGGCTAAGCAAAACTCGCATCTCGCTATTTGTTGTATTGATAAACTTGTTTAGCTTGCCTTTGTAGAAAATTTTAAAAAGCTATTCACCCCCTCTAGCCATCAGGACCTTTCAATTCTCCGTCACATCGAATCTTTAGACGCATGCATGGAGTATTAAATATAGATAAAAATAACTAATTACACAGTTTGGTTGTAAATCACGAGACAAATCTTTCGAACCTAATTAACCCATGATTAAACACTAATTGCCAAATACAAACGACAGAGTTACTGTGCTTCCAAAAATTTTACAGCAGCAACTAAACACACCCTTAGTTGCCTCTGTAAAATTTTTGGAAGCATAGTAACTCTTTCGTTTGTATTTAGCGATCAGTGTCCAATTATAGACTAATTAGGTTCTAAAGATTCGTCTCGTGATTTACAACCAAACTGTGTAATTAGTTATTTTTTACCTATATTTAATGCTCCATGCATGTGTCTAAAGATTCGATGTGACGGGGAATCTTGTAAAATTTTTGGAACTTTGAAGGAGCTGAACACACCCTTAGTAATCTACAGTGGTCTTGGTCAGTACTCCCTCTGTCCTCAATTAAGTGTCGTTTCCGGTTTTTATGCCCGCAAGTTTGACTCGATTTGTAGAAAATGCGTGCAACATTTGTATCTCCAAATAAATTTATTAAAAAAACTAGATTCAAAGATCTTTCCAATAATACTAATTATATACCATAAATATTAATATTTTTAATATATATTTAATTAAAGTTGTTTCTCAGGAAGCGTAAAGCGACATATATTGAGAGATGGAGGGAGTACTCATAATGTATCAATCCCTATCCCCATAGGGCCATGTTTGTTTGCTATCAAGCGCAAGAATTTCAGTGGCTGAGATCTTTGCAACTCACACTGAGCTGGAACCTTTTGATCACAAATGGGAAGTCAGTTTTCTCTGTTTACTGTAGAGTCGTGAGGGTTGCGTTGCGTCTTGGTATCCGTCTGTTGGATGTGTTTAGCTGTAAAATTTTCGAAAGTACGATAACTTTTTCATTTATATTTGGTAATTAATATCAATCATGGGGCGCACGTGAAGGGCGGTGAAGCCAGCCGCCGGAGCTGGTGATGGCTGGCCCGTGGCCACGGACCAGCTTGCCGGTGCCGGCGCACCCCTGCCTCCCTCGATTTGGGCGTCCCGTTGCCGCCTAGTACACTGCCAATTAAAGAGCGGCATATACTCCCGGCCTGACTGATTGACGCGACGGGAGGCCGTAGCTACGGTCATACTATTTAGTTCTTAAATTTTTTTAAGATTATCATTATATCGAATATTTAGATATATATATAAAACATTAAATATAAATAACAAAATTAATTACACAGTTTGGTAGAAAACTACGAGATAAATCTTTTATGGCTAATTAGTTCATAATTAACATTAATTAATAAATATAAATGAAAGTACTGCCGTAACTAAAATAAAAAATTTTCGCGAACTAAACCCCACCTGTACTGCTGTACTACGCCTAAACAACAGGGATACGGAGTACTGTAGATACTAGCCTTCGCGCTTCCCAACGGCAGCGCAGCGTCAGCGTGGCGCGCTGACGGAGGGGAGGCCGGGAGAGGAGGGCTGGCCGGGACCCGGACCGACACGGGCTGCGCCGGGGACTGACACTGAGATTGACCGCGACCGCAAGCGTGACCACACGGGGTGGCGGGGGCGGCTGAGCTCATCAGCTCGGACTCAGTGGTGGGTGAGCACACAGCACAGCAACAAAGACTGTGTTTAGTTCCAAATTTTAGAGCGCCAAAATTTACTGTAGCATTTCGTTTGTATTTGGTAATAATTATCTAATCATTGATTAATTAAGCTCAAAATATTCGTCTCGCAAAGTACAACTAAACTGTATAATTAGTTTTTGATTTTATCTATATTTAGTACTCCATGTATATATCATAAATTTAATATGACGGGAAATTTTTTTTATATTGTACTTTTCAAATGATCTAAACACAGGCAAAAAGTGGCCGCGGAAGCCGCGTCCTTCTGCTGCTCTGGCTCTGCGCGTGCGTGGCCGTCGGGGCGCGGCACGCCACGGACCGGTTCGTCCGCGGCCTCCGCGCACGGCCTCTCTACTGTACTACTCCGTCTTAGAAAGAAAAACGTTTTGAGTTTTCGTGCCACAAGTTTGACTCGATTTGTATAAAATGCGTGCAATATTTATGTCTCTAAATAAATTTATTAAAAAACTAGACTTAAAGATCTTTCCGATGATACTAACTACTTAGCATAAATATTTATATATTTTAATATATAATTGTTTGCCGTTGTTTCTCGGGAAACGAAAACGTCTTTCTTTCTGAGACGGAGGGAGTATGTATGCACTATGCACGCGGGCCCTGATGCCTTTCGCGCCCTTTTCATGGCACCCCGCACCGCGCGTACTCGGAGCGTGCCTCCTGTCGTGCTCCTGCCTGGTGGTGGCTTTGGGCGTGTTCGGCAGGTTCAAAATCTGCTGAATGTTCATAGGTCCACCTGCTGAAATCAGTCGAATCCAGACAAGTCTATACCAGCCGAACCCGACCTTTGTTGCGGTGTGCTGCTGGCTGTTGTTGCAGTGTTGCCCGTCTGCCGGTCCGGCCAAGGCCGTGTTTAGATCCCAATTTGGGGGCTAAAATCTGCACAGTGCGTATTAAATGCGTACTGTAGCAATTCGTTTGTATTTGGTAAAAATTATCCAAATTTTGACTAATTAGATTCAAAATGTTCGTCTCGCAAAGTACAACAAAACTGTGCAATTAGTTTTTAATTTCATCTACATTTAGTACTCCATGTATGTGCCGATATTTTGATGTGATAGGAATCTTCTTTTTGCATAGTGGAATTTGGGGATGAAATTTAGGATCTAAACAGGCCCCAAGCCGAGCGACGCCGAACCAATGCTGGCCCAACAGCCAAGCCGAAATTTGCTCCGCGGTCCTGATTGGTGGAATGAATCGCGATTCCAGTTCATACTTTGTTCTGTTTTCTTCTTTAGTAAATTTATTTATGGTAATTTTTTTGCTCTCCTTTTTTTTTGAACAAAACTAATGTTATTTGATATGGGTGAAGCATAATTACGTTAAACTAGCAAATATGCCTCTACGTTGCAACGGGAGAAAAAAACTATTAAACATTTATTCAAAACGATAACGTGAATGGTACATATCTACTTATGTTTTATGTTTTTATAATTTATTTTATGATGACCATCGCATTCATAATATAATTTAATGTCGACAATAAATAACAATGTCCTTGGTATATTTTTTCCTTCCATTGCAAAGTGCATAATTATTTAGATATAAATATATCATAACATTAATTTTTCATGCTAACCATGTGTTTCTATGACTCAATATCTACCTTTGTAGCTTTTTTGACGCATCATATCAACCTTTGTAACATTTTTGTTGATGTGTTAAGGATAGGGGTATGTCCGCCAATAATTGTGACGGGAGACCTCTCTTTATTTTTTACACGACAACTCTCGTCAGGAACCTATATGCATGCAACATATATAAGGATGATTTAGCACACATATAGATAAAGTATAACCTAACAGTGTTTATAACATCTATGGATAGATCGCATTTTTATGAAGCTAACAAAACAGGTTTGATATCTTTTTTATTTTTCTATGATTTTTTGTGAATTTTGCAAGTGCTCTGTTTTTATAGAAAAAAGAGAAAAACGAAAGAAAGGGAAAAAAAAAGCCTGCATGAGCTTGGTCCAACTCACACCGATGCCGACCCAACTGCAAGGATTCGGCTCAGGTTGAAAAAGAAGCTCACCAGGAGAGGCCCACTCGAATATGAACATTTTGCATCAGGAACCCCAATCTATTTCAAAAATTATTAAGACCCTCCCACCTTTTTCTTTCTCTCTGGCATCTTTACATCTGGAACCCGGTAGTTCTTTCTATTCTCTTCCCTACTCATATTCTCCCTTCTCAATGTTAACGCAGCGTGAATCAAACACGGGCGAGCACCCCAGAGCGACACGGAATTATGGTGGCAGAAATTTTGCCTCTTTAATATTAGGTAGGTATAGATTTGATTTCAATTTTGATCTTGATTTCTGATTCCTGAATCCTTGCGTTGCTGGATCTCCATAGCTTAGATTTAAGATTTAATTCGATTTCTATTTTGATATTGATTTCTAAATCCGGATGGAACATGGAAGAGACCAACATGATAGCCCACGTATATAAAATAAACAGAGGAGCAGCGAACAACCGATCAAATTTCACAGAGAAAGTATGTGATCACTTTGTCTAATATATATTTGCTTATTACTTTCTACTTTTATTTCCTTTTTTATTTTTTTATTTCTATTTCGAGTAGGATTTCTATTCGATTAGGCTATTCTAAGCTAGAAGGCTCGTATGACAGAAGGAGTTTATTTGAATTAGGATTCCTATTCAAGTTATCTTAAGAAACCCCATATATTTAGTAATATAAAATAGTAGGGGTGTAGATGTGTCTGGGACAGTTTCCACACTCATAAAGTTAGTCGAGGAGGGCCAGATGAAAAAAAATGGGTGGAGAGAAATTTTGCCTCTTTAATATTAGGTATAGATTTGTACTCGTGTATTCAGAAAGACTAAGAATAACCCAATCCCTATTCCTTCTGTTTTAAATTGTAAGTCGTTCTGATTTTCTGAATAACTTTTTTTAATAGTATATCTGGACATAGCTAGAACAACTTACGGAGTATATAATTTAGAAACGAGGGAGTATAATTTGTTCAGTTTTTTTGCATCAGCCGAGTATACGAACGAAACAAACATGAGACATTCTGAAATACTACTAGAGGCTAGAGCCTGGGGCCAGCAATTTTCTCTTTAAAATTTTTCACCCCGTCACATCGAATGTTTGGACACATACATGAAGCATTAATTATCGACAAAAAAAACTAACTAATTACACAGATTGCATTAAATTTGCCAGACGAATTTTTTAAGCCTATTTAGTCCATGATCTGACAATAAAGTGCTACAGTAACATATATGCTAATGACAAATTAATTAGGCTTAATAAATTCGTCTCGCGGTTTGTAATTAGTTTTTTTAATAGTATCCGAACACCCCTTCCGACATCCATGAAACATCCGATGTGATACCCTATTTTCACTCCGGAATTAAACACCCCAACAGTAGCGCTCCACTGGGCTGGGAGCCTTGGAGATGCGGGATCAAAGGCAATTGGCAATACGATGACACGAGGTGACCATATAGTCGGGTCAGTCATGCTTGCCCGCAAGCTCGTCGTCATTGGCCGCTGCCAATCTGCATAGTGCCATGTTCCGGATACCGAGCACTGCTTTATTTGGGGGACAAAAAGGGAGCTGAACGAACCAAACGGCTTTGGACTGCCGGCACTCCAATGGTGGCAGCGTAGCGTTGCGTCGGCCGATTGACGGGTTCGTTCAGAATTTTCTTCAGATCGCTGCCACGTTCTCGGCATGTTGCGTGCGTGGCATGGCTGATGGAGTGAGTGATGATGAGCGAGTGGCTTTGGTCTCGCGGCGCGATTGGGCCTTTGAGCGCTCAGCGGCGCATCTCGCGACGGCGCGATGGGAAATGACGGCTGGACGGGACGGGGCGGACGCATCTTCAGCTCGCCTGGCGCTGGGGCCTGATAGCGAGGCGCAGCGAATGATTGACGAGGAACATGCGTGTATGACGTGCTACAGTACATTTTTCATCCTTTTCAGAAAAACTAAACACAGCCGATGATCGACGAGGAACATGTTTCGCCTGAACCCTGTGTTCTACTGTACTACTACTACTACAAATGTCTGTTGATCAGATGCTGTTGCCCGCATCAGTGCCCCGACGTACTACAAATGAGCGATGAAAAGATATACTCCCTACGTTATGAAAAGGATGTAATTCTAGAACAATGCTACGTTAAAATATGTCAAATTTATCAATACTAAATACAGTAGGTGCCACTAAATTTGCCATGGAATATATTCTTATACTATAGTTTGATTTTGACCAGACCGGATGGAGGGAGTAGTAAGTTCCAAACTGTAGAAAAGTCAGGCTGACCTACAATTCGAAACTTACGAACTGATCACGATTTAGGCTCGACGAAAGGCTCAATCAGACAAGATCCAGACTAGGTAAATTAAGGCATGACACGTATTTAAAGAGTTCTTATAGATACCCACTCTGCAGTGAACAAAAGATAGCAAAATAGAAATATCTCAGATCCTGCAGGTTAACTAACTGCATACAATCCCTCCAGATACGCTTGCACCATTGAACAGGTAACTCACCGTCATGCTTTCAGGGCACGAGTCAGGTCAGTTAACCTGCATGGAGAGGTCATCACAGTAGATGCTTTCTGCCATCTCCCAGATCTGCAGGATGTTATCCTCAGCCACGCTGGCAATGACCCATTTCTCGCTAGGATTCCACGACAGTTCTGATATCTTGGCTGTGTGGCCTCCATGGACGAACAGCAGCTCCGGTGGTCCGTCGTCTGCGTCCTCCTCTGACTGCTCATCGCCAATCCTAAAGGGACACAGCACAGAGAATCAGAAAAAGGAAAAGATGAAAAGAAATGGTCACCAATAAGACCCGAGCCTTTGCTTCAGCTTGTATTGGAATCTGTCATTCTGATGGAACATACCAAGCATAAAAATACCAAGGATTTGACTTTAAGAATATGAAATTTTAGCAAATCACATGAACTTTTGCAACTAAAAGCTCTCAAAGGTAATTCCTATAGATTTAGCGTTTGTACAGTTAGCATTTGTAAATCTGTTAATTATTTGCTTTGGAAAACTCCCCTAATGTACCTGTTGAACTGGATAAATCTCATACAACTGCAAACATAATAGAACTTTGGAGCTGAATTTCACTCAACTTACCTATTAATATCCCATATCATCACTCTCTTGTCTGCAGCAGATGAAGCTAACACAGTAGACAAATTTGGATTCCATTCAACCTGAAACACCTCCGCCCTACAGGTGCAAATTGCACAATATAAAATGTCAGACACACAATGGAGAAAAGTAAGACAAGCTACATAAATGAGTTAAGTTAGAGAAACAGATAGCCTGACTTATACAGCGTGCTTCAGTGCTTCAAAGCAGGTTGCTAATACTTTCTGAAAGGAAATTTGCAAATTGTCTTTTTTTTAATTGAACTTTGCAACTTGATAAGTTTGCAAATTAAAGAAATCAGTATCATCTATGTTCTGTACCAACTGCACATTACAACAAGTAGTGCCATAAATGGTTTGCAAGTGAAGTCTGCCACTGCCCCACCCCATTAATGTACTTGTTATCTTCCAACAAATCCGTACAAATGTATACAATGCAAAAAATGTAAAACGATTAAATAATGCAGCTGTTTATTTGGCTACGGCACATTCTATGACTGTCGAAGAAATAAAGACTGAACACATAGGGCACAGAAAAAAAATACGTACTCATGACTGTCGAAAGTATGCAAGCTTCTTGATAGTTTTCGCATGTCAAATAGTTTGATAGTCGCGTCTCCAGATGCTGTAGCCAATATCCATTCATTAAATGGATTGAATGACAAAGAGTTGACCTGGAAAAGGGAAGCACGCACACTATGAACAGAAACCAATCCATAACATATGACAAGACTGACATACCGAGCATATAACAATTTTTACAAAACCAAACTTTTCTTTGAAGCAAATAAAAACACCAACTGAAAGGTTGAATGACCATCAGTGCACACCATTTGCCTTATCACAAGGGAGGCCACACATAACTGAATCATGTGTGTAAAATTATCTTAGCAGTAAAAATAAGGTACCAGAAGTAGGAAGTGTCAATACATAATGTCCAACAATAAACTGAAAAGGGGGAAATTAGGGTGCAGTGAACATTATCTTATAGCAACTGTGCAATCATCCAGGCCTCAACATACAGTTTGATAATCTGTGATTACAGCATGCCTACCTCCTTTTGATGCGCAACAATAGATTGTTCAGGTTTGTTTGTACGCAAGTCCCACATCATCAACTTGCAATCATCCCCAACAGATCCAAATATATTTTCATCCTTCAGGTGCCAAGCAACATCTTCAACGAGATCCTCATGAGCCTGCAAAAGCAAATATTTATTAGGCCCTGAATAAAAACAACACACTGGCAAGAAGATCATTATGCCCTTCTTTGTGTATAGTTGGACATATAAATAGATAATCCTCATAAAAGTCTGGATTTCTAACATTATACAAACACATGGAATATCCATTACTAATAAGAATTATCCTCTTATCAACACAAGTTGGAAACACCCAGACACAACAAACAGTCACATTTCTACAGGAGCCCAAGCCCACAGTTTTTTTACATGACAAGAAACACTGTAGAAAACCAGAACTACAGTAACAAAGTAATGACTCATTCTTGGATGTTCTAAAAAAGAGACTGACTGTTATGGGCCTAGGCCCATCAATATGGCTACAGTAGCATGTCATTTAGAGGAGATTAGGATCATTTGGTGTTTTTGTTAGCACATCTTTCGTTACCAGGTTCTTAGGGAACCCAAGATTGTTAGTTTGTTAGGACAATTAGTTAGTTTGTTAGGGATGACTATAAAAGCCAAGCCGCACCATCAGCTCAAGGCATGCAAGGAGGGTGACTTAGCTGGTTCTTCTTGCTATCCCATCTATCCCTTGTCAATCCGTATCAAAGATAAACCCAATCTCATTAAGTTCTAAAACTACATTTTCATATGAATCGATTTTCTTTTTATAGAAAAAATGCAAACAGTACATAAATTACTTTTATTAAGACAATCAGACAAAGGTTCAACTTGCTTGTACGATATTTCAGTTGCTTAAGAGAGCTAATAGGGGTTGTTGATACCCAACTTTATCATCCTATCTAGAAGGTTTGTGGATACGATTCATGAAGACTCGTCATGTTCTTAGTGGTTTTCATAGTAACTAACTGGTTGAAGCGCACATCTCCTGCTCTGAACAAACTGCTTTAGGAGAATGAATATAAGAGAAACACTGTCCTTTGGAAATGAAGACAATATATACAAAGCCCCTCTGTGGTAAGACCGATGTGTTATCTAGCAAGAATACCGATTTCTATGAAAGAATTAATAGACATATTAGACACAGTTAGTGAGTAAAGGTAAAGAACAAAGTGGAGGCTTGAAAGGTAAACAGCTAATATCTTTCATATATTCTTTTAGTTCTACAAGTTTTCTATACAAAGACCAAATAATTTGTTGCTTGTCTGTGTTATTGATTTATTGCCTCATATTTAGCTGTGGGTATATAACAAATGAAAAAGGAACACAAAACCTGAAGTTGATTTCCTTGGCAACATAAAAAGGAAATAACAAAATCACTTCATAAACATATATGTATGAATGGAGTGGATTTCAGAAGCTTGTGTGGCAAAGGATGGTAGTATGAACAAAAAACCCTCAGATATGATAGTTCTTGGATTTCAACAGAAGGGATATAAGCTACCTGAATCTATGCTGACTGCAAAATATATAAGTGAAAACATAAATACCCTTAATTGTAAACAACCGATGCAAGTTCTCATAGTATTTACAGAAATCAGGGGCAGACAGATAGGGCCACATGATGATGATCACTTTTGCTTCAAACAGAGCTCTGGGGACAGAGAACTTCTGCCTCTAATGGAGGTACAGGAACAAAGAATATAGTCTCTCTGGTATTGATTAATCAATGTGTAAAGGCTCTTCTCGTCACAGGCCACTGGCCAAATTATATATAGAAAGAGAGAAGCATGGACATGTTAGGGAATAAGTGGATCACAGTGAATCACTACTCACTTGCAAAGAGGAACCAGACAACTGCTTCATTTCTAATACTATCCCCATTTTAAGCAGGTTAAAATAGATTTCACAAATGGTTATTCACTTGGTTGAGCATCACAAAACATACAAACTTCTTACATCAATACATAACCAGTTGGTTTAAAGAGTAAGATAAGACATAAAACGTATAAAGCCATGCTCAAATTTCCCTCAGGATGTGCCTAGGCTTTCTACTTTTCCTTAAAACTACATCTCAATCACCTCAGAGTATTATCAGAAATAATTATGGAAAATCTATATGAACTCGAGTGACTGTGCACACTGTTCAGACATAAGCAGTTTGTTTACAGAATAAGATAAGACATAAAAAGTATCAATCCATGCTGCATGCTCAAATTTCCGTCAGGATGTGCCTAGGCTTGCTACTTTTCTTTAAATCTACATCTCAATTACCTCCAGTTGACCGGTTATTATCATAAATAATTATGGAAAATCTATATGAACTCGAGTTACTGCACACACTGTCCTAATCCCAATTTTTATATAATACAAACAAATGAACATAGTGTCATTAGGAAAAGAAAAGAAGTACAGATCAAATTGCTCCAGTGCATCAAGTCACACGATAATCAAGTGACTGTAAGTATATGACCCGAAAATGCAGTGATAGTGAATAAAGAGCACCGAGCACATTAATTAATCGAAGAAAAAGAAACAGGAGCATCCAACGGGGCATTACCTCAAACACCTGTTGTGCATCCAGAACAGGAGCTCCACTCCCAGAGGAGAGATCCCACAAGCAAATCTTCTTATCATACGAGCCGCTCAGCAGCCACCCCTCCTTCATCGGGCTCCATGACAAGCCATAACCCTCCGCCTCATGCCCCCTGAGCACAACATCGGCGCCGCTCTTCCCGCTGCCGTCGCCATCGCTGAGATTGTACACGTGCACCTCGTCGACGCACGTTTTGGTGGCCACCGTATAGGGACGCTGCGGCATGCAGCCCGCGCGGTTGACCTCGCCACGGTGTGGCGCCACGCGGGAGACGGACACGGACGGGGACGGGACGGCGCCGCCCGAGGCAGCGGCGGCTGCAGCGAGGCGAGGTGGGAGCGGTAGCACCGCGTCCAAGACCATGAGGTTGTTGGGGGCCTCGTCGGAGGTGTGAGTGCCCACGACGAGCCGGTGTCTGCGGGCCGAGGACTCCGATGCGAGCCACTGCACGGTGAGCGACGGCCACTCGAGCGGGTGGGAGATGGCGAGGTCGTAAAGCACCGCCGCGTTCTTCTTCCAGTTCCGGTACTCCTCCATCTCCGCCGCGGACGCGGCCGCCGTCCGTGGGGGGCTCGCCGGTGTGGAGGATCCGCCGTCCATGGCTACTTCGATTTGCTGCTTTGCGTTGCGCGGGAAGCGGAGGCGGCGTGCTGCTCGTCTCCCGCCAAAAGGGATTTGGGACGAAGCGGCGGGTGGCTAGGCAAGGTCGCAATCGCAAGGAGAGGCCTTTTAACGCGGATTAGTTGGGCCTGATCAATACACAAAAAGCCCAAACACACTTAGCTAGTAACTACTAGAGCAAGCCCGCCCATTTTCGGCTCATGAGCCCACGAAGTGGAGGCTTGGCTTGACTTATCAAGCACGGGCATCTCGAGCTCGTGTCCGTTTGCTGCGCCCTCCACCGCCGCCGCCGCCGCCGCCGAGATGCAGTCGCACCTGCCTTCCCCGGCGAGGTTGGGGCTCACAGCCTCGTCGCCGTCGCTCCCTCCCAATCCGGTCCCCTTGAATCCCACGTCATCGCCTCCACACGGCAGTGCGAGTGCAGCCGCTGGCGCCAGCGCGGCCCCAACCCTAACCGCCTCGCCGTCGCTGCTACCGCTCCTGCCGCCGCTTCCGCGCGCGCAATCGCTGCTCCAGCTTATATCTTCGCTCGCTTCCAACCTCTTCGGGCTCTCGCCCAACCGCTCCGCGTGGATCCAAGCGTACCGGGGGTCGTTCCCCACCTTCCTCCCATCGGCGTCCTCCTCCGCGCCGTCGCTCCCAACCCCGATCTCCTCCACCAAGGACGCGCTTTCTCTTCTCACCACCCTGCAGACGCAGCTCTTCGAGGCCGTCGCCGAGCTGCAAGAGACCCTCGACCTGCAGGATGCGCGCGCGCGCCTTGCCCGCGAGGCGCGTGCCAAGGATGCTGCGCTGCTAGCCTTTGCGAAGAAGCTGCACGAGGCTCACCAAGTGCTTGACCGCCTCGTCGACGACTACGCTGACTACCGCCGGGATCCCAAACGCCCGCGTGGCGCCGCTGCAGCTGACGACCCCGAGCCAGCGTCGGAGAGCGACTTCGGCACGTCCCTCCACTCCAGCCTTAAGCTGGATGACATCCTGACCTACGCGCACCGCATAAGTTACACAACCTTTGCTCCGCCGGAGCATGGTGCTGGGCTGCCTCTCCGTGTCAGCCTGCCCCCTGTACCACAGGAAAATCAGATGAGGGCGTCGCAGCTGTATCTGTTTGCTGATTTGGATGTAGGGGTGCCCAAGAAGCCATTGGATGCGAAGGAGGGGATCGCAGCAGAAGTGGAGGCTGCACCACTGTATGAACCACCACAGGAGGGGCCATCGAGGCTACCAAACACCTTGCCGCCCATGTTCCCGAAGGAGCTAAAGCCGCCGCCAGGATGGAAGCCTGGTGACCCAATCACGCTGCCACCTGATGAGATACTACCTGGTATCAAGGGCGAAGAGCCACAGGCCCCTGTGCCACAACCACCTGTTCCAGTGCGACCAGTGGTGCCAATGGGCCAAGAGCCAATACAGGTCCAGCCTGTGCAGCTTGATTTTGATAGCAGTAGTAGTGATGAGTACAGTAGTGACGTTGGGAGCTCAGAAGAAGATGATGAGGATTAGTGCTCGGTAAGCTGCTCCTTTTTGTTGGCTTTCAATTGTAATTGCCTTCTATCATATGCTTGGGCTTTTCGAGTAGAATATTCGATGCTAGTGATTTTACCTGCTCATGTCTTCCTGACTATTTATGAACTTTAGGGCTGATCTCAGATCATTGTAATGGTGCTTTATCCTTCACTTCATAAACCAATGTATTCTACCAGTGATTTTACTTATTATGTGCATAATATCAATTGTTTACCTTAGTACCTTTGTTAAATTCCTGCAACACAGTAGATTGTTATTAGTTTCAAATTGTTTGTGTTCTTACCAAATAGTAATGATAGCTGAGAATGGTCTTTGCGCAAGTGATATGACAATTGAGTTACAAAGTGTTGTGGTTGTGAACTTCTAACTTTGCACTTGAGATTCATGTTACAGTCGTTTATTTTTATTCTTAGTGAGCCTTTGTTTTACAGGAGTTACTCCATATCTTCTCTATATCTGGAAGCTTATCGTTCACATTGTAAAGTAAGGACAGACTCAAGTACATTTGAATAACTTGGTAAAGCATTTTTAATAGATATTCCAACTACCTTGTTATTGAATATACTCTGTTAAAGATTAGTCTAGGCTAGTTGGATGATCAACCTGTGATTCACTATTCAACAAATGGTTTGTTGGCTCTGCTTGCATGTCGAACCTTGGGAATGTAGCTGTTAAATGCAACCTGGAACTTTATTTAAGCTTTTGGTGCGATGTGCAAGGCATTATATGTAATTGCAATGATACAACACATCCACATTCCAGTGCTTATTTTGACCCTTAAGTATATTGAGACAAGGGATAAATTGTCTTCAATTGGTATAATCTACCATAGCTTCTTGATAATGTTAAGTGTGTGCATACTGTATACTTTATCAACAACAACAAATCATTCTATTGTCAAGCAAGTTGGGATAGGCTAGAGGTGAAGCCCAGCATGAGCTACCAACAAAAGGGGAAACACTGTTAAATATATGTGGTTGACTGGAGAAGACACTAATGATATCAGTATTGCTAGGGGATCTACATGTCTTACATTTAAATATGTGTTTTTGAAAAAAGGTCCTCCATGATTTTCTTTCAGGGTGTACATATTAAGGTACTATGGTCCATGATCAGTCTTGAAAGGACTACAAAATTTGTTGTCCTGACCCTATTCAGCAACATCATAGGCTGTGTTGCGTGCTAATTACAGCATTGCAATTCACAAAATTCACATCGGGTGCGTTTGGATGGGCAGTTAAGGGGTTAGACAGGCTCTAGGAATGCAGCCTCGCTGTGTTTTGATGCCTAACCGAGGCCCTATGCCAGGCCATGGGATTGCAACGGAGGGATCCTAGCAAGGCTTGCTGGAAATGCTCACGGCGAGCGTTATCATGGAGCCAATCTCTGGGGTGCTCATGCCCGACGCTCACGGCGAGCATTATCATGGAGCTAGTCTCTGGGGTGCTCATGCCCGTAGGGGTCATGACTCCGCTCACCTTCCTCTCACCATTTGCTGAATCTCTCAATTCCCTTGCGCTGCACTCCTCTCTGGTCGCCTCCTTGCAACTCTATCCTTGTCCATGTCCAAGCCGCTTGAGGAGAGGAAAACCTACATCTGTTTCTGTGGATGGTTTTGTTCAAAAGAAGGCCACAAGGGGAAGGAGAAGGCGCTGTTGGCAAGGGTGAGTACGAGGTGACATGACCTCTGATAGTTCCTGCATATCTGAGGTGGCGAGGTTTAAAGTTGTGTTTCTCCATTCATGGTGCCTGAGATCTGGCGGTGCTCGCTGGATGGGATTATTGGTTGCAGGTTTGCAGGGTCCTTCCTCTTCTCCCTGTTGTAGTGCTTGCGCACTGGATTGGTGCTGTAATCCTCCCCTTTTCTCTGTAGAATCTTCTCTGTTTTTTTAGTTATGCTTTGTTTTCCTGAATTTTGAGATTGGATTCAATGGTCTGATACAGGAGATGTGCTCATATATGGTGAGTGTTCGTTTCTGTCAGATTACACGTGTTTTTTCTTCAATTTTCCATGCCTTCCTATACTTTGTATACAATTTTGCCCAGAAGAATATAAGGTGGTGACAGTGTGTCACAAACTAAGGGCCTGTTTGCATTGGATGGACTAAGTTTAGTCCATGCTAGTCAGCCCCCGCGCGTTGCCGCTGGGGTTAGGAAGAATTGTAATTGGAGTCGACAATATATTATCTGTATATACTGCTGTATTTATCATATTTGTCGATTAACATATCAAAATATAATAGCAACTTGAAAGTGTGTACATGTTCTCAATATATAGACAACATTAGAACTTTGGTAAGTTCTGTTTGTTCTTCAGGCTTCCGGCGTAGAATATCTGATAACAGAGGGCACAAACATTTTCGTTTTACACAGGAACACAGTCACGAAGCATAAACTCGCAATGACCCCGCTATGATGGCATATCCATAAAATCAAATAGAAATATGATGATATATTCATAAAATCAAGTATAAATATATAGTGAATATTGGAATTTTTGAGATATCATGTAGGAGCTAATTGTCCCGTTGTATTCATGTAGAAACAAAATGGGATAACTACCGGGGAAGTGTTTTAGCCAACAAATAAACAACTAAAATATGGCATGGGCATCGGTAGAAGTAAAAATGATTATGAAAAAAATCAAATCACCTACAAATCTGCAAAGAACAAATAAGGCAAACAAACTAAGCAAATGTTGTACAGAAAACATGAAGCCAAAAAACACACATAAATAAATTTTCGGGTATCATCAACTGATCTGCAGGGAATTCTGATCTCACATTCTCACCTCAAGAACCTGCCAAAGTGATCTCTATACTCATGGGTTTTAAGCAACCAACCAACATGGACAAAAGGGGGCAGCTCAAAATTAATTAAATCAACCCGTGCCGACTTGTGGGGGGGGGGGGGGGGGGGGGGGGGGGGGGGGGGAAATTGATCTGGTTGCCACTTACCAGTACCGTTTTTGTCCTGATGAAATGAAAATCAATTGTAAAAGTGATTGGAATGGAGGCTAGGAACAAAAGAAGGCATGCGGAGAGTCACAAACATAATAAGGGCACCCCGTATCCTATAGTAAAGATGATCATGCCTTATCAAATCGAATCAGCATATGAAAGAAGGTCCAGCAAATACCAGCAGCAAGTCAGTAATACCAAGTAGAGTGCTGGCAAACGTGAGAACGAAAGCATATGGGCTAGTGGCACCTGCTGTAATCTACATAATGCTAGGAGTCACCAAAAAGTATGTTGAATGCTAGGAGTCACCAAAAAGTGTGTTGACGTTGGATATGATCCAAATCATATATCAGCAGGGCTAGCACGTCCAATGGGGTTGCAAATAACCCATAACACAACAAGAGTGTGAGTGAACTGATGAAACCGATCTAGAGACCGGACCGATTTTAGGCTCGTTCTATGCGTAGGAAACTTCCAAACACCTTCCAGGATGACCCGTCAGGGAAGGAGCACGTGGAGGGTGTCCTAGAACCAGCAAGGCCGCCTAGAATGTCACCAAATCTCGTCGGGAGACGTGACGAACAGCAGGATAGAGAGGAGAGAGAGAGGGTAAAAGAGGTTTGTAGATGTGTTTTTTAACGATTAAAGGTTTGATCCTTCAATCGGCCGTGATCCTCTTAAATATATAGAGGGCATTTCAACTCTTACTCCTATGTGCAATGCACTAGCAGGTAGCTTCTTTTTATATCATTTCTTAAAATAAATTTGGAGCCGATAAAACTACGACGCAACTAGCGCCCGGAAGTTCGACGCGAGCACGTGTCCGGACACCCCAGGGCCCAAGGACCACCTATCTGATGCGAATAGAACGAGTGCGCCCCTGTGTGCGGCCCATCCCTCGTTGCGCCGCCGTGCCTCATCGCGTCGCCATCCCCTGCGCGCCCGTTGCCCTCCACACCCCATCCCCACCGTGCTCCATCACCCCGAATGTCTAGTGAGAAAATTTTATATCGGAAAGATTTGTTGTAACATGGAGCAATGCGAGATGCAAACATCAGAAATATTACTTGTTTACAACATCAAAAGAAGTCTACTGCAACATCAGAACAAGGCAACAACAGAACAAAGCTACTGCAATGCGAGATGCAAGATCAGAAAAAAAAACTAATGCAACAAAGAAATATTATTTGTTGCAACATCAGAACATAACTATTGCAACAAAACAGAATAAAGCGCAATGCGAGAAAGCAACATCAGAAAAAAGAGACTAATGCAACAAAGAAATATTACTTGTTGCAACATCAGAACAAGGCTACTGCAATGCGAGATGCAACATCAGAAACAAAAACAAGAGACTAATGCATCAAAAAAAATATTACTTGTTGCAACAACAAAACAAGGCTACTGCAACGGAGCTTGCCGGAACCCTAGCCACCGCCGCGTCCCTTAAATCCAGAGAAGGAGGAGGAGCGCTCAAATCCAGAGAAGGAGGAGGAGGAGCGCTCAGATCCAGAGAAGAACCGATCTACCTCGTTGGAGCCGCCGCTGTCGTCCTCGTCTCCAGTGGGAGGAGCGGGAGCCGTGTGGCTGGGGGCGTGGGGTACCAATGGAGATCGCGGGGAGGGGAGGAGGGAGAGAGGGAGCACCGGTGGACGGGCGGAGCGGCAGCGAACTGGGCGTGGTGTCCGTCTCGGCTGGCAGGGCGGCAGTAGAATGGAGAGTAACGGCTACGGAAGTGAGCGATGAGAGGATAAGGATGAGTGCGGCAGACAGCGTCCGGGAGACGACGTGCGGCAGGGGCGGGTGGTTCGGCGCGGCTTTGGGTGTGTCCGTCCGATAAAACTATTGACTTAATAGCTTCGTTTCCAAACCAGGCTTCATTGGGACGTACCCGATCGGCTCCAACCATGTTTGAACTGTTTTTTTCCTTCTTGTTTAGCCGAATCTTCAGAGCCATGCTTATACATGTGAATGCTGCATTTCCTAGGTCCTAGGATGCATCATGCATGTGATCTGAATATGGTCGTTTCCTATGGTCCCGTGGTTAGGTGTCGAGCGAGTTCAGATGCTATGCAGTGCATTCAGCTGTCCCAGGTCGAAACAAAGGTTGATCAGGAACACGGGATCGATCAGTGGCTGGAGTTCATCTAGCCACTCACCGACCAGGCTTACAGTGATTCTCTTGCGCTGCTGCCGACGCCCACTTGTGCGTCTTGGTATCTCACGACCTTCTCATCCGAAAGGCATCTTGTCCCAATCAACCTGCCACGGTGGCGAGAATGGAATCTTTCGAAGCCAACAAACTCTAGTGGTTAGGATACAGCTCATGCATGGAGCGCGGCGGTAGCGGTACCGCAATGTCGCTGCTGCTGCTGCTGCTCGTGCTCGTCGTGTCGGTGTCGCCATGGCAGGCCGTCGGGGCGGCGGCAGGCGGCAGGGGCGGCAGGCCGCGGGTGCCGGCCATCCTGGTGTTCGGCGACTCCATCGTCGACACGGGCAACAACAACGCCGTCCTCACGCTCACCAAGTCCAACTTCAGGCCATACGGCAAGGACCTCAACGGCGGCGTCCCCACCGGCCGCTTCTCCAACGGCCGGGTTCCGACGGACTTCGTAGGTTCGTGTCTCCACTACTCCACCTCCACTTCCCGCTCCAACTCGACCACGAAGCTAACGAACGAACACTCACTGTGTATATGAATGCCTGTAAAACGACATTGCCGTGACTACGCTTGTGTCTAGCTTCACGGCTCGGCTTGAAAGACCTGGTTCCGGCGTATCTTGGCACTGACCTCACCGACGACGATCTCTGCACTGGCGTCAGCTTCGCTTCTGGGGGCACCGGCTACGACCCCCTCACCTCCACTCTCGTGGTAATTAATCAACCAAACGATCAGTCCCATGTTCTCTGGTCTGGTGTCCTGACGTTGAAATGCCGCGCCTTGCATTGTTCGTTGTTTCAGGCGGTCCTGCCGATGCAGGAGGAGCTCAACATGTTTGCCGAGTACAAGGAGAAGCTCGCAGGGGTCGTCGGAGATGCGGCCGCCGCGGGGATCGTCGCCGACAGTCTGTTCCTTGTCTGCGCCGGGTCAGACGACATCGCCAACAACTACTACCTCGCCCCTGTCAGACCTCTGCAGTACGACATCTCGGCATACGTGGATTTCCTTGTTCAGCAGGCTTGCGACTTCATGAGGGTGAAATCTTCTCTCCCGCTCGCAACGCAGCACCTCATTCAATTCAATTCTTACTCTATCCCTCTCTCTAAAAACAAGTGTTGGAGTTACTGAATTTTTTTCACCAATCTGCATATATTCACGTCTTGTCATGTCTGCTCATGATTGGCGTCGGTATTGTCACTGCAGCAACTGTACCAGCAAGGGGCCAGGAGGATCGCAATCCTGGGGATGCCGCCGGTCGGGTGCGTGCCGTCGCAGCGGACCCTCGCCGGCGGCCTCGCCAGGGACTGCGACCCGGCTCGCAACCACGCGGCGCAGCTGTACAACTCCAGGCTGAAGGAGGAGATCGCGCGGCTCCAGAAGGAGTTGCAGTGCCAGAAGATCGGCTACGTGGACATCTACGACATCCTGCAGGACATGATCACGAACCCCTGCAAATACGGTGCGCGCCTCGCTTGCCTTGGCCGCCATCGTGTACTGACTCTGAGCCTGTGACCTGTGAATATGATGGCTCCCTCGTTGGTCGCATTGCATTGCAGGCTTCGAGGTGTCGACGAGAGGATGCTGCGGCACCGGGGAGTTCGAGGTGTCGCTCCTGTGCAACCAGGTGACGGCGGCGACGTGCCCCGACGACCGGAAGTATGTCTTCTGGGACAGCTTCCATCCTACCGAGAGAGCATACGAGATTATCGTGGACTACCTGTTCCCAAGATACGTAGAGAACCTACTATGATTGTTGCTGCTTACCGTCGCTTACTTGCATTTTTGTTCCAACTGCTGGTTATCTTCATTCGTTTCTGTATGAGCAGAGGAACCACCCCCCCCACCCCCCAAAAAAAGTTTGAGTTCTAAAGCCAACGCTCAATTGCAGGGAGTTTAGTGTGTGTGTGTGTGTGTGTGTGTAAGTACATACAATATGCTACAATTTACACTTTACGGTCACCGGAGAAGGTTGCTAGTGCTCCCTTCAAAGGGCATATGCACGATGAGATCAACTAAGAAATTCGAATTGTCCTCACCTGCTTTTTAATATAGTTGGCAGCTCTTCTATCTGATTTGTTTCAAAAAGAAATTCGAATTGTCTAGGGTGATATCGCTGATGAGACGAGAATGCGTGCATTCGAAAGAAGTGACACCCAGTCCAGTTCTCAGAATTCAGCAATGACGGCTTGTTGCAAGTTGTAAAGCTTGTTTTGTTTGTTGTTTATTTGTTCTGTGGAAGAAGTTCAAGAATCAAGATTAGGCTCACGAGCTAGAGCTGCTCCGTTAACTGCATGAGTGAAAAGCTCCCTTGGCTTGGCTCATTGAAGAATATAAAAGAGTCGAACAACTAATAAGAGTCGTCCTTCTCAAGGCGACACGGGCGGCACCCAACCCGCGCTGCCAGCCTCTCTCCTGCTCACTCTTGCCTTGCTGCCGCTCGAGCAGGTAGCTGGGAAGCCCGCGTGACTGCGAGGAAGGCGGCAGTGGGGCTTTTTTCTCTCCTCCCGCTGCCTACGGCGCAACTTCGTAGCGGCGACCTGTACTCCTGCGGCGGCAATGGTGAGGTACGGCGGCGGCGGGGAGCTCTAGGCCAGGTCTGGTGCCCCCTTGTGTGGATCCGGCAAAGCATGGAGGGAGCCGCGCAGAGAGGCTCGGTGGAGGTGGAGGGAGCCACGCAGGGCGCTGCTCGACGTCGAGGTTCGGCGACCAATCTGCGTGAGTAGGGGTTGATGGCGGCGACCCGACGACGGTCATCACCCTGGAGGTACGTTCTCGTGGCGGAGTCTTGTGGCCGTGCTCTGCAACTTGGCGGCAGTGGCGCATGGCGACCGACGGCGTCGGACTTCGAGCGGCCTGGGGACTGGCTCGTGGCTCGGGCTTGTTTAGCCCTGCGCTCTGGCGATGGCAAGGTCGAGCGGCATGCCACGCTTGGCTACGGCGGCAGTGAGGTCCGTGCAGGGGGTGGGGAGCCTTGGTGAAAGCTTTACCCTTCTTCGGGCCGATGACGGCGACGCCTCTGGACGTCGTTTACTTCCTTGGAAGCGACCATCGATCTACCCTCTCCCCTTGCGTGGCGCTTTCTTCCTGGGTGTACAAACCTTGGCCTTCTAGTTAGGCGACGGCGGCGCTTGTGGCGTCACTCCCCTCGTTGGAGGCGTCGCTTGGAAGCTCGTGCTATGCCAACCTGTGGTGGTTGCCGACAAGGTAGAGATCTAGTTGAGGATTCAGGGTATAGTGTCCACGGTGTCGGAAGGTGGCCACAAAGAAGGCGTTGGCGTAGTGATTGGAGGGCTTGACATTTGCTTGGTGAAGGGCGATGGTTTTGGTGGGACCGTGCGCTAGTTGTGCCCATGAAGATGGCGAGGAGGCCGGCGTGGGCGGCACCCACGAAGTTAGCGAGGAGGCTGGCGTGGGAGGTGGTGGTCAGCAGTGCGTTGCTGAGGTGACCTATGTGGTTTGGCGGCGGGGTTCCCGCTAAGTGGCGGCCGCTCCGGCGTAAGGAGGTTTTTCTAACTGGCGGCTAGAGGACCCATGTGACACTTCTGCCTTTGATGAGGCAGTAGGTTGTTAGGAACTACATGTACTCGCATGGATCTCAGTGGACATGATCGGCTTGGTGAGCGCCAGAGGCAGTTGCTCACGTATTGGATTGGCAGCTTGCAGCGGACTATGGCGTCTAGCGCTGGTCCGGTGTGGTGCATTGTCTTGACAGGCGGCGCAAGTGGATCCGATTGCGGGAGGGCTATATGGCTTGCAGTGATCAACGGCGGCTAGCCCTGCTTGGCAGCAAGCTAGCTCTGTGTGGGTCATCGTCGGTGACAACGGCGTTTTCGTCCTGATGTCCTCTTCGTCTAGGGTTTTGACATTGTAGTCTGGTGACCGGTTAGTGTGCTGGAGTTGGTAGTGGTTCTTTTTTCTAAGTTGAGCTTCGGCTTTGTGCGGTTCGTGTCGATGTCCCAATCCAACCAACCAAGTTGTTTTTTCCCCTTTTGTTGAGTTTATTTTTCGATGGAGTTGTTGATCGCTGTTGTATCGTTGTGCCCACTTTAAGCTTTCTTTTTTTAATATAATCGGCAGCTCTCTTGCCTGATTCGTATAAAAAAAACAACTAATAAGTCGAGTCGAGCAAGCTCGGAGCTATGAGCTTTCTGTTTAGCCCTAATCCCAATCGTCACCCCGACACCCATTGCACGGAGCCAGCGATTTCTCTCTCTCCCCCTCTCTCTCTATTTTTTTTTATCAAACGGAGCCGGCGATCAGCTGCTCCGCCAGACGCCCGACGCCCGCACAGCCAGCCGCGCGTCCTACAGAACTAACGGCAAACCGATGGCTGATGGCCGGCGCTCCTGTCCTGCCTCCCAACGACCCTACCCAAGCCATTGGGCCACTGCACGTAGAACGACCTTTCCCACGCTAGCTGCCATTGTATCGTACAGTAGGCCGCAGCCACCGAGCCGCGGGAACACGGCGTCACCGTGACAGCCTCTTTTTCTTTTCAGTCGGTCCTTTGTTGTTTCCATCCTCCTCTCCTCTAGTTTGTTACTACTACCATTTCATTTGCGATGAGTGATGTATATAGTATATAGATTATCATGTAAATCTGGAGTCCTCGAGTGCTAAACCATCTGAACTATACTCACGGAGATCAAATTCAATAGTTGGCGATATGAATTGTCAGTAATCTGTCGGTGGAACTAATAGTTAGCATGTGCTAACTAATAGTTGATCTATTATCAGATATGTATGAATTAACTATTAGTAGTTTTAGCTGCTAGTTCTTGGTGCAAGTGGATATACTTGCTCATAGTATAACCATCAAAGGCTATTTAGCAGGAGTCCGTAATTATTGAAGATTTTACATCATGCCAGAAAATGTTTTTTTACAAAGCATTGGAACATTATTATTTTATTTGAGGTAATCATAATGGTTAATTTACTGTTATGTTAGTTATTTGGTTATACTATTATGATCTTTTTACAAACTAACATATGTTGTAAATTATTTTTTCATACTATATACTTTAATCATTACATTAAAAATTACCGTGTCATGTTTGTGTGAGGGCCTTTAAAATTATAGAGGTCTGTAAATAAATTATTGAACTGAGGAATTCTTAATAGATCTAGATGCAACGTTCGCACCAACCCCGGCTATGTCGTGCGACGTGCGTGCACATGCGGCATTCGCAATCAGTTGGCGAGCTCTCCCTCCCCTAGGCTGTCAAGTTGGATTTCCTGGCGACAGCAGGCTGGAAATCGCAGAAGTCTCCCACGTCCCACCCGCAGTGAGGCAACATTCATCATGCTACTAGTCGGAATTTGCACTGAGCGGAGCAGCCCACGGCCGCGACCTGGCAGGCTGGCACGTACGCGACGCGAGGCGGCGGAGCCAGCGAGCGAGCCGCGCTGGTCTGTGAGGCCTGGCCAGCCTTGACGCAGCCGCGCCGCTTCGGCATCACGGTCACGGGCCGGGCCTCGTGCGCTCCGCCCGTCCCGAGTCGCATCGATACGCCCGATGCGCACACAGCTCGCCCCTGTCCCCACCCCAGTATATACCACGGCCTGCCACCTTGCCTAGCCCTCCACCCACCCGCTCACCCGTCTCCTGCAATTCATTTCTCCCGAGCCCCGCCGCGAGCCTCCATCCGCCGCCGCCGCCGTTCCAGCTTCGTCCATGGCTTCCCTCACCGGATCCGCTCTCTCCTTTGCGAGGCCCGTCAAGGTATAGCGCCGGATCACCTCTGGAGTTGTCTGATCTGTGAGATAATCCGAGCACGGGGTAGGGTTTTAGCTTTAGCGGCGCAGGGTTTCGGTTGTTTCGCCGGTTGCGATTTCTCTTGTCTGGTTTATGTCTGCGTGCTTATTGGGTCATCTACCGGGGTCTGCTCGCGTTTGAGATGCCCTTGGATGCGAAGCCATTCGCTGTGATCATATCGGTCGATTGTAGGGTTCAAATCGATAGATCTGCGCTGACGTAAGTTTACGCTCTCACTTATGCATCGTTTGGATTAGTGGTGCAGTGCCCGTGGTGTTTATCGAGCTGTACCCGAATGTTTGTGGAGTCAGAAGTTCTGTACGGATGTACCCGTACCATGAACTTTTTGGAATTTTCTACCTCGATTGAACTTGGGGTCAAATCTAATATTGTCTCACCTGACTCAATGATTTAGGGGTATATTGGTGACAAAGCTTTCCATGCTTATCATGTATTGACACCTTCATGTATATTGGTGACAAAGCTTTCCATGCTTATCATGTATTGACACCTTCATGCATACACCGTTAACCACCTGTGTATTATTAACGGTTCATCCATGATTTAAGACGTGCTCCTTTTATGTGGACTGATGTCTACATACTTGGTTCCTATTGTGTCAGAAGAATAGCGAGTTTGCATATTTTAGGTTGATGGAGTCAGGAAACTATACAGGATATTGATTCTTTTTCACATAAAGGACAATGCAAGATACATGATGCGTGGCTATTAGGGTCCTGCAGTTGGCGTGAAGGATGTTAACCTATGTGCTTGTATATGCTAAAATATGTGCAAATAGTTTGATAGTCTGGGTTTCAGATAAGGAAGTACTCTGTACTCATGCTCATTTGTACTCATGTCATGTAGCACCTTCAAAAGCACAATTCAGTATGTTTTTATGTTCTTGCCTTGCAAGTGGATTGACATTCGACAAAAAAGTGTTATATTCTTTTCAAAGTTTGAACTAACACAAAATCTAGTGGCCATATGTGGTCTGGTGAACCTTTTCCTCTTTAGTTCTGTGTTACCGTTTGGTTGAAACAAAAGGAACATTTTGGATAATATGCAAAGAGATATGCCGAGATTCATTTTATTCTGTGTAGCATGCTGCTATAACTATCTTTGAGTTTGGTGTGTACTTGTTCGGTTTTCTTCTCGATGAGCTTGTAATGTAATAGTACATGGCAATGGTTCTACAATAAGCTTGAATCAATGATACATAGTCAAGTGGACAATGTGATAAAAGAATAAGTCAAGTGGGACAATTTGAAGCAATGGTTTATGCTGTCTGGGCTTAGTTCTCATATCTTACGATGTTACCTTTGGTGTTTCACAGGCAATCAGCATCAAGTCGGCCTCTTTCTCTGGTTTAAGGAAGGATAATATAGCCTTCCGCCTGCAGCCTGTGCCACAAAGATTCGCAGTCTGTTGTCCTGTAAGTAACTAATTGTTGTACTATGGATCTGTAACCACATAAATTGATCACTGCATGCTGTCCTGTAAGTAACTAATTGTTGTACTATGGATCTGTAACCGCATAAATTGATCACTGCATGCTGTCCTGTAAGTAACTAATTGTTGTACTATGGATCTGTAACCACATGAATTGACCACTGCATGATGCTGCAGCTATGCATCTCCATTTAATTTCTTTTCTATGTCATATGCCAATTGTTTCAACTACTTTGTTTGGCTTCTGAAGAGATTTTGTTTGCATTGTGCACTAAAGTGCTTCCATTATGTACTTGATTGCATTTTTGTGAGTACATAGCTCTGATGAAAGGAATTTTCAAGAGAATTCCTGTAGTATTTTTTATCCTTTTATTCCTTTGCATTTGGCACCCCTGGATTTTTCTTTGACGTGTAGCTTCGGGTGTGGCTGTAAAACGCTCCATCACATTTTGTTTGTGTTTTTAGCTGGTAGATTATACTGGTGCAATCTTCTTTAAACTGAAGTTTGTGTTACCTAATGATTATGATCTTTCTATTGTTGCTGTAAAATATTCACTTGACCAGGCTAAAAAGGAGACCGTGGATGAGGTTTGTAAGATTGTCAAGAAGCAGCTTGCACTTGCTGATGGCACTGAAGTTTGTGGCTCCTCAAAGTTTCAAGAACTTGGTGCTGATTCATTGGACACTGTAAGTGAGCTATAACACACTTTTAAGTTTTCAACAACTGAATTTATCTATTTGATTTTTTCGTATGGTTCTTGGGTAGCAGAACAACAATTGGTTATTTCGTTTCGTACATGTACCAAACTACCAATCATAAATTGGTTATTTCGTTTCGTACATGTACTCAGTCTGCAAGTTCTCTATTATGCCAGTAGATCAAGTCGCATTTGTAGAATGTAGATGTGCCATGTTCCCGTCGTCTTGAACAGTTGTTATACTTATACCTAATTCTGGACCAAAGTTTATGCATACTTCTATTGTCATTTGTGTTTTTAAGTATAAACTGTGGTTACTCCCTCATCTTGTATTTTCTTGGGCTCGCCCTTTTCTTTCCTAGAGAGACTAATTCTTCCTTGGATCTGTTTTTTTAGGTTGAGATTGTTATGGGCCTTGAGGAGGCTTTCAAGATCACTGTGGAGGAGTCGAGTGCGCAGTCAATCGCAACTGTTGAAGATGCTGCTAATCTCATCGACGAACTTGTTGCGGCAGAAGCAGCAAAAGCAAAATAATCGCATTAAACTCATGGTCGTAGTGCTTTGGGTGCTTACCCTGCTCCTGTACCAGCGCATCCCTTCTTGTTCTATGCCCCTCTTGTTCTATCCCCCGTCCCTGCTAGATTTTCTACCCTGGAGAGCTGTTTCTTTGTCATAACTGTTACTGTGGATCTCGCGATATTATTATATTGAGGCTCTTAAGCTTGTTCAATTGTTTTTGGCGCATGTTTGGTGCACGTATTTTCTACAAACTTAATTGTTCAAAGAAATTTTTGTAGTTGCTATATATTTAAGTGTCGGATTGAGGATACTAGCTACTGGGAGGTAGAGTAGCAAGTCCCTGCTACTGACACAGTTTTTTTTAAAAAAAAAAAACTGACGACACAGATTAACCCTTTCTTCCCTGCTAAGATGCTAAGTAAGCCTTTTTTAAAAGATACTCTCTCCGTCTATTCGCTATGGGAATCGTGCCGGTTAAACTTTTTTAACTTTGACTTAGGCTCTGTTCATTTGGCTTATAATCCGTCTTATTTGGCTTGTTTTTTCAGTTAAAATAGTATTTTTCTCTCATAAAAAATCAGTCAGCAGTGTTTTTCAGCCGGCTTATAATTCCAGCCGAACGAGACCTTATAAAAATACGTGTAACATTTATATTTCTGAATAAAGTTTATTATAAAAATATATTCAACTAAACATTTATATCTCCGAATAAAGTTTATTATGAAAGTATATTCAACTATCTATCTATCTAATGATACTAATTATATATCATAAATATTAATATTTTGTTAAATATATTTATTTAAAATTAAAAGTTACTGACTTTTTAGAAAATGAGAATAACTCTTTTTTTTGACAGAGGGAGTAGATGCTAAGCATGCTAACGGCACAGATTAATCCTCCACTCCTTTCCAGATTATTGGGCTACCTAGGAACAGGAACACAGGAATGCAGAACCATAGTTGGGTCAGGCCTCCTTTGGAAATTGGAACATAGGAATAGAAAAAAAACATCATTCGAAATTATTTGGCTTCCTTGGAACAGGAATGCAGAACCAAACATGGCTTTCTTTGAAACATAGTAATAGAAAAAAAACATACGGGGCTTTCTTTGGAACACAGAAATAGAAAAAAAAAGCATATATAGGCTCGTCTTCCCAAAAGACATACATAGGCCTAGCTTCCAAAAAAACATAGCAATAATAGAAAAAAACATAAAAATTATGTAGGAATACAGTGGCACAGAAGATGATTGGAAATCATCTGAATTTTAAAGGGGCCATCGTTTGGATAGGCCCAAAACATAGCTAGGCTGCCCCCTTTGGATTGAAAAAGAAATCAGTGGTGCATATGAAATCTAACACATGAGAGACTTTTAGTTTTCATTTCTAACTATTACTCCTAAATTTATGCAGCAGACACGTACGTTGGATGATTTTGCATGCACACGTTGTGAATGCATGATAGGTGCCCACGACTATCCCAAGGAGACTGTTTTCATCCCTTTGGAGCACACCAACACAGAAACACGTAAATGAAAGAAACATAAGAATTATGTAGGAGTACAGTGGCAAATCGATGATTGAAAATCATATAAATTTTGAAGGAATGATTGTTTGGATAGGTTGTAGGAAGCATGAAGAAAGTTTACCAAGAGATTTGAGTGGATGCTAAGCATACATAAGGTTTCAGGGGTATACATGACGGGTTGTCCAAATATAATTTTTGGAACGGAATGATCCGGTTTAAATGTTTGGTTTCTGGGTAGGACCATCCTAGTTCTGTGTTGGTTCACGGAATTGGTACGGAGGACAAGAATCGGTCGTTAACCATCCGTTGCCACTATGATTTGTGGGACACAACTATCAACCATTCAAAGTAGAGGACTTGACCATCTGGCATAAGACCTTGAGCCATAGTTGTGAATTCCATTCCGGTACCGGCCGGAATGGTCGGAATGCCTCGTACCGACCCCTAAACTAGTATAGAAGAGCCTCAATCCCGTACCGGGTCAATACCGGTCAATACCGGTCAACGCCGGTCAATACCGGTCAAATACCGGTCAATACCAGCCAATACCGGTCAAATACCGGTCAATACCGGCCGTGGCTGCATGTATTATATTTTTCTATGTATGAACTTTGGAGTTTAAACTTTGAAATAAGGTCTTATGAACTTGTTGAATGATATCTTAGTTTGGTAAAAATGTTAATTACGCCATAAGTTAAGTCAAAATATATTTATATATATATTTATGGATAAGTTTATTCACATATTATTATTATTATAAAGTCCGGAACGGTACACCGGTATGGGCCGGTACGGGAATGTTCCATTTCAATAGCTAAAACAGAATGGGCTCCGGAATGGAATTTACAAGTTGGCCTTGAGCTCCCACTGCATTTCCATGGCTGGTGAAGGGCCATGCGCCAATGAAGGAACACGCCAGTCGAGGAGTGCCAGGTGGCCGGGACTGAGGGTTCGCACTTTATGTGCACCTTGTCAAAGGAGCCGAGGTGCAGTGCAGCCAATCGGTATGGGTGGGCAGTCAAAGGCGGCACGCTAGGAGGTCTGCGCCTATGTGCGAATGAAAGGTTTAAATATAGCTAAAGGAGGTGAATAGCTATTTAAAAATCTACAAACTCACTAGAGTAAATGGGTTAATATAACAAATGGTGAAATACAATTTTGTTTTAACTCTACAAGGGTTGCAAGCCACCTAATCAAGCAATTCTAGTCACTACAATCACTAGTCACACAATTGCTATGTTGCTACTTTCTAAGTTAGTATACTCACAATGAGCTAGCTAAAAAAAGTCACACTAACAAGTCCTTACAAGCTCTCAAGACTAGTTACACAAAAGAGCTTAGCAACTGCTTTGCAAGAATATAAATGAGGGGACAAGGTGATTATACCGCCGCGTACAGGATGAACCAATCACAAGATATGAAGACCAATCACCGAAAGAAATCCAATCATACACAAAATGAACTCAAGATTTTTCTCCTGAGGTTCACGTGCTTGCCGACACACTAGTCTCCGTTGTGTCGACCAACACTTGGTGGTTCAGAGGCTAAGAGGTGTTGCACGAACTTCGTCCAACCCGTGGACACCGCAAGAACTGACCCACAAGTGAGGTAGCTCAATGACACACGCAATCTACTAAAGTTGTCTTTGGCGCTCCGCCGGGGAAGGCATAAGAACCCCTCACAATCACCGGGAGGTGGCCAAGAACAATCACCAACTCTTACCACAACTCTTCCGCTGCTCCAAGCCGTCTAGGTGGCGGCAACCACCAAGAGAAACAAGAAACCCGCAGCTCAAACAATCTCCGAGTGCCACTAGATGCAAACTCACAAGTAAATACACTTGAAATCACTCAATCTCACTTTGAATTAGCAATTAAGCAATAGAGATGAGTGAGAGGGAGTATGCTCAGCTCAAGAGGATGTTAAGATAATCAAAATGCCAAGGGTGTTCCCCCAACAGCCGGCCACCACGTATTTATAGACCCCCAAAACAAATAGAGCCCTTAGGGTCACAAAGGGGTATTGCCCGAGCTGACCGAATGCAGCCTTAGCGTCCATCGCTCCCTCCACACTGCGCCGATGCCTGCCACGTGTCCGTGTTTAAATTTCGTTCATCGATCTCCAACGGTTGAAAAAAGTTCGATGCCCAAGTCAAAGGACGACCGGACGCGCTCCTCCGATCGACCTGGCGCTGCGCCCGTGGAGTCAGATCGTTTCCAGTAAGGATTTTTCAATGCAAAAAGTGACTGGATGCGTCAGGTCAACGTCTACCTGACGTGCCCCGGCATCCGGTCCATTCACTGTTCATGCACGTGCGTGAGCAACGATGACTACGTCAGCTTCGATCGGACGCACCGCCTGCGCGTCCGGTCATAAGTTGATGCCAGTGTTAGGTCAAAACTTGGCCTCCTCGGTCACGCTCAACACTAACCGGACGCACCCGGGGTGAGTCCAGTCACCCCCCGTGCTAGCGTCCGATCACATACCTTTGACTCCTTTTCATTTTCTAAGTTCGCGACCACTTCACCCTTACTTCCAACTTGCTAACCACAAAGTGTAGAACTTGTGTGCACGTGTGTTAGCATTTTTAAAGCATTTTACAAGGGTCACATGTTAGCACACTAGGTCCCTAAATGCAATGCATGAATCATGACACCTAGAGGCACTTGATAAGCCGTTTAGACAAAGATTTTCCCTCTTTATAGTAAGGCTATGATCCTAAGTGTGATCACACCCTCTATGGTGTCTTGATCACCAAAATCAAAACCCTAAGCAATACCTTTTCCTTGATCTCCATTGGATTTTATTTTTCCCTTTCTTCTTTTCCAAATGTGAAGCACTTGATCATCTTTTGGTCACTTCCATCACCATGACCATCATCTAGCTCCACCACTTGGCATGAGACTTATCATTTCATGTCTACACATTTAGCATAATGATTATTCCCTAGATTTCATCAATTATCCAAAACCAAACTAGGGCTTTCAGCGAAGCCCATGGAGGAGTGTGGATGACGCAGAGGCGAGCTTGAGTGACGAGGCCACCATTGGAGCTTATGCGCGTCCATGTGAAACATTGGGAAAGAGGTGTCGATCGAGAAGGGGGCACACCTAGGAAGTGGTTAGGGCGGAGGTAGCATCAGATCAGGTGGCAATAGTGACAGACACCGGGGAATGGGTGAGAGAGGAAGACGATAACACGGCTAGCCAAACGGAGGTGTGATGCCGTGTGAGATGGCGAGCCTGTCCCCTCATTTTGGGAGGACACTTTCGACCCAAATAATTGGGAAATATGCCCACAAAGAGATGACATAAACCTATATGACTCTCTACCCCATATCCCATCTCTCTCGGTCTATCAAGCCAAACAGACGCTAAGTTTCTTACACTTTTCTAACATACAAAGGAAATTTTGCTATACTTCCTGTGAATCAAAGGCATGAATACTACTATAGTTGCAATTTCTATAGGATTCTAAATCCTATACTTTCCCTATGAACTAAATTGAAGGAGTGGAGTTATGGTTTGATCCAAGCGAGTTGAAAGCTACTTCATTGAGTTGATGGCACCAGCTAGGCTCAACTCGTAAACCTAAGGTTTTGATAGAATTCGAATACTAACATCAGTTTGAAGTACATGAGGTAATTGAGGTTATCCATATAAAAGGCATGAACGCGGAGTTATTCAGTAGGCTCATGCTATGCTTTGTGATGGCATGATTATGGGTGTGTTTGGTTGTGTATCTTCACCTGGCCTAGCTAACAAAATAAGCCTGGTCAGTGCAAGCCAGGCTAGTGCAATGCAGGGTGCTATTGTTTGGTTTGCCTGTATAAACTAAGCCTATATTGCCTAGATCCTGTTTGGTTATCTGGCTACCTGGGATAGAATCACCTCATTCTTGTGTGAGTGAGTTTTAACTCAATCACCTCTCTCATCAGGGCATGTGAGCAATTTCATCTACGAATACTTATTGATGAAATTAGAACAGCAAATTGACATTTTCTCATTGTTTTCCAACTAAGTGCACATTGACCAAGACCCACAAATAATAATCCGACACATTGTAGCTTCAAAATTGCTCCATTTGGTTCATCTCATTGTCCGTGCTAGATCAAATGAAAGAGCAAACTGGAAGAGATTGTTATCTCCAATTATCCATCAACTGGAATCGCCATGGATTTCTCAATTGCTTCGAACTGAATGAACTATCTCGCAAGTCGTAAGCACAGAAGGATGTCCTTGCTGAATGAACTTGTTGACGCTGAAGATCGCTCCAAGCCAACACACGAGTGAGGGCCTTGGATGCCCAAGAGGTCTCACAAGACCTGCAACATAGCAAGAGACGAAGCATAACCGGCCTAACCGATCTAGAGATCGATAGGGCGGATATAGAGCTCGTTCTCGGCCGAAACGGCTCCCGAACCACTCCCAGAAGGATCCGTCAGGGAGAAGCACGTGGAGGATCTCCTAGGACCGGCAAGGCCGCCTAGGATGCCGACAAATCTCGTAGAGAGGCTTGCCGAACAGCAGGGTAGAGAGTTAAGAGGAGAAAACTAGGGTAAGATAGGAGTTTTGGTTGTTGTTTTGTCGATTGGATAGATGGGAACTCAATCGGTCGTGATCCTCTCATATATATAGAGGGGGTGGTCTTATCCCAGTAGAAAACGTCTCCAAGATGCGTTCTCCAAGTTTCCCACGTTGAAAATATACCAAAACCCGACTTTAGGAAATATCCTCGGTTTCTAGGCAGAGTCGGCTTAGCCAACAGGGGGAGTCGACTAAGCTGACTTTTACGGGCTCAGGCACGCCTACGGGGCTGGCATCAAGGGAAGTCGGCTTAGCCGACTCAGGCAGTCGGCTAAGCTGACTGGGCGCTGGCAAAACCGGCTAAGCTGACTGTCAGAGTCGGCTAAGCCGACTCAGGGTGGCTCGCCACAGCTCGCCGTCTTCTCCGTGCGTCTTGCTCGTTGTTTAGTCATGCTATTTGACCTCCACCATGCCCAAGACGTTTATAACTTGTTCATGATACTTAAAGCCTCCTTGGGACATTTTTGAGTGTCAACAGAACTGAACGAACTGTCTCGAATCTCATTCGAATCTCGCAGGCATCGGAGAGCCACTCATGCTACGTTGTCTCATCCATGCCGCCATCTCGTCCTTGCCGCCAGCTCATCTCTTGCGTGGCGCCACCATCTCGTCTCTACACGAGGTGAAGGACGAATCCAAGGGCAGCGACCATCAGGGTGGAGGCGTAGCGCGAATCCAAAGACAATGCGAGCTCACGCGGACCTCCGACGAGGGCCTCTGAGGATGACGTGAGCGCGTGCAGGCGTCTGACGAGGGCTGCATCCAGCTCGTCGCGTCCGCGTCTACTCGGTGGAGCCCGAGCCTGCGCCGGCGATGGCATGGAGCGGCGCGAGCCCACGTCGTCGCGCATCTGCACCGGTGTTAGCAGGGAGTGGTTCGAGTCGATGAAGGGGAGATGACACGATTCACTTGCTGCTTCGGCTAAGCCTGGCTATGGGGGAACGGCCAGCCTTTGCGTTTCCAGTAAGCCTAGCTAAGGGCCTGTTTGGAACAAAGGAATGCAAAACAGATTGAAAGGATCAAGATGCCCAAGAGGGGGGGTGAATTGGGCTTTTCTAAAAATTAATTGCAAGAATTAAATCCTACAAGCCGGAATTCACCCCTAGTGCCTACTTGTGTTCCTAGAGATTCTACCGATAAAAGTTTTGCACCCTAAGTTCCAATCCTAGTCTAGCATGTCAATTCTAGGAAAGTAAATCAAGCAATAAAAGTAAATACGAGAAAGTAAATGCTTGAAAGTAAGGGCAAGGAACACGGCGATGTTTTCCCGAGGTATCGGAGAGTCGCCACTCCCCACTAGTCCTCGTTGGAGTACCCGCGCAAGGGTGTAGCTCCCCCTTGATCCGTGCAAGGATCAAGTGCTCTCTATGGGCTGATTCTTCGACACTCCGTCGCGGTGAATCGTCCAAAACCTCTCACAAGATGAGTTGGGTCATCCACAAGCTCCGCCGGATGATCACCAAACTCCCAATCACCACCAAGCCGTCTAGGTGATGGCGATCACCAAGAGTTACAAGCTAGAACTCTCACTTGACCAAAACGAGCCTAATGAGAAGGTGGATGCACACTTGCTACTCTCTATTCACTAGTGAGGAACTCTCAAGCTTTGATTTTCAAATCACACTCCTCACTAGAGCTCTTGCACTCCCTTGCACTCCAAAGGTGTTTCTCAGCTGAACAAATGAGCAAGAGACCTCTAAAAGAGGTGGTGGGGATGTATTTATATACCCCACAGTCAAATCCAACCGTTACCTGCCAACTTAGCAAAATACGAGGTGACCAGACGCGCCGGTCGAAGTGACCGGACGCGCCGGTCGCTCGTAACGGTCGAAAACCTGAAATAACGGCTGAGTGACCGGACGCGCCGATCAGGGGTGACCGGACGTGTCCGATCGTGCAGGGAGCTTACTGTACTCTGACCTGATGTATGACCGCGTCCGATCAGTGATGACCGGACACGTCCGGTCGTCAGAGTACCTTACTGGAACATGACCGGACGCGCCAATCACGCCCCGGTCGCGTCCGATTAGGTGATTTTCCTCAAGAGACACGTGTCAGTCTGAACACCGCGTCCGGTCCTCGCAGGGACCGCGTTCGGTCGTCAGAGCTGAGACACAGTCGTGGTTTTGAACTGACCGGACGCGTTCGGTCATACCAGACACCGCGTCCGGTCAAGGGAAAACGTCTCTAAACACTCCGAAACGCGACGCAACTTGAACCAAGTTGCTTCCAACTGAACTTTGAGCTATTCTAGAGCTTCCTAGTGCTAAGTTTGACAAGTGTGCACCACACCTAAACATAAGACTCACCTAGGTCAAGCTACTCGCTCATGCCCCTCTTTATAGTACGGCCAAAAGAGAAAATGAAGATCCTAACGACTATTCTGAATGTAACTCAACACCTTGACATCTGGAACTAACCGTCCTTAATCTTGACGTCAATCCTTTGAAAACTGAAATGATTTTCATCAAGAGGCATGAATACCATAGAGCCCAAAGCAGTTGTCAACTCCATGACCTAACTTACCAAAGTTTCTACAAAACACACGTTAGTCATGGTACTAAAGCGTTGTCATCAATTGCCGAAACCAACTCTCGGGGCCTAGATGCTTTCAATCTCCCCCTTTTTGGTGATTGATGACAACACTAAGATTCAGAAGATAAGAGTTGAGGTTTTCGAACATGCTTGGTTCACATAAGCAAAAAGCAATAAGCACAAGGGGTTAGGAATTGCTTATGTGCCCAAGCCAAAAGAGTGTACTCATAAGATAAAACATAAAGCGTTAGTACACATAAAGACATAGCTCAAAAGAAATCAGAGTAAGGCACGGAAGCACAACCTTATGAGCTATAACGAACCAAGTGACATGATTTAAAATGGTGACTAGATAGACCACATAGACTCAAAGTATCTCACACGGCCACATGTGTTGACGGTTCTTAAGTATCAATTATAACCATCAAATAAATAAAGAAAAGGACCTATATGCAAGCAACACCTAGAATTAGGGTTTGATCTAACAGAATTCCACGAGTTTTGCTGTTTATCTATTTCTGCAGGGGGTTATCAGAAAATACGGAAGAAAGGCCCACATGTCGGATTAATGACGGGATATTAACCGAACACGTAATTATCTTACATCTAGAAGATTCCAGAAGCCACGGGAACGAACGGGAGCCGTAACGGGCCAGGACACAGGGCGCCCGCCCTGTGCCCTAGGGCGCCCGCCCTGCCCCCGGGACCAATCAGGTCGAGTCTCGCGGATTATGCTCCACCGCCTTTGAGGATCAAGGAAAACCGTAGGATGAAGGTCGGTTTGATCCGACGGTCCAGATTCATCCAAAAGGGCTATATAAGCAAGGCCCCTGACCCCTGGTGGAGAAGACCCCAATTCATTATTCAGTTGCATATCTCTAGTTAGGGTTTAGAGAGAGAGGTTCCCTCTAGGGTTCCCACCTCTTAGGGCTTAGCATCCAATGTGAAAGTAGAATTAGTTCTACTAGATTGAGAGAGATAGAGTGGAGGTGTAGATCGGAGGAAGCCGGCCTGTCGGTGTCTACTCCGAGGTTGTACCTGTGGGATCAAGTTCTCCTAACCCGAGGCTTGTTCTCAGGATTCTTCAGTATTTCGACTTCTAAATTCTAGTAAGTTCTTTGTTTTATTGTTCTTTGGTTTATGAGTTTACTTTGATCTCTTCGCGTAGAGTTTAGAGTAATCATCTCTAGCGTAAACGTGGTGTTTAAGCTAGGATACTCATAGATATCCCCTCGTCTAGCCGGACCGTGGTAGTAGCGAGGAACGTGACAATTCCGAGTTACCTTTGTATTCCATATCCCGTTAGCAGGATCGATAGGGTTTATAGGTGCGGGTTGAACATCCTTTGTGGTGTCTAGATTCCGTAAACCTCCCCAATAGAACAGTAGATCATCCTTACCAAGGTTAGAAGAAGAGTGCGGTTGTAGTCTTCTCTATACATCACTCACATCGAATCATAGTGGTTGTAGCCTAAAGGTTAGTAGTAATAGATTTGGTTAGTCAGATGCACTCTTTCTCCTAAAGGTAAAAATATAAATACGATACCCAGGATAACATCTCGGGTGAAGTGCTCACCGATATCCGTGCGCTTGCGGATCCTATTTCCTAATTGCGTTACCAAATATCAACAAGCATTTCTGGCGCCGTTGCCGGGGAGAAAGACGGTTTGCTGAGATAACCTTGAATCTTACTACTAGCTTGTACCTATACTTTTATCTTTCTTTATCTTTTTATTCCTTATCTTTTCTTTATTCTTACCTTATGGAGAACCAAGATTCTAAATCAATCTATCAATTTGCAACACCTTCAGCAACTGACCTTTTACCATGGGAGTCATCACAGCCTATCCAAACATCCCAGTATAAGTTAAGTTCAAGGTTGATTGCGATGATTCAAAATTTATCTTTTTCGGGAAAGGAAGACGAAAACCCTTACCTTCATATTAGAGATTTTGAGCAGACATGCGATTGTCTTCGCATTGATGGCATCTCTGATAAGACTTTACGTTGGAAGCTTTTTCCTTTTTCTTTAAGAGGAGAAGCTAGACGATGGTATAGTCAGAAGGTAAGTCAACAGCAAGGTGAATGGGGAGTTTTAAGAGCCAACTTTTGTCTAGATTTTTATTTCCTTGACCGTACTGGTGACCTTAGACTCGAAGTCCTATCTTTTAAACAAAAAGATAATGAAACTTTGGGGAAATCCTGGAAATGTTTTTCTGATCTTTTAGAATCTGGTCCAAAACTTTTGCTTGAAGACACTGTTCTTTTATTTCACTTTTTTCGAGGTCTTCAGAAAGATAATAAACAAATGCTGCATACTATGGCTAGAGGTTCTTTCTTTCGTATCCCTACTAATGAAGCTTGAGCGATCCTAGATAGAATCCTAGAAGCTGAGATGGATAATACCCTCCATGATGAAACCTACGAAGCCGAAGTAGACACTCTGCCAAATTTTTCATCTACTTTAGCTATCCCAGGTTCTGAGCCACAAAAGGAAGAAATTCTACCATCTGATTTCATGCTAGACATAGAATCCGATTTCTTTGCCGATTTTGGAAACATTTCAAACTACCATTCTATAGACCGACCCCAAAACGGCCAATTTAGCATTTGTTTACCAAGTGAACGTCAATTGAGAGAGCTTATCTCGGTTATGAGTAGCGAATGGTTAGAGGAGTCAGAGCTTTCCTCTGAAGTAATCCGAGTGGACACACCCTCTATAACTATACGCTGTGCTTATAATTCTGATCAATTTAACGCTCTCTATAATCCTGTTGTGGGGATCAATATTATGTCTGAAGCTTTTGCACTTAATTTATTTGGGAAACTTGTTTTAACCCCCACAACAAAGGTCATAAAGGAATCTTCGGGACGATTAGTCCCCAGTCTTGGAATTATTAATGTCCTACCCTTTATGGTAGAAGGCTCCATGGTTCATTTGAACTTTTATATCTTTGATATATGGGGTTTCGACCTACTGATTGGACAACCATTTAGAAGACTCCTTTATGAAGGTCAAACTGGAAAGCTCTACATTTCCTTGGGAAAGGATTTTAAACTTCCAATTACAATAACTCACTCCTTGAATAATAAGACCGAGCCATATCTTTTGCCTGATCCTATGGAGGAGGTAAAGTCTGCATCTCTAGAACTTTTAGATGATCCAGACTTAGAAGAGGAAGCCCCCTTCTTCACTGAAGAAGAGGCCGAACCTTCTGAACCTGAACCCTTAGATGAGTTTGCAGAAACACCTAGACCCCCCATAGAACTCAAAACTTTACCACCCGGTCTTACCTATGCTTTCCTGAACAATAATCCAGAGTTTCCTGTGATCGTTAGTAATAAACTCACTCAGGAGCAAACTCTGCGATTAATGACCATTCTTGAAAAACATCACTCAGTCTTTGGCTACTCACTTCAAGATCTTACAGGAATCAGTTCTATGATTTGTACCCATCGTATTCCGACAGATCCTTCTGTTACACCCTCTCGAGAGCCTCAACGTAGACTTAACAACGCGATGAGAGAGGTAGTTAAAAAAGAAGTTATAAAGTTGCTGCATGCAGGGATTATATATCCTGTGCCGCATAGTGAGTGGGTAAGCCCTGTTCAAGTTGTGCCTAAAAAGGGAGGCATGACTGTTGTTACTAATGATAAGAATGAGCTAATTCCGCAACGCACCATCACTGGGTGGCGGATGTGCATAGACTATAGAAAACTAAATAAAGCTACGAAAAAGGATCATTTTCCTTTGCCTTTTATAGATGAGATGCTTGAGCGGTTAGCAAAACACTCGTTTTTCTGTTTTCTAGATGGATATTCAGGGTATCACCAGATCCCTATCCATCCTGATGATCAAAGCAAAACCACTTTTACATGCCCATATGGAACGTATGCTTATCGTAGAATGTCTTTTGGGCTATGTAATGCACTAGCTTCTTTTCAAAGATGTATGATGTCTATATTTTCTGATATGATTGAAGAGATTATGGAAGTTTTCATGGATGATTTTTCTGTTTATGGAAAAACTTTTGATAATTGTCTTGAGAACTTAGATAAGGTTTTGCAAAGATGTGAAGAAAAGCACTTAATCCTTAATTGGGAAAAATGTCATTTTATGGTTAGAGAAGGAATAGTGCTAGGACACCTAGTGTCTGAAAGAGGTATTGAGGTAGATAGAGCTAAAATTGAAGTAATTGAACAACTACCTCCACCTGTGAATATAAAAGGAATTCGAAGTTTTCTTGGCCATGCTGGTTTTTATCGCAGATTTATAAAAGACTTTTCATTTATTGCGAGACCACTTATTCTTTTGCTAGCCAAGGATGCTCCTTTCGAATTTGATGATGCATGTCTAAATTCTTTCAATTTATTAAAGCAAGCACTCATCTCTGCACCAATCATTCAACCCCCTGATTGGTCGTTGCCTTTTGAAATTATGTGTGATGCTAGTGATTATGCTGTGGGGGCAGTTTTGGGACAAACTAAAGATAAAAAGCATCATGCAATTGCTTATGCAAGTAAAACTTTGACAGGAGCTCAACTTAATTATGCAACCACTGAAAAAGAGCTTCTGGCTGTTGTTTTTGCCATTGATAAATTTAAATCTTATTTAGTTGGAGCTAAGATAATTGTTTACACTGATCATGCTGCACTAAAATATTTGCTCACTAAGAAAGATGCTAAACCTCGCTTAATCAGATGGATTTTATTACTCCAAGAATTTGACTTAGAAATAAAAGATAAAAAGGGAGTAGAAAATTCTGTTGCTGATCACTTGTCTAGAATGTACTTTAAGAATTCACAGGAACCCCCCATTAATGACTCACTCCGGGACGACATGCTTTACGGGATTAACAGATCTGACCCCTGGTATGCAGATATTGTTAATTTTATGGTTTCAGGTTATGTACCACCCGGAGCAAACAAGAAGAAGCTTATTCAGGAAAGTCGTTCACATATATGGGATGAGCCATATCTCTTCCGAGTATGCGCTGATGGCCTACTTAGAAGATGTGTGACCACTGAGGAAGGATTGAAGATCATCGACAGATGTCACTCATCACCATACGGAGGACACTATGGAGCATTCCGTACACATTCAAAGATCTGGCAATGTGGATTCTATTGGCCTACAATGTATGAAGACACAAGGCAATATATCAGAAGATGTGGGCCATGTCAAAGGCACGGAAACATAAATACAAGAGATGCTATGCCACTCACCAACAACCTTTAGATTGAACTCTTTGATGTCTGGGGAATAGACTACATGGGTCCATTTCCCCCATCTAAGAAGTGTGAGTTCATCTTGGTGGCGGTTGATTACGTCTCCAAGTGGGTAGAGGCACTACCTTGCAAGCATGCCGACAATATCAGTTCGAAGAGGATGTTTGAGGAAATCATATTTCCAAGATTTGGAGTCCCCAGGATAGTGATAAGTGATGGAGGATCACACTTCATTGACAAGCGCTTCGAGCACTATCTATCAAGACATGGAATCCGTCACAACGTCGCTACTCCCTATCATCCTCAGACAAGTGGCCAAGCAGAGACTTCCAACAAGCAAATCAAGAACATTCTTCAGAAGACGGTGAATGAGATGGGAACGGCATGGAAGGACAAGTTACCCGATGCACTCTGGGCTTACCGGACAGCATACAAGACCCCAATTGGAATGTCTCCATACCAATTGGTATACGGAAAGACTTGCCACTTGCCTGTTGAACTAGAGTTCAAAGCACACTGGGCCATAAGAAGATGGAATATGGACCTAGATGTTGCTGGAGATCATAGAAGAATGCAATTATCGGAGTTAGAAGAATGGCGGGAGAAAGCATATCACAATTCAAAGTCTACAAAGAAAGAGTCAAAAGATGGCATGACAAGAGGATCAAGAAGAAGGAGTTCTCACCCGGAGATAAGGTATTACTTTTTAATTCCAGGGTGAAGCTTTTCGGGCATGGAAAGCTCCGGAGCAAATGGGAAGGACCATTCAAGGTAATTCATTCATCATCCCACGGAGCTATCACACTTCGAAATGACGAAGGTACGTTATTCAAGGTAAATGGTCAACGTCTTAAATTATTTTTAGAGCCCAATAAAGAATTAGAAGAAATAGACGTGATCAATTTTTACCTTCCAATTAAAAATTAAAGCCCGACGCTTTTAATTTGACGTTTTTGGGCCAAGTATATATTTTTCGGGATAAAAACACGGTGAGAAACACGCTCGAGAAAGCAGGCTTGTAGAGGAGCCGGACACAGGGCGGGCGCCCTGAGATGAAGGCGGGCGCCCTGCCTCTGTCTCCCCTCGGCCCCAGACTTCTCCCACGCGATAACCTCGCCCGTTGCTATCTGAAAAATTCCGTCCTCGGTTTGTTTCGCAAACATGACGGCGGGAAGAGTCCCGACCATGCACGAGAGCAGTTTTTACCCCCTATATAAACAGACCCCCAACGTCAGCTTTTAGCACCAATTCATTCAAGCCTTCTCTCCTTCCTCAAATTAGATCTTGCTTAGTTCCTAGCTGCTCCAATGGCCGAGAAGTTCCACGTCGATTGGGAAGTCGTCCCCTACGACCTCAACAAGAAGCCCAAGGATGATCCCGACGCCTACGCTCTCGTCCCGGCCAACACAGAGCGACAGCTAGAAGCCATGCCACCACGTCAACGTAGCTCTGCCCAATCCTACTTTGCTCGCCCAGTTCTTACCGCACCTACGCAGCCCCTATTGCTCGAAGGCTCGCCATCATCGTCGAAGGGGAAGGAGATCATCAAGGTACCAGCCGGAACAAAGATCCTGCCGCCAAAACCCAATGAGCGGATCATCGGAGTGAAGACCAACCGGAGCGGCGAGATCTCTAGTGTCCGCTATACCACGGAGGAGAGACCTTACTTCGAGGGTGTTAGGGCAGCTAAGGTCCGCTTCGTTCCTCCGAAGGAAGCACCCAAGCATGCTCTTAATGCTTTCGAGACACCTCCCAAGCGCCGCAGGACCATTGCAGATGTGGATGAGGAGCTACGGGTGATCAAGAACAGCATTATAGAAATTCAGAACTCCAATATCTCTATGGATCGGAGGACCTTCAACCATAACACTACGATCCTAAAGCTACGGGATGACCTTGCCGACGCCAACAAGAGGATCGATGAGTTAGAGCATAGTCTTAGGAGACGTGAGCGTCGCTGAGCTATCTAGATTAGATCTTGGGGCTATATATGTCTTAGTTATTATTAGATTCGATTAGATTCGCTTATAATCAGTTTAGATCTATTATATTCGGTTATTATTATTATTCGGTTGTAATAAATGCCTCAAGATTAATAAAGATTATTATTAGTATGTCTTGTGTGTCTCTACTTTACTTTTGTGCAAGAAAGCAGAAAACAAGTATGGGGGAGATTCCCTGACATGTCACACACACTTCGATCGCACCACTCCATGAACCAGGTACACACTCTGCACACTTTTATTACACACTTACACACTCACCTTAGTTTGTGCAGAATTTTATCTCTCTAAACATGATAAATTAAAAGGATAAAAATGCTTATAATCATGATCAATCTCACTCTGTGATATTTCCTGGAAACCTGCAATTATTAAAATTATTTCAAAACCCTGTGTTGCTAAAAGTCATTGTGGAATAAGAGATGGTAAGGGTATGAGTACCTTATTCTTAGTATCTTTATTGCTTGGAGAATTTGTTTTAAAAATCTCAAAATTATAGCTACCATCCTCAAGTTTTATATGCCTGCTAAACATGAAAATATTAATTAAAGCTATCTGCTTTGTATTGAGTTTGTTCAAAACAAGTTAGACCCTTGTTGAGAGATTTATCATACTCCTAAGATCAAGACATTTTTTATTCAGAAAGATTCACTCTTCCGAAGTATTATTGCGTTAGAGGCATGGGCTATGCAAAATTATGAATATATCGAGGAAATAAAAAGGAGCAAGTGCTCGATAACCTCGTGGAAAAAATGGACAAGTGTCCGGCAGTAGAATTAGGGGTACCTCGGTATCCACCCAAAATGAAAAAAAAATGAGATATGATAAAAATATGATGGAAAGAAAACGATAGCCCATGGTCCCTCTAATAAGCAATATGCCAGTAAGAGTGACAAGTTTTTAATTTTTAAAGTCTTTGATCTAAAGAGTATGGTATTCTTCTCCTCGGATCCGGTTTTGACCATACAATAAATGCAAGGTATGTATGCTTAAAGAATTATTTTTGCAAAATCAAAACAGCCTCAGAGAGAAATATAAAAGATAATGAGTGACTCTGAGAGCACCTATGAGGATAAAGGTATGCTAAGTTTTTCTTTTCAAAAATATGTAAAAACTCCAAGTGATAGGGATTAAGAAGAAGAAAGGCTCTTTACTCTGACCATATATTTCCCTGACTATAAGTGCACAGTGGATTTTTACAACACCCTGCAGGTATGAAAGAATGTTTCAACCCCAGATGTTTTATTAACCAACCTTTTCTCGAGGACGAGTAAAAGCCTAAGTATGGGGGTGTTTGTTGACGGTTCTTAAGTATCAATTATAACCATCAAATAAATAAAGAAAAGGACCTATATGCAAGCAACACCTAGAATTAGGGTTTGATCTAACAGAATTCCACGAGTTTTGCTGTTTATCTATTTCTGCAGGGGGTTATCAGGAAATACGGAAGAAAGGCCCACATGTCGGATTAATGACGGGATATTAACCGAACACGTAATTATCTTACATCTAGAAGATTCCAGAAGCCACGGGAACGAACGGGAGCCGTAACGGGCCAGGACACAGGGCGCCCGCCCTGTGCCCTAGGGCGCCCGCCCTGCCCCCGGGACCAATCAGGTCGAGTCTCGCGGATTATGCTCCACCGCCTTTGAGGATCAAGGAAAACCGTAGGATGAAGGTCGGTTTGATCCGACGGTCCAGATTCATCCAAAAGGGCTATATAAGCAAGGCCCCTGACCCCTGGTGGAGAAGACCCCAATTCATTATTCAGTTGCATATCTCTAGTTAGGGTTTAGAGAGAGAGGTTCCCTCTAGGGTTCCCACCTCTTAGGGCTTAGCATCCAATGTGAAAGTAGAATTAGTTCTACTAGATTGAGAGAGATAGAGTGGAGGTGTAGATCGGAGGAAGCCGGCCTGTCGGTGTCTACTCCGAGGTTGTACCTGCGGGATCAAGTTCTCCTAACCCGAGGCTTGTTCTCAGGATTCTTCAGTATTTCGACTTCTAAATTCTAGTAAGTTCTTTGTTTTATTGTTCTTTGGTTTATGAGTTTACTTTGATCTCTTCGCGTAGAGTTTAGAGTAATCATCTCTAGCGTAAACGTGGTGTTTAAGCTAGGATACTCATAGATATCCCCTCGTCTAGCTGGACCGTGGTAGTAGCGAGGAACGTGACAATTCCGAGTTACCTTTGTATTCCATATCCCGTTAGCAGGATCGATAGGGTTTATAGGTGCGGGTTGAACATCCTTTGTGGTGTCTAGATTCCGTAAACCTCCCCAATAGAACAGTAGATCATCCTTACCAAGGTTAGAAGAAGAGTGCGGTTGTAGTCTTCTCTATACATCACTCACATCGAATCATAGTGGTTGTAGCCTAAAGGTTAGTAGTAATAGATTTGGTTAGTCAGATGCACTCTTTCTCCTAAAGGTAAAAATATAAATACGATACCCAGGATAACATCTCGGGTGAAGTGCTCACCGATATCCGTGCTCTTGCGGATCCTATTTCCTAATTGCGTTACCAAATATCAACAACATGTCACAAGATGCAAGTACTGAAATGTAAACTTGATGCATGAATGTAGCACACAATTAAAAGCGAAAACCCTCTATCAAAACTCCCCCTGAATCTACTCTCTCTCCCCCTTTGGCATCAACCGCCAAAAACTAATCTAAGGATCTGACGGGGGAACAGACGGAGTCGAGTCGGGTGCCGAGGAGTGCGGAGTGATCACAAACTGAGAAGTGTCTTCCTCGGACTCAGAGCTGTCAGGCTGACCCTTTGAAGAAGCATGCGGCTATGAAGCGGTCTAGGTCTGAACAACAGGAACAGGTACTGACGAAGAAGTAGCAACCAGTGGAGCAGTCTCTGTGACCTGAGCCTGAAGTGAGCCAACAGCTGGGGGATCTGTCGAGGCAACCGACGAAGGTACAATCTCTGTAGTGCCCGTCCCTGTCATAGGAGGAACAACTGCCTCTGAAGCGGACAACCCTGAAGAAGTAGCTAGAGTAGTGTGCGAGGGCGTCGGCTGACCAGTCAACTCGCTGTAGGTGGCACTCAAATCACCAAACGGTGTGCCTGTCAGTAGGTGAGGGCAAGTCTGGTCTGAAAGAGTGAACCCCGTCTGAATAGGCATGTAACTCGGGGACTGGAACGACTGAGGAACCTGCTGCTGTGGAGAGGTGAACTGAAAGCTCGGCTGTCCCTGACTCGAAGGTCCACTAGACTGTAAAGCTGGAGTCAGGACAGATGCAGGTGGAGGAACCCCAACTATGACCAAGTGATGCAGGAGCTCCAAGTACTGCTGCTGGCTTGCTGCATGCTGTCGCTGCATCTCGTACTGCTAACGCTGTATCTTGACCTGCTGATGCTGTATCTCAAGCTGCTGTCTCTGGAACTCGTCCTGTCGAGTCTGTATCTGAGCAAAAGCGGTAGCTGTGTCCTGAGCCTGTCTCTGTAGCTGAAGCTCCTATCTCTCCTGTGCCTGGGTCAGCCTCTCAAGAATTGCCACCATGGCTGGGTCTGAGCGGGAGGTTGAACCAGAGCCACCGGCCTCGTGGTCGTGAGGCCGAGGAGACCGATACCTAGGGATGGGCTGATAATCCTCATCAGTGCTGTCAGAGGCCTCATCCTCAGCTGGATCAGCAGGCTGAGCATCTAGATCTGCAAGCTCTGCCTCAGCAAGACCCTCAACGGTCGCGTCCTGCTCAGCCGCTGTCTCTGGCACCTCAGGTCTCTCTCGCTGTCCTGGCACTGGGGCCTGCTCTCTAGTGACAGAAGCCCATAGCTGACGGATATCATACTCTGGAAAGGCAGTGGTAGTATCAGATATCTCTGCTCTAATCTCTGAAGGCAGCTCAAGTGAAGATCTGATGATGAAGCATATCCAATGAGCATAGGGCAGCTGATGGTGTCCCTTGAAGCCTTCTGCCAAGGTGTCCTCCATCTCACATAGCATAAGATCCCATATATCAAACGGTGTCTGTGAGATAAGATGGTGTACAACCCATAACTGCATCTTGGTCAGTCTCTCTCTGTAGCCCAGCCTAGGAAGAAGTGTACGTCTGACAATGGCATCCAAGACTCAGGCAAGAGGTGTCAAGCTGGCAGGTGTACGATGAGACCCTTCGCCAAAAGGCTCATGAAGCAGGGTCGAATCAGATCAGTAGGGGGCACAGTCCCGCCATGAGGGCGTCTAGGTGGAGCAGTCTGACCAAAGCACAGCTGATGTATCTTCGTCTCTGAAGCTGGGAGTCTGAGAATCTCCCGCACTCTGGTGCTGTATAGTCTGCGGTCACGGCCTCGGAATGCAAAGTGAATAAACTCATGTGCTGGGTCAATCCATAGTGAGGCATAGAACTCCCTGACCCAAGTGCCGCAGTATGCTCCTGTCCGTCCAAGAAAGTCAGGTAAGCCCGGGAGAAAGGACAGGTGCGGACGAAGCTGCTCACCCACTACCTCAACAAGAGTCTCAATACGACAGACCCTCTGTGGTCAAAAAGCAATCCCATTGTCGACATATGCTCTGTAGAAATCCTCCTGTAGAGGTGTATAGAATCCCTCTGAAGCTCTGGAATCCCTCACAGGTGGGAACCACCGGCTGACCTCAACGAACCTCAGGACCTGCACCTGACGTGCTGTAGCTCCCCTCAAGTCAAAGTGCTCGACTGGGGGCGAACCTCGAGCCCTGGGAGGTGGACGTCCTCCATGACACTGGCGCTCTGGCCTAGGAGTCACCTAAGCTCGCGTACGTGCAGAGCGACGACGCGGTGGAGTCTAGACTGGCTGCTCCTCTGTCTCCTCTGGAGCCTCTGCAGGTGGATCAACTGACATATCCTCTGTCCCCACTATGCCCTCTATGCCCTCTGTGGCCTCTGTACCGAGCTGTCGACCTTCAAGATGAAAGCGACGCTCGCCAATGCGAATACCACTGCTCCTGCCTCCCCTCTCTGCCTGCTCAGCTGCATCTGCGACTGCCTGAGCGATCTCTGCATCAGTAAGAGTCTTCTTCTTCTTTCTAGCCATAACCTTTATGCGCTTACCACGCGCAACCTCAGACAGACGAGGAGGACTCTCGTCCCCATCACTAGGAGCACCCCCGGCGTTCTTGCAGCGAACCATACTGACGACTGTCGGGAACCTCTGAAAGATGATGTACTGTCACTCAAGAGGCTTGGCCTCAATCCGTATCCGCAGGCTTGGCCTAGGATTAAAACACTGAACTGCTGTCACCCCGATACACCGACAAACTCGCTGAAAAGACGGAATAGATGGATCTACTATAAGCAACATATATAATATAAAAGGTACGAAACCCTAAGGATAGCAAGCATATAAGATGAGATGTGAATCGAACAGCGATAGCTACCTTGGATCGACGAGAAACCGGTGACGAGATGAGATGACCTAGTTCGCGAGATTTCCCGAAAACACCGGATGAGCAGGAGAAGACGTCGTGCGAAGGAGCCTCGACGACGAACGGCCGAAACGTAATTACACGAACCCTAGGGTTAGGGTTAGGGCAAAAACGTGAGGTGAACACGGTGGCCGATCGGAGGAAAGATGGAGCCTAGGGTTCGATGGGGTGTGCACGAGTCAAGGCAGGCAAGGGCCGGTGGTGGCGCGGCAAGGCAATCACGGCGCGGCCAGGTAGCGGCGGCGCGGTGACGCGGCAAGTGGCGATAGGGCAGTGCGGCAACGCGGGCAGGGGCGGTGTGGCGGCTCGGCGCGGCGGAGGATGACGGCGAGTGGCGGTGGAGATGGCGCGGCGGCGCTCCGGCGAGTTAGGGCAGAGTTAGGGCGAGAACGGGCGTGGCGCGGGCGGCGGATGAGAGAAAAAAAAAGATCGAGGACGAAAGCTTATATGAGAACTCAGATCCGCTCGGCGCGCACTGACCAGACGCGATGGTTGAATGACCGGACGCGGTGGTGCAGCGTCCGGTCACACTCCAGTAAGCTCCTGGAGCGACCGGACGCGTCTGGTTAGGGCTGACCAGACGCGGACAGAGTCCGGTCGAGGGTCATCCGGGAAATTCATCGCGCATGACCGGACGCGGTGGTGGTTACCGGGACCGGACGCGGTGGTCAACAACTACGTGTCTGGTGCAGCGTCCGGTCACAAGGTCAAGAGAAAGTCTTCGGGATGACCGGACGCGCTGGTGGTTGCCGGAATCGGACGCGGTGGTGAAGCATCACTGCGTCCGGTGCAGCGTCCGGTCCAGCGTCCGGTCACTATTTTTCGCCATTCTTAAATCCGATCTTCGACGCGACTTCTCCCAATCAAGTTCCAATTCAAAGAGACTCAAATAAACACCAATTGGAACCTAATATGAGTGACCTCACTCAAACCCTCAAGTTTTTCAAAATAGTTTGCCTTAGGCTAGTATTGTTTTTAGGAAAATAAGCAATAAACACCCGAGGAGCAACGTATGGCCATGCAATAGAGTTTGTGAACCCTTAGGAGCGTCAAATGCTCTCTCTATCCATGGACGAACATAGAGGTTGCTCAAAGCCAAACCGAAAAGAAACGACAAAGCAACAACCATGCATATGCAATGCAATACAAGTAAGTAAAGCTAGGTTGATTGTCAAGTTTGATCCACGGTTAGGCTTCTTCACTCCTCCAAAGGAGGGTTATCGTAACCATGTTAGACAAGCCCTAGATGCATTACGGGAAATTTAAACATGACATATAATACAATGCAATGCAAGGGGCAACACAAGCTCATTTTTTTAAGTTACTAGAGTCGAGCACATTAAGTTCACTTCTCAACCTACAAAAGGTAGCCTCATCTAAGGGTTTAGTGAAGATATCCGCTAATTGATTTTCACTTCTTACACCTTCTAGTGATATATCATTTTTAGCAACATGATCTCTTAGAAAGTGGTGGCGGATATCAATGTGCTTGGTGCGAGAGTGTTGTACCGGATTATTAGCAATTTTAACGGCACTTTCATTATCACATAAAAGTGGCACCTTTTCAAGAACAACTCCATAGTTTAGGAGGGTTTGTTTCATGTATAAGATTTGTGCACAACAAGCCCCCGCGGTAATGTATTCCGCCTCGGCGGTGGACAAAGCCACACTATTTTGCTTCTTAGATGACCAAGATACTAAAGACCTCCCAAGCAAATGGCACCCTCCGGATGTGCTTTTTCTATCAATTTTTCAACCGGCATAATCCGAATCGGAATAGCCAACTAGTTGGAATCTAGCTCCTTTGGGATACCAAAGACCAATGCTTGGGGTGTGCTTAAGATATCTTAAGATTCTTTTTACGGCACTTAAGTGAGGTTCTTTAGGGCACGCTTGAAAGCGAGCACACATGCACACACTAAACATGATATCGGGCCTAGATGCGGTAAGGTACAATAAACTACCAATCATAGAACGGTAGAGAGTTTGATCAACCGGTTTACCTCCCTCATCTAGGTCGAGATGTCTATTAGATGGCATTGGGGTCTTGATTGGTTTGCATTCTTCCATCTTGAATCTCTTGAGAAGATCCTTGGTATACTTTTCTTGAGAGATGAAAATCCCTTCTCTCATTTGCTTGACTTGAAAACCAAGGAAGAATGTGAGCTCACCAATCATAGACATCTCGAACTCCTTCGACATCAATTCACCAAATTCCTTGCAATATTCTTCATTTGTTGATCTGAAGATGATATCATCAACATAAACTTGACAAATGAAGATCTCCCCATTAAGCTTCTTGGTGAATAGTGTGGTGTCGACCTTCCCAATGGTGAAGCCCTTCTCAATGAGGAAGTCCCAGAGGCGCTCATACCACGCTCTAGGGGCTTGCTTGAGCCCATATAGCGCCTTAGACAACCTATAAACATGATTAGGATATCTAGGGTCTTCAAACCCGGGAGGTTGATTAACATAGACTAGTTCATTTATGAAGCCATTTAAGAATGCACTTTTCACATCCATTTGATATAGTTTCATATCATGATGTGATGCATATGTAAGGAGGATACAAATGGCTTCAAGTCTTGCAATGGGTGCAAAGGTCTCTCCAAAATCAAGACCTTCAACTTGAGAGAACCCTTTTGCAACTAGTCTTGCCTTGTTCCTCACTACTATGCCTTGGTCATCTTGCTTGTTGCGGAACACCCACTTGGTTCAATGACTCTTGCACCTTTTGGATGCTCTTCAAGTGTCCACACTTGATTGCGAGTGAAGTTGTTTAATTCTTCATGCATAGCATTCACCCAATCCGGATCTTGAAGAGCTTCTTCTACATTCTTAGGTTCAACACAAGAGACAAAAGAGTGATGTTCAACAAAAGAAGCAAGCTTTTGAGATCGAGTCATTACTCCCTTAGTAGGACTCCCTATGATGAGATCTTGTGGATGTGCTTGAAGTAGAGGTGAGGTTCTTCTATCAACCACTTGAGGAGGAGGATGGGGAGCATCAACATCTTGAGCTCGTGCCTCGGCTTGTTCATGAGAGACATGAGTGTCTTTATTTTCAACTCTCTCATTTTTATCATCATCTTGAGGCACATGTGATGAAGATGGTTGATCAACAATTTATACATCGTCTTCATCATCTTTTGGCTTGATGTCTCCCACCGGCATGTTCTTCATTGCCTCCCTCAAGGGTTCATCACCTACATCATCACAATTCTCAATTGCTCCTTGGGAGCCGTTAGATTCATCAAATTCCACATCATATGTTTCTTCAACCAAACCAGTGGCATGGTTAAATACTCTATATGCTTTAGACTTCGATGAGTAACCAACAAGAAAACCAATATCACAACGTCTTTGAAACTTCCCTAGGTGTTGACGCTTCTTGTAGATGTAGCATTTGCAACCAAACACCCGGAAGAATGAGACGTCCGGCTTTTTCCCATTTAGCAACTCATAGGGGGTCTTGCCAAGAAACTTTTGTAGGAAGAGGCGATTTGAAGCATAGCATGCGGTGTTGATTGCCTCGGCCCACAACTTCTCCGGAGTGTTGTACTCATCTAACATTGTTCTTGCAAGGGTGATCAAAGTCCGGTTCTTTCTCTCAACTACACCATTTTGTTGAGGAGTATAGGTTGAAGAAACTTCATGCTTGATTCCAATTTCATCACAATAAGCTTCAATGTTTGTGTTGTCAAACTCTTTCCCATTATCACTTCTAATCTTCTTTATCTTGACTTCAAATTCATTTTGAGCTCTCTTTGCAAACTTCTTGAAGCAATTTGCCACTTCGGATTTGTCATGAAGGAAGAAGGTTCATGTATACCTTGAGTAGTCATCCACTATCACAAGACAATAGAGATTTCCACCCAAGCTCTTGTAGGTTGTAGGCCCAAACAAATCCATGTGTTGAAGTTCTAGCACTCTTGAAGTTGACATGTAAGCTTTGGTTGGATGAGTGTTTGCAACTTGTTTACCGGCTTGACATGCACTACAAGGTTTATCCTTTTCAAACTTTACATCCTTCAATCCTCTCACTAGTTCTTTCTTCAATAGCTTGTTGAGAGTGTTCATTCCAACATGAGCAAGCCTCCTATGCCAAAGCCATCCAAGTGAGGTCTTGGTGAACAAGCATGTCATCAAGTTTGCATCTTCGAAGGTGAAGTCAACAAGATAAAGATTATTGTATCTAAAGCCTTTGAATATCACTTGCTTGTCATCTATCTTTGAAACTACCACTTCATTTGGTGTGAACAAGCATTGGAAGCCAAGGTCACAAAGTTGCCCAACAGATAATAAGTTGAAACTCAATGAAGCAACATAGAGCACATTTGAGAGTGAGTTATCACTTGATATTGCAATCTTGCCTATACCCTTGACTTTGCTCTTTGAATTATCTCCAAATGTGATCTTCTCTTGACATACCCCATTCTTTTCAATGGAGGTGAACATACGAGGATCACCGGTCATATGTTGAGTGCAACCACTATCAATAACCCAATGAGATCCACCGGTCTTGTAGTTCACCTACACACAAGAGATCAAGCTTTTTGTTTAGGGACCCACACTTGAGAGGGACCCTTGACTTTCTCAACTAGTGACTTGGCAACCCATATTTTCTTAGGCCTATTCTTGTTTGGGGGACCCAAGAACATAACTTTCATCTTTCCACTTGAATCTTTTCTTAGCATGTAATGAGCATTGAAGGCAAAGGGTCTAGCATGCTTGGGCAAGGGTTGTGGTGGTGGGGTATTGCACTCATGAGCAAAATGGCCTTCTTGTCCACACTCAACACATCTCTTTGGCTTGGGCTTTGACTTGCCTTGTTGTTGTTGAGCTTTAGCCTTCTTCTCTTGATTTGCCAAATAACCAATGCCACTTCTATCCATCTTCATTACGGTGTTCATGAGTAGCTCACTTTGCAAATATTGGCCTCTTGTGAACTTGCTTAGGCCGGTCTTGAGATGCTCTTTCTCTTGCTTGAGCTTTTTGTTTTCTTCAATAAGTGACTCATTTGTTGTTTGCTTCTCAAGAGCCATCAATCCTTTTAGCTTCTTGTTTTCATTTGCAAGCTTCTCATTTTCACTCTTGATCTTGGCATAATCATCATAGTTGTTTGACTCAACCACTCTTGCCTTTGCCACTAGAACCTTGCTCAATGCTTTCAATGATCAAGTCATCACATGATGTAGCTATATCAAACTTAATAACTTTGTTAGTAGCATCATGTATCTCAAGAGAAAGTTCATTAGCAACCACAAGACTATCATAGTCAATTTTCAATGTAGTATATTTGTCTTTTAAAGAGTTATGCCTAGTGATGAGCTCATCATGCTTCTTCTCAAGTTTATCATGTTGATCTCTAAGTTCTTTGTTAGAAGTTTTGAGCTCCTTGAGAGTGGAAGACATAATTTCATTTTGATCTTTGAGCTCGTCACTAGCCTTTTGTGCACTTTCTAGCTTGGATGAGAGTGATTCATTTTCATTTTGAAGTTCATCATTTTCATTTCTAGTTCTTCTTATGACTTTAGTGTATTTGTTCAACAATTTTATAAGTTTATCATAAGAGGGTGCGTCATATTCATCATCACTATCACTATCATCATCATCATCACTATCATGGTTTTGTACCTTTCGTTCACCCTTGGCCATAAGGCATAAGTGAGTAGTGGACGATGATGGTGAAGGTGGCGGTGAAGGTGGTGATGAAGATGTCGGTGAATATGATGGCCCCATCACAAATGCGGCAACCTTCTCTTTCTCATCATCGCTCTCATCACCAGAGGACTCACAAGATGATTCAATGTCGGTGAGCCAATCACCAACAATGTATGCTTTTCCTCCCTTCTTCTTCTTGTGGAACTCTTTCTTCTTGCCAACCTTCTTCTTGTATGGCTTGTTTTTCTTTTTCTCTTCTTCTTCATCACTTGAATCATTCTTCTTGCCCTTGTTCTTGTTCTTGTACTTGTCTTTTGGAGGTCTAGGGCATTGATGAGCTAAGTGGCCAAGTTTACCACAATTGTAGCAATCCATCTCCGAGATTGGCTTCCTTTTGCTACTTGTGAAGAATTTCTTTTTCTTGCCATCGAACTTGATGCCACTTTTGTTGAGCTTCTTTAGCATCTTGGTGGTCTTCCTCACCATGAGTGCAAGTGATGCATCATCAATATCACTTTCACTTGAGCTCTCTTGCACCATCATTGCTTGGCCCTTCTTCTTCTTCTTGTCATGGCTAGCTTTGAAGGCCAAGTCTTTCTTCTTGGAAGATGATGAGCCCTCTTCCGGAGTGATGTGCATGTACATCTCATGTGCATTGATCTTCCCCAATACTTGTGTCGGTGTTGCGGTGGAGAGATCACTTTGGTGAAGCACGGTGACAATGTGACCATACTTCTCAACGGGAAGAACACTCAAGATCTTCCTTGCAACATCCGATTAGCTCATTTGGGTGAGCCCAAGAGCATTGAGGTCCTCTACAAGAACATTCAATCGAGTGTACATGTCATTAGCACTTTCTTTGGGAAGCATATCAAAAGAATTGATTTTCTTTAAAGCAATATGATAGCGTTCCTCACGCTCACTCTTAGTTCCCTCATGGAGAGTGTTGACACTAGCTAACACCACTTGAATACTAGGTTGTCATCCCTAGCATGGTGCTAGAGCGTACTAAGGTATTTATAAACATAAAGGCTCTCTAGAAAATAATCTATTCTATCCGCAAGCACACAGATAAAATACCTCATTGTAGCATTTCACCAGGATAAGTATTCCAGGTATCGTTATTTATAATTTTGCTTAAGAGAACGGCGAAAGCGAAAACAGGGGTAAAATCTATCAAGGCTTAGACTAGAGATAAACTTGCAAGAACATGATTACTACTGAGAAACTCGTCACACAGTCACTTGCTTTGGCAGGGGGTAAGCCATAATAATAAAGATAATGAAATATAAGCTCATGGGTAAATAACACAGCGATTAGAAATAGACTACTCCACATAAATGTAAGGTGACGTCGGACTAGCAAGAGAATGGATTCTAAGTATCTACTATTTACTAAGTCATAATCTACTCTAAGCATCTACAAGATCATATATAGCACAAAAGACTCTTCATTCATGTATAAGGAACATTGCTAAAGTAAATCAGAACATAGCAAGACTTACTCCGCAATACAAATTCTGCCTGTCCTATCAACGGAGGGTGGACTATATAAGAATCAACGAAGCTGTCACCATCGCGAACTACCACATGACCCGGCCAATAGGATACATTTGCAGGTAAATAACATCTAAGCACCACGCCTACATGTGATCTACCACTTAACTCCCACGTGAAAAGAGCTAAGCGCTTTGCAAACTCATGCATGAACTCATCATCAATCATAACTATATCACTTATAGAACTAGAGCAAACTAGGAACATAATAAATAAAGACATAATGCAATTAGAATAAAGTCGTAGAGAAAGATATGAAATAATACCAATCTTTATTGACGAAGATCCGAAATCCAGAGCGCTAGGCCCTACTTCTCTAATTCTATCTAATCAATCCTATAAAACTTGAAAGAATTGGGAGTAGCTAAATCTAATTCTCTGCGGGAGAGAGAGTTTCTAAACCCTAAACTTGATGGCTTCCTCTGATAATGATTTCTCCTCCTCCCCTGGGGTGGAGAGGCCCTGCTTATATAGCCCCCTCAAATGATCGTGGGCCGTCGGATCAAACCGACATTAATCGCACGGTTTTCCTTGATCCCTTAGGTCGGTGGAGCATAATCCGCGAAGTTGACGCTGATTGGCCACGGGAGTAGGGCGGCCGCCCCAAACCCTAGGGCGGGCACCCTGGGCTGGGCCCCGTTCGGCCTCCCGTTCGTTCACGTGTCTTCTGGAGTCTTCTAGATGATAGAAAATTAGCGCACATGTTAATATCTCTATGTAAACCCGACGTGTGGGCCTTCTCTCCGTATTTTCTGATAACCCCCTGCAGAAATAGACAAACACCAAAACTCATGGAATTCTGTCAGATAAAACCCTAATTCTAGATGTCTAGTGCATATTGATCCTTTTCCATGTTTAGTTGACAATTAAATTTGATACTTAAGGATCGTCAACAGAGAGCACAAAGGTTTTCCCACAATTCATGAGCGTTCTTTGCATTACGCACACGATTGAAGATATCCTTGTCTAAGCCCCAGTAGAGTGCATTTTTGGCCTTTGCATTTCACCGGTCGTACTTCTCCTCGTCACCACTTGGGTTGGCGGGATCCTTGATAGCGGGAAGCCCTTGGGTTGCGGCTCTAAGACACCCAACATCAATGGCTTCGAGGTACGCCTCCATGCGGATTTTCCAATATGGAAAATCATCCCCCTCAAAGGTGGGAGGTGGTCCTTCCCCGTTAGACATCTTGCTCTAGGCGGTAAAGTCTAAATTAGGAGCAACTCGGCTCTGATACCAATTGAAAGGATCAAGATGCCCAAGAGGGGGATGAATTGGGCTTTTCTAAAAATTAATTGCAAGAATTAAATCCTACAAGCCGGAATTCACCCCTAGTGCCTACTTGTGTTCCTAGAGATTCTACCGATAAAAGTTTTGCACCCTAAGTTCCAATCCTAGTCTAGCATGGCAATTCTAGGAAAGTAAATCAAGCAATGAAAGTAAATACGAGAAAGTAAATGCTTGAAAGTAAGGGCAAGGAACACGGCGATGTTTCCCGAGGTATCGGAGAGTCACCACTCTCCACTAGTCCTCGTTGGAGCACCCGCGCAAGGGTGTAGCTCCCCCTTGATCCACGCAAGGATCAAGTGCTCTCTACGGGCTGATTCTTCGACACTCCGTCACGGTGAATCACCCAAAACCGCTCATAAGATGAGTTGGGTCATCCACAAGCTCCGCCGGATGATCACCAAACTCCCAATCACCACCAAGTCGTCTAGGTGATGGCGATCACCAAGAATAACAAGCTAGAACTCTCACTTGACCACAATGAGCCTAATGAGAAGGTGGATGCACACTTGCTACTCTCTATTCACTAGTGAGGAACTCTCAAGCTTTGATTTTCAAATCACACTCCTCACTAGAGCTCTTGCACTCCCTTGCACTCCAAAGGTGTTTCTCAGCTGAACAAATGAGCAAGAGACTTCTAAAAGAGGTGGTGGGGATGTATTTATACACCCCACAGTCAAATCCAACCGTTACCTGCCAACTCAGCAAAATACGAGGTGACCGGACGCGCCGGTCAAAGTGACCGGACGCGTCGGTCGCTCGTAACGGACGAAAACCTGAAATAACGGCTGAGTGACCGGACGCGCCGATCAGGGGTGACCGGACGCGTCCGATCGTGCAGGGAGCTTACTGTACTCTGACCTGACGCGCGACCGCGTCCGATCAGTGATGACCGGACGCGTCCAGTCGTCAGAGTACCTTACTGGAACGTGACCGGACGCACCGATCACGCCCCAGTCGTGTCCAATTAGGTGATTTCCCTCAAGAGACACGTGTCAGTCTGAACACCGCGTCCGGTCGTCAGAGCTGAGACACAGTCGCGGTTTTGAACTGAGCGGACGCGTCCGGTCATACCAGACACCGCGTCCGGTCAAGGGAAAACGTCTCTAAACACTCCGAAACGCGACGCAACTTGAACCAAGTTGCTTCCAACTGAACTTTGAGCTATTCTAGAGCTTCCTAGTGCTAAGTTTGACAAGTGTGCACCACATCTAAACATAAGACTTAGCTAGGTCAAGCTACTCGCTCATGCCCCCCTTTATAGTACGGCCAAAAGAGAAAACGAAGATCCTAACGACTATTCCGAATGTAACTCAACACCTTGACATCCGGAACTAACCGTCCTTAATCTTGACGTCAATCCTTTGAAAACCGAAACGATTTTCATCAAGGGGCATGAATACCATAGAGCCCAAAGCAATTGTCAACTCCATGACCTAACTTACCAAAGTTTCTGCAAAACACACGTTAGTCATGGTAATAAAGCGTTGTCATCAATTGCCGAAACCAACTATCGGGGCCTAGATGCTTTCATAGATGAAAGAAAAAAACATAGGAATAGGGTATAGGTGTTATGGAAAAACAGAGGGATGGAAAAACACAGAAAAATATAGATACAGGTGTTTGGAACATAAGAATTATAACACATGATTCTTAAAACATGAGATGTGATTAAAGACGTGAATACTTGTTTTATTACTCAAATATCTATCATTACAACGTCAAATTTTAATTAACAAATAAACATATTTAATTTATCTGGAGATTTATGTGCTTTTCACTAATTATTTTGGCATAGTATGGTCTTTTATCCCTTCACACTCCACTTACATGTGGGGCCTATTATCTATGGTCTTATCTAACCAAAGTTCATAACCATCCTCATCCACTCGTTACTTTCTCGTTTCTTCCATTCTATTCAAGTCGCAGTCTCTCTCTCTGGTAGGCATGAAAATGGACGGAATTTTTCCTGTACCGTCCTGTTCCGTTTTCTATATTTTTCCGTCCATTTTCGTATTTGCGAGATCCCGTTTTCGTATTTGCGGAAGTAGAAAATGGTGTTTTCCGTTCGTTTCCGAGTAATCCCGTTTTAATACGGAATAGACCCGTATTTATCCCGTTTTCAATCTATGCTCAACATGTTCAACAATTACATGTCCTTATGTTATGTTAATATAACTACGAATCACCAAATATGCATGTTATGTTCACGTACATAGCATGTAAATAAATATTAAACTTTGTATATATTATTACATGACTTTACATATATGTATACTTTGAGAATATTAGATTATGTGATCTTAATTTAATTTTTCGGCTCTCCATCCTTATTTGTCCGTTTTCATATGTCCGCATATTCCTATTCCGTTTTCGAACCCGCATTTTCCGAACCCGCTCCCGTTTTCGTCAAAAAATATAGAAACGGAAGTATAAATAGGGTTTTCCCGCAGCCACTGCCCCTCACGCAGTCAACGCCCAGCGCCTGCCAGTCTGCCACCCGCGTCCCCTTCCTCCCACACAGCAGCATGGTGCCAGGTCGACCATGGACGGATGGCCATGAGCTCAAGGAAGAAGATGACCAGTTGGCCACTTTGGAAAGGTAAGAAGAGGCCTGTAACAGTTTGTTTCTACCAGCTTCTTAACTTCCATGCGCACGCATCCATCTCGGGCATCCGCGAAAACTTTAGGCAGTGTTTAGTTGCTTCCAAATTCCAAAAAATTTTACAAGATTCTCCGTCACATCGAATCTTTGGACGCATGCATGGAGTATTAAATGTAGGTAAAAAAATAACTAATTGCACAGTTTGTCTGTAAATGTCGAGACGAATCTTTTGAGCCTAGTTAGTCCATGATTGGATAAATTTTACCAAATAACAACGAAAAGTGCTATAGAAACTTTACACCAACTTTTACACCATCTAAACACTACCTTAGATCAGGGTGGATTCTTTCTTTTCTGCGTTTTGTGAATAGATGCTTTCCTTTCCAGAGGAACAGTAGAGTTGATTCCTTTGTTCCAAACGGCACATGACATCAGCAAAATGGAGAAACTATATTTTTTTGAAATTCGTACAATCCAAGTCTGACTACGGGTACCGAACAGGCAACCAAACATCTGCTGGCTGCGTCCAGCGAGCCTGACTGAGGGCTAAGCCACCCAACCCGAGACACCCTCATTGCGAGTATGCAAACCGAGGGAAAGGTCATCATTCTGGTTGCAGACCGCCAAGCACGCGCACGGGACAAACGAAAACGCACGATCCTCAAGCGTGCTGCTGATGAGCTGCTCCCTAGCTAGCTTTACTCACTCGCAGGTAGTACTAATATAAACAAAAAACAATACAGCCATACAAGTCAAACGCCCCTAGTTAATTCAAACAATCAAACATGTTAAAGAAAGGAATCGATCAATTAAGCCTGCTTTCGAGCCGGTTAAACATACGCGAGTGTCCTTATGTTCATCCAGTTTCACTGTCATCAGAGACCATACCATGAGTGGCTCTGCAGACTGCAGTGCGGCAAATGTTGGTGCCGGCCATTGCCGTGGGCGTCGTCAGCTCGAGATGCCAAGCAGTAGTGGCTCTGCCTCTGCAGAGGAACGAAAATATTCTGCCATTGTCGGAGCAAATTCCCCGACAACATCACCACGGGCTGCATGCCTGCGTGGCTGTCGGCACGGCAGACGCAGGCGCGTGCGCGACGACACCCCCGCGCCATTGATCGATTTGCCTAGCTGAGACCTTTTCGCGCCCGAGGCTGTGTTTAGTGCGTGTTTAGTTGCTCTGTAAAATTTTTAGAAGCACAATAACTTTTTCGTTTATTTTTGACAATTAATGTTCAATCATGGACTAATTAGGTTCTAAAGATTTGTCTCGTGATTTACAACTAAACTGTATAATTAATTATTTTTTTACTTATATTTAATATTCCATGCATGCGTCAAAAATTTGATGTGACGGAAAATCTTGTAAAATTTTTGGAATTTGGAAGCACACCCTCAGTGGCCCTAGCTAGTGATCGAAAAACAGGGGCTCGCGCCTTGCTGGCCATGGCTTTTGTGGAGGACAGGACAGGATGAGCCTGCCTCTGCCTGCGAGTGCGTGCGTGGTGGTCTTGGCCGGGAAGAAGACGCATCCGGCTGTCGGTCTGGAGTGTACTAGTACTACTAGGCCGTGTTTGGTTGTCTCGAATTGGGTATGGCCGAAATACTGTACGACACTATAGTACACTGTAGTATTTTATTTTTATTTGGTAAAATTTGTTCAAACATTGACTAACTAGACTCAAAACGTTCGTCTCGCAAAGTACAACAAAATTGTGCAATTAGTTTTTTATTTCATCTACATTTAGTACTCCATACATGTGCTGACATTTTGATGTAACGGGAATTTTTTTTTTAGAATTTAAGAAAATATTTGAGATCTAAACAAAAACAAGGCCTACTGTGTTCTGTTCATCTCTGTAATGCAGTACAGAGTGTGCCTGCTTGCCAGTCAGCACACATACCGTACAGTTGATTGATGGCACAGTGCGAGTGTTGGGTGACTCACACAGGCACTGCTGCTGAGACTGGTCACGGAAAACCGAGTGGTGGAGGACACTGTAGATAGGATCAGGACCAGACCGGGGCCGAGGAGGCACGCCACTAAAAAAAAGTGCATTACGAAAAAAAATTCTCTGTCACATAAACTTGCGATACATGTACGGAGTACTAAATGTGGATAAAATTAAAAATTAATTGTACAATTTGGTTGTACTTTATGAGACGAATATTTTGAGCCTAATTAATCAACTATTGGACAATTATTATCAAATACAAATGAAATGCTGCAGTGTCGCTATAGTAATTTTGGCACCCCAAATTTGAGAGCTAAACACAGCCCGAGCAACTTTGTTGCAAGCGCAGTAGAAAAAGCAGCTATACATATAATAGCTGCTGCCTAGCTCCACCGCAAAGCCGAGCACGAGGGAGCGGCGGATCGGAGGCGACGAAACCAAGCGCTAGAAAGGAGAGCGAGCTGAGCCCTTGGCTGAGGGGGAGTGTCAGATGGCGGAGGGGAAGAAGGCGAGGCCAAGGGAGGAGGAGCTCGTGGAGGCCGCGCTGGCCGCGGCGGCCGCAGCGCTGTTCGTGTCGGGCGTTAAGAGGCTGGTGGCGCCGGCCGTGCCCGTGGCGCCGTGGTGGTGGCCCGCGTCGCTCTCGGTGCCATCGCCCGCGCTGTTCCTGCTCCTCAACGTCATCATCGCGTCCATCGTCGTGGCGTCCGTGCAGCCGCGGCAGCGGGGAGCGGCAGCTTCTGCGGGCGCCATCGACGACGAACGGGAGGCGCTGGCGGCGCGGGGAGACGCCGCGAGGAGGGCGAAGAGGGCGAGGAGGAGCAAGAAGCGAACGGCGGCCGAGGCCGCCGTTGCGGATGGCTGCTGCATGCCGCTAGTCGTCACGGACGAGCCGATAGAGACGGCGGCGGCGGCGGCGGCGGTGATGAAGGAGGATGTGGCGGCAGATGAGGATGCGGCCGGCAACGCGGAGGAGGTGAACAAGCGGGCTGAGGAGTTCATCTCGGCGTTCCGCCACCACCTCAGGGTCGACTCCTCGTCCGGAACCCGGCGAAGCAACTCTAGAACGGCACCATGCTCTTGATGTACCTTCTGTGTTGCAAACACATATGGTTTTATCCCCAGTTTCAAAGAATTTTTAATTTGTGTTCCAAAATTATTGTTTTTTTATTGGGCTTTGTTGTGGTACTCTTAAATCATTGTGAGCCGTTTATTGATTTTGATCAAACGGTTATGATCACCTATTACTTCCTAGGAGGTAATATGTGACATATATATTTATTTGATTTTTTATTTTGTAAAGTAGGATAAATTAGGAAAGTTTTAGATATAAAAGTACTTTGTTTAGATTTGATTGACGCATGCGTGATCTGGTGGATATGGTAATTTTTTGTTTTTGCAAATTTGGACTTCATATATTTTGATTATCATGTAATTTTGCATGTGAACTGATACACTTGAATTTGCATGGATGTGATTTGCATGTGTGCCAACGTGACATGTTAGCGTGGTTTGCCTTGTTAGCGTGTAATACATGATTGCGTGTACGTGATTTGTATGTGGTACCTGGGCATATGTATGTTAGATTGGTGGGTAAAGTACATGTAGCGTATTACGTTTACAACTTTTCTGATCCAGTAACAATATAATACACTTGATTGTAAGTTTTTTTTATGTATCGTCAGCCAACATTACGACGCATCACAATCTCCTAACGTGTCATGTGCGCCGTTCGTGGGCAGGCTGTGGGCAGGCTTTAAGGACCTCATCGCACAAGGCTGCGTGTACCGGGCCCGATGAAAGGTCTTGATGGTTAGAGGGGGGGTGAATAGCCTTTTAAAATTTTCTACAAAGGCAAGCTAAATAAGTTTATCAATACAACAAATAGCGAGATGCGAGTTTTGCTTAGCCTACGGGGTGTTTGCAAGCCACCTATCCAATTCACAATTCTAGTATAATGACACTCAACCGCACAAGTCAAACCAAGAAGGTAACTACAACTATAACTAGCAAGCTACACAAAAGAGCTACTCTAGCAAAGCTAACTAGCTAGCAAAGATAACTAAGAAAGTAAAGCGGAGTTGAGTTAGGAGAGTTTCACCGAGGAGCGAAGTATTGAGCCAACCAATATGATCAACAATGAATACCAAGACAACCAAACACCGGGATCAAACAATCACAATATGAAAGTGATGACACAAGATTTATCCCGAGGTTCACGTGCTTGCCGGCACGCTAGTCCCCGTTGTGTCCCTCTTCACCACGTGGTTCGGTGGCTAATCGGTCTCACACCGAGCCTCTCAAAAGGCGCCACAAGAACCTACCAAATGGCAAAAGGTTGCAATGACACGAGCAATTTACTAATGTTGCCTTTGGCGCTTCGCCGAGGTAGGCACAAACCCCTCACAATCACCGGAGGTGGCCAAGAACAAACACCAACTCTTGCCAACGCCTCCAAGCTGCTCCAAACCGTCTAGGTGGCGGCAACCACCAAGAGAAACAAGAATCCCGCAGCAAATCAACCACCAAGTGCCAACTAGATGCAATCTCACAATGCAAATGCACTTGGATCACTCAATCTCACTTCGAATATGCAAAGAAGCAAGAGAGATGAGTGGGAGGGGAGTTGCTTAGCTCAAAGTGCTCACAAGTATGCCAAAATGTCCAAGGGTGAGAGCCTTGAGCCGGCCAACGAGTATTTATAGACGTACCCCTTCGAATATAGCCGTTACGCATTTGAAACAGCCGAAGTCGCGCTGACCGGACGCGCTGGTCGCGCGGACTGGACGCGCCGATCGCGCAACGGCTCTTTTTCGAAACATCGACCGGACGCGCTGGTCGCAACGACCGGACGCGCTGGTCATGACCGGACGCGCCGGTCCCGTGACTGACCCGACGCGCTGGTCAACCCTGAGCCGCGCACAACGAAACATCGACCGGACGCGCTAGAGAACTGACCGGACGCCACAGTGCCAGCGTCCGGTTGGAGTCCAGTAAGCTCCCTGATCGACCGGACACGTCCGGTCGACAGTGACCGGACGCGCTGCGCGTCCGATCAAAACGCTGAGACACGCGCAAACGCTGAACACTGACCGGACGCGTCCGGTCAAACAGAGACCGCGTCCGGTCCAGCGTCCGGTCACCACTGTGACCTCCGTTCGCCTCCGTTTCTTTTTCTGACTTCCGGCGTAGTGGAAAATAGGCGTTTCAACTCCTCGAAAACGCCTGAATCCCGCCTCGCAAGCTCGGCGGAAGGGAGAGAGAGCCCCAAACCCTCTCTACCGCTCAAACTCCACCGCCTTCGCAAAACGTGCTAACAACACCAAGTGATCATCACCATGTGCATGTGTGTTAGCATTTTCACAATTATTTTTCGAGGCGTTATTAGTTCTATCCAAATGCATATGACATGAAATGCACACCTAGAGGCACTTAGGAGTTCAATAGCCGCGTCATTCCCCTCTTTATAGTACGGCTATCTATCCTATAATGTAACCACACCCACTAGGTGTCTTGGTTACTAAAACACAACCCTTAAGCATATACCTTTGCCTTGATCACGTAGGGTTGCATCCAAATCCAAGTGTGGCCATCATGATCACCATGTCCATCTTGCCACCACCCTTGGAATGTACTAATCCTCATATGCTACATACAACTTAGGCATAGGATTAGTACTTAGGCATTGTCACTAATTACCAACACCAAACATAGGACTTTCAATCTCCCCCTTGTTGGTAATTGGTGACAACCCTTTCACAAAGATATTATGATAAAATTTTGATTGAACCCATGTCACATTGTCCAAGTATATTACCATGTGTAAGAATTATGGACATGTGATCATGAATTCAAATTGATAGCAATGGCTCCCCCTACATGTATGCTATATGTTTGGATATAGGAAGCATACATGTTAGATAGGAAAAATTAGGAGCATTGACTACCAATAGGTGCTAAGTGTTTTAGATTATAGACCTTTGAAGCGTGATACCATCGGAGTAGCGATAAACACCATCTTAGCACCTTGTGTAGTTAGATATCACTTGGAAAAGCACAAACATAACTAGAAACCTCGTGAGATCAACATTATAAGCAAGGTTCTAGTACCGCTTTGAAAAACATGAAGCAAGAGAAATCTAACTACTTCCTATTCATGCTAGTACTTCAATACACCATTTAATTGTATACTAACAAGTCACCACACAAGCAATGTATCGGAGAAAAAGAAAAGCATAACTATGCATCATACATATGAAGTGCACATGAAAATGCAACATTCATGTTTAAGAGCTTGCTCCCCCTACTTGTGTGCTCAAAATTTTAGTTGATCCCCTTCTTTTATCAATTCTCCCCTTTAGGTTTTCTCACTTTGTGAACAACATTTTTCTCCCCCTTTGTGCTTCTCCCCCTTTGAGTTCTATCTTTGTGAACAACATTTTCTCCCCCTTTGGCACCAATGACCACAAGGGACTAACTTTAGATAGATTATCATGTTGAATTATGGGGTGAGGATCAAGTTTGTGATTCAACCTAGATTGCTTGCATAAATAAAATGCTTCGGTTTGATCAAGGGCAAGCTTCTTCACACCTCACTAGAAGGGTTATCATGCACCATGTCAAAGCAAATATTTAGACAAGTTTTCTAGATTAAACACTTAGGATCACAAGCTACTTAAACAAGTTATATGCTACCACTAGATCATACAAGACATGGAAACAATAGTGGCACCATATAAACTTCAAATTCATTTGATTTTCATGAATGAGCCTATAACATGTAAATTATGACTAGATGCACTAAACAAGTCCTTAGCATAGAATATATGACATGTCAACCAATTTTACCTTGGGGCTCGAAGGAGAGGCATGTCATATATGGGGTGCATTAACTCATGTTGGAGAAGTCAATTATGTTCAACTCATTCTTTAACTTGTGAAATCTCTTCTCATCAAGTGGCTTGGTGAATAGATCGGCTAATTGATCTTCGGTGCCCACACTCTCAATAGCAATGTCACCCTTTTGTTGATGATCTCTAATAAAATGATGACGAACATCAATATGCTTTGTTCTTTGATGTTGAACCAGATTGTTGGTTAGCTTCACGGCACTTTCATTGTCACATAGCAATGGCACATTCTTGAAATTGATTCCAAAATCCTTCAATGTTGCCTTCATCCACAAGATTTGTGCACAACAACTACCCGTGGCGATGTATTCGGCTTCGGCGGTAGATAGTGCAATACTATTTTGCTTCTTGGATGACCAGGAGACAAGTGATCTTCCCAACAATTGACAAGTCCCGGAAGTGCTCTTTCTCTCCACTTTGTCACCGGCATAGTCGGAATCCGAATATCCAACTAGCTCAAAGCTTGCACCTTTGGGATACCATAATCCAACATCTTATGTATGCTTCAAATACCTTAATATTCTCTTTGTTGCCTTCAAATGACTTTCTCTTGGTGAGGCTTGAAATCTTGCACACATGCATACACTAAACATCACATCGGGCCTTGATGCCGTCACATAGAGTAGGCTACCAATCATTGATCTATATAGCTTTTGATCCACCATGTTGCCACTCTTGTCACTATCCAAACTTCCACTAGTGCCCATTAGGGTTGTAATGCCCTTTGCATCTTCCATACCAAACTTCTTGAGCATATCTTTGATGTACTTGGTTTGGCTCACAAATGTTCCTTCCTTCATTTGTTTGATTTGAAGTCCAAGAAAGAAACTAAGTTCACCGATCATTGACATTTCAAATTCCTTTGCCATTATTTTCCCAAACTCATCACAATAATCTTGATTGGTTGAACCGAATATGATATCATCAACATATATTTGCAATACAAACAAGTCTTTCCCAATCTTCTTGGTGAAAAGAGTAGTATCCACTTTGCCCATGACAAATCATTTGGTTAGCAAGAAGTCCCTCAATCTTTCATACCATGCTCTAGGTGCTTGCTTCAATCCATACAAAGCTTTTCTCAATTTGTAGACATGATTGGGTTTCTTGTCATCTTCAAAACCGGGAGGTTGCTCCACATACACCTCTTCTTGAATGTACCCATTGAGAAATGCACTCTTCATATCCATTTGATATAGCTTGATATTGTGAGCACAAGCATAGGCAAGTAAGATCCTAATTGCTTCCAATCTTGCAACCGGGGCATAAGTTTCACCAAAGTCAAGACCCTCTATTTGTGTGTAACCTTGAGCCACTAGTCTTGCTTTGTTCCTTACTACTATCCCATCTTGATCTTGCTTGTTGCGAAAGACCCATTTTGTTCCAATGACATTATGATCCTTAGGCCTCTCAACTAGTTCCCATACTTCATTTCTCTTGAAGTTGTTGAGCTCTTCCTGCATTGCATTTACCCAATCCGGATCTCTCAATGCTTTATCAATGTCCTTGGGTTCTTCCATTGACACAAAAGAAGAATGAGCACAAAAAGATGCCAATCTTGATCTAGTTTGAACTCCCCTTTGTATGTCACCAATGATGGAATCCAATGGATGATCTCTTGCAATGTTAGTTGGTTGAAGCACTTGGACTTGATTGCTTGGATGTTGATGTTGATCATGAGTCGGAGATGATGAACTAGCCACTTGTTGATCTTGTTGCACTTGAGATGATGTACTAGCTTGATTTTGCATTAGAGAACCACTAGCTTGTGTAATTGGACTTTGGAGTACTTGATCTTTGTTGTCATCCACATCAATCACTTGCTTCGGCCTAATATCACCAATATCCATTTCTTTCAAAGCATTGGTCAATTGAGTTCCTCTCACATCATCCAAGTTATTTTCCTCATCTTGAGAGCCATTTGTTTCATCAAACTCAACATCATGAACTTCCTCAAGTAAACCACTAGCCAAATTCCAAACTCTATAAGCTTTGCTAGTAGTGGAGTAACCAAGTAAAAATCCTTCATCACATTTCTTCTCAAACTTGCTCAATCTAGTGCCCTTCTTCAAGATGTAGCATTTGCAACCAAATACCTAAAAGTATGCAATGTTGGGCTTTCTTCCATTTAAGATCTCATATGGTGTCTTCTCTAGGAACTTGTGGCAATAGAGGCGGTTGCTATAGAAGCAAGCCGTGTTGATTGCTTCGGCCCAAAATGAATGACTCACATTATACTCATTCAACATTGATCTTGCCATATCAATTAAGGTTCTATTTTTCCTCTCAACTAGGCCATTTGATTGAGGTGTATACTTGGCCGAGAATTGATGTTTGATTCCAAGCTCATCACATAGCTCATCAATTCTTGTATTTCTAAACTCGCTTCCATTGTCACTTCTCACTTTCTTGATTGTGGTCTCAAATTCATTTTGCACTCTCTTGATGAACTTCTTGAATATGTTAAATACATCACTCTTGTCCCCAAGAAAGAATACCCATGTATATCTAGTGAAATCATCCACAATCACAAAGCCATACTTGTTGCCACCAATGCTTGTATATGTAGTTGGCCCAAATAAATCCATGTGCAACAACTCAAATGCCTTGGAAGTACTCATGATGCTTTTCAATGGATGAGTGTTGCCTACTTGCTTTCCGGCTTGACATGCACTACATAGCTTATCTTTCTCAAATGTGACATCCTTCAAGCCTCTAACTAAGTCATGCTTCACTAACTTGTTCAATTGCTTCATACCAACATGACCAAGTCTTCTATGCCATAACCAACCCATACTTGATTTGGTGAGCAAACATGTTGAGAGTTGAGTGTCACTAGCATTGAAATCAACCAAGTATAGATTCTCATATCTAAAACCTTTGAAGATCAAATTGGAGCCATCAACACTAATTATCTCCACATCATCAACATCAAATATGCACTTGAAACCTAGATCACATAATTGAGCAACCGAGAGAAGATTGAAGTTCAACTTTTCAACTAGGAGCACATTGGAGATGCTATGATCATTTGAGATTGCAATCCTTCCAAGAGCCTTTACATCACCCTTGCTATTGTCACCAAATGTGATACTATCAATGCCACTATCATTTGATTTGAGAGAGTTGAACATTCTTGAATCACCGGTCATATGTTGAGAGCACCCACTATCAAGTACCCAATGCCTTCCTCCGGCCTTGTAATTTACCTACAAAATAAATTAATGTTTCTTAGGTACCCATACTTGTTTGGGTCCTTGGAGGTTAGTAACTAAGCTCTTTGGTACCCAAATGGCCTTCTTCTTTGGACCCACAATTGGTGTACCAACAAACTTAGCGCACACACCCTTCTCACCCTTGGTAAGAACATAACAAGAATCAAAAGAAATATAATCCATTTTTGCATGAAACTTGTTGTTGTTCTTGTTCATTTTATTACAATTAATCTCTAGATGTCCAACTTGCTTGCATCTATTGCAATAACGACCATTGCTCTTCACAAAGCGAGGCTTTGGAGTAGTAAAGGCCGTCTTGCCCTTCTTGGGAGTATAGCCCAAACCCTCTTTGTTAAGAGAGAACCTTTGGCTACCCAAGCATTTTAGCAAGCGGGCATCCCCACCATAGGCATTGCCTAATGCGCGGGTGAGATCATCCACCTCTCTTTTGAGAGTCTCATTCTCAACCACAAGCGATGCATCACTAGTAGTAGATGTGGAGTTGGTTGTGGTGGATGATGATGAGCTACATGAAGCATTAGTAGGACCAACAAATAAAGAATCATCAATAATATCACATGTTAGTCCAATATCACAAGTGACAATCACTTGCTATTCCTTAGCTTCCTTCATGAACTTCTCCAACTTGAGGTCCTTTTCCTTGATGAGCTCAAGTAGAGTGGAGTGGGCTTCCTTAAGCCTAGTGTGAGCAACTTCAAGGTCCTCGTGGTCTTCCTTTAGACACTCACGAGAGGCCTCTAGATCATCAAAGGATTTCCTAAGAGCTTTGAGTTCTTGTTCAATTTCTTTGCACTCCTTACTCTTTTTAGAGCAACAAGCTCCTCCATCAAGGCATCATTTTCATTGCTCTTGGCAATGAGCTCTTATTCCAAGATTTTGTATTTCTTGGTGGTCCTCTTATAGCCTTTGCTCATTTGATCTATTATGCCCAATAGATCATCCTTGGAGTAGTCCTCATCCTCCTCATCATCACTCCTACAACCATCACTAGCACTAGAATCATCATCACTATCATCATATTTTACCTTGGTAGGCTTGGCCATAAGGCATGTCGATGTAGTGTCGAAGATGGATGGCTTGTTGGAGAGGGCGATGCTTGCAATGGCTCGCTGAGTGGTCCTCTCATCATTACTAGAACTATCATCATCATCACTATCGGAGTTGTCACTATCCCAAGTGACCACATAGCCACCACCCTTCTTCTTCTTGTTGATAGTGAAGCTCTTTTTCTCTTTCTTCTCCTTCTTATCCTTCTTGTTCTTCTTCAACTTCAACTCCCCATCATGATATCTTTTGTCTTCATAGGGACACTTTGCCACTACATGATCGGGGCTATTGCAATTGTAGCAAAGCATCTCCTTTGCCTTCATGAAGTCCCTTCTCTTTCTTGCACCATATCCTTTCTTCTTCATAAACCTCCCCATCTTGTGCACTAGGAGGGCCATGGTCTCATCATCGAATGGATCATCATCATCACTCTCCACCTTGCTCTTGCCCTTAGAGGATGAAGCCTTGAATGCAATGGGCTTCTCTTGCTTGACCTTGATCTCCTTTTTCTCATCTTCATCTTCATCATCATCATATTGAGCATCGGTCATGACATCTCCAAGCACTTAGTTTGGAGTCACCTTGTCCAAACCCTCTCTTTGGATCATCTTCCTCAAGATAGCAAACTTCTTAGGTAAGTTCATCAAGAACTTATGTGAGAAGTCTTTGTCCTTGACATCTTCTCCTAGGCTCTTGAGATCATTGACAATAACTTGTAGCCTATAGAACATCTCCGGGATGGATTCATCATCCTTCATCTTGAAGCTTGCAAACTTATCCTTGAGCATATAGAGCTTGGCACTCTTTACCGTTGAAGTGCCCTCATATGTTTTCTCTAATCTTGTCCACACTTCACTTGCCATCTCAAGATCCTTGATTTGCTCAAAGACCTTTGCATCAATCCCATTGTAGAGAGTGTTGAGAGCCATAGTGTTGCATTGGTTGTTGATGCGGTCATTGTTGGTGAGGTTGTCGGGATCAATGATAGCATAATCATGATGTGTCACCTCCCAAACCTTCTCATTGATAGAGCCAAGATATTGCTTCATCTTTCTTTTCCAATGATCAAAAGATGAGACACCATCAAAGAATGGAGGCTTGCCCCCGACATGGTTGAACACAAGTTGAGCCATCTTACACCGAGGTTGTTAAGCCTTACAAACGGTGACCACGGCTCCGATACCACTTGAAAGGTCTTGATGGCTAGAGGGGGGGTGAATAGCCTTTTAAAATTTTCTACAAAGGCAAGCTAAATAAGTTTATCAATACAACAAATAGCGAGATGCGAGTTTTGCTTAGCCTACGGGGTGTTTGCAAGCCACCTATCCAATTCACAATTCTAGTATAATGACACTCAACCGCACAAGTCAAACCAAGAAGGTAACTACAACTATAACTAGCAAGCTACACAAAAGAGCTACTCTAGCAAAGCTAACTAGCTAGCAAAGATAACTAAGAAAGTAAAGCGGAGTTGAGTTAGGAGAGTTTCACCGAGGGGCGAAGTATTGAGCCAACCAATATGATCAACAATGAATACCAAGACAACCAAACACCGGGATCAAACAATCACAATATGAAAGTGATGACACAAGATTTATCCCGAGGTTCACGTGCTTGCCGGCACGCTAGTCCCCGTTGTGTCCCTCTTCACCACGTGGTTCGGTGGCTAATCGGTCTCACACCGAGCCTCTCAAAAGGCGCCACAAGAACCTACCAAATGGCAAAAGGTTGCAATGACACGAGCAATTTACTAATGTTGCCTTTGGCGCTTCGCCGAGGTAGGCACAAACCCCTCACAATCACCGGAGGTGGCCAAGAACAAACACCAACTCTTGCCAACGCCTCCAAGCTGCTCCAAACCGTCTAGGTGGCGGCAACCACCAAGAGAAACAAGAATCCCGCAGCAAATCAACCACCAAGTGCCAACTAGATGCAATCTCACAATGCAAATGCACTTGGATCACTCAATCTCACTTCGAATATGCAAAGAAGCAAGAGAGATGAGTGGGAGGGGAGTTGCTTAGCTCAAAGTGCTCACAAGTATGTCAAAATGTCCAAGGGTGAGAGCCTTGAGCCGGCCAACGAGTATTTATAGACGTACCCCTTTGAATATAGCCGTTACGCATTTGAAACAGCCGAAGTCGCGCTGACCGGACGCGCTGGTCGCGCGGACTGGACGCGCCGATCGCGCAACGGCTCTTTTTCGAAACATCGACCGGACGCGCTGGTCGCAACGACCGGACGCGCTGGTCATGACCGGACGCGCCGGTCCCGTGACTGACCCGACGCGCTGGTCAACCCTGAGCCGCGCACAACGAAACATCGACCGGACGCGCTAGAGAACTGACCGGACGCCACAGTGCCAACGTCCGGTTGGAGTCCAGTAAGCTCCCTGATCGACCGGACGCGTCCGGTCGACAGTGACCGGACGCGCTGCGCGTCCGATCAAAACGCTGAGACACGCGCAAACGCTGAACACTGACCGGACGCGTCCGGTCAAACAGAGACCGCGTCCGGTCCAGCGTCCGGTCACCACTGTGACCTCCGTTCGCCTCCGTTTCTTTTTCTGACTTCCGGCGTAGTGGAAAATAGGCGTTTCAACTCCTCGAAAACGCCTGATTCCCGCCTCGCAAGCTCGGCGGAAGGGAGAGAGAGCCCCAAACCCTCTCTACCGCTCAAACTCCACCGCCTTCGCAAAACGTGCTAACAACACCAAGTGATCATCACCATGTGCATGTGTGTTAGCATTTTCACAATCATTTTTCGAGGCGTTATTAGTTCTATCCAAATGCATATGACATGAAATGCACACCTAGAGGCACTTAGGAGTTCAATAGCCGCGTCATTCACCTCTTTATAGTACGGCTATCTATCCTATAATGTAACCACACCCACTAGGTGTCTTGGTTACTAAAACACAACCCTTAAGCATATACCTTTGCCTTGATCACGTAGGGTTGCATCCAAATCCAAGTGTGGCCATCATGATCACCATGTCCATCTTGCCACCACCCTTGGAATGTACTAATCCTCATATGCTACATACAACTTAGGCATAGGATTAGTACTTAGGCATTGTCACTAATTACCAACACCAAACATAGGACTTTCACCCGAGCTGTGGACATGCTTCACACAGTCGCAGCTTTGCATATTTTGCTAAAAAAAGCAGGAATTGCATGTTTTTCTTCTTGTCGCCAATGATCCACATACCACGGAAAAGGAAGGGCATGCGGCTCGTAAAAGGAAAGGGGGGCATCTGCTGATTTTTGTCTCCCTGATTTGAGGATTCGACAATATTTCTTCTTTTTCTAGATTAATTAATTAATTAGTTTAACTTAAAAAATCCAAAAAAATCAAGGGCTCAGATTTACTTGAGATATTACCTCCTAAGGAGTAAAAGGTGTATCGTAGCATTGCCCTTTTTCATTTGAGTTGTAGGTACTCTCTTAACGTCAGTTTGATGCAAACTAGCTCACTTGGTTTTTTCAGTGGACCGAGGGTAATGCTCAAGAATTTATAACTTGAACCAAATATATAAGAAAATATTAATATTATGATATGTACTTAATATCATTAGATTATGGTTCTGGATATTATAACTTTCTAACCGTTGGTCCATCCGGTTCGAGTCCTACTCGACACTAGTTTTCACCGGAGGTTTCCCCTACTTTTCTCCTCTCCTTGGTCTGAACGTACAACCAAACACATGCGACACACAGCAACACTCACCACTGAGGTATACGCTACATCTAGAACCTTAAACCACCATACATATACGTCTATAAGATATTTACGAAGGCTTAGCTTCGCTAACGACGGGCGCGTCGCCTTCCCTTATATAGTCCATAGGTGCCTGAGGTCCCTGCATCAAGAAAGCGGGGAAAAACCACGGTAAGAAATCAGTAGGACTCGGACACACTGGCCGGTAGGAAGCCAGCCACCGGCCCCTACCACTCGCGTTATGTGCGGCTCCTTTCCTTTGTCTTTTTTATAGGAAATATTGAGATTCCTTCGGTCAATAACTAAGAAAAGTAACGACTTAGTTATTCTCTCATCTAATTAATGAGGGTGAAGATGGTATTTTGTTCAATTCTTTATTTTGACTGAAAATCACTTGAATTTCCTGTATTCAAGACCGAGGGAGTAAAATCCCAGAGATGCCGGAGGCACGTGAAACTAGACGAAAGCTATCTCGGATGGAAACCTATCCCCTGTTCGGCTGAGCTTATCAGCACGGCTTAGCAGCCGTGGAACAGTATTTTTCTCTCACAGTAAATTAGTCACAGTCGACTTATAAACCAAAAAACAGTCTGCCGAACAGGCCCTATGTACTCGGAAAAACAAATCTATACCTAATATTAAAGAGACAAAATTTCTGTCATCAAAACTTTTTCCGTCCAAACACCCGCTCCAGAATCTCCCGCTGCGATTTTTCCGTATTGCCATGGGATGGAAACTTTTGTTTCTTCTGTGAAAAACGTTGTGCCTGTCCGTGTCCTTTTCCAATTCTTTTTTTTTGTTTTTCTATTTTCTATTCCTATTTCCTTTTTCCGGTTAGTTACGTAACTTTTTTGTTTCTTCTTTTTTTCCTCCCGTTTCTTCTTATAAATAGAATAAATAAATAATAACTATTATATTAGGGGTATTTGAGCTCTTTATTCTTCCAGTTCCCTTTTTTCTATTTTCTTTTTCCTTGTTAGTTCCGTGACTTTTTTATCTTCTTTTTTCTTCTTCTGTTTCTTCTTATAAATAGAGTAAATAAGTAATAAATATTGTATTATGGGTATTTGAACTCATTATTCTTCTCAGATGAATAAATATTTCAGTCGCAAAGTTATTATAATATAATTTTGGGTAGGAAAACACTTATTATTGTTAGAACCTGGTCAACCAATAGTCTAACTAATCTTAAGCAGTTTGTCATCCAATTTAATCTATATCTATGTACCTATATTTATATACAGAATATTAAAAAATTTTCTTCTTCTGTTCCTTCTAGAAACTCACCTCGGGTCCATCTCCATATGTAAACTAATCCAAATCCGATAAGACACCCCTACCTTGCCCTTACACCTATGTCACGTATGTGACCCAGAACCACGATCTGTATTTAATGGGGGTTTCTTGTCCCAGTTTTCAACACATCTATGTTTTGGGAAAAACATTGTGGAAGAGTTTCATCACCATAAAACTCTGTCTGCTCCCATGAAACTTTTATCACCTCTCTCTTCATCAATAGGATGCCACATTAGCATATTTAATGACTATGAAATTCTGATGAAACCCCATTGAGACTGGTCTAACCACCTCGGGTCCATCTCCATATGCAAACTAATCCAAATCCGATAAGACACCTCTACCTTACCCTTGCACCTTCTATGTCATGTATGTGATCCAGAACCACGATCTGTATTTATGAGTTAGAACAACTCGTGTCTAAGGCCCGTCTCAGTTGGGGTTTCATGTCCCAGTTTCCATCACATCTATATTTTGGAAAAACATCGCAGAAGAGTTTCATCATTGTAAAACTATCTCTCTACTATCATGAAACTTTTATCACCCCTCTCTTCATCAATAGGGTGCCACATCATCATGTTTAATGCCTATGAAACTCTAATGAAACCCTATTGAGACGGGTCTAACAATAGTATGAAGTATGATTCCAAAAAGTATCATGTTCCGTTGCAACGCACTGGCATTTTGCTATTTTCTATTCTATCCGCATCCACCACCTTCACGTTCTAAGTTCTTCTATTTTTGTGTTTTTCTTATAAATGCCCAAAACAAATAATAATAAATACAATACCAAAGATCTTTGAATCCTCATTCTAAAAAAACAGAGATTTTCAACACCAAGATATATAATTTAAATTTTTAATTAAAAACTTATTATAATCTGGTTCAGCCATGGTCCAACTAATCAAATGTAAACTGAAAGCTTGAGCAATTTGTTATCCCGTTCAGTCGTGTATAATTCCCAACAAGGCCAAGCATGTGAAAAATCGAGAGAGAGAATTCCTGTTTTAATTATTAGCGGACAAACAAGTTTTGAGTTTTGACAAGTCTAACAACTAACTTTTTGCTGATTTTGACCCAACATTAGAATTGCAACTTTTTATGGGTCTACAAAGGAAGTCATGGAACTCATATTTAACTGTAGCAGTCTATGTATATTAAGAAATTAAATTATGATATATTTACAAGTAAATATTTCTATGCTTTGTAATGGCAGAAAAATATATCCAAAAAATATTTTAGATTTGATATTGGATTAATAGGACAATGTCATATTATTGAAAATATTAACTTATATTATAGATGTAATACTCATCTTAAAATAAACTATAGCTTTAAAATTTTGTGCAAACATAAATAGATATGTATCATTCCGATCACTGTTTTTCATGAATATTTGATGGTTTTTCACCTGTTGCAACACACATGCATGTGTGCTAGTAAATAAAAGAAGCTAATAAAAAGGTACGGAACCCGGATGAAACGCAAACTTATGCTTAGAACAACTCCCGATACAATATACTAATAAATAATTCTATTTTAACACGTAAGCTGAGTTTTGGAAGAAACTCAGTTGGGGCCTTGGGGGCAACTTATATACGACCCAAAAGGCCCACCACCACCAAAAGAACCCGTCAGAAGCAGAAGGAAAACAGAACATCCCAGGCCCAGCCCAGGAAGTAGTCTTCTAGAGCCTTCCCCCTCCGCAGCGGCGGCAGTAATAAAGACGCACGCGCACGCGCACCCGTCCCCGTCCCCGTCCCCTTCCATCACGATCGCTTCGCTTCCGCCGCTAGGGTTTCATTTGTAGCGGTTTTTTCTCCTCTCGAGACACACCACCACCACAGTCCACACCCGGCGGTTGGATCGATGACGGCGGCTGCGGGGAAGGAGAAGATGCTGACGCTGATCAGCAGCGACCTCGAGAAGTTCGAGGTGGAGGAGTCGGCCGCGAGGGAGTCGCGGACCATCGGGAACATGATCGAGGACAGCTGCGCCGACAACGACATCCCGCTGCCCAACGTCAACGCCAGCATCCTCGCCAAGGTCATCGTGTACTGCAGGAAGCACGCCGCTGCGCGCGGCGGCGCCGATGGTGGTGATGCGGAGCCAACCGCTGCGACTAACAAGGCATCAGAGGATGAGCTCAAGACTTTTGATGCTGAGTTCGTCAAGGTTGACCAGGCCACCCTCTTTGACCTGATTCTGGTGAGGCCCTCCCACCCGATATTTGTATGGATCTGCTTGTGCGAACTGTTGAAGGTTGCTGCTTCGATTAGTTAATTAAGATTAGAAATATGTTGTTCGGAGATTGGCTGCTTGGAAATATAAAGATATTCTGTGTTTGTGTTGCTGTTGTTTCCAGTTAACTGCTAATTTAGTTGCTGGGCGTATACTACTTTTGTGTAATTGAATTTGCTCCATGTAGTAATTGGTTACCGTGCTGTTTTATTAGCTTACGAATTTGAGATAGGTATATTGAACCCACTACATTTTTATCAATGCCGTTGATGCTTAAGATAGTTTAGCCTATGTTTAATGGGTCCGCAATACTTGTTTCACGGATGCAGTAGCAGGAAATGACAATTCATCAGTTGTAAGGATTGGCATAAACAATGATCATATTGCTTTGGATATTTAATTGCTTGAAGTCATTGCCTTCTCATGGTTCATCCATGTTGTGAATGGTGTACATATCGGTAATTTTGCCTTGTCATGTATCTTGTGGTTACCTGCAACAACCAAAAGTTAACATGTGCTTGACTATCATACATTAGATCAGGAGCGTGGTTTATTTATACACTTCAATTTGTTTGGGATGCAGACTGGGATCATCTTTTCTTAGATACAGTCTTATTTTATCCTATATGTGAAACTTCTATTTGCATCCTATGTTGTGTGTGGATCCCTATGTGTTTGAAATTGTTCACTTGGTAATTGGGCTTGTTTGCACCTATCTTCTCATGATCAATGTTGCATTAGAGTCAATAGATATTTGATTTGAAACTGTTCCTAAAGGCTAGGTTGTGCTTGATAGAATTGTTTATTGTTTGTGATGTAGACTGTAGTTCTTTTGTCGTTTGAGGATCCCTAGTATTTGAAACTGTCCACTTGATAATTAGGAGTGGTTTACACTCGTATACTCATGATCAATGTTGTATGAGGAGTCAATAGATATTTGATTTGAAATTGTTCCTAAAGTCTAGGGTGTGCTTGATTATGATACATTAGATGATGAGCTGGGTTTGTTCTTTACAATTTAATTGTTTCTAGTTTGTGATGTAGACTGATCTTTTGTTGTTTGAGGATCCCTGGTATTTGAAATTGTCCACTTGGAAATTAGGAGTGGTTTACACCCATCTACTCATGGTCAATGTTGTACTTGGATCCATAGATATTTGAAATTGTTCCAGAAGGTTTGACTGATGCTTTAGGATAAGCTACAGTAGTTTTATTGTTCATGATAATACTAGCTTTGCAGAATTTTTTGTTTTGCAATTTGGCCATTTGTAGTGTCAAGAAATTTATATTGTAGGATTATAGTGTACTGTCATAGATCATATATATTCACTGAATTGTTTCATATCTTCCGTTTTGCTTAACTGTCCATGCTGCTGCATTCATAGATGATCACAAGAATACCTGACATAATTGGTCTTCACAGGCTGCAAACTACCTGGATATCAAGGGGCTGCTGGACCTGACCTGCCAGACCGTTGCGGACATGATCAAGGGGAAGACTCCAGAGGAGATCCGCAAGACATTCAACATCAAGAATGACTTCACACCTGAGGAAGAGGAGGAAGTGAGGAGGGAGAACCAGTGGGCCTTTGAATGACGCTGGAGGCTCTAACAACAGCAATATCGTATAACCAGGCCAGAGAGGGAATTCCTTGTTGAGGATGTTATGAGTTTGGAGCAGCTATATAGACTGTCTTGGGTTTAACAAACCGCTTAGAAGGTGTACGTAGGTTCGGTTGGTCGTGAGCAGACTATTTTGCTGTTCCCGGTATTTTGGTGCATTGGATCATTGGATGCTCTTGGTTGCTAAGAGGCTGGTTGGTTATCAAGCATTGCTGGTTCTGCATATCTAATTTTGTTTCACTGGTTGCTTTGCATCGTGGGTTTTATATATCAGTTACGTCTGATGCGTGATATGCTATTGCTTATTGTTTTATTTGTCTGTTCCGTGCGACGAGTGATATGTTATCGCTTGATGTGTTTATGCTGGAATTATGCTGTAGTCTGGTTGCCTAGCTTAGAGCTAGAGACCGCAAGATTGCTGCTGTGCCATGTGACAAAAAGTTTGGTACTGATCGTGGTGCTAAACCGCACGACCAGAAGAACAATGGTTCCGGTTCGAGATAGACGCAGAAAAAGACTTGTGCCAGGGCACTCACCAGTACTGACTATAAAATGGTGTGTCAGGCTTCTCAATAATAAATTCCGATAGACTCAGAAGAAGCGTGCCAGGGCACTTAACAGTAATTATAAAATGGTGTGTCAGGCACTCTCAACAGTATAAACAGTTAGATATATTATTTTAACTATTATATATCAAGAAAAATCAATTTGTCTTGTAATTTGGAATATAATTCAAAATGAAGTTACTAGCTCTAAGCACCTCATAATATAAATAGCCGCAACAGTGCAACACCCTCACATGATCTTAGGGTCTGTATAAGAACTCTTGATCAAGAGATAACTTCTTTCTTCTATTAAAATATAAAATAATAATATACTTAAAGCTAGTTCATGAGCTACGATTGGTGGTGCTCTAATCTAATTGTTAAACTGCACATCAAGAGAAACTAAAACACTATGGATCAACATGATCCAACAGAAGTCGACGAATATATCTGATATAACTTTTCTGCCTCTGATGGCTTAACATTCATGAAAACAAGAGTGTACAATTGTTTAGCCAATTTGGAGTACAATTACAAGTCACTATATTATTGATGAAGCATCAGCGTCGCAGTACTATATTTATCTCGTCATCGTCTGAGCTGACCACATCAAGCTCAACTATATTCTCTGTAGGATTGTTCACCTTTCGCTTTTTAACATCCTGTTGTGGTTTCCGCAATCCCTGCTTGGGCAGGGCTTTGGCGCCAGATGACGACAAACTACAAACCAGAAGCTTGCTCATTTTGATGTCATTGATCATTAAAACATAAGACCATTATAAGCATACCACAGCATATTGTGACTGACCTTTTGTTTAAGCTGACCTTCGATTTCTGTTGGTTCATAGAGCCGTTGGTTGGGGCTTTTGATTCCATATTGTCCGTATTAGCTGAATCATGTAACCAGTAGTTTATCGACCAAAAGTCATTTATGCTGTTTTACGAATTTGGTGCTACTTTGTTTAGAATGATGATTATACTTATTAAAGGGGAAAATAGGTTACCTGTAACATGGGAAATAAATCTTATACCCTGAGACTGGTTCTTATTAGTTACTCTATCTGCATTGCTGCACAACAAAATCAGAGTTTGAACATAACATCAATCATTTCAAACTATTCCAAAGGCTACTGCCATACTGCATAATTTAATCAGAAGCAGATCTCCATGCAATAAAAATTCCTGTTAGATATTAGGCAAAACATTTCTGGTGCAGTTCAATAAATAATAGCACCATATGACATTAGATAATCTCAAAAGGTGTAACCACAAAATTGGCTTATGTTTATGCTTTCTCTTCAACGACAACCTTCATACACCACTACCCAGGTGCAATGACCACAAACAAATGGTTCTTTAAGAAAACACAATGGTAATCATTTTTTGTAGTCATACACCAACCAGAATTGAAAAAACAGTAAATACAGACTAGTCAAATATTATGTGCATTAGATATGGCATCATAATTTGTACATCCACAATATTGTCCGATCAACATTGAAGTGCTCTTTTTTATCAAAGAGAAAGGGGGGAAGGGTGACCAACTTAACATCCAGTATAGTAGCCCAACACATCAATTAAAGATAAAATAGTGCTTTGCATACCTTAAAGCCCTTTTTAGCCCATCGATTGACATTACTTTCACCGGTTGGAATGAATTTCTTGGATTGGGTCGTTCTGAGGAAGGATTGACCATGTAAATCCCTTCAGATCGAAGTTTGGAAGCAAATTTGAAATTTCTGGAAAGATTCCATGGGGAAAAATCACTTGTATATAATCAAGAATGGCATGGCACGAGAAGATACTTGTAACAATTATATCAATCAACCAACAAACAAACGTAAGGTGTGGGATCATTAAGGAAAGTTCTAGCCTACTCCTTTTAAGGTTTTACTTACCCGCCCTTAAGCTCTACTCTGCCAGTAGTGTACTTTTGTGATGTTTTCTGCGTAAAGGAAAGAAGCATAATGAAATAATGTTGCATGCATATCCATCTCTTAATACAAGTTGCTGAAAGCATGATGAAATAATGTTGCATGCATATCCATCTCTTAATACAAGTTGCTGAATGTTGATGGTTATATCCTTACCGACGAATGAAATTTGCAGTATGATCCTTTACTCCTGAAAAGAGAGAAAGAGAACTCAGTCACAGAACAGCGTTTTAATAAATTCTTATGAAGTTATGATTGAGACATGATATGCAGGAGATGCTTTAGGCAGTCTAAAACGGCAAAGACATGGACGGATAGACCCTAGCTGAGGGTTCAAGTCTGGCAGCAGGAAGGAAAGCACATAGCCACATAACAAAATTGCTGCATTAGTGCATTACACTTTGTGCTGATATCTGTGAAGTGATGTGGTGATCACTGATCACAAAGTTTCTCATCACTTCTATGTACATTGTTGTCCCGAAATTTATCTAAGTTGATGAATTAATGATAATGAAACAACTACTGAAATATCAATACATATTCTCACAAGGTCGAGGTACATACTTATTTATAGCCATGGTGCAAGCCACCCCATCTTTCCTCTTGCCTTTGCAGAGACCAAAGTCCGCTGCAACCCCCATCTTCAACATCTGCCCCACTGAAGCAACACTCAGAGAGAACCCTTTGCCCTGCACAACATCACCAACACGCACTCAAATCAGCAACGGAATCACTGAGCATAAATCACCCAAGCGATTAAGAAAATCGAAATGCCAGCCGAGAAGTACCCCATTGTCCATGCGGACATTGCCATTGAACACAGCGAACACTGAACCCACAGAAGCGCCGGAGTAGTGGACGTGCGCGTCCCCAAACAGGAACAGAGATACGTCGGTCTCGTCCAGAGCGCCCATCTTCCAGATACTGTAGTTGCTCCCCTTCGCACTCACCCGCGGCACGCCCTTGTCCAGCACCACACCCGCGGTTGCCCAACAGCCGGAGAACCTGTCGCTCCCCACAGAGTTCCTGCACGCGAAACAGAAAAGGGAAGAAAAAGGCCCCCCGACAAATCGATGAGCAAAAACCATGAATGACCCAGCAGCGGGGTGAATTGGAAAAGGATCCTCACTTTAGCGCGGTGATGCGCACAAATCGGATGTCGGCGAAGCGGTTGCTAATCTCAAGGGGCGAGAGCGTGAGGTACTTGATGCGGAGGCCGGAGTATTTGTCGACGAGGGTTTCGGTGGCCTTGGGCCGCTTGGGGCGATTGGCAAGCGGGGATGTGGTTTCGGGGGCCGCCTCGAGGTAATCCTTGACGGCGTCGCGGAAAACGGACATGTCGGTGCCGCCGGGGCGCGCCGTCCTTGGTGGTGTGAAGGCGCCGTCGCACACGGGGCCATCGGCGGCGCGGGGGGAGGCGGGAGGGGTCTCCGGGACGGCCTCGCCCAGTGAGAGCAGGAGGTCCAGGTCGTCGGCGGCGTTCGCCATGGTTGGCGGTGAGGTGTGTGGGGACAGCGGGGCACTGAGGAATCAGGAATCTGGATTCTGGAGTGTGCGAGGTGGGAGAGAGATGTAGGAGGAGGGTGCGAGGGAAACGAGAATTCGGAAGGGGAAGAGTGAGGAATTTTAGAGGGAGATGGGATTTCACAGGCAGACATCTCCCGCTCCGTAGGGCCATCGTTTGGATCGTGCCAAGGGAGAGCGGGAATGGGAAATAGGGTAGCGTTTGGATCCTATAGGATTCTTAATCCGACCGCCCGAATTGGTACAGTATGCATTAAATACGTACTATACCAATTCGTTTGTATTTGGTAAAAATTATCTAAACTTTGACTAATTAGGTTCAAAATGTTCGTCTCGTAAAGTACAATAAAACTGTGCAATTAGTTTTTAATTTCATCTACATTTAGTACTCCATGCATGTGCCGGTATTTTGATGTGATGAGAAGAAATTTGGGGTTAAAATTTGGCATCTAAACAAGAACTTAGAAGGATAATGCTAGTATCAAGACAGTTTGGAAGGCTGCACGTTTCACTCAGCTCACTATCGTTGGCGTCGCTCGTCTAAATAAATAAATAAACAAAATCAACTTTTGGCTGCCTAGCCTTGCTCCACTTTGCTCCACACGTGTCGCCTGCCCAACGAGCTCCTCTTTCCTCGTGCTTCTTTGTTGCTTCACTCTCTTTTGCTTGCCCATCTTGGCACGCTCCCTCTCCCACCCCGGTGTCCTCCTTCCCCACCCCGACGGCTCCTTCCCCCGCCCCGATGGCGCCCCTCCCCCATCTCGCCGTCCTCACCCACTGGGAGCCCCAATGTTGCAGATCCGGTGGCCCTCTCCCCCATCCTGGCGAGATCCATGGAGGTAGCGCGGCGGTGTTACAGGGGAGTGGGCGGCTCCCCCCATTGCGGCGCGATGCCCTCCTTACCCCCGGCGGCGCTCTCTCTCACCCCGGCGGCCATGGCGGTCCTCGCCCCCCCCCCATCCCCCACCGTCGCTGCTGAGCCAAGCCTGGTACTGGTGGCGTTGGTGGTAGTGGTGCTCGCGCGCAGCCGCTCGCCGCCGTCTCTGACCCCGACGACTGGAATCGACCGGCCCAGCCTTCCCCTCCCCTATGTTGCATATATATGTTTCATATGTATGTTGCAATTGTTTCATATGGATGTTGCAAAAGTAGATTAGGGGATGCTGTACATGTTGCATATGTCGTAATTGTTTTAAAGACATGTTGTAAGCGTATGTTTCGAGTGTTTCAGATGTTTCGAAGGTGTGTTTTATCTGTGTTTTCCGGACGCATGTTGCAAGTGTGTTTATCTAGATGTTGCATATGTTTAACACATACGTTGTATGTGTTTTATTTGGATGTTGCTTATGGCTCCAATGGTTTTCAAGTGTTTCCAGGTGTTTTTTCAAGTGCTTCAGAAGCATATTTTAAGTGTTTCATCTACCTTTAGACGCATGTTGCAATTGTTGTATTTGGATGTTTCAAAAGCAGATCGGGTGTTGCATCTCTCCTCTACACCTTTTGCTGCATCATTTCAGTGTATCCTCCTCGCGGCACCGGCAGGGCATCCATACGACGTCGCGGCCAGATCCTTCCGAATCGAAGGCGCTGCGCCCCTTCCCCTCTTGTCGCTCGGGTGGCACGGGCCCCGCGTGGAGCACGCGAAACAGAGTGCAGTGCATGGGCTTCTAGAGGTCCAGACGCTAGCACTATCGTTCTTAGAATCCAGATAATCTCAAATCTTAAAATTCCATCCAAACACCCTAGGACTCTAGAGTATTCTAAAACACAGACACGTAATTAAAATACGTCGGAGATTATTTTTATCCATAATCCGATCCAAACAGGGCCAATCCGTTGTTTGATTGGTTTATGCGAAAGGGAGAGGGAAATGCAGATCTAACTTTTCCACTAATTTTATTATCCCGTCGGCAGAGGTAATCTATGACTAGGAAAAGCATATGGGATGTGTGCTGTGGAAAAAATATACGGTGTAAACCACATCTTAATTGTAAATAAGCAAATTATTGCAAAAATCGTACTTTAGTCATTATTTTTAACTTGGTACATCTATAGTACATTCATATATGTACTCATGTACTAAGATGCAAAATTAATCTAGAAAAAATCATATGAAAATAACAAATTTAGGTGTATACAACACTACAAGACAAAATTTCTATGCTAAAAAAACGCACTAGGGGAGAGTACTCTAGAGTTCTAGAGTTGCTCATTTTTATGTGGTTGGATGATAAAATAATTATCGAGGCATAGAAAATAGGGCCTAAAAATAGGAGCATCCCTTAAATCTCGAGTATCCTGTTTTTGGGATCATGGTTGGAGATACTCTAGATATACAAAGCGTTACTTCATTTGAGTAGTGAACATGAACGATATGATCTTGCTATGTCCAAGTACATACAATACGGATGTATTTAAAAAAAGGTTATGTTTTGGTATTATGAAAGGTCTACTTTGAGGTTTGCTTAGGCTATGATAAAAGGCACTCTATTGAACAAATATCAAAATGGAGTAAACATATCTAGCTGACAGATTGAACGTGTGATAGAAGACCTTGTGCTAGCAAACATAAATATCTCCTGCAACTAAAAAGAATAAAAGAGACCCATTTTTTTTGGTGCGACAAAATTCATCGTCCGTCTGCCTCCTCCTCCTGCGAACGACGGCTTGCACAACCTCATGCGCCGCCAGGTGGGTCCGTGCAGATCAAGGAGATTTTGAAACCACCTGCATGCGTCGCCCATTATCAAGAAAAGGTTTGTTGATGACAGCCTGCATGCCTCGCCCATTAGGAAGGTTGAAGCCGCCTGCATGCCTCACCCAATAGAAAGATTGAAGCCATATCCTGTCCCGCATCCCACGTAAGATTTCGTCTGCATCCCACGATCAACTCTGTGTCTCCGTCTCCTCCCTGCTCCTCGCTATCCTTGCGATCGCGGCATCGCTCCCCACGACAAAAGCAGCGGCAGCGCCCTACGCCGCACAGAAGCAGTGCCCTCCGCGGCTGTGCGGCGCGCCGCCAGAACGCCAAGCCATTCTGCTTCACGGACGCGTGCGTCGAGGTGAGAAACCTCTGGGAGCCAGATGCCTTCGTCGTCTCCTGGCGCTACCCGGAGGACTCCGGCGGCTCTGGGTCCATCTCCGGCCTCGACTTCGTGCTGGATCCGTTAGACGACAGCTGCCGCCTGGTGTTCCCCCGTGACACCGCGTTCGCGTTCCCGGCCTCCCGCGACGCCGCGGTGGTGCTGCGCTGCGACTTCAATGTTGAGGTTTCCGTTGACGACATCGCCGAGCTCCTGGTGTTCCCGACCGATGACTCCCTACTGCTCCGGCTCTCGGCGGCATCACGGCGGCGCAGTTGGTCAACCAGGGTACGCCCACCCCTTCCTTGCTCTCCCTTCTATGCAATGTTCGACAAAATGTCTCTCCATGCTAGCAAACCTGCGTGCGTCCAGATGGAGAAGGATCCGCGTTGAGAATTTTTAGCACGTGTGAATTAATCAGTCTCATCCGTTCTCTGATAGCAAATTACTTTTACACGGTTCCTTTTTTTTTGCCTTGGCTGACAGAACATGACTACCAGTATTACTTGAACCTATATTATTTGCATAGCATAAGTGAGCCTGTTCCTCTTTCCACACTTCATCAATAGTCCACCAGTGAAGGAAATCCCAGAACTAGGTATGCAACTTGAATTCCAAACCTGATCACTGAACTGAGAATTTCAAACCTGATTATCTACTTGATAGACAGAGAAGGGGAAATGTGCACCTTCAGAAGCAGTGGTAGAGGTGGTTGGTGGCGGCCGTTTCCTCAGAGCAGAGGAAGAATGCATGGTCGAGCGATAGTTGGTAGGCCTCCTCCGACTGCTTCGTCCAACTCTTGATGTAGCTGCTCAGCGAATGGGTGGAAGAAAGATTTGGATTAGTTTGATAACTGAATCAAATCTTATAATAAGGAAATCAATGCTGCTGTTGGCTGCTTCCACATGGTTAGAACTTCAATTTCAACATCAGGAAAGAGAAGGGGTTGGCACACCTGGTGGCAGCAGGGAGTGATGGCGCGAGGACGAGCTGGATGTGCGAGGCCTCCTCCGGCTGTTGCTGCTCGCCGGGCTGAGGTCTGAGGCTGAGCGGGCGGCGGGGCGTCCAACCGTCCAGCAGTGGCACGTAGTTCCGAATCCTTGAAGCCACGCGATGGCTGGTGCGGGGTGGCATCAGCCCAGCGGCGGCGCGGTGATGTGGCCGAGGCGGGGGGTTGGGCCTGACGCGGAGGAGAGCGCGAACGGGAGGAGCTCGTCGAGGAACGGTGGGGAGCCGGCAGCGAGCGCACGGAGGAGGACGGGGAAAGGTAGACCGAGGAGTGGGGAGGCGTGGCAGCGAGGAAGGAGAGCTTGGAGGCCGGCGGGAGTGCGGCGGGCAGGTTCGGCGGCCGATGGGAGCGGCAGCGGCCAGCCCGGGCGGCATCTTCCTGTGAGCGGCGACTTCCCTGTCGTCTCCAAGCGCTACGGCTCCATCCACGAGCTCGAGGCCGAGAGCGCAGTTGCAACTCCTCCCGACGCCTACAGGGTGCTCCCCGTCACCAAAGAGGACTCGGTGAGTCGGTGTCTCTGTCACTAGGGAGGAGCCGATTGTTGTCGTATTCTCACATCCCAACTCAATGATTTTTTTTTCTTTTTCGAATCTTTAGAATCTGCAAACCGACCTATGTTAATAAAATCATCCATTAGCAGGGAGCATGCAAAATCAATTTAAGTACTAGAGTTGCATGTCTAAATTGGTACCTGTTAATTGGAATCTATAAAATCAATCTTTAGGTTGCCCTGTCCACTCATGGTTTGCATTGATTTCTTCGGTTTTCAACCCAGCCCTGCAGTAGCCAATTTGGTCTGGTTACTCTGGTTTGTAGAGGAGATAGCTGAGTGGGTTGACTCGATTGGTTCTTCAGTTTGCTGTTGCACTGTAGAGAACATGCTTCTCATATTACTCTTAGCAATTCATGTGATGCTACTCACTTATAACTATTAATGGAACCCTGACAGAACGGTAGCAAGTGGCTAGCCATTCAGTTTTAGGACCAACAATACAGCTATTTGGAGATCTGTAAGTAAATACATGAAAATTGTGAAGAATGTTTTGGTGTTGTCATCAAGCCGCTTGACTCTGCTGTTGTCTGCAGCCACGTCGATCAAAACGATAGGAAACGACGCCCATTCAGGTAGTAAATAGCATTAGCACGTGTATCTCTAATGGTACTTATTTTGCATTATGAATATGAATATTTTGTAATATAGACTTGGTCAATGCTCATATTTGGACGGAGGAAATATTTCACTCTTTCCAAATGTCAACGGAAGCTTTAATCACTGCTCTCATGGATTTGATAATACGAATTTATTGGTTAATTTTATGTGCAGTTTCGTCATAATGGAAAATATGAAAAATAATGAAGGTCATACACCATTTAAAGACTTGACAAACACCATCAATGGAGGTAATTCTTCATAATCATGTCCATAAATGCTTTCACTTGTATTATTTGTGGTAATTAAGTAAATAATAATATCTATCAACTTATTTTCAAATAGTTGATCAGACAGTATCAAATTCACGACCAACGCGCGCAGCATAAAAGGGAAAGAGAAAAAGCACGACATGCATCAATGACTCAAGAAGAAAGGGATGAAAAAAATAAAAAAACTTAGGGAAAAGTATCATCAGAAAAAGGATGAAAAAAAATGCAAAGCGTCGTGAACAATATCATGAGAAAAAAGGTAAAGCTTATTTTGTTTTAGGAATTCAGTATTCTTATTTTGGTTTTAGGAATTCAGTATTGCTATTTTTTAGTTTATTTAATATATAGTGATGTATATATTGTACCAGTTGGAGTTGAATCAACCAAGGAAAACATTGATGGCTATGAAGATAATGACTGGCTACATCGAGACAACCCATAGAGACCCATGGAAATTGATAAAGATAACACATGTACCAATTTGGTTTTTACTAATACTAATTGTATTTTCCTATGCTTGGATGATGCCGAGGCCAAGGTTAATACCATGTTATTATATATATGTAGATGATTGTTCTGATATATGCATAGATCAAAGTGTCATGGTTGACATGACTCATGCATCACCTGATCTAAACCCAGGTACATTGTTTTTTCATTAATGTTATCTATTTGAGAAGAAAAAATATAGTGGGTCACCCAATTGTCGTTCATTACAATGTAATAAAGAATTAATGTTCTTACAATATGTGTCCTTCTGTATTTTATTTGAGACCATATTTTTATATTATATATAGGTGTTGTAAATGCATCTAGTTCCATCGACAATGTTGTCACGTGTCCAAAAGAGCGTAAGCGTGAGCTAGATAGAGCTCGAAGGGCTGCAATGTCTCCAGAACAAAGGGCACTATCAAATAAGAGATGACATGACTTGTATGCACAGAAAAGTGCTGCAAGAAAACTGCAAATCACTCCACAAGAGAAGGAGGTCAAACGAGTGAAACAACAAGAGAACGAGGTGAAACGAAAAGAGAGCAAGAAAACATACAAGAGGATGGTGAGAGAACACCGAGCCAACAATTTGCATTCGGACTCGATCGCCATGGAGAGCCCTCACTTTAACCCTCAGCTTGTTTTTCCTTCTTCCCCTCAATCGCCTGAAGCGGCTTCAAATGATATGGAAATACCTGAATTGACGGAAATGCCTATTTACATCGTGCCATCTGTTGTTCAAAATCCAGAAGTCGAGACCCTAGAATTGGCTGCGGCAACACATACCATACATAGGCATCAAGTGACCACTGGAGAGAGAAATACCCTTACGTCTCTTCGCAATCAGGCTTTTGAAGCCATTGGAAGAAGGGCTAGAGGGTGTGCGGATGGAAAGTGCAATGATTCGAATGACCCGACTCAACCGAGTGTGGTTTAAATGATAAGTAGCCTTGATCACTATATATTGTCGGTACTTTCACCTTTGCTCTCATATTCCAAAAACTCATACATTTTCTTACTACAGATGGTGTCACCCATGAAACTCCAATTCCACCACCTAATAATTGCACAGGTACACAGACACAACCGTCTATAGTTGACGGTACCTCTTCAATGCCTTCAAATGGTGCACAAGTACATACGCCAGACGAGATGGTCGAGGATGGTATTTTCTTTATTATTAAAGTTATCCCTTTTTGTTTTTTTGGTACGCAAATATGTTTCTCTCATCATATATGTGGTCATGTCCCACATACTATGATGCGGATGTCATATTTGAGGAGGACGAGGAAGAGGATGAGGCGTACTTTTTCGCCGTACAAGGTACACCGTGCAATACTCAAAACATTCTTTCACAAACTTTCTTTCAACGCGTAACACATCGATATTTTGTCAGAAGACGAGGATGAGGGATCCGACATCGAGCACATGAATGAGCAAGAGAACAGTGAGCTTGATGTGCCGGATCCATACGACAAGGTTTACACTAATGTCCGGTCAGAGTCTCACATGCTACCGTCGGTGCCGAACTACGAGCACTGCAACGCAAAGAAATTCGATGGTGAAGCCCCAGATTCTGTTGTAGGGCCAGAAAGATTCATCTTTCAACTCCCGAGACACCACCAGAGCTCATGAGGTTATGGTCAAGCTCGGACGCTGATGCTAGGCACTTCCATGCAAACATCAGATATTTCAACGACCACTTTTCTTTCACTTCTCTATACTGCCACCTAGATCGTATCACCACTAACATGTGAATCTGCGGTGTCTACACGTTTCATGCCCATGGCCAGATTTACCATAACATACGATCATTTGGTCAAGAGGAGGGTGTCGAAAAGAGACACCTCAAGCTTTATTTTTATGATGACGACCCGTCCCTTGAGCATCAGATGAGCAAGTGTCGTGAGCAATGTGCCCAAAAAGATAGAGAAGTTATACAACAATTGGTGGGTATCCTAAAAGGGAATCCCTACTCTCAGCAACTAAGGAGTATGGGACACGTTGAAAACCTCGAGGATTACCGGGTCGAGTTGAACCTTGACCAGCGCCTTGACCAGAGAACATATAACGTGCCGTTGACATCAGAGGTGGCCGTTGTCTGTGTTGAGGGGAGTGAGCGTCATGGCCAATTCGAGCATAGTGTACTCTTGCAAGGGAAGGATTGGTCTATACACGACATCCGCTCGTATAATGCATGCTACGACTGAAAGTCCCTAGTTTGGTTTTGGCTAATTGATGAAACCTAGGACTAACCTTTGTATCTAAGTGGATGATTTAGATAAAGGTGGTCATTGAATATGAGACATGACATTGACTCATATGACCAAGATGGTGAAGACCAAGATGAAGCTTGGCTCGGTGGACCGGTTGTGAAGGTGAAGGGCAAGTCGAGGCATCGAAGCGAAGGACCATGCGATGGTGAAGCTTGAGCAAGACTTGGCGCCGACAGACCGATGCAACGGTGAAGAGCAAGTGAAGTCAAGGTCAATGGATCGAGACGGTCATGTGATGATATGAAGTGGATCATATCATTTGGAGAAATAAAATGGGCTCAAGGCAAAGGTATAACCATAGGGCCATTTTGTTTTACACTCAAGACACCATAGAGGGTGTGAGTGGTTTAGGGTCGATAGCCGAACTATTAAGAGGGGAAGTCTTATCGGTTATTCGACGCACGGGTGCCACTAGGTGAATTCATGAAGTGCATTGCATGTAGGGCCTAGTGAGCTAACTGGAAAACCTTTGAAAATGATTGAGAAAAAGCTAATACACAAGCACATGGAGATGTACACTTGATGGTGTTGGCACATTTGCAAAGGTGGCGTTGGTCACGCTGTGGTTTGTGTAACACTCCGGTGTTACGCAATGCATTTTGCATGGCAATCATATTGCATGGCATTTCATATCATTATAATCATATGAGATAATGTTATCACTTGAATAAAATAAAAGCTTGAAAATGATATATGTGATGAAATATATTAATATGATAATCACATTACACCAAAAATCTTGCAACTATAAATTTTACATCACTTGGAACCCTAGTTCAATTTTTGGAGCAACTAGATGACTCAAATTTTGTCAAAAACTTGTTCAAAAATATTTATTAAAAATATTCAAAAATATCCCCTATTTTAGCTTTTATTCTGCCATTCAAAACCTATTAAGAATTTTCAGTTGGCCCCTTAATCAAAGTTGTAGAGAATTTAATTCTGAGCAACTTTTATTTTTGGGTCAATTCCAGAAAATGTCTTCTTCTTGTTCAAAATGTAGTTTGAAGTTTGAATTTCATTTGATTTGAAATTGGGAAATTGGAAAAAATCAGATTTTGCCTTAACAGGCCGCCGCCCCGGGTTCGGCCCGCGACCGGAAACGGCCCGCGCCACCCCGCGCGCGCGTGCGCCCGCGCAGCGCAGGCGGCCCGGCCCACGCCCGCTCGGCCTCTTCCCCCTCCTCCCGCTCGCCCGCGCCTCGCTGTCCGCCGCGGCAGAGCGTGCTCGCCGCGTGGCGGCCGCATGCCGGCAACACCGGCCGGGTGGCGCCCGGTCGCCCCCACCAGCGCGCGCTCGCCCCTTTAACCCCCCCCCCCCCCGCAGCGCCTCGCCCTTCCTCCTTCTCCTCTGTCGCCTTTGCTCCTTCACAAGCGCAGCAGCCGCGGTTCCGCCTCCGCCACCGCACGCCCTCGCCGGACACGCGCGTTCCGGCAGCCTCAGCTCACCGCAAGCCGCTCCACCTCGCCCCGAGCTTCTTCTCTCTCTGGCGCAGCCCGTGCTCGCCTCAATCACCAGTGGTAAGCCTCCCATCCGCACCAATCGCTCGCCGGAGTTTCGGCCGAGCTCACCGTGGATTCCCGCTCCGTGGAAACCTCCCCTCCGCTCCCTCCTTTCCTTCGCTCGGGCGCGCATTCTGTTCGCCCCGTCCTCCCGGTGCTCGGACGCTGTTTTCCGTGCCGCCCCATGGCCGGAGAGGCGCTCCCGCCGGTGAGCAGCGCCGCCGAGCCGCTATGGCCGTGGGCAAGCTCGATTTCGAGCCCCTCCGGTCATGCCGTTTGCCTCAACGAGACCGCCTCGTCATGGTGATCACGATGGTGGTGACCTCGTCGCCGGCGACCTCGCCGTCGTCGAGATCCGCGCGGTCAGCGCCCTCCTTTGACTCGGTGTGGCTGACGCGTGGGGTCCAGTTGCCCCACGGGCCCGCCTGTCTGTCTCTCCTTGCGCGCGCGTGTACAGGTCGCCGGGTGCACCTAGCAGTCCAGCGGCTGAAGTTTAAAAGGATTTTTGAAAATGATTTTTCAGAAAATATATAAATGCTTTAGAAAATTCATAACTTGCTCATTTTAGCTCCAAAAATGGTGAAATAAATTTCTATGGACTCTTTGGAACCAGATCTATGATATAAAATTATTGCATGTCAAATTTGAGATACTTTTCTGTAGAGTTTTTAATTAACTAGTGAAATGACTGTTTTCTTGTTAAATGCTTAATAAATCCTAGAAAAATCAGAAAAATATGATTCCAAATTTATTAATCTTTTTGTGTCATGTACTTGCTAGGGTAATTTTATATCATGACTGTTCTGTAGAAAAATATGTAGGTGTAGTTCAAATGCTTCCTATCACTAATATTTGTTATTTTTGTTATTTAAATAAATTTGAATAGAACATGCAAGTGATAATTTTTCTATAATGTTTGTTTAGTGTGTAGAAAGTAGGAAAATTTCTAAATCTATTGTTTGATACTTTTCATAATGTAAAGTATTTTAAATATTCATTTTAGGCCTTAGTTTGTTATTTTTGTATAGTCAGTTCTAGTAATCCAAATGCAATAAAAATCTTGTGTCAGGCTAGTTTTGATATTAGTAATCCACTGTAATTTTCTAAGATTTTTCTGAGCTACTAAAATATGTGTTGCTGTTCAAGCATAGGGCTAATTAGGGTTTTCATTCATTCTTTAATGCAAAAATAGTTAGTAAACTATACTTTGGTGTATCTTTGAAGCATCTTGAGTGTTCAAGTGTTTTTGCATGGTAGAGAATAATGGTGGTAGTTTTCGAGTACATGTTCTTGGATGACGTAGACTACCTTGTAGAAAAGTCATAAGTTCCACGTAATCCAATAACGTAACATGCTCATTACATCGCATGCATTCATCATCATCATCATCTCATGTCACCTCTGCAATGCACCTATGCATGATGCACTCATACTTCTGCATCATATAGGATCGCAGGAAGTGACCCCGGCAGTAGTTCCCGAGGACGCAGAGGAGCAGCCCGAGGTGCCGGAGCCGGAGCTGACAGAAGCAGAAGAGGAGGCCGGTGAAGAGCTTCCGGAGTGCCCCGATCACCGTCCAAGCTCCTTTGAGCGAGGCAAGCTCCGGAGCATTTCTCCCCCGGTTTGCAAATAATTATTTATTAACTTCACTTAATTTGATGCATTACGTTTAGGAGTTGTTTGCAAACGTTGCTGCATTATACCTTGTTTCACCTTGTTTTACCCGATCCTTGTTACCCTGGTGTCTGCGGTCAATAATTGCTTAGCTTGCTTAGACCGGTAGAAGTCGAGTGATTGCCTGTCATCCGCGAGTTATAGGTGTTTACCTGGATTATGTGAGATCATGTCAATTGAGAATAACTAAGTGTTGAAATAAGTTGAGACCGGACGGAAGCTTGCAGGGTTCTGGACTGTAGTGTCTTCTGTCTGTGTCGATTAAGGACCGTCCGATGTCGGGCCTCGAGTCATGTTGAACGCATGCCTCACATTTAGCTGGCCGAATAAAGTACCTTTCGACCGCGAAGCCGGGAGATTATTCGGGCCGAGTAGATTGCCCGCAACGCACTGTACCGGAGCAGTAGTGGCAGGAAACGGGGGCACGATGATAAGGCCAAAGAGCAGTCGGGCGGCCCCCGGGTACATGTGGTTCCTGGCAAGCTCGCGACTTTACCTGAATCATTGACTCGGTGACCAATACCTCACTTTAGCGGGTGAGTGAGGTTTGTGTGAGGAATAACTTACCAGCTGGTCAATAATCGATTCGAATCGCCATCGTTCACTGGATAGTGAACACTTGACTTGAGTTACTTCATCGTAGTAACATTGATGAAACACTTGGATAGTTATGTGGAAAATGACATGGTAATTATTGTTAATGATCAATGGTAACCCTTGCTTGTTAATTATATGGTTACTCTAGCATTAATGCAAACATAGTGGACAGGGTAATCAAGATTAAAATATTACATGCTTTTGTAAAAAGAACTGGTAAGTTAAAAATGCATTTCTTGCAAATGAGTCAGCTACCCCACCAAAAAGCCTATCATGATCCTTGGTGTCATTTTATTTTAGTTCTGTCGGGTAAGTCTAGCTGAGTACCTTCTCGTACTCAGGGCTTTGTTCCCACTTGTTGCAGATGGACAGATGTACTATGGTTATTGTATCAACTGTCTCTACCCTGCGATGGGCGAAGCTTGGGACCATGGGCAATGGTCATCCACTACCTCTCGCCTGATGCTTTTGCTGGAGATGATCACAACCTGGCACTTTATCTCAAAAACAATGTGTGTGTGTGTGTGTGCGTGATTTGAACTAATGCTTCCGCTACTTTTATTTGAAACTGGTTTGTAATAACTATGTTTAAACTCCGATCTATTTTGTGCCACGAACTTCTATGTAACTTATGACGGTGACCGCTAAACTTAGTACGATCTTGGCTGTGATGTGAATGGTTTGAAATCCGTCGAGATTTCACGGACTACCGGGTTATACGGGCTTAAGTATGTTAAATTGTCCTTCCGTTGGATGATTTTTCTTACTTAATCTCATATAATTGGACGGTTCTGTTACAGCTAGTATCGAAGCATGGTTTAGCGTAATTACTGTTCATAAGTATATTTAAAACAAAATTCTGTTTAAAAAGTGTGATTTTCAAACTAAAAGTGTGCCAGTGGTCATATCCTGTATGCCCAGTTAAGGACTCTAGGTGGCTATTTAAGTACTAACTTGGGGTTCTTGCACCATATTTCTCTTTCGTTGCTCATACGGCGTGCTATTGTATGAGTGGCACTTAATTGAGTGGTAATGTATGGATCAGTTACCTCTACGCTTTGGTAAGTGTGAGCTGTGAGAGCATGATCGGATACACCGCCGATCTAGGGAGAGTGCTTATATGATACTAGAATAATTACATGTTTTACACATGTTTTTATGAAAGTGTCGCATGTGTGGGTGTTCCGTCCGTTGAGGCGATGCCGTCAATAGGACGATGTGTTTGGGTAGTTACTACCGTTGTACACGCATCTGGGGATCGTGTAAAGCGTGTAGGTAGATTTACTGCTTTCATGCATTCATGGGGAATGGGCTAAAATGAATTTTCTGCAGGTACATAACAGCGTTATCGTGTAGACCGAATTAGTTACGTATATGAGAGATCGTTTGTATGCCACCGAATTCACCGTTAGATGTCTTTATTTTCTAAGTTTGTGAGAACGTAAGACTCGTGCATGCATCATATTGTCTGTGCATTCCATTCATGACATGCATTCCTCCCCTTATAAAAGGATTATCCCATTTTGATAAAAGTGACCTCAACTAAAATATGTTCTCACCGGGTAATTAAAACTTGTGCTACAGATGGCCCGCACGAAGCAGACTGCCCGTAAGTCCACTGGCGGAAGAGCACCCCCTCGTCAGCTGGCCCCGCGGGAGCACCGCAGCACGGACACTTTTCTAAGCGAGTTTGGCATGCCCACCTTGCTTTGGAGAGTGCTCCATGATGTGGGGTACCCGGAGGGTCAAAAGCCAGTGTACTCTTGGAGCGAGAGCCAGTTAGCTGAGGATGGACTTGCTGTCGTGGAAATCACCGTCCCTGCTCTTGGTGATGCGCCAGAATGGGATGGTTGGCATCTGGAGTTTGAAGGACGCACTCCAGTCGAGGGTGCAGAGGGCGCAGCCTTTCGCGTCATCCGAGACATCATGAGCAGGTTCCCCAATGAGTTGGCAGCAGCTTTGGCCGGTACTTTCCTGAGAGATGATCCTCGCGATGCCATTTGGGTACAGCCGCAGGGAAGTGCCCTGGTTAGAGGCCCCAGTGAAGGACGGGCTAGCGACAACCACACCATGAGTGCCATGTATGCAGCCATCAAAGCATACCAAGGTCTGGAGAATACCTATTGGACCTTGACTGGCCTACGTGGTGATGACCGGCTTGAAGCAAGGAAGCAGAAGAAGAAGCAAGCACGTGCTATAGCTAGCTTACAGGAGCAGTTGGCTGACATGAGCTTGCAGCGGGACCGAGCTCTCGAGAGAGGCGAGAGTTCCATGCAGCAGGTACAGATGCTCACTCAGGCCAACAAAAATGCAGACCGCATGATGGAACAGCTAGTACAAGAAAGGAATGAAGCCTGGAACGAGAGGGACCTTCTGAGGCAGAGGGTCGAGGAGCTAGAAGAGTACAATGCCAACTTGCATGAAGAGTTTCATGCCCTCTACAACTGGATGGGCCCGTATGCTCCTCCGGACGCCGCTCAGATGGACATCGACGACGACGCTGCTGCTGAAGGTAGCGATGGCGATGCCTCCGACCTCGACGACGGCCCCGAGGAGTAGGATAGTGTCCTGCGTTAGTAGCTAGGCTTTGTCGCGATGGCCTTCTTTTGGTTTCCATGTATCATGTTGCATCCTGTTCGACCCAGAGACTGACGATCTTTTGGATCTGGTTGTGTATGCGATACCCGAACGCATAAAAGTCCAGTGTGTGTATGCTAGCAACGTGGTTGTATGGAACGCGATGTTGCATTTGAAGTAACTTAAGTGGTGCTGTTGTTTTAATTGGAATGAGATTATTGTGCCTCTGTTTTCTTGTATGACTTGTTCTCTCCAATGAATTCAGTATGGCATGATTGTTCATTCGAACACAATTTCTACAACTTCGCTCAATTGTTGCTTGTTGCTGAAATATGCAGATGGCAAACACTCGCCGTGCCACGTATGAAGCCGCTGAAACTGGTGGCAACGGTGCAGGAGCTGGTGGAAGTGGTGCAAACAACGTCAACCACCAGGAACCACAGCCAGAGCCACATTTGCCCCCTCCTCCACCGCTCACTGCAGAGGTGTTCTTCACGCAGTTCCTTGGAAGTCAACGCAATGCCGAACAGTCACAGAGGAATATGGAAGATTTTCTGCGCACCATCGCTGAAAATATTCAGAGAGGTAATAATCAAGGTGGTGGCCATGGGGTGAACCAGTACAGCAGTTTCAAGGATTTCATGGATACTAGGCCACCTATTTTTAAGGAAGCAGCAGAGCCACTCGATGCTGAAGAATGGATCAACACAATGGAAGATAAGTTCCGTGTGTTGAGGCTGACAGAAGTTCTGAAAACAGAGTATGCTGCACATCAGCTACAGGGACCGGCAGGAATGTGGTGGAAACATCACCGCACCACCTTTCCTCCCAATGCCCAGATTACTTGGAGAGATTTCACTGAAGCTTTTAAGGGAGCTTATATTCCCCAAGGGTTGGTTGAAATGAAGCTTGGAGAGTTCTTAGCCTTGAATCAGGGTACCAAGACTGTGACACAGTATCTGCATGCTTTTAACAACTTGTGCCGTTATGCTCCCGACATGGTTGACACAGATGCAAAGAGGATTGCTAGTTTCAAGAGAGGGTTAAGTCCGAAGATGATGAAACATGTGGGTACCAATAACCGCACCAGATTCAACGACTTTATCAGTGATTGTTTGAAGCAAGAAAAGAACAATAACGCCTACACCGCATCCAAGAATCGCAAGAGGGTGTTTGAGTCAGGACCATCCCAGTCCAGAGTTGTCACTACAAATCGTTCTTCTTATCGTCCGTCCGCACCTGGTGCAAGGTTTAGGCCACCACAGCATAAAACTCAGAACTACAAGGGACCACAGAAGCCGTACAAGATGGCCGTACCGCCAACAAAGACCACCGCAGCTGCAGAACAGAGCAACTCCAAGGGAGCTATAGGGTCTGCTGGTACAGTGAAAGGGCCCTGCTACAATTGTGGTCAGCCAGGCCACTTTTCAAAGTTCTGCCCTTATCCGCCTAAAAAGAAGCAACAGACTTACAATGCTCGTGTGCACCACACCACCATTGATGAGGTTCCTGAGGGAGAGCCTGTAACTGCCGGTAAGTTTCTTGTGAACCATCACCCTGCAGTTGTTCTTTTTGATTCTGGATCCTCGCATTCTTTTATGAGTCAAGCATTTGCACGGAAGCATGAACAACTATGTACAGAATTGGGTTATGGTTATCGCATAAGTTCAGCAGGAGCTGATGTGTTGACCAATAAGATGGTTAGAGGGGCAACCCTTGAGTTAGGTAGTCGGAAGTTCCGAGTGAACCTGGTAGTTATGCCTGGACTAGTTTTGGATGTAATAATAGGAATGAACTGGATGAAAGACTGGGGAGCAGTCATAGATACAAGCAGTCGGATGCTTACCCTTAAGGATCCCCAGGCAGAGGGTACTTTCCGGGTACCATTGCCTAAAAGAACAGACCTGGTGAGTGTGGCCTGTGCCATGGAAGTTGCTCCTATCCACCAGATCCCGGTAGTGTGTGAGTTCCCGGATGTGTTTCCAGATGAGTTATCTGGCCTTCCTCCAGATAGGGATGTTGAGTTTGGAATTGAGTTGATCCCCGGGACAGCTCCTATTTCGAGGAGACCCTATCGGATGCCTCCGGATGAGTTAGCTGAGTTGAAGAAGCAACTGGAAGAATTATTAAAGAAGGGGTTTATCCGCCCAAGTAAGTCTGAATGGGGATGTCCTGCCTTGTTCGTGAAGAAAAAGAAAGAGGGTACTCTCAGGATGTGTGTGGATTATCGACCTCTTAATGCTGTAACTATCAAAAATAAATATCCCTTGCCTCATATCGACGTTCTGTTTGATCAGTTGGCTAAGGCTAGAGTGTTCTCCAAGATAGACCTAAGGTCCGGGTATCATCAGATAAAGATTAGACCACAAGATGTTCCGAAAACCGCCTTTTCTACCAGATACGGGTTGTACGAGTATCTTGTTATGTCATTTGGCCTAACAAATACTCCTGCATATTTTATGTATCTGATGAATACGGTTTTCATGCCAGAGTTGGACAAGTTTGTAGTTGTCTTCATTGATGATATTCTAGTATACTCTGAGAATGAGAAAGATCATGCAGAGCATCTGACAGTTGTCTTGACCAGGCTGAGAGACCATAAGTTGTATGCTAAGTTCAGCAAATGTGAATTTTGGTTGAAGAAAGTTCCCTTCCTCGGTCATATTCTATCTGAGAATGGAGTTTCTATAGATCCGAGTAAAGTGCAAGAGGTTATGGATTGGAAGACTCCAATCACAGTGTCAGAAGTCAGGAGTTTCCTAGGGTTAGCTGGTTACTATCGCCGCTTTATCCCAGACTTCTCGAAGATTGCCAAGCCGATGACAAGTCTGTTTCAGAAAGATCACAAGTTTGTGTGGACAGAGGAGTGTGAGACAGCTTTCCATACCTTGCGGAAACTGTTGACCACTGCTCCAGTTCTTGCACAGCCCGACATCGAGAAACCTTTTGATGTGTTCTGCGACGCATCAAAAACAGGATTAGGATGTGTTCTGATGCAAGAAGGAAGAGTCATTGCTTATGCCTCCCGACAGTTGAGAAAACATGAAATCAATTATCCGACACATGATCTTGAGCTTGCCGCTGTAGTGCATGCCTTAAAGATTTGGAGGCACTATTTACTTGGTAATGTGTGCAACATTTTCACCGATCATAAGAGTCTCAAGTACATTTTCACCCAACCAGAATTGAACATGAGACAGCGGAGATGGTTAGAACTAATTAAAGATTACAACTTAAATGTACAGTATCACCCTGGGAAAGCCAATGTGGTAGCTGATGCTTTGAGTAGAAAGTCACATTGTCTGAATATGCAACCCTTGCTTGAAGATGGTTTTGATCTAATGCACCCTGCCGTGTTACATAGTATTCAGGTCAGTTGATCCTTGGAGAGTAAGATAATAGAAGGTCAGAAAGCAGACAAAGGGATATTCCACATCAAAAAGAAAATTAAAGAAGAACCCTCGAAACACTTTAGGGTGGATGAGCAAGATGTGTTGTGGTTCGACAACCGTCTTGTTGTTCCAAAGGATAGAGAGCTTAAGAATAAAATTATGGACGAAGCTCATCTCTCTAAGTTGTCCATTCATCCTGGCAGCAGTAAAATGTATCAAGAGCTAAGACCTCGTTATTGGTGGACCAAGATGAAGAAGGAAATTGCAGCTTATGTAGCCAGATGTGACACATGTTGTAGAGTGAAAGTAATTCACATGAAACCTGCCGGATTGCTACAACCTTTGTCAGTACCTAGTTGGAAGTGGGATGATATAAGTATGGATTTCATCACGGGTCTACCCACTACTCAGAAAGGTCACGATTCTATTTGGGTAATTGTGGATCGTCTTACCAAGACAGCCCACTTTTTGCCTGTCAAAACGGAATATAGACCACCTCAATATGTCGAGAAGTATATCGCGGAGATTGTGAGATTGCATGGCATACCAAAAACCATAGTGTCTGACAGAGGGTCACAGTTCACTGCTCACTTTTGGGAGCATTTGCACAAAGGTTTGGGGACTAGTCTGATTCGTAGCACTGCCTATCATCCTCAAACAGATGGTCAGACTGAAAGAGTTAATGCTGTTTTAGAGGATATGTTGAGAGCTTGTGTTTTGTCTTCCAGAGGTTCATGGGAGTCATGGTTACCGTTAGCAGAATTCGCGTACAATAACAGCTATCAAGAAAGTATCAAGATGGCACCTTTTGAGGCTCTGTATGGCCGAAAGTGTAGAACACCTTTAAACTGGATTGAGCCAGGAGAAAGAAGGTATTATGGTATTGACTTCGTGGAGGAAGCCAAAAAGAAAGTTCATATCATCCAGCAGAATATGAGAGCAGCTCAGTCACGTCAGAAAAGTTATGCAGATAAGAGGAGGAGACCGCTTGTGTTCGAAGTTGGTGACTATGTTTATCTAAAAGTCACGCCAATGAAAAAGAAGCGGTTTGGTATACGCAGAAAGCTTGCCGCCAGATTTGTAGGACCTTACAAAATCTTGGAAAGGAAGGGTCCAGTGGCTTACAAATTGGAATTACCAGAGTCAATGGGTGCTATATTCCCAGTTTTTCATGTATCACATCTCAAGAAGTGTTTGCGCGTTCCAGAGGAAAGGATTGAACCTCGAGGCATAAAACTTAAGTCAGACCTGGTGTATCGTGAGCAGCCAATTCAAGTCTTGGATTCAAAGGAGAGGGCTACTCAAAACAGTGTGGTGAAAATATATAAGATACAATGGAGTCATCATGATGAAGGGGATGCTTCTTGGGAAACGGGTGAATACTTACAAAAGGCATACGAAGATTTTTATAATAAATGGTTCGTAACCCAAATCTCGGGACGAGATTTTTATAAGGGGGGAGGGCTGTAACACTCCGGTGTTACGCAATGCATTTTGCATGGCAATCATATTGCATGGCATTTCATATCATTATAATCATATGAGATAATGTTATCACTTGAATAAAATAAAAGCTTGAAAATGATATATGTGATGAAATATATTAATATGATAATCACATTACACCAAAAATCTTGCAACTATAAATTTTACATCACTTGGAACCCTAGTTCAATTTTTGGAGCAACTAGATGACTCAAATTTTGTCAAAAACTTGTTCAAAAATATTTATTAAAAATATTCAAAAATATCCCCTATTTTAGCTTTTATTCTGCCATTCAAAACCTATTAAGAATTTTCAGTTGGCCCCTTAATCAAAGTTGTAGAGAATTTAATTCTGAGCAACTTTTATTTTTGGGTCAATTCCAGAAAATGTCTTCTTCTTGTTCAAAATGTAGTTTGAAGTTTGAATTTCATTTGATTTGAAATTGGGAAATTGGAAAAAATCAGATTTTGCCTTAACAGGCCGCCGCCCCGGGTTCGGCCCGCGACCGGAAACGGCCCACGCCACCCCGCACGCGCGTGCGCCCGCGCAGCGCAGGCGGCCCGGCCCACGCCCGCTCGGCCTCTTCCCCCTCCACCCGCTCGCCCGCGCCTCGCTGTCCGCCGCGGCAGAGCGTGCTCGCCGCGTGGCGGCCGCATGCCGGCAACACCGGCCGGGTGGCGCCCGGTCGCCCCCACCAGCGCGCGCGCTCGCCCCTTTAACCCCCCCCCCCCCGCAGCGCCTCGCCCTTCCTCCTTCTCCTCTGTCGCCTTTGCCTCGTCATGGTGATCACGATGGTGGTGACCTCGTCGCCGGCGACCTCGCCGTCGTCGAGATCCGCGCGGTCAGCGCCCTCCTTTGACTCGGTGTGGCTGACGCGTGGGGTCCAGTTGCCCCACGGGCCCGCCTGTCTGTCTCTCCTTGCGCGCGCGTGTACAGGTCGCCGGGTGCACCTAGCAGTCCAGCGGCTGAAGTTTAAAAGGATTTTTGAAAATGATTTTTCAGAAAATATATAAATGCTTTAGAAAATTCATAACTTGCTCATTTTAGCTCCAAAAATGGTGAAATAAATTTCTATGGACTCTTTGGAACCAGATCTATGATATAAAATTATTGCATGTCAAATTTGAGATACTTTTCTGTAGAGTTTTAAATTAACTAGTGAAATGGCTGTTTTCTTGTTAAATGCTTAATAAATCCTAGAAAAATCAGAAAAATATGATTCCAAATTTATTAATCTTTTTGTGTCATGTACTTGCTAGGGTAATTTTATATCATGACTGTTCTGTAGAAAAATGTGTAGGTGTAGTTCAAATGCTTCCTATCACTAATATTTGTTATTTTTGTTATTTAAATAAATTTGAATAGAACATGCAAGTGATAATTTTTCTATAATGTTTGTTTAGTGTGTAGAAAGTAGGAAATTTTCTAAATCTATTGTTTGATACTTTTCATAATGTAAAGTATTTTAAATATTCATTTTAGGCCTTAGTTTGTTATTTTTGTATAGTCAGTTCTAGTAATCCAAATACAGTAAAAATCTTGTGTCAGGCTAGTTTTGATATTAGTAATCCACTGTAATTTTCTAAGATTTTTCTGAGCTACTAAAATATGTGTTGCTGTTCAAGCATAGGGCTAATTAGGGTTTTCATTCATTCTTTAATGCAAAAATAGTTAGTAAACTATACTTTGGTGTATCTTTGAAGCATCTTGAGTGTTCAAGTGTTCTTGCATGGTAGAGAATAATGGTGGTAGTTTTCGAGTACATGTTCTTGGATGACGTAGACTACCTTGTAGAAGAGTCATAAGTTCCACGTAATCCAATAACGTAACATGCTCATTACATCGCATGCATTCATCATCATCATCATCTCATGTCACCTCTGCAATGCACCTATGCATGATGCACTCATACTTCTGCATCATACAGGATCGCAGGAAGTGACCCCGGCAGTAGTTCCCGAGGACGCAGAGGAGCAGCCCGAGGTGCCGGAGCCGGAGCTGACAGAAGCAGAAGAGGAGGCCGGTGAAGAGCTTCCGGAGTGCCTCGATCACCGTCCAAGCTCCTTTGAGCGAGGCAAGCCCCGGAGCATTTCTTCCCCGGTTTGCAAATAATTATTTATTAACTTCACTTAATTTGATGCATTACGTTTAGGAGTTGTTTGCAAACGTTGCTGCATTATACCTTGTTTCACCTTGTTTTACCCGATCCTTGTTACCCTGGTGTCTGCGGTCAATAATTGCTTAGCTTGCTTAGACCGGTAGAAGTCGGGTGATTGCCTGTCATCCGCGAGTTATAGGTGTTTACCTGGATTATGTGAGATCATGTCAATTGAGAATAACTAAGTGTTGAAATAAGTTGAGACCGGGCGGAAGCTTGTAGGGTTCTGGACTGTAGTGTCTTCCGTCTGTGTCGATTAAGGACCGTCCGATGTCGGGCCTCGAGTCATGTTGAACGCATGCCTCACATTTAGCTGGCCGAATAAAGTACCTTTCGACCGCGAAGCCGGGAGATTATTCGGGCCGAGTAGATTGCCCGCAACGCACTGTACCGGAGCAGTAGTGGCAGGAAACGGGGGCGCGATGATAAGGCCAAAGAGCAGTCGGGCGGCCCCCGGGTACATGTGGTTCCTGGCAAGCTCGCGACTTTACCTGAATCATTGACTCGGTGACCAATACCTCACTTTAGCGGTTGAGTGAGGTTTGTGTGAGGAATAACTTACCAGCTGGTCAATAATCGATTCGAATCGCCATCGTTCACTGGATAGTGAACACTTGGCTTGAGTTACTTCATCGTAGTAACATTGATGAAACACTTGGATAGTTATGTGGAAAATGACATGGTAATTATTGTTAATGATCAATGGTAACCCTTGCTTGTTAATTATATGGTTACTCTAGCATTAATGCAAACATAGTGGATAGGGTAATCAAGATTAAAATATTACATGCTTTTGTAAAAAGAACTGCTAAGTTAAAAATGCATTTCTTGCAAATGAGTCAGCTACCCCACCAAAAAGCCTATCATGATCCTTGGTGTCATTTTATTTTGGTTCTGTCGGGTAAGTCTAGCTGAGTACCTTCTCGTACTCAGGGCTTTGTTCCCACTTGTTGCAGATGGACAGATGTACTATGGTTATTGTATCAACTGTCTCTACCCTGCGATGGGCGAACTTAGGACCATGGGCAATGGTCATCCACTACCTCTCGCCTGATGCTTTTGCTGGAGATGATCACAACCTGGCACTTTATCTCAAAAACAATGTGTGTGTGTGTGTGTGCGATTTGAACTAATGCTTCCGCTACTTTTATTTGAAACTGGTTTGTAATAACTATGTTTAAACTCCGATGTATTTTGTGCCGCGAACTTCTATGTAACTTATGACGGTGACCGCTAAACTTAGTACGATCTTGGCTGTGATGTGAATGGTTTGAAATCCGTCGAGATTTCACGGACTACCGGGTTATACGGGCTTAAGTATGTTAAATTGTCCTTCCGTTGGATGATTTTTCTTACTTAATCTCGTATAATTGGGCAGTTCTGTTACAGTTTGCGGGTAGAGAGGGGTTTGGGTTCCTCTCTCCCTCCCGCCGAGCTTGCGAGCGCGGGATTCAGGCGTTTTCGGGGAAATGAAATGCCTATTTTCCAATACGCCGGAAGTCAGAAAAGAAACGGAGGCGAACGGAGGTCACAGAGGTGACCGGACGCTGCACCGGACGCGGTCACGGTTTGACCGGACGCGTCTGGTCAGTACAATGCAGCAGTCAGGCGCGCGGGCTAGGGTTTGCAACCGGCGCGTCCAGTCACTCGCGGGACCGGAGCATCTGGTCGGGCACCCAGAGGAACAGTGTGTGGCAAAGGGCTAAGCGGACGCGTGGCGCGTCCGGTCACACGCGAGCGGACGCATCCGGTCACGAAGGGTGCTTACTGGACTCCAATCGGACGCTGGCACTGTCGTGTCTGGTCGTTGCGTGGAGCGCGTCCGGTCAATGCGTCGCGTGCGCAGGCGCTGTGCGATCGGTGCGTCCGATCGTTTGAGCTACGCGTCCGGTCGTCGCGTTTGACCGTTGGCGCGCAGTGACCGTTGGAAGATCTAGCAGCCGCGTTTGAATTCGAGGGACACGTGGACGGCGCAGGGCGACCGGACGCGGTGAAGCGCGTCCGGTCAGTTTCGACCGGCGCGTCCGGTCATTCCAAAAAATGCTCAGTGGAGTGGCAACGGCTCTATTTGTATGGGATGCTTATAAATACTCGTTGGCCGGTCCTTGGGGAGGTCCCTTGACATTTCTAACACTCTTGTGCATCCTTTGAGCTAAAGCTACTCCTCCCACTCATCTCTCTTGCTTGATTGCAAATCAAAAGTGAGATTGAGTGATCCCAAATTGCATTGCATAGCTTGAGGGAATCTAGTGGCACTTGTGGGTGGTTTAGCCGGTGGATTTCTTGTTACTCTTAGAGAGTACCGCTCCTAGCCGGCTTGGAGATTGTTGGAGGCGTTGGCAAGAGAAGTTGATTGTTCTTGGCCACCTTCGGTTGATTGTGAGAGGTTCTTGTGCTTTCCTCGGCGGGACGCCAAAAGCAACTCTAGTAGAATCCGCGTGTCATTGAGTTACCTTACTTGAGAGTGGTGTCTTGCGGTGCCTTGCGGGGCGTGCCTTGAGGGGCAAGTGACTTGAGGGTCACACCGGAAAACCATCTAAGTGTTGGTCGACACAACCGGCGACGTAGCTTGTCGGTGCACAAGTGAACACCGGGTGAATAAAAATATTGTGTCTCTTGTCTCTCGGTGATTGGTCTTCATATTGTGTTGTTGTCAATATTGATTGTTTGTATATCATCTTGGTGATTGGCAACATCTTCACTCCACCGTTGGTATAAAAATCACAATCCTTTCTCTTGCATTTACATTTACTAGATTTTCTTGTGTAGCTCTAGTGGTAGCTTTGCTAGTAGTGTTGTTAGCTTGCTCTCTAGTGTAAACTTAGTGACATAGCACTTGTGTGAACTAGAGATCATAATCTACTTGTTGATGCAAAAGTAGATCTGCAAACACAAAGGGCTAATACCCGAAATCGATATCCAAAGCGTGCCAGTCGATTTGACCTGTTAATCGACAAGGATGAAGATACGAGCACTTTGGTCCTGACAACAGCGATACGCCCGGAAGTCATGGCCAAGAGGTACTCACGCGGAACTCGAGGATCATCGAAGATTGCACTGGAGCAATGCAACTCGCCGAATCGATGAGAACTCATAAAAAGGAAAAATATGCAAATTGACGAAGTCGCCGAAAGTAGATGTAAATAAGAGTAAAAGCTGTTTTTGATATGTTGATTGATTGATCATTACTTTGCCCTTCACCCTATATTTATATCCTGATCTATAGAAACGTAACCAAATACGACTAGGATACTAAATCCAAACCTAAGGAAACACATGACTTCAATACTACTCAAACTCTAATAAACGTATACAAGGAAATTAACTTCTTTTTTATTCCATAGTCCGCCTCAATCACGATGGTACTCTCATCGACCTTCTTTCCATCGGCACACTCCCTGTTCCATCGGCAGCAACCTTCAAGTCTTTTCCATCGGCACACTCCCTGTTTCATCGTTAGCAGCCTTCAAGTCTTTTCCATCGGCACACTCCCTGTTTCATCGGCAGCGGTCTTTAAGTCTCTTCCATTAGCATCGGCAATAATACCCTTAATAATAAGCAACCTTCTTTACCAGCTTTTAATCGGCTATCAATCTACACAGTAACTTTTCCTCTGCCGATTAGCCCTTCCTGACCATCTTGACACGTGCTAAAAACGATGTCAACACATGCCCCCCAATTTCGGAGTATAAGATACTGATACTCTGAAATTTACTCCAGATAATGCTTGCTGTTACCTATTTTTCTCAACCCATTCTCCAAGCATAACACGATCTGTTACTAAATTTAATCAAATCTAGTTCCAATATCGCACAATTTCCAACTGTTTTTGCTTCAATCCCGATTGAGATACCAAAATAACAAACCATCAGCAAGATCTTATCATAGCCACATCATCATTCTTAAAACTGAAAGATCCTGTGTCAAGATATCTTCCAAGTCATGATTACCTGCCATCAAATCTTCTGCACAATTCCTTGATTGTCGTGCGAATAGTTACCATATCCATCTGAACCACCTCGATCCACCCGCGCACGGCATAGAGATAAGTCAAGAATACCCCTACCCCGAATGGCCTATAAATAGATTTCCCCCGGACTGCTCATCTTCCACCTTCAAACTTTAACCTTTGGCATTCTCTCTCCGGCGGCAACCCTAACCAACAACTGCGTGTTCCTCAACCCATCAATGCTCCTTCCACCGTCAACTTCAATCTCCAACTTGTGCCCTCGTCCTTCTCGAAGCAATGGCGGTTAACTTCAATGTCCCTGCGGTTCATTCTTCCCTTATTACCTTTACTTTGATCCTTCTGGTTTTCTGTGAGTTCTTACAGTTGGTATTTTTCTACTTTCTTCCATTCTCTTGATCTTCCAAACTCAGGAACTACGCAACACACTGGTCATTCCAACCAACCAACCTCCCCTCCATTGCCTAGGTCCAATGGGCGACCCAGATCCAACCGACCTGATCAACGCCGAGGCCAACCGTATTCCCTTCAAAGCTCAAAATTTCTCTTTGAATCTGTGGAAGGATACATTCCGATCTTGGCCCAAACCCACCAAAGGGTGGAAAAATTGGTATTTGAGGGTCAATAGGTCGATGCAAGTGTTCTGGGCAGAACGGAAGATAGATCAATGTATCAGGCTATCCATTGCCGATATGCAAAAGAATGAATCCATGATGATAGCTGCTGCTCACTTTTGGTCAGATACCACAAATACTTTTATATTCGGTCATGGCCCATGCGCCCCCACTCTTGCCGATGTATATATGCTCACCGGCCTGAATATCTCAACTGTCGATGAAGGCCACATTTTTGGCAGAAAAGCTGAGTATAGAGTAAATACACGCAACATCGGTGGCTGGACAGGATACATCCAAGAGTACCAAAAGACTGGTACTGTTAATCAAAGAGAACATGCCATATTTCTGAACATGTGGCTGGAGAAGTTTATCTTCTGTGGTCGATCGGTAGGACCAACCAACGCCTTCCTTCCAGCAGCTGAACTCTTGGCCAATGGTGTCAGATTCCCACTTGGCCGATACCTCCTGAGCTTGACCTACCACCTCCTCCACCAAGTGTCTCAGAAGCTACTACTTGGTGAACCCATCGGCAATTTGGGGGGCCCGTGGTGGTTCATCAATATGTGGTTAAACGCTCACATGCATAAGCGTTTACAGTGGGATTTCTTTGCCCAAGAATTCCCACGAGAGATCGCCGAAGATTACGCCCTTGGAGATGATGAATCGGCAACACGCCCTCCTCTCAACTTCGGCGAAGCCATAATCGTCCTCCCTGGAACAGAGGCCAATGAAGATCAAATCGGCAGGTTTTTTCAGAATTTCTACCATGGTCTCCCTCATGATCTCAGGGCTTGGATACCCTACATTGATGAGGATAACAAGTTCCCTCTTCTTTTCAATTTTGCTGATAGTGATCTGAACCAAGATAATGATCTTATGATGGCTATTATCACTCCCAGAGCAATCCCAGTAAACACATTTGGTAGCGGAAAGAATTCTAATATTACTTATGAATTCTACAATCCATCGGCAGTGTCTCGCCAACTAGCCTTTGGGCAACTGCCAATCAAGCTATGCTTTGCCGATGTAATTAAGCCCAGAGAAATTATTACAACTGGAACTGAATGGAGTAGGGTAGTAAGACTTGCTCCCGATGCCGATATTTCAAATGTTGATCTCTCCGCCTGGTCACCAGCGTCTTTCATCACAGAGTCATATAAGCAATGGTGGCAAGAGTGGAAAGAACAATTGTTTTCAACATCCGTTCACACATATCGGCACATGATCGATCCCGACTATGCCGTACCTGACGATACAGTAAGTTCCTTTTAACTTTTGTCTTTCTCCCCCCTTTTATATATATATCGGTAGCTAATCTTCCTTGTAACAGGCCGATGATCCAGTTGAAAGGTCTTGATGGCTAGAGGGGGGTGAATAGCCTTTTTTTAAAAAAATTCTACAAAGACAAGCTAAACAAGTTTATCAAAATAACAAATAGCGAGATGCGTGTTTTGCTTAGCCTACGGGGTGTTTGCAAGCCACCTATCCAATTCACAATTCTAGTATATTTGCACTCAACCGCACAAGTCAAACCGAGAAGAAAACTACAACTAGCAAGCTACACAAAAGAGCTACTCTAGCAAAGTAACTAAGAAAATAATACAAGAGAGAGTTAGAAGGGTATCACCGAGGGGCGAAGTATTGAGCCAACCAAACAATAAGATCAAGAGATGAATTCCACAATACACTACCACCGGGATCGATCAATCACAATAAGAATGATGACACAAAGATTTATCCCGAGGTTCACGTGCTTGCCGGCACGCTAGTCCCCATTGTGTCCCTCTTCACCACGTGGTTCGGTGGCTAATCGGTCTCACACCAAGCCTCTCAAAAGGCGCCACAAGAACCTACCAAATGGCAAAAGGTTTCAAATGACACGAGCAATCCACTAACGTTGCCTTTGGCGCTTCGCCGAGGTAGGCACAAACCCCTCACAATCACCGGAGGTGGCCAAGAACAATCACCAACTCTTGCCAACGCCTCCAAGCTGCTCCAAGCCGTCTAGGTGGCGGCAACCACCAAGAGAAACAAGAATCCCGCAGCAAATCAACCACCAAGTGCCAACTAGATGCAATCTCACAATGCAAATGCACTTGGATCACTCAATCTCACTTCGAATATGCAAACAAGCAAGATAGATGAGTGGGAGGGGAGTTGCTTAGCTCAAAGTGCTCACAAGTATGTCAAAATGTCCAAGAGAGAGAGCTTTGAGCCGGCCAATGAGTATTTATAGACGTACCCCTTCGAATATAGCCGTTACTCACTTGAAACAGCTGCAGTCGCGCTGACCGGACGCGCTGGTCAAACTGACCGGACGCGCCGATCACACAACGGCTATTTCGCGAACCACCGACCGGACGCGCTGGTCGCGCGGACCGGACGCGCTGGGCTCGACCGAACGCGCTGGTCCCGTACCGGACCGGACGCGCTGGTCAAGCCAGAGCAATGCACAACGAGTCAGTGACCGGACGCGCTGGAGAACTGACCGGACGCCACAGTGCCAGCGTCCGGTTAGAGTCCAGTAAGCTCCCTGGACGACCGGACGTGTCCGGTCGACCATGACCGGACGCACCGCGTGTCCGATCAGACAACCGAGAAACGCGCAAAAGCTGAACACTGACCGGACGCGTCCGGTCAAACAGTGACCACGTCCGGTCCAGCGTCCGGTCACCACTGTGACCTCCGTTCGCCTCCGTTTCTTTTCCGTCTTTCGGCGTAGTGGAAAATAGGCGTTTCAATCCCTCGAAAACCCCAAACCCTCTCTACCGCTCAAACTCCACCGCCTTCGCAAACGTGCTAATCATCACCAAGTGATCATCACCATGTGCATGTGTGTTAGCATTTTCACAATCATTTTTCGAGGCGTTATTAGTTCTATCCAAATGCATATAACATGAAATGCACGCCTAGAGGCACTTAGGAGTTCAATAGCCGCGTCATTCCCCTCTTTATAGTACGGCTATCTATCCTATAATGTAACCACACCCACTAGGTGTCTTGGTTACTAAAACACAACCCTTAAGCATATACCTTTGCCTTGATCATGTAGGGTTGCATCCAAATCCAAGTGTGGCCATCATGATCACCATGTCCATCTTGCCACCAACCTTGGAATGTACTAATCCTCATATGCTACATACAACTTAGGCATAGGATTAGTACTTAGGCATTGTCACTAATTACCAACACCAAACATAGGACTTTCAATCTCCCCCTTGTTGGTAATTTGTGACAACCCTTTCACAAAGATATTATGATAAAATTTTGATTGAACCCATGTCACATTGTCCAAGTATATTACCATGTGTAAGAATTATGGACATGTGATCATGAATTCAAATTGATAGCAATGGCTCCCCCTACATGTATGCTATATGTTTGGATTTAGGAAGCACACATGCTTAGATAGGAAAGATTAGGAGCATTGACTACCAATAGGTGCTAAGTGTTTTACATTATAGACCTTTGAAGCGTGATACCATCGAAGTAGCGATAAACACCATCTTAGCACCTTGTGTAGTTAGATACCACTTGGAAAAGCACAAACATAACTAGAAACCTTGTGAGATCAACATTATAAGCAAGGTTCTAGTACCGCTTTAAAAAACATAAAGCAAGAAAAATCTAACTACTTCCTATTCATGCTAATATCTCAATACATCATTCAAATTATACTAGCAAGTCACCACACAAGCAATGTATCGGAGAAAAAGAAATGCATAACTATGCATCATACATATGAAGTGCACAAGGAAATGCAACATTCATGTTTAAGAGCTTGCTCCCCCTACTTGTGTGCTCAAAAATTTTAGCTGATCCCCTTCTTTTATCAATTCTCCCCCTTAGGTTTTCTCCCCTTTAGAATCTATCTTTGTGAACAATATTTTCTCCCTCTTTGGCACCAATGACCACAAGGGACCAATTTTAGATAGATTATCATGTTGAACTATGGGGTGAGGATCAAGTTTGTGATTCAACCTAGATTGCTTGCATAAATAAAATGCTTCAGTTTGATCCAAGGGCAAGCTTCTTCACACCTCACTAGAAGGGTTATCATGCACCATGTTGAAGCAAATATTTAGACAAGTGATCTAGATTAAACACTTAGGATCACAAGCTACTTAAACAAGTTATATGCTACCACTAGATCATACAAGACATGAAAGCAATAGTGGCACCATATAAACTTCAAAGTCATTTGATTTTCATGAATGAGCCTAGAACATGTAAATTATGACTAGATGCACTAAACAAGTCCTTAGCATAGAATGTATGACATGTCAACCAATTGTACCTTGGGGCTTGAAGGAGAGGCATGTCATAACATTGGGGTGCATCAACTCATGTTGGAGAAGTCAAGTATGTTCAACTCATTCTTTAGCTTGTGAAATCTCTTCTCATCAAGTGGCTTGGTGAATAGATCGGCTAGTTGATCTTCGGTGCCCACACTCTCAATAGCAATGTCACCCTTTTGTTGATGATCTCTAATAAAATGATGACGAACATCAATATGCTTTGTTCTTTGATGTTGAACCGGATTGTTGGTTAGCTTCACGGCACTTTCATTGTCACATAGCAATGGCACATTCTTAAAGTTGATTCCAAAATCCTTCAATGTTGCCTTCATCCACAAGATTTGTGCACAACAACTACCCGTGGCGATGTATTCGGCCTCGGCGGTAGATAGTGCAATACTATTTTGCTTCTTGGATGACCATGAGACAAGTGATCTTCCCAACAATTGACAAGTCCCGAAAGTGCTCTTTCTCTCCACTTTGTCACCGGCATAGTCGGAATCCGAATATCCTACTAGCTCAAAGCTTGCACCTTTGGGATACCATAATCCAACATCTTGTGTATGCTTTAAGTACCTCAAAATTCTCTTTGTTGCCTTCAAATGACTTTCTCTTGGTGAGGCTTGAAATCTTGCACACATGCATACACTAAACATCACATCAGGCCTTGATGCCGTCACATAGAGTAGGCTACCAATCATTGATCTATATAGCTTTTGATCCACCATGTTGCCATTCTTGTCACTATCCAAGCTTCCACTAGTGCCCATTGGGGTTGTAATGCCCTTTGCATCTTCCATGCCAAACTTCTTGAGCATATCTTTGATGTACTTGGTTTGGCTCATAAATGTTCCTTCCTTCATTTGCTTGATTTGAAGTCCAAGAAAGAAACTAAGTTCATCAATCATTGACATTTCAAATTCCTTTGCCATCATTTTCCCAAACTCATCACAATAATCTTGATTGGTTGAACCGAAGATGATATCATCAACATATATTTGCAATACAAACAAGTTTTTCCCAATCTTCTTGGTGAAGAGAGTAGTATCCACTTTGCCCATGACAAATCCTTTGGATAGCAAGAAGTCCCTCAATCTTTCATACCATGCTCTTGGTGCTTGCTTTAATCCATACAAAGCTTTCCTTAACTTGTATACATGGTTGGGTTTCTTGTCATCTTCAAAACCGGGAGGTTGCTCCACATACACCTCCTCTTGAATGTACCCATTTAGAAATGCACTCTTCACATCCATTTGATATAGCTTGATACTATGAGCACAAGCATAGGCAAGTAAGATCCTAATTGCTTCCAATCTTGCAACCGGGGCATAAGTTTCACCAAAATCAAGACCCTCTATTTGTGTGTAACCTTGAGCCACTAGTCTTGCTTTGTTTCTTACTACTATTCCATCTTGATCTTGCTTGTTGCGAAAGACCCATCTTGTTCCAATGACATTGTGATCTTTAGGCCTCTCAACTAGTTCCCATACTTCATTTCTCTTGAAGTTATTGAGCTCTTCATGCATTGCATTTACCCAATCCGAATCTCTCAATGCTTTGTCAATGTCCTTGGGTTCTTCCATTGACACAAAAGAAAAGTGACCACAAAATGATGCCAATCTTGATCTAGTTTGAACTCCCCTTTGTATGTCACCAATGATGGAATCCAATGGATGGTCTCTTGCAATGTTAGTTGGTTGAAGCACTTGGACTTGATTGCTTGGATGTTGATGTTGATCATGAGTTAGAGATGATGAACTAGCCACTTGTTGATCTTGTTGCACTTGAGATGATGTACTAGCTTGATTTTGCATTAGAGACCCACTAGCTTGTGTAATTGGACTTTGGAGCACTTGATCTTTGTTGTCATCCACATCAATCACTTGCTTTGGCCTAATATCACCAATATCCATTTCTTTCATAGCATTGGTCAATTGAGTTCCTCTCACATCATCTAAGTTATTTTCCTCATCTTGAGAGCCATTTGTTTCATCAAACTCAACATCATGAACTTCCTCAAGTAAACCACTAGCCAAATTCTAAACTCTATAAGCTTTGCTAGTAGTGGAGTAACCAAGTAAGAATCCTTTATCACAATTATTTTCAAACTTGCTCAATCTAGTGCCCTTCTTCAAGATATAGCATTTGCAACCAAATACCCGAAAGTATGCAACGTTGGACTTTCTTCCATTTAAGATCTCATATGGTGTCTTCTCTAGAAACTTGTGGCAATAGAGGCGGTTGCTATAGAAGCAAGCCGTGTTGATTGCTTTGGCCCAAAATGAATGACTCACATTATACTCATTCAACATTGATCTTGCCATATCAATTAAGGTTCTATTCTTCCTCTCAACTAGGCCATTTGATTGAGGTGTATACTTGGCCGAAAATTGATGTTTGATTCCAAGCTCATCACATAGCTCATCAATTCTTATATTTCTAAACTCACTTCCATTGTCACTTCTCACTTTCTTGATTGTGGTCTCAAACTCATTTTGCACTCTCTTGATGAACTTCTTGAATATGTCAAATACATCACTCTTGTCCATAAGAAAGAATACCCATGTATATCTAGTGAAATCATCCACAATCACAAACCCATACTTGTTGCCACCAATGCTTGTGTATGTAGTTGGCCCAAATAAATCCATGTGCAACAACTCAAATGCCTTGGAAGTACTCATAATGCTTTTCAATGGATGAGTGTTGCCTACTTGCTTTCCGGCTTGACATGCACTACATAGCTTATCTTTCTCAAATGTGACATCCTTCAAGCCTCTAACTAAGTCATGCTTCACTAACTTGTTCAATTGCTTCATACCAACATGACCAAGTCTTCTATGCCATAACCAACCCATACTTGATTTGGTGAGCAAGCAAGTTGAAAGTTGAGTGTCACTAGCATTGAAATCAACCAAGTATAGATTTTCATATCTAAAGCCCTTGAAGATCAAATTTGAGCCATCAACACTAACTATCTCCACATCATCAACACCAAATATGCACTTGAAACCTAGATCACACAATTTAGCAACCGAGAGAAGATTGAAGTTCAATTTTTCAACTAGGAGCACATTGGAAATGCTATGATCATTTGAGATTGCAATCCTTCCAAGAGCCTTCACATCACCCTTGCTATTGTCACCAAATGTGATACTATCAATACCACTATCATTTGATTTGAGAGAGTTGAACATTCTTGAATCACCGGTCATATGTTGAGAGCACCCACTATCAAGCACCCAATGCCTTCCTCCGGCCTTGTAATTTACCTACAAAACAATTTAATATCTTTTAGGTACCCATACTTGCTTGGGTCCTTGGAGATTAGTAACTAAGCTCTTTGGTACCCAAATGGCCTTCTTCTTTGGACCCACAATTGGTGTACCAACAAATCTAGCATGCACACCTTTCTCTCCCTTGGTAAGTACATAACAAGAATCAAAAGGAATGTAATCCATTTTAGCATGAAACTTGTTGTTGTTCTTGTTCATTTTATTACAATTAATCTCTAGATGCCCAACTTGCTTGCATCTATTGCAATAACGACCATTGCTCTTCACAAAGCGAGACTTTGGAGTAGCAAAGGCCGCCTTGCCCTTCTTGGGAGTGTAGCCCAAACCCTCTTTGTTAAGAGAGAACCTTTGACTACCCAAGCATTTTAGTAAGCGGGCATCCCCACCATAGGCATTGCCTAATGCGCGGGTGAGATCATCCACCTCTTTCTTGAGAGTCTCATTCTCAACCACAAGTGATGAATCACTAGTAGTAGAGGTAGAGTTGGTTGTGGTGGATGATGATGAGCTACATGAAGCATTAGTAGGACCAACAAATAAAGAATCATCAATAATATCACATGTTAGTCCAATATCACAAGTGACAATCACTTGCTCCTCCTTAGCTTCCTTCATGAACTTCTCCAACTTGAGGTCCTTTTCCTTGATGAGCTCAAGTAGAGTGGAGTGGGCTTCCTTAAGCCTAGTGTGAGCAACTTCAAGGTCCTCGTGGTCTTCCTTTAGACACTCACGAGAGGCCTCTAGCTCATCAAAGGATTTCCTAAGAGCTTTGAGCTCTTGTTCAATTCATTTGCACTCCTTACTCTTTTTGAGAGCAACAAGCTCTTCCATCAAGGCATCATTTTCATTGCTCTTGGCAATGAGCTCTTGCTCCAAGATTTTGCACTTCTTGGTTGTCCTCTTGTAGCCCTTGCTCATTTGATCTATTATGCCCAATAGATCATCCTTGGAGTAGTCCTCATCCTCCTCATCATCACTCCTACAACCATCACTAGCACAAGAATCATCATCACTATCATCATATTTTACCTTGGTAGGCTTGGCCATAAGGCATGTCGATGTAGTGTCGAAGATGGATGGCTTGTTGGAGAGGGCGATGCTTGCAATGGCTCGCCGAGTGGTCCTCTCATCATCACTAGAGCTATCATCATCACTATCGGAGTTATCACTATCCCAAGTGACCACATAGCCACCACCCTTCTTCTTCTTGTTGATAGTGAAGCTCTTCTTCTCTTTCTTCTCCTTCTTATCCTTCTTGTTCTTTTTCAACTTTAACTCCCCATCATGATATCTTTTGTCTTCATAGGGACACTTTGCCACTACATGATCGGGGCTATTGCAATTGTAGCAAAGCATCTCCTTTGCCTTCATGAAGTCCCTTCTCTTTCTTGCACCATATCCTTTCTTCTTCATGAACCTCCCCATCTTGTGCACTAGGAGGGCCATGGTCTCATCATCGAATGAATCATCATCATTGCTCTCCACCTTGCTCTTGCCCTTAGAAGATGAAGCCTTGAATGCAATGGGCTTCTCTTGCTTGACCTTGATCTCCTTCTTCTCATCTTCATCTTCATCATCATCATATTGAGCATCGGTCATGACATCTCCAAGAACTTGGTTTGGAGTCACCTTGTCCAAACCCTCTCTTTGGATCATCTTCCTCAAGATAGCAAACTTCTTAGGTAAGTTCATCAAGAACTTATGTGAGAAGTCCTTGTCCTTGACATCTTCTCCTAGGCTCTTGAGATCATTGACAATAACTTGTAGCCTATAGAACATCTCCGGTATGAACTCATCATCCTTCATCTTGAAGCTTGCAAACTTATCCTTGAGCATATAGAGCTTGGCACTCTTTACCGTTGAAGTGCCCTCATATGTTTCCTCTAATCTTGTCCACACTTCACTTGCCATCTCAAGATCCTTGATTTGCTCAAAGACCTTTGCATCAATCCCATTGTAGAGAGTGTTGAGAGCCATAGTGTTGCATTGGTTGTTGATGCGGTCATTGTTGGTGAGGTTGTCGGGATCAATGATAGCATAATCATGATGTGTCACCTCCCAAACCTTCTCATTGATAGAGCCAAGATATTGCTTCATTTTTCTTTTCCAATGATCAAAAGATGAGACACCATCAAAGAATGGAGGCTTGCCCCCGACATGGTTGAACACAACTTGAGCCATCTTACACCGAGGTTGTTAAGCCTTACAAACGGTGACCACTGCTCCGATACCACTTCAAAGGTCTTGATGGCTAGAGGGGGGGTGAATAGCCTTTTTTAAAAAATTTCTACAAAGACAAGCTAAACAAGTTTATCAAAATAACAAATAGCGAGATGCGTGTTTTGCTTAGCCTACGGGGTGTTTGCAAGCCACCTATCCAATTCACAATTCTAGTATATTTGCACTCAACCGCACAAGTCAAACCGAGAAGAAAACTACAACTAGCAAGCTACACAAAAGAGCTACTCTAGCAAAGTAACTAAGAAAATAATACAAGAGAGAGTTAGAAGGGTATCACCGAGGGGCGAAGTATTGAGCCAACCAAACAATAAGATCAAGAGATGAATTCCACAATACACTACCACCGGGATCGATCAATCACAATAAGAATGATGACACAAAGATTTATCCCGAGGTTCACGTGCTTGCCGGCACGCTAGTCCCCATTGTGTCCCTCTTCACCACGTGGTTCGGTGGCTAATCGGTCTCACACCAAGCCTCTCAAAAGGCGCCACAAGAACCTACCAAATGGCAAAAGGTTTCAAATGACACGAGCAATCCACTAACGTTGCCTTTGGCGCTTCGCCGAGGTAGGCACAAACCCCTCACAATCACCGGAGGTGGCTAAGAACAATCACCAACTCTTGCCAACGCCTCCAAGCTGCTCCAAGCCGTCTAGGTGGCGGCAACCACCAAGAGAAACAAGAATCCCACAGCAAATCAACCACCAAGTGCCAACTAGATGCAATCTCACAATGCAAATGCACTTGGATCACTCAATCTCACTTCGAATATGCAAACAAGCAAGAGAGATGAGTGGGAGGGGAGTTGCTTAGCTCAAAGTGCTCACAAGTATGTCAAAATGTCTAAGAGAGAGAGCTTTGAGCCGGCCAACGAGTATTTATAGACGTACCCCTTCGAATATAGCCGTTACTCACTTGAAACAGCTGCAGTCGCGCTGATCGGACGCGCTGGTCAAACTGATCGGACGCGCCGATCACACAACGGCTATTTCGCGAACCACCGACCGGACGCGCTGGTCCCGTACCAGACCGGACGCGCTGGTCAAGCCAGAGCAACGCACAACGAGTCAGTGACCGGACGCGCTGGAGAACTGACCGGACGCCACAGTGCCAGCGTCCGGTCAGAGTCCAGTAAGCTCCCTGGACGACTGTTGATATTTGGTAACGCAATTAGGAAATGATCCGCAAGCGCACGGATATCGGTGAGCACTTCACCCGGGATGTTATCCAGAGTATCGTATTTATTTTTTTACCACTAGGAGAAAGCGTGCATCTGACTAACCAAATCTATTACTACTAACCTTTAGGCTACAACCACTGTGATTTGATGTGAGCGATGTATAGAGAAGACTGCAACTGCACTCTCGTTCTAACCTTGGTAAGGATGATCTACTGCTCTATTGGGGAGGCTCACGGAATCTAGACTCCTCAAAGGATGTTCGACCCGCACCTATAAACCCTATCGATCCTGCTAACGGGATATGGAATACAAAGGTAGCTACGGAAATGTCACGTTCCTCGCTACTACCACGGTCCGGCTAGACAAGGGATATCTATGAGTATCCTAGCCCAAACACCACGTTTACGCTAGAGATGATTACTCTAAACTCTACGCGAAGAGATTAAAGTAAACTCATAAACCAAAGAACAATAAAACAAAGAACTTACTAGAATTTAGAAGTCGAAATACTGAAGAATCCTAGGAGCAAGCCTCGGGTTAGGAGAACTTGATCCCGCAGGTACAACCTCAAAGTAGTCACCGACAGGCCGGGCTTCCTTCGATCTATACCTCCACTCTATCTCTCTCAATCTAGAAGAACTAAGTCTAATCTCACATTGGATGCTAAGCCCTAATGAGGTGGGAACCCTAAGGGAACCTCTCTCTCTGAATCCTCTCTAGAAAATATGAAAATAATAGACTTGGATTCTCCTCTCCAGGGGCCAGGGGTCCTGCTTATATAGTCCCTTCAAGTGAACCTGGGCCGTCGGATCAAACCGACATTAATCGCACGGTTTTCCTTGATCCTTTAGGTCGGTGGGGCATAATCCGCGAGACTCGTCCTGATTGGTTGCAGACCTAGGGCGGGCGCCCCAGGGTCCAGGGCGGGCGCCCTGGTCCTGGGCCCGTTCGGCCTCCCGTTCGATCCCGTGGCTTCTGGAGTCTTCTAGATGATAGAAAATCGGTGAACACGTTAATATCTCTATGTAATTCCGACGTGTGGGCCTTTCCTTTGTATTTCCTGATAACCCCCTGCAGAAACAGATAAACAACAAAACTCGTAAAATTCTGTCAGATCAAACCCTAATTCTAGGTGTTGCTTGCATATAAGTCCTTTTCCTTATTTATTGGATAATTAAAATTGATACTTAAGAACCGTCAACAAACACCCCCATACTTAGGCTTTTACTCGTCCTCGAGAAAAGGATGGTTTAGAAAAATAACTGGGGTTGAAACATTGTAAAGCATTCTTTTTATACCTGCAGGGTGTTGTGAATGTCCACTGTGCACTGTAGTCAGGGAAATATATGGTTGAAGTAGAGATCCTTTCTTCTCATCCTGTCACTTGGAGTTTTTATATATTTTTGAATAGAAAACTTAGCATACCTTTATCCTCATAGGGGCTCTCAGATCACTCATTTATCTTTTGTATATCTCACTGAGGCTGTTTTAATTTGTAGAAATTCTCAAACATACTTACTTTGCATATATTGCCTGGGTCAAAACGGGATCCGAGGAGAGGAATGCCATACTCTTAGATCAAAGACTTTGAAAATTAAAACTTGTCAACTCTTACTGGCATATTGCTTATTAGAGGGACCATGGGCTATCATTTTTTTTCATCTCATTTTTTCAGGTGGATACTGAGGTACCCCTAATTCTACTTCCAGACACTTGTCCATTTTTCTGCGAGGTTGTCGAGCACTTGCTCCTTTTTATTTCCTCAAAATATATTTTTGCATAGCCCATGCCTCTAATGCAATAATACTTCGGAAGAGTGAATCTTTCTGAATAAAAATGTCTTGATCTTGGGAGCATGATAAATCTCTCAACAAGGGTCTAACTCGTTTTGCACAAACTCAATACAAAGCAAATTAACATTTTTAGGTTTATCAGGCATATAAAAATATTGAGGATGGTAGCTATATTTTTGAAGTTTTTGAAAAGAAAATCTCCAAGCGACAAAGATTTCAAGAATAAGATACTCATATTCTACCATCTCACATTCCACAATGACTTGAGTAACACATGGTTTTTAAAATGATTTTTAATAAATGCAGGTTTTCAGAAATATCACAGAGTGAGATTGATCATGATTAGAAATATTTTTGTCTTTTTAAATTATCATGTTAGGAACAATATTCTACACAGCCCAATATGTATTTGTATATATGTAAATAAAGCGTGCAGAGTATGTACCTGAATCATGGAGTGGTGCAATCGAAGTGCTTTTACCATGTCGAGGGGATTCCCCCATACTTGTTTCCTGCTTTCTTGCATAAAAATAAAGTGGAGATACACGAGGCATAATAATAATAATAATCTTTATTTGTCTTGAGGCATTTATTACACTGACTAATGAAGCGAACTAATCTAAACTGAATTTAATCGAATCTAATTGAATCTAATGATGAAGACTAAGACACACTGCCTCAAGGTCTAATCTAGATAGCTCAGTGTTGCTCTAAATCCCTGATCCTAGCAAGGGCATCAGAAAGGTCACGTTTAAGCGCGAGCACAGTAGTGTTCAGGTTGGAGACCTGCCTACTAAGGGAGCTAACTGTGGACTGAAGTTCCATAATATGTCTATTTGCTGTCCTGATGTCCTCATCCACATCTGCTATGGTCCTGCGGCGCTTCGGTGGTGTCTCAAACGAATTGAGAGCGTGCTTAGGAGCTTCCTTTGGTGGGATGAAGCGAACTTTTGCTGTCCTAACTCCTTCGAAGCGGGGCCTCTCCTTCTCCGTAGTGTAGTAGACGCTGCTGATCTCGCCGCTCCGGTTGGTCTTGACGCCTACAACCCGCTCATTGGGTTTAGGTGGCAGGATTTTCGTGCCGGCTGGTACCTTGACGATGGCTTCTTGCTTGGACGACGGTCCCTTGAGAAGAAGGGGCTGCGGTGGTGCAGTAAGAACTGGTTGGGCGTAGTAGGATGAGATTGAGCTGCGCTGGTTTGATGGTGGGGCTGCTAGCTGTCGCTCTGTGTTGGCCGGGACGAGAGCGTAGGCGTCGGGGTCATCCTTGGGCTTGCGGTTGAGGTCGTAAGGGACAATCTCCCAGTTGCGGTGGGTCTTGTCGGCCATTGGAGAAGCAAGGAACTAGACAAGCTCTAATCGAGGAGGAGAGAAGGATTAAATGAATTGGTGTTGAAAGCTGACGTCAGGGGTCTGTTTATATAGGGGTCAAAAAGTGCCTCTAGGGTTTCCATAGATCCATCCCGCCGCCGGGCGTGCGTAACAACCCATTCGCGGAATTTTCTGGATAACCATAGATGAGGAAAGCACGTCGGAAGAGGCCGGAGCCGAGGGGACACCAGGGCACGGCGCCCGCCCTAATCATCAGGGCGCCCGCCCTGGGTCTGCCTCCTCTGCAGGCCCGCTTGCTCGAGCGTGTTTCTAGAAGTATTTTTATCCCGAAAAATATATACGTGGCCCAAAAACGTCAGATTAAAAAGGTCGGGCTTTAATTCTCCATCGGAAGGTAAAAATGGATCACATCTATTTCTTCTAATTCTTTATTGGGTTCTAAAAATAATTTAAGACGTTGACCATTTACCTTGAATAACGTACCTTCGTCGTTTTGAAGTGTAATAGCTCCGTGGGATGATGAATTGACTACCTTGTATGGTCCTTCCCATTTACTCCGGAGTTTTCCATGCCTGAAAAGCTTCACCCTGGAATTAAAAAGTAATACCTTATCTCCGGGTGAGAACTCCTTCTTCTTGATCCTCTTGTCATGCCATCTTTTGACTCTTTCTTTGTAGATCTTCGAATTGTGATATGCTTTCTCTCGCCATTCTTCCAATTCTGATAGTTGCATTCTTCTATGATCTCCAGCAACATCTAGGTCCATATTCCATCTTCTTATGGCCCAGTGTGCTTTGAACTCTAGTTCAACAGGCAAGTGGCAAGTCTTCCCGTACACCAATTGGTATGGGGTCATTCCAATTGGGGTCTTGTATGATGTCCGGTATGCCCAGAGTGCATCGGGTAACTTTTTCTTCCATGCTGTTCCCATCTCATTTACTGTTTTCTGAAGAATGTTCTTGATTTGCTTGTTGGAAGTCTCTGCTTGGCCACTTGTCTGAGGATGATATGGGGTAGCAACGTTGTGATGGATTCCATGTTTTGCTAGATAATGCTCAAAGCGTTTGTCAATGAAGTGTGATCCCCCATCACTTATCACCACCCTAGGGACTCCAAATCTTGGAAATATAATCTCTTCAAATATCCTCTTTGAATTAATATTGTCGGCACGCTTGCAAGGTAGTGCTTCTACCCACTTGGAGACGTAGTCAACTGCCACCAAGATGAATTCACACTTCTTTGATGGAGGAAATGGACCCATGTAGTCTATTCCCCAAACATCAAAGAGCTCAATCTGAAGGTTGTTGGTGAGTGGCATAGCATCTCTTGTATTTATGTTTCCGTGCCTTTGACATGGCCCACATCTTCTGATATATTGCCTTGTGTCTTCATACATTGTAGGCCAATAGAATCCACATTGCCAGATCTTTGAATGTGTACGGAATGCTCCATAATGACCTCCGTATGGTGATGAATGGCATCTGTCGATGATCTTCCACCCTTCCTTAGTGGTCACACACCTTCTGAGTAAGCCATCAGCGCATACTCGGAAGAGGTATGGCTCATCCCATATGTGTGAACGACTTTCTTGAATAAGCTTCTTCTTGTTCGCTCCTGGTGGTACATACCCTGAAACCATAAAATTAACAATATCTGCATACCAGGGGTCAGACCTGTTGATTCCATAGAGCATGTCGTCCCGGAGTGAATCATTAATGGGTGTTTTCTGTGGATCCTTAAAGTGCATTCTAGACAAGTGATCAGCAACAGAATTTTCTACTCCCTTTTTATCTTTTATTTCTAAGTCAAATTCTTGGAGTAACAAGATCCATCTAATTAGGCGAGGTTTAGCATCTTTTTTAGTGAGCAAATATTTTAGTGCAGCATGATCAGTGTAAACAATTATTTTAGCTCCTACTAAGTAAGATCTAAATTTATCAATGGCAAAGACAACAGCCAGAAGCTCTTTTTCAGTGGTTGCATAATTAAGTTGAGCTCCTATCAAAGTTTTACTGGCGTAAGCAATTGCATGATGCTTCTTGTCTTTTGTTTTCCCCAAAACTGCCCCCACAGCATAATCACTAGCATCACACATAATTTCAAAAGGCAACGACCAATCAGGGGGTTGAATGATTGGTGCAGAGATGAGTGCATTCTTTAATAATTCAAAAGCTTTTAAACATGCATCATCAAATTCGAAAGGAGCATCTTTGGCTAGCAAAAGAGTGAGTGGTCTAGCAATAAATGAAAAATCTTTTATGAATTTGCGATAAAAACTAGCATGGCCAAGAAAGCTTCGAATTCCTTTTATATTCACAGGTGGAGGTAGTTGTTCTATTACTTCAATTTTAGCTTTATCTACCTCAATACCTCTTTCAGACACTAGGTGTCCTAGCACTATTCCTTCCCTAACCATAAAATGACATTTTTCCCAGTTAAGGACTAAGTGCTTTTCTTTGCATCTTTGCAAAACCTTGTCTAAGTTTTCAAGACAATTATCAAAAGTTTTTCCATAAACAGAAAAATCATCCATGAAAACTTCCATAATCTCTTCAATCATATCAGAAAATATAGACATCATGCATCTTTGAAAAGAAGCTGGTGCATTACATAGCCCAAAAGACATTCTACAATAAGCATAAGTTCCGTATGGACAGGTAAAAGTGGTTTTGCTTTGATCATCAGGATGGATCGGGATCTGGTGGTACCCTGAATATCCATCTAAGAAACAGAAGAACGAATGGTTCGCTAACCGCTCTAACATCTCATCTATAAAAGGTAAAGGAAAGTGATCCTTTTTCGTGGCTTTATTCAGTTTTCTATAGTCAATGCACATCCGCCACCCTGTGACGGTGCGTTGCAGAATTAGCTCGTTCTTCTCATTTGTAACAACAGTCATGCCTCCCTTTTTAGGCACAACATGAACAGGGCTCACCCACTCACTATGCGGCACAGGATATATAATCCCTGCATGCAGTAACTTTATAACTTCCTTTTTAACTACTTCTCTCATCGCGTTGTTGAGTCTACGTTGGGGTTCCCGAGAAGGTGAAACAGAAGGATCTGTCGGAATGCGATGGGTGCAAATCATAGGACTGATTCCTGTAAGATCTTAGAGTGAGTAGCCAAAGACTGAGTGATGTTTTTCTAAAACGGTCATTAATCGCAGAGTTTGTTCCTGAGTGAGTTTATTACTAATGATCACAGGAAACTCTGGATTATTATTTAGGAAAGCATAGATAAGACCGGGTGGTAAAGTTTTAAGTTCTATAGGAGGTCTGGGTGTTTCTGCAAACTCATCTAAAGGTTCAGGTTCAGAAGGTTCAGCTTCCTCTTCTATGAAGAAAGGGGCTTCTTCTTCTAAGTCTGATTCATTTAAAAGCTCTAGAGACGCAGCTTTTACCTCTTCCATAGGATCAGGCAAAAGAGATGACTCGATCTTATTATTCAAGGAGTGAGAAATTGTCATAGGGAATTTAAAATCCTTTCCAAAAGAAATGTGTAGCTTTCCAGTTTGACCTTCATAAAGGAGTCTTCTAAATGGTTGTCCTATCAACAGGTCGAAGTCCCATGTATCAAAGATATAAAAGTTCAAATGAATCATGGAGCCTTCTACCATAAAGGGTAGGACATTCACAATTCCAAGACTGGGGACCAATCATCCCGAAGATTCCTTCATGAACTTTGTTGTGGGGGTTAAAATTAATTTTCCAAATAATTTAAGTGCAAAAGCTTCAGACATGATATTGATCCCCACAACAGGATTATAGAGAGCATCAAATTGATCAGAATCATAAGCACAGCGTATAGTGATAGGAGGTGTATCCAAACGGATCACTTCAGAGGAAAGCTCTGACTCCTCCAACCATTCGCTACTCATGACTGAGATAAGCTCTCTCAATTGATATTCACTTGGTAAACAAATGCTATAATGGCCGCTTTGGGGTTTGTCTATAGAATGGTAGTTTGAAATGTTTCCAAAATCGGCAAAAAGATCGGATTCTATATCCAGCATGAAATCAGGTGGTGGAATTTCTTCCTTTTGTGGCTCAAAACTTGGGATAGCTGAAGTAGGTGAAGAATTCGGCAGAGTGTCTACTTCGGCTTCGTAGGTTTCATCATGGAGGGTATTATCCATCTCAGCTTCTAGGATTCTATCTAGGATCGCTCTAGCTTCATCAGTAGGGATACGAAAGAAAGAACCTCTAGACATTGTATGTAGCATTTGTTTATGATCTTTCTGAAGACCTTGAAAGAAATGAAAAAGGAGAATAGGGTCTTCAATATTGAGTTTTGGACCAGATTCTAAAAGATCAGAAAAATGTTTCCAGGATTTTCCCAAAGTTTTATTTTCTTTTTGTTTAAAAGATAGAACTTCGAGTCTAAGGTCGGCGATACGATCGAGGGAATAAAAATCTAAACAGAAGTTGGCTCGTAAGACTCCCCATTCACCTCGTTGTTGACTTACCTTCTGACTATACCATCGTCTAGCTTCTCCTCTTAAGGAAAAAGGAAAAAGCTTCCAACGTAAAGTCTTATCAAAAATGCCTTCAATGCGAAGACAATCGCATGTTTGCTCAAAATCTCTAATATGAAGGTAAGGGTTTTTGTCTTCCTTTCCTAAAAAAGATAGGTTCTCAATCATGGCAATTAACCTCGAACTTAACCTATACTGGGATGTTTGGATAGGCTGTGATGACTCCCATGGTAAAAGGTCAGTTTTCGAAGGTGTTGCAAATTGATAGATTGATTTAGAATCTTGGTTCTCCATAAGGTAAGAATAAAGAATATAAAAAGATAAGGAATAAAAAGATAAAGAAAGATAAAAGTATAGGTACAAGCTAGTAGTAAGATTCAAGGTTATCTCAGCAAACCGTCTTTCTCCCCGGCAACGGCGCCAGAAATGCTTGTTGATATTTGGTAACGCAATTAGGAAATGATCCGTAAGCGCACGGATATCGGTGAGCACTTCACCCGGGATGTTATCCAGAGTATCGTATTTATTTTTTTACCACTAGGAGAAAGCGTGCATCTGACTAACCAAATCTATTACTACTAACCTTTAGGCTACAACCACTGTGATTTGATGTGAGCGATGTATAGAGAAGACTGCAACTGCACTCTCGTTCTAACCTTGGTAAGGATGATCTACTGCTCTATTGGGGAGGCTCACGGAATCTAGACACCTCAAAGGATGTTCGACCCGCACCTATAAACCCTATCGATCCTGCTAACGGGATATGGAATACAAAGGTAGCTACGGAAATGTCACGTTCCTCGCTACTACCACGGTCCGGCTAGACAGGGGATACCTATGAGTATCCTAGCCCAAACACCATGTTTACGCTAGAGATGATTACTCTAAACTCTACGCGAAGAGATTAAAGTAAACTCATAAACCAAAGAACAATAAAACAAAGAACTTACTAGAATTTAGAAGTCGAAATACTGAAGAATCCTAGGAGCAAGCCTCGGGTTAGGAGAACTTGATCCCGCAGGTACAACCTCGAAGTAGTCACCGACAGGCCGGGCTTCCTTCGATCTATACCTCCACTCTATCTCTCTCAATCTAGAAGAACTAAGTCTAATCTCACATTGGATGCTAAGCCCTAATGAGGTGGGAACCCTAAGGGAACCTCTCTCTCTGAATCCTCTCTGGAAAATATGAAAATAATGGACTTGGATTCTCCTCTCCAGGGGCCAGGGGTCCTGCTTATATAGTTCCTTCAAGTGAACTTGGGCCGTCGGATCAAACCGACATTAATCGCACGGTTTTCCTTGATCCTTTAGGTCGGTGGGGCATAATCCGCGAGACTCGTCCTGATTGGTTGCAGACCTAGGGCGGGCGCCCCAGGGTCCAGGGCGGGCGCCCTGGTCCCGGGCCTGTTCGGCCTCCCGTTCGATCCCGTGGCTTCTGGAGTCTTCTAGATGATAGAAAATCGGTGAACACGTTAATATCTCTATGTAATTCCGACGTGTGGGCCTTTCCTTTGTATTTCCTGATAACCCCCTGCAGAAACAGATAAACAACAAAACTCGTGGAATTCTGTCAGATCAAACCCTAATTCTAGGTGTTGCTTGCATATAAGTCCTTTTCCTTATTTATTGGATAATTAAAATTGATACTTAAGAACCGTCAACAACGACCGGACGCGTCCGGTCGACCATGAGCGGACGCACCGCGCGTCCGATCAGACAACCGAGAAACGCGCAAAAGCTGAACACTGACCGGACGCGTCCGGTCAAACAGTGACCGCGTCCGGTCCAGCGTCCGGTCACCACTGTGACCTCCGTTCGCCTCCGTTTCTTTTCCGTCTTTCGGCGTAGTGGAAAATAGGCGTTTCAATCCCTCGAAAACCCCAAACCCTCTCTACCGCTCAAACTCCACCGCCTTCGCAAACGTGCTAATCATCACCAAGTGATCATCACCATGTGCATGTGTGTTAGCATTTTCACAATCATTTTTCGAGGCGTTATTAGTTCTATCCAAATGCATATAACATGAAATGCACGCCTAGAGGCACTTAGGAGTTCAATAGCCGCGTCATTCCCCTCTTTATAGTATGGCTATCTATCCTATAATGTAACCACACCCACTAGGTGTCTTGGTTACTAAAACACAACCCTTAAACATATACCTTTGCCTTGATCACGTAGGGTTGCATCCAAATCCAAGTGTGGCCATCATGATCACCATGTCCATCTTGCCACCAACCTTGGAATGTACTAATCCTCATATGCTACATACAACTTAATTAGGCATAGGATTAGTACTTAGGCATTGTCACTAATTACCAACACCAAACATAGGACTTTCACCAGTCCCATCAATAAGCAAGAGTGGAAGACCCTTCAATCTCCACCCTATTTCTCCAGTCTCAACAATCGGCTACAACGCCCCTACCTTAGACGCCTTAACCTTCCAGAGGACTCGTGCCAAAACTATCTCCTCCAGACCAAGACTGGCAACATCCAAGGCCACTCCAATGGCTGCTGCTTCAAGCCTAATTAAGGCTTTTAAGGTAATAACCTTGCTTACTTTATTTCCCGCCGATACACATTATATTAACATATAACTATCAGGGTGTAAGAGCTGCAGCTGGATCGTCATCAGCAACTCCTCCAACTTCAAGCACCACGACCTCTACCCAGCCTTCAGAGGTATTCCTTTATCCCTATATTTTTCCTATTAAATATCCGATCTTACACCTATTTTTGTAGCAACAACTGGGTACATCGGCAAGCACACCAAGCACGCAAGCTCCCCAGTCGACATACACCGATGCCCCCCAGCCAACTATCGCTGAGACCCAAACAAAGCGCAAAGCTTTAACCGATGCTGAAGCTCAACAAAAGCGACAGAAGTCTACACCAGCCCCTGCGTCCGCTCCAACACCTGTGACTCAACCAACCGATATAACTGAATAAGCTGCTCCTCCTGCACAAGATATACCATCGGCCATTATACCCCAAGGGCCTACTACCGATGAAGTCGCAGAAGACATTCCATCGGCATCCTCTGCCGATCTTTTGCATGATCCTCTTCAAGCTGCTCCCTCAAGCCAGGCTCAAGAAATTGCCTTAAAGCAGGTAAACCGATTAACTGCTTGGTTTATAATATCCCCAGATACTACAAATAGGATTTCTAACTCTCTTTTCTTCACAGGAACAGGATTCCCCCGATAGCTTGTTTTCCTTTGTTATCGACGTCTCTGATGATGACGGAGAAGAGGCGAGTTCTTCCCTGGCATTGGGAACAATATCGGCAGATACCTATGGCCAACTAGAAGCTCTTCTGAATCTGCTGCAACAAGATACCGCTCAACTGGTGATCGATTCGGACCCTGCAAGGACCATCTTCAAAACGATCCGCGGCCAAGTCCCTGCCGATGTTGAAGAAACCATCTTCCCAGCAGTTCATCTAGAGAGTAGACAACTTCAATATCAAAGGGCTGTTCATCGTATTGCCGACAGAGCAGCTCAGGCTCAACTTAAGGAAGAAATGCTGCAGCTGAAGCAAACTGCCAATGAGAAGCACAAAAGCATCAGCAACTTGCAAGCCTCCGGTGCTGATCTTAAGCAGAAAATCCTAGATCTATCGGCAAAAAGGGCAGCTCTGCTAACTGAACTGGAAAAGGTTGAAACAGCCCTAACTCAAGCCAAGCAAGAAGAAGACCAGCTTCCTGACGCTATCAAGGCCCTTCAGCAGGAACGAGATGCCCAAGCTCGCAAGGCCTTGGTTCTCAAAAAGAAACTCAAACCTGTAGAAGGAACTGTCGATGAAGATGCCAAAGAACTGAAAGAAGCCGATGAAATTTGCCTGCGTGCGATATCGGCTATCCAAACTTTGTTAAATTAGCGCATCGGCAATAATGCATTGATACTTTGTTTTAACTCTAGCCGATAGGATTGTTATCGGCAATTACACTTTTATGCATCTATCCAGATACTAGGGTAATATTTCTTTAAGTATTTTCCATTTAATGCTCTGGGAAATACAACTCCTTCGAGAGTTTTGAGAATATATACATTACCAGGAACAGATTGATTTATCCGATATGGACCTTCCCAACTAGGTGACCATTTGCCAAACTTAGAACTTTTAGTCCCAATCGGTAAAATCAACTTCCAAACCAATTCTCCATCGACAAATTCCTTTACCTTCACCTTCTTGTCATACCATCTAGCTACCCTTTTCTTATTCTCCTCAATGCTAACCAAAACTTTTAACCGATGACCTGCTACATCTTCCAACTCATCTTTCATAAGGATATCATAATCATCGGCTGTCAATTGATCTTGAAAGCGTATTCACCTAGAACCAATTTTAACCTCCCAAGGTAATACTGCATCGTGTCCATACACCAACTGATAAGGTGTTACCTTGGTTGCACCATGACACGCCATCCGATATGACCACAAAGCTTCATTTAATACTGTATGCCACTTCTTAGGATACTCTTTAATCTTGCGCTTAATGAGTTTGATAATTCCTTTATTAGATGCTTCAGCCTGACCATTAGCTTGGGCATAATACGGTGAAGAATTCAAAACTTTAATCCCCATACCTATAGCAAACTCATCAAATTCACCCGATGTAAACATAGTGCCCTGATCGGTAGTGATGGTTTGAGGGATGCCAAATCGGTAGACAATATGCTCCTTCACAAAATCAATCATATTAGCCGATGTCACCTTTTTCAAAGGAATTGCTTCAACCCATTTTGTGAAATAATCGGTAGCAACCAAAATAAATTTATGCCCTTTACTCGATGGTGGATAAATCTGACCGATGAGATCAATAGCCCAACCCCGGAACGGCCAAGGCTTAATTATGGGGTTCATAGCCGATGCGGGTGCTCTCTGAATATTACCAAATTTCTGACATTCCTGACATCCTTTAAAATATTTAAAACAATCCTCAAGAATAGTCGGCCAATAATATCCATTCCTTCTGATCATCCATTTCATCTTGAAAGCTGACTGATGAGCCCCACATACTCCTTCATGAATTTCACCCATCAGGCCTTTTGATTCCTCTATGCTAACACACCTGAGTAAAACTTCATCTATGGTACGGTAATACAATTCATCATCGAGGAGCACATACTTGGTAGCTTGGAACCTTATACGTCTTTCAACCTTTTTAGATGGATCCTTTAAATAATCAACAATTTCCTTTCTCCAGTCATCGGTATCAGCTGCTGACATTAATACTTCTTGAACATGCTGATATCCTGAAGCATGTTGAGCCAATCGGTTAGCTTCTTCATTATGCATCCGAGAAATATGTTCCAGATGAAAATTCCTGAACCCTTTTAACAATTCCAAACACTTTTCATGATATGAAATTAGAATTTCACTTCGGCATTCATAAATCCCAGTCAATTGATTTATAACTAGCATAGAATCACCAAAGACTTCAACAGCATCAGCATGTACTTCCTTAAGCAATTCTAACCCTTTTATCAGGGCTTGGTACTCAGCCTGATTGTTTGTCGATGTAGCAACAATCGACAATGAGAACTCATACTTCTTCCCCTGAGGGGAAATTAACACGATACCGATGCCTGCCCCTTCACCACAAGTAGACCCATCAAAGAAAAGTGTCCATGGAGCAATTTCCAGAGAATCCACCGTGTTGCAATGTTGAGTAACGAAATCGGCCATAACCTGTCCTTTAACTGCCTTAGCCGATTCGTAACGTAGGTCAAATTCTGATAATGCTAAAATCCATTTACCAATCCTACCATTCAGTATCGGCATCGACAGCATATACTTGACCACGTCATCTTTGCATATGACAGTACATTCAGCCGATAGTAAATAATGCCTCAGCTTAATACAAGAAAAGTATAAACACAGACATAATTTCTCAATGGCCGAATACCTGATTTCAGCATCTATTAACCGTCTGCTCAAATAATAGATAACACGTTCCTTCCCTTCAAATTCTTGAATAAGAGCTGAACCGATAACAGTATCCTCAGTTGATAAATATAATCTGAAAGGTTTTCCATGTTGAGGTGGAACTAACACTGGAGGATTTGTTAAGTAACTCTTAATTTCATCTAAGGCTAATTGCTGTTCATCTCCCCATTTAAATTCCTGATCGGCTTTCAATTTCAATAATGGACTAAAGGCCTTGATCTTACCCGACAGATTAGATATGAATCTTCTGATGAAATTAATCTTACCGATCAAGGATTGTAATTCAGTTTTATCGGCAGGAGCAACAACCTTGTTGATTGCCTCAATAGACTTCCTACTAATTTCAATGCCCCGTTGATGCACCATAAAACCCAAGAATTGTCCTGCCGATACACCAAATGCACATTTATTAGGGTTCATCTTTAATCCATGCTTTCTTGTGCACTCCAATATCTTCCGTAGATCGGTTAGATGCTTTGTGATGTCTCCAGACTTAATCACTATGTCATCAATGTAGATTTCTACCAACGTGCCGATATATTCATGAAAAATAAAGTTCATAGCTCTTTGATAAGTAGTACCGGCATTTTTCAAATCAAATGTCATAACTATCCACTCAAATAATCCCACATGACCTGGACATCTAAAAGCAGTCTTGAAAATATCTTCTTCAGCCATGAATATTTGATTATAACCCGCATTACCATCCATGAAACTGATAATTTGATGCCCTGCTGCAGCATCAATCAATAAATCAGCAATCGACATTGGGTAACCATCCATCGGTGTGGCTTTATTGAGATTCCTGAAATCAATACAAACACGAAGTTTCCCATTTTTCTTGTATACAGGAACCACATTAGAAATCCACTCTGCATATCGACACTGCCGAATAAACTTTGCCTCAATTAATTTAGTTATTTCGGCCTTAATATCAGGAAGTATATTAGGATTGCAGCGGCGTGCCGGCTGCTGATGTGGCCGAAATCCAGATTTAATAGGCAACCGATGTTCAACTATAGATCGGTCTAACCCAGGCATTTCAGTATAATCCCAAGCAAAACAATCTTTATATTCCTTTAACAAATCAACTAGTTGCTGTTTACACTTGGAATGTAACTTAGAGCTAATAAAAGTGGGCCTTGGCCTATCGCCTTCACCAATATCTACTTCTATTAAATCATCTGCCGATGTAAATCCTTGACCTAATTTTCCATCATCGGCAAATCTATCCATTAAAACTCTTCTTCAGAACCGACTGCTTGGATCGGTAGAATTTCGTAATCGGCAACCTTGAGGAACTCTTTTTCCCAAGCTTCTCCTGATATGCACCTGGTTCGCTCATAAATGTCTGATTCTGCCGATGCGATGATATAAGAAGAATCACCAGAAACAACTTCAATTTTATCTCCAATCCATTGTACAAGACACTGATGCATTGTAGAAGGAACACAACAATTAGCATGAATCCAATCCCTTCCTAAAAGCAGATTATATGCACCCTTGCCATTAATAACAAAGAAAGTTATCGGTAAAGTTTTACTGCCGATGGTCAACTCAACACACACTGCCCCTTTAGCTGGTGATACATTGCCTTCAAAATCCTTTAGCATCATATCAGTCTTAGTTAAGTCTTGATCCCCCTTACCAAGCTTTCGATACATCACATAAGGCATAATATTAATTGCAGCTCCTCCATCAATAAGTATCTTAGATACAGGCTGCCCATCAACTCTACCTTTTACAAACAAAGCCTTGAGATGTTGTCTCTCATCATCGGTAGGTTTCTCAAAAACAGCCATCATTGGATCTAGCGTTAATTGAGCTATTTGGTCAGAGAAAACAGTCTCTTCTTCACTATCAGATAGAGCCAAAAATTCCATCGGCAACATAAACACCATATTGACGTCTGCCGATGGGCCTTTATTTTTGTGCCTTATCTGCCACTGCTGATTACCAGATCTCTCATTGGAGGAACTTTCTTCTTGGTATAAGTCTTTTTGACGCTCTCGCTGCATTTTCCTTTTCTATGTCTTTGTCAAACCCTCTGGACACCATTGAGGAAGTTTAGTTTTCCACACTGGCTGATAAGTCCTGGTTGTCTCCACACGACGTATATTAGGATCCCTGTAAAATATTTCTTCATCAGGAACTCTTGCATTTGCCATATCTTCAAGCTCCTCTTGGTTTCTCGGAAAATATGCAACGCGTTTACCAAGCCTTTCATGTACACTGAGCCTGCCCCCCAGCCGATCATATATTGATGCTTTCCTTCTGATCGGCTCATTAATGGACAAACCTTGATTACCAGATTGAAACCTCCTTACAGGACGATTAACTCCATAATAACCATTGCACTCTGGGCAATCTTCAACAGTAGGTAACTTAATATCTTCTTCCCAACAATGAATAAAAAACGGACACCTCCAATGATCCTTATGCCGATTCCACTCCTCTTGACGTCTTTCCTCTTGCTGTTGCCGATACCGGTCCCTTCGCTGACGCCAGCCTTCCTGTTGTCTTTGATGAGTAATCATAATGCCAGATCGAGGAGGCTTTCCAGAACTGCCACTTTCTGTCAATAGCCCCTTGTCTTTTGCATCATCGGTAGTTATCCAATGTTGGGGATCTACTGATGCATTCTTTTCAGCAGCTTCCGATGTCAACACCTTAATTTTACCCTCAGCATCCAACATATTTGCTGGAAAAGGATGTTGATCAATTTTCATCGGCTTTTGAATCTTGGAATTACCAAATTTTATTCTCCCAGACTCAATAGCTAACTGTAATTGTTGTCTAAATACTTTGCACTCATTTGTACTGTGTGAAGTTGCATTATGTCATTTGCAATACAGCATATGCTTCAATTCTTCTGCCGATGGGATCACATGATTAGGTGACAACTTAATCTGGCCCTCCTGAAGCAAAAGATCAAATATCTTATCGGCTTTGGTGATGTCGAAAGTAAACTTTTCTGGCTCTTTGTGACCAAAGGGACAAGATATCGGCTTTTTATTCTTAACCCATAGAGCCAAACCGATAACTGGTTCTTCATCTGAATCAGAATCTTCTACTTCTTCGACAAATGAAACTTTCTTATTCCAATTCCTTTTAGGTTCAAAAGCCCTAGTGTCTTGATCAGAAATCCTTTGCACTAGATGACTTAGGCTTTCGAACTCCTGAGAAGCATATCTGTCCTTAAGGTGTGGCAATAATCCCTGAAAGGCCAAATCGGCAAGTTACCGATCATCCAACACCAGGCTATAATATTTGTTTTTTACATCTCGTAGCCTTTGCACAAAGCCTTCCACCGATTCATCATTGCGCTGTCTCATTTTTACCAAATCGGTAAGCTTCTTTTCATGAACTCCAGCAAAGAAATATTTATAAAATTGCTTTTCCAGATCAGCCCAAGTAATAATAGAATTTGGCGGTAGTGAAATAAACCATGTAAATGCTGATCCAGATAGAGATGATGAAAACAAACGAACTCTCAATTCATCTCTACTAGCTGCCTCTCCACATTGAATAATAAAACGATTAACATGCTCCATGGTTGATGTATCATCTTGCCCAGAGAACTTGGTGAGATCTGGCACCTTGTACCGATTTGGGAGAGGAATTAAATCGTATGCCGGAGGATACGGAGTCCGATAAGAATAGGTATTAACTTTGGGCTTGATCCCAAACTGATCCTTCATAATTTCTGCTATTTTATCGGCCCAAAAAGCATCAACTTCTTGTTGACGACATGGTTGAATTTCCACCGGAGGTATTTGCTGATACCCTTCTGCATATCTTTGTGGCCCACGATCTCCAGCAATTGGCATATTTGCCACTATCTGTGGTCCATTAACCTGCTGAAAAGGGTTCATCGGCTGAGCTGCCGATGCTTGATTCTGAAAACCAGTATGCATATGACCTTGATGAATACCTGCAACTTGCTGATTTGGCTGAACTGTATGTTGAGAGATAAACTGCCCTGGCCAATTATTAGCGTTCATCGGTACAAAATTTGCCGATGGTTGGTAACTTGTTGGCATTGCTGGATAATTACAACTAACTTGAGGTAAAACCTGGACTCCAGGTTGACTTACGATAGGAACCTTCTGTTGCATCGGTAACAAATTTGCCGATGGACTTGAATTAGATGTTTGACCCAAAGACACCTGGAAACCTCCTAAAGCTGGTTGCACAGTAGTTGCTGTAGTATATTGAGGTACTTGAGCTATCGGCGAACCGGCCGATGGCATAGGAGCTTTTTCCGCTGCATCAAACACTTGAGGTGATCCATGGTTGAAAACAGATGGCTCTGGAGGCATACCATATCTCCACCAATTAGCAGGAGTCTGATTATTCTGTGGTACAGGACCTGATAAAGCCGATGCTGATAGATCTGTATTAAGTTAAACTCGTCCTGATAATGCTGAATCCGGACGCATCGGTGTAGACTGTACATTAGATAAACCTGCTGATACTGGAGGAGAAGAAATCTCTGTACCCACAACGGCCGGGGGAGCCGATGGAGCAATAGCAGATGCTGATTCTGGTTGATGATAAGCAGGCCCAACGTAACGAGGTGACGCTTGCCCTTCTTTGAAAGTTCGAATCACAGCATTATGAACAGTATTGGACAGCACATTGGAATGATTAATTAAAGCATGATTCACTGCAGAATTAACCATCTCTTGAAGTTTACCCAGATTAGAATCAAAGGTAACTTGCCGAGGCAACGGCAAGTCTTGCTTCTGGATGACTTGTCCACTTTTGTTCAAACTGAATGACTTCAAGCAGAGCTGTCTGTATTCTTCTATAGCCCTCTCCATAGCCTGCTTCTGATCTTCCTTAAGATCTTCTTCTGTTACCGCGATGATGTTCCCCGCATCGATCTCAGGATTAAGCATATTGACTAGATCTGTCCCACCGAGCGTGCCAAAAGATGTGTTGATGCAAAAGTAGATCTGCAAACACAAAGGGCTAATACCCGAAATCAATATCTAAAGCGTACTAGTCGATTTGACCTGTTAATCGACAAGGATGAAGATACGAGCACTTTGGTCCTGACAACAGCGATACGCCCGGAAGTCACGGCCAAGAGGTACTCACGCGGAACTCGAGGATCGTCGAAGATTGCACTGGAGCAATGCAACTCGCCGAATCGATGAGAACTCGTAAAAAGGAAAAATATGCAAATTGACGAAGTCGCCGAAAGTAGATGTAAATAAGAGTAAAAGCTGTTTTTGATATGTTGATTGATTGATCATTACTTTGCCCTTCACCCTATATTTATATCCTGATCTATAGAAACGTAACCAAATACGATTAGGATACTAAATCCAAACCTAAGGAAACACATGACTTCGATACTACTCAAACTCTAATAAACGTATACAAGGAAATTAACTTCTTTTTTATTCCATAGTCCGCCTCAATCACGATGGTACTCTCATCGACCTTCTTTCCATCGGCACACTCCCTGTTCCATCGGCAGCAACCTTCAAGTCTTTTCCATCGGCACACTCCCTGTTTCATCGGTAGCAGCCTTCAAGTCTTTTCCATCGGCACACTCCCTGTTTCATCGGCAGCGGTCTTTAAGTCTCTTCCATTAGCATCGGCAATAATACCCTTAATAATAAGCAACCTTCTTTACCAGCTTTTAATCGGCTATCAATCTACACAGTAACTTTTCCTCTGCCGATTAGCCCTTCCTGACCATCTTGACACGTGCTAAAAACGATGTCAACACTACTAGACTTGTGGATAGGAGGCTTGCATCACAACTTTTGGCTAAGCAAAACTCGCTTTACGCCGTTTGTTATTCTAACAAGTTTGTTTAGTGGTTTTTGTAGAATTTTTATAGGCTATTCACCCCCCTCTAGCCATCTAGGACCTTACAACGACTCACTGTCATACCCGATGTTCTTTCCAAAGGGTGAGCTCGGGTGGCACAATTGCATTCCAAAAGAGGGTGTGACTATGGCTCAAGTTGAGCGAGCTCGAGCAAACCGCAAAAGGCATGCCGATAATGCTGCAAATGGTGAAGATTATGATGGAGGTAACTTGAACTCTTTTTAATAATAATGTAATTATAAACTCTTTCCTATTAACTCATGATACTAATTCGCTCAATGTGTCCTGCAGAACCTGTTTCAAATTTATGTGTCTCCGTGCGCGACTACTACTGCTACAAGTTCCAGATGCGTCCAGGGATATTTAATCCAATACTCTATGGTCAGCGTCTTTTCCAGCAGTTCACCGTCGACACCTACATCAAGATTGAGAGCTCACGTTTAGACTACATGAGAAACAATCAGGATACTTTGAGGGTTGACCTGTACCAAGGCCGGGTGGATAGCATGCATTCGGGTGAAGGATCTGCTGAAAATGTCAGAAGGCATATTGTCCTGTCTTCGTCATTCATCGGCGGACCCCATGATATGAGGCGCCGATACATGGATGCAATGGCTCTGGTACGAAAGTATGGTAAACCTGATATCTTCCTCACAATGACGTGCAACCCTAACTGGGATGAGATCAATAATGAACTTTATCCAAGCCAAACACCACAGGACCGCCCAGATCTTGTAACATGAATCTTTAGAGCAAAGTTAGATGCAATGAGGAAAATGTTGATGGAGAAAGACATACTTGGAAAGGTGAAGGCCTATGTATATGTAGTGGAGTTCTAGAAGAGGGGCTTGCCGCATGCACACTTCTTGTTGATCATGGAACGGAAGTACAAGCTCACATGTCCCGAGCAATATGACATGATTATCAGTGCAGAGCTACCAAACAAGAAGAAGTACCCTGAGCTCTACAAGATGGTCACAAAGCATATGATGCATGGTCCCTGTGGGATACTTAATCCATCATGTCCATGCACGGTGGGCTGCGGGTCATGCAAGAACCATTACCTGCGCCCATTCTATGAGGCAACATCATAGGAAAAGGATTCGTACCCCAGCTATCGGCGACGCAATGACGGTCGCATGCTAAAAGTTCGAAGCCATTACCTGGACAATCAATGAGTCGTGCCTTACAACCCTTGCCTGCTACATACCTTCAACTACCATATTAATGTTGAGGCCTACGGGAGCATTAAATCAGTGAAGTATCTATTCAAGTACATATACAAGGGACATGACAGGGCATCAGTGGTGATGAGGGAGACCGACAAAGCAGACGAGAAAGGGAACATTGATGAGATCAAGCAATATAGAGGCGTCCGATGGGTGACACCTCCAGAAGCACTATGGAGGATATATGGCTTTGATTTGAGCAAGAACCATCCATCGGTGCAACAGCTGCAGCTTCATCTACCCGATATGCACATGGTGTCATTTCATAAACGGGACAAGGTCAAACGGATCGTTAATAGGCCAGCTGTAGAAGCTTCAATGCTGACAGCATACTTCGATGCAAACAGAACACGAGGAAGCCTGCGAAATCTTGTATCGGGACTTTCCTGAGCATTTTACCTGGCAGACCGATGGAAAATTCTGGCAGAAAAGGAAAAACTCCATTTTCCAAGTTGGAAGAGTCATCTCGGCTCATCCTATTGAGGGAGAACGCTACTTTCTTCGTGTTCTCTTGAACAATGTTGCTGGTGCTACCTCATACGAAGAACTCAGGACAGTTGATGGTGTGCTACTACATTCGTTCCGTGAAGCTATAGAAAGGAGGGGTCTAATTGAAGCACTGTTCGCCTACACGGCCGTGTAGGCCGTTTACACGGCGTGTAAACGCTACTTGATGGGTAACTGTGTAGGCAGATTAGCCGTGTAAAGCCGTGCAAAACCGTTTCGACCGTTTAAAAGGCCGTTTAAACGGCCGTGTGTACCGACTTTTTGTTAAACGATGGGTGACCGACCGTTCACCGTTTAACGTTTAGGCTAACACTGAATTGAAGAAGATAATACATTGGATGAATGTCTAACTGAAGCTACTTTATTCCAGATGCCTTCCTCTATATATATATATATATATATATATATATATATATATATATATATATATATATATATATATATATATATATATACCCAAATGTGTGATAGGATGGTACGGAGATACGGCGGAACTTATTTGTGGATTTATTGACGCATGAGAGAAATGGGTATCGGAGATTTCTTTCTGCTAATATTAAACATTATCTTAGCCACATCACGGAAAGATCTATAAAATAGAGTTTGTGAGCCTACGACGCCGCACTCTTCATGACTGTTTTTATTTTTACAAACTTTGTTTTTTTAGATAATGACACTTTAATGTTGGTATTTAAGTTTTACAGTGTTATTATCTTATTATGCGATCCTTGTATTTTAAATACAAAATGTTAGCTATCCCGTAACAACGCACGGGCACGCTACCTAGTATATTTTTTTAATTGTTGTTGTAGAACGCGGGCACTCACTTATACATATAAAGACGATACGCACAGCTTACCCCTATAATAACCTACATATCTTGACATTGGTGAAGCCATCATAGCTTGTAGGACCCCTGTTGTCGACAGGCAATTAATGTCGTCTAACCCTTATGGACAAGTTACACTACAAGAAACCTAACCAGCTGAATGTAATTCACAACCCAAAATTATTTAGCCACTGAAATAAGAGAAAATGATTCCAAAAGTCACAGATAGTCAGATACAAATAAGTTGTCTTCATACATTGTCCTATGCATTGACCAATAGTAAGTTGAAATTTGACCTATTCTCTGTACATAACGAACGAAGGACAACATGCACAATATTTGCAGTATCAAAGCTGTCGGATCACACTCATTTGCAATATCTCAATTAGGGTATTGTTTTACTCGCCTCTCATTTTTTTTAGCGGAATACTCATATCCATGTTGCAGGATGCAGGAGGCAATCAGTAAGTCCAACTCCAATCTCCAACAGTCTTTTGGTCAAAAGTTAGGAATGCTCTAAGATCTATACTACCAATCATGATTATTCAACATCTATATATATTGTGATGGTTACATGAAACAAGACACAGAAGGAAAAGGGGGGGGGGGGGGGGGGGGGGGGGGGGGGAGAGAGAGGAAACACACATCTTTGGTCTGATCAGCATCTACCCTTCACTCATTTCATGTTAGTTCCCGATCAAGCATGTTCCAATCGCATTTCAATTGCAACGGCAGACCAATGGATCATAAGCACGAGTGCCAAACCGAAGGGATGAACAAACAAGCTGAAACGTCAATTAGCAGCATCCATCTTGTTATTCTCAGGCACCCTTCTTGCCCCCTCTGCATCTCACCTGCACCCCCAGTGTGGCAGTTGTTGATTGGCAGTTGATGTCCGCGTTGTACACTGTGTGATCCACCGGCAGCATGCAGGATGGCTTGCCGAGGCATTCCTGTCCATTCCGTTCCACATGTCAGTATCAATCAAGAGGCCAAACTGTGATTTGTGACTGTGAGTGTGATATAGTAGTTCAACAAACACGCATCATCGTGAAGAAGCGTGTACCTTCTCAACGATCTGCTTTGCATTGGGAGTGTGGCAAGTGCCTACAGTGAAGTTGCCGCACATGCCATCCGGGTTGCCAAAGCTGGCAAAGACGACTTCCTGGATTGTCTTCTCAGGGGGGCACATCAAGGTGCCCCGCTTGCTGTGATCCTCTGCAATGAGCTTGATCTTGTCCCCATCCGTGTCCCACGTCTTTATCTGTCCCGGGTTGTGCTCCGAGATCAGCAGGCATATGTCGTCTCTCGTCACGGTCTGCACGAGGATGCCATCCAGCTTGCCCATCTCCTCCTCGAAGACAACCAAGAGGTTGTCCTTGGGTTTCAAGAAAGGACGCGGGATATGGTATCTGAAGGAAGAGTGGGAGAGGAAAATGAAATGACTTTTTGTTGTAAAGCTTGTAGGCCAAGAACAGTATACCTGCCTCAATAAGGTTAACTCTACAGACTTACACTGCTTGAGAAGGAGTTCCAGCAAGAGTTCGGAATGAGACCCAGTATCTACCCACGCCTTCACCATTCACAAAAATCATTCCCTTGCTCATTGAGCTCATGTCAAGTACAACGGGATCATCTCCATCTGGCTCATCAAAGTATCTCTAGCATGGCAGTGTACATAGTGACACCGAGGGCCAGGGTTGCAAACAAAATTGAAATAGATGTTTGATGTTTCCAAAATCTATAGTGCTCCTATTTGTGGTTCAACTTACCTTATACCAAGTGGCTGCCCGGTCATTCTCAGCTGGTTTCCACTGAACTTTGCCCACACCTTTTTCTGAGTAGATCTCCTTGTCCTCACCTTCCAGTGCAGCCTATTTGAAACGAAGTGGTAGAGGCGATCAGGTCCCACACGATGATATTCATGCTTCCAAGGAAATGAGTTTTTTTTTTAAAAGTTAAAGACAATAGCCTTACCTTATGGCCCCAGCCATTGACTTGTAAATCCAACGTCCCAGTGTTGAGACCTTGGATTAGGCACTCCTGAATGCCGCCCTTTACTTCAGCAAGTTCACCACCACTGTCCTGCAGAAGATAGTGAAACATGAAAATTTAGAGCTGATGGGCAGGATTATAGCATTAGCTGAGCACATAGGTCACCCTTCTATTTATGACATAAACTATATATGTCTGCCTTTCAAAAAAAAAGTTTTTGTATCTTGCGTCAATACAACCATATTTTTTTCATCTGGCTATCGACTAGGACAGTATAGTCAGTCATCTTACGTTCCAAACACATTCCACAGTTCCGACAAATTTTTACCTTCATTCCCATAGTTGACGACAGCAATACGACATGGTTCACACCTACTTTCAGATCAACGGGTTTTTCAAACATGAAACCCTTCACCTGCTTGTTTCCGCGAGCACTTCCTACATAGAGAGGGATTTTGATTTGTACAATAGTTTTACTTGCATTCTTGCAACAAGCAAGTGTCTTTGGAGGAAGAAGATTGTTACAGAGTTGGTCCAAGTTACCTACGAAAGCATCATTGGCAAATCCAGTCATTGAGTGTGCACTACTTTTGACCTGAAGCACAGGCCGGATGTCACCTCTAAAGGGCAAATCGTCCGACTCCAAGCGAAAGCTGAAGATGGTAACAAATAAAAATATAGTCAAGTGAATTTTAAGATTGAGAAAGAATAAAGAATCACATTGAGCTGAAACTGTAAGGTGTGACAGATAAGAGTGATACCTTGTGGTGTACCACAAGTAGTCACTAGCGTCCTTGGTCTGGTTATATTGCTCCAGGGGCTCCTTTGTCCTGACTTTAGTATCTTTATACTTCGGGACCGTTTCTGAGAACATCTCCCACTGGTTATTCTTGCTTGTTACCTCTGAGGTATGGTATGACCTTTCACTGTGTTGTACAAACACCTGCCATAACAAACAAAATACAAATTAGGGCCCAATGCCTATGTTGCTAATTCAGTTGTGGTTGTGCAAACAAACATACTCTCTTGGTATTGTAGACCACGTTCTTGCACCCTGCAAGAATGGAGACAGAACGGCTAGCCACATAGTGCTTATCCCCTCGGAAGATCACTGTTCCATCTTCCCCCGTGTTATTGTTGGAAAGGAAAGAGAGGCATAGGTTTTCTTCAGGCAACTCAAAGATTTGTGCCTGCAATATAGAAAATTAATCACAACACCAAAGAAGACATTTCTTTAAAAAAAAACAACACAAAAGAAGATTGATTTGTAGGTCGGAGAACACTGTCAAATAATAATATAAGTCTCCAGGAACTAAAATGATTGAAGAAGTTGTTCCCAACCTCATACCCATGACCCAATATCTCAGACGAATGCTTCCCCAAGAGGAATGCTTTCTGATATGACCTTATTACATTGTGCAAGTCCCTGAGATGCCCAAATTTGGGCTCCTTGTACATACCTATGAAAATTCACGGACTACATTAGGTGCTCCTTATGTCAAAAGGAGCATACATGATGAAGATAAAAGATAATACAGAAATATAATGGTCAAGTGAGGCGATCTGACCATATTCATCCAAGGGAGCTTCATCATAGTATCCAGTCAGCACATAAGAAGCGCCAGTCCTTCCAAAATTTGTTCCTCCGTGATACTGTTGACAAGTTAAAGTGAAATTCCATAAATCGCCACATTTCCCCTGTAAATGTTTATTAACATATTCATTGCAGGAACAAAAAGTAAATCCATACCATGTAGTAGTTAACCATTGACCCACCCTTTGCAAAAAATCGTAACACAGCATATGCAATGTCCTCAGCTGAACGCATAGCTAATTGATCGCCATATGCTCTGAATCTGTGTATGCCCAGGAAAATTAGACGAAGAGATTAATCCTTTGTGTATGTACCTTCTGTATTCGCAGGGGATGAGCTCCAAATGTTTACAGAATGGAATGGAGAATTGCCTTTTGATATAAGCACTGTTTGGCATAGCGGTGGTACTTTAAAAGCACTTATTTGATCCTAATTTTGAATGCAGGTTTTAGTTAAGAGAACCTTTTATGGATATTAACAAAATAAATATACTAGAATTAGTAAATATTTGCCCAAAATAACAATATTCTATAGCGCAGTGGACCCTTAGAGGTTTAGGTTTAGTTGGTGTGCAGCCAGATTGATCTATTGTGTTTATGGGTCCATCTGCTAACTGATGAGATGTATGCTTTACTATTCAGCTCTATCTTTTTATATTCTACAATATACAGGTATGAACATGTTCGCTCAATCAAACATGAGGTGGGACCTCTGATTCGGACATAAAATACAAATTTCACTTCTTAAAGGGAATAGGGAAAATGGCTCAAGGTTAAGATGCTGCAAGAATTGATATATGCAGGGATGCAAGTGGGCACCCAATCGTGTTTTCTAGGTTAGCTGGCCCCCCTAAATTAACTATGTGGCGAGACATTTTACTTCATTTTATAAAAGTTTTGGGTCTAAGCAGCCTTTTGTAAAGTAAAATGTATAGTTTTCTTTTCTTGTGTGTGTTTGTAAGGGTTCTCACCCTTTTTCTTCTTAATGCAAAGAATCACAGGTCTCCTGCGTTTTTGAGAAAAAAGAAGTTTTGGGTCTACCCAATGACCCAAAAACAAGTGGAGCTTGCATCCCTAAATGTAAGGTAACCACACATATGAATGTGCAACATGTTTCTTGGAATGGCCATAGCTCATAAGTTCATTAGAGCATTAGATTTTCTTTCTATAATAAACAGTGCTATATATTTCATCTCACTCAATTCTTCCTATTGTGTACCTTCCATAAGTAGTAATATTGGCTCCTGCCATTGCGTTCAAAAAGTAATGTTGGCTCATAATATTTGTGTAATTGGTGAAAAAGACGAATGTTGAGTGTGAATTACTTGAACTTACTGTTGAGTCCAATTTTCAGTCCAAAGCATAGGCTTATTTTTGTCACGCAGTGTCCATGTGTCTCCACAATGCCTTCCATTGCAAGTAGGGATCTAGTGAGAGTGAGAAATTAATTAAAAGATTGAGCTGAAGTAACTAGACCCTTTCAATAGAAAGTAGACGATCACTTCTAAGAGATTAAATGTTGTTCCTGTTCTGAATAGTATTTTGATACTATTTTCAAGATAGAATTTGCAATAAAAAACTTGTGAACCATTAAAAATGTATACAGATATTCACCACTGATCAGAAAGTTACCACTTCACCAGGAGCTGAAGACTGCTTGCACATTATCCATGGAACTCCTGTTTGTGTGCTGAGGGCCATTTGAGCTGCCCATTCGAGGTACTTGTCACCGTCTGTTGCATGATCTTTTTTTATGTTCCCATACTCATTCTCGATCTGATGTATTTGTGCAAAGGGTAAATCACAGCGTGTATTATGTAAATATGGTGCCAATAAAGAGGATTTAACAAATAATGCGAGTAAATTGGGAAATGAAGGACCTGTGTTAAAATGACGGGTCCTCCTTGAGATGCAAATAACTCAGCATCCTTCAACTTCTGCACTATGAATCTCGTCCATTTCTCCATTTCTTTCTGCATGAAAAGTCCAAATGCCATTAGTCCAGAACTCTACATGCATATCCTTGTTACAACCAAGGATAGGGAATTCCTTGATTACCTTGTACGGATCATTGTTCGCCCGGAATATTATGTGGTCGATCTCTCTAAGCCAATAAGGCAGACCACTGGAAGAAAGTAGAGAAAATGGCATAGAAGAAGCACAAAACAATCAGATCGATATGAGCATACTTGACAGAAGAGTGGTAATTAGTTGGACGCACTGACCCATGGTTCCATTCTGCCTGGATGAAGGGCCCGATGCGCACAATTGCATACATGTCATGCTCCTGGATCATCTTGAGGAACTTGATCAAGTCGAGCCTGCCTTCAAAATTGTACTGCAAGGCATGCAACAGATGAGCTACATTTACATCTATTTGTCGGTCTAATATAATATACTCGTACAGCAGAAGAGAGATTCAGGACGTCATGCTCCTTAATTTTGCTGCGGTTGGTTACCAACGCGTCCATCTGAATATATGTCCTTTACCTTGCCAGGCTCAGGCTCGTGTGCATTCCAGAATATGTACGTCTCGATCGTGTTGAGGCCGCCCTCCTTGGCCCGCTCGAGCAGCTTCGGCCACACCTGCATTACAACAGTACATTTCCAGGATCAACCAACCAGCCGACCGGCAGCAGCACGCCGCGACTGCATTTCGTTCGGTTCATCGGCTAGGGAGTCGCGCGCGTGGGAGCGTACCTCAGGCGGGCTCCTGGGGTAGTGGATGGCGCCGGAGAAGAAGAGGTCCCGCTTGCCGTCGATCATGAGAGACCGCGCATCGTAGGTGATGACGCTGCCCTTCTTCGTGAGGGTCCACTCCGCCGCCGCCCATCCCGGGAGGAGGAGCGCGAGCGCCGCGGCGGCCACCAGCACGGCCGCGGCCCGGACGGTCATGTGAGCCGGAATTGCGGGAACGACAGGGGAGAGGGGGACGGGAGGTGAAGGGCAGGCAAGAGAGGGGAGGCGACGCTAGCGAGGGGTCGGGGGAGGAGATGACCGCTTTGAAGGGGACGGGCTCGCGGAGCGTTGCGGTGGAGCGGACGCGCGGAAATGGAGGAGCTGCGAGTGGAGGTGGACGGCCGCGGGGCGCTGCTTGGTCGGGCATCGCGGCAAAAGCTTGCGAGCGGACGACCGATTCGCGGAACGGCGAGCGGGGTGGAAGACGGTGTTCGTGCGCTGGTTTTGCGCAGGGGTCGGGCGTGGTGTGTCTAGTAGACTCTACTTCTGGACCGCCATGGGCCATGGCCAACTTGGGCTTTATACATAGCACAAAGCTCGGCCTTCGTAAGACGGTAAGACCTGATCTTAAGGACAACCTCAACAAACCAAAACTCTATGCTTTATACAAGAATCGTAGCTACACTTTTCACCTAGAACATCTGCATTGTGCCTTGTTGGACGGTCCGACTTGGCGATTTTCACTGTCGAATGGTCCGTATCATTCTTATAGTCTAAAACCCTATACAGAAACTAACTAGAATTTTTGGGTAGTCCTTCAAACCTTGTTGAACGTCCCGATAAATTCATCTCCCTAGTCCCAAGAAGGCCTCTCTCGTAGATAGTCAGTCCTCATTAGAAGGATAATCTTCTTGCTGAGCCAAGTCCTATAACTACCGAACAATTTATCGAACTCTTTTTTAGAAAAGGGAATATATTAATATCTTAGCATCTGCATCGACCAATGCATATAGTTGTTCCTTATTACAACACAAGCACATCAGCTCAGAAAAAAGAAATAAAAAAGAGAACCACCACCAACTCTAAACCACCACACTGCACCGCCAACCCCCGGAACGACTAAGGACATCATCGATCCCGTCCTCCAAGACTCAGGCGTGTACACTGTAGTTTCCAGCAACCTAGCTGCCTCATCAAAGGTAGAAATGCCACATGGGTCCTCGAGCTGCCAGTCAGAGAACCTCCTTACGCCAGAACGGCCGCCGCCGAGCGGGACCACCCGCTGTCAAACCACGCAGGTCATCTTAGCAACGCAAATCTGCTGGCCACACCTCCCACGCCAGCCTCCTCGCCAACTTCGTGGGTGCCGCCCACGCCGGCCTCCTCGCCAACTTTGTGGGCACAACTAGCACACGGTCCCTCCTGGACCGTTGCCCTCCACCAAGCAGATGCCAAACGCTCCAATCGTTGCGCCAATGCCCTCTTCCTAGCCACCTTCCGACGCCATGGACACTATACCTTGAAACATCAACTAGGTCCCCACCTTGTCGGCAACCGCCAATAGCAAAGCACGAGCTTCCGAAGCGATGCCTCCAATGAGGGGAACGACGCCACAGCGTTGCCATCGCCTAACCAAAAGGCTAAGGTTTTACACCCAGGAAGAAAAGCAATGCAAGGGGAGAGGGCTGATGGATGGACGCTTCCAAGGAAGTAAACGACGCCCGAAGGCGTCGCCGTCATCGGCCCAAAAGGGCAAGGCTTTCGCCAAGGCCCCCGACCCCCTACATAGGCCTCTCAATGCTGCCATTGCCAATCGAGGGTTGTCGCCTGTCATTCCCATCCGAAGCTCGGCTCTGCACAAGGCCGAAGCCGCAACCAGGCCCTAGGCCACCGGAGCCTAGGGCAGCAAGGCCGCGCTGCTACTGCCCAATGCTCATATAGATCCTCTTTTTGTTCTTCATGCTATATATACAAGAGGGAAACCATCTTGGCTTCTAGGTTTAGAAAAAAGGAATCTTCTCGCCTTACAACAACCTATTGACATTAGCATTCTTTTGTGTGAGGTTCATGTTTAGCAAGTCAGATAAGACAGTGTCAATTCAATTGAGCAGGTAAGTTACTGAATAATGTTCAATGGTATTTGTACATCATAGTTCTTGAGAATCTAATTACTATTTTCTTTTGTCTTTTGAAAATTAAATTGTTACACCACCTTCATCATTGTTGGTGTAGGACTAGCGCTGCTCCATCGCTGACAAAGTGCCACCATAGATGCTCCCATCTACACAACTAACAAGTACCATATCCTGCACCATCTCTGGATCGTACAGGCTCTGCCTTCAGTTTTATGAAGATTTTGAATTAACCGCAATCTATATTCTTAATCTTTACTACCAGCCTAGCAATCTTTACTACCAACCTAACCTCCATCCATCTACAAATTAAATAGATAAGGAGATGCGGTATATTTTTGTGAATGCCAAAAAAACATGTGTTTGATTTTTACAATGATGAAATATGTGCATCTGTTGTTAGTTCAAAAATACATGCACCTGCCTATTTGTGATGGTATGAACAGAATTTACTAACTGTATATCTGAGAATGAGAAAGCTAACACCCAAAAATGAAATATTTCTTTCTTTTAGTTTTCTTTTTGTTGCCATTTCCTTGGCTGATCATCTATGATTATTTATTTTTTGGGTGAGCTATTAGGGTCAGCAAACACTATTGGTATCATTGATTTGTCCAAACATGAAATATGATGTATGGGGGGCATACTTTTGACATGTTTCTGCCAATAAAGTTGTGCAGTTTTTTCCAATTACTTATTTATTTTGTACCTAGTAAGACTTCAATTCTTAACCTTCCCCTGTTGAATTCTTCAAAAAAAACCCTTTCCCTGTTGTAGTGGGCACTGAAATTTCTTATTGTCGTGGCAAATTTTCAACATGGGCTAGCACGACAAAAGTCTCATCTGGTACCAACCTTGCAATGGCCATACGAAATCAGAAAGTGGTTTGCAGATTCTCAGAGAATTTGGGACCATACCGAACAAAGTAAGGTTCATATGATGCAGAGTTTATAGGTTTCCTAACTTCCTTACATCATTTCCAACTAGACAGCACCAACGAGAGAGATTGGAACGCAGCAAGGCTAGCTTTTCTAGTGCTTGCAATTTTTATGCGTACTGATTGAACTGCAACACAAAATGAAAATAAAAACATCTAAGATCTTAATTAAGTTAGATGAGCACAAAGTGGAATAGAAATTAAAAAGCAAATTCTACTGGAATAATATTTTATTTTGTAATTTTGGTTCTTGTAAGATATCATTTCCTAAACCAATAAGAACTACTATCAGAAATGTACAAATTAGGCAAAGATAGTATGTCTCATCCTTTGGATTTGATAAAATGATTTAGTCTTTTCTAAAAAGTGGCGTGCTATAGTTCTAATATGTCATTAGAGAGAAAGAAATAGCTGCAGCCGAAGTTTTTATAGGTTCTTGTTGTTTGGGCAAATATGGAGATTTTCTTGCCCATCACATCACAATTTTCTTTTTCATGGTATTCGTCTTTTGGTACATGGACTATGTAATATATACTCCCTCCTTTTGAAATTATAAGACATTTTTGCTTTTCTAGATACATTGCTTTTGTTATGCACTTAGATATACACACAATGTCCAGATACATAGTAAAAGAAATATATCAAGAAAAGCCAAAACGTCGTATAATTTGGAACGGACGGAGTATGTGCCAATAAGGTCCTTCATATATGAGAGCACGCAATTGCCACTATTGTATCAATGTTTTCTGCAGTAGATCAAATGTGAGAGCCCTTGCTGCCGTTATTTATTCTCTTTATCTCATTTCCATGGTCATTGTTATATTATTATTGCAGGTGATGTTCCAGCTAAAGTTGAAATTGACATGCCAGATCGACATGTGATTTGGTTCTTCCTAAAACAATAGAGAATCAATAGATCAAAGTGCATACTTAATCTAAGGATGAAACAAGCAGTGTAGTATGGTATTGCCTTTCTATGTATCCAACCTGTGTGGGTATTGTTAGCTCAAACCTTTGTTTCCGCGAAAGTTGTAAACTTTGTTTTTGCTTGTCGTTGGTGTGGTGACCTATGGGTCCAACTCTGTAATAAGTGGCCTAATTCTATCTTCTGATAGATGAAGCCGGATATGAACTATCCTTTATCTAAAAAATGTATCCAACCTGTGTGGGTATTGTTAGGTCAAACCTTTTCCCCTCTTTTATATCCTCAAGTCTGTTCAAGCACAGCCTATGGATGATAATTCAGTTTCAGGAGCATGTACTCTTACAAGTATTTTTTCATGGGAGATTGTTTCAAAGATTAGAGTTTAAACCAATGAATTCTAAGACACTTTACTTCTCATGTCAGTATGTGCTATGTTAACGATCCAACGTCTGCTTCAATTTTGCTTTAACATCGTGAGCCACTGTTACCTGTTGGTTAACGTGCTAGGTGACAACATTGTTGTCACACTTCAATACCTTCAGTTCTGAGTACTACAATTCCTTCAATACAATAGTGTGTGTCTAACACATGCATACCACATTATGACGCTCATAGCGCAGCGGAGCGCGCCTATCTGCCTAGTTGATCAAATGGTCCACATGTTAGGGGAGATATTATGGCCTTGAGTAAGAGAAGGGGACAGGACCTTCGAAAATGTACTGGTGCTCTTCTAATAACTTTTTTTCCAAGTGACGTATTATCGTTTTACAAAAGGTGCTTTGAAGGGTTTTTTCTTCTATACAGTACCACCTAAAAAATAGGATCCGGTTTCGTCCAATCCGATTTCATGCGTGCGCTCTGCTCCACCACGCTCGCATCGCCCTGCTGGCCCCTACGTACGTCAAACCGTGTCTTCTACACGGCTGTGTTGGGCCGCTGCAGCCTAGTCCGAGAGTCCCATCAACTCCCAAATAAAATATCAAACGGAACCGGATGTGTTAAGAATGTGTCAAATATTCATTTGTACTAATCGGGGTTACAGCGGACTTGTGTTGTAATTTGCAGCATAGGGTTAGGTGAGCTAGGTGTTTGCTCTTATAACCCGACTCCTCTGTATAAGGAGGAAGGGGCTGCACTTGTAACCCACCACTTGAGAGTAGAAACACAAGGTGGCAGGCTCGCTGGGGGTGCTGGCGATTTTTGGCAACGCCCCGGATGGTCGGTGTCACGGTATCGGGGAGGAGCGCCCGTAAGCAAGCCCCGGGGACATAGGCTTTGGCTTCTATTATCTACTCCCTCCGTTTTAAATTATAAGTGGCTTTGACTTTTTTGGTTTATCCATTTTGCTATGTATCTAGACATATTATTATATTTAGATGTATAGCAAGATAGATGTACTAAAAAAGTTAAAACGACTTATAATTTAGAACGCATGAAGTATCTACCTATGAAATTGTTTTTTTCTTTCTTTCTTGATTTCAATGCTACGCCATATTTTACTTAGTTGTCACTCTGAGTAATGATCATAGACCATTAGACCATCCTAATTTGTACTGTAGGTTAGAACGACCTTAGACGGAAAGACGTTCGGACTGAAGATGTCAACGTTGACCGGCTCACTTTCAATCACACAGAGCCGCCGTTGGTAAGGCGGCACCTTCGCCAACCATCCCGCCACGTCGACTCACCTTCCCCTATAGCCGCCCCATCCCCACCCAACAACCGCAGTACCATCTCAGCCGTCCATTCATAATGCCAATTGCCCAGATCGATCCGTCTCACTCATCAGCGTGCTCCTCGCCCACCTACCGCGCCACACCCGCCTCAAATCCCCGGCTCGGAAACGACCACCGACTACACCACCACATTGCCGTCACCGTCACCGTTCCCGCCCCCGCCGCCGCCGCCCCTTCCCCAGCTATCTCATGGCGGCCTCCGCGTCCTCCCTCCTTGCAGCCGCCGCATCCTCATCCTGCGCGGCCCTCTCTCCCCGGCTCCCTCGTGGAGCTCTGGCCGCCGCCTCCGTCCCCTCGCCGTCGCGTCACTCCTGCTATTCCCTCCGCGCTTCCCCTGCGAGGTGCCATCAGAGCCGCTTCGTAGCCAGCGCCGCTCCCACGATGCAGCCTCCGGCGGAGTCCAGGGTCTCCACGGTAGTCGATGTCGACCTCGGCGACCGTAGCTATCCGATCTACATCGGCGCAGGCCTCCTCGACGAGCCGGACCTGCTGCAGAGGTAGTCAAATTATACAATTTTTTCCCCTCGACTGGTAGACTGGAGTGGCCAGTCTGTGATCCTCTTATTTCTGTTTGCGCAGGCATGTTCATGGTAAGAGGGTTCTGGTGGTGACCAACACGACCGTCGCGCCGCTTTACCTGGAGAAGGTGACATGGGCGCTCACCCACAACAACCCGAATGTGTCAGTGGAGAGCGTGATCCTGCCCGACGGCGAGAAGTACAAAGATATGGTGAGCTCGCTTGTGTTTTCCAGCGTTCTGTGTGAATGCGTTTGTTTTTCAGTTCGTATAGATTTAACTGACTGCCTGACTTGGCTGTGATGGGCAGGACACGCTGATGAAGGTCTTTGACAAGGCAGTCGAGTCCCGGTTTGACCGCCGGTGCACATTTGTAGCACTGGGGGGTGGCGTCATTGGGGACATGTGTGGGTTTGCAGCTGCTGCATTCCTCCGGGGCGTCAATTTCATACAGATACCAACTACTCTGATGGCCCAGGTCATAAGCTTGATTTATGGTTTCCTAAAGTTGGGTTACATATAGGTCTGGTTCTGATGTTGCTCGGATGACTGCTTTAGGTGGATTCATCTGTTGGTGGGAAAACCGGGATTAACCACCCACTAGGGAAGAACTTGATTGGGGCATTCTACCAGCCACAATGTGTTCTAGTTGACACGGATACACTGAACACATTGCCTGACAGGGAGCTAGCTTCAGGCATTGCTGAGGTAGTAAAGTATGGGCTCATAAGGGATGCACCATTCTTTGAGTGGCAAGAGAAGAACATGCTGAAATTGTTAGCAAGGTATTCAACTTGTTCCAGTGTGCATTAATGCTATCGTATTTTTATTCAACTAGTTGTAGACACTAGACAGCAGTTTATGACTGTATTAGACTTGTGGTTCTTGTAGACACTGGTCCTAGAGTGCAAGGAATGTGTAGTCACCTCAACATCTAATCTTCCGTTCTACCTAATCTTGTTTGTTTGCAATTCAAGAAATTGTTGTTACTTCTCACTTTGAAATATTCAGAGGAATAGCCATTTCTGTGTATTTATATTTCCTGAAATGGATAATTTGGGAGTGGTATGACCAAATGAAAGAACATGGTTATCCGAATTTTGTGAAGTTCCCCAACTTCTGAATGGATGTTGTATGAAAAGTCAATTTTGTTATTGTAGCTAAATAAACTGTCAGTTTTGTTTTACTTTGCCCATGTTATGTAGATTGATCTTGTTCTCTGTTACTCCTAGTAGCTGTGAAAGATGTTTAGCGTACTGCAATTAGGAAGAAATTTTGCACTCTAATAGTAGTCTAGTTTAGCCCTTACAATAGCATTACATTACATATAGCATAATTGCTGAACTTTCCCTTGTTGAGAAAATGTGAATGTAGTAATTAAATTTTCATCTTGCTGTTAACGTTGAGCTTGAAATGTGTATCTGTAGAGAACCAAATGCTTTGGCCTATGCTATCAAGAGATCATGTGAAAACAAAGCTGAAGTGGTTGCGCAAGATGAGAAGGAAAGTGGTCTACGAGCAACACTAAACCTGGGTCACACATTTGGCCATGTATGTGTTATCATGTTTGGATTTTTATAGTCGCAAAAAAAAAGTTTGGATTTTTATGTGTGATTAATTTTTACTGACATTGATACGTTTTGGGTGCAACAACCTCAAACATCTTTATCACATCACAATTTATCAGAATTTTAGCAACCTTATGTTATTGTAATGCACCAACTGTATACTGATCCTCACAGTTATTTGTCAGGCTATCGAGACTGGGCTTGGATATGGAGCATGGTTCCATGGGGAGGCTGTCGCAGCTGGAACAGTAAATCACTTGAAAATGATTATACAGTCTCTTAGTATTTTGTAGTGTTGTTTTCTTATCTTTTGCTTATGTTTTCGGGGTGGAACTACCCTAGGTTATGGCAGCTGATTTGTCTTACCGCTTGGGGTGGATAGATGAATCCCTAAAAAATCGTGTGGTTGACATACTAAAGCAAGCCAAGCTTCCCATTGCATCTCCAGAGGCCATGACCGTGGAGAAGTTTAAAAACATCATGGCTGTAAGTACCTTGAGATTGCCAGCAGCATTTTAATTAGCACTAAGTCAGTTTTTTCCAATTGCACAAAGTACCATGTTCTTGCCGGACTTGCAAATTGTTAATTTGTGCTTCCGTTGCATTATTGTAGCGCACTTAGAATATCTCAGGTTTGCATTTTTTTCTATAAAAAAACACTCTTACTGGATTCATGTATGACGCATCAGGTTGACAAGAAGGTAGCTGATGGTCTGTTGAGACTCATCCTTCTGAAAGGACCACTAGGGTGCTGTGTCTTTACGGGGGATTATGACCAGACTGCACTCGATGAAACCCTTCATGCATTCTGCGACAACTGATCCATCTCAGTTTTGGACTTCACTTCTGTATGATAGTTCTAGGCTATGTATCAATCAGAGAAAAGATTGCGATGTACATTATCTTCATTGTCTCATTGGTATATTTTTGTCAGAAATAATGGTATAGTTGTTTATGTGTTGGTTTGAGTTTGTAGAGAAGCATGCCTAATCAACTGTGATTAGTTGTTCTCTAGTAATAAATAAAGAAGCTTCACTACATCCCTTTCTGTAGATTCTGTTACTGTCAGGTGACAAATACTCTCGTAACGGTTTAAACCTGTTTTCTGTCAATCAAATTATTACTACATCCCTTCTAAATTATAATAGTTCACTTTGGCTTTGTCCTTATTCAAACCTCTCCCGCTTTGACCAAGTTTAACAAAAATATATTAACATCTACAAATTCAAATAAATGCACTTCTAAAATATAATATTTCATAGAGTATTTAATAAAACAGATTTGATGTTGTAGATGCTTGTGCATTTTTATTAATTAGGTCAAATTTAAATAAATTTGACGATTTAACAAAAATAAAATATAATTTAGAATGGAGAATGTACAGTGTACGTTCATGGTGCTGCATTTTATTAGAATTCAGAGGTACACTATTATGCCAACTTGCGCTTCTCATCAGCAGCTGTGCTTTCGTAGTTTGATATGACTGAGATCAACTAGCTGTGCTTTCATATCATTATTACATGTTGCCTGATGCAATTTTGCACCTCTTTAGATCGTCTCAAGAAAACTCCAGTTGCCTGTTGCAGCTTGTTTTTTTTATTAATAAAGAACTGGCTGGAGATCTGCAGATCTGATCGTTTCATTTTTCATCGTTATCCACAAAATACATTGGAGTGGAGTCTAATCCACCCCCGATCCAAATATGGAGGGTGAAAAACTAGTTAATTTTCCATCTCAAATCTCAATAGGAAAAAAGCAACTAAACAAGCCTGAGATGAAAAATGAAATCAAGCGCCGAGACATCTCATACTGGAATGCTTGGTTCGTAACACAATACACTGGAACACATTCGATTACTGAAATACAACTTGTTGACGACATCAGCATGCTTCGTTATAATCAGGCATGTTAAAACTACCCCTGAACGAAGCGTGCGCCAGGAGTACGAGTAAAAGAGAACGGACAGTCACACAGATCACATCCTTGTTGCCGTGGCCGCAGCGTCGTCGGAGCTAAAGCCTGAGGATCCGTCGGAGCTCGTCGGTGGCGCCGACATCCACGCCGCTGCCGGCGCCGGCCGCCACTTCCACGGCGCAGGCCGTGGGCGCCTTCCTGGCCGCCGTGACTGTGAGCAACAGGGACGTAGGCATCGGCACGCTGCTTGGCGGTGGGGACACGGAGTACAGCGAGTCCGCCGCCGTCTCCGTCCACTCCAGCAACTCCTCCTCCTCCAGTCCATTCGTCGGTGCCGTCCTTTTCTTGGACGGTTCAGCGACGGCGATCGGCGCCGAGGCCCCAGGCGCGGCGTCGTAGCGACGTGGTTTCTTGTTGGCACGCGGAGCCGGCCGCCGGCTCACTGGCTGGGAGGAGTACTGCGGCGAGGCCTGAGCCGGCAGCGGCAGGAGCGGCGGCTGCGGTGGCACCGGCGGTCGTGGAAATGACGGCGCGTTCGTAGCGTGGCGGCTTGTGCAGCTGTTGGTGTTGTAGTACGGCTTGCATGCCATCGAGATCAAGATCAAGGATGCGAAAGCACTACGGAGTCAGAGATCTGAGCAATAGCACAGAGATAGATCAACAAAGTTTCGGAACAAATCGCTAGGTAGAAGCAAACAAAGAAAACTCCAATCAGCAAGAACAAGTGGAGATGTATCTATCGAAGCAAAAGAAGGCGGCAGCTTGCTTGCCGTCGCCGATCTTGATCATCAAATAAAACAGATCAAGATGATAGTAGCTTAGGTATATGGTACAACCTAAAGGAAAGGTCAGTTGAAGTGTAAAAGATGACGAGAGATGTGACTACAGTAAGTATCGATGAATGCAGTGAGACGTTGGGTTGGGTTACTTCGTGTCCTGACTCCTGACCTGGCCTGTGCCGCCCCGGGACCCCGGCCATTATATAGCACCAGGCCGGGGGCCGGCTGGCCGGTACCACCACGCACCACCCCAACGGATAGTAAGGCGTGCGTACGTATACGTACGTTACGTACCGTGCTCGCGGTTTCCGGCTCCTTTCTTCGGCTGACGGAAACGACATGTTTTTTTCTCGGCACGGCGGCATATGGGTGGGAGGTCGCGTGCACGGTGCCGACAGGGTACTGCGGCCTGTCAGACCCGAGGCGTGGGCGGCGGCCGGCCGAGCTGCGAGGCCCGTCGGATGGCCGCGGGCGTCGGGATGGCAGTTGCGCCGGTCGGCACGTGGAAAGACGCCCCTACCCAACGCTGGATTTCTTTTTTATCCAGCCCACTCCACCGCCGCGCGCCCGCGCTGCCTTTGCTGTGCGGTTTGCGGTGCACGGGCGAGGGCGCGAGGCCGCTAGGGGCGACGCCTCGCGGGATCGCCACGTAACTGTGGATTGTGATCCAGGACGTGCGTCGGTGCGTGTTTGGTGAATTGGTGTGGGGGTAGTACAGGACTCCTATGGTGAAGGCTATAGCGAATTTTGGCCATGTATGGTTCCATTCGTGAGAGACGAGAAAAGGAGAGGGGCTAAAAGTAAAAAAACTTGCACGTTGTCATGCCTCATCAGTCATCAACATGTACCGAGCTGGGGCCAGCGTGAGAGAAGAGTGAAGCAAGGATCCATTCACGAGGGAAAAGGAAAGGTGAGAAGCTAAAGATAAAAAAAACATGCATGTTGGTATGCCGCATCAGCATGGAACGCCTATATGGCTGATATGGACATGACGGAGACTGAAAATATATTTTTAAAGTTTATGTATCTAAGTGACATACCATTACAAATTTAAGGCCACTAGTGCATTTAGCCCATTTTTTATTTTATCCTAAAAATACTAATATTTTAAATAGTACGTCCTAAACTAAATTCATAGAAACTGCCCTTTTAATTGTGTGCAAAAAGCTATGGCGCAACTCACCGCTATAGCATACATTGTGTGACTTATTGGACACACTGGTATTATGGATAAAACTTTTCACGTAAGCTGTTGATGTGGAGCTAGAGTCACGTCATCCTCCATTCCTCAATATTTTTGTCGATCTAAAACGGAGCTAAGGAATTTTCAAAGGTCTTGTAGCTTTTTGCGTAAGATACTAAAAATCAAGGATGCCCCATTTTACTTAGAACTGGCATCGTGGTTTTTTTATTTTAAAACTAAAATGATTTCTAAAATGCTATAATTGATTTTTGTTGTTTAAAGCTACTTTTCTTATGGATCCAAAACAAAGGACCTAGGGACCATTTTGCTTGTATCTAGCATAATGACTTTCATAGTTTCAAAATTAAAATTCTTCCTAAAATGTTATATTCGGGTTTTTGTTAAGTTGTTTAACACCAGAATGGTTTCCAAAAATTCTAGAAAATTCATCTAAATTCTTGGGCCAGGAAGTAGTATTTTGTCATGCAATTTCCTAGCACACTTGCTCAGGTGAAATTCAAAGTTCCTTGGCAAGGCATATGCTCAAAATTAGATTTCAAATGTAAAATCAGATTTAAAAGAGTTCAAAACAAACTCAAAATTTTGAAAGATCATACCATACTTTGTCGTGTTTTTATGTTAAGGGTGAAGGACTAAGTCACCTAAGACATAGAGTCATGAAGATGAGCTTGCCATTCTATTTCTTGGACATGATCTTGGGTGAAAACAATTGAACTAGCTGCATTTGAACTCATATTTGACCATGAAAGTGTACTCAAACTTTGAAGTGTTCGCTCTGTTATTGTTCTCCTCTGCGGCTATGTATAAGATACAATTTCAATGTTGGCATTAGAGTTTGTTGTTAAGCAGAGATTGGAGTATGTGGTCTGCCAATATGTCAAAGTCAACCTCACTTTCATAGTTAGTTTAGTGGTCTAAGTGATGATTTATGTTTTTTATTCAAAATTTGAGACTTTATTTGAAACCTTTTTCGACCAAAATTTGTACCAAACTTTGTTCCCCTATGAAGCAAATAACTCGTTCATCATTAAAACCAAAATTTTAAGCTTGTTTTGAACACTTTCACTTAAGCATATATGCTAGGAAATTACATGAAAATAATCCATTATCTAGACCAAGAACTTATATGGATTTTTGGAATTAGTTTTGGTGCTAAATAACTTAACTGAAAACTCAAATATAGAAAACTGATAAGAATTTTAATCAAAATACAACACTATGATGCTAGATAGAAGCCATGGGCCACACTTGATTTTTTAGTAGTATCTACTAAATATATCACAAGATTTTGAGATCACAAGATTTTGAGATCTTTAGGTTCTTTGTTTTGGATCGATCGGAAAAAAGAGCTTAAGTGAAAACTTAAATACAACATTTCATGAAGAATTCTAATTTTAAAGCTATAAAATACCAATTCTAAGCAAAATAGGTTGTCTTTGATTTGTAGTATCTACATAAATAAAAAAAATTATAAAATTTTCAGAGGTCTTTAGTTTCTTCGTTCTGGACCGACAATAAAAAGTATATAAAGTATCTAGAGTGATTCACGTCAAAGATGGTGTGACTCCACCTCCAGTCCTCCACGTCGGCGGGCTACATGGGAAGTTTGCGTGACGATGCAAGTGTGTGCAATGAACCATACCAATGCACGTGTGGCATGATCGTAGTGATGAGTCGTGCCAACTCATTTGATGGACTAAAATGGGTAGTTCAAAAAATTTAGATTGGGACGTGTTATCATTAAAATATTAGTATTTCTTGGTTGAAACAAAAGTAAATTCCTTGTTAACCCTTGTGCTTAGTTAGATACCAAGACTACTACTCCATTCTAAATTATAATTCGTTTGACTTTTTTTTTTTGACCCCATTTGGACAGCCCGTCTTATTCAAAAAATTTTGTGCAAACATAGTCAAATTTAAAGTCATTCTTTGTTTAAAAAATAAATCATTCTTGAAGAACTTTTGCTAATAAAGTAAGCCATAACAAAAGAAATAATATTTTGTACAAATTTTTGAACAAGTCAAGTGGTCAAACTTAGGGTCGAAAAAGTAAAACTAATTATAATTTGGAACAAATTTAGTAATTTTTAAGTGGCTAATTAGCCCCTCGTTAAACAAGCCCTTATCCTGAATTTCTATCAGGTAGTGCAAATTCGACGTCATTTTCCAAGACTCGCCCAACCCTGCCGACACTGGACGAGTGGCACGAACGTACTCTCTGCATGATTCAAGGCAATCAAGGGAGGTAGACAGCGAGGCCCAGTTATTTGTCTCGCATGAAGCGATGCAGATGCCACGCATGATCAAGGAGATGCAGATGCGTGACGCATCGGGCAGAGGTGATCAAGGAGAGCGTTAATTCCGTTGGGAAGGAAAACCTAAGGGTGTGTTTAGATACTTCAAACTTTCAAAAATTTTACAAGATTCCCTGTCACATCGAATCTTTGAACGCATGTATGGAGCATTAAATATAAGTAAAAAAATAACTAATTACACAGTTTAATTGTAAATTACGAGACGAATCTTTCGAACCTAACAAACAAAAGAGTTACTGTGCTTCTAAAAATTTTACAGCACCAACTAAACAAAGCCTAAATACTCTTCTGAATCGTCCACGACAAGCCACGTTGTCCCTGTCCGCCTGCTGCGCAAGGCGAGACGAGTGGCCAACTGGCCATCCGTTGTCAGCGTGCTGTGTGTACGCCTTGATTTGACCGGCAGTCTGGCAGATGAACATGGGATGCGTTAGAGCAAAATATAATAACTGGATATAAGTCGGCTAAATATTGATACGGAGGAGAGAAGATGATAGAGAGGAGAAGTGGACTGTAAATTTACAACTGAAAAAAAAACTCTGTAAGAGAGATATATGAGCCATGTATTAATAATAAAGAGTTTACTATTACATAAGTAAGCCAAGAGAAGACTGTAAAAAAAACCTTATAACCAGCTAGCTGGCTATATTATTAGCCTCGCTCTTGCCGTCCGAGGGGACGGGAAATGCAAGCAGAGGCGGACACAGCAACGGTCCACGGGAACGGGAAATCACACCACGGGTATCCCCTGGCCCGCACGTCAGCGTCACGAACCACGCGCGAACTTCACCACGGGCCAAGTGGAGAAGAATAGAGTTATCAGAGGAGATCCAATCCACCACCCTCACACGCACGCACACGCGCTAGTTTAGTGACCTTAATTGTAGCATTTGCGTACCACGGATTATTGTTAACCCCACCTTGGATCGCGGTCGCCGTGCGCGTGAGCAGCGACGTGCCGACAGCCGAAGCGCCCGAGCCATCCTCCCCTCCCCCAAAGGCCCAAGCCAAACCCATTCGATTCCTCCGCCCCGCCGGCCGAATCAAATTTCTCCGCCGCCGCCCGGAGCGCCGACCCGCGAGCGTTCCATGGACTCGCCTTCCGCATCGAGGTAGTATTAGCAAGCCTCGCCGCGCCGCACTGCCCCGCCCCGACGTACGCCTGCGGCCTGCCTCGCTGGTTCGGTTCCCCACCCTCAGCGTTTGGTGTGATCCGGGTTTCTCCGTCGTTCGGGTCTCGACCTCTGTTCTAGCGTAGAGCCCGCGGTCCGAATTCGTGGGGGTATTGCTCTGGAAGTTGGCTTGCGTAGGTTTCACTTGGTTTTCTCGCGCTGGTGATTTCGATCCGCGTCGCTTCTCGAGAACAGAGCATAGGAGGAACAGTCGATGGAACTTGTAATTCGTTGGGTATATTTCCCTGCTTTTTTCTGTTTTGAAAATTCTGATGGGTTCATGGGATTACCAAGCCTTTGGTTTGTATGTTAAGCGCTGCACTTCATTTGTTTATTTTGGTTTTCAGAGGCACTGTAACTTGATTCTTAACTCAGTGGATCAACCATATTTAGCCAGGATAAGAATGATCAAATGTGTGGGCTACCACTGCTTCGTTGTCCATTCAAACGATTTTTTCCCTTAGTAGTACGAATTTTCTGTTTGAGGAGTGCATGACCTGTAATAATTCTTAAATTCACAACCCACCTAAAAGAATATTGTAATCCTGATGCATGTTTCCGTTCCTTCAGCTGGACTTTAACATTTTTTTTTTCTGAAACCTACTCGGATTTTGTTTGAGCCTGAAAATACTTCTTTCAGTTATATTGATTTTTCGCCTGAACACACACTCATATCTTTGTCCAACCAGACCAATACTCTTGATTTGATCCAATCTAAAATCTCCCTCAAAAGCAAAGATTAAAGCACCAAACCGACCCGCAAGCAAGGACAACTATTAAAGACGCCGTGTGCCCCCCTTGATTTTCTTTTCCTCCACTTTTCGTATCCACTTTTCGTCTACTCAACTAATATTTAATAGCATACAGTAACGTGGTGCCACTACACATTAATCTAAAACCCAGCATGATCAGCTTGAAATTTACAAGTATTATTCTTGGCCCAAGGTCCTTATATCGAACCAATTGGCATTAGTTGTGCACTTGTGCATGCTCTGTTGCTATCGTTTTATTACCAGCTATCTGCCTGTCGCTTTTACTAATTTTGTAAACACTTTAGATGCTATTCTTTTGTGATGTGGTCAAAAGCATTACTTTTGTAGGTAGTGAGAAGGTGAACCTTAATTGATGGGTCCCTCGAGTTTCTAATGTGGGAAATTGCCTTATCATGCTGAGGATAATTCATATAAATGTTTTTGACTAAGGATTTATGATCTTGGTGTTGATTTATTGTTGTGCAGTAAATTGAATAGGATCTTTGTGGTTTGTGCTAGAGCCTAGAGGTCAGGCCAATCTAGTTGTTTCCTGGCAATTTAGCAGAGTGAATTTTTTTTTTGGTTTTTGGTTTTTCTGTGAGTTCAAATTTTGATTGATTATATCCTTTTTTATGTTCGTTTTGCAACTTTTGGTTGAAAGCTGACATTTGGTCTGAAGGTTTTGGAAGGAACCCAAGATGGGTGTAATCAGCACAGTGCTTGGTTTCTCTGGGTTTGGCTTTGGGTTCTCGGCTGGCATTGTTATTGGTTACTTCCTCTTCATCTACGTACAGCCAACCGATGTCAAGGTGGGTACTTTCCTTTTGCTCTTCTGTCTTTCTTACTGTATATAATTTCTCTTCACTGCTGTATAACGAATAGTTGGATTGTTGACAACTGTTTTGCTAATACAACAACAACAACAACAATATAGCCTTTTGTCCCAAGCAAGTTGGGGTAGACTAGAGATGAAACCCAAAAGAGACGAGAAACAGGGAGACACATAAAGGGACATAAAGGGCACAAGACAAAAAGAGGTCACGGTTCAGGCACGTTGATGGACAATCTCCAAGCGCTCCTATCCATAGCTAAATCCTTGGAGATATTCCACTCCTTAAGATCTCTCTTAACGGACTCGTCCCAAGTTAGTTTAGGTCGACCTCTACCGCTCTTTACATTATCGGCCCGCTTTAGAACTCCATTACGCACCGGCGCCTCAGGAGGCCTCCGTTGGACATGTCCAAACCATCTCAACCGATGTTGAATCAATTTCTCCTCAATTGGTGCCACCCCAACCCTATCCCGAATATCGTCGTTCCGGACTCTATCCCTCCTTGTGTGCCCACAACACCAACGCAACATTCGCATCTCTGCTACACACCAACGCAACTGTTTTGCTAATATGTTTCCAAATTATTTTTTGAGTGATCTGTAGACAACTTGAGATCCTGAAGTTAAGACAACAAATATGAGCTGGCCATTGTTGAATACATTTACTTTTTCTGTTGTGTATCACAGTATTATTACAGTCTGATCAGCGTTGACATAAGCCACGAGTATTATGTTGTTTAGTTGTGATGTATGCTATATACCTCTACATTTGCATCTGCAATTTGCCTTTCATGCCTTTTATACTGATTGAGCACTCTTGGGGCAAGGGGGCAGGGGTTACCATGGTGTTTCTGTTTACTTCCTAACTTAATGTGTTGCTTGGTGATGGCACATGTTGCACACACCCAGGTAAGGGCCATTTCATGAAGGAAATGCAGACCTGGAGAAACATATGGCTCTTTACTTCTTTGTGCAGTGTTTAGTTTAGAGTATTTTCTTTATATTTTGCAGTCTGGTTTACGTAATACTTGCAAGGATTTGAGTCAAGTGGTTTAATATGCTGAATGCAATATGCCATCTGTTTTTTTCACTTGCCTCTATAATATATCGACTTATGGGAATGATTTTCTTTCTCCCTACTTTTCTGTCAGGATGTCAAGGTTCGCCCGCTTGTGGAATATGATTCAAAATCCTTGGAGGGCATCCTTCCTGAAATTCCTTTGTGGGTCAAGAATCCTGACTATGATAGAGTATGCTCCTTCGATGACCTAGCCAGAAACTATCTTAATCACATTAGTGATTTTAGATTCTCATTTTCTTCTGTCTCTAGATTGACTGGCTGAACAGGTTCTTGGAGTTGATGTGGCCTTATCTTAACACGGTACTCTTATCTTGTCATTTGCTCTGAGACAGTACAAGATCATTATCTCTGGTTGACACTGAATTTGCCATGCTTTGTGTTTTGTTTTTTATCCTGTAGGCTATCTGCAGAACTGCACAGGATATCGCAAAGCCAATTATTGCTGAGAATACTGCAAAGTATAAGATAGACTCCGTTGAGTTTGAAACACTTACTTTGGGTAGCTTACCACCCACCTTTCAAGGTCAGCAGTGTTGCATTCTTATGTTTCCCTTAAACATGCACATGTATTTCACATGGTTTTTAGGCCTTAGTTTGAACTATAATATTTATTAGATGCCACATATTGTACATGACTTCACTGCAAGCAGTCATGCGTCTTTTATGTTGCTTCCTTCTTTTTTCCTGGTATCTTGAGTTACCATTTATAGGCTCGTGAGTAGTCAAATCAACCCTGATTGGTAAAATAGCTGTGGCCATAGTTGTTAAAATCGTGATTCTATGGCATGATTTTATGACTTTGCGTTGTTAGTTTATCAACTTGATGCTACGATTATGCAAGTAGAATCTACGATCTCATGGTTCTAATAGTTATGATCTTATGATTTGCAATCCTACCATTGGAATTCCAATCCGATTCAAGATTATGATTTTAACAACCTTAATTGTGGCTCAAAACTTTTTATTACTGATGATATGAGACGTGGTCAGGTGGAGACACTGATACAACTGTGTTCTAGATGCGCTGCTATATATTGAGCATATTGAGTTTAGGATTGAATGTTTCATTCCTTAGTGATAAGTCATAATCACCAGTTCACCACACCTTTTGCTTGGCTATGTACAACTGGTGAAGTTATACATCTATTTTCCCATGTATAACATAGCGAACTTTGTACACAAGCTTATGTTAAGTTTGCCTATATGTGATGCTAATTTTTAAAATGCTGTTGCAAATATGTATTTTGAAGCAATTCATGCTTTTTCCTCCCAGGGATGAAAGTCTATGTCACAGAGGAGCAAGAGCTGATAATGGAACCATCTCTTAAATGGGCTGCAAACCCAAATATTACTGTTGTTGTAAAAGCCTACGGTTTGAAAGCTACTATCCAGGTATGAAATATTTGGTCGTAAGCTGGATTTGTAATTGCTATTCACTTAATCATTTGTTGAGTTGAGTCGAGCCAACTGAAATATGCTTTTTTGAGATATTTCAGATTGTGGATCTACAAGTCTTTGCATCACCTCGTATTACTCTGAAGCCATTGGTGCCTACATTTCCCTGCTTTGCAAAAATCCTTGTCTCGCTCATGGAGAAGGTATGGCAACTGATTATTTGTTTGAATTATTCTGGTGTTTGTGTTTGAATAATCCTGGTCCACCATTTGTTTGCTAATTGTGATTGGTTTTGCAGCCACATGTTGACTTTGGGCTAAAACTTCTTGGAGCAGATGTAATGGCTATTCCTGGTCTTTACAGATTTGTTCAGGTATTTGTGACTATTGTTTCAAACATTCTCATGTGAGCTAAATGTTAAAGTTCCATTAAGCTTTCTGAACATACTAATGGTTTTTGTTGCACTGTCATTAATAGTTTCGTTTTAAAAAGAAATGATGAATATATTATTATTCCCCCCTCATTTTGTTCATTTATTCCTGACTCCTGTTTCAAACATTCTCATATGGAAGTTTGTTCATATTCTACACTTTGTTGTGAGCAATGTTGAAGTTCCATTATGTTTTCTGAACATAGTAAATGGTTTTTGTGGCACTGTCATGAATGGTTTCATTTTAAAATGACATTATGAATATATTATTATTTCCCTTTTAATTGTCGCACCATACTTTCAATATGATTATCTGGTCTGTTCCTGTTATTGACCTGCATTTCTTTAAACACATGCATTTGTGTACTGAAAGCAGCATTTCTATACTTTGATGGCTGGTCACCTGGATTTAAACTTTAAGTGTTATTCTTCTGTAGTGTCTAGTTTGCTCTTTACAGTGGATGTGACGTGTGGTATCTAATTCACTCGTTTCAGTACAGTTAACTCATTTGTGTAATGATACCTTTCCTGCATTTACAGGAGACCATCAAGAAACAAGTAGCAAGCATGTATTTGTGGCCGAAGACGCTAGAAGTACCTATAATGGATCCCTCAAAGTAAATTTTTAGTACCTCTTCTATTTTCGTTATGTACATCAAAACCTGTATCTGATGAGAAAGGAGTAAATGTTTTTCATATTCCCAGAGCATCAAAAAGGCCCGTTGGAATTCTGCTTGTGAAGGTTGTGAGAGCCCAAAATCTGCGGAAGAAGGATCTGCTGGGTAAATCTGACCCATATGTGAAACTTAAGATGTCAGATGATAAACTTCCATCCAAGAAGACAACTGTAAAGCGCAGCAATCTCAATCCAGAGTGGAATGAAGAATTCAATTTTGTTGTGACAGATCCAGAAAACCAGACTCTTGAAGTTAATGTCTTCGACTGGGAACAGGCATGGCTTCCGTTCCTATTTAAATACTGCTGTAGTTTTTCTGCCAACATAATTACCAAACAATATGCATTTTTTTGTTGTTTATAGGTTGGGAAACATGAAAAGATGGGAATGAATATGATCCCACTTAGAGAACTCCCGCCAGAGGAGACTAAAGTTACTACCCTCAGCTTGCTTAAGACCATGGACCCAAATGATGTACAAAATGAGAAGTCTCGTGGTGAGCTTACTCTAGAGCTCACATACAAGCCTTTCAAGGAAGAAGATATGGAGAAAGAAGATACAGAGGGTGCTGATGTGATAGAGAAAGCTCCAGATGGTACTCCAGCTGGTGGTGGCTTGCTTTATGTTATTGTTCATGAAGCCCAAGATCTTGAGGGGAAGCACCATACAAACCCATATGCAAAAATAATTTTCAAAGGCGAGGAGAAGAAAACAAAGGTATTATGTAAACAAATTATTTTTATATCTTCATGGAATGGCCATGACATATCTATCTCTTTATTTACTCTTCATCCCCTGCCCTAGGTCATCAAGAAGAATAGGGATCCAAGATGGGAGGATGAATTTGAGTTCGTGTGTGAGGAGCCTCCTGTAAATGATAAACTGCATGTTGAAGTCCTAAGTAAAGCAGGGAAGAAAGGGCTGATACATGGCAAGGTAGAATGGAATTCCTACCCTCCATTTAATTTACTAATCTACTACATCCTCCTGGTTGCCCTGTTACCAGATGATTGAAGAATGGTTGATATTTACTTCTGGCATTACGACTATATCACTAGTTGTTGCGTTAGCTTTTTTGGAACCTCTGCTTTCCTGTAGCATGTAGAAGCAGAATCCTAAGAGGCAAATATCAAATGTCTTGTATTCTGATACCTGTATTTCTTGGTCCAGGAAACTTTGGGCTACATTGATATTAGCCTTGCAGACGTGATCAGCAACAAGCGGATTAATGAAAAGTACCATCTCATAGACTCAAAAAATGGTCAGATCCAAATCGAGTTGCAGTGGAGAACTTCCTAGACAGGAAAGAGACAGAATGCCTGAATGTAGTACATATGAATGTTCGTATGACCTTATATTCAGTTTGCGGATATCTGTGATTGAGATTGAGCTCATGTAGATATTTCCTTTGTTTATAGACATCTGCTGTTCTGATCTCTCAATTGCTCAAATTTCGGAGAACTATGTACTCATGTTATAGACCCTGGAAATGGAACTGAACTTTTTCTTTGACTAATGACAAACCATACAAGTACGCTCAGCATTCTGGCATACTGAGAATTTACAATATGCTCCAAATATGTTTCACTGGTATCTTATACGAGCATTTAGCGCGTTCCGTGTGGTATGCCTACCGAAATGGTTCGGTCCTCTCGATGAACTTGCAAAGTTGTCAAGCCCCAATTAGAATTCACTGACCATATACTAGAAATATAATTTAGGCGCGGGAAAACAACAATTGCCAAAGGGCGGCCCATTTCTGAAATGCAGACTACTGTTATCAGTCACCATCTGTCGGTGTTCGGTCCCGTGGAGGTCCTAAACCGACGAGTGAGTGCTGCGTGTCCCTAACCTGGATGGTGATACAAGGAGAACATACGGGGGTTTATCCTGGTTCGGGCAAGAGAAGGCCCTACATCCGGCCGGGGGGGGGGGGGGAGAGTTTGTATTTCCTTGCACTGAGGTGCTTGTGTAGGGGTTACAAGCTTGCGAGAGAGGGCGGCGAGCCCAAGTCTCAAAGAGAGAAAAAAGAGTACACAGATGATTGCTTGAGATGTTGATCTCTGTGATGGGGGTCTTGGATTGCTGGTACTCGGCTTTGGACTTGTGCCTTGCCTATTGTCCGTGTCCCTTTTGTAGGGTCCTGGCCGGTCCTTTTTATAGGGTCGGAGGAGGCTAGGGCACCGGGGAACTTTGAGGCGATGTTTAGTCGATCCCTGTAGGAGTGACTGTAGCGACGTGCCCTGGGAATGGCCGGCCATCCCTGGACACCATGGTGACGTCGGGGATGAGGCGACGAAATGACCCAGAGCACCGCGCCATACCGTCCTTCCTTCCCTGTCGAACTGCGATGGGCGTCGAGGCCGGGTCGATATCGGACGGATAAGGCCGAATCCCCGAGATTGCGGAATACGGGCCTTGTCGTATCCTCCCTCGAGGGTGACTGACGATAAACAGTGCACGGTAAGGTGTGCATAGTGACAGGTCTCACCTCCCATCACGGGATGGGCGGTAAAAACAGTGAGGGCTGACACTGGCCTTGCTCCCACGTCGATCCTGGTTGCGACCATACCGGTAGGTGGTAGTAGGTAATCGTATTAAATGCTCTGACTTCTGTCCTGGGGTAGGTGAAGTGAAGGGGTCGAGCGCTCTGACTCGGGGTCACGCGAGTCGGAGTTTTTTCGGTGGGCGAACGAGCCTCGTGCGAGTCAGAGTATGGTCGAGGTGCCCTGTCGTGCGGGACGAGGCGCGGTCGAGGCGTCCTCGTCGAGGGTGCCTCGTACGAGTCGGAGCCGGAGCGCGGTCGAGGCGCTCCGTCAAGCTGGCCTCGTACGAGACGGACCTGGTATGCGGTTTGAGGTGGGCTGCGCTTTGCTGCGGCTTAGTCGTTTTGTTTTTTATTATCGATGGATGTGGGTACCCCTATACTGTTGGTACCGACAGTAGCCCCCGAGCCTTTGGGTGAGTGTGAGATCACTCTCCCAGAGGCTTGTTAGTTAATGAACTGGAGTCGTAGCGTCGTGGTTTTTTCCGGTGGGGGCGCGCGAGCGCACCCGCCGGGTATAGCCCCTGAGGCCTCGGTGGAGTGTTGAGACTCCTCCGAGGTCTTTTATGTGTTCTATTGGGGGATGGTTCGTTGCGGTCGAGCCCTCGAGCCTCGCATGCACGAGGTCGATCAGAGTCCCGGCCGTCTTTCGTCATTCGACCCTCACGCTCCTCCCTTAGGAAGGAGGAGGAGGGGTGGGGAACGCCGTACTACCCCTGTTTGGGCGAGTTCCGACGATCTCCGGCGAGCTACTAGCGGGGGAATTCGAATGTGAGCCCGTGCTCCAGTCGTTAGGAGTTGGCTAGTGGCCCAGAGGCACTCTCAAAAATGCCAAGGAGTGGTCATGTGGATCTCGATTCCCTGCGACGGGATTCGAGGGCTCGGTGCCTCCCTTGAGGGGATTCCTACATCGACCTCCTCCTACAACCTCGAATACATCCTGGGGTGCCTCAAGAGCGTGGCTCGAGCCCTGGCCATGCACGGGCGCATCCCTGGTCGTCCCTAACTCTGTCGCTCGAGGGCGGCTGTCGAACCCAGGTCGAGGGCCAGCTTTCGCTCCCTCGAGACTTATGGCGGGCTCGGAGCCCGTTTACCAGGTATCTGGGAATATCCGTCCGCGGATCCTGCCCCGCCCGTTAGCCGGGCGCGCCTTTTCAGGGGAGAGGGCGAGATCAGCGCGGTAGTGGGCGATGTGGCGTACGGTTACGACGTGGGGGACGGCCACGTGCCCAACTCTTGCGAGATTGAGGGAAACGGTTAGGTAAGAGCATTAAATGCGGGAAACCGCTCCTACCTTTTCGTGCGGCCGTTGGGCTTCCGCCGGGGCTATAAAAACAAGGCCTAGGGGTCTACCTCCCCTACCGGTCCTTTGCGTTCTTGCATCCTTTGCCTCAGACAGCCCTGTGCCCCTTGCGCCCTCCGCCTACATCCAGCGCCGCCGCTGTCGCACCCCCTTCGTCTACACAGCCTCTCCTAGCGCCAATGGCAAGCAAGAGTCAGATCCTCCCCGTCGACGACTGGGCCGCCTCCTCGGTGACGGAGAGGAGTCTAGAGGAGCTGGTCGAGGATGGACTGCTGCGGCCAAGGACGAGCCGGTCGCGGCCGGAGTGGATTGTGCCATCACCCGACCACCGGGAGCCGGCACCCCCCGAGGGATACGTGGTTAGCTTCATCTGCTTCCACGAGCGGGGGTTCAGCGTGCCGGCGACCACCTTCATGCGTGCGCTCCTCCACTACTACCGGGTGGAGCTGCACCATCTCGCCCCCAACGCCGTTGCACAGGCCGTCATCTTCGCGGCGGTCTGTGAGGGCTACCTAGGGGTGGAGCCGCAGTGGAATCTGTGGCTCCATATTTTCAAGGCAGAGCTCTTCGCCAAGAAGGCGGGGGAGAAGGGGCTTCGGTGCGCAGTTCGAGCGGGGAGCTGCGTCCTGCAGGTGAGGTCCGGTCGGGCAGATCTGTACATCCCGGCCCATCTCATCTCCTCGAACAGCAGCTGGCACGACGGCTGGTTCTACCTCCGCAACGACGAGAGTCAGTTGCCGAGGTATACCGGCCGGGTGCTGGTCGCCCGAGAGGAGAACTGGACCTACGGAGTCGCGGAGGCCGAGAAGCCGCGTCTGGACCCGCTGCTGGCGGCGCTGCAGCAGCTCCGTCTGCGGGGCTTGACGGCGGCGGCGGTGGTCACGGCATTCCACCGGCGCAGGGTGATGCCGTTGTGCCAGCGTCGCCTCCGCCTCGACCAGATGACACCGGAGGCGCCACTGGAGGGGAGCCGGATGTCACACGAGTCCCTCACCCTCGAGGAGGTCCTCCGGTGGGCGCGCCGGATGGTGGAGAACTTCAAGATGGATGAGGTCGACAAGGTCCCCATGCGACCTACCCAGGGGTTTGAGCCTCTGGTAAGTGTTCTTTGCTAGCACGTTCGTCTGTTTTGTCTATTTTCAGATTCCTCTGATTTAGTCGAGGCCGACGCGCAGGATCTATCTGCGGTGCGGGAGACGCGGCCGCCAGTCCCAGAGGACCGGCCCGCCCGGGAGGCTCGACGCCAGCATGCGTCCCAGCAGAAGCAGACAAAGGAGACGGCCAAGAAGCGGCAGATCCGCAAGGCCAAGGAGAAGGAGGCGCTGAAGAAGCTTCGGCGCCAGCATGCCCTCGACGGGCTCTCCCTCGCAGAGTCTCCCTCCGAGACGGTCTCGGGGGAGGATGATGACGGCAGCGACGGGGACGATGATGACGCCCTGTCGCGGTAGAATTTTTTTTTATTTTTAGCCCAAATTTGAAACAAATTTTAAATTTAACCCGTCTTTCAAAAAAATTTTAAATCTAACCCGTTTGGCCCCGCCACCATGCATGGCGGGGCAAATGCACTGTACCCCGCCATGCATGGTGGCGGGGTGCACCTCCGCGTGGCACGGTGACGTGGCGGGCACCCGGGGCGTACCCCGCCATGATGGGTGGCGGGGTATGCCAAACCCGCCACGGATCATGGCGGGGTATACCCCGCCACCGGTCACGGCGGGGCGCGGCTTAAATATAAGCCGCGCCCCGCCCGGCCGAACGCCCGCTGCCTCTTCGCCCTCCCCGCCTCTCCCCGCGCCGCCCCGCCGTCTCCGCCGCCTCCGGCCTCCCCGCGCCGTCTCCGTGCCGCCGGAGAAGCCTTGGCCGCGCCCCACCGTCCCCGGGCTCCCCCGGCCGCGGCCCACCGGCCTCCGGGCGCCCCGGCCTCGCCCCGGCGCCCCCCGTCGTCCCCGCGCCGTCCCCGCGCCGCCGGAGGACCTCCGCCGCGCCCCGGCCGCCCCGGCCGCGCCACACCGCCCCCCGGCTGCCCCGGCCGCGCCCCACCGCCCTCCGGACGCCCCGGCCGCGCCTCGCCGACCCCTGCCGCGACCCCGCTGCCGCGACGCCGCCAACCGCCGCGACGCCGCCGGCCGCAACCGCCGTCCGCGCCACCGCGTCGTCTCCCGCGCCCCCGGCGACCGCGCCCTCGGCCGCGTCTCCGGCATTCGTTCCCGCGCCTCATCCCCGATAAATTTTTACGGTAATTTTGTTTACTTTGTCGTTTAAATTATATATTTGTAGTAAATATTAATAAGTTTTTATTATTTATTTAGTTATTTATTTATTTGTCATTGTATTATTTAGTTATTGAATTATTACGATTAATAGTTGTTTAGTTATTATTTGTTTAGTGATTGAATTATTAGTTGTTTAGTTATTTATTTGTTTGTATTAGTTGTTTAGATATTGAATTATTAGTTTTTACGATTATTAGTTGTTTACGTATTAGTTAATTAGTTAACGATTATTAGTTATTCGGATTTTATTAGGTACTTTTAGTTATTTAGTTACGTACGTATTAGTTATTTAGTTATTAGGTAATATTAGTTATTAAGTTATTTAGTTTGGTAATGATGATTTGTTATTGACGACACAGTTGACTTATTAGGTAATTAGTAGTACCATAATGGTCATTTAATAATGAGATGTCAAATCGTTTTGTAGATGGATTACGGTGTAAGAGTTTTTTACGGAGGAAGTGTTAGGAGAGAGGATTGCCAGTTTGAGGATATGTATGAAGAATTGGAATGGTTTGATGGCACCCCTAGTTTCCGCGATCTATGTGACCGTTTGAGTTTGAAGTTTGGCGAGGCTTTCACACTAAAGGGTAGGTTCGATGTTGGAAAGAATAGGGCACACTATGTCATGATGGACTTGTGCAACCAAGGAGAGTGGTCCCGATATAATAGGGTCATCCAAGGTTCGAATGTCGGCATGGCTGAGTTGGTGCTGAGATTGTTGAGAATGAGGAGCCGTCCTTGGACAGTGATACTCTAGGAGATTGTGGTGTGCAGATGCAACAAACTATGGAGAGTATGGACTTGGATGGTAATTTGACGCAGGAGCGGGTTCATTCTCCTCCAGTTGGTCATATAAGCAATGATTTTGATGTAGACGAGTTTGAACAGGAGGAGGAGGAGGCGGCAGCGGAGGAAATGATTGGTGATGATGTTAGCACAGATTCGGATGATTCAGGAAATGAGGAAGGAGGTCCCCATGTCATGCGAGCATCGGTTGAAGCCATGCCCTCTGGAGGTGCACCTGCCATGTGTACACCAGTTCATGGCATGCCCTCAGGAGTACCGCTTGAGGTACTTCATGGCATGCAGAGTCAGGGCACCTTAGCCACCGGTTATCCAGATGATGGAGTGCAATATGAAGGATGGAGCAGGGTTAGGGAGGCACAACAATACGTTGCACCACCCTCTTATACATCGGCAGAGCTTACACAGCTGAGGGAGGCTGGCTTGCCTTTTACCGGTGTGCCAAATTATATCGATGTAAGTATGTCGCATATGGCAGTTTGTGACACGGGTTTGCAGATGTGTAAGGAATCATTGTACAACCATAGAAATTTAATACTGAGGAAGGGAATGCTTTTTAATACGATGTCGGAGATGAAGTTGTTCCTTCAGGACTATGCTGTGTATCATCATAGGCCTTACACGGTTCGGCATTCCGACAAGGAGGTAAAATTCCACATATTATGTGAGGCTGGATTCCCGTGCTCGTGGAAGTTAAATGCACGAAAGAGGCGGAGTGATGGTAAGTGGAAGGTAACTTCGGTGGAACAGCCGCACAGATGCCAGACTAATGAGGGTAAAAGGTACCATCCCCAGTTAACGGCTCGGTATCTAGCCCGCCGTATATTGGGTCTTGTAGATAAGGACAACGACGTATCAGTGCCGTTCTTGCAAGAGACCATAGTCAGATTTGTTGGGTATGAGGTCACGTATGGAAAGGCTTGGCGGGCAAAGCAAATTGCCCTGGCAATTCGTTGGGGTAGCTGGGAGGAAGCCTATAACAGGGTTCCACGCATTTTGCGTGCGATGGAACACTTCAACCCTGGCATGAGATCGTTCATATACACAGGAGGGTTCTATCTTCAGAACCTGTTGAGGCATATTCTGTACCGTGTGTTCTGGTATTTCGATCAGTGCAAACATGCATTTCAGTATTGTAGGCCAGTTGTTCTTGTTGATGGCACGTTCCTCACCGGCAAATACAGGGGCACATTGATGATGGCTGCTGCTGTAGACCCAGAGAACTAGATAGTACCAATGGCTTTTGCTTTGGCAGAGGGGGAAAACAACGATTCATGGTCATGGTTTATGCGTCTGCTCCGTGTTCATGTGCTTGGCCCTTCTCGCACCATTTGTCTGATTTCGGACCGTCACATTGGAATTCTAAATGCAGCCGATGAACACATTGATGGTCACCCGGCTCTAGTGCACCGTTGGTGCATGCGACATTTTGCCGCCAATTTCTGGCGGTGTCAACGCAAGAAGGATGTGGCTGACAAGTTAAAGGAGCTTTGTAATAAACGTACGGAACGCGAGTTCAACGAGACTATGGTAGAACTAGAGAAGATGCTTAACCAAGCTGGCAAGGCATGGTTAGACCAGCAGATGGAAAATAAAGCCAAGTGGGCATTAGCATTTGATGAGGGCGGCTTCCGGTATGGCATCATGACAACAAACTCCTCTGAGTCTTTCAATCGTGTGTTCAAAGGCGTTCGATCTCTTCCAGTGTCTGGTATTGTCGAGTTCTCTTTTAGGAAGTGCAATGAGTATTTTGTTAAGCGGTATGGCCTAGCCCTGAGGAATGAAGAGGAGCTTGGAAGATGGGGCAAGGCGGCACACGAATATTTGAAGGAGGCTGAGGAATTGGCCAAACAACAGGTTGCCGAGGCTTATGGACGGGACATGCTTGTTTTCTGCGTACGAGCTAGAGGGGGCACAAACCTGGGCGGCGAACGATTTGGTGGCCGAACGTACCGTGTCGATCTTGGTAAAGTAGAATGCAGTTGCAACGTCCCTCAGATCATGCATGCCCCTTGCTCACACATGATCACCTCTTGTTGGCTTAGAGGTTTTGACCACACAGTTGCACCGTACATGTCACCCTTGTATCTCCGTGCCAACACCCTCAAAGTTTGGGAGAAGAGTTTCGAGCCATACCTTGACGAGTCACAGTGGCCTCCATACTATGGTGAGGACTACGCGCCTTATCCGGACCTAAAGAAGGTAGGGAAGGGAAGGAGGAAGAAGAAGCGATTGAAAGGCGATATGGACAGTATGAAAGGTTACGGCGCCGATATGTATGGTGGCGGGGACTTTGACGAAGAACGTGCGCAGAACCTTTGCTCCATTTGCAAGAATCCTGGTCATAACGCTAGATTTCATAGGCGGGCGAGACAAGAGGTCGTATATATTGTAAACATGCATTTATAATATTATAAATTTTATTTGTACTTGTCTTTAATTTTTTATAACGTTGTTAATTGTTCTAATGTTGTTAATGTTTTCTTTGTTTTTTACGAACAGGGAGTTTCAGGCTTGCAAGATGGAGGCGCAGGCTCCTCATCCACGCTTTAGCCTCCTTGAGGCTGACTACGACAAGGACCACCGGGCCCAGGCCTTGTCGGAGCTGCATAGGCCGTTGCGTCCGCTTCGTGTTCGCACGCACCACGTACATAGCTGGGACGAGCGATACGCGCCCTACATAGAGCGTGCGGGCTTCATTGAGATCGTTCGGGTGTACAACAGTTTACTCCCCACACTTGACCCTGCCCTTCTTACTGCCTTTGTGGATAGGTAACCTTGCTTTTCCCATCTTTTGTCTTTGTTTTGAAAAATTGTGCTGTGAACTTGCCTATTACCACAAACTTGTAATGATGCAGGTGGAGACCGGAGACGCACACCTTCCACACACCATGTGGGGAAATGACCGTCACGATGCAAGATGTGAAGATGATATTGTGCCTAAGTTTGAAAGGTCATCCGGTGACTGGGGTCGCCGACGAGTCTAATTGGGTACAGTTGGTGGAGCAGTTCTGTGGTAGGAGGCCATCGGAGGCAGAAGTTAAAGGCACAAAGTAAGTTCATATTTGCGCCCCATTGAAATCACTGATACAATCATTTCAGGTACATCTATTTTTTTATAATAATACTTCAATTCCAATTGCAGGAAGACATCAGGAGTGTCGTCGTCTTGGATAGTCCAAAACTTTGGTGCAGGGCCTCCGTTGGGTGCTCCAGATCATGAGGTTGAGGTATATGCAAAGGTGTGGCTGTGGCACTTCTTGGGCGCTTTCTTATTCCCCGACTCCTCAGGCGACAGCATCAGCTGGATTTTCTTGCGGATCCTAATCCAGCCACTTGAGAATATTGCATCGTATAGCTGGGGTACCGCGGTCCTTGCTTGGACATATCGTCAACTTTGTATCGCCTGTCGTCGCCAGGCGAACAATGCTAACCTAGGTGGCTGCTCATACCTACTGCAAGTATGGATTTGGGAGCGGTTTCCGGTTGGGAGGCCCACTCAACCTCCGCGTTTGCCTGTGAGTACAATAACAACTTTGTTATCGTCATACGACTAGAGAGATTACTGACACCTTGTTTGTGTAAACTTGCAGGAATGGCAACATCAAGACGTTCGCCCCACCGCCCTTTTCATCTGGAGAGACGCTAAGGTAGTGAGGGGCGAGTTGGAAAGGAGGTACAAGCAGTACACGGATGCGATAGACGTGTTGACACACAACTACGTACGTTATATCTGCTTTTCCTACTAAAGGCACTATCATTAAGATTGATACTTAATTAAGTTTCTTTACTTTGCAGGTAACATGGACACCGTGGTCTAGGTGGGAGCTAGAGGACTACCTTAGTCCGTGCTGCGAGGAGGAAGCGGACGAGTGGCTTTACGAAGGGCCACTTATCTTCTTCCATATCATCGAGATGCACTACCCTATGAGGGTTTACAGACAGTTCGGGAGGTTGCAAGGAATTCCACCGCTGTACTCCACCAACGCTGAGCTGCATGGGTATGTTTGTTCTACTTAAGCGCCTATGATGGCCACTTATCTTCTTCAATATGTTTGTTCTACTTAAGCGCCTCATTTCTAATGCAATATGGCAATGCAGGATTGATCGGAGGCTTCGGACGACGCAGAAGAATTGGGCGTTGACGCACGACCAATATTTGAACAGATGGTATAACAGGATTGTTCGTCAGATCAACCAAATTCCGCCACACCACCCGGGAAGATGGATGGAGTACCTTCAATGGCTGCAGCGAAGTACGAGGACTCATCTCATGGTCCCGTACACGAACATGCCTGCAGATGCGGCCGATGAGGATGACATCGCCGATGCGTTCGACGATGCGCAAAGGAGGCAAACACAACTTCTTAGGGCGCCTCTCAATAGATACGTGGTAAGTACTTTGCACTTATATTCTAAAACGAGGTAAGGGGTTTAAATTTCAATTGAAATGATCGAGTTAACGTTGTGTGATGTTGTAGGCACAACAGTTGTCGAACTACTCCGACGAAGCTTCGAGGCAACTTTTTCGGACTAGGGACGACAAGACGAACCCTCTTCGTGCCTTCGTCAAGGTACTTTTGATAGTAACATTCGTGACTACAACTCAGTTACTTTTAAAATTCACGCTTAATAATGCTTGTTGTCATCTTAATCTGTAGAGAATGAAAAAAGGCTGCAAAAAGTTGGCTCAAAAGCTGAGCTGTGCGGATACGTCTTTGGACATACCGTACAACCCCACGTGGTCCAGGAGCCACACGATGTCCACCACAGCTGCTTCTGCTAGCGACACCAGAGCTGCGTCCTCGTCTATTCGTACTCCGCAGGATAGAGGGAAGGGTCCAGCGGCTGCGGACGATGTGGATGAGGCACTTCAGTATGACACGACGAGTGGCGACGACGACGACGACGACGACGACGACGAAGAGGACGTTCCACAGTGGGGTTACACCGGTCACGAGGAGATGGGTGCCTCACAGCTCTACGGTGCTCCTTTTGCTACACAGGGGTTCGACTACACACAGCAGGAGAACTACACACCAGCCGAGCAACAGGTTCGTATGCTTTGCTTTCTCTTTAATTTTATTGTTCTTAGATCAACATTTATAGTAGCTCATCAGGTTGCTTGCTTGCAGGGGCCGTCGTCGACGCAGCAGCTCGATCATGGACAGAGGCGACAGCGCGAGAGGCAGCAGCGGGACCGCACAGACGTTGGCTGGAGAAGCAACGTGGTCCCTACAAATCCAAGGAGGCGACGGAGACCGCGAGACCCCTACACCCCAGGCGATTAGTAGAGTAGCAGACGCCGGACACATAGTATCATAGTTAGAACAATTAAATTATGTGTAGGTGTACCAGCAGTACTCCACTTGGTTATTTCGGTTCGACTAATGTAGTTGGTAACACTCGTTTAATCTTTGTCGTAAACGCAATTATTTGTGACGATCAGTTGACCCAATTATTTGTGACGATCCATTGTCGTTAACTAATTTCGATTCGACCCCTACCATAAACTTGCTGTAAATCACTCAACATGACTTCCTGCGCGGTCAATTGACGATCAATTGACGCAAAACGAAATGCAGTTCTTGCGCGGTCGAAGTTTCAGGCAACCCCGCCATGGGTGGGGGCGGGTTAGGGGTACCCCGCCATGACCCATGGCGGGGTACCCCTAACCCGCCCCCACCCATGGCGGGGTTGCCTGAAACTTCCACCGCGCAGGAACTGCATTGTTCTAATGTATTTATACACTGCCGCGATAAACCACGTAACAATCTTAGTAAGTGGACCAACAAATGAAGCGAATGACGATGTGATAAAAGTACAATGACATGTTTCAACGTACAACACTGACAAAGTTGCTTACACAAAGTTTCTACGCCACTACGAACGTCAAACACTAACAACAACAAAGTGAAGACGTGACAATTTAAATTATTACAAAGACACTTGTACGTCAATCAAATTGCGTGCACCACTGCGTAAGCAACTCGTCTTCGGACTCGGAATCCTCCACTACCACCTCCTTACCCTTGCTGGCCTCGACTGACTTGGCTTCAGAGGCCTGACGCCGGTAGTAAGCCGCCTCCGCCTCGTCCGCGGCCTGAGAGTACAACTCGGCCTCTTCTTGGGTCATGTCTGTTGGCCCCCATGAGTCGAACAACGGTGTCTGTTGGCTCTGGTACGCTGCCTGGGCCTCGTGTACTGCAACATCCTCCTGGTAGCCCAATTGTTCGGCTAGACGAATGAGCTCGCCTATCCTCCCGGTGTCGTCGTCTTCCTCCGGCTCGGCCTCCTCGTCAACCACAATCGGACGACTTGCGGTGTACCTAGCACGAGCCATATCGGCTTCCCAGCCGCCGGTGCATCCAATCTCTGCAAGTACAAAATGCAAACAATTAACTGGATCTTTGCAATGAGTTAATTGACAGTAAAACAAAGAAGTTTGACTTTCCAAAAACGCAATGACTCACTCGCACATAATGAGTCAATAGTTTCGTTCAAGCCTTGCATCTGTGCTCTCGCAGCCTCCTCTGCAGCCTTCCTTGCATCCTCTTCAGCCTTCCGTGCTTAGTACTCCTCTAAATCCTTCTTCTTTTGCTCGTACCACTTCTTCCACGCAATACTCTCCGGGTTACGAACACGTAGGTCTTGGGCCCGTCGTAGCATTTTCTTCTTGTGGCTCTTAACAAAATCAGTGACGTAGCTTGCAGGATATCCTCTGCTATTGCGAACTGCTACCATTGTCTTATACTCATTCTTGAAATTATACACATCATCATATGATTCCCACTTGCATTTCCGAGTGCTCTGTTGCAACAAATAGATGAATACAAAGTTAGCGTAGCAGAGTTAATAAAATAAAACATTAGCACTAAGTGTCAACAGTTCTAGCAAACCTCGTCATAATCGATCATGTGGCCACAGAAGTACCCAATACCAAGGCCTGAAGGGACAAGGCCGTAGCTAGCTTCAACACCACATTTGCACATCACAGGAGGCGCAATAGACCTCCTCTTCTTCTTCCAGTCTGGCACCTCCACATTCTTCTCCGGCTCCGGCCAATGGCTCTTTGGACCATAGATCCATTCCTTGAAACGACACTTTGGCATATCATGATCCTACAAAATCAAAACAGTAAAACACACATATAGAACGTGACATTCCAAGGTACACTCAAACCTTACCTCATGTCGTAGAGGACAAATGAACTCTTGTTCATTGCGTGGGTTTATCACGGCTTGCTCTCCGCAAAGGCACTTTGGAGGATCCTCGAGCCGCCGTGCCGATGCTACGGCCTTCTCTTCGTCCGTCATAGGAGGAGGGTTTGGAGGGGGCGGAACCCAGCGAGTAAACACCTCACGCTTGCAATGATCAATGCCGGGGTAAAAAAGGAGAATCCTTGGATCAAACTTGTCCGGGCCATCGATCCATTGGAAAAAAAAACACCGGAAGTAGGGCTATACAAAAGTTTCAATTACCTCATCGCGAATACAACATCAGCAACCAATAAAAACAACAAAGGGCACAATTACTTACGCTACAACTATAACATGTGTAGAAGCAACGAGCCGCAGTATCGGGATGTCTCGACTGGCCCACGTGTGCCGGATGACCACAATCACAGTTAGGTATAGGTTCCTCGGGAGGAACGGGCGCATCCTTACAAGACACGTCGGGATACATCTCTCTAGGACGACCCTTTTTCCTCCAAATCGACTCACGATACGAGTCCTCCATCTAATAAAACGAAACGATTTCAACACAAAACGATACACGCAGAGACGGGGTGGCCGGAACAAGGAGCGACGATGGCCCATACCTGACGGGGAGGAGGGAGGGACGCCGGAGAAGGACGCTGAGGGGAGGGGAGCTCGGTCCTAAGGCGCTGCGGGAAATGGAATGGGTGACTGACCAAAAACAAGAAGTGTCTGGGCTTTTATATGGCCGGGGGTGTACCCCGCCATGCATCATGGCGGGTTAGGGCAACCCCGCCATGATGGGTGGCGGGGTACAGCCCTGCCACGCTGGCGAGGTGCTCTGCCACCCCTGCCACGTCGGAGGTGCACCCCGCCACCATGCATGGCGGGGTACAGTGCATTAGCCCCGCCATGCATGGTGGCGGGGCCAAACGGGTTAGATTTAAAATTTTTTTGAAAGACGGGTTAAATTTAAAATTTGTTTCAAATTTGGGCTAAAAATAAAAAAAAATTCCCGCGGTACGACGCCGCGACCGGCCTGGCGGACCTCCTCGACGTTCGACCGCTCTTGGAGCCCATTAGGGAGTCGTCCTCCCGGGTGCCAGTGTCGGTCGTGGTGGTGGAGGAGGAAACGGAGGAAGAGGCGGGCAAGGGGGCGGGCCCCACGACGGGAGGGGCCGCCCCATCCCAGACCCTACCGAAGGGGTCGACCGGACTGCCCCCACCAGTCGAGGCCCCGCAGGCTCAACCGGCGGCTGGAGCAGTGGTGCCGGCGTCGTCGTCGGTGGCGCCGCCGGCGTCGTCGTTGGTGGCGCCGGCGTGAGGACCCGAGGCGGCCCTCCAGTCAGGGCCCCAAGGAGCACCCGGGCCGCCGGGGGGCCGGCCGCAAGACCGCCGCAGGAAGCGCCGGGTGGTTCAGATCGGTCGGGGTTGAGGCCCTTGGTGCCGCTTTCCGGGTAAGGATCCGCGCTTCGCTTTTTTTGCCTTTCATTGGTACCGTTTTTCGACGTTTTTCCTTGCTTCGCAGGTTCAAGCGGAAGGCGGAGCTGATGGGGCCGACCCCCGCAAAGTCGCTCCGGGCGAGCGCCGTCGTTATTAATCGGACGGCGGTGCAGGACGCCGACTGGATCGAGCGGCTTTAGGCCGCAAAGGAGCGCCTGAAGCAGCAGGAGGCGGTAGCCCAGGCGGAGGCGGGCGTCTCGGCTGTCGCCGGTTCCGACCTCGCCGCACAGGGGTCAGGACCGGCAGAGGTGGTGGCGCCCAGCATGGGTGGGGCGGAGCCCGGGTCGTCGTCGACCGCCGAGGCTGCCGTCGAGGCCGCAACGGCCGATGCATCCATCCGCGACACTGAGCGGTCGGATGCGGATGTGATTATGGAGGAGGTCCCGCTGGCGGCGAGACAGGGGGCGGCGCAGCCGGGAGAGCCGCAGCCGCAGCGAGACCCGCCGGCGGAGCCGGCGGCTACGGTGGAGGGTGGGGTCGTCGAGCCCCCGCCCGTGGTTCCAGAGGAAGAGGTGCCGGTGGTCGAGGGGCCAGCCCTAGCAGAAGGGTCGATGCCAGCAATGGTCGATCTCACCCTCGACGACTCCCCCGTGGACAAGGGGAAGCAGGTGGTAGGAGTCGAGGGGGTCGAGGCCGTGGACCAGGCTGGTCCCTCGGCGGCGGTTGGTGTGGCCGGAGCCGTGGGTGAGGCTGGTCCTTCCGCGGGGCCGGAGAACGCCCCGGCCGGACCGTCGTCCGAGTGGCCGGACCTCGCCGCGCTGGCCCTAGTGCGGGCGGAGGAGGAGATACCACGCTGGGGGGACCGTCCCTCGAGTTCAGGGACGCTTCCAACCCTGGCACGGACCCCATCTTCGCCCTGAACGATAGAGACGAGGTGCACCATTGGGAGTACCTCGAGGGCCTCCGTCGACACATGGATCGATTGCTCCGTGTGGTGATGGAAGCCGTGCAACGAGGCATGCGGGATGCCACAGAGGTATGTTTTGGTGTATCTATTGTTTTGCTATCCTTTTGTTGTCTCCCTTTCTCTCGGTTCTCAACCTTTTTGGTTTTTCCGAACCATGATCAGGAGCTTAAGGAACGCTCCCACCGCAAGTCACTCTTCATTCGAAATGAGAGCGGCGTGTGGGCGGCGCTTGCCCGACAACGGGCTCTGGTCGAGGAGGCCAACAAACGGCTTTCCGATCAGAGTGCCGAGATGGCCGAGCTGCGCGTCGCCTACGCGGCGGTCAAGGAGGAGGCGGTGCAGGCCTGGGCGACCGAGGTCGTGGTGCATGAAGACATGACCAAGGCCCGGGAGGAGGCAGCTAAGGCCCACGAGGACCTCGTGACCCTGTCGGCACGGGTGAAAGAGCTTGAGGAGGACGTCGCCCTGGTCAGCCGTCAGCGTGACGCCCTCAACGTCCAGATTGGGCAGGTAACCGCTCGCTTTGGTGCCCTGAAGGACGAGATCGCGGCGCTGAGCGGAGCCGTTCAGGAGAAGGACGCAGCTCTTCTGACTGTCCGCCAGGAGACCGAGACGTTGAGGGCGACCGTTCGTGACAGGGACGACGCTTTCCAAGGGCTTGAGAGGACGTGCGGGGGGCTCCATGACGAGGTCGTGGGCTTGCAGACCCACACCGAGGGTAAGTATGGGTGTTACGGCCACGGCGTCGAGGCCCCGTATTAGTGCTAATTTAGTTAATTGTGTTTCAGAGCTGGAGAGGGAGCAGCGGGTGGCTCAGGCGGCGGCCAATTCCTTCCAGAGCCTCCTCGAGGCCGAGACCCAGCAGACGCAGATGCTCCAGGGTGCGATCTCCTCCATGTGTGATGGCCTGGGGGTCGAGCCCGACGCCGACACCGGGGAGGACGCCCCGGGGAACTCCTTTGTTCGCCGGATGGCGACGCTGGGCCGCCTCGTCCGGGAAAGGATACGGGGCAGCCTCCACCACGACGTGAAGAGAGCACTGGCCATCGTTCGGTCTGGGTTCATGTTCGACATGGAGCTTGTTGCTGAAGGCTTCATCACCGACCCAGACCGGACAGACGAGGAGAACGAGGACGCCTGTTTGGATCTGATCGGAGCCGCTGAGGAGCCTGGGAGCCGCCTGGCCTCACTTTTCTAAGCCGAGGTGGTTCCGCCTGCCGACGACGAGGGCTTGTGAGCCAAATCTGGGCGCAAAGGCCCGTGTAACAAGTTAGTGTTTTGGATTTTGGTCGTGGTGGCCTCGGAGGCCTTAAAAACTCAAGACGTAAACCTTGCGCTGGTTATTTAAGTTTTGCACGAGCTTTTCTTCCCTTTATTGCTTGAATCACGTTTTTGCATGATTTACTTAGCACGCCGTCGCGCCTTTGAGTGTAAGGGAGTGAGCGGAGGTACCGTAGCCTCGGAGGCATGGGTGATCTCGCGGCTCGGCTGCCCTCGAACTCTAGGGTGCTTTTGCGGCCTCGCAGATCGTGTAAGAACCTGATTTAAGCGACGGGGGGCGTACTCCTTTTCAAAGTTATGAACTGCCATTAGGTCTACTTAGCGTGTGGTCGTGCCCCTAGGCGTGAGGGGTGAGCGGAGGTACCGTAGCCTCGGAGGCGTAGGTGATCTCGCGGCTCGGGAGCCCTTTTGAGCCTCAGGGTGCTTTCGCAGCGTTGTCGACTTAAGAGGTAGTTCTTTAATTTTTTAGAAAAAAGAGTACAAGTTTTTTCGGGGACTGGGGGTTCCCCCCTTGTAGCCCCCGAGGGAGGGTCGATTCTAGGAAAGCAGAGTCGATCCTTTCTCATTGTTTGTAAAATGAAAGTTTGAACATTGCTGTATTCTTTATTGATGAGATTGAAAAGAAATTACAGAGCCTCGAGGCTTTTTAAGGGAAAAAGCGACGTAGCTGTTCAATGTTCCAAGCATTGGTGAGGATTTCGCCCTTCTCGTTGGATAGTTTGTAGGTGCCCGGCTTTAGGACTTCTGCGATGATGTACGAGCCTTCCCACGGGGGCGTGAGCTTGTGCCGTCCCTTGGTGTTCTGGTTTCATCGCAGCACCAGGTCACCGATGTTGAGGTCGCGCCTGCAGATGTGTCTGTCGTGGTAGCGTCGGAGACCTTGCTGGTACCTGGCAGAATGTAATAGAGCCACATCTCGGGCTTCCTCGAGCTGGTCAAGGGCGTCCTCTCTTGCGGCGTCGTTATTTCTTTCGTTGTAGGCTTTTAGCCTTGGGGACCCATATTCTATGTCGGTGGGGAGCATGGCCTCCGATCCGTAGACTAAGAAGAATGGAGTGAACCCCGTGGCTCGACTCAGCGTTGTTCTTAGGCTCCATAGGACCGAGGGGAGCTCGGCAGCCCATCTTTTCCCATGTTTGTTTAGTTTGTCAAAGATTCTGGGTTTCAGGCCTTGTAGGACCATGCCATTGGCACGTTCCACTTTACCGTTTGTTTTTGGATGAGCCACGGCTGACCAGAGCACACGGATGTGATGGTTGTCGCAGAAATCCAAAAACTTCTTACCAGTAAACTGGGTACCATTGTCTGTGATGATACAGTTGGGAACCCCAAAGCGGTGGATGATGTCGGTGAAAAAGAGCACAGCTTGCTCGGACCTGATGCTGGTGATAGGGCGAGCCTCGATCCACTTGGAGAATTTGTCGATGGCAACGAGCAAGTGGGTGAAGCCGCCGGTTGTCCTTTTCAAAGGCCCAACAAGGTCAAGCCTCCAAACGGCAAACGGCCACGTGATGGGAATGGTTTGCAGGGCGTGTGCTGGAAGATGGGTTTGTCTCGCATAGTACTGGCAACCTTTGCAGGAGCGTACTAGCTTGACAGCGTCGGAGACCGCGGTCGGCCAGTAGAATCCTTGTCGGAAGGCATTTCCGACAAGGGTTCGAGGCGCTGCGTGGTGACCGCAAGCCCCCGAGTGTAGATCGTCGAGCAGGTCTCTGCCTTCCTTGTTTGTGATGCAACGTTGGAGGACGCCAGTAGGGCTGCGGCGGTACAGCTCCTTACTGTCACCAAAGATCACAAAGGTTTTGGCCCGGCGAGCGATCCGTCGAGCCTCGGTCTTATCTGAGGGGAGGTCCCCTCGGATGAGATGGTCGAGGTACGGAATGCGCCAGTCAGGCCCAGGGTTGGGTGGCGGGGTCGAGTCTTCCGCCTGCATGGCTTCAGCCCCAGTCGAGGGGGCTTCTGTCACAGGTGGAGGGTCGAGCGACGGCCCATCGACCCCTCCTTCCGACCCGAGGTCGACGGAGGGCTGCTGGAGATCTTTTGCGAAAACATCTGGTGAAACCGTAGTTCGATTGGACGTGATTTTCGCCAGTTCATCGGCGGCCTCATTATACCTGCGCGCGATGTGATTGAGCTCGAGGCCATGAAACTTGCTCTCAAGGCGCCGCACTTCTTCGCAGTAGGCTTCCATCTTGGGATCACGATAGCTTGAGTTTTTCATGACCTGGTCGATCACGAGCTGGGAATCACCTCGAACATCAAGGTGCCGGACCCTGAGTTCGATGGCAATTCTCAGACCCGTGACGAGCACCTCGTATTCGGCGACGTTATTTGACGCAGGAAAATGAAGCCGGATGACATAGCGCATGTGAACCCCGAGGGGTAAGATGAAGAGCAAACCCGCGCCTGCTCCTGTTTTCATCAACGACCCGTCGAAGTACATGGTCCACAGCTCAGCTTGGAGCTGTACAGGGGGGAGTTGAGTATCGGTCCATTCTGCCAGGAAATCTGCTAACACCTGTGACTTAATAGCTTTGCGCGGCGCATAAGATAGGGTCTCGCCCATGAGCTCGACTGCCCACTTGGCAATTCTACCGGAGGCTTCCCGGTTCTGGGCTATCTCTCCCAAGGGGAAAGAAGAAACCACAGTTACCGGGTGACCCTCGAAGTAGTGGCGGAGTTTGCGCCGTGTCAAGACGATGGCATATAGCAGCTTCTGCATTTACGGGTATTGTACCTTGGTTTCCGAGAGCACCTCGCTAATGAAATAGACCAGCCTCTGGACGAGCAAGGCATGTGCTTCCTCGGCCCTCTCGACAACTTGTCACGGCGACTGGACTACTTGTGATGTCGCGGTGACATAAAGTAGGAGCGGCTCTCCTAGGGTCGGAGGGACGAGAATTGGTGAATTAGAGAGTGTAGCTTTGAGTTTTGCAAGCGCTTCTTCAGCCTCAAGGGTCCATGAAAAGTGTTCCAATTTCTTCAGGAGGCGGTACAGAGGGAGCGCTTTTTCACCGAGGCGCGAAATGAAACGGCTGAGCGCCGCCAAGCAGCCCGTGATCCTCTGTACGCCCTTTAGATCTCGGATGGGGCCCATCTTGGTTATCGCAGTGATTTTTTCTAGGTTGGCCTCGATGCCACGCTTAGACACGATGAACCCCAAAAGCATACCTCGAGGAACGCCAAAGACGCATTTCTCAGGATTGAGCTTGATGTTTTTTGCCCGGAGGCACTTGAACGCAACGTCAAGGTCGTTTACCAGATCGTCGGCTTGTTTGGTCTTGACAACGATGTCATCGACGTAAGCCTCGACGGTTGGTCCGATGTGTTCCCCAAAGACGTGTTGCATGCATCGCTGGTACGTAGCCCCTGCGTTCCGGAGACCGAAAGGCATCATAACGTAGCAATACATGCCGAATGGGGTAATGAATGAGGTCACGAGCTGGTCGGACTCTTTCATTTTAATTTGGTGGTAGCCGGAGTATGCATCTAAGAATGAGAGAGTTTCACATCCCGCAGTGGAATCAACGATTTGATCAATGCGTGGTAAAGGAACGGGGACTTTTGGACATGCTTTATTTAAACTAGTATAGTCTACACACATCCTCCACTTCCCACTCTTTTTCTTAACTAATACAGGATTAACTAGCCACTCAGGATGATGAACCTCCTTGATGAATCCGGCCTCCAGCAGCTTGTGTATCTCCTCACCGATGACCCTGCGCTTCACCTCGTCGAAGCGGCGCAGGCGTTGCTTCACCGGTTTGGATCCGGCCCGGATCTCCAAGGCGTGCTCGGCGACTTCCCTGGGTATGCCCGGCATATCCGAGGGACTCCACGCAAAGATGTCGATGTTCGCGCGGAGAAAGTCGACGAGCACTGCTTCCTATTTGGGATCGAGTGTGGCGCTGATGCTCAGCGTCTTTCCCTTGGGATCGGCAGGGTCGAGGGGCACGAGCTTGGCGTCTTCTGCGGGCTCGAAACTGCCGGCATGGCGCTTTGGGTCGGGAATCTCATTGGCGAGACCGTCGAGGTCCGCAGCCAAGGTCGCCGATTCCAAAACAGCCTCGCCGTGCTCGACGCACTCGACGTCGCACTCATAGGCGTGCTCGTATGAGGGCCCCACAGTGATGATACCGTTTGGGCCCGGCATCTTGAGCTTGAGGTAGGTGTAGTTCGGGACCGCCATGAACCTGGCATAGCACGGGCGCCCAAGGATAGCGTGGTATGTTCCACGGAATTCGACCACTTCGAAAGTGAGTCTCCTTTCTGAAGTTGGACGGTGTACCAAAGCAGACGGGCAGATCGACCCGGCCGACCGGTTCTGCCCGTTTCCCTGGCACAACACCGTGGAAACCCCCGACGCTGGGTTGGAGGCGCGTTCTCTCGACCCCTAGGAGATCGAGGGTCTGGGCGTAGATGATGTTGAGGCTACTTCCGCCGTCCATGAGTACCTTGGTGAGGCGTGTGTTGGCGATGACGGGATCAACAACAAGCAGGTAGACTCCTGGATTGGGGACGTGATCAGGATGATCATCACGGTCGAAAGTGATGGCCATCTCAGACCAGTCAAGGAAGCGGGGGATCGCCGTTTGTACGGAGAAAACCTCACTCCGCTCTCGTTTGCGCTGGCGCATTGAGAGGCGGGTCGAGGGTCCTCCGTAGATCATGAAGCAGTCATGGATCTCGGGGAAACCCCCATCCTTGTCGTCACCCTTGGGGTCTTCCTTCTTGTCATCCTTCTTGACGCCCACGCCCTCAAAGTACCTGCGGAGCATGTGACAATCTTCGAGGTTATGGTTAGTGGGTCCCTTGTGGTAGGGACACGGCTCTTTGAGCATTTTATCGAAGATGCCCCCACCGGGGGGCCTCGAGGTTTCTTGCGTTCGACAGCAGCGACAAGTTCGTTGGCCGGGGCCTCGGGCTTGCCCTGCTGGCTCTTCTTCTTCTTTCGGTTGTTTCTCTTGGAGCCCCGGCTGGAGCCTGCGGGATCGTCGACCTTTTGTTTCCCTTTGTCCTGGTCACCGCCAAAGATGGCACCAACTGCCTCCTCGCCGGCGGCAAAGTTGGTGATGATGTCCATCAATCCGTTGGCAGTGAGTGGGGTGTTACGGCCCAACTCTCGGACCAACTCCTTGCAGGTGGTTCCGGAGAGGAAGGCCATGATCACGTCAGAGTCAGTGACGTTGGGGAGCTCGGTGCGCTGCCTGGAGAAGCGCCGGATGTAATCCCGGAGGGATTCACCCGATTTTTGCTTGCAACTCCGGAGGTCCCACGAGTTACCGGGGCGCATGTAGGTCCCCTTGAAGTTTCCTTCGAACACCCTCACGAGATCGTCCCAGTCGTGGATCTGTCGAGGTGGGAGATCCTCGAGCCAGGCTCGGGCGGTGTCGGAGAGGAATAGGGGAAGTTGTTGGATGATGACCCGGTCGTCGGTGGCCCCGCCCAGTTGACACGCCAAGCGGAAATCGGCGAGCCAAAGTTCAGGTTTGGTCTCGCCGTTGTACTTGGTGAGAGTCGTGGGAGGGCGAAACTGAGCCGGGAGCACCATCTCGCGGATAGCCTTACTGAAGACCCGAGGGCCTGGAGGCTCGGGTGAAGGGCTTCGATCTTCTGAGCTGTCGTAGCGCCCGCCCATGTGCACGCGGTAACCTCGAGCCACACCGTCACCATGTTTGCGCGTGCGGCGCTCAACGATGTTGCCACGGGTGTCTCGGGGTTCGGGATCGTCGGCAACGTGCTCGGGGATAGGCGCCGCCCTGTTTCGCCGGGCAGGCTCGGGATGAACCGAGGCCTCTCTCTCCTGTCGGGAGGGCTCGACGAGCCGCTCCGAGGCTGGCTCGCGTCGCCTCGAGGCAAAGCTCTCGGCCTGCTGCATGGCAGCGGTCTCGAGGAGTTCTCGGATTTCGTCTCGAGCCCGACGGGCGTCGGGGTTTGACGGCTCGGGCATGTTGCGGAGGAGCATGGCGGCGGAGACGACGTTCTGGCTGGCTCGAGCAAAAACCGGGGGGTCGACCACCCGGTCCTCGTCGATGCGACGATTGACGTCACGAGCCCTTTCGCGAGCTCTCCCGCCAAGCGCGTGTGCCGCACGCTCACGCTCGAGGGTTTGTTGGAGTAGGTGCAGATTTTCTCGTTCCTCGTCGAGCCTGTCCTGCAACTCACGAATTTGCTCGAGCTGCATTCCTTGATCCGCAAGGAATTGAGCCTCGTCTCGTTCGGCAGGGAGCTCGACATGAGGTGGCGTGTGCCTTCCTTCAACCGGCTCCTCGTCCTCCGACTCCGATGCGCTGGCTTCGTCGATGTTGAAGCACTCGCGGGTCAGATCGTAGGTGTCGTCAGCCGAGTCGGAGTCAGGGGCGCCGAAGTAGTAATATGATGGAGGAATGTGAGACCGTTGCAAATCACCCCTGCGATCGTAATGTTGAGAAGCAGTCACACGGGGCTCTGTTTCCGGGGTCTCCGTAGAGTCCGGATACTCAGAAGCCGGCGTGGATGCAACAAGGTCCAGAGTGGAGCGTAGATGGTGCCCGAGGAGTTCCCCGTAAGCACTCATGTTAGTGCTCACAGAGGAAGCGTACGCCCGGGCAACCGGATCTAGCCCAAACAGGAACGTTGATGGAGATATCGTTGCGCGCGTCGAAGTGACTGGATCGGGTAGCGGCGGTGTCTCACCGGACGGGGGAGCGGCGGAATTCTCCGTCGGCATCTTACCCTCAGCCAAGCTCATCCTACGCAGACCCTCAACGAGGAAATCTGGGTTGGCGTCTGGCTGAGAGGCGCCGGATCGGGGAATCCCTCCACCCTCCGTGAGGTGGAGACGACGGTTGCGCCGGGCTCGTCGTCGTCTGGCGGCTCGCGCCTGTCGAGAGCGACGATACCGGCGCAGTGCTCCCCCAGGCTGGGAGAGCTCGAAATCCTCGTCGGTAGGGTGCCTGGGCGGGAGGAGGACCATATCGTAGCCGTGGCCAAGCGACATGAACTCCAAACTCCCGAACCAGATCACTGTGGCCAACGGGAGTGGGCGTTCGGGGTCAGCCATCCAGGAAAGAATGGCGGGAAAGCGATGTTGGCACGCAGTGGTCCCCTACCTGGCGCGCTAACTGTCGGTGTTCGGTCCCGTGGGGGTCCTAAACCGACGAGTGAGTGCTGCGTGTCCCTAACCTAGATGTTGATGCAAGGAGAACATACGGGGGTTTATCCTAGTTCGGGCAAGAGAAGGCCCTACGTCCAGCGGGGGGGGGGGGGGGGGGGAGAGTTTGTATTTCCTTGCACCGAGGTGCTTGTGTAGGGGTTACACGCTTGCGAGAGAGGGTGGCGAGCCCAAGTCTCAAAGAGAGAAAAAAGAGTACAAAGATGATTGCTTGAGATGTTGATCTCTGTGATGGGGGTCTTGGATTGCTGGTACTCGGCTTTGGACTTGTGCCTTGCCTGTTGTCCGTGTCCCTTTTGTAGGGTCCTGGCCGGTCCTTTTTATAGGGTCGGAGGAGGCCAGGGCACCGGAGAACCTTGAGGCGATGTTTTGTCGATCCCTGTAGGAGTGACTGTAGCGACGTGCCCTGAGAATGGCCGGCCATCCCTGGACACCATGGTGACGTCGGGGATGAGGCGACGAAATGACCCGGAGCACCACGCCATACCGTCCTTCCTTCCCTATCGAACTGCGATGGGCGTCGAGGCCAGGTCGAGGCCGGGTCGATATCGGACGGATAAGGCCGAATCCCCGAGATTGCGGAATACGGGTCTTGTCGTATCCTCCCTCGAGGGTGACTGACGATAAACAGTGCACGGTAAGGTGTGTATAGTGACAGGTTTCACCTCCCATCACGGGATGGGTGGTAAAAACAGTGAGGGCTGACACTGGCCTTGCTCCCATGTCGATCTTGGTTGCGACCATACCGGTAGGTGGTAGTACGTAATCGCATTAAATGCTCTGACTTCTGTCCTGGGGCAGGTGAAGTGAAGGGGTCGAGCGCTCTGACCCGGGGTCACGCGAGTCGGAGTTTTTCTAGTGGGCGAACGAGCCTCGTGCGAGTCGAAGTATGGTCGAGGTGCCCTGTCGTGCGGGATGAGGCGCGGTCGAGGCGTCCTCGTCGAGTGTGCCTCGTACGAGTCGGAGCCGGAGCGCGGTCGAGACGCTCCGTCAAACTGGCCTCGTACGAGACGGACCTGGTATGCGGTTTAAGGTGGGCTGCGCTTTGCTGCGGCTTAGTCATTTTATTTTTTATTATCGATGGATGTGGGTACCCTCATACTGTTGGTACCGACACCATCCAAGTCTCAGCTCATGACATAAAGTTCAAACCTTCTGATTGAAAAACCAGAGCTGAGCTTTTTCGAACCTGCATCCGAGCAAGAGATTATCTCTACCAAAAAGGAAAAGACGGCCTCAAGATCAATTACTTGGTGTAAATGAACTTGACGGGATTTTTGCGCCTACTACTACTATAGTGCCATTAAAACCTGATAACAGCCACACAAAGGTTGCAAGGTATTTTTGTTACTAGAAATCTAGGACTGTATACATTTTATACAGTGAGGCAACATTGCTTCAGGTCAGCAGCCTCTTCACGTCGAGGATCCGGTCTGAGCTTCGCTTGAAGTTGTACACCGACTCAAATGCCTCCATGCAGACACTGGCAAAGCCCGTCATCGCCTGGAAAACGTTAGGGAAGCCAGTCTGCAGGTTATTCAAGGTCATTGCTCTTGTGACCCCAATGCTCTTCTCATACTTGCTCTTCTCCTCATCGGCGCGGCTCCTCAGAGTCTCAACCTTTGCCCGCTTGTCAGCTACTGGTGATTTTCGTGACATTTCTCTGTAACCTTCAGCACCAATATATGACCCATATTTTGACTCTAGGGATCTCAGCTCCTCTGCCTTCTTCTCAAATTCTTTGAATGCAGACTCTGACCTCTTCTTCTGCTTCTGTTCCTCAGCTTGTTGAATGACAACAGCATGGATCACTGTTAGGAGAGTCTTGATCCCTTCCGAGGCCACCTTATCTGGGATTCGGTCGATGGCTAGCTGCCATTCCTCACACAGGCTATAAATATCAGAGTTCTGAGCTTTAGTCAGTGGGTCGTGATGGCAGAACAGTGATAAGCGAAGCCAGCCAATCAGTGAGTAGACATAGTCCCTCTGGGATTTCACCAGACTACAGAAGGCTGAATACCACCTGTCAACCTCTATCTCAAGCTGAAGAGCTGCTTGCCGGTGGACATTGGAAGTTGGGTTAGTATTCCGAGCATTGTTGAGGTACTCCAGCTGCTGCACGATGTGGGTCTGAACTTGATGACACTCGTACATACCCCTCCACATGCTCATCAAGCTGCACTTCACAAAACAAGCACCCATGAGAATGGCAAAAACAAAAAATCAAACTTCTCAAGAAAGGAGAGCTACAGACTGAGTTCAATGGATTCGACATATTTACTGCATCAAAAGGTTTGCTTAGGGGTTGTTTAGTTGGTGAAAAAGTTTGGGTTCGGCTATTGTAGCACTTTTCGTTTTTATTTGGCAATTTGTGTCCAATTATAGACTAATTAGGCTTAAAAGATTTGTCTCGTGATTTACAACTAAACTGTGTAATTAATTTTTTCTTTCGTCTACATTTAGTACTCCATGCATGTGCCGCAAGATTTGATGTGATAGGTACTGTAGCACTTTTTGGGTTCTCTTTTTGGGATGTATGTCAACTAAACAGGCTCTTAGTAGCACACGACCAACACCCCCACCCCCCACCCCCCGCCTTAGGGTTGTAACATCACCGATGCCCAGGCTGATCAGGTAATGGTGCCTGACAGCCTGAGATCCATGGTCAGAAGATTCAGTCAGAGCAGTCAAAACTCCAAGACTCCCCTAGCTCAGCAATACTAAGGTTTGTCCAAGTCAATAAAAGGTACCTTGTACAGTGACAAAGCTACTTTTACAAAGCCAAAAAGAAAAACGGCAATATGGTGTGAGGCAGTGGCTAATGAACAAACGTCATTACTATTTTCGATAGCTAGCTAGTAGCTTACACTTAGCATGGGTAGAAGGACGTACTCCCTCCGTCCCTAAATACTTGTCGCTTTACGCTTCCCGAGAAACAACTTTAATTAAATATATATTAAAAAATATTAATATTTATGGTATATAATTAGTATCATTGGAAAGGTCTTTCAGTCTAGTTTTTTAATAAATTTATTTGGAGATACAAATGTTGCACGTATTTTATATAAATCGAGTCAAACTTGCGGGCACAAAAATCGGAAACGACGTCTAATTTGGGACGGAGGGAGTACTGCTGTTTCTGATAGGTAACTTAGACCGTCTCCAGTGGAGAACGGTAAATGATACTGGAGTCATATAGAGTATCGATGTAGAGTAAAAAGAGTCTGCACCGGGTACTCTAAATCATCCGCAACCGTGCCGCATCCTCCATATATAGCGCGGTAGCGTCTGACGCGCGCGACAGACAGAAGGCCGCGGCACGCGCAGGGAAGACTGTGTGCGTTGGAAAGCGTGTCTAATCTTTTTTCCATACAAAAAAATGTTATAACTCACAAACCAAAACACCAAATTAAATTCCAATTACACCATTAAATTCGTGACAATAAATTCTTCATAACAAGATGTCACATGGATATATTTAGATAAAGTGATAAGTGGGCCCCATAGTGGATAGAGGATGATATAGAGGATGGATGGATGCGAGAAAACTGTATATTTTGTGATGACTAGGATAGAATATTCCTTTTAGAGGATGAATATAGAGGTACATGAGTGTGGATAGTCTTAGACTGTCCGCACTGTCGTACTCTAAACGATACTCTAAAGCTTTAGAGTATGAATATAGAGTAAAAACTGCTGCACTGGATACTCTAAAACAATACTCTATTCTTTCTCTTACTCTATATTTAGAGTAGTACAGTGTTTACTCTATAGTGCACAGTGGCGGGCCCTACTAGCTAAACCAAGGAAAAAAATGCTATAACTCACAAACCAAAAATCCAAATTAAATTTCGATTGCACCATTAAATTCGTCTCAATAAATCCTTCAAAACTAGATCACTCATGGATATATTTAGATAAAGTGATAAGTGGGTCCTACAGTAGATAGAGTGGATAGAGGATGATATAGAGGATGGATGGGTGCGGGAGAATTGAGTATAGAGGAGAGAATCTTGCTGACTAGGACGTATAGAGGATGAATATAGAGGATCATGAGTGCAGATAGCCTTACACTTGAGCATGGTAGAAGGTCGTACACCGTGGTCCCACCTTACTCTCATGCTCATAGGCAATGCAAAACAACAGGTACAAGTGGAAGTAGCTAACATGTGAAGCACCCTAGAATATTACTACTATAGATGCAGTCGGGAAGGATGATGGAAGGAGGTAAGGATGATGGAAGGAGATTTTACTAACCCAGCAACCAGCTCAAGAAGCTGCGGAAATAGCTCGGATTCTCTGAGCCTGATTATCTCAGAAGTGGTGGTCTCGATGGACTGGTTGGCAACCAGCATCTTGGACTCCAGGCTCTCAATCTCCATCTTGTTCTTCTCCATCTTCAAGTAATCCACACCCTTCACCTCTTGCTTCCTCAACAGACTCACCTTCTTATCATGCTCCTGCTTATACCCCTCGTAACTCTGTTTGCCGTTAAAAGAACAAAAAGTCATAATCCTATCAAAAGGCGCACAAATATGCTATCTTTAAAGTTGTATATAAAGCTACAATAACATGATTGCTTAACAGATGAATATGTGATCAGAGTAGTACAAAAAATCTATCTTCATCATGACAGAGAAAATAGGCAATCAGAATTCAGAACTCATCTGAGCAAGTATTATGGATAGCAAAATGGTTATCAACGAAATACAGTAGAACTGGAACACGAAATCAAATCTTCACAGCCCCGTTCAGATTCAGCCAAACATGTTTGTACAGTAAGGATAAAATAAACCACGAAGGTGATCTACTGACAGCCCGTTCGTTCAGCCCGTTCGTTTCGCTGGTTGACTGTGGCTGAAAGTACTGTCGCTAGTTTATTGTGAGAGAAAAACAATGCTGGATGGCTGTTGATTTGGCGGAATAGCTAAAACGAACAGGGTGTGAGTACTGATCTTTCTACTCGGAAGAATCCAAAAGCACGCTGGGTTTCATCTTTGAAGAAGCTCCTGACAGGGGAGAGAAATAAAATACCGACAATGTAAGCAAGACCCACGTGCATTGCGCACTACACGTCCTTGTGTCCACTACCTTTCTTGTTTCTTCAGACAAAACCAATTGCCACCACGGCTGCGTTTAGATGCAAATTTTTTTACAAAATAGCACTGTAGCTTTTTTCGTTCTTATTTGACAAATATTGTCCAATTATGGTCTAATTAGGCTTAAAAGATTTGTCTCGTCCATTTCGTCTAAACTGTGTAATTAGTTTTATTTTTTATCTATATTTAATGCTTCATGCATGTGTCTAAAGATTCGATGTGACGGGGAATCTTAAAAATTTTGCAAAATTTTCTGGTAACTAAACAGGGCTGAATCATTGTTAGCAGCATTCCCCATCACAGGCCATAGGCGAACAGATCAAACTACGAGCAACAGAACAAAAGGACCCCCTCAAAAGCACTTCGCCACTCACTCACTCACGCAGTCACACAATCACACTCCTTTAGATCTGAAGAATCAGCCAGTATGTTTCGATCATTCTGTATGTTCATGCTAATACTAAATGAGAAAGAAAAGGTTAAATCCACTGTCACTACTAAAGTTAAAGAGCAAAGAAGGAACTACTCTTACCTTGACCTCAAGAAACAGCTTCTTCTCCCATGCGTAGAGCTTCTCCACGGTGGATGAATGACTGAGCATTCCACCGCCTCCGCCATTGCCGTCTCCTCTCCCAAACCTTGTGAACCCATTGTTACCTTTCCCATACCCTCCTCCTCCGCCCCAGGTCCATCCCATGGGCTTCAAGCTCTTGCTGTAACTCAGTACCTTCTCTGCAGCAGAAGTAAAGAAAAGGATTCGTCGGCAATAAGCAAAATGTAGTCAAGAAGAAACAATCTATTGAACAGTTTAACTGATTTGTTGAAGAAAAGGGCATGCCTGGTAGGCTGCTGTTGGTGGTGGGCTCGGGGGGCTCGCAGACGGGGGCCTCGAGTAGCGCAGCAACGCGGGCGCCGGCGTCGGCTGCCTTGAGGAAGTACTCATCAAGCTCGGTGGCGATCTCCGCGAGGTCCTTCTTCCCGGCGCCGCCGCGGGGTACCGCGACGACGGTGAACTCGCTGGGAGTGGTGGAGGTGGTGGTAGCGGTGACGATGGAAGGGGGCGCGGCCACCGCCGCGGCGGCCGTGACGACGGGCGGCGCGGCGGCGATGGGCGCGTCGACGACGGTGGTGGCGGCGTCGTCCCAGTCGGCGTCCTCGGTGGCGGAGCGGGAGGAGGAGGGCGCGAAGGGGTCCCAGAAGTCCCAGCTGGACGGCATTGGCGGCGGCGGCGGAGGGGGCAAGATCGCGGACGCGGAGATCGAGGAGGAATTTGTCGCCCAGGACCTGGTGGTCGGGGAGGGGCTGAGCGGCGGCGGCGGCGGCGGGGGAGGAGGCGGCGGCGTCGCGGGCGGCGGCGGGGACGGCGGTGGCCCGTGGTGGTGGGCCGCGGAGGAGTGGGGGTGCGGGTGGTCAGACTCGGCGCTGGCGAAGTGCAGCAGCGAGGCGCCCGTGGCCCGGAGCGCGCGCAGGTAGAGCGCGTGCGCCGCGGCCATGTCCCGCCGCGCCTGCACCAGGTGCTTGGTGTACCGCCGGCGCGCCTTGCACCGCGACACCGCCTCCAGCCGCTCCAGCCGCGACTGGCAGCAGCCCATCGCCGCTCCGGTTCCGGCGCTCTCTGATCACCACCACACCAGCTCTTCCTCCAATCCTCCCCTCACTCTCCCAAACCCAGCACACCACGGCAACGCAGGTAGTAACCGTTGTGCGACACAACCAGAGCACGAGGCTACTGCTGGAGCACTAGTACCCGACCTCTCTCTCCTCCTCTGCCCTCTCGCTCCTTACCGTCTTGCCATTTCTGCTGCTGGAGCACACTAGTACTTAGAGCAGAGGAGTGAGGAGTGAGGACGGAGAGATCCTTTGTACGCGTGTTGCCTGTGACAGCAAGTGTGTGTGCAGCAGCCCTGCACGGCACCGGTGAGGTGGTCCACCAGAGTAACCGATCCAATGCGGAGCGAGGCATGAGGTTTCGGGCAGTGTGCGGCGCGACCTTGGTCTTTATCGGGCTCCCCAAAATCCCTGAACCACCCCTGCCTTTGCACGCGCCCGTCGGCCAGACCGGGGGGCAGCGTTGGAAAATCCGCGGCTCCAACGGTCGCGCCGCGCGGCTGGGCCTGGGGGGGTTTCTTCGGTCGTGCGGCCGGGGGCGCTTTCCGCTCGCGCTCGGCGTCTGGGTGTGGAGCGGACCGGCTGCATGCCGTGCCGTTCGGCGGACGGCGGGCGTGGAGCGAGCCCGGGCCTTTTTGTGGGCCGCATGGCGTTCTGGCCTTCTGGGGCTCGGTTTTGCTGTTTTTGAGCCGCGGCACGCGTCTTTTGCAGAAAGCAATTCGAAAGGGACGGGCCGTGGTGGTCTGTTGGAGGAGCGAGAGAGAGAGTAGTATTCAATGCCCTGCCCTGATCGCGATTGGCAGTCGCTTGCGGTTGCAGTGGGTGCGCTCAACAGAGGCGGCGCGCTCCGGGGTGGCGACGGCTTTTGACGATTGACCGCCACCGTTGCGATTTCAACCTGGGGGGACGCGCTGTTCGGGTTCGGGCGGACGGCTCCGCGCTACGGACATTTGAGCAATCCTAGGTTATCTCTATATATTTAAACGCGAGCCTAGCTCGTGCGAATGACGATGGCCACATCACCTACGAATCTCGGGCTATCGGATCTCGATCGGACAACTCGAACCACGTGAAAAATCACTTCGTAGTTACTGTTTATACACTTTATACATATGTTCACCACTATTTCTCACTGTTCATGTATCTTTGCTACGGCACACGAGAAACGTATCCGGAACATCAAAATAAGTCCTCGTTTGTACAAAATTCATAGTTACTGTTTATACACTGTATACATATGTTCACCACTATTTCTCACTGTTCATGCATCTTTGCTACGGCACACGAGAAATGTACCCGGAACATCAAAATAAGTCCTCGTTTGTACAAAATTTTAAAAAAATCGTAAACAAACTAGAAGCAACCTAGAACGTACCTAATTATTTTTTGCCTCTTCACTGTCATCAAAAAATAGAACGTACCTACATATTTTTTGCCTCTTCACTATCATAAAAAAATCTAGATTTCTCTCGTTCGCATTTCGCTGATAAATTTAGAAAGTCTATACCTTATCCATCCTACCTCTAACTCCGATAATTCTACCACTAAGAAAAAAATATATTAAAATCCTTTTCGGTAATTCACGGTCATTTTCACAAACACAAAAAGTAGACCCTTTTCCTTTGCAAATAAATTCCAGAAAAATCGTAAATAGAATAAAATAAATCTAAAACGTATCTAAATATTGTCCGTCTCTTCTTTGTCATAAAAAATTGAATACTCCATGACAACAACTGCGTATTCTATTATGCCTATAAATAATCGCTAAAACCTATGGTAGCAAAATCTCCAAATTATAAAACATTGTTTCAAAAAAAGAGGGGGGTCCGTAGCAACATAAACGCATAACAAACTGCCTCAAAATGTTAGACACCCTGCCTGCTAAAAAACTAATCAATAATTGATGTATGCTCATACACAACTGGATCCATCCCATGAGGTCGCGCGGCAACGCCGCGTGTTGTTTCTAGTCGGGACCTGGAACGTGAGGTTTTTTTTCTTGTTTCTGTTTTTTTTTGAAATTCCTGTGCAACTACCATGAATTTTCTACGTACCAAAATAGCTCCCGGTCCATAGCTAAAAGCTTGCTACACCAAACATTTGGCGACCAAGGAGAAACTAACAAACGTTAAGAGCACTATCATTTTTTCATAACACGGTATAGACGTAGACGCTTACTCACCTCCTATGACCTATGTAATGCACGTTCGCAGTCTATCTTTATAAACATCTCTGGAAGACCGAGCTAGATAAAAACACCGTTTGGCACTAAAAAAACATTATTAAATCTAAAAAATACGAGCATCCGTATCAGGAATTTAAACTCAGGCGAAGATAGCAACGTCCTCATCTATGTTGTCGATTTTCACTCTGTCAGTGTAAATACTCGCTTCGCGTGCTGCGCTATTGATTCCTTGTTTTCTTGACATTCGGTGCAATTCCTGGAGACTATGATATTGAACTGGAGTCTGGCGCGGCAGAACAACATGCCATGTAACAAACTCAACGTCTTTTTTTTGAAAGATCCAACTGAGCCGGCTTATATATTAATAAGAAGGAAGCAGATTTATGCGCCAGAGACGCAGTACAACTATAAAACCTTATTTGGCAAGGATTACCAGATAAGGTGTGAAGCCTAAGGGATTACTCGCAACTGGAGAGACAATAGGGGGGGGGGGGGATTTAATCCCTATTACCCTTCTTCATCTCCATCTTCAGCTCCAGCCAATATGGCGCTAGTCAGTGCCGCTAGGGCTGTAGTCACGTGTGGAGGAGGTGTTCCTTTGTACCTCTCCAGGTTTTAATAGCCTCATCTCCAGTTGGTTCAATAGGACCCCCGAGGTCAAGCATTTCCATGCGGTGTTGTGCCCTTCGTGACACCGGCACTACGGAAGGTCTTGCAGCCAGCCGTGCGCTATGCCGTTGTGCTGACATGATCTTCCGGCGACGTCCACCTTTTGCCGGTGTTGTTAAGACCGGTAGCTGTGGCTCGGCTAGACCTATGTCAGCAGAAATTTCTTCATCCAGGACAAGGGCGGTAGCAGCTTCCTTGGGGCTAATGCACTCCTCTAAGGGCGAAGGGGCGTCCCTGCATGGCTCACCCTTTTGTTCCAACGCATCAAGCATGTGTGTAGTTGGATGGGACTCAAACAGAGGCACGCTTGTCTCGACGGAGCTGGCTTTGTTTCGGTCAACTCGGTCTTGGTAGTCCTCCTAACCAATGCATACCTCCAATAGCATAGGATCATACTTTTCTGGCAGTGGAGACAACGACTTGAGCTTGTCCGTGGAATCGGTCATCAATCAACACAGGAGGAAGCAGCAACTCTTGTAGATCCTTATCTGCTCGTGAACCACCATAGTGGTCACCCGTGCCGCGACGAGAAGTGGAGTGGCGCCTTTCATCAATGGCTGACGAGCCTCCACAATGACAAGGAGATCGTAAGCTGTCATGGTGGATAATTCCTCTCACGCCACATCCCAGGAGGGCGGCGCGATAACAGCGGCGCGACGAGATGTTGCCGGCATCATTGTAACACTGGACTTGGCTGTTGTCGGCCTTGCTAAGATGCTAGCTCACATGCCCATGCTGCCGCAGGGGCGTCGCCACAAGCGGTGGAAACTCGTCGGGGAAGCATAGCCGCTTGTGAACAGAGCGATGAGCAGGTGAGTTGTGCCACATATCCGGCCAGTGGTTGTTGGGGCGGCGCCGCGCTGGGCAATGCTTGGAGAAGTGCCCACTGTAGCTGCAGCGCAAGCACCTCGGCGGGTCACGACAGGATGCGACCTTGTGGTCCCTAGCGAGGCACCGGAAGCATCGCCCTTGGAATTGGTTGAGGAAGCTGAGACGACGGTCGGCCATGACTGGTGGAGTCTTCCCTGATGCCATTGCAACTTCGTGCAGGTTCTTCGATCCTCTCGGCTTAGGTGGGTTCCGCAGCAGGATGTCCTGCCACCCACGCGCGTTCGGCGACATGACGCAGTGGTGGCGAGACACCCTGGGCCCGAGTCGCTGGTGTGCTGGAGCTCGACGCGGAGGCAGGAGATTGTTGCGTCCTCGGAGTGGAAGGCCATGGACCAGTTGTGGACGCGGGCGACTGTGACGTCGATGGCGATGCCTGCGTGGCCGCGGGGCAGCATCATGAACCGGGCTCTGAGCCCCAACTGCAGGGAGGCTTTCATCACCAGCTCGCACAAGAATGGACCTGAGCGGGGGGCGTAGGGGTTCTACCACAGGAGGCACCAGCTTCTGCGCACCAACTGAGGGCCAGCTGGTAGAGGCGGTCACCAGAGACATGTCGCCGGAGGATTCCCCATCGGACTGGCGGTCGTCATCATCGTCGGCCCACCGACGAAGCTTGGATCTCCCAGCCGAGTTGCCTTCTGGATGGAAGGGAGGGGTGAGGGGAGAAAGGCAGGAGAGGTTCACCTCACCCGCAGCACCGGGAGGCGTTGAGGAGGACGACATGGTCGTATCCGGCGGCGATGTGTCGTGGCATCCGACACCGGGCGCCAGTTGTTGTTGGTCCAGGGCGAATCCGAAGGGGGAAGATTACAGGCGCCCAACAAGTGGAAGATCCGGTCACGGGCAGCCCTCCGGCGGCCGGTTGGCTGGGCACGGCGACCGGACGACGAGGTGCCGGTGGAGCACGACTGGATCTTGGTGGCAACGAGGAGAGACGGAGGGAGAAGGGGTGGGGCAGAGCACTAGTGTGGGAGACGTGAGGGAGAGCACGGGATGGGCACCCGCCAGGGCCAGGCCGGCCGCCGACGCGGGCTCAACCGAGCGGCGGCGCTATCGCCATGGAGTCTCCAGATGCAGATTCAAGTTTGTCGCTCGACCTTACTGCACGCTCTGTTTCTCTATTCTCTTGAGAAGGATTACCAACCGTCTATGTGTTGATCAATCTTCGGAGAAAGGAAGAGGAGTTGGCTGACACGAAAAAGAAGTTCAAACAACTGGGCGGGCTGGTGATCGAGTGAGCTGGAGAGCACGATCTAGAGGCTTTGTCACTTCATGCTAGTCTCGATGATTCTGAGAAGAGGATTGCCGCCGAAGAGTTTGAGAACTGCTCTGCGCATGGATTGCAAAAAGCTTGGGCAAACACAGGACCACGAACATGCGAAATTCAAGTCTTTTGAGAGGTCTGTGTTCGAAGAGCTCAGGGCCTGCTTGACGTAGTGCTGGGTTTGACTGCACCGAACTTGATTTGAGGTTGGCGAACGCTGGAATTAAACTTCTTCGGCTGGCTCCATCACGAGATTTCCCATCCTAAAGAAAGTGTTGAACCTCACAAACAAACTTTTCTTCTATGGTTTCGCTCAGAGCACTTTTACGAAGTGCTCCACGCGGCAAAATGCGACCACATTCAGGATTTGGTAGTGCATGAACTCGATTCCTATGGTAGAGTGTCTTCTTTCTGAGGCCATCAAAGCTGCACTGAAGTTTTATGAAGTCCTGTGGTTGACTGGTGGAAAAGAAATCATCGTCCAAAAGGTTGGTTGCTGCATTATTACGGAGGTTGATTCCTTTCAGTCGTGTCTGATGATTTGAAGTTGAATCTTGACTACTATCTTGATCTTGGTTACATCTTCTGTCTTATATTGGTCCTTAGTTATAGACAAGAACTCAGGAACCTTAGTTAATACTCACTCATAGGCGCTACGCCATTTATGTTTATTTAATTTGTATTGTTACACTACTACTTTCTCCAGGTTGGTAAAAGAAGTCGTTTTGGACAGCGTCACGATCTCTGAAGCATAACTTTGACTTCTTATTTTTATAAAATTATTTATTAAAAAGTGATATATGTATAATTTTTATGAAAATATTTTTCAACACAAATCTATTCGTGTGGTTTTCACATTTTCAAACTCAATAACTTAAAAAGTTATTCATGATTCATATTTTCAATGTTTGACCCAAACCTTTTCCAAAACGACTTCTTTTACCAAACTGGAGGGAGTATCTATTATCATTTATCCCATTAAGTTTTGTTAGTTGATTGTGATATAAACATATAATAAAAAACTATATTTATCAATACTCTAGCCAGTAGCCAGATCTAAATTTTTTTTAAAAGAGAGTTTTACCTCAGTTTTAAGAAAGCAAAGTTTGATACGAGATTGGGGAAGCCAGTTTCTCAGAAAAACAGCAGAAACAAAACAGAACGAAGGCCCAGACTAAGCTAAATTTCATAGACGTCCGAAGATGTCAGAGTGCTAGGCTTGAACTCCTTCATCCAACGTAGAATTTCATCATTCACTTGCACAATCTTCTGGTGATCATTTTCCTTGAGAAGCACCCTCCATTTCTGCAGATATGATAATGCAAAATAGATGATGTCAGATGGGGTCTTTGGATATTTGTGCTCAATAGCCATCTTGTTTCTATTGTTCCACAAGGCCCAAGCAAAACCTGCAAAAGTATAGAGAATTAAGTTCACAGGAAGGGCCCCTTGCCCATCAGCCACATTTCAGACTGCTTCTTCATAGAAGTAGGATGATCGTGCCATTTAAAAATCTCTCTTAGAAAGCCCCAAATCATCCTAGCAACTATGCAGTCAAAAAGAATATGATTTACTGACTCATTGCACCCACATAGACAACATGTATCGCCCCCTTTCCAAACTCTCTTACAAAGACTTTGAGCACATTACAATTTATTGTTGAAAATTTGTCAAAGGAAAAACTTAATCTTCAAGGGTATTTTACATTTCCAAAGATATCCAGCCAACCTGCTAGCAGCACCACCATCAGTAATGAATCTATACAAATATTTGGTAGAGAAGAGCCCATTCTTTTCCAAACCCCATTTAACCATATCAGAACCCTCCTCATCTAAAACCAAACCCACTAGCTCCCCCTTGAGCTCAGACCATCTCTCATACTCCCTGACCGAGAGAGGCCTTCTAAAGTCAGCTGACCACTCTCCATCCACCCAGTGGTCAGCAACCACACTATCAGGGTCTCTGACAAAAAGGAAAAGATCAGCATAAGCAATCTTCAGAGGAACACTTAAAACCCAACAGTTCTACCAAAACCTACAATTCAGCCCATCTTTAACTTTGAAAAGGGCACCCCATTTGAACAAGTGTTTCACTTTATGTAGTCCTTTCCAAAATTGGGAATTACCTTTACTAGGAGCAGGGAAAAAATTACACCCATTCAAATATTTAGCTTTGACCAATTTGAACCATAATTCCTTAGGCTCTTGATGTATTTTCCATATCCATTTTATCAAGAGGCAGTCATTCATTATCCTAGTGTTGATGATGCCCAGACCCCCTTGGTCTTTAGGCCTACTAACCATTTCCCATTTGGCCATATGGTATCTAAATTTGTTATCAGCACCTTGCCACAGAAAGTTAGCCCTAACACTCTCCATCTTTTTGTGCACTCCATCAGTTAGCCAATAGAAGTCCATGCATTAGATAGGAATGCTACTAAGGAAGGAATTGGTTAAGATCTGTCTCCCCCCGATGTGATATGTTTGCCTTTCCAAGGATCTAGCCTGTTGATCATTTTCTGAATGATTGGTGAAAAGGCCCCCATGCCTAGATGCTTGTCACAGATAGGTATACCTAGATACTTCAGAGGAAGGGAACCCAGAGAGCAATTTTACATATTTGCCAAATTCTCTTTCTCTTGTTGTGAGCCTCCAAAAACAAATACCTCACTTTTATGGTAGTTAATCTTAAGACCAGTGAGTCATTCAAAGCAATACAAAATGAGTTTGAGATTCCTAATAGACTGAACAGAGTAGTCTACCATAATAATTGTGTCATCCACATCTTGAATGTGAGAGATGCCCCCTGGGATGAGATATCCAAGCACCCCTTTGATATGACCCTTAGAGACAGCCTTGTCTAGCAGGACTCCTAGCACATCAGCCACAAAGGTTAAAAAGGAGAGGAGAAAGGGGATCCCCTGTCTCATGCCTCTATAAGTACTAAAGTAATTACTTCTCTCACCATTGACATTAATACATACTTTGAACCCTTTAACTGTGTTCACTACCCATTTTACCCACTTAGGATGAAAGTTTCTGTTCATCATTACTTGTTCTAAAAAATGTCATCTCACTCTATCATATGTTTTTTCAAAATCTATTGAAAGTGCATTTGCCCCCTTTGTGGGTTTTGGTGTATTGATGACATCCAAATTAGGGACTAATGTGATCTTAATGAGATATGTCGCAGCTATTGGTCCCATGAAAGAATTAAAGAGTTGATAAAGATGAAATGGTATCCCTAAATTCGTCGTGTTGAAGAAGGCTTCAAACTCAAGCGGAGCTTCAAAGTTTATCTTTTCGCTTCTTGAGTTTAGGTATGCCGCTCTATAAAGAGGGATGCAAAACTTAGTTGGTCTGAGGAAGATAGAGTGCTCAAGTACAAAGATAAAATCAAAAGAGAGACACTCTAGCACTTCACGAGCACGTAGAATAGTTTTGCTGACTTTTAGTGTCGGAAGTCCCGATGTATGTCGGGAGTCCCGACCGTCGGAAGTGCTGACTTGCGCCGGGAGTCCTGACGTCCAGTCACTTAGCCTGTGCGGTGACTAAGGATGTCGGAAGTCCCGACGTATGTCGAAACTCCCGACGGTCAGGAGTCCCGACCCTCGCCAGGAGTCCCGACGCTAGGCCCATCGGCTTGCTCTACTGACTGCTGTGTCGGAAGTTCCGACGTACGTCGGAAGTTCCGACGGTCAGCAGTTCCGACGTAAGTCGGAAGTCCCGACGTTGTCTTTGCGCAGTGTTTTTAACCTTGCGTGAACAGTACTTTCTCTCTACGTCGGAAGTCCCGAGATCTACGTCGGAAGTCCCGACGTAGATCTGAATGGTTGGATTTCTACTACGAGTATAAATAGCACTCTCTTCACTTCTAACCGTTACTCACTCATTCATTGCTCACCAACTCACGGCCAAAACAGCTCTCAAGCATTCAAGAGCTCTCTCTCCTCCCTCCTTTGCTCCTAACTTCGATTCCCACGAATTTGAGTGATAGGAGTGTGGTTTGAGTGAGAAAATCTTTCTTGCAAGCTTGAGCACTTGATTTCTTCGTCAAACCGGTTGGTTTTGCGTCTACTACTCTTGGGTTCTTGGAACCCTAGCCGGCTAGGCGTCGCCCAAGAGCTTCCATCTTGTGGAAAAGCCTTGGGAAGTTTGTATTACCCTTGTTTTCTTAGTGGAGAACTCAAGTGACCTTTGTGGTTGCTTTGAGAGAGGCGAGGAGGTGAAATAGACTCCGACCTAAGTGGTCACCTCAACAACGAGGACGTAGGAGCTCCTTTGTGGGGTTGCCGAACCTCGGGATAAATCCTTTGTCCCGCGTGTTTGTTGTTGTCTGTGTGATTTGCTTGGTATCACTTGTATTTGCTTGTCTCTCTCTCAACCTCACTCTTAGGGTTTGGTCTTGATCTACGACTTGGAGAGCTCTCGGTGTCAAGGAAGTGACCTAACATCTTCATCTTACCACTAAGAAGTGGTGTTGTAAGTTACCGGTCTCACAAAGTTCATTTGAGCATTAGTAGTTCATTTCCCGTATGCGTCGGGAGTGCTGACAGTTTGCGTCGGAACTTCTGACACGTCGGAAGTGCTGACTCAAACTATCGGGACTTCCGACAGTTGCTGATAAGTAACTTTGAGATTTGTGTAGAACTTTTTAGATACGCCTATTCACCCCACTCTAGGCATTGTTTAGATCCTTTCAATTGGTATCAGAGCGAGGTCTTCTTATTGCGTTTCACCACGTGAGAAGAAACAATGTCGGAGACCGACAAGACACAAGAGTTGGCTAAAGAAATAGCCAAAGAGTTGATGGCAGCTCAAACAAAGCTTTTTCAAGATGAAATGAAGAAAATGCAAGATGAGATGAGCAAGTTGAAAGAAGAGTTGAGTAAGAAGGTTGATGATGCTATAAGTGGCAAAATTGACAATGGTCAAGATGGTGCGAGTGATGTTGGAGCCGGAGAGCATAGTCAACCAAAAGGAATGTACTCCACCATGAACTTTGATTATTCACAACTCATCAAAGCCCCACTTCATCATACTCCATCCGTCAATCTTGGCAAGCCACCTCACTTTGATGGATCAAGATATCCCGATTGGGCGTACAAAATGAAGATGCACCTCATTGCCGCAAATCTTTGGGAAGTGGTTGATGTTGGTGTGACATTTCCCACCGAAGAAAGAGAGATCACTCCGGAAGAGGCACACAACTTTCGTCAAAATGCACAAGCCGTAGCCATGCTTGTTTCAAGTCTAGCTCCGGATGAGTTCAACAAGGTCAATGGAAGAGAAATTGCTAAGGACATTTGGGAAGTCTTAAAGACTTCATTTGAAGGAGACAAGAGTGTGAGAAAGGGCAACATCAAGTTACTTCATGGTGAATTGGAGAGATTTGTGTTCTTGGAAGGTGAAACAACTCAAGCTATGTTTGATAGGATGATGACTTTGGTCAACCGCATAAGATCTATTGGAAGCACCGAATGGGATGACAACAAGGTTGCTAGAAAGATTTTGAGAACATATAGAGCAAAGAACAATATGCTAGCATCCGTGATCATGGAGAGGCCCGACTATGATTGCATAACACCTCAAGAAGTTCTCGCGAAGCTCAAGCATCATGAATGCATTGATCAAGATGCAATCAATGCTCATAGTCAAAATCCTAGTGCAATGGGATACAACAAGAGTGCAGCCCTAAAAGCAACTCATGTTCATGATGGAAATGGGTGTTGTCAAGAAAAGAAGAAGAAATTGAAGGATGATTCCTCAAGTGAAGAAGAAGATTTCGATGCCGAGGTTGCATTTGTGATTAGAAATCTTAGAAAATTTATGAAAAAGAAGAGCAACCGCAATACTTATGGAGATGGTAAGAAGAGATATAAGAAGAGGTTTTGCTATAGGTGTGGTAAAACCGGTCACTTCATTGCCGATTGTCCCGAAGAAAACAAAGACAAGAAAAACAAGAGTTATGATAAGAAGAACAAAGGCAAGAAGAAAGGTGAAGCTCATATTGGTGACGAATGGGAGTCAAATGATGATAGTGACTCAAGTGATGATGAGAAGAAGAAGAAGAAAGGAGCCGCAAACATTGCTATCCATCACTCTTCATCACCAACCATGAACCTTCCCGACTCGGCTTCATCACCAAAGCTCTTCCCCAACCTAGATTCATCACCAAGGCTTTTCTCCAACCTCATCGACAACGAATACTACACTCCAACTTGCCTTATGGCCAAGGGGGAGAAGGTACTATCCCCATCCAACTCCTCTAGTGATGAGTATGATAGTTGTGATGAGAACATAGAACAACTTGAAGCAACCATGATAAAGAAATTTGGTAAAAAGGCCTACACTAAAATAAAAATGCTAATGAAGAAATTAGAGAAGAGGGATAGATGCTTGGAGATGCAAGGGGAAATAATCACTCAAGAGCGAGAAAAGAACCAAGCTCTTGAAGCATCTATCGTCGAGGAAAAGTCGAAGGTTGAGAAGTTAACCATTGAATTGTCTTTAGCCAATGACTCAATTGGGAAATTGACTAAAGAACATTCCTCGGTTAATGATCAAATAGCTAGCCTCAAGAATGAGAAAAGTATTGCTCAAGAAAGCCTTACACGCTTGGAAGAAAAATATCAAAATCTTGAGCAAAACTATAGCACACTTTGGGCTAGCACTTCAACTTCTCCTAAGGCAACCGAAGACTCTAATGTCTCCACTAACAATGGTTGTAAAAGATGCTATAAAATTGATGTAAATGCATATACTACTAACCTTGTTGAGCTAGAGAAGAGAGACAAGGAGATCAATAGGTTGAAGATGGCCTTGAAGAATGGGTGCAAGTGTCAAGAGCAACCCAACAAGACTATATACAAGGCATTTAGGCACCCATCTATCAAAGAAGGTCTTGGCTACAATAGGTATGATGGGAAGGCAAATGGAAGGAACATGGTCAATGGTGTGCCTTGTGTGAAGTTCAACAAGGGTGTTGCCCTTGATGAGCTTATTTGCAAGGCCAACAACAAGGTCTACATTCCCAAGATCCAACCTACAAGCAACAAGACGAAGCAATCCGAGGCCCCCAAGCCACAAGCACCACTTCCACGGTGTTATGCTAGTGACTACATGTGTTGTTGGGGCAAGGATGGCAAGATTGTGGTGAAGTATGTTGGTGCCCTTAAGAGGAAGGAGATCATGAGGAGTGTTTGGGTGCCAAAGTTTTATGTGACTAACCCCCTAGGACCCAAATCTCTTTGGGTACCTAAAGCACAAGCTTGATTTGTCTTTGTAGGTATACTCCTCCGGTGGAACAAGTTGGGTGGTGGATAGTGGATGCACCAATCATATGACCGGAGAGAAGAACATGTTCACATCTTTCCAATCTAGTAATGATGAAAGTGGAAACATTATGTTTGGTGACAATGGAAAAGGAGAAGTACTTGGTTTGGGTAAAATTGCTATCTCAAATGACAACTCTATCTCTAATGTTTTACTTGTGAATTCGTTGAGATACAATTTGTTATCCGTCTCGCAACTTTGTGAGATGGGTTACAATTGTCTCTTTACGAATAAGGGTGTGGAAGTCTTTAGAAGGAAGGATTCCTCTATTGCATTTATGGGTCATTTAAAAGGGAAACTCTATCTAGTTGATTTCACATCAAATAGAGTCAATCCCGAGACTTGTTTAATGGCAAAATCTAGCATGGGTTGGCTATGGCATCGCCGACTTGCCCATGTTGGGATGAGGAACTTGGCCAAACTTCAAAAGGGCGAACACATCCTTGGACTAACAAATGTTTCTTTTGAGAAAGATAGGATTTGTAGCGCATGCCAAGCGGGAAAACAAGTTGGAGCTAAACATCCCGTCAAGAATGTGGTGTCAACCGAAAGGCCATTGGAATTGCTTCACATGGACATATTTGGACCCATCGCTTACATAAGCATTGGTGGTAACAAATATGGGTTCGTAATTGTTGATGACTATTCTCGTTTCACTTGGGTATTCTTTTTGCATGACAAGAGTGAAGTACAAGGCATCTTCAAGAAGTTTGCAAGAAGAGCCCAAAATGAGTTTGATGTCAAGATCAAGAGAGTTAGAAGTGACAATGGGACGGAGTTTAAGAACACCAACATTGAAGAGTTCCTTGATGAGGAAGGAATTAAACATGAGTTCTCGGTCCCATACACTCCACAACAAAATGGTGTTGTGGAGAGGAAGAATCGAACACTCATAGAAGCCGCAAGAGCGATGTTGGATGAATACAAGACTCCGGTCAACTATTGGGCGGAAGCGGTACACACGGCTTGTCATGCTATCAACCGCCTATATCTTCACAAGATGAGAGACAAGACCACCTACGAACTTCTAACCGGTAAAAAGCCCAAGGTGCACTACTTTAGAGTTTTTGGATCTAAGTGTTTCATACTTAACAAGAAATCCAAAAGCTCAAAGTTTGCACTAAAGGTTGATGAAGGTTTCATGCTTGGTTATGCTACTAACGAACATGGATATCGTGTTTTCAATAAAACCACCGGTTTGATTGAAATCGCGGTAGACGTGACTTTTGATGAAACCGACGGCTCTCAAAAAGAGCAAGTCAATGTTGAGATTGTAGGTAATGAGGAAGCCCCACATAAAGCCATCAAGATGCTTGCCATTGGTGAGATAAAGCCCATCGAAGAAGAAGATGAAGACCATGTTGTACATGTTGATCATGATCCTACCACTCATCATGTTCCATCCAATGGGCATGGTGAAGCTTCCGCAACACGAAAGATTCAAGATGGAAAATCAAATGATGCACAAGGTCATTCTCATCAAGATGGTACCAATAATGTGCAAGCTCAACCTCAACTCAACAATGAAGAAAGAAGTGAAGCCAACCCTCCACAAGCTCATGATTGTGATTCTTCATTCGATCATGACCACGATGATGAAGATAATGATCTCACTCAAAGACCAACTCAAGTGCCACATCCTAGAGTGCATCAATCCATTCAACGGGATCATCCCTTTGATAATATATTGGGGAGCATTCGACGAGGGGTAACTACACGTTCTCGTTTAGCAATTTTTTGTGAACATTACTCGTTTGTTTCTCCTTTGGAACCTAGCAAGGTGGAAGAGGCACTTGAAGATGAGGATTGGATGATAGCCATGCAAGAGGAGTTGAACAACTTCACTCGGAATGAAGTCTGGTCCTTGGTGGAAAGGCCCAAGCAAAATGTGATTGGAACCAAGTGGGTTTTCCGCAACAAGCAAGATGAGCATGACGTGGTGACAAGGAACAAAGCTAGGTTGGTGGCTCAGGGATTCTCTCAAATTGAAGGCTTGGATTTTGGGGAGACCTATGTACCTGTGGCAAGGCTAGAATCCATTCGTATTCTTCTAGCCTATGCCGCTCACCATGATTTCAAGTTATATCAAATGGACGTGAAGAGTGCATTTCTCAACGGCCCCCTATCCGAGTTGGTATATGTAGAGCAACCACCGGGCTTTGAAGACCCCAAGTATCCCAACCACATCTACAAGCTCGACAAGGCACTCTATGGGCTCAAACAAGCCCCTAGAGCTTGGTACGATTGCTTAAAGGACTTCCTACTCAAACAAGGATTTGAGATAGGAAAGGCCGATCCCACTTTATTTTCTCGCAAAGTTAATGATGATATCTTTGTTTGCCAAATATATGTCGATGACATAATATTTGGTAGTACTAATGTGGCTTTTTGTGAGGAATTTAGTAGGATCATGACGAATAGGTTTGAGATGTCCATGATGGGAGAGTTGAAGTTCTTTCTTGGATTTCAAATTAAGCAACTCAAGGATGGTACATTCATTAGTCAAACCAAGTACACCAATGACATGTTGAAGAAGTTTGACATGGACAAGGCCAAGCCCATCAAGACACCCATGCCAACCAATGGACATCTTGATCTTGATCAAGGAGGAAAGGACGTGGATCAAAAGGTATATCGCTCCATGATTGGATCCCTCCTTTACCTTTGTGCATCTAGGCCCGATATTATGCTTAGTGTGTGCATGTGTGCAAGATTTCAAGCTAATCTGAAAGAATGCCATTTGTTGGCTGTTAAGAGAATTTTTCGGTATTTAGTGCACACTCCTAATCTTGGCTTGTGGTATCCCAAGGGCTCCACTTTCGAGTTACTTGGCTATTCTGATTCGGATTATGCCGGTTGCAAAGTAAATCGAAAGAGTACTACTGGGACTTGCCAATTTATTGGTAGGTCTCTGGTGTCTTGGAGCTCTAAGAAGCAAAACTCCGTAGCCTTATCCACCGCCGAAGCCGAGTATGTGGCGGCCGGCGCATGCTATGCCCAACTACTTTGGATGAAGTAGACCCTTAAGGACTACGGTTGTGAGTTAACCAAGATTCCCCTTTTGTGTGACAACGAGAGTGCCATTAAAATGGCAAACAATCCCATAAACCACTCTCGAACAAAGCACATAGACATCCGGCATCACTTTTTGAGAGACCACGAAGCCAAAGGAGATATCGCAATCCATCATGTGAGCACCGAAAAACAACTAGTCGATATCTTTACAAAGCCCCTAGATGAGTCAAGATTTTGTGCTTTGAGGAGTGAGCTAAATATCATTGATTCTCGTAACGTGGATTGATGTCTTGCACATACTTTTGTTTGATCTAGTTAGGAGAAAAGATTTGAGAACAAATATTGTGTGTCGTTTTCAAAATCTATTTTGTAGTCTTCATGGGTGACTATTGTTTTGTGTTGGTTGAATGAAATCTAGTCACTTGTGAAAACATTAGTGTGTGTCCATCATATTTTGTCCCACCTAGCATGGTGAGTTCTGGTTTGAGAGGTTTTCTGTGTCTCTGCGTCGGAAGTTCCGGCGTACGCTGGCAGTTCCGACCGTCGGGAGTCCCGGCTTGCGCCAGCACTTCCGGCGGCCAGCAGTCCCGGCCTGCGCCAGCACTTCCGGCGGTCAGAAGTTCCGACGTGCATGCCAGAACTTCCGACGTGAATCTGGGTCGCGCGTCTCGGTTTTAACCGTGGCCCGATCTTTTCACCGCATCACTTCTTCACCCTATCTTTTCCCTTCCCACACCCGCTCCTCCACGCCCCCCCATCTCCTCTCGCCGCCTGGCCACCGTCGTGCCCGGCCCCGGCAGCTCTGGCCGTCCTCGGCGTCGGGGGTTCCGGCCACCACCTCCGGCCCTTCTTCCCGTCGCCGTTTCTCGCTCTCTCCACCATGGTTTTCCCCGATTGAAGCTCGTCGCCGTTCCGTGGTTGGATTCCGGTGTGGTGGTGCTCCCAGTGACGTGCTGTGCGTGGATCTTCTCCTGGACATCGCCGCTGCCCCGGATCTGCTGCTTCTCCATCTTCTTCCCTCTTTCCTAAGGTACTACCGTGGCTCTCGTACCTAATCCAATGTACCTTAGATTTTTGCTATTTCCCTCTTCCCTCTCTGCTCCTCTATCCTCCTTGGACGTGTGTGTGCATCGATTTGGAGCCCCATGCTTCGGACGGTTTTCAATTGTGTCGGAAGTCCCGGCGTCTGCCGGCAGTTCCGACCGTCGGAAGTCCCGGCGTAAGCCGGCAGTTCCGACTGTTGGGAGTCCCGGCTCATGCCAGCAGTTCCGACTCTGTGATTGTCCGTCCGTGCATGTTTCTCTGCATCGCTACGCCCATGCTTCGTTGCTCCTTATTTCTTAGTTTCGCTCCATGTTCTTTTGCAGCCATGGAGGGTGGCAGTCCCTCACGCCGTTCGGAGAAGTGGTCTAAGCTCAATCAAGACCGCACCGCTGCCAGGTCAACTGGCCGCACCAAGGCGGCCTATCTCCGTGACGATGCTGGTGCTCCCCGGCGGGCAGCTGCTCGTGCCCGTGGTGGACGGGGCTCATCTTCTGCTGCTCCTCCTCCGCCTTCGGCCCAGGCTGTTGGTGGGATGGATCCGGTTGTTGATGCGGAAGAGGAGGCTCTTGAGCGTGCGGGCCGCACTATTGGAGTTCCAGTGCTGCAGTCACCATCACGTGGCCCCTCGCATACTGTTCATGAGTTTGTTCCGTTTGATGGTCCTCCGCCCTTTATCCGGGAGCCTGAACTTGCTCCAAACTTTGGTGGTTGGGATCCTCCTCGTCCGGTCGACTACCGCCACAACGTTCGTGAAATCCGGTCGCAGCGTGCTCGAAATTTATATGCTGAAGATGAGAAGGATCTCCGGCTTGAGGCTCGGTTCTGGCATCCCTTTCACTTTGATTACTACCGGTCCATCCTCTACAGCAAAGTCCTCTAGAAGGAGCCAGTCGTTCAGATGAAGTATATTCTTTCGTATGATCTTGGTTTGATCACCGAGCCTCCCGAGCTACCACAGATGCTTAAGGACTTAAACTCTATGGGCTTGCTTCGCCTGATGGAGTTTCGGAAGCATTGGAACAATGAGATTATCCTGTAGTTTTATGCTTCCTATCATCATGAGAAGGACAAGACCGGTGCTACTGACATCATCCACTGGACCACGGAGGGCAAGCATTATAAGGTCGACTTTGTCACTTTCTCTCGCTTGCTTGGTTTCAATAGTTATGACCGTCGTGCTACTGAGCTTGTTGAATATGAGGATGTTGCGATGGAGGAGTACCAGCACATGTATCTTGATGGACATCCTGCAGATGGCAAGACTGTGTACCTAAAGCCCTATTTCTATGTCTTGAACAACATTCTGAGACAGATCTTGTATCCCAAGGCTGGTGATTCCACTTATCTTCGTGATGACTCTTAGAAGGTCCTTGATCGCTTTGGTGCTAATTTTCAGAAGTTCTCCATCAGTCGCTACATCTGGAACAAAATTCATGACACTTCTGAGGATCCTGTCAAAGGCCTTCCATATGCTCCCTACCTTATGCATGTCATTGAGCAAGTGTCTGGCATCCACTTTCCCTCAGATGGTTCAAATCACAAGCTTCTCAAGATCTCCAACAAGCCCTCTATTACTGCTGCCAAAGAACTGAAGAGGGCAGCTGATGTTGCTAGAGGCAAGGGCAAAGGCGCTTCGTCTTCTCGTTCTCGTCGTGCTGCCACTTCCCCTTCTGCTGCTCCTTCGCGCTCCACCAGTGCCGAGCCCCTCTCTTCTTCCTCCTCTGGTAAGAGTAAGAAGCCTAGCAAGTTCAAGTTTCTCATGAACTACATGTTTGGACAGTGTTGTGCTAGTGCTCAGCGGGAACATGACATACAAGAGAGGCTTTACCGTATGGAGCAGCAGGCTGGTATTGTGTCTTCCCCTCCGCCGCCGTTTGTGCCTCCCCGTGATCCTATGCAGCTTTATGATGAGGCTTGTGCGGCTTATGCGGATGACGCTTCCTCTCGCCGTCGTGGCAAGAGCACGGTTCCTCCTGCGGATGAGGACTACATCCAGGAAGATGATGAAGATGATGAAGATGATGACGATGATGATGGAGATGATGGTGATGATGGTGGTGACGAGGACTTCGACGATGAGTAGCTTGTTTCTCTCACGCGGCCTACCCCTTTTTGGCACTTGTTGACAAAGGGGGAGTGTTAGGCTTTGATCTATCATGTAATAGTTGGTTGGTAGCCTAGTTTCGAGACTCTTAAAACCTTTAGCTTGTTCGAACTATGTTGTGTGGTGGCACTATGTGATGGACAACTATATATATTTGTGTGTGATGGATGATTGTAGGACAAGTAATGATTATCTATCTACTTCTTTTAGCTTATGGTTGTTTTGTGATGATGTATGATTTTCTTTTGATGGCCATGTGCTGTTTCAAGATTCACATTGAAATCTTGGTCATCATTTTCTCTTCACTTGTTGTGTGAATATAACTTGTCATATTGCATCTCTTTTCACGAATCAATTCTTGTTCACACACATGTGTTGCACCCCACGAATTGCAAAATTTAAGGGGAGCTTTTGTCTTGATATATGCAAGTGATGGATAAATGATCATTATTGAAATTCAAATTCATGCATACATCAAGGGGGAGCTCTTCATAAAGTTTGGGGTTCAAAAGCTTTAAATTCTTATATTCTTGTAAAAGCATAAGTTGGTTGTCATCAATTACCAAAAAGGGGGAGATTGAAAGTGCATTTGCCCCCTTTGTGGGTTTTGGTGTATTGATGACATCCAAATTAGGGACTAATGTGATCTTAATGAGATATGTCGTAGCTATTGGTCCCATGAAAGAATTAAAGAGTTGATAAAGATGAAATGGTATCCCTAAATTCGTCGTGTTGAAGAAGGCTTCAAACTCAAGCGGAGCTTCAAAGTTTATCTTTTCGCTTCTTGAGTTTAGGTATGCCGCTCTATAAAGAGGGATGCAAAACTTAGTTGGTCTGAGGAAGATAGAGTGCTCAAGTACAAAGATAAAATCAAAAGAGAGACACTCTAGCACTTCACGAGCACGTAGAATAGTTTTGCTGACTTTTAGTGTCGGAAGTCCCGACGTATGTCGGGAGTCCCGACCGTCGGAAGTGCTGACTTGCGCCGGGAGTCCTGACGTCCAGTCACTTAGCCTGTGTGGTGACTGAGGATGTCGGAAGTCCCGACGTATGTCGGAACTCCCGACGGTCAGGAGTCCCGACCCTCGCCAGGAGTCCCGACGCTAGGCCCATCGGCTCGCTCTGCTGACTGCTGTGTCGGAAGTTCCGACGTACGTCGGAAGTTCCGACGGTCAGCAGTTCCGACGTAAGTCGGAAGTCCCGACGTTGTCTTTGCGCAGTGTTTTTAACCTTGCATGAACAGTACTTTCTCTCTACGTCGGAAGTCCCGAGATCTACGTCGGAAGTTCCGACGTAGATCTGAACGGTTGGATTTCTACTACGAGTATAAATAGCACTCTCTTCACTTCTAACCGTTACTCACTCATTCATTGCTCACCAACTCACGGCCAAAACAGCTCTCAAGCATTCAAGAGCTCTCTCTCCTCCCTCCTTTGCTCCTAACTTCGATTCCCACGAATTTGAGTGATAGGAGTGTGGTTTGAGTGAGAAAATCTTTCTTGCAAGCTTGAGCACTTGATTTCTTCGTCAAGCCGGTTGGTTTTGCGTCTATTACTCTTGGGTTCTTGGAACCCTAGCCGGCTAGGCGTCGCCCAAGAGCTTCCATCTTGTGGAAAAGCCTTGAGAAGTTTGTATTACCCTTGTTTTCTTAGTGGAGAACTCAAGTGACCTTTGTGGTTGCTTTGAGAGAGGCGAGGAGGTGAAATAGACTCCGACCTAAGTGGTCACCTCAACAACGAGGACGTAGGAGCTCCTTTGTGGGGTTGCCGAACCTCGGGATAAATCCTTTGTCCCGCGTGTTTGTTGTTGTTTGTGTGATTTGCTTGGTATCACTTGTATTTGCTTGTCTCTCTCTCAACCTCACTCTTAGGGTTTGGTCTTGATCTACGACTTGGAGAGCTCTCGGTGTCAAGGAAGTGACCTAACATCTTCATCTTACCACTAAGAAGTGGTGTTGTAAGTTACCGGTCTCACAAAGTTCATTTGAGCATTAGTAGTTCATTTCCCGTAGGCGTCGGGAGTGCTGACAGTTTGCGTCGGAACTTCTGACACGTCGGAAGTGCTGACTCAAACTATCGGGACTTCCGACAGTTGCTGATAAGTAACTTTGAGATTTGTGTAGAACTTTTTAGATACGCCTATTCACCCCCCCTCTAGGCATTGTTTAGATCCTTTCATCTATTTTCAAGATCAGCCCATGACCTTTGTTTTTTCTTAATCCATGCAAAACCTCGTGAAGCACAACCACTCCTTCTAAGATATTTCTACCCTTGATGAACCCCGTTTGATTTTTACCAATTATTTATTTAGCTACTGGAGTTAGTTTGTTGGTAAGTGCTTTTGTGATCCATTTATAGTCCACATTTAATAGGCAAATAGGACCGTATTGTTTTATAACATTGGCCTCCTTGACCTTAGGCACCAAAGTAATCACCCCGAAGTTATCCTCTTGATATCTAGTTGTTCTTCATGGAAGTCCTTAAAAATTGCCAGGATGTTATCCTTTATTACCTCCCAAAAGGTCTTGAAGAAAGAGACCCTAAAGACGTTGGGACCCGGGGTTGAGTTGGTTTTCATCTCCATGATGACCCCTTAATCTCTTGTGCGTCGAAGTCCCTAACTAAATGTTCTTTATCATCAGAAGAGAGAGTCAATTCTCTAGGCCATAAATTTGTTTTAAGAGATAGGAAACAGGGATCACTAACACCAAAGAGCAATTTGTAATAAACAACTATGTGAGCAGTAATCTCCTTTTGCCCTCTGTCCTCCCCTTGGTCAGATTCGAGAAAGGAAATTGTGTTCTTCCTCCTTCTACCATTGGTAAATTGGTGGTAAAAGTGGGAATTAGAGTCGCCCAATAAGACCCACTTCTTCCCAGCTCTTTGCCTCCAATATATCTCCTCCAGTTTATCTAATCGCTCAATCTCATCCTCCATGGATATTCTCTCATCCCATTCCAAAAAGGACAACAATCTGGATTCTGCAATAAGGTCAAGTTCTTGTATTCTCTTAATAAGCAGCTCTCTCTTTGCTCTCTGTTCTCTTTTTAGATTTAGGTTCCATCCTCTCAAGAATTGTCTAAGCTTCTGTAGGCACCCATGCCAATTATTTAAGAAATATGATTGGGCAGAATAGACGTTGTTAAGGTCGTTCCATTTATTTTGGACCATAGTCTTAAAATTCTCATGGAGAAGCCATTGGTCATTAAAATAGAAGTAATTGGGTCTGGCAGCTCCATGTTCACCAGTATTCAAAGTTATGGGGCAATGATCTGAGCCAACCCTGGCTTTGGACAAGCATGACAAGTGGGATATTTAACTTCCCAAGATTCAGAAACTAGAATTCTATCTAGCTTAATTAAGGTAGGATCTTTTTGTTTATTAGACCAAGTAAACCTAGGACCACTAATAAAAATCTCTCTCAGCTGAAACTGTCCTATGAAGTTGTTGAAAAGATCCAACAGATTCTGGTTCCCTGACCCCTATTTATATCTTTATTACTTCTAATCAGATTGAAATCTCCACCCATCAGCAGGGGTAAATCCTCCTGAGAGCAAGTGTCAGAAAGCTCCAAGATAAAGTCGGCAGAGGAGTCGTGATGGGCTGGACTGTACACATCCACTACCCAATATCTAAAGTTGGTTAATCTATTTCTTACCAGAACCCAAAGGCTATATTGTAGATATTTAGTGTGTTCTATCTCTAGAAACTCAGGATTTACCCCCACCGCCAGACCACCTGAGTGCCCCCTAGCGGGAATCCACAACCAAGTAAAAAATTTATTTCCAACCATCTCTTTAAGTTCCCAGTCGCTAAATTCCTGTTTTATAGTTTCCTGAATGGCGATAATGTCCAGATCCTCCTAGAACACATGTTTAGCCACTAGATTCCTTCTATGATTCGTCCCCAATCCCCTAACATTCCAAAATAACGCTTTCATGATGGATCAGAAATAGGGGGTACGATAGACTCAGAAATAGTGTTGCCCGAACTTTCCCCCTCCATGGTTGAAAGCACATGGCAATCTCTATGCTAATTAGAGATAACCTCTATGGTTAAATCTCCTAGATCATCATCATTTTAGGGAGCAGATTTACCATTCTGAGTCTCTAGATATTTCTTATAATTAGCTTCAGCCATCTAGCTAATTCCTATAGTTTGAAAACATTTAATTGCTCAATGGCATTAGAGGCATCGATATCAAGATCATCTATGAGCGACTGAAGCATATCATCAGGAGTATTATTCAATATTATAAACAGATTCTGAGTTATCATACCTGAGATATTGTTCCTTGCAGACGTTCTCATAGAAGCCCTCTCAGCAATCGGAATACCATCCCTTGGAGTCCTATTGCTGACCCTTGATGCTACCACTATCTAGGTCTTCTTACGTCTCTTAGCTTTCTTTCCCTTGGAAGCTTTCCAACCATGTCCAGCTTCATCTACATCAGAAACTTTGCCTTGATTTGACACATTGTCCATCATATCCTCCCCCATCATGTCTTCTTCTATGAGAGCAACTTGACTAGGTTCTTCCCTAGACCCCTGTGTGGTCTTAGTAGCAGTAGCTAACTTGGTGGAGTAATTCAAGGGGGTTGCCTCTTCCTGGGTGATGGATTCTATAGGTTTAGAGTCTTGAATTTTAGAGGAGAGCATCAGCTTAGGCCACTGGATTTTCTCCATCAGGTAGGTCCCATCAGGTCCATGTACAACCACTTGGGAATCTGTGGGTATCAAAGTAGGTTCCTCCTCATGCAGATCCCTCTGATATCCCAGGGAGTAGGTAGCTTCAACATTTGTCATTCTAGACCTTATGTCTATCAGCCCCACCTCAGGATGGAAAGCAGCCAGGGGGAAACTGAATCAGGCTTCTGTTGTGGGTTATCCTTGGTTCCCCCAGACTCTAGATCGTCTTCCATAGCATCATCTTGATTGGAGTCCATCTCCCTATCTAACCTACCCATCCTATCAAATTTGGTCTTGTCTCCTTTGGAGTGGTTGTCAGGTTCCCTATTTTGGGAATCATCAGGTTTCCTAGGTCTAGGTGGGGGACCTCCCTTTCCTTTCTTGAACCCACCCATAGGCCCTTCCACCTCAAACCTTAGAAAGACTCCAACTCCATTAAAGAAGACCTCAATAGAACCTTTGATTGCTGAAGGGTTCCTGCATCTCACTTTCACCCTCACAGGTTCAACTCGGACAAGGCTTAGCTCGTCTACCACTAATGATCCAGCCACCAGGTTGGTTATCTCTTTCACAGACTCAGTGTCCCTAACAATATCAGGAATCTTGTGGATCTTAATCCACACAGTGTGAAGAGCAGATGAAGATTCAAGATCCATGTAGGATTTAGTAATGTTCCCTTTTAGCCCAAATAGAGACATCTAAAAACCAGTCAACTTTATGAAGGTGTCAAGAGAGTTCTTATCTAGAAAAATAGTCAGGTATTCCTAGTGATCCATCTTCCTTACTTTAAAGTCCCAATCTGCTCTCACCAAGTGTTTTAATTCTTTGTTAACTCTTTCCTCCAAGGCTTCCCCTTCCAGGATAGTTAGCAAACCTGTTGCTGCAACCTCCTTGGCTTTAGCTTTAGGGATGTTGAATGAGTAGAAACCCTGTCCTAGAATACCGAAACCAAACATTTGTAGCTTTTTCAAATTTATGGATTTGCAGTCAACCGCCATATGTCCTTTAGCTTTGCACTTGTAGCACACCAGCACCTTAGTACACTATGATTGATGATGGCCAATGTCCAAACAACGAAAGCATTTAACCTCAGCAGAATTGAACTTCATACCTGACGAAGGGCCCACACCTTTCTCTCGTAGGGCCTCTCTCCATGAGTCAGTTGGACGGTGTTCAGGTCGGCTACCTCCAGTCTGTTGATTTGGAGCCCAACCACCCTGGTTGTTGTGAATCCAGGACCCCCACCTCCTTGAGCATAGTTTCTCCCAAAATCATTTCTCCCAGGGTTGAAAGGTCTGTTACCTCCAAAGCGCTCGTGACCCTCTGGGTTTTGTCCCCTGCCATCCCTTCCTCTGTAGCCGCCTCCATTAGCAGGACCAACTCTGCTTCCCTTCTGAAGTTGGCGACGTAGGTCTTGTTCCTCGAGCTCTCCTCCAAGGAGGTCATCCTCCTCCATCCACTCTTCCTGCCGGTGTTTACCCGTCGGCGATTTGGATCCCTCGCCATCTTGGCCACTTGAACAAAATATTTGGTTAGGGTTTGATGAGGGGGGAGAGCTCTAACCCTATGAGAGGGGAATCTATGTCAATCTAGGGACCATGCTGGGTAACAAATATCCAGGGTTACTCTTCCTTTAGGGATCCAAAACCATCCTAGGTCCGGCCCAGCAACCCACGAATGGTCAAAGCGCGGATCCTGGCCCAAGTAGTTGGTGCCTTCGTCCCCTACATGCAGCCCATGGTTCTCTGGAAGCTTCCGACCCATGGAAGGCGACCGAGAGAAATCCGCCATTGGTGAGTCGGTAGCACGACAGGCACTAGGACCCTAAGTATCTCCATGATTCCCTGGCGAACCAAGTGCGAGCATCCTCCCCATCGACTCCTGTAATCTATCGCAGGTGGTGGCCAATTCCTCCAATTGGGGACTGTCCTAATTAGAAAACAAATGTCGCTTGATGTCCTCTACAATCTGTTCTCAAACCTGTCGCTTCCCGCCATGGGTCGATGGATGGTAACCAGAATCATCAACAATCCAATCCCTGACCTGGTTTGGAGCCAGAGAAAGATGCCACTGGGCTCCCTTGCCCTGACGAATCCCCTACTCAATCAAAGGCCATGTCGTCACTAGGATCACCGCACTACCACCAATCGGTCGGTGGTCAGAAATACATTCGCTCATCGAAATCCCAAACTCTCTGGAACCAATATTTTTCGCACGCCAGGCATCCCTTCGGCGCTCAGTCGTCCAAGGAGGCATCACCTCCGGGAGCTAAGGCGGAGCCGTTTCCTGAGCGCCACACGAAGAGAGAGGGCGCTGACACATTTTCCCCTGTTTCGGTAGCATCATGCGCTGGTGTTTGCTAGCAAGCAAATTCGCCCCATGAATTTGGCGAATTTGCTTATCGCAATCACCGCAGAGGAACGCATCATCTGCCGGGCAGAACGTACACGTAGGATCATCACAAATCGCACAAAAGCTTCGGTCCCTCCCCCAATTGGACCCTTGCCACGCCCAGCTCAATGTTTGAGAAAGTAGAAGGAGAGAGGACGAGAAACTCACCGGTTCCTAGACGTGGCGTCGTCCCTCGGATCTCGTCTCCTACTTTTAATTGCCTGAAATCCAAGCTCCTCGCCGGATTTTGGCCGGAAAGTGGTCGAAGAGGCGAGTTGCCCCCGCGGTCGCCCCCTACCTCTGCCGATATTTCCCCTCTGATCTGTCCACCCTACCACTTCGTAGCCAGATCTAATTAAGTATAAAAAATATGATTTTTGGAATATTCTCAAGTGAAATACTATAAAGATATTCAATACATTTATGGAAGTTACCTACTTGAGCATAAGAAATATCAACTACCCCAAATTGGATTGTCCACGATCTCAACACGTATAGATAATCTCAACATCACCAAATTATAGAAATAATCGAGCAACCATTTTAGAAACAATTTACCACTTGCAATTTACATGGAATGCATCCAATGCCAGCGGTGTCAATTGACACATTGATAGCATTTTGGGGATTATGGAGTTTTAAATGACAAATACAGAATTGACCTTTGACACATAATTTGAAATGAAAGATTTCGGTAAAACCAAATTACGCTTAAGTTTAGCTTAAGCACTTGTGGTCTTTTAAGTCCCTAAATATCAGTATGCGGCCCGATGTTGTTTTAGCTTAAGCCCTTGTGGTCTTTACAAACATCATGGTGTATTATTTTTTTCCTCTATAAATTTTTTCTCACGAATGTATTTCATAAAAGATTTTTAATTAGGTAAATACTCCCTCTGTCCTAAAATAAATTAACTTTTGGCTATTATTTTAGACAAACACTTGAGTAAGAGAAATTGATTTATTTTGAGTTGGAGTAGTATAAGAACATATGTGTCACACCTGCTATTTTCTTCCAACAGTTTTTTGAGAAAAACATCACATTCCTCATCATATTTTCCCGCTGCAAATTTAACATTAAGGTTTATGCATTTTTTTCTTTTAAGGTTTTCTCATGTGAGTTCACAATGAGACAATAATTGTTATATATTTTCTCTTCATATTTCTCGACAAGGTTTTTGTGCAATCCTTTAAACTTGCTGGGTATGCTTTCCCAAAAGGTCCGGTCCATTTTCTCCTTACTTTCTCCATAGGTTGAAGGAGTTTCCGTGGTGATCCTCAATTTTTTCCACATGGTTTTCAGAGATATTAACGGGTTACTGAAGAAGCTAGAATCGATCTAGGGGAGTGTTAGAAATCAAATGATCTCATCTCATGGTTGCGGCTATTCTCCATAGGTTGAAGGAGTTTCCGTGGTGATCCTCAATTTTTTCCACATGGTTTTCAGAGATATTAACGGGTTACTGAAGAAGCTAGAATCGATCTAGGGGAGTGTTAGAAATAAAATGATCTCATCTCATGGTTGCGGCTATTTTACAGTTATGGAGAGGCGATTTTCAATTGGAATGATCTAATCTCATGAAATGTATTGTTAAAATAATTAATTTGCTCCGTAATTTCATGGACGAAGAACAGGAAGAATGCACAGCATACACGATTGCAGTGAAAGTCAAAACAACAGATGAGTCACCGGATAAGCACAAATGAACTTTGTTATTTCAAAAGAAACGAAATTAGAACAAGATGCAGTCCACTTCTATTACAAGGAGAACCTTGTGGCAAAGGAAGTACACGCTTCCTAAAGTGTCAAGCTGAAGAAGCGAACAAAAGAATCAGCTGTTATTTTGGTGTGTTAATAATAAATTCAATTAAAATCAGCATCAAATTAAAATCGAATTGAATCCCTGATTAATTTAGTTGCCAGACAGGAGCTCCCAGGAGAACAAGCCTTTTCTCCTTCTCTGTATCGCCACCTCAAGCCTGCCTGTTGTGAGTAGGAAAGCGAAGAAAACCAAAACGAATCAGAAATTGTTCACTGTCTGTGTGATGTCCTGGAAGATCCTCAGCCTCTTGCCGATCTTTTCCTTCACCGCTGGGCTCGTGTCGCAGCTCGCCGGCAGCTTGCCGTGGCCGATCCCTTCAGCAGCTGTTGGTTCTTCGTCGAGCACTGGGCCCAGGACAGCCGCGACGAGGGCCTCGTCGAACGCGCTGTGGTCGGGCAGCTCTGGCCATCTGTCCTCAGCTGAGAGCGACTTCCTCCTGCCGCTGTTCTCGTCGATGCTCTGCTCCTTGTCCACCACTGCTCCTGCCTTGTCCATGCAATTGCCGGACCGTGTCCTCTTCAGGTTGCCCAGGGGATCATGGACAGGAGCTGGCTTCTGCTGCTGCTGAGGCAACGTGTTATGTGGTTTCTGCTGCGGCTGCTGCTGAGGCAGCGTGTTATGAGGCTTCGCTGCAAGCGGCGGCACCCGCAGAGAGTAAAAGGGCTGCGCGTCCACATTAAGCATGTTCGCCTGGAGCGCCGCCAGCTTCTTGCTGACACTGGCGTTTTCATCGGCGAAGCGGTCGCGCGGCGCCGGGACTGGTGCTGGAGCCGAAGCTGGAGCCGGAGCCGGAGCCGGAGGTGGCAGCAAGTGGTCGATGCACGGCTGCGGCTGCCAGATGCTTGAGGACGATCCCAGCAGCAGCGCATCGAAGAGCCAGTTCGTGTCGAGCTGGTCTGCGCGCGGGCGGCCGACGAGCTTGGTCTCGAGGTCCCGCAGCATCTCCTGCGCGCGCTCGTAGGCCTTGAGGTGAGAGTCGGCGCCGCGCAGACCGTCGACCGCTGCGGGGCGTACCTGCTTGAGCACATCCTTGGCCTCGAGCACGCGGCCCTGCTTCATGAGGCAGATGCCCAGATTGCACATCTTGTTGTTGTCCGGCCCGATGAGCAGAGCCCGACGGTACGCTCCCTCCGCCTCCGTGTAGTTCTCCTTCTGCATCAGCGCCCATCCCAGGTTACCCTGTACAGTAACAATGGCAAGATTAATCATCATCAGCGAACAAAGATCGAGCATTTGTGTTGATGCTGGAGGCATGGAGTGATTGAGTATTTGAGCTGAAGCTATGGATTAAAGAAATTACGAGAAATGTGTGCACTTACAAGGAGCCTGGTGGCTTCTTGCTCAAGGGTGACCTGGAACTTGCGGCCCTGAGAGCGAGCCGTTTTGGTCCGCTTGCCATTGAAGGCGTGGCCCTGGTGGATCAGCTGCAGCTTGTGCTTGAGCAGCGAGATCTGGTCGTCCAGCCGCCCGCATCTCTGCGCATCAGGACAACAGCAAGAGCGCACTTCAATTCAGTACCGTCGCAGAGGCATCAGTCGAACGCAGACGTGCACAAAAGGTAGTCGACGCGTGGGAGGCGAAGAAGGACGAGCACGAACCTTGTAGAGATCGAGAAGGATGTTGTCGAGGGACTCCTGCGCCTGGTCGGAGCATCGGCTGCGCAGCGACTTGATGGCCTCGATGGCCTCCTCGGCGCGGTTCTGCTGCTTCATCACGATGGCCATGTCCTTGAGCGCGCTGTCGACGCGGTCGCCGGCGTTGATCGCACTCCAGAACAGCGCGATCGCCTTCTCCGGATCCTTGTCCACCAGCTGCACCGCCGCAGAGGAAACCCAAATCAGATCGAATCGAACCCATCCCCCGGAAGAAATAAAGAAACGCACGCGCGCACGCATACACGTACCTGGACGCGCTTGGCTCGCACGTAGGGCGTGTCGCCGACGGGCACCTTGTGCGCGACGTGGAAGGAGTCGGAGTGGGTCCGCAGCATGGCCGCCGCCGCCGGTTTGATGGGCGAGCAGGGCGCCGATTTGGTCGGCCGGAGGAGCCCCACGGCGGCGGCGTTCCACGGGTCCTGCTGCATCTGCTGCATCATCTTCGCCTCGAACTCCTCCTCCTCCTCCTCACTTCCCCCTTATTATTATGATGAATGATGAAACGAGGCGATTGCTGTGCAGCAGAGCAACAGGGAGATGACGGGAAAGCGGAGCGGAGGCAGTACGCTGGTAGCAGGCGGCATTGGATTCCGCAGGAGATATATGAATCTGCTTGGGGTCGTCCGACCGTTGGAGAGCTAGCCGTTTGGGCGAACTAGCCGTTGGGAGTTCCTGGGCCTCTCTTTACCCCATTCTATTCTGACCTAACCTGTTATAGCCCACCAACTCTTTGTGAACCCGGCCCGGCACGTAATGGGCCGAGCTTTTATCGACTCGTGTCTCTTTTGTTGTTGCTCAAAAAAAAAAATGTTGAATGATCGCATTGCTTCACTCTTGGCGGTTGCCTTGTCGGGCGCCGCCGCGGCCGGGGCTGGGTTCGGTCGGCGCGGCCCCGTTATGCGGTGCGGGTTGCGGCGAACCTTTCTTAATGATAGGGGCGGGCGGTGGAGGTTGTGGACGTGTGCTACCAGGTGCTGTTACATCTTTCGCCTGGTGGTGCGCAACTCGCATAACGAACATGATTAGTGTGGCGCGTCCGTGGTGGTGGCAGGCGTGATGTTCGACGAAATGCCGGAGCGCTGTTGGACGAAAGGCTGCGGCGATGAGTTCCAGTTTCTTCATCGGTAACCTATATGAAGCCACGAACGGGGACGATTGGGAAGAAGGCACCTACACCAGGGCGTCAAGCTCACAGTTATGTAAGTGGTCGAAATGCAAGTGTGATGTTTACATCTCTCGTTCGTATATGTTATTAACTTGTCGAGTTGGATGAACTTCAGTTCTCTTTGCAAGTGCACATTATTTTCATCATTTTACTCTCCTATAATTGATCCTATATGTTAGTGTTTCTAATCTTTCGCCCACTATACAATGGTTCCCACATAATGATCTGCTGCAGCTATTTAAGATTGGATTGTCACTGTTCTGTACACACGTTTATGATACAGTGGTAGTTTGAGAGGCATATATGTGCCAGCCAAATTTCTGAGCAAGTTTCATGCATTGTGGTTGTCTTGCAGTTGTATGCCAACATGACTCATTTAATATAGATGACAACTCTCTGTCTCTATACAATGCTAAATAACCTAGATAGCTTATGGCTATAACCTACAGTCCTTTTTGAAATAGGTTCATTAGCATTCATCATGTAAGTATAGCATGCTGTTTTTTTTTAGTTTCTTCATAGGTTTGCATTTATTGGTGTAATATGACTTTGCTAATACCACTGTACCTTCATTGAACATTGTGCCAAATAATAAGAAACATATCGATGTTTTTTGTGTTTTCTATATTGCCAATCACCTTATATTTTTTGAAATCTTGTTTACTTTCTTTCTGGATTGATATCTGATAGAAAAGCTCCTGTAAAAAGACTCAGTGACAACACCTCTGACCCCCATGATCACTATTGCCGCTCCTTAGAGAAATTTGAGAGATGCCTTAACCAAAATTTCTGATACAAGGAGGATATTTCAGGTTTATTAAAAGCCTCTCAATGCTAACCGTATTGAGACTATATATATGGGCATGGGCGCCAGACCGAATGGATTAATCACCCGTTTCTGTGTGAATCATAATAGGGATGATTGGTAAAAGGTACCAACATGATGATGTTCAGTTCACACCATTGTAAGTGGTCCAAATTCAAACCTTAGTGATGCTTGCATCTCTGATTCAATTAGAGATGTAGGTCTGCTTTCCTGTATGCGGTGACATTATGGGTTGAAGAGTGTCTGGGTCCAGACTCCACAGCCATTGTTCTCCCTCAAGTACTGCTTATGCAGAGTTGCAGACCTTATGTTCCCATAGAGATTTGGGTCAACCCAAGTGACCACCTGTAACCCCCCATTAACATGGTGGGGATATTAGGGAAGCCCAAACGTGAAGAAAGAATTATACTTGCCTCTGGCTTGAATTTAGATATAAAGGTTCTAAGATCACCAGAGCTGAACCTGAGAAGTTTGTTCATGAATGACATTTGTTAACATGAGCATGACTTTGTTTGTCCATCTTTGTTGGTGATGTATGCAAATTGTTTGATGACAACAATATATCTGGGGATACTTTTAGACAATTATGGTAGTTGGAATATGTCATAACAGAAAACTGATAAGGAAATAATGTGTGCTTCTGCATTCTTGGGGTTTCCTTTGGCTATTCTTGGGGCATTCCATTGTTCAACTGTTAATCACATATGCAACTGAAGGCAATAATGTGCATTTAATTTTATTTGAACACACATTTGTAAACTAACGAGGAGCTGGTCTAGTGGTAGTTAAAAGAGGGCCAATTACATGGAAATGAATGGTATTAGCTTGCCAAGGGGTCAATCTGATCAAACATCCATACCGATAAATTTGTATGTTGGGTCATATTTCAGTTTCGGTTGGTTGTGATAATCTATCAAGTTCTAAAACTTGATCCTCTTCAGCAGACCAAACAACACATCCAATTAGTAACTCACTATCAGCCAAGGGTGTTGTATTTACAGAAATTACATCCCCTGGCAAAAGTAGATGTGTCTGTTGGGTTATATTTCAATTTCGGTTGATAATCTATTAAGTTGACGGAGTTGAACAACTTGATCCTCTTCACTTCCCCAAATAACACCACATCCAAATATCCAATTAGTCAGTAAGACAATAACTCAGTATCAGCCGAAAGTGATGTATTTACAGAAATTACATCCCTTGGCAACCTAAATATGTATGTTGTGTTATATTTCAATTTTGGTGATAACCTTATCAAGATGGAGTTGTACAACTTGATCCTCTTCAGCAGACCAAATAACACAACATCCAGTTAGCCATTAATTCAGTATCAGCTGAAGGTATTGTATTGCAGAAATTACATCCGCTGGTAAACCAAATATGTTTTTGTTTTAATTTGAAGGTAATTCCTTGAGAAAACTGATGTAGGGTACATAGTGGAATCTTGATTTTTTTTTCTTTCTTTGCAGAAATCCACTGGTTCACAGATTCAGACAGAGTCAAAGGAGCATATGAAAGGTTTTTATGTCATCTTTTGGTGGATGTGGACGCACTAAGAAAAGGAGCTCATGGGACAGGGTAAGCATGATATTGTGTTGGATGTAAGCACTACTTCGAAACTTGAGGGTTGAGTCTTATATATGGTAGCTATGCACAAAGTGCTTCTAATACGGCAAACCAGAAATGTTAAGTGAACAAGAGCAACAAGCATTTTGAGTATAGGATGCTAATTAATATAACTACTGCTGAAATAAAAAAATATTATCACCTTCACACAACATATTAAGCCTTTTTTAAATAAACAGATTAAACTTTATTTTTTAGAAAAGGAAAAGAAATAAAACTTTTGAACATGCTAGAATGCCAAATTTTTAGAAGAGCATCTTTTCTTTAATGGGTCCAAGTTCATGCAGTTCTTTATCTCTTATGTCGTCATTCCGAATTTCCGATGATGAAGGATTATGTTATTGATTCCCGGTTGAACTCTGATTTGGAATTATATGAATAGATATAGGACATAGGTTTCTATTTGACCTTATGTTCAATTTATTTGAAGACAAGTCAAAGTCTCTGGTTGTCAGGCAGTGTGTTAGTGTTCAAGGTTTTCTAGTCATCCTAGAATCTGAATGAAAGACTGCAACAGTGACTGTTGAAGCTGGAACAGCACTAATTTGATGATTCTGAGGGCAAACGGTAATCTTGGCAATAAGTTTATAAATTAAAACTCCCAGACCTGGTTCTTGCACTTCGGTATGATTGTTATTTACATAACTTGGGAAGCACCAGTAGGACTTGGTATGAAATTTGAACTCATGGCCAGAAAATGGAAACTGTTAGCTGATGAATTTGGGTTGAGACTAACACCACCCCTAATCCAATAATAGGCAATTGCACTAAACAATGCGAGAGGATTGGTAGGTAGAGAGAAGATTAAGGGTGAAAAGAATGGTGCCTGCAGGGAGTTGGGAGCTTTATGCAGGCCTATAAGGGGCATGTAGGCAGGGGCAACAAAGAGCGAGTTGGGACAGACAGAGGAGTTATGGATAAGCGCCATTCGTGCTAGTGCTTTTGCCGTGTCGTGGGGATGGCAATTTTGGCCGTGACTTTCCTGAAGAGACGACAGCAACCCCCTAGACCTACCTCTCTCCTTAACTTCTTTCTCCTCCCCCCAACCAGAAACAGCCCAGCTTGCACAAGGAGGCTTGCACCACAAGTGTGTGGCTGAGAAGTGGAAGGTAGAACTAATGCACATAACCAACACCACATCTCAACTACAAACCATTTCCCTACCCTCCTCTTGCCTGACTTCATGCTTTCTAGAACTAGTGCCTACCATTTAACTACCAAAAAGTTATGATGCTAGCGCGTCGTTTGGTGATTGCACTCCTTTTACTAGTCAGATGGTGATTAAGGTACAACCGAAGTGGTTTACTAGCTATAGCTAAGTGCACCAAACAAAAGAGGGGCTATTAAAGATGTATCAAATCAGACGGTAACAAACTGAGAGGACTTAAGCTCGATTTGTAGCTAACTAGCTTGTTGTTGCTTAGAAATAACAATTAAGCTTACGTGAATGTTTGGTTTTCGCCACAAATTGCCATCATATGCCACAAAAATCACCACAATTATCTCAGCTTAGGAGCTCAAAATATTTGTCACGTCTTAATCAATGTAAAATGACCATCAATACTCTTATTAAATTTGATAATATAGTCACTTCTCTTTTACCACAGTATTTAATCAGGGTAAGGAGTGGAAATGCTAGAATAACAGTACCATTGACATTCTCAGTGGAACATTTTTCCTAGGGTCATGCACAAATATTGGAGAACGGAGTGGTAAAGCAGTTTGATGTCTACCACTCTCGCTCGCGATTGTTGGATTGCTTGGTTTTGAAATACACCTCTTGTTGTATATGTTGCATTTCCTTGTACTGTCAAAAGTTATCCCTGTTCATCTGGCTTATAATCCGTCTTATTCAGCTTGTTTTTTCAGCCAGAACAGTATTTTTCTCTCACAAAAAATCAGCCAACAGTGTTTTTCAGCCGGCTTATAATTCCAGCCGAACGGGGCCATATGAACTGTTTGTCTATCTGTTTTTTTTAAACGCACTGTTCATCTATGTGTTATGAAATGCTCAGTTTTTCATTGTTTTTGTTTACCTGAATAGACCCATATCCTTGTGTCTCAAATCAGCTAGAAATCTAGGTATAAAATCAAGTTATCCTTCCTATCCACAAAAAAAAAATGGAGTTAGATCTGGAGCTATGATCACTCAATGACAACAGGAAAGAAATAGGGAAGGGAGACACCAGAAACATAAACAGTGCATATGGAGGACCATTGTGGAGTGTGGAGTCCCAATCATTCTGGCCCCAACCAAAACTAATGGGGTTTGGGATATTTCCTCTCCTGCACCCAACCAACTATGGTCCATAGTTTGGTAACCATCCCGAAACGAATATATTAGGTAGGCAGATAGTATAATGTAACCCCAGTTGGGTTTTGTCACGGATATGTAAGTTTCTCCTAACAAGTAACAACACCCGCTAGGTTTTTAATGGTCCACCTCTCAGAGTTATAATTTCATCTGCTTCCCATTTTCCACACAATTGGGCTGCTTTCATCAGTGCAAAATATATCCTATTTTTTGGTAGAAAATTATAAGCCTGGATAAATTCGGTATTTGTATTAATAGTCAAAGTGATTGTTATTTTTCTAGTTAATAAAGCTCGCTTTTACCCCGCAAAAAAAAAGAGCAATACTGCTATAGAAATATAGAATGCACATGTTTAAGGAGTGGGGAAGGACCTGATCATCGTAGGTGTATTATTAAGGATTACAGATAATGTTCAATTATTATCGCCATGTTGATTGGCCCTAAATAAATACGATATCCATACGATCTGCCTTGCTGCGAAAAGATACGCGATACAGATGCTGTAGTAGTAATGTGTTTGGTGAATTTTTAATTTATGGTTGACCAATGCCCTGTTCGTTTCGCTGGTTTATTGTGGTTGAAAGTACTGTTCGCTGGTTTGTTGTGAGAGAAAAACACTGCTGGATGACTGCTGATCCAGCGAAACGAACAGGGTGCAAACAGATGAGCTAACCTACTATATGAGAGTACTATATAAAACAAATGCTCCACATGGAAGTAGGCTGATCAGAATGTGACAATATCTATGATTCTGGAAACAACATTATTCTGGAAAAAGAGACTAAACAATACGGTGGGTGGCCAATAACATTCATTTAAGGGGTGCCAGATGCGAATTCCGAATCACTCTATTTTATTCAGGAATAATTGAATAAATAAACAAGCAAGGAAGTCCATGATTAGGGTTCCCTTAGTTTAGGACCCTGTCCTATGTTTTTTTAGTGCAGGTATCAGCATATGGGTTTGTGGGTACACCAAAAACATTTGCCTTTGTTAAACAAAGAGAGTGAGGGTGGCAAGATGAGTAGAGCTGGTGAGATCAGTCTGTTTCTTCTAAACAAGAAAGTACATGAATGACGACCCGTATACAACTACTACTCTGTTTTAGTGTACATTTTTTGAACGCAATGTCTTAGCGTACATTAGAAATCATTTTCATGTCGACATATGACCCTGTTCATCCGGCTTATAATCCGTATTTTTCAGCTTGTTTTTTCAGCCGGAATAGTATTTTTCTCTCACAACAAATCAGTCAACAGTGTTTTTCAGCCGGCTTACAGCACAGCCGAACGGGGCCATAGTAGTGCCCGAGGATGAAAACTACCTGCTGATCTGGACCAAACTGCACTGAATCTGGTGTGATGTTACGGTTCACTTCACTCTCTCTTGCAGGAGTTGAGAGCCAGATGACTAACCCCATGCGCGGTGTAATTCTCATGTTTACCTCCTGTGCAGGGCACATGTGTGTTCACGGGGTGTAGTGGGGTGGGGTGGAGGGCCTGGCAAATCGGCATCAGCGACAGGAAAAGGGAGATGAACCTAATCCATCCATCACCATAACCAAAATCGGGAACAGGTTTGCGTCAGGGGCGGTGGCGGTGCGGTTAGTTAGCTGTTAAACCCAGCGTGGTGGTGGTGGAGAGAGGTAGGCATCCATCGGCACCCCATTCCGTCCATGTCCATCCACCGGCACCCACACCCACACGGTTGGCGCGCGCGCGCGTCGCTTACCTCACTTTACACCTACCTGCCGGAGGTTCCGTTCCACGGACCGCGGCCCCGGCGCCCCCGTGGCGATGTGCTTTGCTTTGTGAAACTGGTAGTAAACCAGTTGGGCACTGATGACCTGTTGGGGCAGAGCAGAGAGGGAGGCCTACCGCTACCGGCCGGCGGCCTAACCTTTTTGCCACCAACTCAGCCCGGCCTATAAAATCCAGCCCCGCCTCACCTTCACCCACCCTTGGGCCGTGGCTCACACCTCGATCGCAGCAGCAACAACCTCCACTGCCGCCCGCAACGCAACCCACCCGAGAGCGCAAAAGGACCAGGAAAGCAGCCAAGCAAGCATCGGTGGTGCGGTGGCCGCCCGTAGCACCTCCATCATGGGGAGGTCGCCGTGCTGCGAGAAGGCGCACACCAACAAGGGCGCGTGGACCAAGGAGGAGGACGACCGCCTCGTGGCGTACATCAAGGCGCACGGCGAGGGGTGCTGGCGCTCGCTGCCCAAGGCCGCCGGCCTTCTGCGCTGCGGCAAGAGCTGCCGCCTCCGGTGGATCAACTACCTCCGGCCCGACCTCAAGCGCGGCAACTTCACGGAAGAGGAGGACGAGCTCATCATCAAGCTCCACAGCCTCCTCGGCAACAAGTAGGCCTCCCTCTCCGATACCATACCTCGCCGTCGTCGCCTGCAACATTTACACCATTCATTCATTTGCTAAACTGTTCGGTATGGTACAGATGGTCCCTGATCGCTGGGAGGCTGCCGGGCAGGACGGACAACGAGATCAAGAACTACTGGAACACGCACATCCGGAGGAAGCTGCTGAGCAGGGGGATCGACCCGGTGACCCACCGCCCCATCAACGAGCACACGTCCAACATAACCATATCGTTCGAGGCGGCGGCGGCGGCGGCGGCCGCCCGTGACCGTGAGGAGACGAAGGGCGCCGTCTTCCGGCTGGAGGAGCACAACAAGGCGGCGGCGATCGGCCGCGATCATCAGAACCACCACCCCGCCGGCGAGTGGGGCCAGGGGAAGCCGCTCAAGTGCCCCGACCTCAACCTGGACCTCTGCATCAGCCCGCCGGCGCCGTGCCAGGAGGAGACCATGGCCATGGTGATGAAGCCGGTGAAGCGGGAGGCCGGGCTCTGCTTCAGCTGCAGCCTGGGGCTCCCCAAGAGCGCCGACTGCAAGTGCAGCAACTTCCTCGGGCTCAGGACCGCCATGCTCGACTTCAGAAGCCTCGAGATGAAATGAACGCTTCTCTCTCTCTCTCTCCCTCTGTAACTTCCCCCTGTTCGTTTTGTTTTGTCACCGCACCTGGTGGATGGATGATATTTGGTTAGTTTCGTAGGTGAAAAATACGTAGTAGTGAGTGAGTGAAAGAGAGAGAAGGAAAAAAAACGAGGATTTGTGCCCTGGGTCTTCCCTGCTGCTGCTCTCTCTCTTTCTCTCTGTGTAATTACCATTACCAACTGATCATGGGCAATAATACTTGCTGCTTACAGGTCTCTGAAAATTGACACTAATCCCGTTTCCAGGAGGGCTAGCTAGGTTCAGTGCGTCGTGTGGCCGTGTGGTCTCAGGAACAACAAACGCTGGACCATGTGCTGAGGCCTAAGCCAGATCTTACGTTTACCAAACCACTACACCAGCATGTGACCATTTGCCTAACCGTGCAGTCCCCATAAAGCGCCTCGTGAGTTAGACCACGCTTTTCCAATCTGACCTGCTTTTTTTTTTTTTGCATCACACACACGACGCACAGTGCAAAAGGATAGGTCGTCATAGGTGTAGTATTATGCCTCTTTCTACCGGTATGCACCACTGTGGCACTGTGGTAGTGGCAGCGGCCGCCAGCCAGCAGCGTACACTGCTCGAGTCGCCCTCGAAGTGAGAAAAAGGCGGCGACGCCCGCTTCCTCTTTCCGTGCTGCTGCTTATCCTCACCGATAAAAAGGTGCTTACCACTGCTGGTAATGGAGGAGTAACCAAGCGTAGAAGGCAGGCAGGGCGTGAGGTCATGTAAAGGGCACGACCACCATTTGTTTATCAGTTTATGGCGCTTGTTAAATGTAAGAGGAGCTATATATGCCGCCGCACCTTTCCGGAGCCCGCCCGCCCGTCGGCCGTCGCGTCCCCCGGCGATGCGATGGGGCGGGGGCAGGGGCGGGCGGCAGCCGGCATGCACGGCCCTGCTGTGGGCTGTTGTGTGTGGCCTGCGGAAAAAGGCAGCGGGTTTTGGATGGATCCCGCGCAACGCAACTTGCTCGTGCCGTGCGCGTCGGCGTCATGAATGCCATCGGCGGCGGACCGCGGACGGACGTTGGCAGCGGTGACTCGGTTGGGTTGGGTTGGTTGGTTTTGGTTGCGGGCAACGAGCCGGGCATGGACCGTGTGTTCGATCTGCTGTTTCGTCATTCTCGCGCGAGATTGGGGCGGTGGGCGACGCGACTCCGCCGGCTGTGGTTTGCTTCTGCCCGGTGCGGGTGTAGCGTCAGGCGGCAAAAGCGTCGTCCGTGACTTGTACTGCGTATAACACAGCATCTGACGTAGGAGTGTACTAGTACTGGTTTGCAAAAACACAGAAATTGCAGCCATGCTTGGAAAACTTTGGCCGTCGCTGCCGGCGGCGGCGGCGGCCATAATAAATGATAAAACAAGGTTCTGCTGATATTGATAAAAACTTAGTGCTAGCTTAATTACTGGCCTGCTACGATCTAATCTCATGTATATCTGTTAACGTACGATTCATTGGATTGCTACACAGAAAGAAAGAATGGGCACGCATATGCTGAGGCCAGTGCTTTGTTAAAAAGATCATTATCGCTTTGTTTGGCATCAGGGTTTGGAAGCGTGTACCAAGGTCCAAACCCTGACCTATGACGATCCCCGTACATGGACGACGGCTAAAAATTTTCTTTTTTTTTCTCACGAGGGATAGCCATTGTAAAAACATTTAGTGTCACCATGCTGTTTAGTTACCGCGCAGTTTAGTTTACTAGCTCCCAACCACACACTGCTGTACCGTAAAGCGACACTTTTTTTTTGTCAGGTTCTCAGTGTGAGTTTCCACTCGATCGCACGTCACAGCCAGCCCAAACTGATAAACAAAAATATCGAGCTACAGTGCCTTGGTAAAAAAAAGATTGTTGGAGGTTTTGATTATATCTCCCCCGTCTTATCTTTCGTCGCTAGCATCTAATCGCTATCACTTTCCACCGAAAGCAAACCGCCAATTCCTGCCCAACATAGCATTGCGCTAGGTTTTATACGGTTCATGTGGCCGCGGTCATGTTCGTTTTCGTTCTCTTGCAGCTGCTACCTGCCAACCTAGATCGATTAATAAACAACATAAATCCTGTCGATAACATTCAGACTCTTTCTCTCTCTCTCTTTTTTTTTTTTTGCAAATGGCTAAAAGATGCAAACATGAGAGAGAACCTGAAACATTACTACGGACAGGCATAGTAGGTGCGCAACGATTGGCTGATTCAGATACTAGCACCCTTTTATGCAAGTGCCAACACTGTCAGAGGTCAGAACGACACGCTTTTTATTATTTCACAGGCAGGATGGGCAGCATCAGCTGCAGTTGGCACACGGCCACGCACAGGTGAGCGAGCACATCATGGTCATGGCGCTGTGGACCGGACGTTACTACGGGGAGATCGGGCCGGATTGAATGCATGGGCATGTAGCTAGCGCGGAGCAATGGCGGCAGGGGTTGGTGGCCAATCCCCATTTATTAACGGTCCTCCTGGCTAGTAGCTAGTAGGAGTAGCTAGAGCCTAGAGGGGCAGGGCGGCATGATCCGCCGTTTTACTACTGCTAATCAATCGATTATCCTGATCGAGCTAGCTGTTAGGCTGGGGACAGTCTTTATGAGGTTAGATTAGTTTAGTTCCGCATTAAACAATGACTTGTGCTGGGACCCCTTAGGGAGTTAGGGTTGATATATACAATGGACCAATTCGGCAGCTCCCCACCGTCATTGAATTGATGGGTTTCCTGTTTGCAAAAGTTCTTAGGACAAACTCCTTTAGGCCAGTCTCAATGGGAGTTTCATAGAGTTTCATGGACATTAAATATGCTGACATGGTACTGTATTGATGAAGAGAGAGATGATGAAAGTTTCATGGGAGTAGAGAGAGTTTCATGGGGATGAAACTCTTCCGCACTGTTTCCAAAATATGAGTGTGTTGAAAACTGAGCCATGAAACCCCCACTGAGACTGGCCTTACAAAGAGGTTCTGATAATATTAATTGGGCAAGTTTACATGTCTGAGATCATTGCGATTCCAATCTTATGTACACTTTGGTGCCCCCCGCTCTCAAATACTTCCTTCGTCCATAAAAGAATGCAATTCTCGTTTTTGAGAAGTCAAACAATTTGAACTTTGACTGAATTTATATTAAAAAGTACTAATAATTCATGATACAAAATAAACATCATTAGATTAGTTATAGAATATACTTTGTAACACCTCTGGTGTTACGAGCTCACTTAGCACTGCGATTAAGGCCTGAGAGAATTTATTAAAACAAGTTCCTTGGATTTTTAAGGTTAAACTCACACAAAATGATAAAGCAAATCTTCAATGACTCACTTTTATGGTTAAGAAAAACTAAACGAGCATTGTAAGTTAGTCTATGTTATGTGCAAATATGCTAGTGAGATCCTAATAAGAAAAATAAAATAAGTTGTTGTAATTGTTTGGCATGAAAAACAATTCCTATAAACTAAGGTGTAATATAGCTTATGACTAAAAAGTGCCATTTTTGGTGAATTATATTGAGCAAAATAATCAAATAGTGCTTAAATATTTTGCCTCTATGAGTTAGTATAAAGCATGGATTATCACATGAGATATTGGTTAGTTGAAATTAATAAGGTTTAGACCTTTTAAAAATTGTGCCAAAAGTACTGATGGACGTTAGTCCTAACCACACATGAATTCTCGTCTACATTAGTGATGGACAATGCCATTTCGACATTTAAATTTCAGCAAGAATGCTTAAGCACTAATGTCATGTTTTTGCAAAGTTGGTTGCATCAAAGTGAGCACTTAGGCATGGTGTAGGTTGTAGTTGGGATTGGATGACCTGTTGCTCGCCTTAAGATTTTCCCTAACTACCTTAGGACACGCTGTGGATTATGTCGTGGTTGCTTTGTTCGTGAACCGACATCCCAGCGACGAACTTATGTTGGCATCCATGTGTTTACCTCTCCATTTGCCCTTGGGGCTTGGCGTTTGCTTCGCCAGGCAGCTGGTAGCATCGACGTTAAGATAAGGGAATTGGTTGACATCTAGTCGTGTTGATCAGTATCGTTTGGCTCGCTTTAATATCGTGCTCATCAAATTTTGCTCGTGCTTGGCCTGTGTCCGCAGTCACCTGCGCGTGCACGCTACCGTTGCGTGGCCGCGCCTGGCCATGGTTGGGTCAGTGGCGGACCTTGCTGGCTGTTGGCCGCACAACGTGTTGGGGTCGGCCGCGGTTGCCCCCCCGGGGCCGGGCTGAACTGCTGGACTACGGCCGCATGGCCGACGCAAGCCAGTTGCTGGCCAGACCGGCCGTGGGTCATGTCGCCGCCACGGTGGCCGCCATCTAGCGGACGCGCACACGTTTCTCCGAGCTGCTAGAATCACCTAACTTTCGCGCCCTGCCTGCCTCCGTTGTCCCATCGAGTTAATACCTTGTCGCAATGCCACTACTCTCCCCCGCATGGTCTTGTGCTTGGCTCCGCGTGGCCGCCCGGGACATGGCCGTTGTTCCTTTGCCGCAGTCCGCGTTTAGCCGAGGCCGAGCCGTCTCATCGCTGCCCCCACGACCTATTCCCTCTGGGCCTCACCCGTGCGGACGCTCTCGCTTAACTAGCATAGTTGGCCGTAGTTGACCGAGCCCCGTATGCCCGCTGTCCCGTCTGCTCGTTGCCACCACCGGAGCCACGCCGCTTTGGAAGTAAAATACAAGATGAATGTGGCACCACACCTCGAGTTAGTGCTCTGGCAGCGAGATAGGGAAGTTAGCGAGCAGTCGACCCTCACCATGGCGCGGACGAGCACCACCGATCGCCAATTTTGGTGTTCTCCTTGCCCCCAGCCATGGGCGTCGCCGCGGTCAGTCGATTGGGGGTAAGCTAAGGTACTCTGGTAGCGTTTCAATTGATGTCTCTTTCAGTCTCACCTGGACCTCACATTTATTGTGCGCACACGGGTTTGGTCAGGGGCTTCTTCGGTGACGGTGTGATGCCGCCTTGCCAGCTCGGTGCGCCGCCGCCCCTTCACCACGCGCGTTGTTGATATTTGGTAACGCAATTAGGAAATAGGATCCGCAAGCGCACGGATATCGGTGAGCACTTCACCCGAGATGTTATCCTGGGTATCGTATTTATATTTTTACCTTTAGGAGAAAGAGTGCATCTGACTAACCAAATCTATTACTACTAACCTTTAGGCTACACCCACTATGATTCGATGTGAGTGATGTATAGAGAAGACTACAACCGCACTCTTCTTCTAACCTTGGTAAGGATGATCTACTGTTCTATTGGGGAGGTTTACGGAATCTAGACACCACAAAGGATGTTCAACCCGCACCTATAAACCCTATCGATCCTGCTAACGGGATATGAAATACAAAGGTAACTCGGAATTATCACGTTCCTCGCTACTACCACGGTCCGGCTAGACGAGGGGATATCTATGAGTATCCTAGCTTAAACACCACGTTTACGCTAGAGATGATTACTCTAAACTCTACGCGAAGAGATCAAAGTAAACTCATAAACCAAAGAACAATAAAACAAAGAACTTACTAGAATTTAGAAGTCGAAATACTGAAGAATCCTGAGAACAAGCCTCGGGTTAGAAGAACTTGCTCCCGCAGGTACAACCTCGGAGTAGACACCGACAGGCCGGCTTCCTCCGATCTACACCTCCACTCTATCTCTCTCAATCTAGTAGAACTAATTATACTTTCACATTGGATGCTAAGCCCTAAGAGGTGGGAACCCTAGAGGGAACCTCTCTCTCTAAACCCTAACTAGAGATATGCAACTGAATAATGAATTGGGGTCTTCTCCACCAGGGGTCAGGGGCCTTGCTTATATAGCCCTTTTGGATGAATCTGGACCGTCGGATCAAACCGACCTTCATCCTACAGTTTTCCTTGATCTTCAAAGGCGGTGGAGCATAATCCGCGAGACTCGACCTGATTGGTCCCGGGGGCAGGGCGGGCGCCCTAGGGCACAGGGCGGGCGCCCTGTGTCCGGCCCCGTTACGGCTCCCGTTCGTTCCCGTGGCTTCTGGAATCTTCTAGATGTAAGATAATTACGTGTTCGGTTAATATCCCGTCATTAATCCGACATGTGGGCCTTTCTTCCGTATTTCCTGATAACCCCCTGCAGAAATAGATAAACAGCAAAACTCGTGGAATTCTGTTAGATCAAACCCTAATTTTAGGTGTTGCTTGCATATAGGTCCTTTTCTTTATTTATTTGATGGTTATAATTGATACTTAAGAACCGTCAACAAACACCCCCATACTTAGGCTTTTACTCGTCCTCGAGAAAAGGTTGGTTAATAAAACATCTGGGGTTGAAACATTCTTTCATACCTGTAGGGTATTGTAAAAATTCACTGTGCACTTATAGTCAGGGAAATATATGGTCAGAGTAAAGAGCCTTTCTTCTTCTTAATCCCTATCACTTGGAGTTTTTACATATTTTTGAAAAGAAAAACTTAGCATACCTTTATCCTCATAGGTGCTCTCAGAGTCACTCATTATCTTTTATATTTCTCTCTGAGGCTGTTTTGATTTTGCAAAAATAATTCTTTAAGCATACATACCTTGCATTTATTGTATGGTCAAAACCGGATCCGAGGAGAAGAATGCCATACTCTTAGATCAAAGATTTTGAAAATTAAAAACTTGTCACTCTTACTGGCATATTGCTTATTAGAGGGACCATGGGCTATCATTTTCTTTCCATCATATTTTTATCATATCTCATTTTTTTTCATTTTTTGGGTGGATACCGAGGTACCCCTAATTCTACTGCCGGACACTTGTCCATTTTTTTCCACGAGGTTATCGAGCACTTGCTCCTTTTTATTTCCTCGATATATTCATAATTTTGCATAGCCCATGCCTCTAACGCAATAATACTTCGGAAGAGTGAATCTTTCTGAATAAAAATGTCTTGATCTTAGGAGTATGATAAATCTCTCAACAAGGGTCTAACTTGTTTTGAACAAACTCAATCCAAAGCAGATAGCTTTAATTAATATTTTTATGTTTAGCAGGCATATAAAACTTGAGGATGGTAGCTATAATTTTGAAATTTAAAACAAATTCTCCAAGCAATAAAGATACTAAGAATAAGGTACTCATACCCTTACCATCTCTTATTCCACAATGACTTTTAGCAACACAGGGTTTTGAAATAATTTTAATAATTGCAGGTTTCCAGAAAATATCACAGAGTGAGATTGATCATGATTATAAGCATTTTTATCCTTTTAATTTATCATGTTTAGAGAGATAAAATTCTGCACAAACTAAGGTGAGTGTGTAAGTGTGTAATAAAAGTGTGCAGAGTGTGTACCTGGTTCATGGAGTGGTGCGATCGAAGTGTGTGTGACATGTCAGGGAATCTCCCCCATACTTGTTTTCTGCTTTCTTGCACAAAAGTAAAGTAGAGACACACAAGACATACTAATAATAATCTTTATTAATCTTGAGGCATTTATTACAACCGAATAATAATAATAACCGAATATAATAGATCTAAACTGATTATAAGCGAACCTAATCGAATCTAATAATAACTAAGACATATATAGCCCCAAGATCTAATCTAGATAGCTCAGCGATGCTCACGCCTCCTAAGACTATGCTCTAACTCATCGATCCTCTTGTTGGCGTCGGCAAGGTCATCCCGGCTTTAATTTTTAATTGGAAGGTAAAAATTGATCACGTCTATTTCTTCTAATTCTTTATTGGGCTCTAAAAATAATTTAAGACGTTGACCATTTACCTTGAATAACGTACCTTCGTCATTTTGAAGTGTGATAGCTCCGTGGGATGATGAATGAATTACCTTGAATGGTCCTTCCCATTTGCTCCGGAGCTTTCCATGCCCGAAAAGCTTCACCCTAGAATTAAAAAGTAATACCTTATCTCCGGGTGAGAACTCCTTCTTCTTGATCCTCTTGTCATGCCATCTCTTGACTCTTTCTTTGTAGATCTTTGAATTGTGATATGCTTTCTCCCGCCATTCTTCTAACTCCGATAATTGCATTCTTCTATGTTTTCCGGCGATATCTAGGTCCATATTTCATCTTTTTATGGCCCAGTGTGCCTTGAACTCAAGTTCAACAGGTAGGTGACAGGTCTTTCCGTATACCAATTGGTATGGAGACATTCCAATTGGGGTTTTGTATGCTGTCCGGTAAGCCCAGAGTGCATCGGGTAACTTGTCCTTCCATGCCGTTCCCATCTCGTTCACCGTCTTCTGAAGAATGTTCTTGATTTGCTTGTTGGAAGTCTCTGCTTGGCCACTTGTCTAAGGATGATAGGGAGTAGCGACGTTGTGACGGATTCCATGTCTTGATAGATAGTGCTCGAAGCGCTTGTCAATGAAGTGTGATCCTCCATCACTTATCACTATCCTGGGGACTCCAAATCTTGGAAATATGATTTCCTCAAACATCCTCTTCGAACTGATATTGTCGGCATGTTTGCAAGGTAGTGCCTCTACCCACTTGGAGACGTAATCAACCGCCACCAAGATGAACTCACACTTCTTAGATGGGGGAAATGGACCCATGTAGTCTATTCCCCAGACATCAAAGAGTTCAATCTGAAGGTTGTTGGTGAGTGGCATAGCATCTCTTGTATTTATGTTTCCGTGCCTTTGACATGGCCCACATCTTCTGATATATTGCTTCGTGTCATCGTACATCGTAGGCCAGTAGAATCCACATTGCCAGATCTTTGAATGTGTACGGAATGCTCCATAGTGACCTCCGTATGGTGATGAGTGACATCTGTCGATGATCTTCAATCCTTCCTCAGTGGTCACACATCTTCTAAGTAGGCCATCAGCGCATACTCGGAAGAGATATGGCTCATCCCATATATGTGAACGACTTTCCTGAATAAGCTTCTTCTTATTTGCTCCGGGTGGTACATAACCTGAAACCATAAAATTAACAATATCTGCATACCAGGGGTCAGATCTGTTAATCCCGTAAAGCATGTCGTCCCGGAGTGAATCATTAATGGGGGGTTCCTGTGAATTCTTAAAGTACATTCTAGACAAGTGATCAGCAACAGAATTTTCTACTCCCTTTTTATCTTTTATTTCTAAGTCAAATTCTTGGAGTAATAAAATCCATCTGATTAAGCGAGGTTTAGCATCTTTCTTAGTGAGCAAATATTTTAGTGCAGCATGATCAGTGTAAACAATTATCTTAGCTCTAACTAAATAAGATCTAAATTTATCAATGGCAAAAACAACAGCCAGAAGCTCTTTTTCAGTGGTTGCATAATTAAGTTGAGCTCCTGTCAAAGTTTTACTTGCATAAGCAATTGCATGATGCTTTTTATCTTTAGTTTGTCCCAAAACTGCCCCCACAGCATAATCACTAGCATCACACATAATTTCAAAAGGCAACGACCAATCAGGGGGTTGAATGATTGGTGTAGAAATGAGTGCTTGCTTTAATAAATTGAAAGAATTTAGACATGCATCATCAAATTCGAAAGGAGCATCCTTGGCTAGCAAAAGAGTAAGTGGTCTCGCAATAAATGAAAAGTCTTTTATAAATCTGCGATAAAAACCAGCATGGCCAAGAAAACTTCGAATTCCTTTTATATTCACAGGTGGAGGTAGTTGTTCAATTACTTCCATTTTAGCTCTATCTACCTCAATACCTCTTTCAGACACTAGGTGTCCTAGCACTATTCCTTCTCTAACCATAAAATGACATTTTTCCCAATTAAGGATTAAGTGCTTTTCTTCACATCTTTGCAAAACCTTATCTAAGTTCTCAAGACAACTATCAAAAGTTTTTCCATAAACTGAGAAATCATCCATGAAAACTTCCATAATCTCTTCAATCATATCAGAAAATATAGACATCATGCATCTTTGAAAAGAAGTTGGTGCATTACATAACCCAAAAGACATTCTACGATAAGCATATGTTCCATATGGGCATGTAAAAGTGGTTTTGCTTTGATCATCAGGATGGATAGGGATCTGGTGATACCCTGAATATCCATCTAGAAAACAGAAAAACGAGTGTTTTGCTAACCGCTCAAGCATCTCATCTATAAAAGGCAAAGGAAAATGATCCTTTTTCGTGGCTTTATTAAGTTTTCTATAGTCTATGCACATCCGCCACCCAGTGACGGTGCGTTGCGGAATTAGCTCATTCTTATCATTAGTAACAACAGTCATGCCTCCCTTTTTAGGCACAACTTGAACAGGGCTTACCCACTCACTATGCGGCACAGGATATATAATCCCTGCATGCAGCAACTTTATAACTTCCTTTTTAACTACTTCTCTCATCGCGTTGTTGAGTCTACGTTGGGGTTCCCGAGAAGGTGAAACAGAAGGATCTGTCGGAATGCGATGGGTGCAAATCATAGGACTGATTCCTGTAAGATCTTAGAGTGAGTAGCCAAAGATTGAGTGATGTTTTTCAAGAATGGTCATTAATCGCAGAGTTTGCTCCTGAGTGAGTTTATTACTAACGATCACAGGAAACTCTGGATTATTGTTTAGAAAAGCATAGGTAAGACCGGGTGGTAAAGTTTTGAGTTCTATGGGGGGTCTAGGTGTTTCTGCAAACTCATCTAAGGGTTCAGGTTCAGAAGGTTCGGCCTCTTCTTCAGTGAAGAAGGGGGCTTCCTCTTCTAAGTCTGGATCATCTAAAAGTTCTAGAGATGCAGCCTTTACCTCCTCCATAGGATCAGGCAAAAGATATGGCTCGGTCTTATTATTCAAGGAGTGAGAAATTGTAATTGGAAGTTTAAAATCCTTTCCCAAGGAAATGTGGAGCTTTCCAGTTTGACCTTCATAAAGGAGTCTTCTAAAAGGTTGTCCAATCAGTAGGTCGAAACCCCATATATCAAAGATATAAAAGTTCAAATGAACCATGGAGCCTTCTACCATAAAGGGTAGGACATTAATAATTCCAAGACTGGGGACTAATCGTCCCGAAGATTCCTTTATGACCTTTGTTGTGGGGGTTAAAATTAATTTTCCAAATAATTTAAGTGCAAAAGCTTCAGACATGATATTGATCCCCACAACAGGATTATAGAGAGCATCAAATTGATCAGAATCATAAGCACAGCGTATAGTGATAGGAGGTGTATCCAAACGGATCACTTCAGAGGAAAGCTCTGACTCCTCCAACCATTCGCTACTCATGACTGAGATAAGCTCTCTCAATTGATATTCACTTGGTAAACAAATGCTATAATGGCCGCTTTGGGGTTTGTCTATAGAATGGTAGTTTGAAATGTTTCCAAAATCGGCAAAGAGATCGGATTCTATATCCAGCATGAAATCAGGTGGTGGAATTTCTTCCTTTTGTGGCTCAAAACTTGGGATAGCTGAAGTAGGTGAAGAATTCGGCAGAGTGTCTACTTCGGCTTCGTAGGTTTCATCATGGAGGGTATTATCCATTTCAGCTTCTAGGATTCTATCTAGGATCGCTCTAGCTTCATCAGTAGGGATACGAAAGAAAGAACCTCTAGACATTGTATGTAGCATTTGTTTATGATCTTTCTGAAGACCTCGAAAGAAATGAAAAAGGAGAATAGGGTCTTCAATATTGAGTTTTGGACCAGATTCTAAAAGATCAGAAAAACGTTTCCAGGATTTTCCCAAAGTTTCATTATCTTTTTGTTTAAAAGATAGGACTTCGAGTCTAAGGTCACCAATACGGTCAAGGGAATAAAAATCTAGACAAAAGTTGGCTCTTAAAACTCCCCATTCACCTTGCTGTTGACTTACCTTCTGACTATACCATCGTCTAGCTTCTCCTCTTAAGGAAAAAAGAAAAAGCTTCCAACGTAAAGTCTTATCAGAAATGCCTTCAATGCGAAGACAATCGCATGTTTGCTCAAAATCTCTAATATGAAGGTAAGGGTTTTCGTCTTCCTTTCCCGAAAAGGATAGGTTCTCAATCATGGCAATTAACCTCGAACTTAACCTATACTGGGATGTTTGGATAGGCTGTGATGACTCCCATGGTAAAAGGTCAGTTTTCGAAGGTGTTGCAAATTGATAGATTGATTTAGAATCTTGGTTCTCCATAAGGTAAGAATAAAGAATATAAAAAGATAAGGAATAAAAAGATAAAGAAAGATAAAAGTATAGGTACAAGCTAGTAGTAAGATTCAAGGTTATCTCAGCAAACCGTTTTTCTCCCCGGCAACGGCGCCAGAAATGCTTGTTGATATTTGGTAACGCAATTAGGAAATAGGATCCGCAAGCGCACGGATATCGGTGAGCACTTCACCCGAGATGTTATCCTGGGTATCGTATTTATATTTTTACCTTTAGGAGAAAGAGTGCATCTGACTAACCAAATCTATTACTACTAACCTTTAGACTACACCCACTATGATTCGATGTGAGTGATGTATAGAGAAGACTACAACCGCACTCTTCTTCTAACCTTGGTAAGGATGATCTACTGTTCTATTGGGGAGGTTTACGGAATCTAGACACCACAAAGGATGTTCAACCCGCACCTATAAACCCTATCGATCCTGCTAACGGGATATGGAATACAAAGGTAACTCGGAATTGTCACGTTCCTCGCTACTACCACAGTCCGGCTAGACGAGGGGATATCTATGAGTATCCTAGTTTAAACACCACGTTTACGCTAGAGATGATTACTCTAAACTCTACGCGAAGAGATCAAAGTAAACTCATAAACCAAAGAACAATAAAACAAAGAACTTACTAGAATTTAGAAGTCGAAATACTGAAGAATCCTGAGAACAAGCCTCGGGTTAGAAGAACTTGCTCCCGCAGGTACAACCTCGGAGTAGACACCGACAGGCCGGCTTCCTCCGATCTACACCTCCACTCTATCTCTCTCAATCTAGTAGAACTAATTCTACTTTCACATTGGATGCTAAGCCCTAAGAGGTGGGAACCCTAGAGGGAACCTCTCTCTCTAAACCCTAACTAGAGATATGCAACTGAATAATGAATTGGGGTCTTCTCCACCAGGGGTTAGGGGCCTTGCTTATATAGCCCTTTTGGATGAATCTGGACCGTCGGATCAAACCGACCTTCATCCTACAGTTTTCCTTGATCCTCAAAGGCGGTGGAGCATAATCCGCGAGACTCGACCTGATTGGTCCCGGGGGCAGGGCGGGCGCCCTAGGGCACAGGGCGGGCGCCCTGTGTCCGGCCCCGTTACGGCTCCCGTTCGTTCCCGTGGCTTCTGGAATCTTCTAGATGTAAGATAATTACGTGTTCGGTTAATATCCCGTCATTAATCCGACATGTGGGCCTTTCTTCCGTATTTCCTGATAACCCCCTGCAAAAATAGATAAACAGCAAAACTCATGGAATTCTGTTAGATCAAACCCTAATTCTAGGTGTTGCTTGCATATAGGTCCTTTTCTTTATTTATTTGATGGTTATAATTGATACTTAAGAACCGTCAACACGCGTGACTAGGATCCCCCGGGTTTTCCCCACCCCAACCTGCTGCGCAGCTAGCGTCGTGGTAAGACCCTCCTACTCCCCCGCGATCCCTAACACCTCGCTAGTCCGTAGGATCGTCGGAACGGATGCAACACCGTGGTGGTTAGCCCGCCAGCGTGAGCAGCGCAATAGGAGTCACCGTGTAGCTTCCAATCGTCGCCTAGGGTTTTGTCTCGACTCCACGGTGTCTGCTGGCTCACTTGTTGTTCTGGTATTTCGCCCCGTTGGCTGGCGTAGGTGCATAGTGCTGGCCGTAGTTGCGCTGTCGGGCGAGGTGGCGTCGGGGACTGGCTCATTATGAAGATGGATTTGCGTGGGGTGCTCGATGCAAAATGCATCTCTAGTATAATAGTGCGCTGGAGCGTCGCGTAATAAACTATTGGTCTAGGGTCTCTTTTGCAAAGCGCAGGAGCGCTCGTGGGCTCCCCGTCGTGGGCCGCTTTCTAGGCCAACCGCTGTGCTCGTAGCCGCCCCGCGCTAGGCCGTTTGGCTGCCGGGCCAAATCTGATTGCTGCCTGCCTTTTCATTTTCTAAAGCAATTTCTAATTTAGCTTCTAAACCAACTTGTGAATTTAATATAAATTGTTGTAAAGGTCCAAAAATTGTGAAACCAATTTTGTTAGACTCCTAAAATCAGGATCTATCTGTTAGTATGTTTTATCCACATAGTTGCATAATATTTTTAGGAGTTCGCTAATTATTTCAAAATGCTTGATATTGCTAAGTATAAACTTGTGAGAATTTTGTAAGAAAATGGTAAAAGTGTTGACTCTAAAAATTTTACAGTAAACTCTTAAATTATTATCTACTCTCTGTAATTTTTGTAGCTCTAAAATAATTAGTTGCTAGGATAGTAAATGAGCCCTGGTTTAAATATCTATTAAATCGATAAAATGAATAAAGCAACGTTTTGGGTTCGTGTAACTAAAATACTTGTTTGGAAAATAATGTCTTATTCGACAATGTGGATACGTGGTTTAGTGCATTAGTCATTAGAGCTAGCTCGTGCTTGAGAGGCACAGCTGTATTTTAAGTGTTGTGGTTTTCGTTGATTATTTATGTCTCTGCAATTGCATTCGCGCATATCATAATAGGAATGATGATGAATCACGGATTCGACCGAGGAAGCAGAAAAGGTGGTGCTAGACGATTGTGTCACCGTGACAGAATGCTAACTGCTGGTTATATCATACCCAGGCAAGCCCCGGTGCATAACCTCTATTATTTTACACTTTACTTTAGCTTGTGCATTAAGTTTCAGGAATTGAATGAAATCCACTTGCATATATATATATATATATATATATATAGGGAGAGTATACTCTATAGCTAACTACAAAATAAGTTATTTTGTAGCCACCTCTATTTACGATAATTTTATATACTAATTTACGATAATGTCAGTATATATTTATGATAGTTGAATTACTATAACACATGGGGATATTTACCATAATGTTATAGTAAATCACATAGTAAGGAGTTACATTAATCTCGTAAATTAGCATAGCAATTATCGTAACTCAAAGTGGCTACAGAATAAGTTATTTTGTAGCCAGCTGTAGGGTAATATATATATATATATCCTTATCCCATGAGTTTTACTAGTATGACAGGATCGCGTAGATTGTCATGCTATAGAACCCCGGCAGAAGTTGAGTGATTACCTGTTACTCGCGAGAGCTAGGAAAAATACATTAATACTATTATTATCATGTTACTATCACATGGAATATATATGAATAATAATTGGAGACCGGGCGGAACTAGGCTTGGATGGATTTGGACTTGGATGGACAACAGAGCGGAGCTCTGGTTGCATTTGTCCCGCCTGTGTCGATTGAGGACTGTCCGTTGCTCTGGACACTAGTCAGGTCATAGACTTATTATCCCGAGCACATACTTGCTTATAGGAGCGGGAAGGCTTGTTACTCTCTTATCATAGGTTCCGGCTCTTTCCGAACCGACTGTTAAGGGTGGATTATTGGAAGGAGGTCTAAGCACCACACTGAGCCCAGGCCTGCAATGTTGGGGGCTTGGAGTCCCAGTTTAGATGGAGATCCAGACCCCTTGACAGGAGTGAAACGGGTTGGTCTTGCTTGTGCCTGGGGTACAAGCGAGGCATGTGTTTTTCGGGGTACCCAGCTGAAAGTCCTTAGTTTGGTTTTGGCTAATTGATGAAACCCTAGTACTAACCTTTATGCTAAGTGTGTATAGTAGCTAAAGTTGGTGCAATCAAAGTGTGGAGCAAGATTCAAGTCCATGGTGACAAAGGTGGACATGAAATGATGATCAAGTGCTCAACTTGGAAAAGAAGAAAGAGAAAAATAAAACCCGATGGAGATCAAGACAAAGGTATTGCATAGGGTTTTGGTTTTGGTGATCAAGACACCATAAAGGGTGTGATCACATTTAGGATCGATAGCCGTACTATAAAGAGGAGAAATCTTTGGCTAAACGGTTTATCGAGTGCCACTAGGTGACATCATTCATGGATATGCATTAGGGACCTAGTGTGCTAACAATTAACCCTTGAAAATGCTTTGAGAAAATGCTAACACATATGCACACAGGTTCTACACTTTGTGGTTAGCAAGTTGGAAGCAAGGGTGAAGAGGTTGAGGACTAGAAAAAGAAAAGGAGGATTTCAGGCATGACCGGACGCTGCAACATGGATCGAACGCTAGTGCAACTGCGTGTCCGATGCTATTGAAACCTTGACCGGACGCTAGTGAAAAATGTGACCTGACGCTGGGTGAGTCCGATCAATAGTGATCGAACGCGTCAGGTCGCCAAAATAGCTCTATGTAACCTCTCTGGATCGCACCAGATGCTACTACAACAACGACCAAATGCTACTGCAACAACGACCAGACGCTACTTCAATAACGACCGGACGCTACTGCAATGAGAGGACCGTTGGGCGCCAACGGTCGAATTCAAATTATCTGCGACCGGACGCTGCTGCAACAATGACTGGACACTACTGCAACTTTGATCGGACGCTACTACAACAAGCTTCGCATGCTATTGCAACAATGCACCGGACGCATCCGGTCATCCCGACCAGCGAGTTCGGTCGATGCGCAGGAAGCCCCATCTTGTGCCTAATGGCTCTATTTCATTTAGTGGGCTATAAATAGTCGTTGGCCGGCCTTAGGTTCTCTCTTTTGGTACATTGACATACTTGACATCCTTATGAGCCTAAGTAAACACCTCCCACTCATCTCCATCCTTGATTCGTCATCTTTGTGAGATTGGAAGTGATTTCTAGTGTATTTGCTTGAGTGATTGCATCTAGTGGCACTTGGGGATTATTGTGGTTGCGGAGTTCTTGTGACTCTTGGTGGTTGCTGCCACCTAGACGGCTCGAAGCAGTGGTAGAGGTCCGACACGTGTTTGTGATTGTCCATGGCTGGCTCTGGTGATTTGTGAGGGGTTCTTGTGCCTTCTCCGGCGGAGCACCAAAGGCAATTCTAGTGGATTGCTCGTGTCATTGAGTTATCACACTTGTGGTAGGTTCTTGCGGTGCTCTTGGGGAGCTTGGCTTTGGATTGCCAATTAGCCGTTGAACCATGAAGTGGTGGTCGACACAACGGGGACGTAGCGTGTCGGTAAGCACGTGAACCTTGGGAAAAAATTGTGTGTCACCTTTATGATTGATTTCTTAGATTTCTCCTGGTGATTGGTCTTCATATTATTATGATTGGTTCATTCCTCGACGCGGCGGTATAAAGATCTCATTCCTCTTATTTACATTCCTGCAAACTAGTTGTAACAAGCTCTTTAGTGTAGTTAGTTTTAAGAGCTTGTCTTATCTTTGCTAGTGTAGCTTCTCACCTAGTTGAGCTCTTTGGCGTAGCTAGCTTTTGAGAGGTCGTAGTGACTTAGCCATTGATTGACTCAGAGATTGTAGCGACTAGAATTGGTGGGATAGGTGGCTTGCAACACTTGTTAGAGCTAGTGCAAAAAGCTTCATAGTCAATTAGTTGTCTAACAAGTTTGTTTAGTGTTTTGTAGTTTTTAAATTAGGCTATTCACCCCCTCTAGCCAATTAGGACCTTTCACCAGCTGGGCTATATTGATTTGCGAATCGTCATTTCTATGTGACGGTACGACTTGGCTGTGGTCTAGCACCATAGTAAGAATTGGAACATGGAAGATGATAAAATTGTTCTGATTGCTTACTACATGAAGTAGTACAAGTGCTTACCTAGAATGGTTAGTTAATGAATTAAAGATGACCGCTAATAAAACTGAATATAAGGATGCACATTTAGTAATGCTTTTTGCAGATGCAATAAACCCACATGCCAGATAGCCTGAAATATCTTTGGAGTCTTTTCTTTTCTTTTGACGGGTAAGTCTTGCGGAGTACAATTGAATACTTAGAATTTGTTCTACCCTGTTGCAGGTGACAGGAACTTGTGGAGCTGACACTTATGTGTGAAAACCTTCTGGTGGGCTCAGAGAGGCTTTTCTTACGTTACAAACTAAGAGTTTATTTAAAGTTTCTACAAAAATGTGTTACAGAAGAAAAACTTATAAACTTGTTATTATTTCACGTATATAAAAGTTCAGCATGTCAATGTTTAACCTATCATTAAACGATTTTTATTTTCGCTGAAACTCTGATAATACTGTTATATTTCGCAGTTATAATCAATGGATATAATACTCTGATGTTGTAATAAAGTGATGTAAGAAATGACTAAGATTGTTGTAAGCTTTATCCTCTTATTTATGATCCTGAGGTAAAAATGTAGATTTTTGAGTTCTCTCTTGTAGTGTGCTCGACAGAATCGTATAGTTTAGTGCTCTCTCTTAGGTACTTAGTGTCTAAGGAAAGACAAGTACTCTTGGAAGGACATTAGATTAGGCGGTTCTGCCACATACTTTCATAATAAATTTATTTGGAGACATAAAATTTAATATTATTTACTATAAACATGATCAAACTTGGACTAATTTGACCGACATGATTCCCATAATTGTATTATTTTGCGGACAGAAAGAGCAGTAGTGACTTTGTAGCATTCCTTGTTGTCAGTTGTCACACAGCCTTATACGTAGCCGTACCATCGACAACGTGCGAGAGATACTTCTTGATATGGGGTCAAAATTGTTACAATGGCTCATATATGATATATCCTTAATCCCCAATCTCTTTTTTTTATGCCAGGCGTAGGGATCCAGCCCCCCCATGCGTTCTCCTAGGTCACGCTGTTGCACTTTTATCGATTGTATATCATTTAGGTAATATCGGAGCTTGAGTCCATATACTAGGGCGGTTCAACCTCAGATTGTCTTTGTCGACCTCTTAGGACGCTTGATAGAGACGTGTCGTTTATTGGCTAAACTCTTTATCTTAATACAGCAATGCGCAAATCTTTTGCGTGCTCAAGAAAAAAAAAGTATAGACGCAACCGCTGGTCATTTGTTTGATCCAGGGTATGTCATTGTTGTTCCTGCTAACACTAAGCACCATGAGTAATACATGTTGAGGTGCACTACCAGAAATTTCGTGTGTTCTTTTTGAGGCGCACTACAATTCAAAATTCTTTGTAAAGTGCTCTGAATATATAAGAGAAAAACAATTTCAGAAGGCATTGACTGACATGCCGCCCACCCCCACCCCCACCCCGCCCCCAAAAGAACATATTTTTCTTGATCCATTTAACTGTTGGTGTTTATTGGCCTCAAGGCTCCTCCAATAATGGCATTGATCCTTTGATAAGATAAGTACATCATCCTCCAAGATAGTACAATAATGGCGAATCTCGTAGTACTAACTACTAAGCAGATCCAAATCAATCAGACACTCTAGTGGCCCTGTTCGGCAGGCTGTTTTTTTGGCTTATAAGCCGGCTGTGGCTGATTTGCTGTGAAAGAAAAACACTGTTCCACGGCTGATAAGCCGTGCTAATAAGCTCAGCCGAACAGGGGGAGTATTCATATACCCCCGCTACTATACATACGTAAAGTACGGACGAGCAGTTAAAAATAACGTAGTTTTGATAACGGGAAAAAACATAATAATAATAATATAGTGTTCATACCCAACAAAAGCTATTGGAGGTGAGTAGGGAGTACAAGGCAGCACATGGAGAAAAATACAAGAAAATAAAACTACAAGCGACAAGTCATTTTCCAGTGGCGACCTACCAATACATCACCCCAAGTCGTCAATTTTGGGTAAGTTCTCGGTAGGTTGTCCGCAGATCAAAGCAACCCCCACGTTGTCTTGCGCTCTCTTCAATTCCATCTCTTTTTGGTTCTTCTTTATTACGCGTACTGGCAGCTAGTATAAAATACGCCTACACATGCACGCGTCATGGTATCTACGGTAGTTGATCAGTATGAAACTATTAAATGGATAGATTAGATAAAGAGAAAAAAATATAAAGATACGTATATGCATAGCCGTCAGAATCGCTGTCATGACATAACGGTGAAACAATAATCAAGAGAGTGTTGGTATCATCTGCCTTCGTGTCAAGTACCTGCTACTCATAATGTTGTTAGTAGGCGACAAACAAATGAATTAACATGCATGACCGACCACTGATTCGAAGGCTTTCACATCACTCCGTATTTTCCTATACCACTTACGGGGTGTTTGGTTTCCTGTTAAAATTTAGTCCTGTTACATCGAATATTTGACACATGTATGGAGTACTAAATATAGATTATTTAAGAAACTAAAAATACAGAGTAAGACTAATTTGCGAGACGATTTTTTAAGCTTAATTAGTTCATGATTAGCACTAATTGCTATAGTAAAATGTGCTAATGATAGATTAATTAGGCTTAATAAATTCGTCCCGCGGATTACTCACGGAATATGTAATTTGTTTTTTTATTAGTATCAAAACACCCTATGGTAAATCCTATGTAACATCCGATGTAACACCTGTTAAATTTTAGTTCTGGGAACGCAACACGGCCTAAACGTCCATGTGATTATACTATTATAGGCCTCGTTTAGATGCCAAAGTTTGGGGGGAGGGCAAACTTTGCATAGTAAACGTCGTATTACACTGTAGCAATTTTGTTTTTATTTGGTAATAATTGTTCAAACATTGATTAATTATGCTTAAAATGTTTGTCTCGCAAAGTACAATAAAACTGTGCAATTAGGTATTTATTTCATCTATATTTAGTACTCCATATATGTGCCGCCATTTTGATATGACGGGAATATGAATTATGTATAGTAAATTTGGTGGCCAAACTTTGGTATCTAAACATGGCTATAGTGTGATGCATGCTTGCTTGCACTGTTGGAATATTTTGGTAGTCGCAGAAATTGAATGGGGTCTTCTGCGGCCGACCTGACCTGTGACTGAGCAAGTGTGTCTGTCTACTAGGGCCTTGTTTAGATTGGTGAATTGGGGAGAAAAATACTGTAGCAGAATTCCTGTAGCATTTCGTTTGTATTTGGTAAAAATTATCCAAATTTTGACTAACTAGGCTTAAAATGTTCGTCTCGCAAAGTACAATAAAACTGTGTAATTAGTTTTTGATTTTATCAACATTTAGTATTCCATACATTTGCCGACATTTTGATGTGACGGGGAATCTTCTTTTTGCATAGTGGAATTAGGGGAGAGAATCTGCGAACTGAACAAGGCCTAGCTCTACTGGCTCTTCGATGGATCGAAGCCTTTTGGTAGGTGCGTGCCAAACAAAGCTCCCAACTGTTGGAGTACACCATTCGGTTTTATTGCCGTGCTTGGTATTTGGTGTTTGTTGTGCCTGGCCGTTGTTGGAGTTATTCCTCTCCTCCTGTACTGTCTTGCCTACAACCTCTCTGGTGTAAGTTGTACTATGCATGACTGTTTTTTGCTTGTCAATAATTAGCCAGCCGACGGATAATACAATACAACCCCGTGCGCCAGCATATGTGTATCTCTTGTTTATATTATTTATTATGTATGCTGATATAACCTCCAAAAAAATTATGTATGCTGATGATGTGAACAACTAGCCAACCAAACCAACTGATGGCCGGATATCCGACCCGTGAGACAACCTGTGCATCTCACTCTTTTCTTTTGTGCGCGCTATATATAATTCGTACTTTTCAGCTTGTTTTTTTAGCCGGAATAGTGTTTTTCTCTTACAACAAATTAGCCAACAGTGTTTTTCAGCCGGCTTATCAGTACAGCCGAACAGGGCTATAATAAGGGTCGCAGTCCACGTGCCCAAGTAGTGGTAGAAAATAATTTTGTGTAGAATAGAAGAACAATATGTTTAGCAGAAATAATAAGAGATGTTCGTTCTGATCGTACACCAACCAACAATGAGGCTAAGATGAAGTGATGGCCCTGTTCGCTTGCCTTATAAGCCGTATTTTTTCAGCCAACAAATAATATTTTTCTCTCACAACAAATCAGTAAATAGTGCTTTTATGCTTTTCAGAGCGTGTGGTGTTGCATTTAAAAAATGTGCAGGGTGGAGCCGTCCAACGGGGAAACGGATAGAGAGGTCTAATCAGATGGGGGCCAGGTCATCTGCCATGCCCATGGACCATGGTGGTGATGCAGCTGTTGGCACTTGCCAGAAAGCAAAAGTCCAGAGCTCCAGGTCACATGGCATCTCATCCTCATCTTCTTCTTCGGGCCTGTTTAGTTCCCATGCAAATCCAAAATATTTCTTCTTTCACTCATCATATCAAATATTTGGACACATGCATAGAGTATTAAATGTAGGTAAAAAAATAACTAATTGCACAGTTTGTCTGTAAATGTCGAGATGAATCTTTTGAGCCTAGTTACTTCATGGTTGGATAATATTTGTCAAATAACAACGAAAAGTGCTACAGAAACTTTTCACCTACTTTTCACCAACTAAACACACTTTTTTTTTGCCCCCATCGGAACGGCGGAAGCCGAACGGGTGGTGGAGAGGGACATTCTTACTGCTCTTTTGTCACAGGGCAGCACTGTTCCTGTCAGTGAGCTACGAGAGCGTGACAGTGTGGAGGAGAAACAGAAACCTGGATGCATGGACGGACTTGAGCGAAGAAGATGGAGCTGTTTTGTTGCTTGTCATCGATGTTCCGGGTGGGATCCGGGGACAAGCCCAGCAGGGCATGCGTTGAATGCTCTGCTCCTTGAAACTTGGACACAGGGCTCCAGTAAAGAATCTTTCACGCACGTTCACGTTCACACCCTTGTGAGTGAGCAGCAGCTGTAACATCACCTCTGGGCCGTGTTTAGTTGCTCCGAATTGGGGGCGGCGGATTTACTATACGACACTGTAGCGCACTGTAGCATTTTATTTTTATTTAATAAAAATTGTCCAAACATTGACTAATTAGGCTCAAAATATTCGTCTCATAAAGTACAACAAAACTGTGCAATTAGTTTTTGATTTCATCTATATTTAGTACTCCATGTATGTGCCGGTATTTTAATGTGATGGGGAATCTTTTTTTTGCATAGTGGAATTTGGGAAAATATTTGAGATCTTAACAAGGCCCTGGATGAGATTATTCAGGATGAAGTAGCGTAGTAGAAAAAGTGTTGTACTCCGTATTTGACTGCCAACGACAGGTTTAGAAGTCAGAACAGTGTGACGAGTGACTCGTGAAAACCGATGGATCAGCTCGCCGTGGTTAAACTATCCACGCATAAGACCAGAACGTCCAGCGAGGGACAGCAGGAAGTTGCCGCTATCAGAAGACCAGAGCCGATCACCCCTTGTTTAGTTTCCAATTCTCCCTAAATTTTACTGTGCAAAAAGAAGATTCTCCGTCACATTAAAATGTCGGCAAATGCATAGAGTACTAAATATTGATGAAATCAAAAACTAATTGCACAGTTTTATTGTACTTTGCGAGACGAACATTTTAAGCCTAGTTAGTCAAAATTTAGATAATTTTTATCAAATACAAACGAAATGTTACATAAATTCTGATACAGTGTTTTTCTCCCCTGTTCTGTGAACTAAACGAGGCCTCCATGTCCAAGAGCGCGGCAAAAAGCTGCCGGCACAGATCTACATCAGTGCTCTCTTCATTGCAGGAAGAAAAGGAGCGAGAAGAAGAAGATGTGACGCCGGTGGCGGGCCAGGGCACCCGCGGCGGGCTCAGCAAAATATATACCAGCTCGTGCTCGGCGAAAGTATCTACGGTGCCATTTGGCAAGGAAAAAGTTGGCGCGGCAGCGACGTGTGCTCCGCACCAGTTCGTGACTTGGTGCTCACTTGGCAAAAGTTCAAGCGCCACTCACAAATATCTTGCGCACAAGCAACTCAACATCAGTGTGCAGTAGCACTAGTACAGTGCTAGCAGCATTCTGGATCTAGTAGCCGAAACCACGGGCCATCCACTGATCCACCACGGACGTCCCCTTGGCCCTAGCTTGCTGAGTGCCGCGCACAGGCACAGCGCGCGCGTATGTACTGAGGGATCGATCGGGCCCGGGAACGCCATCGATCGCCCGGCCGTCAACCACTCACCAGGCGCCCTACGTGCACTGCGCACAATCACACTCCGCACGTCGGCGGCGTTGGTAAATAGTCTCCGTGCCAGCCCTGCCGTTCTTATCCCTTGCTACATGGAACGGCCGGGGCGCCGGAAAACGACCCCTCCTCCGTCGTGCGGCCGCCGGCCGGAGCCGACCTTATCTGCTGTGTCGCTCTCCTTCTCGTGCCCTCGCCACGCGACCCGGCCGTAAAGGCGGCGGTGGTCGCTGTTATCCGGCCAGCCCGTGTGTTTTCCACCGTCCCCCGGTAGTTCTCCCTCCGTCCGCGGGGCAAATGATGCGCGACTGACTGCGGCAGCCGGCTGGGAGCGGGAATCTTGACGAAATCCGCGCGATATTTGCCCCGCTGCCTGCTGCGCACGTAACAACGTGATGTCGTTGTGCAGTTTGTGCTCGTGGAAGGTCCCATCCTTCGTTGGCTGTGTTTAGTTCCACCAAAAAAGCACTATACAAAAAAAAATTCTTCGTCACATCAAATTTACGATACATGCATGAAGTACTAAATGTAGATGAAATCAAAAACTAATTGTACAGCTAGGTTGTACTTTACGAGACGAACGTTTTGAACCTAATTAGTCAACGGTTAGACACTATTTGTCAAATAAAGCTAAAACATACTACAGTACATTTTTCTTCCTTTCTAGGAGAACTAAACACTGCCGTTTTCGTAATTCTCTCCATCACTTTATCGAGTACATGTAGCGTTAGCTTGCTTCGGTTTCAGATTATGGCTGTGTTTAGATGCACTGAAAAGTGCACTATGCAAAATAAGATTCCCCGTCACATCAAACTTGCGATACATATATGGAGTACTAAATGTGGATAAAATCAAAAACTAATTGCACAGTTTGGTTGTACTGTACGAGACGAACATTTTGAGCCTAATTAGTCAATGATTGGACAATTATTACCAAATACAAACGAAATGCTACAGTGTATTTTGGCTATCCAAATTTTGGATCTAAACACAGCCTATTTCTGCTGACTTTCACCGCGCTGCGCCTGCGTGCGTGCATGTCGATCCGCAGCTCAAGGCCGGTCAGGTCTACCTACAAGTTGAGTTCAGGAAGAGCATGCATGCATGGCGGCATGGGCATGGATGGCCATGGCCTTTTGCTTGCCGAACTTGCTGGCATCGCTGTCCTCTCCCAGTCTCCAGGTAGGCGATAGCGAAGCGCCATTGGAGGAGCCTAGTAGATTAGATTAGGTTGTTGGTACTTGGTACCGCCCGCCGCTTTCCCTTTCTGTCCTTGTCCCTGTTTCCGACGCGGCGGGCCCCGCGTGACATGGAGCGCCGCGGTGGTGGTTGGCAGCCTCCGTTGGGTTACCCACTAGTCCATCACGCGCGCCCACGCGCGCGTCGGCAGTCATTTGTAAATGCAATCGTAGATCTAAATGTGTGTATATATTTTTTCAAGATCAGGGCATGGACACGATAAATATCTGGCATTGTAATACGGTGATGGTAGGTTTATATATTACATAGAGAGATCTCATAAGTGTGGCAATGTTCATAGGGCGGTGTTTTACACGTACTATAATGCACAACATCTGCTAGCTCTGTACATTAGGCTGCACGCTAAGCAGCAATGGTGGTTCTGACATAATTGTACATACTCTACACACGTAGCGCCAAGTGGACTAACTATACATTTTAGCTGAAACCGTGTTGATGATCTTGTCAGTATCTTGGTTCACGGTCCGAAAGGTCGCTGTCCAAGGAGATCGAAGCATCTGTGCTGGATGAATCTGTTGGTGGATTTATTTTTGTTAGTTGTACTTGGTTTCGTGAAATGTAAGATAATGAGACCCAATTCGAATGTGTGAGAACTTTAGCAGATTCAAGATAGCGGCAGATGCATTCTGTGTGGTGGCTGCATCTGGATAGGTAACCTGTAAAGCAGTAGAGGCAGATTTGTTGACTATTGGCATGAGATCTGTTGAACAGCAGCGGTATACATATATGCATATGTTTTTTAGGGTAGCAGGAGCGCAGAGTTTGCATTCTATGAAAACTGTGCATTCTTTGGATGATAGATGTTGAAAAGAACCATGTTTGTCATACCTGTGGACCTTAGTGCAGAGGTGGTTTCTTCATCTTCATTGTAGTAAGCTGGGAGTGTGCTGCCGCAGCTGATATATCCTATTATTTTCAAGGAGGGAAAAAATAAAGAAAAGTATTTATAATACAGACTGAAGGCTCAGCAAATGATGTTTCGGGCTACCGAAATTTTTGCTGGCCTAACGGTGAACTTTCTAATAGTTTGCAGGAAAAATCACCTAGAGTGCTTTGTTTCTGCTATTCCTAACATAGAATACAGTAAAGCTATGCACACAGACTTTCTAGATTCGAACGATCGTTGCATCAAGTGGGCAGCACATGACTATACCATCCAAAATGCTAGGAATGTAGTCCTGACTCGTGTAAATATTTTCGTCAAGATTCAATTACAGCATGCAATGGAACCAAAATCCAATCGCTAACGACTACATATCAAAACTGCTGGTGCTGCCAAACAAAATTAAGCTATGGATCAGAGGTGGAAGGTGGAGCAGCATATTTGCCTCATGGTATCCTCGAGAGAGTACATGCTAGATGCCCCATCACAAAGACATTGGTAAAGCAATCATGTTACACCATACAAGATATTAATTGGTGCTGAATTTTGCCTCTAATATTTCTAATCCACCATGTAATGAAGTTAAGCCAAAACCAGGGTATCAATACATTGCGTGCTATTCGGTTTGTTTGGTGTAAAGTACATGATTTGAAATCAGCACTCCTATTTAAAAGGGACTGGTGTTGGTAAACTGGTAATCTAGGATGGAACACATGGTTTACCAGCTCACTATATAGGGAGCAGGGAGAAGTGAATTTCAGTATTTTACAATAGCACGACACAATGGATAGGAATCTACAAAGAAACCACACTAATTTTAATCATAGTGAACTTTGAGCTCGTTCTAGTCCTCTACTTCTACTAAACATTCACTGAGGCCAAATGAAAATGACTATGAAAACTAAGGCACCTAGTACCGCAAAGTTAAACATTGTTGAGAATTCAGTAATCTACAATGAGGATCAATGCACTGCTCTTGATAGAGAGACAATTTGTAGAAAGAAAATTTGACCTGTACTAACCATTCACTGAGGCCAAATAAAAATACCTATGAAAACTAAGGCACCTAGTACTGCAAACTTAAACATTGTTGAGATCCAGTATTGTACGATGAGGATCAACACAGTGCTCTTGGTAGAGAAATAGTTTGGACAAAAGAAAATTTGATTTGTACCTAAATTGTATGGTTCTACTACTATATGGTTAGGTCATGTCACAACCTTCAATTGGACTATATTAGGGAATTGATGGTTTGCTGAAATAAGACAGCTACAGGTATACAGATCATGCTGGGACATAAACTTTCTCCAGGTACCCTAAATGAAGTAGCACCAAAATTAGAAATCATATAAATTTGAAATTCTCACCCTTTTATCCTTGGTGATGGTAAGGAACATGCCCATTTCTATTTAAGCATTTGATTGCTTTATTCAAACTTAATCAAGCTAGAAATAGGTGTGGATTCTGAGCTGAAATAGCTATCAAAGAAAAAGCAAACAAATGAATTGAATGAACCTGTCCATAAGGTAGTAACTAACTGGATATAATTGTTTTGCCAGGTGCATCTAGTTTGAAATTGCATGATTATATTTAATAGAACCTCTCCATTATCTTTTATGGCTACCAGCATTGGGGGGGATGTAAAATCTCTTGTGTCCTCTATGGCTACCGGCATCCTTCAGTGTACGGGCACCCTCACCACAACACAGGGTCATAATGGAGCCCGTTTATTGCAACGCCATCTTGTTCAAGTTTTTAAAATAAGAATATGATGAAACCTATAAAGTACTAATATTTGAGGGCGGAAGAAAAATAATTGATCATTTTAACTTGATCTTTATAAAGGTTGGAAAAAGGTTTGCAGTTTGTTTTCTACTCACTCTAATAAATATGTAAAACTTTTAACACTCCTAAGGAACAAACATCGTAGTGAAGCTATCATGCAGTTGGAGGGAAAAACACATAGGTCACCAAACTACTAACCATAGATTTATTTTAGAACATGAAGTACTGCCATAAATCCCTAATACGCTGCAGCCTTGTAGCTGGAAGACGTACAGTAAGAATCTACTGCACTCTAGATTGGGACATGGAAACACTAGAAAATTTTCAAGCTGCCATGACAATTGACACAAGGGGAACTGTTTTCACTGCCCTCTTGTTTACTGCAAAGGGCATCATTGTTGTTTACCGCTCTTTTTTTTTAACCACCATGGGCAACCTTTTCTAGGCATTTGGCCTTGTCCTTACTTTATTGTAATGAAATGTGAAGATATTTTGACAGTAGCCTCATAAGTGGGCCGCGTAAGTTTCAGGAAAACATATTCCAATTTTCGGAGTTAAAAATTTGTGATGTTCATTATTTTCATAAATAGAGACAGGCTGGTTGACTCGTCTGTTCTTAAGATAGTTGTTATGGTCATACTCCTAGATTAACTACAGGAGGCATTGAACTAACCAAAAAACAGACTGATCTTATGAGAGGCGTTTAGATCCAAAAATAAAGAATGGCTACCCAAAAAATTTTGCATACACCCTTGCATACAGGTTGTCCCATGAAAAATTACGCTAGGCAGCATGCATTCATCCAAAATGACAAACATAATTTTGAAGGATGACACATGCACGTCCACTTACTGGGATGGTACCGTGTTATTCAACTCTTTCTCTAGAATTCTCCATTCTACTAAGAGTGCTTTGTCTGGATGCAGTGGATTAACCTTCTTTTGTTCTTGTACTCGGCCATGACCTGCTGCAATAATAACAGAGAACTAAATTAAATAAGTGAAAGTGGGGTGAGATGCTAAGGTGCATGCAGTGCTGTGTAACCTTTGTTGAGGCAACATGACAAACACATGTTCCATGACCTGCGGCAAAGGAACCATAAGAAGGGGGTTCATGGGTACATCCCACCACTGCCTTAATAGCGGAGAGCAGACTGAGAAGGTAGTAGCAAAAATATCAACTAATAACAAAGGACAATACAAATGTTTTTTTCCTTGAAACAAAACTCTTCTATGTGTGTTCGAAAGTGCCATAGCATAACAATAAGGAAAATAAGCTATTGGCTGTATTAGAATGGGAGCAATAGATTTTTAAAAACTACAATAATCCAGATTCTATTCCTTGTGCATATTATTTTCTACTTTGAAAACTGATGCAGGTATGTCGTAGAGGTTTTCTAAATGACAGTAACTTGGTATAAGGGATTTGCTTACATGGGTGTATTATGGAAAACAAAGTCTGAATTGACCACTGAAGTACTTCCTTTGAAAATATTGATTATTGATTACATTAAGGCATATGTTGATGGCTATTGGGATGGGTACGCCTAGCGTACCTTGCAGAGTTAAATGTTCTATTATTGTCATATGGAAAAAGCATTAAGTTTCAATCCAAAATGGCAATTATAAAGATAAACACGAAACTTGTTAGATCTCTTTTAGCCTTTCCTAGCTGTACAACTATTCCATTGTAGGTGAAATATGCAGCAGGGCAACTTTATCCGAAATAACACTCACAATTTAATTAAAGAAGGTTAGCAATGATAACTGTATTGGATCAATCCAATAACTGTGTGTAATAATTCCTCTGAGTTGCCAATGGCATTCTTTTGCATGGCATTTTTTTAGGATTACTAATAAGAAATACAAATCTTGGAGAAATCTGTGGTAGAATGTGAACATACACAATCACATCATATTTCCTGTAGGAGTTCACCAACAGAGTCCAATGATGTACGAGAGAAATAGAGATTGAGGAGCTCACCCTTAATTTGTGCTCACTCAAGTATACGGACTGCAGAAACTGCCACTTAAAAAGTTGTGGTATGAAGGGATGCTAACCCAATTGTATTTGTGAAGATTGTCAATGTTGTTGCTCTTGCCTGACGAACCAGCGATTCCCAAACCTGAAATGTAAGGCATGAAGTTCATGAATGATTTGCCATGTTTTCTTCCCAACAGAATCCGCAATCCAAATGAATAATGTGTACATAAAATGGGTTAGACTGAGGGATGAAGACAAAGTGGTTCAATCCAGGCAATCTTACCCGACGAATGAATGATGTGCAACTAAAATGGGTTAGACCGAGGGATGAAGACAAAGTGGTTATGCAGGCAATCCTACCCGACACTATGGTTTTGAGCTCAACAGCAGGAAGTTTAACTAAACAGAAAATCTCTAATAATAGGCAAAACTAATTAGTGAACGTAGCTATCAAGATAGACAATGGATTGGGGCAAAGAAGATCCGACACCATGTTTTTTTATGTCAGCAGTTAACTTGATGAGCAGGAAGTTTAACTGAACATAAAAATCTACAATAATAGGCAAAACTAATTAGCGAATGTAGCTACCAGAATCCAATCAAATATTATGAACATCGCAAAATTTCTCAGAAAAAACATTTGGAGGCCTTTATATTTTAATGAGAACGTGTATGTTCAGATAGCTACAAAGTGTGAACAATAATTAAAACAAGCGCTCAGAGCTCAAACCTTACAAAACCTTTGATGATGTTGTAAATAGATCTTTCTTCACCAACTGCAGGAACTACAGTACTAAAATTGTCATCAGCCAACACCATGTGAAAAGCCTATTTGGCAACCTGAAACATTAGACATTTGTTTTCGAAAAAATTACTTCAAACTTTAGCATGACAAAGTCATAGTTTCACAGATAAATCTTCGCTGTGGGCACAACAACATATAAATTTATTTCCTATAGAGTAAACCTGACGCTGTTGAGCAGTGTTCGTTGCCTATATTTATAAAACAAGAAGCATAAGAAGTAGCTATTCTCTGGTGGCCTACAGCATACTCCTTCCAATAAAATCAGTCCTTGGAATTGAATTGTCTGAAAATAATTGTCTCTATAGGCTTCCGAAGCAGAATTAATATGTCAATTCAAAATGCTGGCAGCTCTATGTCTAGGACTCTAAAAAGAAGTGATCTGAGGTGAATCTAGCAAGATGGAAAACTAAGTATTAACTTGAGTTGCAGTAATGCCAAGAAGAATTAATATGACAATTCAAAAGGTTGGCAGGTCTATGTCGATGGAACTAAAAAAAGCGATTTGAGATGAACCTAATAAGATGGAAACCTAAGTATTTACCTCAGTTCCAATAACGCCCATAGGCTATCCTCCAAAGCCTGCTGACAGTACCTGAAACTAACCATCCGGCATATGCACAGCTAGAAGACGATGCGCAAAATAAATGCTTGAGTAGTTATAGCTTTGATTTGTAAAACTATATACACCTTGGAGCGGGCTGCAGGCACCTTTGTAGGTGAAATACAGGTTACCAAAATAGGTTAGGAAAACGATAGGTAGTAAGCACATGGTATGCAACTCCTATAGAATCATTGACATCTAGCTGAGATACAAGAGGGCATGGTCATGTCAACACAGGTCAAAGAAATCATAGAGGTCAGTCAAAGAACAGCCTTGCAGATGAAATACAGGTTAGCAAAGAGATAGGTACAAACCACATATCACATCGGCATTCCATCGAGCACTGTTTACGCAACTCCTATACATCGGCATTCCATCGAACACATGCTATGCAGCTCCTACAGAGTCATTCACATCTACCAGCAAATACAAGACGACATGGTCATCTCAAACACAGGTGAAAGAAATTGTAGAGGTTGGTCAAAGAATACCAAATCCGAAAAAAATAAAAACCTAACAAACCTGTGCTGCCTCCAAGAATAAAATGTATAATCAAAGCGGTTGGAAAGAACAAAAGCTGCAGATCCATCCATACCTGCTGTGTGGACTTCTGTGCAGGGGGAGAGGCAGAGGAGGGATGCCCAGGTGGCTCGCTGCCGTGGGTCCATGGGTGCGCAGCCACGAGCAGCACGCGCCGGTGGCCCTCTTGCCGAACTGCGCTAGCGGCGGCGTGGCAGCGGAAGTAGAGCAGGCTGGCCATCAGCTCCTGCTAGCGAGCGGTGCCGGCGGCTCAGGTCCTGTACACCACCACTAAGTGCCCCTGTGCGCCACGGCCCACAACCCTAACCCTAGCACAGGCAAGGTAAAGAATCCGGTAAAGACAACAAAAATTAAACAACAAAGAAATCATGAACTGAGGAGGCTATGGATTAGGTCCGCATCTTGGAGAAGGCGGAGCAGCGGCGCCGGCAACGGGAAGAGGCGGCGTTGGCGATGGAGAGGGCGACGCTCCGAAGGCTGGGCGTCGTCACGAGCGCTGGGCCCTGCCAGCGTACGTCACGGGAAGGAGGGCGTGGCCGGGCCGGTCCAGCGCGCCGCGGCGAGGAGGGATCGGGGAGGGGAGGAGAAGGGCCGAGAAGACAAGGGCACGACCGGAGGATCCTCGCGAACAGACGAGAGGATAAGGAAGTTTTTTTTTTACGGTGGGAAGAGGCTGGAAGAATGGAGAAATTATGTACGGCTGATGAATCCACTCCGTGAATCCATGATCAAACGCTGTAAAACAATTTTGCTACCGTGGACACCGTAAGCGTCGGCCAAAATCGGCCGGCTTGATGAGAAGAGATGTGCCATGCGGGCCATGCCCCAGCGTGGGGCCGGGCCGGGCCCCGCCGCTCGCCGAACCGAAGCCCCCTTCCTCGTCCTCGTCCTCACTCTTATCCGAAACCATGAGCTCCTCCCTTTTCCTGATTTGGCAAATTAAAACTGTCAATCGCTACCTGCTAATCGGCATGGATTAACCTGAACCTTCGTTCAGGTTACTTATACTAACAAAAGGTGGCAAATTAAAGCCTATTCGATCGCATGAAAAATATACTATATATAATGGGGCACACCTCCTTCTCCACTGCTACCATACGATCCGTCCATCCATGGCGGTCTCTTGGTCAACTCTAGTTGGTTGGGCTCAATGTGTGGAGACCTGAGATCAGCAGGGCCGAGCCCCATGGGTGTGCGAGAGGTGCATAGGAACAGGGCCCCCAAATTCCAGGGGCCCCACAGGTCATCACCCCACTGTGCTGTGTAGATCGGTGTTGTGAAAGTACCGAGCACCCGGCGCACGGTAGTTGCCGCTGGCTGATGTTACTTGACTACATTACATCCATCACTCCATGATGTGTGCGAACCGTGAAGCAAGTGACTACTCTTGAGTACGTAGTGACTACCCGACCTAGGGGATCAAACCAATGCAATTAACTTTTCTAGGATCAAGTCCAGCACACGGAGATGCAGCTAACTTTTCTAATGGGTACAGTAGTAGCACCATGAGCCAGCGACAACGCCCTATATGCAATTTTAATCTTCTCCTTCAATTTAAATTCTAGTATCCTTTGTATGATTATATCTAATGTTCCAACACTAAGACATGTCTTCACGCAAATATCAATCTACTTAAGAAAACAACAAATAATAGATCAGGATTTAACTCAGTTTTGGAAAATAGTTACGAAATAATTATTATAAAAGAAAATAGGCACGTGAAAAAGAGCCTTGGTTTAGGGTTTCATACATGGCCCTGAATTTTGCCGGCTCAGCCCTGGAGATCAGTGGTCTCTTTTCAGATTGCTTTATCCGCTAATTGGCCAGGCTAAGAATGTTGTGCGTGTGTGATGTCACGGTGGCCAAAAAGTGCGTGCAAGGTATCCAATCGGTGCTGGTATCTGTTCATGCGTTTCTAGAAAAGTGGCAGCAGGGTTAAATCGTGCATGGTGAGTAGGTAGTCATAGCGCAGGAGGAGGAGGAGCCGGTGCCGGTCATGTCGATATGATAGTGTAATAAGGCCCGAGTGCCCAGCGGATAGCTACGTCCCAACCTCGCCAACAGGCACAGCAGTGCAAGCAGGTATGTTCCTCCGTCCTGCACATGTGCTAATCCAGTCGTTAACAACCAATAAAGGTTCCATAATGAGAGCTTTTATGGAACGCAGGGGGTGTTTCAGAAGATATAGGGTCTTCTTTTTTGACAAGGCAGAAGAGATAGTTCAGTTCATGTCCCTGTAAAGAGATCAGGAGATATTCCTACGTTCCAAACAGGGGTGTAACTGTGAACTGTCTGTTATTTTTCTTTTCTGTCTAAACAGGAGTCAACCCCTACTGATCTGTATATATATTGCCTTCAAATTCGTCTAGATATCATCAGTGAGAAACTAAAATTTACCATGCGTCTTCATCACAGCAGGGGATCAGAAATTCAGAACATGCATATCCAGATATTCAGTCTCTCTGCTGATTCAGAGATCTCATCTGACGACGACTTGTTGCTCTTTGAAACAATTAACAAACCCCATATCCCAGCCAGTTTTAGGTAAAAAAAAAAATGACTCACACTCACACATCGAAGAGTTTCAGGTCTTCATCCGTTCATCGTGGGGACTGGATGACGAGCCGGTGACACTTGAAACGTGCGTGTCCCGCCCACATAAAACGAGGCTATAAAAATGAGTGCACCAGTACAAGGCTGTCGCTCTGCTAGTGTTTGTGTGCACGCCTGGTGTACACCTTCATGGCTTCATGCCGTTTTCTTTCTCCGAAGTAGTTAGCCGCTCATGTATTTGGGCACGTCAGGATCTTTGATTGAAAAACAGCAGAGCACGTTTGGCACTTGGCCGCCGATGATGATGCCCTGAGCCTGCGCCCGACCCTGACGCCTGGCCTGACCTGACGTGCTAATAATAAGTAAACAAAGAGAGTCCACTGGACGGAGCCCAGCAGCTGAGTTCGTTGCTTCATGCATCATACCTTCATAACAGGCAGGGAAAGGGTAGGGAAATTTATTCATTTTTCGTGCTTCTAGAATCCAGAGTGATGTAAACTTGAAGAATACTGCATGCAAATTTGCTCTTTTGATAATGTTTCTTAATCAACAATGATGCAAACTGGAGGAGAATAGGGTACTCTGACGTGTAGCGGAGCAAAGTCGCCAGTGATTTCTTCTGTGCATCAGATTTTGCTCGTGCTGTATGAGAGAAGCAAAGAGACTACAGCTCGCAACTAGTTGATTGACTCTTGAGGGGCAAATACGACAGGTAGAAGAAAGCAGCAGCATTATCACCTGAAATGAAAATATCGTGAGGCAGCGTGACATTATCATGAAAGCACCATCGTTATCATCTGAGATTATCACCAACCGAAATGACACCCCCAGAACGACTAGAGAAACCATGGTGTCATCCTGTTTAAATATATAGTGCCAGATGAGTAAGATTCAGCCATATAAAACCGGCTCCAAGTGATACCGTGGAATCACAGCACAGCACCGCTGAAAAAGTAAGCAAAAGACGCAAAAAAGACCACCCTATTCCTTCTTTCAACCTCAACAAACTAAAAGAACATTCTCGGGCCGCAAAATTTAGAATCCATATCCCACTGGCCCAGAGAAGTCATGAGTCATGACAAGGAATCAGGTAAAGAAAGTTTGAACTGTTACTGTCCAGATGAATCAGTAGACGAAATTGAAAACGTCCAAAGAAGGCATGTAGATGAGCACATTACATTTGAGGCTCACAGGCATATAAGCATAGTTTCACCTAAAGATCTAGCATCCTTCTAAAATAGTTGAGATGGTGCTATGGAACATAAAAACGAGGCACACAAAGTGTAGAAAGGAGGCATAGCACAAGACAGGAATTAGGTGTCCTTCGGGGCACCCTTCTTTGCAGCCTCGGCTGCAGCCTTCTCTGCCTCAATCTCGGCAACATATTCATCAATCTCAGCCTCCTCGAGTTCCTGGAGACCATCCTTCTTTGTCATCACTGCAACCTCGATGTTCTTCCCACCACTTTCAACAACCTGACAGGATTGTCATTCTGTCAATATCATGGAACTAAAGAAACAAGTCGTAGCATAATGACAAGAGAAACATTAACAAATTTTGAAGAAAGACCAACAAGCTCCCCTGAGAGGTTCCTCATGAAAAGGAATACTTGTCTCCAAAGTCCAAAAAAATTGATGCAGACAGTAAATACCATCCCACTAAGGAGTAGGATTTGAAAATGTTCTAATCATAGAGTACTGAAAACAGTAATCATGAACTAAGGTAAGAGCGAAGAAAAAGGGGATGTTTTGTTAATGGGAACAAGGAACTGTTTATAGCTGTCGCGATATAAATAACTATACTCATCCGAGCCACAGGAACATGTACATACGAAATACGAGAATTTCCACCTTGTTGAAGATCTGGTGGTGCTACCCGAAGACTTAAATGAACAGCCATCGCTGTTAAGAACAACCGAGATCCAATGAGAATTTGCGCGTAGCTTTTTGTCTTTGACATAAAAAAAATAAGGTTGTAATAACGAAACTGACATTTTCTTTTTCCTTGCCTCGCAAGTGGAACAAGAAAGACTATATACTAATTTTGATTCTATAAACAATCAAAGGATTTCGCATGCTTTCCATGGAATGACGGAATTCCCCTTGCTTAGTTTTCGCTCCGCTCGTGCGTGGCACTCCTTGCTTGCGGAGCGGCATATCGGAAAAAGAAGGATTGACTTTCTATACGGGCCCGTCCCCTCTTACCCCTAACTAACGATTATGCTGCTCTCGCCTTTTTGTAATCTTCTCTTTCCAAAATTCACTACTAATTTTTACTACCTCCTTAGTCACCCTATCCACTCTCGTCCTGTTTTCGGGTTCCCTTTCAGGGGATGAGGATTTCTTGGCCTGGTGGAGACACTATCATTATTACACAGTTCAACCCACAACTTCATATGCATAAGAGCACTTCACTGAGTATGTTTATCAAGCTTCATTTGTACAAGCTGAGGAAGCACAGCGATGCTCCCCCTGCCCTAGCACACTGAAAACTTCTTTAAACCTACCTATTGACAGCCTTCTGGAGATTTCAGGTCCCCCACTCTACCCTACCATCTTAAATGGTGTAAAATTATAAATCATAGTTTGGTATTTTGAATAGGCCCTGAATGAGGTTTTCATTTACTAAGCAGGGAGTGGACCAATTTAGTAACAGGTTTATTACTTTTAACTGTCAAAAGAGTGAAGTAGATTGAGAAAAAAAAATCTTTCATAAGAGAGGGACTGAATTTGCTGAAAGGGGCAAGTTAGATATCAGGGGGGAGCTGAATTGCTCCTAGGGGACAGGTAGATATCAGGGAGAGGCTAAAATCACCTTAGTACACACCCAATGCTAATTATAATAATCGAACATCATGCTATCTAATTTGCAAATCATGGTGAGTAGGACAAACACAAGCTGACACAAGAGGAAATCCATAACTCCGCAGTTGCCGTGAACATTTATCAAACATCTTGGACAGATATAAAATATCCTATGCACATCATCACAGATGAAAAATCTGGTGCAACATTATTCAGTTCTTCCATGTTTTTACCTAGTTTTTCAAAGGAGGTACTAATGGATATGATTCCAGTTTTGCGTTAAGTTCGCTTTTTTGTATGATTCAATGAAAACTGAAAACATAATCTGCACATTTTTTTTAAAAGGAAACCTGGCATTACTAAGTCTAATAACTTATTGGTCATGTATAAAATACCTGAAGCAAAGTCAATGCCTAGAATGACAAATCCAGAGATACCTCAAGCAACTCATGCTCAATAAACAACTCAAGTCAGGAATAGATTTATCATTTGATATTGCTCCAAGAACTTGCTATTATTGCCAGCACCAAACATAATTGAAGTGGAAACTACATGACCTGATAGGCGGCGAACAAAGATGGATATCCAGATTATAGTTGCCATGAAAACTTGTTTGGTTTACTCTAGGCTTAGGCAGAAAAGTAACACATTTGGTTATCCCTGATCATGCTAATCGTGTTCCACAACTGTTATATTGTGTTCCTTAAGCAGAAAGAATAGAAACATTTGAAGCGAATCAAAACATTGGCAAAACCTAGACTTCATTAGGTTTATAGCCTGTTGCGTAAATTGCAGGAAATTAAAAACTGAACTTATTTATGATATACCTCTAGAAGTGCACGGATAGCAAGCTTGATGGTCTCCTTGCCGGAGGTCTCCTTGTAGTTCTTCTCCAGGAACTCACGCATAGAGTTGGAGTTCCTTCCCGTGGCGTTGGCCTTCCAAGCAGAGAAGGTACCGGATGGATCGGTCTGGTACAGGGCTGGCTTGTCGGTGTAGGGGTCGAAGCCGACAATGAGGGTGGAGAGGCCGAAGGGGCGGACTCCACCACTCTGTGTATACTTCTGCTGCAGCCCAGCGATGTAGCGGGTGATGTACTCGACGGTGACGGGGTCCTCGACGGTGAGCCGGTGGCTCTGGCACTCGACCCGCGCGCGGTTGATGAGCACGCGCGCGTCCGCCTTCAGCCCCGCGCACGCCAGCGCGATGTGGGTGTCCAGGCACGCGATCTTGCGCACGGACCTGGGGAGAGAAATTCGGGTCAGAGATATTAGTTTGAGGCGGGGATCGCGAGATCTAGTCGGAGGATCTAACGGAGGGAGGGAGGGTTTGCTACCTGGAGTCCTGGAGCTTGGGGGTGGACTTCTTCTCGACGCCGAGGACGACGGTGTCCGTGCCGCGGACGCCGACGGCGGCGTTCCCCTTGCGGACGGCCTCGAGGGCGTACTCGACCTGGAAGAGGTGGCCGTCGGGGGAGAAGACGGTGATCGCGCGGTCGTAGCGGGCCATCGTGCTGGCGTCGCCGGCGGTTAGGGTTCGAGCTTGCTTCCCGGCCGGCGGTGGTGGTCGTGCCTTTGCTGCTTTGCTGAATTTATCTGGGCCCTTTCTTGTTCAGGGGGCAAAGGGGGGCAGTCTGTTTCTACTTGGGCTTCGTGATTCTTTCGGGTTTGTGTTCGTCTTGCCAGCGGTATGGTGGGCTGGGCTAGTAAGCGGCTGTGAAAACCCGTGCTTTATCCGGGCAGAACTGCGGGCAAAATATCGGTGGGCGCAACTCAGGTTTTTTAATTATTTTTTTTATGTTTTTTTACGGTCAATCGCCTGGACATCCAATGCGAGCGCTGCATCTGGACATAGCTCCCCTTCCTAAACCCGAATTGGATCGGAGAATGGAATGGAATCCACCACGCTCCTGTCCTCCGTTCCCCACCACGCCCCTGTCTCCGTTCCCCAGAGCACCACATTCCCCCAGCGCACTCTGTTTCCCATGATCTCCTATCCTAAAAGCATGAAACACTTCAAGTACAATATCACAAAAAATATGTGAACTATGTAGTAAAATATCAGGATATAAATACTGCAGCATCAAAAATTATATAGTACAGCATAAAAAATTATGTATTGCAGCATCGAAAAATTGTGTACTGCAACATTCGAAAAGTATGTACTGCAACATTTTGAGCAGTAGTAGCGCAATATCACAAAATCAACCATAAAATATGAAAAAATAAAAACAACTTTTTAGTGCTACAACATTTGAAAAAAGTAATTCAACAATTAAAAGGCTATACTGCAACAATCCCAATATTAGAACTTCCTTTTTACAACACATGAATCACCATATTGCAACATTCAAAATCATCTGTTGCAATATCAAAAAACTCATTGCAATACGGAGAAATAGCAAAAAAACTTACAAAACAGCAAAGGGATGGGTTCAAGGTGCAGGCTGCTCCAACCCCTGGCCCATCACCTTCGAGCTTGCTAGAGGGAGGAGGGACTAGAACCCCGGAGCTCGCCGGAACCCTAGCCACCGCCGTATCCATCAAATCCAGAGGAGGAGGAGGGCTCAGATCCAGATGAGAAGGAGGAGGAGGGCTCAGATCAAGAAAAGGAACGACCTACCTCGTTGGAGCCACCGCTGCCGTAGAGTGGGGGAGGGGGCGCCATGGAGGCCGCCGGACTTGAAGGAAGATGCATGTGGAGGAAGAGTGGCTGGATCCATGGAGGGGAGGAGAGGAGGCTTGCTCGAGCTGCCATGGAGTGGGGCGGCCGCCGTGGAGTGGGAAGAGAGGGGTCGCGGCCACAACGGCGGAGAAGAAGCGGTGTGCGGTGGAGGAGCTCGTAGCAGCGATGCGGAATAAGGACAATGTCACTCTATTTTATTCATTGGGGAACTCTGTATGTGGGCCAGTGGCAGACCCAACTAGCGCGTCCGACGCGGGACGGACGCCCGATAAGAATCGTTATCATTTTTTTAATAATTAGTGCGACTCGCTTGGGAGTCGAGAAGAGAAGAGCAAGCACTGTAGTGGCATGGGATGGTGTTGGGCCGTTGGGACCTTTAGAGATTAGGGTAGGGCAAAGGAAATTTTGGCTGGTGGGCTATATTTGACCCAGAGCAAATGGACTGTAAATGGGGACATGAGGAAATGGGGACGAGGGATTGAGAATCATCATCCCCGTCCTCGCCAAAGCTGATAGGGATGAAACCTTCCATGTTTTCTTCCCCATGGAACAAAAAACTTTCCATCCCCCATAGGCCATAGGAAATCGAAGATCGGATTGCTTCCTATATATCCCTAAGCATGCATGGTGTCGTGACTAGTAGGTACACATAAATTTCACAAAATAGAATGAACTTATCCTCTGTTAAGCTCTAGCTCAACCGAACGAGCTTATGTCAATTAACAGATTGACAAATCACATACACTTAGAAACACATGTAACCAATTAGATCGAGTAGAAAACATGGATCAAAGTAAGAACTAACGAGAGAGCAAAACAAAGTGGAGATACAAATATTTGTCTATCCAGAATTCTAGTTCACCATAGTTTCCTACGCCTCCATTGATATTTTTCCAAACAAGATGGATATCTCTTAACTGGTTTTCTCACTTCGTTAGTTTGATATTTTCCCCTAGGAAGGCAAGATCAAAGCCTTAGCAAACTTCCTATGTCACATTAGATGGATGAACGCCGAGCGATATCTAACCGTCTAGGAGACTTCACCTTAAGATGCTTCAATAGTTGCATGACACACCCACAAATGCTTAATCCTTAGCGCATATCATATTTCGTTGTGGATGCATGTGCCTTTGCATGCCCACAGTGGCTACCTTCATAGTCTCTACGGCGTCATCGCGATCATTGGTGTCACAGGATTTGGCTTGCCATGTCATCATATATCATATTACCCGACATCAGAGGTAGGCCCAATATTTCCAAAATGGATATTTAGAATTTCAAAGTGAAAACCCTTCATGTTTTAGACTTAAAAGTTCATTGAAAGTGAAAACACTTCATGTTTTAGATTTAAAAATTCAAACCAGTCTAGACATAATGACTTATGGCCTCTTATAATTGATGCTCACTATATTGTATCATTATGAAAGTTATTGAACAATCAAGATAATTATAAGACCCTGGCCATTCAATAATTTGCTCAAGTCTCTAAGGTTTTGACCATCTCAGCCCAAAAAAGCTGCTTCGGAGCATGCGGATTTGACCTTTTTTAAGGTGATGGATTGATGGGCTAAGATGGAGGAAAGAAATCTACTAGGCTACTACCTGAATATATGCAAACTCTTTCTTTCACAGATATACAAATTATACAATATTTTTTAGATAATGATATGAAGCATACACTATGGGCGTGTTTATTTGCCTAGACGGGGGGCTAAGCCAGGCCCAGGACGTGCAGGCGGGCTTGTTTGTTTGCCTTGAGGCATTTTGGGCCTGGCCCGCATGCTACTTAAAGCAGCTAGGAGCCAGGCCCCGGGGGAACGCCCCTCCCCCTCGTCTCTCCCGGGCTCGGCTTGTTTCAGCCACTCGCGTGCTCTTTTGGTCATTGGCAGGCTCGCGCTCCCCGTCTCACGTGTTACAGCAAAATTTCCCCCTCCTCCCCGCCGCTAGGGTTTGCCTCCCTTATAATGAGGGGCGTTGCTCACTCTTCGTCTTCTCTCCACTCCTCGCTCCCTCCTGCTCTCCACTCTCCTCGGTACAGTCAAACCCTAAACCCTCGTCCGACAGTGCGTGGTGGCGGCGGGGTCATAGACGGGCCTCACATGGCTCGTGGTGGCTGCTCCTCCTCCGTCTCACCAGAGCACGGGTGCTGCTACTCATCGTCGACTTCTTCCTCGAGACGAGTGGTGCTGCTAGTTGGTGGTGTTTGTTTGCCTAGACGCAGGACTGTGGTGGACGCTGCTTCATCTTTCCCAAGCGTCCGCCTTCTTCCTCTTTGGATCTGCTTCCTCCTCCCCAAGCCACCGGCTTGTTTCGTGGCTGCTTCCTCTCCATCATAAAAGCAAGGTGAAATCTTCAAATGTTGGTTACACTTGACCTGATTTCAGTAGTCAAAGTACTCATAGTGTTGTGAAGTATTTACACTTGACCCGATTTCGACAGTCAAAGTGCTCATAGCATTGTTTCTGTGGCAGATCTATGAGTTCTTGGTCAGGGGATTCAAGATAAGGCTTTAGCAAGAATCAAAGTCTTTTGCAGAAAAGCTCATTAATAATGAATCCTTACTTTCAATCTTTTAAACTCATCATTGTTTATGACTATCACTAGGTGAATCGATACTATAACAATCACTTCTTAACATTCATCTCAAGATTCCAATTCCAAAGTGCATCCATTAACTACGATGTAGTTGCGGAGGTCAAGTCTCCTTGTCCGAGAAGCAGCGGCGATTCAAATCGATTATACCTAGCTGGGGATCTCTAACCACACGACATATATAGGACTCTAACCTACATATATCAACATTCACTCGGATCCTCCAAAACATGACCGGGTCCAGCGCCACCCAAGAGTATAGTACACCTCCAGTCCAGCCCTTGGCCATGAGGGTACACGCTATTCTCGCCATCTCTCCACTCCCAGTGCGCGGTCGGCCATTCACATGATACAATTACCAAGGTCTTAGGCTTACCGGAGCATGCAGTCAGTTGCAAAGTTTTGATCAAACAGGACTACAACGGACGGTCCTTAACCGACACAGTCAAAGACACTACATTGGGACACCTTTCCCGATGCAAGTCCAACGACCGGTCTCAGATTATCAACATCATTATTCATTACTTTGTTCCACAACAACCCTTCAAACTTTGTTAAACAGTTTAAAGTTTTCTCCTTTCAGTAGGGATAAGCATATTAAGCATTTTTAAATAAAATAGTATCAAGGATGATATTAAAATATCAAGAATGGTAATGCATCAATTAGGTTATCACTCAATGCCTATCACCTAATGCAACAAAGCATAAGCATAAGTGATGTAAAATTTGTAAAACACAAGGAGGGGTTGTATGCATCCGGGGCTTGCCTTGGTCGACAGGGATTTCAAGTTCGGGGTCAATTCCACAGATATCGAACTCAACCTCCACTGGTGAATGTCCTTCCTCGGGGACTGGTTCGACAACGTTAACCTCTTCATTCACAGGGACTATACGAGATGACAATGTATGCTCAACATGATGAAGTATGAAACATGATGCTTGATGGATGTATAACAAGATTAAGAACTTGGGTACAACTTTCCTTTACGGTACAGTTGCAAGTCAACAAAACCAACTAACACTAACATTTAGGGTTTCATTAGGTTAACTACTTGGTTAGTGACTTTCATTAAGCACATGAAATAATATTAATTAAGCCCTAATAAAATGATTAAGAGAGCTAAAACAATTAATTAAAGGTGCCAAAGGTCATTAAGAGTCAATGACCTAGGGTCAACACACAATCATGAAATCAAACAACCCTAAAATGATTAAACAAGATTAATGGTTAATTGATTATTTAATTAAGCATAAAATTAGGTATAAAATTAACTTTGTCCAAATGAGACCAAAATTTTTATGAAGGTTGGTTACATCATGAAATAGTGGCAAAACAAATTTCATAATTTTTGGACCACTGTTTAAGCCTAGAAAAATCGTAGAAGTTGCATTTAGTAATTAAAAGGCATAACTAAATCACATACAAAAAGTACTTAAATTTCATTTTTTATATTTTTCCTAGGTAGTGCACATCACGGAGAGGCGACACAAAAAAATTTATAATTTTTGGAGCTCTAGTTATTTCACAATGAAATAAACAAAATTTGGTACTATTTAATATTTTAGAAAAGAAGAAAATGGAAAATCCATTCATTAGTTCGGCCCACACCCCTCTCTCCTCCTTTCCCCCGCCCTGGCCCACTTCTCACCCAACTGGCCCATCCGAACTGGGCCGGCCCAGCAAGACCAGGACGCTCCCCTGCTCAGGCCGATGGCCAAGGCGCTGGCCGGCAGGTTGCCATCTCACCAGCGGCGAGGCTCCGGCGAGGCAGACCGCACCAGCATGACCAACACGACCCCATGAACCTACTTTGACACCCCTAACAGTAGCAAGCACACCGAAGGGAGCTCCATACCGGCCATGGTGGCTCGATGGGTGAGCACCCGGCGGCACAGTGGTGAAAACGCCCTAACGGCGTGGTACGGATAGAACGGAGATGACCGAGGCGGTCAGGAGCTCACCCTGAACACGAATTCATGCTTGGTTGACACAGAAACGTGACGAAGCAGGGTGACCAGCGTTACGGCGGCTACGTCAGCGATGGTGACCGCATTGGAGAAGAAGGCGACGCAGGCCAGCTTAAGACTATGTGAAGCGCTAGAAGAGGGCTCGACACGATCGCAAGGACGAGGCGGAGTTGGTGACTCAATGAATTTGCCAACGGTGGCTCGATGGTGGCTAAAAGCTCTGGTGGATTAGGAGAAGCCGGTGGCTCGAAGAGGAAGGGAAGGAGACGACAGCCCAGCTCTTATCCGCGAGAAGAAGGCGAGTGGAATCAACGGGACGCGGCCAGCTGCTGCTATCGACGCAGCAGGCAAGCAACTACGCGTCCTCGGGCGGGCAAGCGGTGAGGCGGTGGCAGTGAGCGGCAAGCAACTCGGTGGCGAGCTGCTGCTGGCCACTGCAACACTCCGAGATGTTACAATGTTGCAACACTTTGTTTCAGTCTCTCCTTGCTTCCTTTTCTCCCAAAATTTCGAAAGAACTTGAAAAACTCCAAATACAAAAGTTGCTCAAAAAGAGAAGATCTACAACTTTCATGTTTTGACTTTTTTCAAATTCTGCTTAGATTTTGAAATTTGAATTTAAAATCAAAAGGGGATATTTTCTGGATGTTGGTAAATTCAAAATTACTTTAAATTTTTCATTGAAACTTTGAAAACTCAAAACACCAAAGTTGTACATCTTGACAAGACCTACAACTTTTATTTTTAAACCATTTTCAAATTCTACCTCCATTTTGAAATTGGAATAGGGGAATGAAAAGGGGTCAAATTTGAGATTTGAATCTATTCATAATTACTCCAAATTTTATACTAAAATTTTGAAAACTCCAAAAACCAAAGTTGTACAACTTGACAAGATCTACAACTTTGATTTTTGGCTCACCCACAAATTTTGCTTAGATTTTGAATTACAGAAAAAGGGGTAAAACAGGGTTTTCTGGAAATTAGGGTTTTGAATCAAATTCAAACTTGATTTGGTTTCTACATTAATTGATGGTTAATTAGTGGTCACAACTATCATCCAAATGTACCATTGGGTCAAATCACACTTGACCTCCCCAATTCCACATTTGTTTGAACCAAATTTGAATTATAAATTCATTTTAACAAACCTCCCAATTTGAATTCAAATTTAAATTAAAAAACTTAGGGCAAGTTTTGGAATTCAAATTCAACCTTAAACTTGGAGTTCATTTTTAATTGTTGGACTTGGGTTTATACCCTATACTTGACACTAGTGTAAAGCACATCTTTACACATCAAATTACATAGGGTATAATCCAAGTAGTTGAAATGGCATGCAAAACTAGGGTTTTGGATTCAAGTCAAACATCACCAGAACTCAATCAACCTAAGAAATGTAAACTTGTTTTAGTTGATGCACATCAGAGTTGTCTAAAACATGAATGCTTTGCAATGCATATGATGACATGGCCAATTTTAGTTACCATAACACCAGGGGTGTTACACTATCCCCACATAAATTACCCCCACTCGCCCCCTGTCAGGGTTTAGTCAAGTTTTACCAGCTTAAGTTTCATAGTTATTATCCTCAAGTTCATTAAGCTTATATCATAACAAATTTATCATATCATCATTAATCACATTATCATAGTCTAGCTCATAATTTCTTATAATTCCAGTAATTCACAATGAGGATTTAGGTATTATAAGTTAGGTTTATTAATTGGTGGGGAAGGACTGTTTGTGGTGGGGGCTAGCAAAATGTGGTGGTGGAAGGGGAGGTGGTTAAGGGATGGTGGATAAAGCGGAGGGAAGGGGTAGGTGGGTGTTAGGACTTGCCTCCATTCATTGACGATTATATCCTTGTCCGATTCCTATATCTCCTGTTCCTATCTTCTGGACTCCATCAGGCTCCATCGAGTTCTCTCCACGTCTTCTATCCTATGTAGTCTAGCGTCGGTAGGCAAGAAACACAAATAAGGAAAATAACAAGCAAGGCATGTAAAACAAGCATAGGCAATCAACGTGCAGGTAACGATCCTAGATGGGTTGGTCCTATTGGATGAGGGTTGTTATCTAAGATTATCACTATTACGTCAATTTGAAGTAAGATTTGAATAGAGCTATTCCATCCATAAGGTAAGGCTTCTACGGGTTAGGTTAAAGGGGTGAGTTGGTCTAGTGGAAAATCAGACCACATTATTAGGCTCCACTATTATGTGAATCTAAAAGAGAAAGTCTAACCAAGTCATCGTAGATAACTTGTCTAATCTCTATAGGTCCACAAGGGTTAGTGGCACATACGCACATGCATATGTATGTGCCTCAGATTAGTTAGAATAGAAACAGGCGAAAAGTGAAGTTAGCCATACGTAGGCGTATACCCGGGTATCGGGCATATCCATGTATGTATAGATATCCTATTACTTTAGGTGATTGAGTACGGATATATTCGAGTATGTGTCATGGTACATACACATACATGAATATACGGGGTCAACTACTACTACTACAGTGGTGCTCTACTACTATAATTCATATTTAATTAAATTAAATATAGGAAAGGAAAGCAATCAAACTAGAATTTAAATTGGGCACCAAATAGAATAAAATGTATGAATAAGTGGAGCTTGAATTTAGAAGATTTTTGGTGGAAAAAGCAAGGGATTTGCAGTTAGGATGGAGAAGTTATGATTTATCAAAGATTTAATAGGAAGAGAATATGTGGAATATAACTTGGGAATTAATTCTGGAAATTAGATGTAAATGCTTGGGTAGGATCTAGGGTGTACCTTGTTTATTTAGGAATTTTCTAGGAATTCTTCCATGCATGGAAATGGGTTTTGTAACCTCCTGTGTACACTTTCGGGGTGTACAGAGCATTTTCCTCTCGGCTAGACGGCTGATGCGTGGGCCAGGGCGGACGGGGTCAGCCTGGCGGTACTGTGCTGTGCACCGTTTGCAGCATTGTGCCATGGACTGCCTCTCTCTCTCAGTGTTCACGTGAACCGGGTCCATGGTGAAGAGGAAGGGAAAGGGAACGACGTTTGGCTCTGGGCCTGCGTGACAGAGGAAAAGAGGGAGACGGTGGGGAATGGCACGGAGCGACGTCGGCGTCGACAGCGGCAGTGCGGCGGTGAGAACAGAGCAGTGGTGGGGAGCTCGCCGGAGTAGCTTACGCCTGTGGCTTAGGTGCTCCGAGTGCTCCTCCGACTAGTCATCGGTGTCCTGGAGGTCAACCCACAAAGGTTGGGGGAATCCCTGACGACGATGGGTGCTCAGAGCGACAGCGGTGGCTTGCCGGAGTAGCGACAGCAGTGCGGTGATAGGCTTGAGTTGGCGTGAAGTGATTTGGGCATATGAGGCGAGTGCGGCGGGAGATGTGGGCGCGTGGCAGATGTTGCGGTGGCAGGTGTGCTTTGCTAGTGGTGGGCGACGGCGATGGCGACTTGGTGGCGGGACGCTCTCGGGGGTAGGGCAGTCTGGGAAAGAAGAGCAGGCTGGTAGCGGTAATTTGGGCAGCGGTGGAGGCGAGGAGCATGCTAGCGGATCCTATCGACCTAAGGCGCACTATAGAAGGAGAGCTCAGAGCTCGCACCCATGGCGACCGCGGCAAGCCGGTTTGGGAAGATTGCCCCAAAGCCCGCAAAGGGGAAGAAAAAGGGAAGAGAAGAAGGGGATGGTGTGTCCCGTGCCAAGGTGGAGCTGGTGGTGTTTGTTGATGGTCCTTAAGTATCAATTATAACTATCAAATAAATAGAGAAAAGGATCCAAATGAAACCAACACCTAGACTTAGGGTTTTATCTGACAGAATTCCACGAGTTTTGCTGTTTATCTATTTCTGCAGGGGGTTATCAGGAAATACGGAAGAAAGGCCCACATGTCGGATTAATGACGGGATATTAACCGAACACGTAATTATCTTACATCTAGAAGAGTCCAGAAGCCATGAGAACGAACGGGAGGCGTAACAGAGCCGGGGACAGGGCGCCCGCCCTAGTCCCTAGGGCGCCCGCCCTGCTGGCTCAGCCAATCAGGCTCTGCCTCGAGGATTATGCTCCACCGACCTAGAGGATCAAGGAAAACCGCACGATCAATGTCGGTTTGATCCAACGGCCCAGATTCATCCGAAAGGGCTATATAAGCAAGGCCCCTGCCCCTGGAGGAGAGGCCCTCGTCTCATACTTCAAACCCTAATTCAGGAGGAGAGCCTCTGATCAAGCCCTAGAGCCACCACATCAACTAGATCTCTAGTGTGCATAGCTACATAGGATCTGTCAAGAGGATTCTTGGTAATTCCTCTCTTGTTCTTCAATTGTTCATCATTGTTCTTCAATATTATGAATATGACTTTGTTCTATTTCAATATATTGATTATGGCTTTGCTCTACTTGATTATATTTGCAATTATATTGTTCTTAGTTTATCATAGTTATATGCTTGGCTTAGTTAGATTGGAATTATATACATGCCTAGGATCGTATAGCGTTTATCCATGTGTACAGTGGGTGAATGATAATTATTGTATAGACGTGGTGTCTATACCATATTTATCTGCGATTGCACCCTATATGCCGGATTGTGGGGTAGTTCACGATAGTGACAGCTTCGTTGATTCTTATATAGTCCCCCTCTCGTGTATAGGGCAGGCAGAGCAACACTATTACAGGGGAGTGATTGCTATGTTCTTCATCTTCCTTGCTAATATTCACTATGCATGGATATAGTCTTTTCTCACCATGATTGCCAAGTATAATTGCACTAACTATGATATGCTAGACTTTATAGTTAATAATAACTTAGGGAATATCTTTGTAGTTCATCCTAATTCCATGCTAATGACTTGCTAGAATATCTGTTGAGGTGCTTATCTTTATTATATGTGGCTAGCTGATCAGATTAATTATCTTTGTCACCATTATCACTTTACCTTTACTTAATGTGACATTTATACCTGTATAAAGAGATTGATAAATACTCTCGGTTATACATGCAATGATGTGTACTCAGTTCCATATTCTCATTCCATTATCAACCATGATACTTAGAAATCCCTTCCCAGTGGTAAAAATATAAATAACGATACCTGGAATACTTCCCGGTTAAAATGCTACATCGGTATTAATCTGTGCGCTTGCAGATCCCTTTTATTATTTATCTTGATGAGCAAATGCATATTTCAATACCGCGTCTCTCATGTCATGCTGGGGATGACAACTTGGCTTAAGTGGCATGAGGGATAGGTTTGGCATTTTTGGCGCCGTTATCAGAATTAGAAAACTAAGTCTACTTTTGGTAGTGACGTTAAGAATGCCCAACAAGCATTTTTGGCGCCGTTGCCGGGGAAGGTTGATTACTAAGTAGGAATGAATATGGAACTTTGAGTCATCATTTGCATCACTAATCTGATCGAGCTTATCAATTCTCTTATACAGTTTTACCCCTGTATTTTCCATTTTGATTATTTATTGTAGGGTGATGCATGAATAGAAGACATCTTCTAGACAACTTTGTTGACGATCCCGAAGCCTTATTCAGAAGAACAAGAGCCAAGCTCAAGAAGACATCGTCAACACTTCAGCACAAAGCTTCATCCAAATCCGAAGACCACCGAAGTTTCATCCGGAATTTGTCGACTGAATTCGAAGCCATGGCAAACAAGTCGATCCGCGAGTTCTCAGCTCCCACTACGGACAACATCCGCACTGGACCTGCTGGGGAGATCGACCGCAACTTCGAGCTCAAGCCTGGGCTCATCAACATGGTGCAAGCTAACCAGTTCTGTGGGAAGCCACATGAAGATGCTAGTGCTCATCTTCAACACTTCCTGGAGATCTGCAGCACTTTCACCGTGGCTGAAGTCCCCAGAGACGCCATACTACTTCGCCTTTTCCCATTCTCACTGTTGAGGAGAGCGAAGCAGTGGTTCTACGCTACAAAGGAGAAGAACACTACGTGGGCACTCTGCTCCACGAACTTTCTGGCCAAATTCTTTCCCATGGGCAAGACCAATGCTCTCCGTGGGAAGATTACAAGTTTTCAGCAACAACATGATGAATCCGTTCCAGAAGCATGGGAGCGCTTCCAAGACTACATCCTAGAATGTCCCCATCATGGAATGGAAAGCTGGCTGTTGATGCAGACATTTTATCATGGGCTCATTAACAGTGCCCGTGAAACCATGGATGCTGCAGCTGGAGGAGCATTCCTATCACTCACCATACCTCAAGCCACAGCTCTTGTGGAGAAGATGGCATCCAACCAAGGTTGGAATGAAGAAAGAACTCAGACACGCAAGAGAGGTGGAGGTATGCACCAGCTCAAGGAGGTAGACATGCTGTCTGCCAAGCTAGACCTACTCATGAAGAAGCTCGATGATCGAGCTGGAGAAAAGAAAGAAGTCATGCACGTCTACGACTCCCACATGACTTGTGAGGAGTGTGGAGGTACTGGACACTCGGGCAATCACTGTCCTGAGTTGCTGGAGGACGTGAACTACATCAACAATAACAACAACAACTACTACATCCGTCCTCAGCAGAATCAAGGTTGGAATCAACAGAGGCCTAACTACTCAGGTAATTACCAAGGTAACAATTCTTTTAATAATAATAATAATTATCCACCTTTGAGAGAGTTAGTATCCAACCAAGGAAAGCTAATGGATAACCTGTCTAAGAAATTGGCATCTAATGATAAAATACTAGAAAATATAAATAATAGAATGGATAATTTCTCTACTGCCATCAAGAACCAGATTAGCTTTAATAAAATGATTGAATCTCAGTTGAATCAAATAGCTGTTGCTGTTCCTGCTACTAACTCCGGTATACCATCACAACCGGAAGGACTAGAATCTACAAATCTTGTAGACATGTTTGATGCAGGAGATTACTGGAGTAACCCTATCGTGGAAGTAAGTACTGACCGTCTGCCGGTCAAGAGAGGCGATCCAGGATGCCCCGTCATCCCGATCTCCATCGGCATGCGAGACTTCCCAGAAGCACTCTGTGACTTTGGCTCCAGCGTCAACATCATGCCCAGGGTACTCTATGAAAAACTCTTTTCACAACCATTATTAGAAACAACCATGTGTTTGCAGCTTGCAGATAGGACACTGAGTTTCCCGAGAGGAATATTGAAGAACATCTGTGTCCGAGTGGGTTCCTCGTACGCTCCAGCAGACTTCGTAGTGATAGAGACCGGTTCTGATGAGAGGGCTCCCGTCATCCTAGGGAGACCATTTCTGAACACCGCGGGAGCTGTCATCTATGCTAGTGCTGCCAAGATCAGTTTCTACATCAAGGGGAGGAAGGAAACGTTTTCCTTCAAGAACAAGACCGCACAAATCCCAGAGCAACCCCAATATGAACCAAGGAAGAGGACCAACAGGAGGAACAAGAGCAAGAAGCAAGTATGGACCGAGACAGCTAAGATGGTCACTGCCGTGCACAAAGGTCAAGATCGCCAACTCAAGTCACCGTTCTTGCCTAAGAAGGACGACCCAGGTATGCCAAGCATTTATTGCTCCATTAATGGGTCCCACTTCTACAAGACACTTTGCGACACTGGGTCGGGCGTCAACATAATGGCCAAGGTCACCTATGAACTTCTGTTCGGAACCATGCCCTTAAACCCAACATATATTCAGCTCCAGATGGCAGATCAAACATTCCGACAGGTCGAAGGTACAGTAACTAACGTCCCTGTCAAGATAGACGATCACTTTGTCCATACAGACTTTCAGGTTATTGACATGGGAGAAGATGAATACGATCCACCCATCATCCTTGGAAGACCATTCCTTAGTACTGTCAAAGCAATCATTTACATTGGAACTGGAGAAGTCCACATGCACTTCCCCTCTGAGAAGGTACGTCTTTACTTTACTGACCCTAACTATGTATTTGAAGAATCCAAGCAGGTCAGGACAAGAAGAAGGCGGCGTAACCACAATCAGAAGCAACAGGTCATCAAGGACGGATGAGCAGATTATGAAGGAGAAGTGGTAAGATCTGAAGACATACCACTCAACCAACACTGTCCTGAGGAGACCAAAGCACCGAGACAGGTATGGAAAGAAAAGACAGTTGTACATGAAGAAGAGGCGCTGCCGAAAACACCGACTACGCCATCCACCAAGTCCCAGGACGACTGAACGAATAAGAGTCCCGTTCGGAGGACTTAAAAACACCGAACGCCTTGCCAAGAGGTAACTTGGTAGTTATCCTTTCCTTTTTAATTATTTACTTTATCTTAAATAGTTTGCTTAGTTAATCATATTCATACTATCTTAAAAAGAAAATAAAAATGTTAAAAACCCTAAAGCCCCATGTGAGTATGCGAGTGGCATAAAACCCATAAGTACATTCACTGTGGTGGCATAAAAAATATATATATATATAATAAATACATAAATATTTTCTTCTGCTTTATAAAAGAAAAAAAAACAACAACATAAAAAATCAAGGAGGCTCAGCATGATAAAGGCTAGATATTTATGCTAACACTTAATCAGTTCCACAAAGCTTTGTTGTCTATTTGAGCTTCACAGAATTCAAGGAGACTAGCAGACAGAGGACATTCTAATCGCTGTCAGGGTGCTGCCGACTTTCAAATACATCTCCGCCATCTGCTAGCTACATCAGAAGAGATTATGTCAAGATCCAGCTTGGGGGAGAGCACCTCCATTATCTTGCTAAGTATTTCTATCTTTATCTTTATATTTATATATACTTCTACCCTATAAAAATAAAAATATACATAACTATGAAAAAAAATCAAATAAAGATTTTGTGCTTATATATATATACCTATATCTTTTGCTTAGTGTGTTTTAATAAATAAATAAAGTGGCTATGCTAAACTGAATCTAAATAATAAAACTCTAGCATGGATATGATGAATAGTTGCTTTGCCTAACTTTCAAATTTGAAGTCCTCTCTCTAAGTTTAGACATAACTGTTATCATTTAAAGCTTGCTTTAAACCTGAACTTGTGGGAAGAGAACTTGATCTAAAGTCTAAGTTGTTAACGGATATGATATGGGAAGGTTGAGCTGCTGTTTATCTATTCCTAGAGATGCTAGAATTCTGGAGAATTTTATCTTTGAAAATCTTAAAATGCTACATGATGAGTTCCTGTATGATGAGAGTTTAAGTTCCTACCACAGCCATACATACATGCTTGCTAGACTTTAAGCCATACCTTTACTTTTTACTGCTTATGAGCATTGAGTGTAGTCAAGCTGTGTAGATCCTTAGGAGCTTGTCATGCGGTTAAAATCAAGATTCACTTGCATGATCACTCATACATGCTGCTTCTACTCCGGAAGTACGCATCCACATATATCCACTCATTCTCATCTTCAGATCCACATAAAATTATTCTACTCCTAATCCGGGAGAGAATAGCCAAAAAATATTTTCCCATTCTTGTTATCCCCTGTGAAATAAATGCTCAAGCTATTTTGGTTACTACCACTTGCTATATTATTCTAAGGAGATGAGTGCTCTATACGAGGAAATAAAAAGGGGCAAGTGCCCGGAACCTCGAAAAGAAAAAGATACGAGAAAATAAAAAGGAGCAAGTGCTCGGAACCTCGATGAAAAAAAATGTGAGAAGAGAGGTAAAAATGGACAAGTGTCCGACAGTAGAATTAGGGGTACAAGATACCCACCTGAGAGAAAAAAAATAGAGCACCTCATTCTCCTCAAGAGCTTTAGAAAGCAAGAAAGGTAAGTATCCCCTCAAAAGAGCAAAAGTAAAATTAGACTTTCACCATTGTTATCATCACTACCACCATACACCATTTATTCGCCACACATGCACATCTTGATTTGACTTATTGGCTTGTTTCTCTGGATCCATGGTTTGACTATGCAATAAATGTCTTGTAAGTATGTATACTTTATCTCCCACCGATGAGCTCCAGATATCAAAAGCCTTATTAGAATAGGATGAGAGAGAAGGCAATGTCACTCTGCCTTATATCACAAATACTACATACTTTGCTTTGAGAGAAGGCAGACATCATTACTGCCTTGGTGAGGATCCAGAAATACCACAAAAGAGAGACCTGAGAGAGTCATACAAGGAATCTCTGAGTTTTATTTGAAAATCTGCAAAAAAAAAACTCCAAGAGCTATAGCTAATCAAGAATAAGAGACATGGCGCTTGACTAGACTGTTCTATCTTTTAACCGCTCAAGACAAAGGTGACGGTTGCAAGCCCCATGGTGAAAGGTATAATGAGTAAGTTTTAAGTCTTGACAGTTTACTTTAACTCAGAGATGAGACTCTATTTGAAAGCATGTGTACCGTCAAAATTCAAAGGCATTTCAGCAACTTCTCATCCATCGCTGAGTCTATCCTTGCTCAGGGACGAGCAAGAGGTAAGCTTGGGGGAGTTTGTTGACGGTCCTTAAGTATCAATTATAACTATCAAATAAATAGAGAAAAGGATCCAAATGAAACCAACACCTAGACTTAGGGTTTTATCTGACAGAATTCCACGAGTTTTGCTGTTTATCTATTTCTGCAGGGGGTTATCAGGAAATACGGAAGAAAGGCCCACATGTCGGATTAATGACGAGATATTAACCGAACACGTAATTATCTTACATCTAGAAGAGTCCAGAAGCCACGAGAACGAACGGGAGGCGTAACAGAGCCGGGGACAGGGCGCCCACCCTAGTCCCTAGGGCGCCCGCCCTGCTGGCTCAGCCAATCAGGCTCTACCTCGAGGATTATGCTCCACCGACCTAGAGGATCAAGGAAAACCGCACGATCAATGTCGGTTTGATCCAACGGCCCAGATTCATCCGAAAGGGCTATATAAGCAAGGCCCCTGCCCCTGGAGGAGAGGCCCTCGTCTCATACTTCAAACCCTAATTCAGGAGGAGAGCCTCTGATCAAGCCCTAGAGCCACCACATCAACTAGATCTCTAGTTAGCATAGCTACATAGGATTAGAACTAGAAGGAGTCAATCTTCGATTGGTTCCTGGATCTGTCAAGAGGATTCTTGGTAATTCCTCTCTTGTTCTTCAATTGTTCATCATTGTTCTTCAATATTATGAATATGACTTTGTTCTATTTCAATATATTGATTATGGCTTTGCTCTACTTGATTATATTTGCAATTATATTGTTCTTAGTTTATCATAGTTATATGCTTGGCTTAGTTAGATTGGAATTATATACATGCCTAGGATCGTATAACGTTTATCCATGTGTACAGTGGGTGAATGATAATTATTGTGTAGACGTGGTGTCTATACCGTATTTATCTGCGATTGCACCCTATATGCCGGATTGTGGGGTAGTTCGCGATAGTGACAGCTTCGTTGATTCTTATATAGTCCCCCTCTCGTGTATAGGGCAGGCAGAGCAACACTATTACAGGGGAGTGATTGCTATGTTCTTCATCTTCCTTACTAATATTCACTATGCATGGATATAGTCTTTTCCCACCATGATTGCCAAGTATAATTGCACTAACTATGATATGCTAGACTTTATAGTTAATAATAACTTAGGGAATATCTTTGTAGTTCATCCTAATTCCATGCTAATGACTTGCTAGAATATCTGTTGAGGTGCTTATCTTTATTATATGTGGCTAGCTGATCAGATTAATTATCTTTGTCACCATTATCACTTTACCTTTACTTAATGTGACATTTATACCTGTATAAAGAGATTGATAAATACTCTCGGTTATACATGCAATGATGTGTACTCAGTTCCATATTCTCATTCCATTATCAACCATGATACTTAGAAATCCCTTCCCAGTGGTAAAAATATAAATAACGATACCTGGAATACTTCCCGGTTAAAATGCTACATCGGTATTAATCTGTGCGCTTGCAGATCCCTTTTATTATTTATCTTGATGAGCAAATGCATATTTCAATACCGCGTCTCTCATGTCATGCTGGGGATGACAACTTGGCTTAAGTGGCATGAGGGATAGGTTTGGCATTTTTGGCGCCGTTATCAGAATTAGAAAACTAAGTCTACTTTTGGTAGTGACGTTAAGAATGCCCAACAGTGTTGCTGGGTGTGGCGAAGGGGCTCTCACCGGGCCTATTTATAGGCGACAAAGCTTGGTTCGCTAGGGAAAATATCTCCAGCAACGTGGTGCTCGTGTTGTACGGCTGTGGCGAGGTGTCGACGGAGATTGCGAAGGGGATAAGGATGGCGCGGAAGGGAACAAGAGAGAGAGGGGCGGTAATGGCAAGTCCGAGGCGGCGAGGGTAGAAGACAGAGGCGACGCAGGATCGTCATCGTCGTCTCCGGGTAGGAGACGATGATGACAGGTGGGGCCATGGTGTAAGTGGAAGAAGAGGGGAAAGGAGGCGGGTTGCTTTGCTAGGCTGCGCCGAGTGAGTGGGACAGCCCATCGGAGAGCAGAGGAGGACGGCGCGGGTGCTTGGCTGGGCTGGCTGCGGCCCAAGGCGGAAAGGGAGGATGGAGAGGTGGGCCGCGGCCGGGCCAAAAGGGAGAGGGGAGAGGAAATGAGCCCTTTCTATTTTCCTAGAACTAAACTAAGCACATTTGAATGGATTTGAATTTGAAATCAAGGATGTTTGGGATATGAAGAGCTTGGTAAATCAATGGGGAGGTCAAGGAAATTATTTGAGTGGAGAATATCAAGTGGAAATTGCCAAGGAGAATTATTTAGTGCCAAATAAATTATAGAGCAAACATGCAATCACACATTTCAAGCAACAAGCATTCAAACAATCATTTCATCACTCCACATATTCTAACCTAAATGCATGGTGAATTTTTTATGTAGGGTTTTGGAAAACATTTTATTTAGAAAAGGTTTTGCGGAAATAAACTAATCAAGTTTTAATTTGTTGTAAAGTTTTAAAAGTTCAAGTTTTTAGTGGTTTTTATTATGATGCAAAAACATGGGCGTTACAAACTCAGACGTTATTTTGATCTAATTCTAATAATGTTCTAATAATGATTTTAGATAGTAATCTAGAATATGGATTTTAGATAAAAACATGAATGATGTTTGGGTCTTATTCTCAATTAGATTATTAATTGGGAGCAATCTGATGAAGCTGGAGCAATCGCAGTCGCTAGGGACCGGAACGGAGCGGTAATCTTTTCGGCCTGGAAATTCTTGGGAAAATGTAGCGGTGCACGAGAGGCTGAGGCCCTCGCATGCATTGAAGGCCTCCGCTGGGCAAATCAGTGGGGGCTATCACAAGTAATAATTGAGTCAGACTACGCAAGAATTATCACCCTGTTCGTTTCGTTGGTTTATTGTGGCTGAAAGTACTGTTTGCTGGTTTGTTGTTAGAGAAAAACACTGTTGGATGGCTGCTGATTCCGCTGATCCAGCGAAACGAACATGGTGTGTATCTTCCACGAGAAGCCATTCATTGGGCTGGTCAGACCATTAGAGATTGGCCCAATAATAGAGGAAGCAACAGGCTTGACCCGACTGACACTACCGGAAACAGCATCTTTGCCGAGTGTCATATGCTTTGCCGAGTGCCAAATATCGGGCACTCGGCTAAGAGGCTCTTTGCCGAGTGCCGCTCTCGGCAAAGTAAGACACTCGGCAAAGATCGCTTTGCCGAGTGCCGAGCACTCGGCAAAGAAATACACTCGGCAAAGAAATTCTTTGCAGAGTGTCCAGCTCTCGGTAAAGATTTACACTCGGCAAAGACGTACTCACAAACGGTGAGCCCGAACGGTGATCAAAGTTTTTTTTATTACTTTGCCGAGTGCCAGAAATCTGACACTCGGCAAAGAATTTCTTTGCCGAGTGTCAGAATCTTGGCACTCGACAAAGAATTTAAATTTTTTTTCTTTTTGCACCTAAATTTTTTGTCAAGCCCTACTATAGTATTAGGAGCTAGATTTTAAAATTTGGTACATTTTTTATGTTTTTTGCTGCACTTAGTTAATTTGTATCATTTACTTGAATTTTTTCGTAAAAAGCAAATTTGAACTGTAGGTGCATGAAATAATGGAATTTAGCCATTCAAAAAATTATATTCATACTTTTGAGTGTATTATGAGGCGCTATCTAGGAACACACCCGAAATTTCAAACATCATGTTCACGAAACATGGGCACCGACTTGCGGGCGATTTGTTTTTAAATTCTATTAAATACAAACGAAGTCCGAAAATCATAAAAATTACCGAGATGTCATGATATCGCATGTAGAGGCTATGATAAAAAATTAAGAATATTTTAAGGAAGTTGTGACGTACGTTGCTTGAAACCCACACAAACCACATGTGATATTGTGATAACACATGTGGAGATGTCTGGGTTTCAAGCAACGTACGTCACAACTTCCTCGAAACATTCTTAATTTTTTATCATAGCATCTACATGCGATATCATGACATCTTGGTAATTTTTGTGATTTTCGGACTTCGTTTGTATTTAATAGAATTTAAAAACAAATCGCCCGCAAGTCGGTGCCCATGTTTCGTGAACATGATGTTCGAAATTTCGGGTGTGTTCCTAGATAGCGCCTCATAATACACTCAAAAGCATTAATATTATTTTTTGAATGACTAAATTCCATTATTCCATGCACCTGCAGTTCAAATTTGCTTTTTTATGAAAAAATTCAAGTAAATGATACAAATTAACTAAGTGCAGCAAAAAATATAAAAAATATACCAAAATTTAAAATGTAGCTCCTAATATTATATTAGGGCTGTAAAAAAAATTTGGGTGTAAAAAAAAATTCTTTGCCAAGTGCTAAAAGTTCTTTGCCGAGTGCCAGCATCCTGGCACTCGGCAAAGAATTTTAAAGAAAAAAATCAAAAACTTTGCCGAGTGCCGGCGATCTGGCACTCGGCAAAGAAATTTTAAAAAAAACTCTGAAAATTTTAAAAAAAATTTGGCAAAAAAAAATTCTTTGCCGATTGGCAAAGAATTTTAAAGAAAAAAAATCAAAAACTTTGCCGAGTGCCGGCGATTTGGCACTCGGCAAAGAAATTTTAAAAAAAAATCTGAAAATTTTAAAAAAATTTGGCAAAAAAAAAATCTTTGCCGAGTGCCGACGATCTGGCACTCAGCAAAGAAATTTAAAAAAAATTGAAAATTTATTTTTTTTTGGCAAAAAAAAATTCTTTGCCGAGTGCCGGTGATCTGGCACTCGGCAAATTTTTTTTAAAAAAAATCTGAAAATTTGAAAAAAAATTTGGAAAAAAAAATCTTTGCCGAGTGCCGGCGATCTGGCACTCGGCAAAGAAATTTTAAAAAATCTGAAAATTTAAAAATTTTTGTTGGCAAAAAAAATCTTTGCCGAGTGCCGGCGATCTGGCACTCGGCAAAGAAATTTAAAAAATGCTGAAAATTTTAAAAAAAATTTAGAACAAAAAAAATAAATAAATAAAATCATTGCCGAGTGCCGGTGATCTGGCACTCGGCAAAGATTTTTTTTAAAAAAAAGGCGTTGCCGAGTGCCAGATCGCCGGCACTCGGCAAAGCATTTTAAAAAAAATAAAAAAAATCTTTGCCGAGTGCCGAATCACGGGCACTCGGCAAAGTATGCTTTTATACCAGAGGTCGGCCGCCCGCACTCAGCACGCGCCGCCCGCCCGCACTCAGCCGACAGCTCGCGCCCCCGCGCCGCCCGTCCGCACGAGCCTCCGCGCCGGCCGCCGCACGCGTCCCCGCGCTGCCGGCACGCGCCCCCGCGCCGCGTCGCAACGACCGCGCCGCGCCGGCCGCGCCGCCCCGCGCCGGCCTCGCCGCGCCTCGCCCGCCCACCGAGCCGCGCCGGCCGCCCGTGCCGCTCGCCCTGCACGGCCGCGCCTCCGCGCGACCGCGCCGTCGTGCCACCGCAACGCCGACGAGCACACACTAGGTTCGTTCATTCCTTTTTTATGCAATTGATGTAATGCGTGAAATAGTCGTGTCAGTAGTAATTGTTGTTGTATGTGTTGTCGTTGTATGTGGTTTTCGGACATTGAGCCGTTGTATGTGGATATCGGCCATCGAGCCGTTGTATGTGGATGTCGGCCATCGAGCTGTCATATGTGAATGTCGGCCATCGTGTCGTTGTTTTTTGCAGGTATTTGAAACTTTCCGTGCAGGGGAGGTTCTGTCGAAATTTTTAATTAACAGTATTATTTTTCTTTTTTTTTGCAGAGAAGAGCCCGTTGAAACGGAGTCGGAGTACGTCGATCGTCTTCCTCGGTGTTGCGGGTCTGCCTGCACCGCGTCGCCTCGCCACTGCACCGACTCGCCACGGCTCCCTATCCTGACTCCACCGGCACCCTAGGTATAACCCCTTTCCTTATCATAGTCGTAGCTCGCGTAACTCGGTTAGGCGTCTCCCGTTCGAAAGAGATACAGTTATTGGTATGTAGATCTTTATATATCTATGACCGTATCTATTTCGGATTGTCCACGTATTTTGGACAGCCCGTGGATGCGTAGATGAGTTAGTTTCCTTGGTCTGCTCCGATTCGAGACAGGGTTTCGGCATCATCTCCCTGTTGTTCTCCGGATACACACTCTCCCTGCTAGGACGTGCATCGGGAGAACAGCGGGGAGGTGCTGCCGAAATTCTGTCTCCGATAGGAGTAGAGCATGGAAAGTAACCTCATCTACGCATCCGCGGGTGGGATTAGGACCTATCCTCACCTATTAGATAGTACGAACGACATGTAGCTGCAATTGATGATTACTTTGCTCGCTGGTATATATGTTAGAGGATGGATGACCGTGAGTGGATGTACACGGGTCACTCAAGTCAGAGTGATTTCACCACTGAATGGATGATGAAGACCAATGATTTCTTAGAACTAGCATTTGGTGAGTCTGCTAAAGGAGCATTTCTAGTTTTGTGTCCCTGCAAGAGATGTGCAAATAGAAAAAGAAAAAATAAAGTGGATATGGGTAAACATGTTTTGAAGAATGGATTTACGCCGGACTATACTCGGTGGGTCCACCATGGTGAAGCCCATCATCTAAGAGAGGAGGTGGTGAGACCCCGCGTCGAGGATTTTGATCCTGCTGTCGGGGTAGCAGATATGTTAGATGACTTTCATGAAGCACAATACACTAAAGGACGTATGGAGGAGGAGATGGAGGAAACGGCAAAGGCGTTTTATGACATGATGTCTTCAGCACAGAAACCCCTTCACGACCAGACAACAGTTTCTCAACTGGATGCCATTGGACGTTTAATGAGGTTGAAGTCTGAGTGTAGCATGAGTCGAGAACACTTTGATAGTATGTTGACCGTGATTGGCAGCCTGCTTCTGGATGGCCACATTCTGCCAAAGAGCATGTACGAGTCACAGAAACTCCTTCGTGCACTCAAGATGCCATATGATCAGATACATGTTTGTCCGAAGGGGTGCGTCCTATTTAGAAAAGAACACAAGGATGCAAATTACTATCCAAAGTGTAAATCATCTAGGTACCTAGAGGTAGACTCTGGTGATGGCCAGAAGAGGCAGCTTACAATCCCTGTGAAGATCCTACGGTACCTCCCGTTCGTACCGAGGATCCAACGGCTATACATGACCGAGGAATCCGCGAAACAGATGACATGGCACAAAAAGGGAAAACGATACAATGCTGACAAACTGGTACATCCATCTGATGGTGAAGCATGGACCCGCTTTGATTGCATTTATCGTGAGAAAGCAGATGAGGCTCGTAATGTACGTGTTGCGCTGGCAACAGATGGGTTCAATCCTTATGGATTGATAGCTGCCCCATACACATGTTGGCACGTGTTCATTATCCCCCTCAATCTCCCCCCCGGCATATGCTTTCAAAGACAGAATATATTCTTGTCATTGATAATTCCTGGACACCCAGGGAGTAATATGGGTGTGTACATGGAGCCTGTGATTGATGAATTGGTCAGTGCTTGGGAGGAAGGCGTATGGACATACGACCGAGCTACAAAGACAAGCTTCAAAATGTACATTTGGTACCACTACTCTCTGCATGACTTCCTAGCCTATGGGATATTCTGCGCCTGGTGTGTTCATGGAAAGTTTCCATGTCCAATATGCAAGGAATGTCTGAGGTTCATTTGGTTACAGAAGGGTGGCAAGTATTCGTCGTTCGACAAACATCGTCAATTCCTCCCTCTTGACCATCCATTCAGACAAGACATCAAGAACTTTATGAAAGGTGTCGTAGTGAAAGACCCTCCACCGCAAATGATGACTAGTGCCGAGATTCATGCTCAGATAGATGCTCTCGTGCCCAATCAAGAAGGTGGTGGTTTTGTGGGGTATGGTGAGGAACACATGTGGACTCATAAGTCGGGGTTGACGAGGCTCCCGTATTTTGATGAGCTCCTTCTCCCACATAACATTGATGTAATGCACACTGAAAAGAATGTCGCCGAGGCACTTTGGGAAACCATCATGGAAACTGAAAAGTCAAAAGATAACCCTAAGGCTAGAGTGGACTTGGCAATGTTATGCGATAGACCAAAACAAGAGATGCAGCCTCATCGAGCCGGCAAGACATGGAAAAGGCCTAAGACCGATTTTGTCTTGGCTAGGAAATACAGGAGGGAAGTACTTGAATGGATGCAGACGCTAATGTTTCCTGATGGGTATGCAGCGAATCTGAGGAGGGGAGTGAACTTATCTACTCTGCGAGTCAACGGGATGAAGAGTCATGACTACCTCATATGGCTTGAGCGGCTTCTTCCGGCAATGGTTCGAGGCTATGTTCCTGAGCATGTGTGGCTAGCGCTGGCAGAGTTAAGCTACTTCTTCCGCCAGCTTTGTGCTAAGGAGTTATCTCGGACCATAATTGATGACTTGGAAAACGAGGCACCTGTGTTGCTCTGTAAGTTGGAGAAGATCTTCCCACCCGGCTTCTTCAATCCGATGCAGCATTTGATATTGCACCTCCCGTATGAGGCACGAATGGGGGGGCCCGTGCAGGCCCGTTGGTGCTATCCAATCGAGAGATGTCTAAAGACTCTTCGCAAAAAATGTAGAAATAAAGGAAAAATTGAGGCTTCTATTGCAGAGGCATACATTCTGGAGGTGTCAAACTTCACAGAGAAATACTATGCCGAGAACCTTCCAAGCGTGCATAATCCACCCCCTCATTACAATGCTGGTGAAAATGAATCGAACCTCAGCCTTTTCCAAGGGCAACTCGGAAGCGCAAGTGCATCAACCACTAAGACCTTAACACATAAAGAGTGGCGCTGCATCATGATATATGTGTTGAACAACCTTGACGAGGTGGCGCCATACATTGGGTAAGTTCTCAACGAACTTGTTTCAATACGCCATCACTGTTCCTCATCCAACCCCTTATTTTACGTTGGTACAGGGAATTTATTCATCACTTCTGGAATCAATCAAGGGATCCTACCCCGCAGGAAGTTGATACCCTTCTTTCAAATGGTGCGGGACCAGGGAGGTCCGATTTTATTTCTTGGTTCAAAAACAAGGTACTTTCGAATGTAGCTCATACTTAGTTCGACCTTCCAAGTTGCTCGTACGTTGAAATAATATAATGATCTATCCTGCTCGAGCTTGCAGGCCCAAATCGATGTGTCTATCAGTGGCGAGCTGAGACAGGTTGCAAACGGCTGTGCCTATAGGGTCAAGTCATTTACCGGTTATGATGTGAATGGATATTGCTTTCACATAGCAAGCTACGAGCAAAGTCGGCCCAACCGAAGAACCACAAATAGCTAAGTTTTTACCCCCGGCACTGATGGCCTCGACTATTATGGAAGAATTGAAGGAATATACGAACTTTCATTTGTAAATGCCATCGGTTGCAAACCTCTTAGTCCTATCATATTCAAATGCCATTGGTTTGATCCTGGAGTAACGAGACGGACCCCTCATCTTGGGCTAGTCGAAATTCGACAGGATTCTGTCTATCCAGGAGATGATGTATATATTGTGGCTCAACAAGCCACACAGGTTTATTATACCTTATACGCATGCCAAACCAAAGAGCATCTTAAGGGTTGGTCTATTGTGCACAAGGTATCGCCACACGGTAAACTACCTGTCCCAAACGATGAAGATTACAACTTCAACACAAACACATATGACGGGGAGTTCTATCAAGAAGAGGGGCTACAAGGGAGGTTCGAGATAGACTTAACCGAAGCGATAGGAATGGATGTAGACGATGATTGGGTTGATGACGAGGACGATGGAGATGACGTGCAAGATGTGAAGGACTTACAAATGCTTGAGCGATTACGTTTAGGCAATGACAATGAAGACAACATTCCTCCTTCGGATAGTGTTGATTATTTTGACATGGTTGATAGTGATGATGAGACTTATGATCCAGCTAATCCCGATCATGCAGATTATTTCTAATACATGTAATACAATGTTATTTTGTAATTATGTTTTGTTTATTTTGCATCTATTTCTAATTACTTCTTGTTTATTCTTTCTAATTTCTAATTAGCTCGTTTTTATTCTTTCTAATTGCAGGTGTTTGAACAAAGATGGTGGGCAGCCGTCAGAGGAACGTGTTCTCGATTTATCGAAGGACACGCCCTATGCCGGCTGCAGAAGAGGAGCCGTCGGACAGGAGAAGGAGCAGCAGGAGGAGGCAGGCTCGTCCTCCCACGCCGGTGGAGGACGAGGTGGAGGAGGAGGTGGAGGTCGGGGACGGAGACGGAGACGGGGACGAGGAGGAGCAGGCTCGGCAGACGGACGAGGAGGGGGGGTGGGGACTCGGACGACGAGGAGGAGGCGGTAGGTACGGGTTCGGCTTCCTCTAGTTCGTCGAGTGTCTACTTGCGAGGTCCAGCGAGCCTCCCTCCTCCGCCGGCAACTCATCGACGGCCGGTGATTCGTCCTGAAGGGCAAAAGTAAGTCTATTAATATGTTATCAATACTTTTCATTTGATATGTTGAAAATTAAAGTAGAAACTAATATTTTATTCTTAATCAATTATGCAAGGAACTGGACCGTTGTGTCGGGTGGAGGTATCGCACGCCATGTCAATGGCATCCTGGGTCTTTTATGCAGGACCCACTATCCTGGTCTAGTTGACTACGCCGGAAAGAGGGAGCCAGCCTACACCTTCGACCACTACGCCAACGCCCCCGACACGGAGGCTGAGAACAAGATGGTGCGGGTGAAGCGAGACTTTTGGGTAAGTCTTCATCGCATCACATTCATTATATTTTTCTTGAAATAATGAATGGATACATCGTGTCTATATGCAGCTTTATTACAGATGCGAGGAGGGATTTGAGGCCAGGGCGGAGGTGGTGCTTACCAAAGCCTGTAAAAAGCTCGTCGTGGACATCCATTATGAGGCGCGTGTCTAGGCTGTCGTCACTTACTACAGGTCAATCCTTGGAGAGGATGTTAAGAAGCCACAAGCAAGAAGCATGACGCTGACCCGGGACCAGTACATACAGGTAGATAAAGAACATTAATATTGATTCCTTTTGACATTAAGTACTCTTAATTTGTTCATCTTATATGTCAAATACTTGATGACGTGCAGATGTGTCCATGGTGGTGCGCCGCGTATCCCGAGTGCTGGGAAATGATAGTGGACAGGTGGTGCGGCCCCGAGTGGACTGAAGCGCACAACGCTGCCCGGGAGCGGCGATTGCTGATGCCAGGTGTACCGCACCATCAAGGCAGCCGTAACCTTGCCGCATACAGACAAGCATGGGTACTCGAATTCATTTCTCTATTCTAACGCTCATTTTTGCCTGATTTCTAATTATCTTTGTATTTCTCATAGTCGGCGTCACATGCGGGCCAGGAGTGCACCACGTTCATGGCATATGCTATGGCCCACAAGGGCAAGGCGACGTCCGACGTCTCCTACAACCCGGAGGACCCGCCCGAGGCGTACAGCAACCCGTCCGTCTACACCCGCATCAATGAGTACACATCGGCGACAAGGGCTCTCCATGGAGACGACTACGACCCGAGCTCCCAGGACTTTGATTCAGAGGTCGTCATGAGGATTGGAGGAGGCAAGAAGCATGGGCGGTACTATCTTGGCGACGGCATCATCGACGCTACCTGTACTCCCACCCTCTCCCAAATCCGAGCACAGAGCACGGACGTAAGCATTCCCATACGTCCACGGCCAGAGACTTCACAGCAGCAGATTTTATCACTCCAGGTGATTCCTGTTTTATTCGTCATACATTGATATTTACATATCTTAGCTTTGTATTGTTTAAATATTGTGGTGAAATATTGCAGACCCAGATCGAGCAATTGGAGGCCCTGCGGGAGGCCGATCGCCAGAGGATGGAGGCTATGGAGGCCCAGCGCATTGCGATGGAGCAGAGGCAGCAACAGCACATGGCGGAGGTTCTCCAGTACATGCAAGCTCTTAGGCAAAAGACGGGTGTAGCTCCGCCAGCTTCGCTATTCGTTTCACCGCCACCTCCACCTTTAGGGCATGCTACTCCTGTAAGTATGAATATGATTGTTTAAGTTTGTATGTTCATGCTTAGGGCCAAACCGTAACACTACTTGTAGCCTAGTGGATTATTATCTCACATATGCAATGTCTTCTCCTTTGTGCAGAGTCCGCCGAGTTCTACGAAACCGCCGACCCTTTCGAGCTGCCTGGCCTGGCCATGGACAAATGATCACTGCATTTATATGCCTATCGTCGCCGATCTCGAAAGGAGCCACCCGATCCATATTATCCATCTACCTCGTCTTTCGTGAGTTTGCGTTTCATCAGTGATGATGTGCGCATGGAATAATAGTGTTTTCTCCCTTGCATTGATCCTCACTCTGGGCAATGTACGGTGATGCCCAACGAATAAGTGTGGCTTTGTTTATTCGACTTTATTTTCCCCCTGTATTAAGGAAATAAACCTTGAGACGTACCCGATGGCCCTTTCAAATCTTCTATTCTATTTTCTATTTCCTAATATTAAAGAGTGAAATGTTTCTTTGTTCATAATCGTTCGATGGGGATATCCATGGACTCAATCTCACCCTCCCGTGCCTATACAAGTAACAGCAGCGTATTAGTCCGATTCCAAACGAATTGGAATAGGAAGTGTTTCTATGGTCCACCACTCTCTCACATATATGTCCATACGAGAGTTAAGTGTTTGGGCGTGGTGTGGAGTTCGATCTCAAAACTAAATGAACACGTGACATGATCGTTGATAAATCTCTAACCTCTCGTGCCCATACGAGTTAGAGCAGCACGTGCAGACATAGTACGGAGTCGGAGTTCAATTCCTAGATGAATTGAAAAACATGGCATGATCGCTAAATAAATCTCGAAGCCACAAGTTGTCTAAGCAGCCACGCAACAAGCCGGACATCCTGTTGCAACGCACATGTATGTTTGCTAGTTAAAAAAGGAGAAAACTTACGCAAGTCTCAAACGCTTAGTATGGTAGTAGCTACATGATATAATATATAGTTACACTAGTAATTAAGTTAATCTTAATTTAACATGGGCAATTTAATTAATAGAGCAATCCTAACTTCACATTAGGTATTAGGTACGAATGCACATTATTGCAATAGCTAGTACATAACAAGCACGAAAAAGATGGCCAATTTCTCAAAGTAACTCCATTGAGTTAGTGTGTAAGTGGCTTCAGTGGATAGGTTTTAAGTCGACAATCTCGAAGAAAGTGAATTGGAAGAGATCGGACAAATGAGCTCAGGATAGGCATTCTGCACAATTCATTTTGAACTTGATCACCGTAGTGTGTTGCACAGTATGATCCGTTGAGCTTAAGTGGCTCATAGTGGATCATCTTCTGGTACTATGACTTGACTGTGTCAAGTTGACAAGGTACTATGTTTCACCGTATGATCTGGTGCACCTGTGTGGAGCTTGACGGATCAATGCGATTTTTAAAGACAACATTCAAGTGGTTGGTGTTACCAACTAGCCCTTATATTTCTAGAAATGCGATATTTAAAGACAGTTAGTAATTCGAACCACCTTGTAAATAAGTGCCACACAAAAAAACAGACTTTTTTTTTCATATGAGCGAGGTTGAATGAAGACAAATTTTATATTAAAACTGTAGATCTAAAACTATGTAGTTGACATTATCTAAAACTATGTCATTGACGAGTTTTATATTTGAAATCATCTAAGAACCCAAATATACATTTTAAGTTCTCGGGTATTATAATTTAAATTTAGAATTTTTTCAAATGACCTCCTATGGAGACACAAGTGCTGTACAAGAGTTTTTCATAATATTTTGTGTCATACTGCAAGAAGATGGTCTACATGAGTCATCGGATGTACCGCTAGAAAAAGAAATCCTTTGATGAGAATGAGACGATCACCGAGCTTCATGATTTCACGGTGCGAAATAGATATTTAAAGTAGTGAATCAAATTAGAATTTTGCTTGGAAAGGGCACAAGAAGTGTACGCGCACTAGCTAGTTCTATGTGGATAAAAATGTCGGTGTTACAGAAATCATCTTATCGGTTTATGGTTGAAGTAATGCGGAGGTTCAATTGAAAGCCTTTTAGCATAGATGTTAATATTCATCGCCATAAATTTAGTTAAGCTTAGGATGGATATCATAACCTATTTTATTTGACTAACAAACATGTATGCCTATGCGTTTTAATTGGACATACAATTTGTTTGTGCAGTGCTCATGTCAATGATAATAAGCTAGCCATTTCTTGTATTTAATCAGGTTTGACCCAACCTTTAAATCAAATAATTCCAAGCAAGGCTCCTAATAAATGCTAGTGCAATAGAAGATTAATCTCGCATGAGAAATTGATATGAAATTGACTTAACTTAAATAGGTGACTATATTATGTGCACCTTGTGTGAGTTTAAGAAAGATGAAAAATGAGACATGGCGCAAAAAGGCTCCAGCGACTAGGCCATGACATGAGTAGTTGGACGCCAACAAATATTTTGTAACTGCAAACTCAAAACGTGATGGGTAAGAGTGAGAGATGATGACCAAAGGACTGCAGAAGGATAAGGGATGAACGAACATAGAAAAAAGATAGAAGAGAGGTGATGGACGAACAAGAGTGAAAAATGAAAGAAAGAATTTTTCGTTCTTCAATAAGATGCGAATACATATTGCTTTAATTATAAACAGTCCAAACAGCGTGTAAGGGGAAAGCGTACTATGTGTCGTCACTTGGCTTGTCACCTTGTTCGGCGATATCCGAGAGATCGACTCCGATCCGATCGACGCAGTACGTGCTTGGCTGGTCGAGCACGCTGTGTCATGCAGGACGGGGATGGGCGTGCCCAGCTGCCCCCGCAGACTGAATTATTGTCGTTGCAGCGTCGAGTATAATTTGTCAGACGCGGGTGGGAGTCGATGTCGATGCATGCTGCGACGACTCGTGCGCGTCCACGGACGCACCTTTCAGCTGCCTTCATTATCGTTTCACGCCCTAGCTGCTTGTGCTATAGCTAACCTCCGGGCTCCGGCCCGGAATATGCTCTGGTCCTCTCGTCTCGTGTGCCTGATGATATCGTCGTCCTAGGTCGTCTCGTGTGCACTAGCATGCAGCAGCTCGCCGCGCGCTCCTCCCTCCGCACAATTGGAGAGAGGACGACGACACGCACGCTAATTGGTAATGATCCATAGCTACGTATTAGCACCACACAGTGTGATATGATGTCCGGTTTGGCCGGCCCCGCTCCTTTCGTTCGCCCACTTGTGTACGTATACATGCACGCAGACGCTGGCGTTACGTGCCGACCAGATCGAGACACGCGTATATTATATAACGTGCATTGTAGCACGTTGCGGAATATCCTCGTCCCGTATATATAATATACAACCACGCACAATGCATGCGACGGGTTGGCCCCGTCTGATTGTAACCTTATCCCTGTCTGCGTCCATCAGTGGGCCGGCCAGGCCGCGAGATCGCATTCATTGTCCCTCCGTCTCTAAATCTATTCCTAATAATAAAAAGATAAAATTTTAGACTTTTTTTTTCGTCTATCCATTTGTTTGGTCCGTCTCCCTTTAACTACTGGACAACGAAGAGTTTTTTCTATTTAAACTCATATATAACTCATGCTTATACAAGAATCCTAATCTAAATAGAAATCCTTCGTTCCCACATAATATGTTTATACTTTCCAATTCTAAAGAGGTAAAATTTCTCTACGTTGGCTTTCTTGAGGTAACCTGGATAGGTACGAATCTAAATCCCAATCAAAATAGATCTAAGTCCTGAGTAAACTTAGTAAGAATCCTAATCCTATCCTACTCGAGCTCTACGCAGAACGAAGCATTTCTTCAAACATAGGAAAGCTTGATACGGCAAGCACACACGTCGAACAGGTTAATTTGAACATGATACGGCAAACACACTTAAAATAAGACATGATACGGCAAGCACAACTTGATACATTGTCACATTTTTTTGTTTGACCTTTCCCTTAACTAACTTTGTGAAAGTTGAAATTGTCTCTTTTCACATCCACGTGTCCAAATATATAAGATTTTTTAAGTAATCTAAATAGGAACTGTAAAAATATATATAAAAGGAATAAGAGTATAAATCTATCCCGCTTCCACACGTCCCTGAACTTTTGATCTCGATTCTGCTTCCACCAGCACAGTCCTTTTACCGTCTCATCTATGTTTTCTTATTTTTCCATAAATGAAAACAAATAATAATCTATTATAGGGCCGATGTAGCAGCAAATACTCTTCCAAAACGGGAGCTGCCCGTTTCTCTCCGTGGTTGTTGGTCACGTACTCATTGGACTGCTATGGTCATGTACTCATTGGACTGCTATACTACGGACGTAACTATATGAATTATCTAAACCAAGTCGAATCAAACCAATAGGATAAATCCTACAGATTTTGAACCAGATAATATAGGTATAGATTAATTTAAACAAACCATGCTACATACAATAAAGGTTTACAAACATATGTTTGTAACTCGCTAGGATCCATCGATAACATGTTCAAATAGCCAGCACCACATGTTTGATTGTAATGAAAAATTCATGGCCTAGGTCAAGGTTCACAAACATATTTAGGCCCCATTTGGTTTTTTAGATTGAGTTTCACAAACAGCTTTACCGATAAAGCCGAAGCTATTTTAGTGACCTATTTGGCAAGAAAGCTCCTTGAGGTGACAAAAAGAATGAAATGACCTAATGTCCTTTTTTCCTCCTTTCCTTCCCTATCCGCTCACCCCGATCTCTAACGATCCGCACAATTGCTCGGATGGGTGTGGCCCTGCCTCGAAGCCATCCACCTACTCCTACCGTTGCGACCCCATGCCCCGACGCCTCGGCAGTGCAGCCCAGTGGGCGAGCCCTGTCAGTGCTTGACTGCTCCCTAACACCTGCAGCACGGCGGTAGCGCTCGCCCCGAAGCCAGACGTCCACGTCCCCCGTGGCCACAATATGGCGTTCGCTCCCCATGGCGAGCCCGTGTCCCAGCGGCCATGCCCCCGATGTCTACACCCATATCCTTGGCGTCCACGCCCCTACCCTGGCCCGATGGCCGCACATGCCGCGACGGCCCTCTTCACGGTTGCCAGGAGCAAATCCACCATCCACACAAGGTGGGGTCCACTGGTGCCAGGTGAAGCTGAGAAAAGCTGTTATTTCAACTTTATCCCACTCTATTCCCATACAGGAGTAGGTTTTAAAAAGATTTATCTATGAAGCTGTTTGCAAAAACCAATGTTTGGCACAAACACAGCTTCATGAGTCATGACTGAGCAGACCCTTAACTTTTAGCAAGATTATGCATCCGTAGCAATGCACAGATATATTTGCTAGTAGTAATAATAAAAAAATCCTAGAGATCTTAGGTCAAATTTTTATGTCTAAGTCTAAATTTATGTCATCAAATTAGTATCATTAAATATATCATAAAATATATTTGCATAATATGTCTATTTGGTTTCATAAATATTTATATCCTTTTCTATAAATTTGGTCACACATAAAAAAGTTTGACTTATGACAACTTTATAAATTTGATTTATTCATAAATGAAAGGAGCAATTAGTTAATTGGAACACGTCAGCTAGCGCTTGCAGTACAAGACGGTCCTTGGAGAAAATAGTTGTAAGTTGCAACCCTCATGTTCACGGAGATGGCATGCTCAATTAGGGGCGGATCCAACATGTAGCTAGGGGAAAGGGCTCCAACCTCTTTCTTACCCATGTTGCCCATAGAGTCCTTCTAAATCAAATTTTCTAGCCACAGAAGAAGAGGAGGAAGTAGGAAAGAAAAAGAAAGAGAAAAAAAGAAAGAGAAACGATAATGATATGCCACGGTCGTCCGTCCGTGACTCCCGTCCGGACGCGAGCACGCGGCTCTGCAGGAGCGGCCTCCGTCTCTCTCAGAAACAGAAAAACGAAATCCCAGCTCGCTCATCCTTATCCACCCGGCACGTGTCTTCCCCCACCGCCGTGCGCCCCATCGCCGGCAGCGCCGCGCGCCCGTCCCAGTCACCAATGCTGCTCAATCCCTCGCTGTCCATCCGTCTCCCATCGCCGTTGCGCACGCCGCTGGCCACGCCATGGCCGTTGGGGCGCACGTGTCGTTGTAAGGTTCAAAAGGCTAGAGGGGGGGTGAATAGCCTATTTAAAAATCTATAACAACACTTAGAAATAATTGATTAGTACTTAAGATGGCGAAGCTAGTTTTACGCTAGCACTACAAGAAGGTCGCAAGCCACCTACCCTTTCTAGTTTCTATGATCTCTAATGTAGCACACAATGCTATGTCACTAGTTACTCCTAGGTGATAAGCTAAAGATAAGTAAGAGAGCTACACAAGAGCAACTAAACAACGTTAAGTAAAGGATATGATGGAAGATTATACCGCTGTGTAGAGAATTTAACCAATCACAAAAGAGAATACCAATAGAGACCAATCACCTCGGAAATAAAGATGACACAATGATTTTTTACTGAGGTTCACTTGCTTGCCGGCAAGCTAGTCCTCGTTGTGGTGATGCACTCACTTGGAAATTCACGTGCTAATTGGCATCACACGCCAAACTCTCAATAAGGTGCCACACAACCAACACAAGAGAGGATCACACAAGCCACGCGCATTCCACTAGAGTACCTTTTGGCTCTTCGTCGGGAAAAGGTCAAGAACACCTCACAATCACCACGATCGGAGCCGGAGACCAGCACATTCCTCCGCTCGACGATCCTCGCTGCTCCAAGCCGTCTAGGGGGCGGCAACCACCAAGAGTAACAAGCGAATCCCGCAACGAAACACAATCACCAAGTGCCTCTAGATGCAATCACTCAAGCAATACACTTGGATTCTCTCATAATCTCATAAAGATGAAGAATCTATGATGGAGATGAGGGGAAGAGGTTTGGCTATGCTCACAAGGTTGCTATGTTAATGCAAATGGCCAAGGGAGTGAGCAAGAGCCGGCCAACAAGCTTATACAGGAGCCCCCTACGAATAGAGTTGTTGGGCTCACTGCATGGCACAAATCGGGGCGACCGGGCGCGCCGGTCCGGCCTGACCGAACGCACCCACAGCGTCCGATCTCTCCACCGAGACCATCCGATTCGCGCCATGTGTCACATTTTAAATCTCATACGTTAGATCATAATGGTCACTTGAAACGATACAGCACTCAACATAGATCGACCGGACGTGCCGCTCGGCACGACCTGACGCGACAGTACAGTCCGGTCGCTCGCTCACGCGCATAGCCACGCACCGTGGTTGACCGGACGCGCCGGTCCTGTGACTGACCGGACGCGCAGGTCAGACGAAGGCGCGCACCGCAGTGCCAAGACCTGATGCGCCAGCATCTCGACCGGACGTGACAGTGCCAGCGTCCAATCGTGGTCCAGAGAGGTTCCCGAGCACGATATTCGTGACCTGACGCGTCCGGTCGCACTCGACCTGACGCCCTCAGCGTCCGGTCAGTGCACCAGACCGTCTGCTCCTCAGCGCGCGCCACTAGAATTGACCGGACACGCCCGATCACCCGAGGACCGCGTCCGGTCAGTGAAAAAACAACCCCGTTTCACTTCCCGAAAAGCGTCGAATCCCAAACTTTACCTCCTTTGCAAATGTGCCAACACCAACAAGTGTTCACCACCTTGTGCACGTGTGTTAGCATTTTCACGATGATTTTCTCAAAGAAGTTAGCACCACACTAGATCCTAATGCATATCCAATGAGTTAGAGCATCTAGTGGCACCTTGACAACCGCATTTCATAACAAGTTTCACCCCTCTTAATAGTACGGCTATCAATCCTAAATGTGATCACACTCGTTAAGTGTCTTGATCACCAAAATAAAATGGTCCTATGGTTATTACCTTTGCCTTGAGTCCATTTTGTTTTTCCTTCATTTCCACGTCCAAAACACCTTGATCACTTGAGCTATCATGATCATCACCACTTGCTTCACTACGTGGAATTGTGCTACCTATCTCATTCACAATTGATCAAATAGGTTAGCACATAGGGTTTCATGAATTCTTCAAAACCAAACTAGGACTTTCAGTCGTGGGACCTCATATCTTCCCCGGCGGAGCCAAGGGCACCCACGAGCACGGGCGATGCTGGTGGTGCTCGCACGCCGCGGCTCGCCACCGGCTCCTACCCCAATGGCCGGAATTGACCAGCCCGTCCTTCCCTCCCCTATATTGCATATGTATGTTTCAAGTGTGTCAGGCGTTTCAGATGTATGTTGCAATTGTTTCATCTTAATGTTGCAAAAGTAGATCAGGGATGTTGCACATGTTGCAAGTGTTTCAGAGACATGTTGCTAGGTGTTTGTTCAAAATGTTTCATATATTTCCAGACGTACGTTGCAATCGTTTTTTATCTGGATGATGTATATGTTGCAATAGTATGTTCCAAATGTTTAAGCTGTTTTAGGCTGATAGCAGCAAGTGGTTTCATGTTGCAAGTTGCAAGTGTTTTATTTTGGATGTTTCATGTGTTTCACACACATGTTGCAATGGCATGTTCCAAATGTTTCATATGTTTCAGTCTTATGTTGCATTCATGTTGCAAGTGTTTTATGTTGTTTGGCTGGAGGCAAACCGGGGCCGTCGGATGGGGCACGCGGCGCGCTAGGGGGGTCGGCAGACGGGGGCGCTAGGGGCCGGTGGGCGGGGGTGCTAGGTGCCAGCGGACAGGGGTGCTGCAGGTTGTGGCGCGTTGGCAGCATGCTCGTTTTCAGCCTCTCATCCTAGCTCTCATGTGTCGCCTGCGTGGAGAGTTGGGGAGAGAGAGAAAGAGAGAGGAGGGGGTCAGGGGAAAGATTGGCAGGCGCAGAGATAGGGGCAGAACACACTCATGAGGCGGGGCGAAGGCGGGCAGGGTTATGCTGCTCGGGCCTCCGAACGCGAGCATTCGTCCTGACATCCGGACGCGAGCGTCCATTCAGACGTCCAGACACTAGCCACGCTCAAAGAGAAAGGGGAAAGATGAGCAGCCTCCTCTCATAAGTCCTTGGCGCTTTTGCGCTCAACTATAACCACATCAACGTACTAGTACTGACCACTAGTAAGTCGACAAATTAACTTCACATGTTTGGACATATGCAATTATTCGATATAATTAAATTAGACAAAAGGACAAGTGAACTAACCAATAAACTGTTTGTCATATGCGAGCATTGTTGTTATTTTTATACTAAAAAGAGTACATATTTTAGCCACCAGCCATCTCTAAAAATCTTCTCCACACATCAAAGATAGTAGTACACCAACCATTATGGCTGTATCAGCCGCCAGGCCGATAGATCTATATCTCTTAATCCTAGATCTCATTAGTTATGTATCTCAATGGCCTTGTTTAGTTCCTAATTTCTACCCAAAATTCTACTATGGAAAAAGAAGATTACCATCACATCAAAATGTCGGCACATGCATGGAGTACTAAATGTAGATAAAATTAAAAACTAATTACACAGTTTTGTTGTACTTTGCGAGACGAACATTTTGAGCCTAATTAGTCAAAATTTGGACAATTTTTACCAAATACAAACAAAATGCTACAGTGCGCATTTATTACGCACTGTTCCAACTCGGGTGCCCCGAATCCGAAACTAAACACGGCCAATATATAAGCTGTCCACCTTAGCAATGCACTTTCCAACATACAATTATAATGTCAACGTCAGCAAGACATGCGAGCGTTCTATTTTCCATGTCAACATGTCACGCAATCCACTAGCATTACTTTATAATAGCTTATTTCTTCGTATAAGTAATTATATATAGTCTATTTTCATTTTAAATCTTCCGCTGTTTCGCAGCAACACGCGGGTACGTTTCTAGTTAAACAGAAAATAATGTACGTTGAAATCGTTACAACAACACAAGTGACTAGATTCTAGCCCCAATCTTTTGTATGAATGAAGACAGGAGACACTATTTTGTGACAACTAGAACCACGCATCTCGAGCTGAACCTTTCAGTTTCACATTCAACATTATTTTGTAAGATTACGTGAAAAGTTCCAAATGGACACGTGTGTATATGTTTGATACAATCCAATGAGTTGAGCGATAGAGCCTTGTATTGTACTCCTCTGTTCCATTATAAATGGTAAGTCATTCTGCCTTTTCTACTTAGTTTTTCTTGACTATATCTAAGTATATAACAAATGTCATATACCTAAAAAATCTAAAATGACTTATAATTACAATTTAAAATTGAGGAAGCATAATATATGATGCGACAATTCAGAAAGGCAAATATCACCTTCTTGGTAGAAAATTAAGCTAGCAGAGTCACACACCAAAACAAATAGTCCTATACACCTATCTAGTGCTTTCTTCTCCCCAAAACATAAATCACAATTTTGACTTGGTGCACTATTCAAAATCATATTTTGACCGCTATTTTTTCCTATATATAATACATAATTTGTGGAAACAAAAGTTTGATCATTGGAAAATATATATAAATATATGTCGGATTGTTTAGCTCCGGCAATACCAAGCAACTAATCCGCGTAAGATGAATCAGATGGTAGCACACGAGACACAAGGATTTATATTGGTTTGGGGCGCAGTGTGCGCTAAATCCTACTCCGGTGGTGCTGCTGCTCTTGTATTCGTATGCTCGGTACAAGGGCTGCTGCTCCTATCTACATAGTAGATGGGATGGAATAAGGTGGAATGAGATGATGCCGATCGCAAGGTCCCTCCCCCTTTTATATAGGCAGAGAGGGTTACATTGAGGGCGATCAGTCTAACAGATTGGTTTCCTAGTTTGTTACAAGGAGATCTAGATAGAATCGGCTTCTAGACATTTATCACTATGCCTTGTCCTCCAAGCTGGTGGATTCGCCTAGCCTTCATGGGCTTTAACGGTCGTGGCCTCTGGCCCGTTAAGTAGACGTGGTTGAATTTACGGGTGGCGAAAGTACCCCGGGCCGACATATCCGACAATATAAATCTCATGTAACCACTTTTGTAGTATAAACTTACCATATCATTTGCTACTCAAAGATAACAAAGTTTAAATTTAAAATATGTGCATGCCTTATATTTCAGGACAGAAAGAGTAAGGCACTCTACATAAATGATTTTTGCCAACCTATTTTTACCATTAGTTCTATTAAAACTACATTGATATATTATCATGGCTAATTCATTACGAATCATCGGTGAAAATTATTTACACCATTCGTTAGTAAGATAACCGATATTGATAATGATTTTCATCACTGGTTTTGTGTATTGAACTAGCTTTGAAACTAGCCTCAAGTATATAATATATGCCCAAACCCTAGCTTCTCTCTCTCTCACTCACTCTCTCTCTCACCCACATCTACTATTGGAGGAATTACCGCCGACAATGCAGATCAACGTTTTGTGCGCAGGAAATCATGTGGGTAGCAAGGACAAAGATTTATACTGGGTTAGGTATGGGGTATCCTACATTCGGTGGAGAATCGTTCTCTTGTATGCTCAAGAATTACATTGGTGTTGATGTGTTTGTCTAGCTATGAAAGCCTAGATTGTCTCAATACCAATCGAGGGCTCCTTGCCTCACATTATATAGTCTGAGAGGTAGAGTTACAGATCAAATCCTGGTCGGTTTACATACAGGTTTCCTAATCAGTTACAAGGAAACATATTGAATCCTATCGGACTTACGAGTACATTGGCTTCCTAGTCTCCAGGGCTGGTAGCTTGCTTTTCAAGTCGGCGACATATAACCCCGTCTAGGTTGGGCTTCATCTTCGACAGCTTCGGCCCCCCATCTGTATTGGGCCTTTCTCTAGGTGGTGAGGTACCTCAGGTGGGCTTTGCTACAGTACCTCCAAATAACTCTGAACTGTCGATCTAAATGACTTTTATCACATATTACCTTCTTAGAGGTAATAGAAGGAACAAGTACATATATTAGCAAAATAGGTAAAATATCTTCCAAATAGATCTAATTTTTATATCATTTTAGATCTAGCTTGCATGCATGGTGTACATTGTAATGAACAAAACAAAGTTTCTGTAGTTGTGACAACGTGACGTAACATGCTAAGGTGCTTTTTAAACAATTTTTGTAACCTTCTTTCCACACAAGTTTACATGTACGCCACTTTCTAAAATGCAGTGATATCCAACACAAAGCCATACTCCCTCGTTTTTTATTTACATGTCACATTAGCTTTGTCCTAAACCATTTCAAAAAAAACCTTATAGTTTCACAACATATGAATTATAGATTATGAATGTATTTCTCGTAGTGAATCTAATAATATAAATATCCCCAAGGATTTAGCTATGGATAGGAGCGCTTGGAGATTGGCAATCAACGTGCCTGAACCGTGACCTCTTTTTGTCTTGTGCCCTTTTTGTCCCTTTATGTGTCTCCTGTTTTCTCGTCTCTTTTGGGTTTCATCTCTAGCCTACCCCAACTTGCTTGGGACAAAAGGCTATGTTGTTGTCGTCGTCGTCGTCATGAACTTATATAAATCTTTTGAAATCAATAATCAAAGATACAAATATTTGACTTAGGACAAAGCTAATACGACATGTAAATAGGAGTACATGTATATCCGTACTTAATCCTTTTGTGGTTACCCTTTTTATGATACAGCTTCCACGCATAGTGCATAGAAAAAAAATCATTTGAAACATAAGTGGCTAAGTGCTTACGTGACATACTGTTCTTACCTGCATGCGACCTCAAAAGGCCGCAAAACAGGCAGAGGCGCTGCATAACAGGCATGATCCTGGGATGATTTGTTTCTTTAATTTTTTATCACGATTTTTACTTTTTTAGACATTTTAGTTACTTATAAATATTTTATTTATATAAAATCAAGGGCTGTGATTTGTTGGAACTCTTATCTCTTACGAGGTAAGGTATGTACCGTAGCAAAGCCCACCTCAGGTTCATAACACCAACAGTAGCTCCCATGGACTTGCATGATGAACTGTTCAATAGTTCTATCCATCGGTTATTACCCTAAAGAAACGGTCTTCAGTCCTCTAGATAACATGCACCTCAAGGTACTATTTAAAATCGGGGTTGATTAAAAGTCCCTCTTGTTTGCTGCAACCAGAGAGTTTGAGGCATTGGTGGCTCATCTAATCTATATGTTGACACGTGTCTCAACTTATTTTGCAAAAAGACCCTCCAATTTCTCAGAATCAACCCGCGGTCCAGAAAACACCTGCTCCATCCCGCAGGCCGCGGCCCTAGCCCAGTTCGTTTCATCCTCTCTCTCCTTCCTCTCCTCCCCAGCCGCCGCCGCCAGCACCATTGCGCCTCCGCCCCTCCCTGCCCTCTCCTCCCCGCGCAGCCTAGCTTTCCAGGCACATGAAGACCAGCAACTTCGTTGCTTCCACCGGATCTGCGAGCTCCCTGGCCATTTTGTGGGAGCGTTCCTGCTTCCACCAGATCTGCGAACGCTCCATCATGTGGGAGCGTTTCTCGTCAGGAGCCACTAGATCTGGAAGGAGGGAGATAAGGTACCCGTCACCTGCAGAGAACCTGCCGCACAACTCTGGCACCCTGGCCACAGCTCGTCCGCAGCCGCGTGCGTGCGCAGGGAGCATGGCGGTGCTTCTCCGTCTGGCTCCAATGCAGGCGCATGTGAAGCCAGTAGGTCTGGTCAGCTACGCACCACATCCTTCCCGGTGAGTTCTAGCTGCCCTCTGTTCCAATCGCCTATCCATCTACATACCGGCGGCCTGTTTGTTTCCTGAGCACAAGAATGTGTCCAGGTTCAGTAGACCACCTAGCACTAGCAAGTAGCCATACTATGCAAGTGTTTATGCTTACGTGAATGCCTTGTGTTCATCCCCTTTTAATGGTTTCGTTTTAGCTGGCCTCCTTCAGCGGTTGTCTTTTCAAAACCACATAGGAACGAAATTAAGTGCTTATATTGATGACCCTTTCTTAATTTGGTGTTGCTACTAATATCACTTTGTATCAACTTGGGCATATTGTGGCAGGAATAAGCTAGATTGTAAGGATTGGAAATAATTAAAAAAAAGATCAAGTTTAATTTGATCCATCTGTATATGCACAGCATTTTTGTTTTCCCCTCATGATTATCACAGTTTGGTAACACCTGGTATTGGAATATTGGATTGAGCTTAATCCAACATCCATTTGAACTTTAGCACTTGGATATCACTGGATTTGAATTGACTTGGATGTGGACATCCATCACTTTTACATCCATCAGCGTTGGATTCTAATGGACAAAAAAATCAGAATAATCCAATTGTTAGTCAGTGCTTCGAATACTCTCTTACTGCTACCTCAAATGATACTTTGTCCATTTGATTTATATTGTGTATCTGCCAATGTGTTCCTTTGTCACAGTTCACTTCTTGCAATGTTTTTTATTATAATGCTTCTTTCTATGGCTTCTTGGCTTCTTGCAATGTTTTTTCTGTGACAGTTTTCCTGTTTCCAGTGTGTTTACTATCTCTTGGTGCTTACTATTTCCCCTCCTTCATTGGCAGTAAATTCAACTATGAAATGGAAGCGCACGCATAGCTTTGTTGCTGGATTTTGTAAAGCGGTGAATGGAACAATTGATCTTTTTGGGCAGTTCGTCTAGATGCTTTGATCAGTATCTTTTTGGGCAGTTCGTCTAGATGCTTTGATCAGTTGTCCTATGGATTCTAAGAGTAAGAGGACAGTGCTGGGTCTTGTGTATGACTTCTTGATGCTTCTTAAGTGGAACTATATACGAATGTTTTGTGAAGTATGAGATGCATATCAATCAGCAGGTTTTACGCCATTCCTGCTGTTGTCTTGGCTTCTTCTACTGAAGCTTTGATTTTGTTTTTCTTTCTATTGCTGGATTTTGGAAAGCAATGAACAGAGAGTTTGACACAATGGTTCTTTTATATTTTAAATTGAATCTCTCTACTCTACCTGCTATATCTTGCATAACCTAAGACATTGTGCATGTTATGAACCCTACATCATGGGTGACAAGGTAGTGTTTTTATTGCATTAATTAGCCCTGTTGCTCCTCTTCATATGCCTACTATTGAAAATTGTGAAAGTTCTTTTGTCTACGACACTCGATGGAAGACATTCTGGCTTTTAAAAAATCTTGATCTAAGACTGGTGTTATAAGAAGGATCCTGAACCTAACTGTAACTATTAGTTGTGTAATGCATGGTTGAGAGGGAAGTACGACGGCTCATAATTTGTGCTATGTACTCATTGAAGTAATGTCCTCCATTATATGTAGTGATGCTAATTGTGATAATGGCAATGACTGTATCTTAGCTATATTTGTCAGTCAGATTGGCATGCCCTGAAGTCATTGCGGGGCGCCCGAAGGGCGCCTGATGTTCTAAAGTTCAAATACTTTGACAATTATTTATGCTTATTATGCTGAATAAAACCTTGGTGGTGCTCTTTTTCACAGAGCTACTTAATGTAGTGTGCTGATGATCATAGCCAGAACACTGATGATTACTGAATTGAGGACAAGGAACCAGAGGTATTTTTCTTTGTATTGCTATCACTTATGCTCAATCTGTTAGTTTAGGTCCCCTTTGAAATGAGCTTCCTGAAGATGCTTTCCATTATTAGTGTTTGGAAACTAATTGTCACATATAAACAATGCCATGTTCTCCTGTTGTATGTTGACGGATGCTGCTCCTTCTCAATAAGAGATCATGGGAATAGCCCGATGGATATATTGCAATGTTCACTAAATAATGATTTTTGAAGCTCCATACTTTGAACAAACCAAGTAATATGATAAGAAATCTTGAGAGTTCTTGTCAAATGTAATTTCCACTAAACGTTCTCATATGGTTCTTGAGGCCGCTGTAATAATTTGAGGTTGCAACTGAACCTTACTATTTGCCACATAATAAAGATTGTTTGATTTCCTGAAGTCCAAAGGAGATGCTTGGGATGATTAGATTGTTACTAGACGTTTCTAAGCATAACTGCAGAAGGTATGATGCACGCTAAATGTTCTTCTAATCATGACAGGCACACGTCCCTACTACAATGGCAAGTGCATCTACAGGCCAAGGGCGGAGTAGGAACTGTAGCACTGCTCCATGGTGCTCCATCGAAGCCAACGACAAAAGTGGAGTACTTGGGCTGTTAATGAATTACTAAGATGGTTGTGCTTTGTGAATTGCATTTGTTAGATGTTGAGCTAACCAGCTAGGCTTGAATATTTGCTCAAAAAAAAGTTAGGCTTGAATATCCCATGTTGGAACCAGAGGAGAAACTCTGGTTTGATGCAGTGTGCTATCATTTTTCTAATGCACTAAATTATGAGAGAACGACATTGAGCGGGTGTTTCGTGTACAAATCTGTATCTTTTTTGGTTGAGTGGCTAACTGTCTAGCCTGCTTTTTATGCTCTCTAGGGGCATGCAATGGCAGGATTCTTTTGAAGTGGTTCTAGCACAAAATTATAATCTCGAGTAAATGAAGCAGTTACAATTTCGCAAAGCAGTCATTAGAAAAGCATTCATCAAAAATTAATCTCTTACACACTATTAATGCATGAAACAATTATATAATTAACCTGCTGGAATTCAAGACTGTAAAAGATAAGTCATAGTAGGGCGCCCGAAGGGCGCCTGACGTTCTAGTGATGTTAAAGACAGCCAAGGAACCCGAGGTGCCTCATCTTCCCCACCCTTCTTGTTATGCTTGCGACTACGAGAATCTTGCATCTGCCCAGATCAATCTACCTACCCCGTCTCAAGGTTCAACTACAAAAGTCTGACAACGCTCCACAAAGCTTGGGTTCTCACGGGTCAGACCTAAGAAAGACATCAAAGAGTAACAAACATGTTGGAAACTTGGCTTGATGAAGAACTCAAGTGCTTAAAATGTAGGAATGAAGCTCAAAAGCACTCGGTATTTCAATATTTGAACCCAACTCACTAATCTTCTCGTATCCTTAGCCAATTCTGAGTGGGCTAGATGAACTTGGCCCCCAAGGAGTAGTTTTAAGTTTAGGGCAATAGCAAGGCTAAAGAAATGAGGTGTTATACACAACCCTCAAAGTTTGACCATATTATGCTTTTGATACCTCCTATAGAAAGTGACGAGGGGGTATTTATACCAATAATGAACTTGAGTGGCGACCAAAGAGGGGGAAGGAGTGGATTGAGTCAGTAAAGACTTACTATATGTATTGTTGATCGTCCTGTGCTTTGTTTGGTGGAGAATATTCCCCTAGGGTCTATAGTACTATTCACCATTAGGCATTAGGTCGTAGTCAATCGTGTCGAGTCATCTGGTGCCCAATTGCATAGTGTTGTAATTGCACAACACCATGGATCAATCGGACGACACTGAATTATCCGCTAGATGTTACCTGTTCGTTTGGCTGAAAAGTCATGACTGAAAGTACCGTTCGCTGATTTGTTATGAGATAAAAACACTGTTCGCTGGCTGAAAAGTACGGCTTATAAGACAAGCGAACAGGGCGAAGCCATCAGACCTTCGAACGCGTGCAATCTTTACACACTTCGTCATTTTAACTATGTTTCTTCGTCAGTTTTTGCACCACTTAGCTTCTTCTATAGCATCCCTAGAACCTATTAGAGCATGTCTAACACATCTTAACACACAACTTAGTCATAGTGCTTGTGTTGTCATCTAAATCACTATAAAACCATATAATATCACATGGGCACATGATTTTTACAACGCCTCTATCATTCTAGGACTATGCTAGAGGACAAGCAATTTTTGCGATCTTATTGAACAAATTAATTAAAATATTCAAGCAAGAGTATATCATGGAGGAAAATAAACAGAGAAAAATTATCGGAGGGTCGTCACTCCTTTGCGCTTCATATGAGGTCGACTTCTATGGAGGATGTTGCTCTGCTCCGCCCATGACACTCGACCACCTCACTATAAATACCACGTACAGGATCGGTTGAACAGGCAGCCAGCAGCAAACAGCTTTTCCCCGTTGCCAAAAAATAGCAGAGATGGGAGGCCGCAGAACAATCGTGTTGAGCTTAATCCTTGGCTTACTGGCAGCTGCCAATGCGGTGCCCTTTGATTTCTTTTACCTTATCCTCATGGTATGAACCTTTTCAAATGCTTAATCTCATGCACACGTTTAACGGTCTACTCATATTGCTAAATCTGATGATTGTACACAGTTTACTTTTCTTGACTGAATCATTATCTGCAATGACAAAATTACATTTATTTTTTCTGTCTGTGTAATATTTCTCTTCCCATGACAAGGTGACTCACATACAGCACTAAGCACACTTGCGTGCCTGATGCTACATTTCAAAGTGCATTTATATTAAACAAAGTTGTCATTTTGGAATTTGTTTCATCTACTGCAGAATCGTGTTGTACAACAAAAGTAATAAGTTCCAAACTGACAATTTTGTTTAATATAAAATGATGTGTGTACCTCTAATCTTTTTACTCTCCCCGTGTGTTGGGTTCACCAAGACAAATGATTGTATCCATAAATTCAGGCAAGTGTATAAACTCTTCTTTATGACAGCATACCTAGAGTTGAGGGCCATATAAATTATTTGTAAGCTAAAATTGCATTTTTTTTTGGGGACAACATTTGAATGTTAAAATTTGATTATTTCTGAGACGGCGGGTTGAATCTGGAGATCAAAATGAACCTCCAGAAAATACTAGTGTTGATTTTTTGTTTCTTTCAGACAACCTCCAAACAGATTCAAAGTTCAAAGTAGAAAACCCAAATAAAGATGAAAAATGTGTGAATAATGGTGAGATAAAGAAAATCCTTGATTTTATTATCTTATTACCAAAAGTTATCTTTTCAACTACAAGGCCCCTATTTATAGGTAATAGTGATCCGGGTTGTTTTTTCCGTTTTGCTAAGCCTCGTGCAAGAAAATTGCCGGGCATGTATTAGTAATAGAGAAGAACATTTTGCTATTGTTATTACTTCCTACCATTTTCGAAAATATTCGGGTGCACACTCGAGGGCAAAGTGGTTATTAGATAAATTAATTTACATTACAGAACTGGTATTTGTTGAGTTCATGTCATCCTCATCGAGAGCTTCCTAGCTAATCCCATAATTAGTAGTGTCGTTGTTAGTAGGCCAGTGAAATCATTGCAGGCTTGCTAGCTAATAAATCGATGGATGGATTGCTGTGTATGCAGTGGCCTGGTGCATACTGCGAGGACAGCGACAACGGTTGCTGCGTGCCCAAGTACGGGTACCCGGCGGAGGATTTCTTCGTGGAGTTCTTCCAGACCTTCGACGTGTCCATTAACAAGCCCGTAGTCCGTTGCAGGAACGGCAGCCCCTTCGACGCTAAAAAGGTTAACTAACTCACCTCTCAGTATGTTAATCAACACACACGCATCGCATGCATCGCCTGGCCACATACACAGCAGCTCTGTCTCACCTGACGCACTGCATATATGCATGCACATGATCATCCCCATGCTGCGTCGATGGATGGATCAGCTGGACAAGATCGAGAACAACATCAACCACTACTGGACCAAGATCAAGTGCCCGCCCACTGACGGCGTGAACGCGTGGAAGAGCGCCTGGGACAGCTACGGCGTCTGCTCGGGCCTCAAGCAGCTGGACTACTTCAAGGCCGCGCTCAACCTCAGGAAGCAGGCCGACCTCCTCGGCGCTCTCGCCGACCAGGGCATCCTGCCGGACTACAAGCTGTACAGCACGGCGAAGATCAAGTACGCGGTGACCGCGAAGCTGGGCGTGGAGCCGGGCCTGCAGTGTCGGGACGGGCCGTTCGGCAAGAAGCAGCTGTACCAGGTGTACCTCTGCGTGGACACGGACGCCAAGACCTTCATCAATTGCCCCAAGCTGCCGGCGACGCTGAGCTGCCCCGCGTCCGTCGTCTTCCACCCGTTCTACACCTGGATGCTCAACTCCACCGCCGCCGCTGCCGCCGCCTTCGACTCCAAGATCCTGCTCCCCACGCAGACCATGTTGAACTGATCGATGAGCGGATCGATCGGATTCGATTATATATATTCCAATTTCCAGGCGCCAGCTAGGCTTGCAACCGCATGCGTGGCTGCTAGTCCTCAACAGCTTTTACGTAATTTGCTCTGTCAAAGTCAAACCGGCCGGCCGAGAGCACCATGCCTGTTGCTCCCGGTGAATGGATCGGTGCTTTTTTACTGTCCCCCTAAATAATAAACCATCCTGTAATAATGGTATATGTGTAAGATCTTTCAGATCTACGAGCTACATGTATGCATATGTGCAAATGTAAGAGCAATGATAAATAAACAAGAGTGTTATTATGCATAAGCTACCATGTATCGTGTTGTATATGATTCAAGGCCTGATATGGGCAATCAAGCTAGTTCTTCAACATGGACTGGTACCCCGACTCGCCTTCTGCTCTGCCCATCTCATGCCGTGTTCCCGTGACAGCGCACCATTTTGTTTATCCTGCTAATCGTCGAGATGTTTTGGGCGCCGGTGCCGCCAGCGGTATAGGCGTGGGGTGGGGAGGAATGGATGATATCCACCATCTTTTCTACATGCACATTTTTGTTGGGCTAAAGAAAATACACTGAGACGAATTTTCACCGTAGTGCTAGCGCCCGGACGTCCGAATGAACACGCACATCCGAACGCCCACGCCTGCACTTCGCCCCCGTGCCAGCCCGACGAGGCGTCTGCGCCCAACCCAACCCCATGCGGCGCCTGCGCCCCCGACTAACCCTACGAGGCGCCAGCGCCCCATCCGACCCCTCGCACCCCCTCTAGCAACTGCAACAGGTGGGTGACATTGCAACATGTGCAAACACCCGATCTACTTTTGAAACATACAGATGCAACAGTTGCAACATACGTCTGAATACAAATGAAACACTTGAAACATGCTTCTAAAACACTTACGAAAAAAACACCTGAAAAACGCTTGAAGATCATTGCACACATACGCAACATTCAGATAAAATACTTATAACATATGTATGAAACATATACAACGTCTAGATAAACATACTTACAACATACGTCTGAAAACATAGATGAAACATTGGGAACATACACTTGCAACATAGATGTACAACTATTGCAACATCTCTGATCTACTTTGCAACATTCGTATGAAACATTTGCAACATACCTCTGAAACATCTGAAACACTTGCAATAGCAACATGTGCTTTCAGTACAACATCTCCTTGCTACTTGGGAGAATGAAGGCTCGTTAGCGTGCCAGAGTGAAATGACCTTGATGTCGCCTAGAGGGGGGTGAATAGGCCTGTTTAAAACAAACTCGCATCGCAAATTAAACTCAAGCTGTGGCACTGCCTCACTCCAGGTGCGGCACTGCCTCACCCTTTCAGAGAGTTCAACGCAGACCAAACTTGGTAGAGATGTACTAGAGATGTTCAGTGACAAGTTCACCAAATACTTGCAATCACAAACACTTACAACCAAGTAGATCGAGTGAAACACAAATAATGCAAATCAACACAAGAGTGAAGACACTCGATTTATCCCGTGGTTCAGCTCGCCACCGAGGCTTGCCTATGTCCACGTTGTTGAGGCAGCTACTAAGGCTTGGGCTTCGCAACCCTTCTCCTCGTTCTCAAGTCAAGAGAGTGAACTCTTAAGATGAGGAGTGATTCTACTAGATCAATGGATGATTACAAACTTTCCCGCAGCTCACCACAAGCACAGCCATCTAGAAGGTTTCACCTCAAGAGTAACGAATGTGCAATGAATGCTCGACGCAACCCAACAAGTGCTCAAGGTTTAGCTTGCTCTAATCAGCTCTCTAATACTTAATCAATCACTAATCACTCACTCTCACAAAGAAAGGGATTAGAGAGAGCTCTCATAAGGCTTAGGAAGGGTTTAGAATGTTCAGAACATCAGCAGCCGAGCCAAGAGACGTGAGATGAATATATATAGCCACCCCACAAAAACTAGCCGTCAGAATTTGAAAACTAGCCGTTATGTTCTCTAAGGTGCGGCACTGCCGCACTTGACGCGCGGCACTGCCGGAGTGTGGCACTGTCTTAAAAATCCACGGCTCTGTCGCAGCTCCCTGAAACAGCACAAGTCACTTCACGGAAAACGCCGTAACTTTTTATTCCAAACTCCATTTTTAGTGATCCTAGACTTTTCAGAAAGCTTGTTTTGAGAGCTATCCAACCCTGTAGAGAACAAGCCCCAAGATCAACAAGTGCAAGTGTTGTGCTAATGTGTTTCTCTGATGTTAGCACTTCAGTTCGGTTAGTTTGAGCACTTGAGACTTGTCTATGATTCGTATTGCATCCCCTTGATAGTACGACGTACCTATACTCAAGATCAAGAGAAAATAATCATTTTAACCACTTGAGTTTTTAATGTCTTCATATGTCATTTCTTCTCAATATCACTTCATAAGGGGTTACAATCAACTTTGTCTCCCTTCTTTGAGCAAACATACCTTGAGCATGTGACTTGAACCATTTCCATATATATGAGTTCACCTCATGGCTTCAAGTCACTTCTACTAATGATTTGATCATTAACACAATATAACTCCTCATAGCTCAATTAGTTCCTCAACTAAATGCAAGTACTCTCTTCGTCACCTTAGCCATGGTACCTCGGTCCTCAAGCCGTCGCTTGCCCTTCACCTTCGCTTAGTTCCTCGAAGCCTTTTCCTTGCTATATTCACCTTATTGAGCCACACTCAAGTCACATCATATTAAGCATCCATTGAAAACCATTTCTTTAATATTATGATCCTTGCTTGAATATCTTATAGATATGAATGTTGAGATCAATCAAGCTTCAGTTTGATTCTCACAGAGATAAATATGGATCATCATCAATATGGCCAAACCAATTCACGATTCCTTATATCCTATTCATTTTGGCTTGACATCCTAATACACACTTTAATCTTTATCTTCATACTTGTAGCTTGATCAACTCAATGCAAAGTGATTTTCTAAATCTTTATCCATACAAGCAAACCAAAGTAGAAACCGTTACAGTGAAAATCAGAACTTCTCATAGGAGACCAGAACTTCTGACTTTCACAGGATTCAATTGTGAGCAGTGCCCTTTGTTATTTGACCTTTGCTTAGTATGTCCTCACTTATGCACCCTTAATCCATTCTCCAATCCTTGATCAAGGCTAGTCCACTATTCAACTCTTCTTGTTCATGCAAAGCAAGCCACTATAGAGACCAATCCAAAATCATCAACTCATGTCTCATTTTTCATTTGTCAAATATGCTTGCTTACACATGATGTTATGATATCCCACAACATAGAAGTCATTTCATTGATTCTATTTGTATCGTTGTCTTTTGCTTGAACTAGATTGTTTCCATGATCTTCCAATACAACAATACATAATTTTGGCCTTCATCTCAACACTATGTGGAATACCACCAAGTTTGCCTACTTGTTGAACTTAGATATACTTGTTAATACACAAGCCACAAGTTTATGCAATAGACTCAATTTCCTGTTTCAACACTTAGCAAATTTGTTAGACCTTTAATGATGTTGTCATTCAATTCACCAAAACCCACTAGAGGGCTAGATGCACTTTCACAGAGGAAGCGGCCCGACGGCGATTGTAGGCGGCAGGCCGGCGGCAGCGGCTCCGCAACATGGCAGAGAGGCAACGGCTGCATGACTGGGAGAGCACAGCCGCGCACCACACCATCCTGTAGCAGCGTCTCGGTGGCGTGGAGGTTGCCGCTCCGGTGGAGAAGGCTGTGGCAGGTTCACTGGAGAAGGCGAGCGGGAGCGCACGGTGGAGAGGGAGGCGCAGTGGAGAAGACGGGCAGGAGGCACGGTGGAGATGGCGGGCTGGATGCATGGCGAAGCGCGGTCGCAGGTTCGCGACGCTGCGGTGAGTTTTTTCTTTTTCTTTTTTTTTAGAAACCTACGGTGGCTAGAGGTGAGTGGATAGGAACAGATGTAAGGTCCAAATGGCTAGAGGAGGTGAATAGCCTATTTAAATTTTCTATAAGCTTTACTAAACAACAAGTTAGTAAATAAGATGGCGAAGCTCTTCTAGCACTAGCACTACTAATCTATGCAAGACGCCTACACAACACTAGTCAACAACAAGGCTAAGATCTTTAGCTCACACCAACAACCTAAGTTACTAAGCTAATTACTCCTATGAGATAAGCTATTCTACTCAAGCTAAACAAGTCAAAGAATAATAAGTAAAGAAGAGAGTTTGAATAGATATACCAACGTTGATGAGAAGAGATATGTTTAATGTACCAATCAATCAATGTGATCACATACACAAATGAAATCCTCGGCAATAAGATGACACAAGATTTTTTTTATTGAAGTTCACTTGCTTCCTGGCAAGCTACTCCTCATTGTGGCGATGCACCCACTTGATGGATCGTGAGCTAATCAACTATCAAGAGTTGAACCCTCAGCGGGTGCCGCATATCCACTCACAAGATGGGGATCCTTCAAGCCACGAGCTCCACTAGAGTAGCCAATTCGCGAACTGCCGTGGGAAAAGCTCAAGAACCCCTCACAATCACTTGGTGAGGCTCAAAATAATCTCCAATCATGAGCTCAATACCACCGCTGCTCCAAGCCGTCTAGGGTGTCGAGAAACACCCAAGAGTAACAAGCAATCCGCAGCAAACTCAAGAATCAAGTGCCACTAGATGCAACTCTCAATGCAATGCACTTGAATCTCACTCAATCTCTCTAGAGTATGCAACCAAGCAAGGAGATGAGTGGAGGAGAAGTTCTCTAACTCAAAGTGTGTCTCAATATCTCAAATATATAATAGAGAGCCCCTAAGGACCGGCCACCTCTTATTTATAGCGAATGGAAAAGCCACTAGCCGCTATACCCCTGTCGAGGGCGACAGACGTGGCCACGCCAAGGCGACAGATGCTGCAGTGCCGCGTCCGTCGCACCTCTGTGTGCCATGTGTCCCCGCGCGCTCAAAGCCAACGGTCGAATTTGCCTTCGACAGACGCGTCCATCGTGCCCGAGACCCAACATCTGTCGCATCGACAGACGCGGTCTAGAGAGCCCTGCAACGCGTGCGACTCAACAGACGCGTCCGACGTGCCAACACCAGACCTAGCCAACGTCTGTCGCGCACAGCTCGCCTCCGCTCACTCCTGCGCACGGCTGACGCCACTGTCGACGGACGCTGACGTCGTGCATCCGTCGCGCGGCCACCACCGCGTCTGTCGCCCCACCACAGCAGGCCATCGCCAGGGTAAGCCGACAGACGCTGAGGGCAGCGTCTGTTGCTCCCGAGGACAGCGTCTGTCGCTTGTAAAACAGCGACGACCACCACCGCGACTTTGCCTCCGGTTCTGGCATCCGGCGCAATGGAAAATAAGCATTTCATTTTCCCGAAAACGCCTCTCTACCGCTCAAACTCCGCCGCCTTCGCTAATGTGCCAATACCATCATGTGTATATCACCATGTGCATGTGTGTTAGCATTTTCACAATCATTTTCTCGAAGGAGTTATGTTAGCTCTCTTTACTAGATCCTAATGCATATGCTAAAGATGATGACCTAGTAGCACTTGATTTACGAGCTAACCGTGATTGCCCCTCTTAATAGTCGGCTATCAATCCTAAACCCGGTCAATCACTTCTCTACTCATCTTAGACCGGCAAAAGTGAACCCTACGATTATACCTTTGCCTTGATCACTTTGTTCCATGTCCATCTCCACATGCTTGATCATCTTGATCATCATTTTATGTGCATCTCCACCTCTTGTGATCTTGTGGCCATCACTTCATACCACATGCTCCTTCATCACGTGTGTTGCTTATGCCTAACTCATTCCACTTGATACAATAGCATTAGCAACTTGGTGTCATTAATTACCAAAACCAAACTTGAGCTTTCAACAGATAGGAGAGCCTTCTGGGCCTCCCGGACTGCCAACGGGGCCGTCCGGAGCGGACGGCCCCCCTAATACAAGCATTATCGATTAGATTAAGGAAAAAGTCCCTGAACTATCTTCGAAGGGTAGCATACTCCAAAGCCAGATAAATTGCATATCTCCCTTAGCTCTCAAAACCGTTTAAATTATCTCCTTTCCCGGTTAGAAGTGGTTTCAATCATGTTTCATCTTTTCTTTTTAATTTATCAAAATAAATCCGTTAAACACCATATAAGATTTTAAATCATGAAAATGTAAGCATCCGTTAAGCACATTGTCAAAGAGCACATCACCCACCACTAAAAACATAGCGGCATTTCTTCCTGTCCAAGAAATGCAAGCATCCGCGCCAAGATGTTTGGTTAAAACCAACTGTTTCTTCCCGTCTAAGAAAATGTGAGCACTCAGACCAACATGATGAAACCGGATCGGCCAAGTTCCACCACAAACCAAATCAACTCAATGCTCTAAACTGCGTCCACTAGCATAAGTTCAGGTTCAACAAAAAAGGAAGGAGGAAAAAATATTCCTTATGTACTATATATATATAGCAGACGAATTTCATACACAAGATGAGCAATCCAGGTATCAAGGTAACAAAGCTGGCTAAAGACTTTTCACGTCTCCACATCACAACTCAAGGGATCAGAGTCAGTTCGACTGGCCATAAACTAGCTACGATATACAACATTCCAGAAGTCTTGTTGAACTGTGGCACACCATTTTGGTCAAGGAAAAAAGAAGTATATGGCCGCCTGATTTGAAAATGGCATGGTGACAACAACGAGTAGAGCACAGCCTACGCTTCCTGATCACCCCATTTCTCCTTGGGTATCTCACCAGAATCAGTGATCACCGCCTTCTTCCTTGGCTTGCCATTGTAAGTCCCAGCACCCCCTTCAATGGCGTACACGGTATCCATTCCCTGAATCACCCTGCCGAAGACAACATGCTCTCCATCCAACCTGCAAAGTTACCATTTCAGGAGCTGCATCTTCTAAGTTAAAATCACTGGTGAGACGTGGTGTGTAACACAACTCACCAGATTGTCTTGATAGTAGTTATGTAAAACTGGGATCCATTGGAATCAAGTCCAGAATTTGCCATAGCAACAACCCCTGCAAGACAGCAAAGCAGGGGTAGAGTTGGAAATGATCATTCTAATTTAATATTTTTCAGATAGATACCTGTCAGAAGATCAAACACAGATTCAAGATTTGGCCACGCTGACTGATTGCCAACCATGTCAGGATGAAAGAAATATAACCAGAGTGAAACAAAAGGAAAAGCACCAGAATTTTTAAACTTGTTGCCGACAAACAATAGTTTTCTTGAAATCAGGTGTAGCTACATAGTCAATCAAATCAGAAACCAGACCCTGTTGTAATCTAAAAAAGTTGTCAAAAACTAAAAGCTGCATATTCTTTAACAGATAGCATCGCTAGTGTCAAATAAAATAGTGGTGGTTTCCATGAAAATAAATGTGTAACTAGGTACACATGAACTTAAACAAAGGCAAAGTGCAAACTGACCTGGATGTGTATGTTTTACAGTGAAATTCTCATCAGGGAAGATGCCTCCATATATAGACTCACTTCCTTTCCCATCGCCTCTAACTATGTCACCACCCTGAATCATGAAGCCAGGGATAATACGATGGAATGGTGTTCCTTTATAGTGAAGAGGTTTGCCATTGGACCCAACACCTTTTTCACCTGAAATGGTGAACAAATGGACATGAACGATCAGCTCAGGTTGGATTTTGGCGGCAACAAAATAAGCCATGGAAAGAAAATACCTGTACAAAGGGCCCTAAAGTTTTCTGCAAAGTGTAGAACAAAGAAATTTAGTAGATGAATTATAATCTGTGAAGGCGATTTTATTTCATATATGTTGCCAAAAAAAACTTTGACAGGATAATTGTAAGTTTGAAGCAGTGAGATTGATCTCAGCCAAGAAATTCTTCTTTCAAGAAAAAAAAATCCATAGGCATATATAATCGGGATCATGAAAATAGGAAGAGTGCTAACAACTATATATTCATTAACCACACAAAACAGCACACTGATAGGAACAGAAGGATGGAAGAAATCGATATGTATCAACTAAACTTCTTCTACTTCTTCAAACAGGGTAACTTTTAACCAAAACAATGGGGAAACTCACAAATGTGCGTGAGTTCATGACTATGCCACATGTCAAGAGTCTAGAACAGAAGCACAAGAGGCACCAGCCGTGCAAAGGAGTACACAAACTTTGAAAATCAAAATCAATAAAAGAACATGCTGGAAAAAGAGAAGTATAATAAGAAATACCAACTGTTTTTGGAACAACCTCCCCATAGAGACCAATAACAATTCTACCTGCAATTAGGGGGTCGGGTCAATCAAGAATTAAGCCAAAAATGTAATTATGGTTATGAGTAAAACATGAAGAAATAATGCAAGCAATAGGTGACCAAAGATTTCCATTGAAACACCAAACAATGTGCTCTTAATTGCAATATACCTATGTGTTGGCCATCAATTTCTACATCTAGGTAGACCCTGTGAGTAACTGCTGGTAATTGAACCTCAGCAATGCTCTGTGCAACATGAGAAAAAAGATAATAAATCTTTTGAAATCCTTAGCATTCCACACAGTATTTATAAAAAAAAACGGAGGAGATTCCCCATTTGGCCATTTCCATTAAAGACATAACGGAGGAAATACATCATTCCTCACAGTATTTAGTAGTTCCTTTTTCTATTTTCTCTGACAAAGTGTCATAGTAGTACATACACAATTCAGTAGTAAAGATAATGGCATCGACAAGGTAGGAAAACAAATGGCATGTATACCTTACCACCTCCACTGCAAAAGTACCGTCGACAGGGGAACCAACTCCCTAAATTTACTTAGTGACATCATACTGGCAACAGGCATAATAATCTCATACACCACATTGCAAAAATGCTACTGCGTGCAGCTAGAGCTCGAATCCCTAAAGGATAAAGCGATCCCGGTCCCAGCACAGAGAGATCCACTAAATTCCCCCTTCAACGTTGCATTTCGACTCGACACACTAATTAATCTGAACTATCTTAGAAAACTAAGTATGGTCAGTCGGACATCTTAACGACTGAACCTGACCAGACAAACTGGAGAACGGAAAGCCACACCTGGCGACGGGAGTAGGCGGAGAAGGCGAGGTACAGGGCGGCGCAGGCGATGAAGGCGACGACGGCCTTCCGCAGCATAGCGATGCCCGGATGGTTTAGGCTTCTATCTCATCAAAATCGTCGAGAGCTCGGTGCGAATCCGGAAGGAGTTGCTCGCGATTGAAGGGGTAGCGGCGGCGACGGGATCGGCACCCTCCGCTCCGGCAGACCGGGCCTCCCCTCCTTTTTTTTTAATTTCTTTTTTCTTTTTCTTTTCTTCGATGAGCGGGCCTGGATTTTGGTTGGTTCGGTTGCACGTCAGGCAGTCCCATGAACTCATGGGCCTGAATTTTCCAGCCCTCAAGACAGCAAGTATGACTGGGCCCAAAACTTACCTTTATATCAGTGCGGCCCATTGCTTCAGGCTCATCATGAGCATGAACCATAATATGATATAATAATACTCAAATCAAAAAAAAAAAGTAAAACGATTTCAACTACAACCACTCGGCGGACAATTTTGAGCCTTGATTTCAGTTGGAATCATCGGTAGAGATGAATCCTTGGGAAGGATAAAAGCAAAAGCCCTAGACTCCTTTTTGCTAGAGCTCCTGCAGTACGAGGGAGAAGAGATAGCAGAACACACACCACAATGTGAGAAGAGAAGAAGGAGAAGGAGCTTCAAGCCGGGGATCGGGATTGGCACAAAACTTGGTGACCTTGTTCCTCACTTAGAGTACTTTCATCTATCAAGCTAGTTTGAGGATTGATTGCTTAGAGTACATATTCGACAAGGGTTTTGTCAGTTCGGGTTACTTGAAAGGTCCAAATAGGCTAGAGGGGGGGTGAATAGCCTAATTAAAACTTCTACAAGAATTACTTAACCACAAGTTAGTACGAAAGGTGGCGAAGCACAAAGCACTAGCTCTAACTAATTAAGCAAGCCACCTACACAAGTCTAGTACAAGGCTATTCACTAAACACAACAACAACAACAACAACAACAACAACAAGCTAGTAACAAGAAGTAATACGAGAGAAGAGCTTCGAGTGATTATACCGACGTGTAGAGATGAGAAGTACCAATCAATCAATCACACAAGAGAAATCCTCGGGAAGAGAATGACACAAGAATTTATCCCGAGGTTCACTTGCTTCCCGGCAAGCTACTCCTCGTTGTGGCGATGCACCCACTTGTCGGTTCGCGAGCTAATCAACTATCAAGAGTTTAGCCCTCGGCGGGCGCCGCACAACCACACATAAGATGGGGATCCTCCAAGCCACGAGCTCTACTAGAGTATCTAATTCGCGAACTCCCGCGGGGAAGGATCAAGAACCCCTTACAACACTTGGTGAAGGCTCCAACAATCTCCAATTGTGAGCTCAATCACATCCGCTGCTCCAAGCCGTCTACCGTGTCGGGAAACACGGAAGAGTAACAAGAAATCCGCAGCAACTCGAAGATCAAGTGCCTCTAGAATGCAACTCTCAAGCAATGCACTTAAATCTCACTCGATCTCACTCAAGATGAGCAACTATGCAAAGAGATGAGTGAAGGGGTTGTTCTCTAGCTCAAAGGATGTCTCTATGTCTCAAAATGTGCAAGAGATCCCCTCAAACCCCGGACATCCTCTATTTATAACGAAGGGGTACGCAGCTAGCCGTTACGGACGACGCAGCGAAATTCGTGTTGACCGGACGCTCCGGTCAGGGTGACCGGACGCGTCCGGTCACTACACGACAAACGTGAACAGTGCGCGTCAGAACTAGCCGTTGAGCTGACCGGACGCGCTCCTTCGATCGACCGGACGTGATAGTGCCAGCGTCCGGTCGCGTTCCAGTAAGCACCCGACGCGACCGGACGCGTCCGGTCGCACGTGACCGGACGCGCCAGCCGCGTCCGATCGTGCTTCGCTACGCTCGGCCTCTCTGGACACTTGACCGGACGCTCCGGTCCCGTGGGGCACCGGACGCGCCGGTCGCGCGCTTTTCTTTTACACCCAGTTGAACTGACCGGACGCGCTGGTCAGACCAGACCCGCGTCCGGTCACAAACCCTAGCAGCACCGAGCCGCGCTGAACTGACCGGACGCGTCCGGTCACTCCGGGACCGCGTCCGGTGCAGCGTCCGGTGCAGTGCAGTGACCTCCGTTCGCCTCCGTTTCTTTTCTGACTTTCGGCGCAATAGAAAATAGGCGTTTCACTTCTCCAAAAAGCGCCGAATCCCGCCTCGCAAGCTCGGCGGGAGGGAGAGAGGAACCCAAACCCCTCTCTACCGCTCAAACTCCACCGCCTTCGCAAATGTGCTAACACCACCAAGTGTACACCACCATGTGCATGTGTGTTAGCATTTCACAAACATTTTCCAAGGCGTTATGTTAGCTCTTTACTAGATCCTAAATGCATATGCTCAGGACATTGATCTAGTGGCACTTGATTTCCGAGCTAACTGTGATTGCCCCTCTTGATAGTCGGCTATGTATCCTAAACCCGGTCAATCACTTCTCTACTCATCTTAGACCGGCAAAAGTAAAAACCCTATGGTTATACCTTTGCCTTGCGCTCTTAGATCCTTCTCTTCCACTTGATCATCGTATCCATCATTTTATGTGCATTTCTTCACCATGATCGACATTTCATGTCCATGCACCATTTCTTTGTGATCTTGTGGCCACCACTCCTTGCCACGTACACCTTCATCACATGTGTCGCTTATGCCTAACTCAAAACACTTAACACATGGCATTAGCAATTTGGTGTCATTAATTACCAAAACCAAACTTGGGCTTTCAATCTCCCCCTTTTTGGTAATTGATGACAACCATCACAAAGATATGAAATGAAATCAATTTTCAATTTCGATAGTATTAGCTCCCCCTACATATGTGCTTTCATGAGTTTGGTTCAATTGTGCACACATGTATGGATTTGAAATTTGGGAGAGTTACTACTATCAAATTGATGCTAAGGTATATAGAATGGACCTTTGAAGCGTGATACCAATCGGAGTTGCCTTTATATACCATTCTTAGCATCGATGTAGCTAGACACCACTTGTAATACCTCACTTGTAAAGATCACAAACACTAAAGTACCCCGTGAGATCAACATTATAAGCAAAAGGTGTCTAGGTACCACTTGTAAAGCTACTCTCATCAAATCATCATTCAAGTTCTATTTCTAGCAATCACCATACAAACATGAATATGAATTTAAGCTTTGCAATGCAACAATTCATCATGTTAATGCACATACAAATGCAACAAATAATTCATGAGCTTGCTCCCCCTACTTGTGTGCTCAATTTTAATTGATCCCTTTCCAAAGTATATCTTTCTCCCTCTTTACTTATCTTTGTGACTTTTCTCTCTCCCCCTTAATATATCTCTTTCTCCCCTTTACTTATCTTTGTGACTTTTCTATCTTTGTGATTTTTCTCTCCCCCTTTGTCAACAATCACCAAAAAGGTGCCAATTTTAGTGAGAATTAAGTCAATCAATATGAGGGAGTCCAAATTATGGTTCAATCTAGATCACTTGCCTAGAATATGTAATTCGGTTTGATCCAAGGACAAGCTTCTTCACACCTCATAAAGTATAAGGGTTATCTTGACCATGTTGAATTACACATCATGAGCTCATTTTCTAGATTCAACACTAGGTTTACAAGCCCACAAACATGTCATATGCTACCACTAGATCAATCAAACATAGAAGCAATAGTGGTACCATATATACATTAAACTCATTTGATTTTCATGAATGAGCCTATTTGTCATGCAAATATGTCTATATGTTCTAAACATGTCCTTAGCAAAGTATGGATGATATGCCAAACAACTTTACCTTGCTATGTTGGAGGAGAGGCATGTCATATAAGAATGTGGGGTTACACTCATCTCAAGTTGGAGAAGTCAAGTATGTTCAATTCATTCTTCAACTTGTAAAATCTCTTCTCATCAAGTGGCTTTGTAAAGATATCGGCTAGTTGATCTTCGGTGCCAATGCTCTCAATGCTAATATCACCCTTTTGTTGATGGTCTCTTATAAAGTGATGCCTTATGTCAATGTGCTTCGTTCTTGAATGTTGAACCGAATTTTGTGTCATCTTGATTGCACTTTTATTGTCACAAAACAATGGCACATTCTTGAATTTGATTCCAAAGTCATTCAAAGTGGCCTTCATCCAAAGCAATTGTGCACAACAACTACCGGCACTAATGTATTCGGCCTCAGCGGTAGATAGTGCAACACTATTTTGTTTCTTTGATGACCATGAAACAAGAGACCTTCCAAGCAATTGACAAGTGCCACTTGTGCTCATCCTATCAATCTTGCATCCACCAAAGTCGGAGTCCGAATATCCAATCAACTCAAAATTAGACCCCTTTGGAAACCATAATCCAACATCATGAGTGCCCTTAAGATATCTCAATATCCTCTTGGTTGCTTTCAAGTGACTTTCTCTAGGTGAAGCTTGATATCTTGCACACTTGCACACACTAAACATCACATCCGGCCTAGAAGAGGTGACATAGAGTAAACTTCCAATCATAGACCGGTATTGCTTTTGATCTACCATGTTGCCACTAGCATCAACACCCAATTGATCATTTGTGCCCATTGGTGTACTCATTGGCTTAGCATCTTGCAATCCAAACTTCTTGATCATGTCCTTGATGTACTTCCCTTGACTTACAAAAGTACCATTCTTCATTTGCTTGATTTGAAGTCCAAGAAAGTAACTAAGCTCTCCAATTATAGACATCTCAAACTCATTAGCCATCATATTTCCAAACTCTTCACAAAAGTCTTGATTTGTTGATCCAAAAATAATGTCATCCACATATATTTGCAACACAAACAAGTCATTTCCAATTTTCTTGGTGAAGAGAGTGGTGTCAACCTTTCCCATCTTGAACCCTTTAGAGAGAAGAAAGTCCCTCAACCTCTCATACCATGCTCTAGGTGCTTGCTTCAAACCATATAATGCCTTCTTGAGTTTGTAAACATGGTTGGGCTTCTTGTCATCTTCAAAACCGGGAGGTTGCTCAACATAAACTTCTTCATTGATGTAACCATTGAGAAATGCACTTTTGACATCCATTTGATAGAGCTTGATGTTGTGTGCACAAGCATATGCTAATAAGATTCTAATTGCCTCCAATCTTGCAACTGGTGCATATGTCTCTCCAAAATCAAGACCCTCAACTTGAGTGTAACCTTGTGCAACTAATCTTGCTTTGTTTCTTACAACTATGCCATCTTGATCTTGCTTGTTTCTAAAGACCCACTTAGTACCAATCACATTGTAGTTCTTTGGCCTCTCAACAAGTTCCCAAACTTGATTTCTAGTGAAGTTGTTTAGCTCTTCATGCATGGCATTTACCCAATCGGAATCTTTCAATGCATCTTCTATTTTCTTAGGTTCTTCAAGTGATACAAATGAGTAGTGCTCACAAAAGGATGCTAGCCTTGATCTAGTTTGAACACCACTTTGAATTCCACCAATGATTTGATCCAATGGATGATCTCTTGCAATGCTAGTGGGTTGGAGTATTGGGAGTTGATTGCTTCCACTTGTTTGACCTTGATCTTGCACTTCATCATGAGAACCACTAGAGCTTGCTTGATTTGTATCAATTTGCACATTTTGATTGATCACATGAGTATCATCATCATCATCAACTTGCCTCGGCCTTATATCACCAATGTCCATGTTCTTCATTGCATTTGACAATTGATCTCCTCTCACATCATCAAGGTTTTGAGCTTCATTTTGAGACCCTTGGGTTTCATCAAACTCAACATCATGAACTTCTTCCAAGGTGCCATTTGTGAGATTCCAAACTCTATATGCTTTGCTTGTGGTAGAATAACCAAGTAAGAACCCTTCATCATATTTCTTTTCAAACTTGCTCAATCTAGTGCCTTTCTTGAGAATGTAGCATTTGCAACCAAACACTCTAAAGTATGCAATGTTGGGCTTTCTTCCGTTCAATAGCTCATATGGTGTCTTTCCAAGCTTCCCATGGCAATAGAGATGGTTGCTACAATAGCAAGCCGTGTTGATAGCTTCACTCCAAAATGAATGACTCACATTGTATTCACTAAGCATTGATCTAGCCATGTCAATCAAAGTTCTATTCTTTCTTTCAACTACACCATTGGATTGAGGAGTGTATGTTGGAGAGAATTGATGTCCAATACCAAGATCATCACATAATTCCTCAATTCTTGTGTTCTTGAACTCACTACCATTGTCACTTCTAATCTTCTTGATGATAGTCTCAAATTCATTTTGCACTCTCTTGACAAATGACTTGAATAGATCATAAACATCACTCTTGTCATAGAGAAAGAACACCCAAGTGTATCTAGTATAGTCATCCACTATCACAAAACCATACTTGTTTCCACCAATACTAGTGTATGTTGTTGGCCCAAACAAGTCCATGTGCAATAGCTCAAATGCCTTTGATGTACTCATTTCACTCTTACTAGGATGTGTATTTCCAACTTGTTTGCCGGCTTGACAAGCACTACATGGTTTATCCTTTTCAAAAGTCACATCTTTCAAGCCTCTAACTAAGTCATGCCTCAAAAGTTTGTTCAATTGTTTCATTCCAACATGACCAAGCCTTCTATGCCATAACCATCCCATACTAGATTTGCTAAGCAAGCATGATGTCAATTGTGTCTCACTATCGTTGAAGTCAACCAAGTACAAGCTACCATGTCTAAATCCTTTGAATATCAAATTTGATCCATCAACACTAATGACTTCAACATCATCACTACCAAATATGCACTTGAAGCCAAGATCACAAAGTTGTGCCACCGACAAAAGATTGAAATCCAAGCTCTCAACTAGCAACACATTAGATATGCTCATGTCATTTGAGATAGCAATTTTACCAAGCCCCTTGACCTTGCCTATCTTGTTGTTGCCGAAAGTGATAGCATCAAAACCACCATTTTGACTTGTATCAATTGATTTGAACATACTTGAATCCCCGGTCATATGTTGAGTGCACCCACTATCAAGCACCCAATGCCTTCCTCCGGCTTTGTAATTGACCTACAAGATAAGATCAATTCTTTTTAGGTACCCAAACTTGTTTGGGTCCTCCAAGGTTAGTGACCAAACTCTTTGGTACCCAAATGGCTTTCTTCTTTGAGCCCATCCATGGTGCACCAATGAACTTAGCTTGAACACCATTTGTACCCTTGGTAAGTATATAGAAAGAATCAAACTTAATTGAGGATACATTAGCATTGGATTTCTTGTTCATGCAATGTTGCTCTATGTGACCAACTTGCTTGCAACTTTTGCAATAGCTACCATTGTTCTTCACAAAACGAGTCTTGTGAGGAGCAAAAGCGGCCTTGCCTTTCTTGGGGTTATAGCCCAATCCCTCTTTGTAGAGAGAAGCTCTTTGGCTACCCAAGCACATAAGCAAGCGGTCCTCACCACCATAAGCCTTAGCTAAGGTGTGATTGAGCTCTTTTACCTCCTTCTTGAGATTCTCATTCTCAACTATAAGTGTGGAGTCACAAGTGAAACCATCACTACTAGATGAGGATGATGTAGATGTGCTACATGAAGGGTTAGTGGGAGCAACAACAATAGGCTTATGAAGAGATTCATCAATTATATCACATGATATGCCTATGTTGCAAGTTTTAGCTTTCTCAACGTTAGTTGGCATATTTTCACATTTTTCAACTAGAGAGGAATGAGCTTCTTCAAGCTTAGTGTGAGACTTTTGAAGCTTCTTATGGTCTACCTTTAGACTCTCATAAGATGCTCTAAGCTCATCAAGTTCTTGCATAAGGTTTTTCTTTTCCTTAAGCAAGCCCTTGCACTCCTTTCTAGATTCTTTAAAATGTTGAGTGCAATCTTCTAGCATAGTGATTAGTTCATTTTTAGTGAATTCTTCTTCATCACTATCACTATCACTATCACTAGCATTATCATGATCACTCTCATCATCGGATGATACCTTAGTGACCTTAGCCATGAAGCACGATGGAGTGTCGAAGAGGGAGACCTTCTCTTGGATAGCAATGCTAGCATGTCCCTTCTTCTTGCTCTTGTTGTCATTCTCATCATCACTTGAGGAATCATCACTATCCCATGTAGCAACATGAGAATCATTCTTCTTTTTATGAGAGCTCTCCTTCTTTTCTTGCTTCTTCTTTTGCTTCTTCCTCTCCTTCTTGATAGCATCTTCATCATCACTATCATAAGGACACTTTGCAATGAGATGATCCTTGCTATGGCATCTAAAGCATCTCATGGTATGCTCATTCTTCTTAGAAGTGTTCTTCCTCCTCCTTGCACGATAGCCCTTCTTCTTCATGAATTTGCCAAATTGCTTGACAAAGAGAGCCATCTTCTCATCAATGTCGTCACTATCACAAGAGCTTGATTCTTCTTCACTTGATGATTTAATCTTGGATTTGCCCTTGGATGTGATGGCTTTGAATGCCACACCCTTCTTCTTTTCATCATCTTTCTTCTCATTCTCCTTCTTCTTCTTCTTGACCAACTCATCCTTCTCATCATCTTCTCTATATGAATCATCGGTCATCACTTCTTGAAATATTTGTTGAGGAGTTGAATCCTTCAATGTAGTCCTCACTAGCACGGTGATCAATGTATCAAACCTCTTGGGCAAGCTTCTCAAGAACTTCATAGAGAATTGGTTGTCCTTGACTTCCTCACCAAGTGCCTTGAGCTCATTGACAATGACTTGCAATCTATGAAACATCTCCGGTACACTCTCATCATCTTGCATCTTGAAGCTTGAAAATTTTTCTTGCAAGATATATGCTTTAGCGGTCTTTGTGCCTTCGGTGCCCTCAAATGTTTCTTCTAGCTTGGCCCAAGCATCATGTGCAACTTCTATGTTCTTCACTTGCTCAAATGTCTTGTCATCCAATGCCTCATGAAGAGCACTAATGGCAATATCATTGCATTGGAGCTTCTTCTCTTCCACCGGTGTAGGTGCTTCCGGATTAGCAACCTCAAATTTTGTTTCGGTGACCTTCCACACTTCTCTATTGATTGACTTGAGGTGTGCGGTCATCTTAACCTTCCAATAAGCATAATTTGTGCCATCAAAGTGAGGTGCCTTCTTGGTGTTGTTGATGTGCAAACTTAATTGAGCCATTTCTTCTTCACCGTAGGTTGTTAAGCCTCAAATAAACGGTGCCTCGGCTCCGATACCACTTGAAAGGTCCAAATAGGCTAGAGGGGGGGTGAATAGCCTAATTAAAACTTCTACAAGAATTACTTAACCACAAGTTAGTACGAAAGGTGGCGAAGCACAAAGCACTAGCTCTAACTAATTAAGCAAGCCACCTACACAAGTCTAGTACAAGGCTATTCACTAAACACAACAACAACACCAAGCTAGTAACAAGAAGTAATACGAGAGAAGAGCTTCGAGTGATTATACCGACGTGTAGAGATGAGAAGTACCAATCAATCAATCACACAAGAGAAATCCTCGGGAAGAGAATGACACAAGAATTTATCCCGAGGTTCACTTGCTTCCCGGCAAGCTACTCCTCGTTGTGGCGATACACCCACTTGTCGGTTCGCGAGCTAATCAACTATCAAGAGTTGAGCCCTCGGCGGGCGCCGCACAACCGCACACAAGATGGGGATCCTCCAAGCCACGAGCTCCACTAGAGTATCCAATTCGCGAACTCCCGCGGGGAAGGATCAAGAACCCCTTACAACACTTGGTAAAGGCTCCAACAATCTCCAATTGTGAGCTCAATCACCTCCGCTGCTCCAAGCCGTCTACCGTGTCGGGAAACACGGAAGAGTAACAAGAAATCCGCAGCAACTCGAAGATCAAGTGCCTCTAGAATGCAACTCTCAAGCAATGCACTTAAATCTCACTCGATCTCACTCAAGATGAGCAACTATGCAAAGAGATGAGTGGAGGGGTTGTTCTCTAGCTCAAAGGATGTCTCTATGTCTCAAAATGTGCAAGAGATCCCCTCAAACCCCGGACATCCTCTATTTATAACGAAGGGGTACGCAGCTAGCCGTTACGGACGACGCAGCGAAATTCGTGTTGACCGGACGCTCCGGTCAGGGCGTCCGGTCACTACACGACAAACGTGAACAGTGCGCGTCAGAACTAGCCGTTGAGCTGACCGGATGCGCTCCTTCGATCGACCGGACGCGACAGTGCCAGCGTCCGGTCGCGTTCCAGTAAGCACCCGACGCGACCGGACGCGTCCGGTCGCACGTGACCGGACGCGCCAGCCGCGTCCGATCGCGCTTCGCTGCGCTCGGCCTCTCTGGACACTTGACCGGACGCTCCGGTCCCGTGGGGCACCGGACGCGCCGGTCGCGCGCTTTTCTTTTACACCCAGTTGAACTGACCGGATGCGCTGGTCAGACCAGACCCGCGTTCGGTCACAAACCCTAGCAGCACCGAGCCACGCTGAACTGACCGGACGCGTCCGGTCACTCCGGGACCGCGTCCGGTGCAGCGTCTGGTGCAGTGCAGTGACCTCCGTTCGCCTCCGTTTTTTTTTCCGACTTTCGGCGCAATAGAAAATAGGCGTTTCACTTCTCCAAAAAGCGCCGAATCCCGCCTCGCAAGCTCGGCGGGAGGGAGAGAGCAACCCAAACCCCTCTCTACCGCTCAAACTCCACCACCTTCGCAAATGTGCTAACACCACCAAGTGTACACCACCATGTGCATGTGTGTTAGCATTTCACAAACATTTTCCAAGGCGTTATGTTAGCTCTTTACTAGATCCTAAATGCATATGCTCAGGACATTGATCTAGTGGCACTTGATTTCCGAGCTAATTGTGATTGCCCCTCTTGATAGTCGGCTATGTATCCTAAACCCGGTCAATCACTTCTCTACTCATCTTAGACCGGCAAAAGTAAAAACCCTATGGTTATACCTTTGCCTTGCGCTCTTAGATCCTTCTCTTCCACTTGATCATCGTATCCATCATTTTATGTGCATTTCTTCACCATGATCGACATTTCATGTCCATGCACCATTTCTTTGTGATCTTGTGGCCACCACTCCTTGCCACGTACACCTTCATCACATGTGTCGCTTATGCCTAACTCAAAACACTTAACACATGGCATTAGCAATTTGGTGTCATTAATTACCAAAACCAAACTTGGGCTTTCATTACTGCAGTTTTAGGACAGAGAAATTTTGGTAGATAATTGATTTGAGTGGTGAAAGGATGTCTGATTAAGCTGAAATTTGGTCAGTTGTTAGGGGACTCGTGGATCTACAAGCCTACCAAAATTCATGCACAATGTAGTTGTAGTTTGTGAGATATGAACTGATTACCGAGGGGAACAGACTTTGTGGCTTATCTATTTGGCTGTTGTCATTCCTCTTGATAGATGGTTATGGTTGTAGTTGATATCAAGTTTGTAACTTGATGACTGTGTTGGTGCTGGTGTAATCCTCTAGATGCTATAGAAGACTCCTCGTACCCATTGTTGATTTAAGTGGAAGCTTGGACTGGATCGATTGGTCCCTTGATTTTTACTCTTCACCTTGAAGAGGTTTTCCACGTAAATTGTTGTCTACTGTGCATGTGATTGTTAATGTTGCTGCTAATACGATGGTAGATATTCTCCACATGATTCATCAAAGATGAGGTATTTTTCTTATGTCAAGTTAGTACCATTAAATTGAATATAAAATATATTTGCATAGTAATTTTATATGGAGACATAATAAATGTTGGTATTTTTCTATAAAATAGGTCAAACTAGAGAAAGTTCAGCTAATTTCAAACCTAGAGTTATACTTTTTTAGACAAAGAGAATATACCCTCCATCCCAAAATATTTACACTTGTACTGTTCAAATTTTGTAAAAAATGTGCACATATAGACATAGGGTGTGAGATCCAATGTCTTTAGGAGTACGGACAAAAGTTTATGGATCAGCGTGGGACCAACAGAAAGTCGACCTGTAGAAAAAAATAGAAAAAGAGGAAGGACGGTGTGCGGATGTTCTGGTTCACTCGTTTTTGCACTTCAGCACGTCCTCTGTTCCCTGTTCCGCTCTGCAGCGTAGGAGTACTCCTCTAGGAAGGAGTATGTGTTTCTGTGTTCATGTCACCTCTAGGCAGCAGCACAACTTACCAGCTGTAACAATTTGCAAACCCGAATTATAGAAGTGCCATTATTATGGGATAGAGGGAGCAATTACATAACCGGTAAATCCAGTATGGAGACACAAAAAGGGAAAAAATTGCATGGAGACTGTATCTGCATGGTGCCGTGCATACATGGCTCCGATAGTTGACGCGTGTCCCACGAACTGGATCCAACGATAGTTGCTCCTCTGCGATTCTGCGTGTTGCCCTTCTTCCAGCCAAGCCGAGCCTCCGAAGTCTCAAGCTAAAGGAGATACGTGTCGACTAACCAGACTATGTATGCACAACACTACCCTGGATACACACTGCTACAAAAAAAGATTAACTGGTACCTTTTGAAAACATGCTCGAAGGCGGGCAGGATTTTGAACCGCCTCGGTTAATGGCCCGGATTAACCGAGGCGATCACTTTTTATTAACCAAGGCGGTCACAAACAACCGCCTCGCAAAATCGATTTACTGAGACGATCGTCTTAATTCAACCGCCTTCAAAAATAGTTTATTTTCGGTGGCGATCGCCTTATAACAACCGCCTCCGCAAATCCATTTTTGAAGGCGGTTACACTATAGAGCCCGCCTCGGTAAATGATGGCCTAAAAGGCAGCCCATCTCAGCCCGTTAACCAACTGATTGTATATATACTAGAGTTTAGGGTTTCCTTGCCACTCCCCTCCCCCGCCGCTACCCCCGACGCCCTCAGAGTCGTGCCCCCGACGCCCCCAGTCGCGACCCTCCCCTCGCCCTCCCCACATCGCGCCCCTCCCACTCCCACACCGCGCCCCTCCCACTCAGCTGCTCCTCCGCCCGGCGCCCCACCCCGGCACCTCACTTGCCTCTCCTATATATGGCCACCGTGCCGTGCCGCGCCGTGCCGTCGTGCCGGCCATGTCGTGCCTGGCCGTGCCATGGGCCAGGCCTTCGGCCCACGGCACGGCACATGGGCCGTTTTGCCATGCCGTGCCGCCCATGGGCCACGGCCATTTTGGCCGTGCCGTGCCGGTCCACGGCCCGTCAGGCAAGACAACACTCAATGATCACAGAAAATTGCTAAGTGTTCAAAGAGCATTTCACAATTCATAATTTCACATCACAGAAATAAAAAATTCAAAAGAAACAACAGAAGTCAAGATTATATGAAAATGATTATCAAAAAGAGCTATTGTGCAATGCTGCCTCATTAAAAACCTTTCTAGGTAAAACTCACCCTTGTGAGAAACCCTAGAAAGGAAAAGAGTACAGCTAGCTCATCAAGTCTTTAGTTCACAATCAAAGTCTCAAGTCTTAGTAGTTCTATCCTATTACAGCAGCCAACAACAGTGGCAAGTTCCAAGTTGGCAACAGAACCAGGCAAAGCAACCAACAAATGTTCTTGAGTTACAAAAGCCCAACAGACTGAAACTTGAAGTGGCAACAGTGCCAATGTCCTTCTTCATGCTTCAAGCTTCACCATCACCAAAAGTGCAATCAACCTGCAAAATGGAACAATCAGTGATGGACTCGTGGACTTGAAGATGTAAACAAGTTAAATGGAACAAGTTTGATGGACTCAATAACTCAAGCTACAAAATGTAAACAAGCTAGATGGACTGATGATCTACCTCTTCTTTTGTAGAGGTTCTCTTCTTCTTCTTCTTCTAATCTTCTATCCAGCACCAGCACCAGCAGTACCACCGCTGCCGCTGCCGCTTCCGCTGCCTTCTCCTTCATCCAGGTACAAGTTCTCGAACAAGTCCTCCAGGTCGGCGTCCTCAGGTGCATGCTGTTCCTTTCTTGCAGCTAGATCCCAGTCTTTGATGCAGGTGAGCATCTCCACATGCTCAGGCAACAAGCGCCGACGCCGGTCTTCGAGTATCCTTGCTGTACAGCTAAAGAAAGACTCGGAAGACACGGTAGAAACAGGAACAGCCATGATATCGCGAGCCATTATCGATAAGATGGGATAGGTTAGCTTGTGGTCACGCCACCACAACAGCAAGTCAAAGGACTCCCCCCAATCAGTGACAGGGTCACTATCCAAGTATGCTGTCAGCTCATTAACACCACAGGAGGAGGATGAAGAGGGGGAACAGGTAGATGAATCACCAGGACCACCAAAGATCTTTCCCCATACCTGCACCTGCTTCATTTTACCTGTCTGAGCACTAGGCATAGGAGGCCTTTCAGACCGAGCTGCACCATATTTCTGCTCATACTTGCAAAACAATCTGGTCAATTGATCTTTCACATCACCATAGTAAATATTATAAGAGGCACCAGTCTGTTGAGCAAGTAACTGAAGCACAGCATAGAAGCCTTTCATCTTAGCTCTAGGATCCAGAATGAATGCATAAGAATATAACAGTGGAATGTCCCCCCCAATACTTAAGGAACTTAAGTTTCATAGGAGCTGCAATAGTTCTGAACCCAGCATCTTGTTCAGCTTTATGCAAATGCTCAGCAAAGTTAAGAATATGATGCATCATAAGTGGAGCAGTGGGATAGTAAACACCAGATAAAACACAAGTTGCATTATAAAACATCTTCAAGAATTTCATAATCTGTTCAGCAGCATACCAATGCTGGGGGGTCAACAATGGCTCACCATAATTTGACTCAAGCCACACAGAAAAGACATCTTTATATGGCAGCAGATGTTTAAGCATCAAATAGGTGGAATTCCACCTAACATCCATATCCAATCCAAACTTTCTAGGTCTCACACCCTTAGCAATGCAATAGTTTTTAAACAATGCAATTCTTTGATTAGAGGAATTCAAAAAGTTGATAGCAGTCCTGAAAGCTTCAAGATAAGGATTGAACCTCTTTAAGCCAGACTTGATAATCAGATTAATAATATGGCATGCACAGCGCTGATGCACAAGCAAATACTTGACTTTGTGAGGATCATCCCTAGTAGGTGTAGGATAAGAGCTCAGGTAACCCAAAAACATAGGTTGCAAGATATCAAAAGCCTTAGAATTAGCAGAAGCATTATCAAGACTCACAGCAAAGACCTTATCAAGCAAACCAAACTCCTCAACAACACCAGCAATTTTCTCAGCAATGTTTTCACCAGTATGTGATGCCTCAATCAGCCTAAAACCAATAACTTTTTTATGCAACTCCCAATCAGGACCAACATAATGAGCAACAACAGAAATGTAATCCTCCTTAGCATTACCAGACCAGATATCAGATGTTAAAGAAACAGATGTAGCAGCAGGCAGCACAGAATGCATAAGCAAAGCACGCTCTTCAGCAAACAACTTATGCATGTCTCTAGTAGTGGACTGCCTAGAAACCTTCTGGAATCTAGGATTGTGGGCATTCTTAATGTAATCTTCCCAGGCCTGTGTGTCACCAACACCTAAGGGAAGATCCAGCCTAGCAATCAACCGGCACAGTTCATTACGAGCACGAGCAGCATCATAAACCCAGTTATGCAAGCCATTAGCATTCATAGACAGCCTCGACTGAACCCTACGATCATCAGCCTGCTTCTTCCTACATGCTGCCATGTGCCTATTCAAGGAACCAGTGCCAATCGAAGCTCTAGCAGCAAACATCTTACCACACCGCTTACAGATGGCATGAGTTCTAACCCTTGCCTCGTCAAAGATCGGGACGAAATCCTCCCAACAAGCAGCAGTGCGCTTACCAGATGAGGCACCATTAGTGTCCTCGGAGCCATCTACTCCACCATCGCCGGCATCGACATCGATCGGGTGGTCGCCGTCACCCATATCGATGCCAAACAGCGCAGCTGCGCCTTCGGTGATGTCGTCGTCGTTCTCGATCTCCAACTCCTCCACGGCCTCCTCGGGGTCGTCGGGGTGCTCGCCGTCGTCGGCCGTAGGGGGGTGGGGAGGCTGGTTCCGGCCCCTAGCCGCAGCTCCAGCACCGTCCCTCGACGGTGGGCAGGGGCGCTTCAAGCCGGACGCCCTTGCCATCACGACTCCAGAGGAGGAGGACAAAGCGTCAGGCACCGACCTGCGAAGAACAACAAGTCAAGAAGAAGATCAATTAGATGTAGAGAAGATGAAGAACAAGAACATGCTAGGGTTAGGGTTTCGACTTACCTACGCCACCGGAGCCCAGTGCCGGAGAAGAAGCCAAGGAGCCAGCATCCAAGCAAGAAGAGAACGACGAGACGGTGTTAGACTGACGAACGGCGGCGGAAGAATAGACAGCTCAACGACTCACATGGTACACCGGAGGAGGAGGAGGACTGGAGGAGTCAGGAGGGGAGGAGGGAAGGAGAGGGAGAAGAAGTGGCTGGCGAGGAGGTGTCGAGGTCACCGGAACAGGGCCGGCGTCGGCGAGCGGCGGATCGGATCGGATCGGATCGGCGAGCGAGCGGCGAGAGACAGAGAGGCGAGGGCTGCGGGAGTGCGGGGGGGGGGGGGAATGAATTAGGGTTAGGGTTGGGGGAGGCCGGCCGCGGCGCCCCTGCTTATATATGTCGCGGGGGGTGGGCTGGGCTGGGCCAAATTGGCCGTTGGCTCGACCGTGCCGGCCACCGTGCCGGCCCTGTGGCCGTGCCGTGCCCGTGCCGTGTTATGGGCCAGGCCGGCGGCCCATGCACTGCACTGGCCTACGGGCCGTGCCGGCACGGGCACGGTGGCTGCCGGGCCGTGCTCGCCCATGGGCCGTGCCAAAAGGCCGGGCCGCGTGCCGTGCTGCGGCCCATGGGCCGTCTGAAAATCTATAGCCTCTCCCTCTCCCTCAGCAACTCCTCCCTCTCCCTCTCCTCTCCATCGCGGTGGTGTGCAGCCAGGTAGCCGCGCAGCTGGGCGGCGTGGAGGTCACTCGCGGCGACGCGATGACGTCGAGGTAGTTCCCCATCTCCTTCTCCTCCTATCTTCATCTCCTCACTCTTCCCTCTTCTCCCACAGGTGAGCAGCAACGCCGCCCCTCCTCTCCTCCGTCCATGGCGTAGACCCACCTCTGCAATCAAAATTTAATTTGATTTTTTGGTTTTTGAGTTATAATATTTTTTTGTTGGTTAAAAAATTAGGACCCACCTCTGCATCTTTCACGCATGCAAAGCGCTATGGCTGCTGCTCGTGTGTGTGGGCCAGCCGGCCTTTAGCGTGCCTCCGGCATTGCGCCACAAATACAGGCTCCCGCTGCATAGTGTACTGGGTGCCGGCTCCCGCTACAGACGATTCGACCGCTATATTTGCTGACGTGGGGCGTAGCGGATGTCATCGCGTACAGCAGTGCGGGTGGTCTAAAGCTATCCGCACTCGTGGTACTCTAAATTCATCCTCTATACATCCTAGTCATCAAGATTCTCTCATCTATTCCCAATTCTTCCGCACTCATTCATCCTCTATATCATCCTCTATCCACTGTGGGGCCCACTTGTCACTTTATCTAAATACTCCCTCCATGGTGGTAAAAGAAGTCGTTTTGGACAAGATTTGGGTCAAACATTGGGAATATAAATCATGAATAACTTTTAAGTTATTGAGTTTGGAAATGTGAAAACTATATGAATAGATTTGTCTTCAAATATACTTTCATAAAAGTATACATATATCACTTTTAAATAAATATTTTTATAGAAAAATAAAGTCAAAGTTATGATTTGGAGACCGTGTCATTGTCTAAAACGACTTCTTTTACCAACATGGAGGGAGTATATCCATGTGAGATCTAGTTTTGAAGCATTTATTGAAACGAATTTAATGGTGTAATAGAAATTTAATTTAGTTTTTTGGTTTGTGAGTTATAACATTTTTTTTTGTACAGAAAAAATAGTTAACACGCTCTCCCACGCATCTATTCCTACTGCTGTCTCTCGCGCACGTGCGCAGGCATCCTCCGAGCGTCTTGTACCGGACGACTGTTTCACGATAAATATAGAGGATAGCGTTCTAACTTTTAGGATAGAGTAGTACATACAGTACACCGCTGCACTTGTTTTCTCCGCTACGACGTACTGCAGAGAGGTTTAACATACAGTACACCACTGCACTTGTTTTCTCCGCTAGGACGTCTGCAGAGACCAGAGAGGTTTAACGGACGGCGGTGCGGTCGGTCTAACATCAGCAAGCAAGCACCAAGCAGCGAGCTCGTATACCGCTGGAGCACCCGGTTGGATGGATCCATTTGCTATGGGTGTGTTTAGATGGGGTGAGTTGGGGTGAAAAGTTACTGTAGCACTTTTCGTTGTTATTTGGTAAAATTTGTTCAATCATGGATTAATTAGACTCAAAAGATTCGTCTCGAACTTTACAGACAAACTATGTAATTAGTTTGTTTTTTTACCTACATTTAATATTTAATATATGTGTTTAAAGATTTGATGTGATGGGTGGAAGAGGAAATTTTTGGGGCTTGCATGGGAAAAGAACGCGGCCTATGATGCAATAAAAATACTCCTAGCAGTATCCTATGCCATTTATTTATGTACCCACAAGCTATGACTGAAACTTACTACAAGTCGCCAAACGGTGAACGTATACAACCGCGACACCCAAACTCATTCGCGATCCGGAGGAGAACAGCGTGTTTGGTTTGCCGGACAGTTCAAACCAGAACCATCCGAACCTACTATAAACGTTTGGTTTGCGTCTTCGGTTCATGCCATCCGTCACCAGGTCATTCCATTTAGTAACTCCCGCGAGGCAATCTGAGGAATCAATCCATTCCTTAAAAAAATGACTGACGACTTGGTCCTGCATGCATGCGGAACCAACCAGTGCCGGACGGAGCAAATACACGAACCAAACACGCTGTTAAGGATCTGACAAAGACGCAACGTAAATTTACAATGCAAATGAAGAACCACGAGGAGCACGCGTTTCCCGATTTACTAAGCAAAAAACACACTAGCGGATGGCTCGGTCCTAGCAACTATGCACGCCGCAGGGTTTTGGAAAACGTCTGCAAGAAAGAGAGTGCGCGGAGCATCAGCGGCCGTGCTCGGTTTGAGCGGATAAGATTGACGCGTAAGCAGAGCGCAGGCCTGTTCTGACGGACCACTTCCTTTAGTGATGGACCTGTTGTTCCGGTGGCTATCGGGCTGTTGCATTGTATGGGCGAGGGTGACTCATGACTCAGGCCATATTTAGTTCTAAAAATTTTTCAAGATTTTTACTCATATCGAATGTTTGATATATGCATGGAGTATTAAATGTAGATAAAAAAACTAATTACACAATTTGGTAGAGAACCACGAGACGAATCTTTTGAGTCTAATTAATCTATAATTAGATATTAATTGATAAATACAAACGAAAATGCTACAACCAAAGCCAAAAAAATTTTACAAACTAAACACACCCAATGGAATTTGGGCCGCTGCTGGATCAACCATCCATGAATCACGATCCTGCAGTTTTTTGATAGAACACGATCCTGCAGTTGGGACGCCACAAACAGCGTTCCATATTTCCTTCTTACGGAGTACGTACGTCTGGTACTCTGGTCTGAAGAAGGAACCGATGGCGCATTCGTGATGCCAGGCCTCAGCTAGTACGGAGTAGTACTGTACTGCACAAATCGATGGCCCTCCCCTATCAGTATCACTGTATCAGTCACGACGGAGGCGTGCGATTAATTCCGAGCTGCCGCCCAAATCACACAGCACCATACACTACACGCAGCGGAGAAAACGCGGCCCCAAACTGCGGAGCGAAAACGCAGGCGGCTTATCACTACACCACATGTGAGGGTCCCGACTCCCGGGGCCCGGGCCGACCAACCTGATAAACTGATAAGGCCTGCAGCAGCTGCGGCTGCAATCGAGCAAGCGATAAGGCTATCTGCACTCATGGTCCTCTATATTCATCCTCTATACGTCCTAGTCAGCAAGATTCTCTCCTCTATACTCAATTCTTCCGCACCCATCCATCCTCTATATCATCCTCTATCCAATCTATCTACTGTAGGACCCACTTATCACTTTATCTAAATATATCCATGAGTGATCTAGTTTTGAAGGATTTATTGAGACGAATTTAATGGTGCAATCGAAATTTAATTTGGATTTTTGGTTTATGAGTTATAGCATTTTTTCCTTGGTTTAGCTAGTAGGACCCGCCACTGTGCACTATAGAGTAAACACTGTACTACTCTAAATATAGAGTAAGAGAAAAGATAGAGTATCGTTTTAGAGTATCCAGTGCAGTAGTTTTTACTCTATATTCATACTCTAAAGCTTTAGAGTATCGTTTAGAGTATGCCACTGCGGACAGTCTAAGCGCTGATGCTGATAGCTGATCGGCACATTGCTGCGGACCATGTGCACCGTACGTATCGCGGACATATTCGCGGCGGTATACCGTACGTACACACTCAGGCTGTGTTTAGATGCATCGAAAAGTGCACTATGCAAAAAAAGATTCCCCGTCACATCAAACTAGCGATACATATATGAAGTACTAAATGTGGATAAAATTAAAAACTAATTATATAGTTTTGTTGTACTTTGCGAGACGAACATTTTGAGCCTAATTAGTCAATGGTTGGACAATTATTACCAAATACAAACAAAATGCTACAGTGTATTTTAGCACTCTAAAATTTAGATCTAAACACAGCCTCAGATGACATTCCCGCCGTCAAACACGGCGGCGGCTTACGCTAGTCATCTGTCATTACGACTGGAATTCTGGAAAACACAGCAGATTAGTCTCAGTTCAATGTACTGTAAACTCCCTATGGGCGCTTCATGTGGCTGTTCTGGCTGCGTACGGCACAAGCTTCAAGCTCTTTGTTCTCATTTTTCTTTTGAGATGAAGTGACTGCAGGTTGTATCCACTGGCCATAGACGATTACAGCTACTATATAATAATAATACTAGCACGCACCCAGCGCTGAAAGGGCGATTGCTTTTCTAAGGACTAGCAAAAGTCCTCCCACGTTATTATAATAGAACATCACCCTCTTCGGCAGGCTGTTTTTCGGCTTATAAGCCGACTGTGGCTGTTTTGCTGTGAGAGAAAAACACTGTTCCACGGCTGATAAGCCGTGCTGATAAGCTCAGCCGAACAGGGTGCATATATATGACTTGTGCTTTGAAGCAATAGTGACATCTATTTTAATATAACTTGTTATCGGACTCCAAATTAAGGAGAAAACATAGTCTCATTCATGTTATATTTGGATTTGTTAGCTTTTAGATTGGAAGCGTAGACTCGTGTTAGATTTGGATTGAAAAATATGTTGATGATAAGAATGAGATGCGGGTGGGGAAGAGTGATGTGCGATGGAATACACTGACAGACAAAAAAAAGTAATACAGAAAAAAATATTAGACATGTTTGCGTCGCTTAAAATCTCTACAGCTACTTAGACCTCGTTTAGTTCCATGGGTAAAATTTTAGGGTGTCATATCGAGTGTCACATTAGGGTGTCGTATGGGGTGTTCGGATACTAATAAAAAAACAAATTACAGAATCCGTCAGTAATTTGCGAGACGAATTTATTAAGCCTAATTAATCCATCATTAGCACATGTATTACTGTAGCACTTTATTGTCAAATCATGAATTAATTAGGCTTAAAAGATTTTAGTCTATATTACATGTATGTGTACAAACATTCGATGGAATAGGATATAAACTTTTGAGAGGAACTAAACACGCCCTTATATTATATATAGTTCTATGTGCACAGTAACTAGCAATTATTCATATCTGTACGTATCGAACAGGCTGATTACTGTATGTATTAGGTACCATGCATTTGGAATATCTCCGGCTGTTGAAAACACCGAAAGGCCGCCCGGCCGGCCAGCTTACCACAGCCAGCCGGGGCTCACCGTACCGCGGGGTCGCCACACCTCACCCTCGCCCGTACCGTTCGTTGAACGAGGAGTACCGTCGCTGTGGTGCAGTACTCCCTCCGTCCAACAAAACTTGCAATTATGAGATACGTGCTAGTCAAACTGACTCAAATTTAACCAAATTTATAGTAAATAATATTAATATTTATATTCTTAAATAAATTTATTATAAAAATATATTCTTTAACTAATCTAATGATACTTATTTTGTATTATAAATATTAGTATTTTTTAATATAAATTTAGTTAAAGTTCAAACTGTTTGAGTTCTTAAAAAGAGAGAATTGCATGTTTTTTTTGACGGAGGAGTACGACCGACGCGATCTTTGGAGTGTCCCGTCACGTACTCCTTCCGCCATGACGCGCAGGGCTTCTTCCCCACCGTCGATTCTTCCCCACCGTCCCTGTCACTACCACTTTTTTGTCTCATTGCAGGCTGTGACTTCTACGCGGAATATACCTCTTGGGGCAGGTTTAGTTGGTGAAATATTTTGGGTTTGGCTACTGTAGCACTTTTTGTTTTATTTGGTAATTTATGTCCAATCATAGATTAATTAGGCTCAAAAGATTTGTCTTGTGATTTACAACTAAACTGTGTAATTAGTTTTTTTCTTTCGTCTACATTTAGTACTCTATACATGTGCCGCAAGATTTGATGTGACAGGTACTGTAGCACTTTTTAGGTTCTTTTTTGAACTAAGGTAGTGTTTAGATGGTGTAAAAGTTGGTATAAAGTTCCTGTAGCACTTTTCGTTGTTATTTGGTAAAATTTATCCAATCATGGACTAACTAGGCTCAAAAGATTCGTCTCGACATTTACAGACAAACTGTGCAATTAGTTATTTTTTACCTACATTTAATACTCCATGCATGCGTCCAAAGATTCGATGTGACAGGAAATCTTGTAAAATTTTTTGGAATTTTGAAGGGAGTAAACGCTGCCTAAACATGCTCTTGGTTTGACGCCGCGCCCCAACAGCGATCTGTAAAGTGACCTTATTTTGGCCGGACTTCGTGTGAATTACTGCCCGCAAAAGCAGATTCTTCACGAATCCATTCTGCCTCAGCGTCATTCCTGGATGATACAGTACTCCGTGCAACACAATGTGGCAAACAGTGAAGAAAACAGCAACAGTTGCAGTTGCAGCCTTGAAAGAAATGCAGCCGAGCCGCTGACAGCCCATTTCTTCGGCCGCGTCCGGCCGGCAACGACAGCAATTCCGGGCATGCTTTGCTTCCTCGACAAACAGGGGCGCGCCCGCCGCAGCAACGATCATGGTCAGAACCAGTGTGTCAGGTCGCGTCGTCTCGCTGAGACATGTAACTACTAGACTAGATTTTGATTTGATTTTTGAACAAGCTGGCAAGCTGCCATGCTATAGATCCATCGAAGTCCGCCGAAGAAGACGGCAGTGGTAGCACTAGCGAACCTGGCTTCCTCGCCGGCTCAGGCCGGCGGCCGGGCGGCGGGCTCCGACATGCAGCACGTGCACGCGGAAGTGAAACCTGGAAGTGGAAGGTATCATGCGCGCTGCCTCGTGGGCGCAGACGCAGTCCTCTGCGCGGCTAGAAAAAGGAAAACCGGCGGACACGGTGTGCGGCCTTCCCAACCCAGTATAGGCCTCGTTTAGATGCCTGAATCGGGGTGGCAAAGTTTGCACAGTGACACCCCTGAACACTGTAGCACTTTTGTTTTTTTTGTAATAATTGTCTAAATCTTGATTAATTAGACTCAAAATGTTCGTCTCGCAAAATACAACAAAACTGTGCAATTAGTTTTTAATTTTATCTACATTTAGTACTCCATACATGTGCCGGTATTTTGATGTGATGAGGAATCTTCTTTTTGCATAGTGTAATTTGAGGGTGAATTTTGGAATCTAAACAAGGCGCCTAGATCAGAATGATCACGTTGCGTCATGTGGCCGCCACCGAGCCCGTCCGTGTCCGCCTCCGTGGCACCGTCTGGCGAGGTCTCCTTTGTTTGTCCGCGGAGCACCGCATGCATGGTTGTTCTCGACTTCTTTTTCATTTTTCGGTGTAACAAAATTTTTTGGACATGACGTACATGCTCCAAAAGATCGTTTGGAGCAACAAATGTTTCCCATGATAACCGGGAAGTGCCATTTTTCTGAAAACAAAAACACGGTAATACGAACAAAGAAGGATATTATATAGGGAAAAAGATGGAAACGTTTGATTGGACATCTTTGGCGGCACGTCCTGAACCTGATTACCTGAACATACTTATCTTTCGTAAGGTTCTCCCGGGTGAGAAGAAAGCAACCATTTTCGTGCTGCGCAATGGACCCCGTGCCTGGTTTGGTTTCAGAATTGTTTAATTTTATTTATGCGCAATGGACGCCGTGCCGGGTGAGAAGAAAGCAACCATTTTCGCCCTGAACCTGATTTTAGAAAGGAGGTTCGGATACTAATAAAAAAATTAATTACATAACTCGTCCAAAAATCGTGAGACAAATTTATTACGTCTAATTATTCTATCATTAACACATGTTTACTGTAGCATGATATTGTTAAATCATGGATTAATTAGGCTTAAAAATTCCTCTCGCAAATTTATCGCAATATGTGTTTTTAGTTATTTTTTCGTCTACATGTTTACTGTAGCCCTGTTTAGATGTTTCAAAGTTCCAAAAATTTTACAAGATTCCCCGTCACATCAAATCTTTGATCGCATGCATAGAGTATTAAATATAGGTAAAAAATAACTAATTACATAGTTTAGTTGTAAATCACGAGACGAATCTTTCGAACCTAATTACTCTATGATTGGACACTAATTGCTAAATAAAAATAAAAGAATTACTGTGCTTCCAAAAATTTTATACCACCGTCTAAACACTGCAACAACTTTACTGCCCGCAAAAGATTCTTCACGAATCCATTCTGACTCACCGCGCTGTCTTTTTTGGCTTCACGAACGAAGCCCGCTGTTTCGCCTGAACTAGCACAAAGCACAACCGTCGACCTGTAAGGGCAGCCCCAACGGAGGCATACAGAAACGTTAGCCCTATAAAAAACTACTGCTCCACGTATACAAGAACATATTCAGGCACCACCGTTCTAAGGTTTTGTTTAGATGCAGATGAAAAGTTAGAATTTTTTCACTCTCTCCATCACATTAATACTTGGACCCATGCATGAAGTAGTAAATATAGGTAAAAAATAACTAATTACACAGTTTAGTTGGAAATTACGAGATGAATCTTTTGAGCCTACTTGATCCATGATTGGACAATATTTACCAAATAAGACGAAAGTGGTATTATTTATCGGGTTCATTTTTTTTCCAATCTAAACGAGGCCTAAACTTCATTTTGATTCGTTGCAGCTTTTCCAGTACCGTAAAGTTAAGCCATGCGGCTGCTTTTTAGCTTCCTTTTGCCCTCTGTGTTCTTGCAAATGGCTGCTTCACTCCTACAACGTCCTTCTCACTTGATGCTTCTGCAAACTGTCAGCTAAGGCTATGGCTGCCTCTGCAAGAGACTACGACAGTCTGCGAAGCTAATAAGTGATGTGACATGGCACATGAAGGCAAATGTGGAATGTGTAGCAGCACGACAGGCTGGTGCGTTGGGGCTGGCCTAAGGCAGTTCCTAAAAGCTGAAGCTGACATCCCCTCTGTTCGGCCGCGCCCGGCCGGCATGCAATTCCGGGCGTCCGGGCGTGAGTGCTTCCTCGACAAACAGGAGCGCGCCCGCCGCGGCAAACGATCATGGTCTGAACCAGCGTGTCACGTCGCGTCGTCTCGCCGAGACACACGTAAACGGATTTTGAATCTTTTTGAACAAGCTGGCGGCAAGCTGCCATGCTACGGGATCGGGTCGAAGAAGACGGCAGTAGCGGTAGCACTAGCGAACTTGGCTTCCTCGCCGGCTCAGGCCGGGCGGCGGGGCGCCGACATGCAGATGCAGCACGTGCATGCATGCGCGGAACACTGAAACGGTGAAACCCCGAAGTGGAAGTGGAAGGCATGCGCGCTGCCTCGTGGGCGCAGATAGACGCAGGTTCCTCCACGTACATGATGCAGAATGATCACGTTGCGTCGTGTGGCCGGCACCGAGCCCCCTCTTATATGAATTCCTAGATCCGCCATTGGCCGGCACCGAGCCCGTCCGTGGCACGCACCGCCTGGTGACGGCCTGACGTCAAGCTAATGGTAGTGGAGCATTGGTATCCTTTCTTTGTTCGCGAAGCAACTCCACGAAGTACGTAAAAGGCATGCATGGGTTCTCGATCGGCTTCCTTTTCATTTTTGGAGTAACAAAGTTTTCGGACATGCCGTACATGCTCCGAAAGATTGTTGGGGGCAACAAATGTGTTCCATGATAAGCTGATACAGTAACCGGTAGTAAGCTAAGTGGCATTTGAAAAGAAAAGACACGCCTCTAACAGAGAAGGATAGGGAAAAAAACGGAAAAGTTTGATTATAAACTTTGGCGACACGCCCCGAACATACTTACCTTTCAGAGATGCTTCCGAACGGGTTCCGGGTGAGAAGAAAGCAACCATTTTCGTGCCGCAATGGACCGTGCATGGCTTGGTTTCAGAATTGTTTAATTTTATTCATGCAGTCATGCTGTTGAATCAGGCAAACAGCCATCGACAGACAGGCAGTTGGTAGTTGGCAGATGGGGATGTGCATGTTTGCTTGTGCGTACTCTAGATTGTTTGCGCCGCGGTTTGTCCCAAGATTCATGCGTTCACTGTAGGCCTGTTTAGCTTGTGAAATTTTTTGGGTTCGGCTACTGTAGCACTTCTCGTTTTATTTGGCAATTTGTGTCCAATCATGGACTAACTAGGCTCAAAAGATTTGTCTTGTGATTTACAACTAAACTGTGTAATTAGTTTTTCTTTCGTCTACATTTATTACTCCATGTATGTGCCGCAAGATTTGATGTGACAGGTACTGTATCACTTTTTTTTTTGTTACCTTTTTGAACTAAACAGGCTGTATGAGCACGCAGAGATTGGCTATGCTTGTACGAGAACTAGCCTGCACGCTTCGCTTCCGGTGATCGTTACAAGTTATAGAACGGAAGTACAAACAAGAGGAGGTAGTCCGACTGTCCAAGGGTCAGTTTCTGGGAGTCGAAGCGAAAGCGAGGGTGCCGAGCAGGAGCGGGGGAGTAATTCCCAAGAGACGTCGAGACTCTTGCAAGGCGCCGTCGTTTGACATGTCCAAGTCCGTAACCTCACCCTCTTCATGCTCCTGCTGTGGACTGTAACTGTCCTATGGCATTGGCTCTTGCAGCATTTCCTCGACCTTTGCCCGTTTAGTTGGTGAAAATTTTTGGATAAGTTTCTGTAGTATTTTTCGTTGTTATTTGATAAAAATTATTCAATTATAGACTAATTAGGCTTAAAAGATTCGTTTCAACATTTACAGACAAACTGTGTAATTAGTTATTTTTTACCTACATTTAATGTTTCATGCATACGTCCAAAGATTCGATGTGACGGGTACTGCACAAATTTTTTTGGGTTGGGTGGCCAACTAAGACTATCCGCAGTGGGTACTCTAAAACGATATTCTAAAGCTCTAGAGTATGAATATAGAGTAAAAACTGCTGCACTGGGTACTCTAAAACGATACTCTATCCTTTCTCTCACTCTATATTTAGAGTAGTACTGTGCTTACTCTATACTCAATAGTAACGGCCCAACTAGCTAAACAAAGGAAAAAATGCTATAACTCACAAACCAAAAATCCAAATTAAATTTCGATTGCACCATTAAATTCGTCTCAATAAATCCTTCAAAACTAGATCACACATGGATATATTTAGATAAAGTGGTAAGTGGGTCCCACAGTGGATAGAGGATGAAATAGAGGATTGATAGATGCGAGAAAATTGAGTATAAAGGAGAGAATCTTGCTGACCAGGACGTATAGAGGATGAATATAAAGGTCCACGAGTGCGGTAGTCTAAACAGCGAGTTCTCAGTCCTGGCAATCACCGTTCCAAAAATAGAAGCGGTAAAACAGAGTACTACTAGTAGCTGTTACATAATCGCCGCCAGGGGACGCATTTACCAATGCTAACCCTACCTAGGGTCACGGGTTAAAAAAGGTTTAACGTGCCGACGAGGACAAAAATATCATGTACAGCAGCCAGCACATACTTAATGGAAACAAATCGTCCCCTTTCATCAAAAATCAAACATGACGGCCTTGTTTAGATAGTAAAAAATTTGTCTGAAAAGTGCTGTAACACTTTCGTTTGTATTTGATAATTATTGTCTTACTATGGTCTAAGTAGGCTCAAAAGATTCGTCTTCCAAATTACAGACAAACTATATAATTAGTTATTTTTTTACCTACATTTAATGCTCCATGCATACGTATAAAGATTTGATGATGAGAAATCTTGAAAAGTTTTCAACTTTTCACGCCACGTAGACAAGGCCGAATTATCTTTTCAGGAGGAGGAAGAAGAAAAAATGATCTCAAACATCGCCATCATACATTTCCTAACCTAGTAACTAGTATAGTGCCCGTGCTAACGCCACGGCAGCATTCAAACATGCAAATTAAAATAGCCAAAAGACACAGTTTGCTGCATAAGACTTAGCATTTACACTTAGCAAGTTACCACTTACCACTCAACATCCACGATGCAAGTAAACATATGATCAAAAATTGACTTAAATTTCTTCAAAGACCCTCCAAAAAACTGATCATACCTTGCTGTAAACAAAAAAATGTTTCACGGACTACCAAAACAAGATTATATTTTAGTAATCAAGCAAAATTGAAAAACGGCTAGGAACCCTAATGACAATAAATCAGTGCAAACTTATACATTCAGAAGATGCACAGACAAATACCAGCAACAGCTCAACGTAATCTAAGTGAGCCACAGATTTGTATATCCCAATGAAAATTTGTAGAACACACTGAACTGTTCCCGGTCCATACATGTATCAAATGTGCTTCACTGATCTTCCATTCATACAAGTTCATCTCTGGAGCACTTTGTCTCACATTGATAGATTCTGGAATATTAGATCGGATCATCAGAGGCAAATAACACATGAACTGATGGATTTCTGATGGAAAAAACAAATCTTACCAAATACCAACGGACGACAGTACCTTTTCCTGAAATGAATGGTGGCCTAACTGAATCAGAAGCAAGGTTCTCCTTTGGAACATTGACAGACAGAACAGATTCCATATGTTACTGAATGACAGTTAGCTTCATCTGTCCCAAGTATCTTATAATCCATCTGACAAGGTTAGCTCCATAAATAAATCTCATGAAATCCAAAAGATTCCATAAAATTTAATTGTATATAAAGAATCCACAAAGAAGTATTAAATAAATTTGGGCTCAATGATTAAAAGCAAGACGACCCCACATCTAATAAAATCATAAAAAAGGGTCAAACCCACTTGGTACTGAATTCCTCTAATCACATTGACCTTGAGCTAAAGGTTTGCAGCCAAATGAATTTTTTTGTTATTTCAGTAAGAAATAGTTAAATCAAAATTTGACTATGGATATGGACATTTTCTTGCCATAAAACCATAGCATGAAAATTCAAAGGTGGAAACTCTTTTGCACGCCTACCTATATTGTTGCAATATAAATTCTGGCAGGAACTTTACTATAATCATATATGCATGCACACTTCATCAATCCGATTACCCAAACCATGACCCAGAACATTGAGCCCTCTTTACTACCAATACTGCACATTCAGATAGCACTCAATTATTTGGAAAAATTACAGGATCAGGGACTGCCATTACAAAGTTGCAGACTCGCAAAAAACAGGTAAAGAATAGCAAAGTAGAAATCATATTAGAGGTACTCATGTCCTGAGGATAATAGTGAACTATGTTAAAACATGATAGCTACTGCAGCAACAAATTGTGTACAACTAACAGTGCATCAGCCATCTCTAGTTCCATGCAACAACCCGAGGTCGACACTGGCAGCATCCCCGCCCATATGAACTGTCCCAAAGCTAACTATGATACACGTGGTAAGACGTTTTAAGAGAAAAAAGAACATGTGCCTTGAGAAGAGGAAGCAAACCGTAGGGTGGGTGCGAGCCAGCAGCGAGGCTAGGGTCGATGGTTAGGGGTAGACATACAAAATATGCTGCACACATTATCGAAATTGGTGGCCTGTCCTAGGAGAATGCCAACTTTGCCTCCATTGATCTTTTTTTTCCTTAAAAACAATAGGAACCTGAAATCAGCAGAAATCAACACATAAGCCAGCACAATGTGAACAATTTAGGCTAAAATAAATTACATTAAATCAAGGCAGCACAATGTGTAAAGCACTGGCGGGCACAAAGATGCCAATAAATAAACTGAAACCAGGCATCGAAGTATGGTACGGATACAAATTAGAACTCAAATATATACAAACTCAACTGAATTACATTGCAGAAAAGAAGGCAATATAATTGTTTCAGGTCAAAAAAATATTATCCATGCCTTACGGTGGGTCAAATTAACTGCAGTACAAGAATGGTGGCACCCTATTCCTTCTCTAATGCGAACCGAGAATAGGCAAATGATGACGGTAATAGCTGCAATCACATCTCAGGTTGAGAAAGTTCAGTACAAAGATGATTAGGAACAATCCTTCGTTCACTGAAAAATGTTTTTTGTTGTGCAAAAGGCAATAAGCTTGCAACTCCCTGCCTGTCCAAGCATAACCTTTCCCCCAAGCCATCACCTGATAGCCACAGGGGTAATGTTCTCCAGTGAAATTATACAACCAGACACAATAAAATAGTCACAGCAATGCTACTGACCTAGTGAGCTCTCCTCTGGAATCCAAAACTGCATTCAATTTGCAAGATTGATCATATGAGTCTGCGCATATCTGCAGAGGCAAGTTCACATGCAAAAATAACAGTTGAATAAATAAAAACAAAAAAATATGTGTTCGTTGGCATACCTTTATTATAGAAGTGAAGTGGATCTTCAACTTTCTGCAAACAAACAGTAAAAATCTTGAATTCGTTGGCCTAAATAACATAAATCTCGATGCAACTGTTAACATCCTTACCACGTGTAGAACATCAATGGTGACAGAATCTGGTGCAACACCCTCCATTCCCACAAGTAAAACATAGTCTGAACCTTCCCCAGTTGTCTTGTTGACAATCTCCTATCTATTGGAGTACTGAAGGTACACATTTTTCCCTCTTACCTGTGCTGTCTCAGCTGACGATGCCTAATATGATATCATGGCAATTGCTTGATTTTGGTCAGCCGGCAAAACAATCAAAGGAATGAAAAAGAACATGCAGTCACTTCACATTGCGCAGGAGCACTGACATTTACATATCATGGGCCATTCAAATATCACTGTTGTTTCACCAAATGATAAAGTATTTCCCCCCCCCCCCCCCCCCCCCACCAACTGTAGACAAATCACACACAAAGCATCCTACAGATCAATGTATTAAATAAAATCATGCAGAAAGAAATATTTGGATTTGTGATGCACACCATGTCTATGGATACGGAGGTCACGGCAGTAGCTTGGGAAGACGATGGAGTAGTGGCGGGCGACGGCTGATTTGCGACCCCGCACCCAGCATCTCGATTCCTTACTTGCAGGCGCCGTAGGTGCTCGCTATTCCCGTCCCTCGACCTCGGCCTCCACGTCCGTCATGGACGCCGGGGCCGGGGGCGCTGCCGCTGCGCTACTGCTAGATCGAGTTCGGCTTCGCGGTCGCCTCGCTCCCCGTCACAGTCGCCAAGACCCTGTGCGGGTGCGGCCATGCACCCATGCCTCGCGCGCGAGGGGATGGAGAGCGAGGATGCCAAGGAGCGACGCACAGAGACACTGAGGTACCGACGTGCTGACGCCCGCGGCAGCTGGGGTCGACTGGCCTCCGTCACTCCCGCAATGCAGATTCCCCCACGTGCGAAACCCCTAACTACCTAGGGTTTGGGGAGCGGGGAGGCCAGCGCGGCGGCGGATCGGACGCGAGGACCACCATCTGTGGGATCTGGAGAGGGTAGAGAAGGCCGGCACGGCACCCCTGGGGAGCTCCGCCTCGCCGCTGCTTGGGGCCGCCGCCTGCGGGATCTGGGGGACCGAGAGGGAAGGCCAGCAGGATACCCGCCGGGGAGCGGAGAGCCTCGCCGCCTACGGGATCTGGGGTCCGAGGGGGAGGCACGGGCGCAGTCGAAGCGCGTGGTCGACGCCGTCCTCAAATTTTATCCTTTTTGCTTATTATTTCTAGAGGAGAGTGGGAAGCCTGACCATACATCTAATTGTAGCCCTTAGATCTTTCTTAGGAATGTTTTAGACCCTTGATTTTGAAGAGGGGATGACCTTGGCAAGTATTCCATTATAGTAGAGATAAATACTGTAAATTATTACTCCAAGAAGCCGCCGTACCACCCCAAAATCCAAGCTCTCAATCAGCCGCTTATAAAACCACCGTCCCCTGCTTGCCTCCTCCAAAACCCCAACGGCGACGAGACGTTGGAAACCCGACGCCCGCCCCCGCACGCACCGGAAAGCGACGCGCCTCCACCGCCCCTGCTTGCCGCCTCCCTTCCAGATCACCTCCTCCTCCTCCTCGGGACGCGGCCAAGCACCAAGCACCCAAGCGCGTGCGTCTGGCCGCGTCCGCGCCGCCTTGAACTTGAAGCAAGCAAGCGCCGGTGCGACTAGGTGGGCATTTCGAAAGGCGGAAGCGAAAGCGATGGTGGCGGCGGCGCTGGATGCAATGGCGGGCTCGCGGTGGGGGCGCTGGCTGGGGCTGGTGACGGCGGTGTGGGTGCAGTGCATCTCCGGCAACAACTACACCTTCTCCAACTACTCGCACGCGCTCAAGACGCTCATGGGCCTGACGCAGCTGCAGCTCAACGGCCTCTCCGTCGCCAAGGACGTGGGCAAGGCGTTCGGCCTCCTCGCGGGGCTCGCCTCCGACCGCGTCCCGACCTGGCTCCTCCTCGCCGTCGGCTCCCTAGAGGGCCTCCTCGGCTACGGCGCGCAGTGGATGGTCGTGTCCGGGACCGTCGCGCCGCTCCCTTACTGGCAGATGTGCGTCTTCCTCTGCCTCGGCGGGAACAGCACCACGTGGATGAACACCGCCGTGCTCGTCACCTGCATCCGCAACTTCCGCCGGAGCAGGGGCCCCGTGTCCGGCCTGCTCAAGGGCTACGTCGGCCTCAGCACCGCCATCTTCACCGACACCTGCTCCGCGCTCTTCGCCGACGACCCGGCCTCGTTCCTCGTCATGCTCTCCGTCGTGCCGGCCGCGGTCTGCGCGCTTGCCATGGTGTTCCTCCGCGAGGGCCCGGCCGCGGCCGCGGCCGCGGACGAGGAGGATGACGGGCGCTGCTTCGCCGCGATCAACTCGCTCGCCGTGGCGATCGCGCTGTACCTCCTCGCCGCGGATCTCACAGGGATCGGCGGCAGCGGCGGGGTCGTCTCGGCCGTCTTCGTCGCCGTGCTCCTGGTGCTTCTTGCGTCCCCCGCCACCGTGCCGGCGCTCCTGGCGTGGAAATCGTGGGTGAAGACCCGCAAGGCCGCGAACGCCGACCTCGAGGAGGCGGACTCCTTGGCGGCCGTGGCCGCGCCGCTCCTTCTCGCGGCGAAGGCGGCGGCGAGGACTGAGGTGGAGGCGCGGGCCCCCGGCGAGCGGCCGCGGCTCGGGGAGGAGCACACGATCGCGCAGGCGCTGACGTCGCTGGACTTCTGGCTGATGTTCGCGTCGTTCCTCCTGGGCGTCGGCACGGGGCTGGCCGTGATGAACAACCTGGGGCAGATGGGCGTGGCCATGGGCTACGTCGACGTCTCCCTCTTCGTCTCCATGACCAGCATCTGGGGATTCTTCGGTCGCATCGCTTCCGGCACCATCTCCGAGCACTTCATCAAGTAAGTTATTACCCTTCTCGTCCTCTCCCCAATTGGCATGGAATCATATACCTTCAAATCCTACGTGACCAAATGAGGTGGGTCACGAACTCACGATCATAGTCCAAGTACTAGAATCATAGAAGTGGTAATGGAAGTAAAATTCCCCACGTCTCTGTTCGTCGTAGTCTTAGTCGTAGACGCGTACTTAGCTCCTTAGTACGGAATCGATGAGTGTCGCGCTCGGTTTAGAAAATTCAACATTGACTATTAAGATTATTAAAAAAATACAACTTGTTTGTCTGTGTAATTTATTTATTTTCATTTTTAGAAATTGGTCTAGGTCCAGCCACAAACCAATGTGACTAGTAATATAAGGTGGATGGGGAATAGCCTTAGGGGTTGTTTAGTTGATGAAAAAGTTTGGGTTCGGCTACTGTAGCACTTTTTGTTTTTATTTGGCAATTTATGTTCAATCATGGACTAATTAGGCTGAAAAGATTTGTCTCGTGATTTACAACTAAACTGTGTAATTAGTTTTTTCTTTCGTCTATATTTAGTACTTTATGCATATGCCGTAAGATTTGATGTGACAGGTACTGTAGCACTTTTTGAGTTTTCTTTTTGGGTATCCATCTCAACTAAACAGGCTCTTAGGAATAAAATTGTATGCGTCGGGTGCATCGGTAAAGACAGATAAACAAACGGGTGGCTGTGGGTGGTTGCATAGTGCGTCAGGCCGACCCAACCCTCCACCCTGTCGTGTGGCCTCAACCAACACATAATCACTTGGCCTCCACGTCGGTCAGCCTCGCAGTGCGTCAGACAAAAAGTTCAGGCCACCGGTGGAGTGTTGGCGCACACTTTAACAGGACCACACCAACCTCTGTCCAATCCCTGCACGTCATGCCACCAAAACAACAGATACTTTTCAGTGCATGCAACATAGAGAGGATAGACGAGCAGTACACTGCGTTGGAAAAAATATATGCCCCAGATTTTTCTATCTACATGGCATTGCACTTTTATTTGGGCTAACGCAGCTGTTAGCCTGCGTTGGGGCTGCCCTCATGTGGAGCTTGTGTGTGGGCGTGTGGCCTTCGTGCCAGTTCCAGCTTGCTTTATGCCTGAAAGACAGAAAGAGTGATATCTCAGTCGACTTGTTAGATTCAGTATTAGGTGATGTTTCAGAGGCATAGTGCGCCATCGCTTTTGACTGTCAGTTCTTCTGAAAAAAAAACAAAGTTTGGTATCCCTTTCGGAGCAACTTTTACAACGGAGTAGTCCATCGTAAGGAACCGTTGATTTTAGTTGTGCGACAACGTTCGAGGCATCGCGGGCGGCCGACTACGCGCAGTCATCACCGGCCTTCACGCCTGGGCTCGACGACCTGTCCAGCGGGACGGGCATCGCCCAGCCTGACCTGCTGACACTGACGTTGTACCCAGGCGCCATGCATGTTCGCGACATCACTGAGGACCCGATGTTGGAGGAGTTTGCAGCCTCGATCACCAGCACTCGGCTCATCACGGGGCCGTCCTTTGAGCGTGCGATGTCACCTCCCGTGGCCCCCCCGCTCCAGGATGAGGCTCCGACAACGGTCGCGGATCCAGCGGCAACGGACTCCTGCGTGTTGAGGACTCCGCCTCCGCGCCCCATCAAATGGGCGGGGGGCTCACCGACGGTGGCTGACCCACCCAGCCCAGAGCCGCTGGAGACCCCCTCCAGTGAGGTCAGTGACGACACCTTCCAGCGTCGCTTCGACTGCTTCGTCAGCGATGTGATGATTAAGAGGGACTCTCCTCTTATTCGTGAGCCTCCAAAGCAGCCCCCCATTAAGCCTAGACTGCCAAAGCGGAGCAGACGGTTGGCGGCTCAGCCCCTCTCTCGAGTTCCTGCCTCCAAGCGAGGGGAGGTCTAGATCATGCAACGTATGGGCTACATCAAGCCGGGCGAAGCTCCTTCCGTGTCGGGGATTGAGAAGTACGAAAAGCTCCTTGGTGGCGACATGACTGCGGAAAGAGGCCGAGGCACTGGACGCGCTCCTCCCGGCCGCTCAGCCGCGAAGGCGCAAGGCCGCCTCCTAGGTCGTGCTTTGGCGTCAACTTCGGTTGTTTCTTTATGTAATATCAACCTAGAGATTCCTCGTTAGGATGGTCCAGCTACGGCTGTGTTGACCTCCGGCGCTCTTGCAAGCGCCTTGTATGTTTGTCGAACTCTTCTTCTTAATACAATGATACGCAAATCTTTTGCGTATTCGAGAAAAAAAAAGTTGTAATCTCGTATCCTCGTTCTTCTAGCCAGAAGAAGAAAATGTTTGCTCTGAATGCATCTTTTTTATTTTACTTTTTACATATAATCTGACCACTTCAATGGTCATTTCAAAATTCCCAGGACACGAGCAATTCCCCGCCCGCTGTGGAACGCGGCCTCGCAGATCCTGATGGCCGTCGGCTACATCGTGATGGCGCTGGCGATGCCAGGCTCCCTCTTCATCGGCTCGGTGGTCGTCGGCATCTGCTACGGCGTACGGCTGGCGGTCACCGTGCCTACGGCGTCAGAGCTATTCGGCCTCAAGTACTACGGCCTCATCTACAACATCCTCATCCTCAACCTGCCGCTCGGCTCCTTCCTCTTCTCGGGCTTGCTGGCGGGCCTCCTCTACGACGCGGAAGCCACCGCGGTGCCCGGCGGCGGCAACACCTGCGTCGGTGCACACTGCTACCGCCTCGTGTTCCTGATCATGGCGCTCGCCTGCGTCGTCGGGTTCGGCCTCGACGTCCTGCTCTGCGTCCGGACGAAGCGGGTGTACGCCAAGATCCACGAGAGCAAGCGTTTGAGTAGGTCAGCCGTGGCGCAGAGGGTGGGTTAGCTTTAGCTACCGACGCAGCTCTGTGGAACTGGAAGCTCAAGAAAACAGCTCGCATCATCAGCGTTGGAACTCTGAAGCACCTACGTAATTTTGTGTGTGGATATCTTTCAGAAAAATTTTGTGTGTGAATAAGGGGCCATTCATGTCTTTATTCTTTGGAAAAGATAGATGCATATCAATTTGATTGGTTACCACTGAGTATTGATTGAGAGGGCTGCAGGCTTATTGGTAGTACCCCTTGAGTTCAGTACTTCAGTGTGGTGTTTATTCTGAAGCGTATATACGTATCCGGAAGATTGTACGGTGTAATGACCTATACCTGTATCAGTCCAGCTCTTACCGATAGTCTCTTGCGTCACCATAGTCTGATTCCCTCCTCAAGCTTTAAAACTAATCATTTTACCTGTTAAACTCTTAAAAACATTCAAATTACCTTCCTGCCTTCGTTTGCAGTGGTTTTAAAGGTGGCCTTATCTTATTTTTAGTAAAAAAGAATAGGCAATTATTTGATAAGATTTTTAAATCATGTAAAATGTCTACATAAGATTTTAAGAAATTTAAAGATAGATTGGGATATGCCAAACCCAAATAAAGCATTTAGAGACCATGAAATATATCTCTGGATGATTCAAAAAATAGGTTTATCTCTAGAAAATAGACATCATATCTAAAAATCCTTAGAAATTTTCCAAGATATTCTAATCAATGTATAAACATGTTTTAAGAACTCATAAAAAATAATGAACATAATAAACAACCAACACAAATGCATAGGATGAATACATTCAACATTAATGTTTTTGTTGAATTCATGCTAGTTGCATCTCATATTTTCGGCAGGAAAAAATTTGATGAGTTTATACACCAACTAAAATGTTTATGGATTTTTTCTAGTTTTGTGGATATTTTACCATTTTTCTAGAGCTAAATCTGTTTTTAAAGCATCTAGAGATATTTTTGTGAGCTCTAAAAAATTATTTTGATTTGACTTATCCCAATCTATCTCTAGTTTTTTTAATTTTAAAAGCATATAAGCATCTTCAAATATTTACTGATCTTTTAATAACTAAAAAAAAGATAAAACCATCTTCAAAACCACCCAAACTAGCGCAAAGAGGTAATGTAAACGGTTTAGAGAGTTCATATGATAAGATCTCTAGTTTTATAGTTCGAGGAGAAAAATCAATCATAGGGTTTAGAGTCCGAGGAGGATAATCAGACGTTTGACTTGATTTTCTTGCTTCTCGTAGTTTGGGCGGGTGTAGATCCGACTGTAAACACTCCCAAACACGCCCATAGTTTAAAGAGCCATTAGATATTTTTTCTCTCCTTTATTTAGACGGTGGTTTGACCTGGTGGTTTGACCTGATGCGAACTGGGCCAACACTACGGTATGGGCCTGACCGGCTCATAGCCCATAGGGTATGGGATACACTGGTTTCATGGACCTTTGATCTGGTTGGCCCATATGGACTGCTTTAGTTAGGTCCTTCCTCGAAAAGGAAAAATGGTTCCCTCAAAACCAAAAAGAAACATTGTACTTTGATGTACACTTTACGTGCTCTGATTAATGATGCAGATTATGGTGAACGAAATACACCCAATCAACAGCCGCCAACATGAGGCACGCTTTTAGACGAAACAAGTATACCGCCTTTAGAGCAAGGCTAATAATACAGCAAGCTGGTGGTTGTATGGAAACTTACAGCCAATCTATTAGCTCACTCGTATAATAGTTAGCCGGCTTACAACCCACTTTTCTGTCTCAAAGAACTTCTTGATTCCTGTGCATAAGCTGGTTGTAAGCTTATAGCCCGTTTCTCTTCTCTCCCCCCTCTCTCCACGTAACCCCCTATTATACTTGCTCTTAACCAACAAAGAATTTATACACAGTAGTTATTAAACTTCAAAGATATTTAAATAGTTGCACAACAGAATTTTGAATGCTAATAATAAATAAAATTATGTAATTACATCAATAATACTTTCGCACACAACACATATCATAGAGCATACCTACCATACGTACATCACAGAGGGGAGGTACTAGGATTCTCAAACACTCTATACCATATTAATACTCCTGCTTCCTCTATTTCAAATTATAAGACGTTTTGACTTTTCTAAATTTATAACTTTTGTTACGCACCTAGATACATATTATGTCTACATACATAATAAAAGCTATGAATTAAGAAATATCAAAACGTCTTATAATTTAGATGGAGGAAGTACCATCTAAGGCCGTAGTTAGTTGTGCCAAGGTGCACATCATATCTATATCTATCCTTGTGTAGAGCCTCAGTTCGTAAGTCAAAGCACTCAACCACTTCTCGGTGCCTAGATATGTTAATTTAGATCATGGAATAACATTCCGACGGTAAACTTGTCTGTCCTAACTGTTGATTATTATTTATTGTGCTAGTGCCACAAACCAACAGCTGAAAAGTTTGCAGAAAAATTCGTTTCTCAAAATAAGTGGAAGCCGGCCAGATAGAAAACTGAAAGTCTCGATGAAGCTTTAATTTCACCAGTGGGCACGATCATAGTAATGACGACCCAAATGAATTGAATTTTCTGCCACAATCTGCAACTGTTAGGGTACGCGTGCGTGCCGGTGTCTCAGTGGTTGGAACTCCGTCCTGAGCTTGGATAATACGTACACTGGCGATAGTGCAGAGCACACTTTGTTTTAACAATGCTAACAGCATCTCCAAGAGTTTGGCAATTTTCATTTGGCAAATCTTGTGTTTTGCCAAGTTGTAAAAAGATATGCCAAGTAAAAAAACAGTCTCTCTCCAAGAGTTTGGTATAATTCACTTGCCAAACCCAGATCTAACTTACATCAGGAACCCTGAGGGAGAAACAAAATTATGTTTATGTCCTTCCACCTCTTAAAAACTTACATCAGGAACCCTGAGAGAGAAACAAAATTATTTTTGTGCCCTTCCACCTCTCTCGTACATACGGATGCCAAGTCCGCTCCGCGCGCGCATATTTGCGCGTGCGAGGCCGGTGGATGGCAAGTTGCCAAGAATGTCAACCTCATTTGCCAAACTGTTGGAACCCAAATTTTCTCATTTTGCCAAAATTGAAAGGATGCCAATCTCATTTGGCAAACTCTTGGAGATGCTCCAGTAGACAGTAGTAGTGCTATAACGCTTTAGCGACGTTACTTAATTAATCTCCTTAATTAGTATTAGTCTGCGCATTTATTTTTGCGATGTTGCTGACTTGCTGTTGGGAGCAGCGACCCTGCAGCTAGCAGTCGCTGTTCAGTAGCATACGTACACGTACGGCGATGTGGAAATGCAGATGTACCGCTCATGAATGTTTCGCTTATACTGAAATTTGGCTTATACTGATTCTTATGCTAAAATGTTACGAGAGGAAAATACTGTTTTATAACTGAAAAGTAGTGCTTAAAAGTAATCCTGACATACATGCAAACACATATACTAGTAATGCATAGTCGCACTCTGAATTGCGCTACCTTTGACGTCAAGCCAACGTCCTACATGTATACTCCAACTTTGTAGCTAGTAAATACTACGTGTGAACAGTGCTAGCTTCTGCCGCTCGTAATCGAACGCCGGTATACAATTCAAAGAAATAATTAAGCTAAGACTAGCAGTAAACAGTGTCAGGCAGAAGCTGCTGTCGTTGTGTCGTGTGTGTGTTCGTTGTAGGTGTGATTTTATTTGCAGGTATGTAGCATGTGGTGCAAGTAATTACCACCATGGGTCTGCTTAGTTTTTCCATTTCTCCACAAGCTAAGCCGCATTGCTTGACGTCGTCACATTCTTCTTCCTCCTTCCTTCTCTTCGTCTTCCCCATCATCCGTCGGTGTCGTCGGTCCAAAGCTAAAAGTAATGGCGCGCTTCCATTGTGGGTCGTCGGGCACCAAACCCCATTTAACTCTCCTTTTCCCCTCCCTTTCCCTCTCCGCCGGGCCTACCAACCTCCACGCCTCCACTCTCTGGGCCGGCGGGAGCCGCCTATAAAACCGGTCCCTCCCCAGCGGCCATGCCAACCACCAGTTAGGCCACTGCCACTCACTCAATCTTCTTCTCCCTGCTTAATTTGTCTTCTGTGCTGTGTGTCTGAACAACGTTCCCATCAGGTGAGCCGTGGGTATAGTATAGCAATGGCGCAGGGAAGAGGCAGTGGCGCTGTGGTCCTGGGGCTCCTCCTCCTCTACGTGCTCCTCCATAGCCATGCCGCGCAGCGGCTGGACCTTCAACAGCAACACCTGGATCAACAGCAAGCGTTTCAAGGCCGGCGATGTCCTTGGTGAGCCTCGTCGAACGCATGCATGCTTATTTTATTTTATTTTATTTTATTTTATTTTATTTTATTTTATTTTATTTTATTTTATTAATCATGGTTACCTGATTTGGAATATGTGGAAAGAATTATTTTGAGGGTGCATGTACATATGTGCAGTGTTCAAGTACGACTCGACGGCGCACAACGTGGTGGCGGTGAACGCGGCGGGGCACAAGGGGTGCAGCGCGCCGCAGGGCGCCAGGGTGTACAAGTCCGGCAACGACCACGTCACGCTCGCCCGCGGCACCAACTACTTCATCTGTAGCATCCCCGGTCACTGCCAGTCCGACATGAAGATCGCCGTCACCGCCGCATGAATTCCGATCCTCATCGCCTCGTGACCAGAGTGTGTGATTGTTGCGAGCTAGACGGATTACATATCATGAATAAAACGATCGAGCACGACGAGTGTGCATAGTCGTGTGAAATAACTGTGTGTGTGTGAGGTGTGCCTATGGAGAATGCCATGCCTTCGATATTCATGTTATGTATAACGTCGTGTGTGCTGCCAACTGGTTACCTCGCTTCCAACCGTTTGTCTGACCTCATGGCTTGTGTCACCGGCGTGTGGGCCCACCGGGAGGCAGAGTGGGGTGGGGTGTGTGCGCTCGTCGCCGTGGCAGTGTCTGGGTGATGCTGCACCAAGATAAGCAGGGCCGCGGCCTGTTACGAATTGGGCCAACACTACGGTACGAGCCTGACCAGCCCTATAAGGGAGAGAGCACAAAATACAAAGAATCAAGACTAGAGCGTGCATGTGTACGTGTATATGTGTCTATGTTTGTAAAAAAGAAAAAAACTAGAAACTATGCCATGAGCGGCGGAACATTCACAAAATCGGAAGACAACCTACGGAACCTCCTATCCGTTCTTGGGTTTTTGTCTAGCTCACCCTCATTTGATATCTCCTGTGTTATTGTTCGTTCATTTTGTGGATGCGAGCATCTTCAAGAGTCTCCGTCCTACTTCCTCGTCTTTTCGCACTTGGCAAACCGGCCTTGTTCGTGCTTAAAAATACGTGAAGTGGAATCGCGCGCATGGCCCTTCCCAGCACCGCCTCCTCCTTCCCGCGTGCGCGTCGTCTCCTTCGCGCCACCGTCCAGGGGAAAGGATCTTCGACACCGCCCGTGGCAATGATGACCGCATCGGCGAGGATGGTTGTGGAGTCGGCAGTGACACAGAAGGGGCGGGCCGAAAAGTCGACGGCGGTGACAGTCTCGGAGAGGATGTTGAAGCCAAACCACAGGGGCTGCGCGCGGCAGTTGTCCATGAGGTCGGCGCCCGTGATGCCGTTGAGGAATCCCGGGAAGTTCTCGACGTCGGTGGTGGTGGTGAGCTGCCCGCCCGTGGCGATGTCGTTGGCCATCCAGCCCTCGAAGAGCACGAGCTTGAGCTCCGCGCGGGCCACGTAGATGGCTGCCGTGTGCGCCGCGGGGCCGCTCCCGATGATGCAGACGCGGTTGCGGAGCGGCGCGGTGGCGGATCCTTCCATGGCTGCTTATGCGGTTTGGCTTGGCTTCACGGCGGCGGCGGCAGTTTGGCTTGGCTTGCGCGCTCTGAAATCTGAAATTACAGTTCACACCTCGTCGGTCTGGTCACAAAAGTGTACAAGCCCAGTAGACCACACCAGCTGACAGCGAGTCGGTGACCAGCCAATCCATCGTCGGTCACCTCGTCGGCGGGGATAAGTGAAGGCGTGCGGCGGGGAAACAAAATCCACTCAGGATTAATGCCTGTCCACAAATCTGATATTTTGAAAATCAGTTATGGGTATTATTGGAGATTACTCTTTTTTTTCTCTCCATAATTATTTGGGAGTTAGCAAACAACATATTTTAGGGAACAAAATATGCCAAACTCTTGAAGATGCTCGCCCAATAGGGTGTTTGATAGATTGCCGCTGATCAGTGACACCATGGCAGGGGTTACACAAGAAGGAAAAAAAAGTCTGATACTAATACATATTGTTAGTCTAGAAACAAAAAAAGTTGACATTTATGCATTTGCCTAATTTTAAGCTAACACAATGAAATTCACACAGTACAAGCAATTAGTCAGTTTGGTAATCTTGTGAATACGGTCAGCGGTGGATCCAGCCCCGAAATTTAGGGAGGACTTTGCCTCTTCTTTTACTTTCATACGGAGACTCCTTCTAGCTTCTCCATAAATAAAAAATATAGATTCCTCATTCATCCCTATCGTGGCCTTCTTTCACCGTGCTCATTCGTCTTCCGCGGCCGGGTCCACCGCACCGCCCACTTGCCGCTCACCTTCCTAGCACGGGGGACTCTCGTCACGGGTAGCGTAGTCAGCCGGCGTTGTCGCCTCCACCGCATGGGACCGCACCTGCCCGCGCTGTTGCCGGGAACCATGCAACAGCTCCTCGGTGGCCACACAGCCGCTCGCCAGGGCTGCGCAACCACCTGCCCACTGGCATCCCCAACCCCCTCCCCCCACGCCATCGAGCTCCACGCTGGTGTCAAGCTCACGTCGACGAGCCTCCATTTATTAACGCAACAAGTAGATGCTACGTTGAAAGCGCACGTTGCAAGAGCAGTATGTTTCAAGTGTTTCAGATGTATATTGCAAGTGTTGTATATCGATGTTGCAAAAGTAGATCGGGATGTTGCATATGTTGCGATGGCTATACATGTATGTTTAAAGTGTACTCCCTCCATGTTGGTAAAAGAAGTCGTTTTAGACAATGACACGGTCTCCAAAGCATAACTTTGACTTCATTTTTCTATAAAAATATTTATTCAAAAGTGATATATGTATACTTTTATAAAAGTATATTTCAAGACAAATCTATTCATATTGTTTTCACATTTCTAAACTCAACAACTTAAAAGTTATTCATGATTTATATTCCCAATGTTTGACCCAAACCTTGTCCAAAACGACTTCTTTTACTAACAAGGAGGGAGTATGTTCCAAATGTTTCATCTATTCTAGACGTATGTTGCAAGTTTTATCTGGATGTTGCAAAAATAGATTTGGATGTTGTGTGTATATATATATATATATATATATATATATATATATATATATATATATATATATATATATATATATATATATGCATGTTGCAAGTATATATTTTAAGTGTTTCAGATGCTCTTCATATGTATGTTGCAGATGTTTTATCCGGATGCTTGCTTATGTTTACAATGGTTTTCGAGTGTTTTAAGATGTCCCGTGTCACAACACGAGGAGGCAGCAACATCGACGACTCAAGATGCGTGTCGGCGGCAACGTCACAATGTGGGGGCAGCATAGGCGAGAACGCTGATTTGGGTGATGGCAACGGTAATGGCATGGGCCGTGATGTGAGGAATCCCACGTGGCTCATCGCATTTTTTTTTGTATTTTACATATATACCATACAAATACCTTATACATATAAAAAAGAAGCAGAAAAGTAGAGAAATCAAGACTGTTATTATATGAACATCTATGTGTAAGGTAGAATCATATATGGTTTGTTCGTGGTCTTGATATTGAATACATTATTTGTCGCGTCCGTAGCAATGCATGGGCATACACGCAAGAAAGGCCTAGTCTTATTTACAAGATGATTACATAGCTTTCAAGCGTGCAGGCGGCGTGTAACTCAGTTAAGCTCGCAAAATAAGCCTGCTAAAGGTGCTTTGCACCCGCAATGCACCAAGATGTTGCCTCATCCTTGATCCTGGATAGCACAATGAAATGTGGACTCTCCTTCTGGTTGAAGACTCTTGAGTTTCTCTCCTTCCATAGCTCCCAACATCTGAGCATGATGAGGGAGCGTAGATCCTTGCGGTGACAGCCCGCAGTGTTTGACCTATTGGTCCACCATTGATGCAGGTTGTCTGATGGCTCCCAGTTGCCCACCTTAAGACCAGGAATGCCAACCCACTCGGCTATGGAGTTCCATAGCTTCCTGGAGACTCCGCGATCTGTGGAATGATGGTGGGCAGTCTCAGGTGACCTCTTACAAAGCATGCGTCGGAGAGGACCATAGACGGTTTTGAACCGCAAGCCATGCAAAATCTTTGCACCTCGAAGGAGCCCTTGTCCAGGGCACCGGTGAATCGAAGACCCTAGACCGTCGATGGCGCGCGGGGCACGGGGCGCACTGCACGGCCGACTCGTACCGCGACGAGCCGGACGGGACGTGCTGGTGTGGAACGACCGATCAACTAGGTGGCCTTTGTTTCGTGGATGCCCGATTGCCCGTTTTCCGGCCTCCGTACCATGGATATACCTTTCGTCATTCGTGTGCTTATAGACGACAAAGGCAGCTGGGCCCACCCGGCCTTGGCCTGCGCCTGCGCCCCCCGGCGCCGTTCGCATCGCTCTACTGGTTGTTCGGCTTCGGCGAGACGGCAACGTAACGTGGGTGACGAGCCGGTCACCCATTTGCGTGCATGCAATGCAGTCGCCACCCGCCGGTGGATATTAATATTTGTATATTTTCGTCATGGGATAACATTGGATCGTGTAAAAATTAGGATTGAATCAGTATAATAAGATATGAACGTACACATAGCACTTTGAAAATGAAGATTGTATCAAGTAGGACTCTTGTTCTTTTCTTACTTTCTAACAAAAGACGTCGTAGAACAAGCATCTCATTTTTAATATAATTTATTATTAAGGAAAAAAGAACAAAAAAAAGGATCGTCCCATAAGAAAATACTCCATCCATCCTAGAAGAGTGTCGCTATGGGCCAGGGTTCGTGTCAAACTTTATTAACTTTGAATAAGTTCATAGAAAATATTAGCAACATTAATATTTTCAAATAAGTTTTTTTATAGAAATGATTTATCTAGTGATACTAATTATACATCATAAATATTAATATTTTCTTCTATATATGTAGTCAAAGTTGAAAATATTTTACTATTTGGGACGTGGGAATGACATTCTTTATGGTATTGAGGGAATACGATCAAATTTGATAGTATTCGTCCCCACATTACCTTTCGCAACAATGACCACTCCATATTGTTCCACATCATGGCCAGTCGTGCAGCTAGCGTAAAAGATCAAATTTGGGTTAAATTAAGCTAATGTTGCAAATTGGGCGAGGGACGTTGTAACCATAGTTATCGAAAATCAAAAGCGGCAAGGTCATACATTCACTGGTCCAACCATCAAGAGCTGGTTGAACCACCGATTCGATAGTTTTGGACCGAATGAATTGAACCGTTCATAGATACTTTGAACAGGTGCAATATACAATAGATAATCAGCAACATATAGTTGGTCACATATACAAATAATAAGGTGGTAAAACACAATTATATCAAAGTGTGGTTGCTTGTGTTTGTTACTCTTATTAGATCTTTGCTCCAAAGGTGTGGGGTGCTGCGGCGTGCGGTAGTCTTTGAGGATTGTGATCTTGCCTTTAAAAAAGGAAAAAATCTCTTTGTGAAAGTGTGGGAAGTAGTTGATTAAAACCCGGCCAGAGTAGACATTTATTGGGTTACTCATCTCACAACGGGGACGTATGGCCCATTTGGAGGCACGAACTTTGGTCAAACAAATTTGTGCGTCTCACATTGGGGTTTGCCTCGCATTTGTTCATATTGCATATGTTTATTGTGCTTTTCACGTGTCTACATGGGTGTACTTGTTTGTAACTGCAGGGACCGTGTGAACCTGCAAACATACTCTAGAGAAGTTGCACACGCTAAGTTTGCTTAGATGTAAAAGAGACGATGAGGCTCTAACACATTTCTATAGGTTTTCAGATCTCGGTCTTCCTTTTTGGTCAGGCGAGGCAACTGCCCTGCGAAACCACCATAGTTTCAGGTGACATGGACTGGAGTTTGGGACAGCTGTCAGCATGGTGCATTGAGCTTGGCCTAAACGCAAACGCGTGCTTTTGTATGTTTTGTGTCCCGCAGCAACGTGACGCATCGGATCGGAGGTGGTGTGCGTGCAGGGTGTTGATCGAGCTAGTGCAGACGTGCAGTAGCGTGTTCATACAGGTTTAGTTGCACGGGACGCGGGGTGCGCAGGCAGGCGGCATGCAGACGGCGCTGCGGATCCAACCGTACGTTCGGCAAAGAGACGACACACACGATGAAACAAGAGTGCACACCTCCTCGCTCTCTACGCCTCCTGCTGAGGACAGCACACCGGGGGCGGCCACCTCGCCGCCGCCTGCCAAGGCGTACTTCACGTTCGCCTCTCTTTCAGCTCTCTGTGTGTTTGTGTGTGTGTGTGTGTGAGAGAGAGAAAGACATGTGCGCGTGTGTGTTTGCGTGTGTGCGTGAGGGTTTGTGTTCGCTCGGATCCAGTGATGGTTTGGCGAGATCCTAGTGTACTGTGTCTGTGCTTTCGGACTTGGTTCCTGAGCTATTTGCGTGCGTTTTTGCGTGATGGTATTTCGTTGCGAGTTCTCGTCTTCCACTGTGGCAACGAACCCGTACGTCTTGATCAAGTTTGGTCGAATCTTTTTTTGCTTCATATCGTCGTCTCTTTCGGGTCGCAAGAGCGCTCTACTGCTAGTGTGGGCATATTTTGGGTGAGATTACCCGTGGCTCCGTACGCGCGCGACTCCTGGTTTTTTAAGCCTTTTCTCTTTGGTTTGGGTTTCGTTCGTTTTGGTCTGGATTTCGAAAAAGTTTGTTCGTCATGGTTCGCCTCTGCGGGCTTAGGCGTGTTTGGTTCCTCGCCATGAAACGCCACGCCGAAGCTTAGGCGGCACCACAGAAAAGCTGCATGTTTGTTTGGTGAGTAAACTACGGCAGCCACAACTTTTTACATTTGGTTTTGAGTGTGGCGGCCAAAAATAGCGCCACACCTTAGGCGGTGGCGGTGACGGGCTTTGGCCAGCAACCAAAAGTTTTCCCATGGATCATCTGATGATTTGACCCGTCTGGAATGCTAGAGACTTGAACAGCAGTACGCGTCGCTTTAGTCGCACAATAATTTTCTCACTTAGTATAACTACTTAAGCACCACCGTTTCAGCCGGTGATTATTGTTTGTGTTCCACCCGAAGTTGGCCTATGGCAACTCGCTGTCAAGCCACTTGGGCCGTGTATCTTTACTCTAACTTCCCTTAATGAAGCACGTGCAATGCACGCTTTCAAAAAAAGGGGGTGTTTAAATTCGGAGATGTAAAATTTTGGTTGTCACATGGGTGTCGCATGGGGTATTCGATTACCAATAAAAAAAAATAAATTACAAATTCCGTCAGTAAACTGCGAGATAAAATTATTAAATCTAATTAAGCCATCATTAGCATATGTTACTATAGCACTACATTGTCTAATCACGGACTAATTAGACTTAAAAAATTAATCTCGCAAAATAGTCTCAATCTGTGTATTTAGTTTTGTAAATAATCTATATTTAATACTCCATGCATTGATCTAAACATATGATAGGATAGGTGTAAATTTTCGAGGAATTGCGTTCTTGTCTGCTTGTTCCTGATGCGTGTTCATGAATTTTGAACAGTGCCCTCTGGGCTCTAGCTTCTGCACCAGCAGGCCAGCTGCACAACCTGCAGCAGCGCCGCATCCTTTCAGGATTCCTGCAAAGTGGTACTCCCTCTAGACCAAATTATAAGGTATTCTAAGAATCTTAGAGAGTCAAAAAATCTTAAGTTTGACTAAATTTATATGATAAGATAATAATATTTATGATACCAATTAAGTATAATTAGATTCTTCATTAATTATATTTTCATAGTATACCTATCTGATGTTATAAATTTTTGTAATTTTCTCTATAATTTTGATTAAACTTAAGATGCTTTGATTCTCTAAGATTTTTGGGATGTCTTGTAATTTGGAACGGAGGGAGTAGCTCCGTTTCTCTTGCAAAGACCAAGCGCACAACAGAGAAGTTGCCATCCACAACCTTCGGTACGGTGCATGTGGTCCTTGAAATCGTGTAGTGGGGTTTTACCTCCACTTCAACGCATGCCCTGGTGAGGCTTCAATCTTTTATCAGATGGAGTACAGAGTACTCGATAGCTCCACCATCGTTCTAATGTCACGTAGGTGAAGGCGTCGAGCCCCTAGCTTCTAAGTGTAGCATCCTTTCTAGTTTCTATGTCCGGTTCACATAAAATTAGGAGTCTAAAATCTAAATCAAAAATAAAAATTGTCAGCGTCGTTCTCATAGCCAGGAACGACAGCTGCGAGGAGTCGACGCTCCGCACGTCCTGCGGCTTCGCCATGGCCGGCTGCGAGCGTAGCGTGAGATGCGTTGGAACTTGGAACGCATGCATGCAACCACATCAACACAAGTACGTCCCCGGCCCGGTCCATGTTTCTTGTCCTAAAGCTAACCCAAGTTTGAATGACGTCACAGCATGAATTTGATGTTTCGTGTTCTTTTTTCTAAACGAATCAGCCCAATAATGATGTGCCCCGGTCGATGCTGGTGCAATTTGCTTGGAGCTAGTACGTACCAAACCTAGCCAGGAAGAGGACACCGCATCGCATCCGGTAGGCGGCCAGCTAGCTTCCAGCAGAAAACCTTGCCACCGGGCTAGCTCCGGCGTGGTCAGGCCTCGTGGCTGCCGCCTCGATCGAGATCTCGTACGTGTCGCACGCTCAACGGCCGTATTCACGTAGACGTAGTACCGTGCGAACCGATCGAGCGTGCGAGAGATCGAGGACGAGACGATCGAGAGCGTGCTGCGCTGTGCCATTTCCATCGTCTCGTCGCCTGCGCACGGCATGCTTTTCCCACCACCAACAACCCGCGAAGCGCTTTCACGGAGACGGCAAGGTGCGTACGATACGGCGGCCCTGGCGCGCGCGCCACGCCGATCGAGTGCCCGGCAAAAGGAGGAGGCTTTGCGTCCGCGCTCGCCCTTGGGCCTTGGCGGGACGCGCGCCTCTGCGTGCAGCCCCCCGACCAGCTGCTCTCTGTGGCAGGCCTCCCTGCAGCGCCTGCAGCCAGCCCCGGGCGGCCATGTGTCCCGTGCTGCCTTGCAGCCATTAGGCCAGTTTCAGTGGAGATTTCATGTCACTATTTCCAACACATCCAGATTTTGGAAACAGTGCAGAAGAGTTTTATTCCTATAAAACTCTCTCTACTCCCATGAAACTCTTATCATCTCTCTTCATTAATATGGTGCCACATCAGCATAATTAATGCCCATAAAACTCTGATGAAACCCCATTGAGATTGAGCTTACGTGCCCATCGGCCAGCAGAGAGATGAGACCGTTGAACTGTTGATTCAAACTGCCTGCCATTTGCCGCACCGTACCGTACATATAGTATGAGTCCAGGTCTTGGATGACTAAGACTATCCGCACTCATGATCCTTTATTTTCATCCTCTATATATTCTGGTCATCAAGATTTTCTCCTCTATACTCATTTCTCCCGCACTCATCTATCCTCTATATCATCCTCTATTCACTGTGGGACCTACTTGTTACTTTATCTAAATATATCCATGTGAGATCTAGTTTTGAAGTATTTATTGAAACAAATTTAATGGTGTAATCGGAATTTAATTTGATCTTTTGGTTTGCGAGTTATAACATTTTTTAGTTAAAAGAAATAGTAGGACCCGCCATGCATGCACTCTCTCTTCCTACCGTACGTGCGCTATCCTGCCGCTGTCGCGCTAGATATGGCGCACCGAGGCCGGTAACGGACGGTATAGAGATCAACGCTGCAGCTGTATTGACACGGTATATGCTGAGCTGTGTTGTTTACCGGTTGTTATACAGGCAGCGGTGCAGTCGGTCTAACGTTCAAATGGAATTGGAATTCTAGCTGGTTCAAATAGAATACTATAAACTACATTTGATTATCGACTTTGATTGTTGGGCCTTTTGCATAATATTAGTCTACTAGTATTACTCTGCAAACCACGCATGATTTTAGGACTCGGTGTTGTACATGGACTCATGGAGTGACACATATGCATGGCAAGCCAATTCTCAACCTAGCAGATCTGAAACAAAGCTAAAACCAAAGTTAACTTCATATCTGGAAAACCTGAGGGGTTATCTGTTATTTACGCCTCAAAATTCTGATCTCTAGAAACTTAGGATTTATGCATAGATCAACTAAATGATTAGGTATTAGGTTCTGTACAGATCAACTGAATAATCAGCTACGTATGTAGCCAGGTGGTTATTTATTTTAGTCATAAATCTGTTCATGGTGAAGTCTTAACATAAATTTTGCTAAAATAGAAGTCTTAAGACTACAGGACTCATGGACCTCTTTACTGGGGAATGAACATATAGTGATAAAAAGAGTCGAGCAAACATATCCCGGATAACGAAGTCCAGATTTTAACAAAATTCACATCAAGCACAAGCAGGGACCCAATTAAACAGCGTGATTAGTTAAAGCACTGAAGACAGCAACTTATTTCAAAGAAGGGTCAATATTCATATAGCAAGCATGAAGTACCAATAAGACATACTGCATGCTACTTGAGAAGAGGCAACGAGCAATCAGCATATCGCTTTGACGTACAAAAGAAAACAGGATGACCTTTTTATTGACTAAATAGCATAGTCCTCATCGGCAGCTTCAGCAATGGTCGGTGCCGGATTGAGTAGGCAGCACGGTATCTCGGGGTGGTAGCCGTAGTTTCTGTCATGGTAGCGAATCCAGAAAAAGGAGGCGTAGACTCCAAATAACCCAGATAACCACCAGACGATGCGGGAAGGTCGGTCCCAGCCTCCCAGGAGGTGAGGAGGAAGGGGCCGACGAGTAAGACCAGGGTCATGATTGGCATCAAGATCGTGACGAGCAGGGAGAACATGTGCTGGCGGCGGCGCTCCACCGCGTACCGGGCGAGCTCCTCCTCCGTCCACGCGCACCGGCGGCGGCCCCTCCCCGACCCCGTCGTGCCGCTGCCGACCGGCCTCGGCTGCCTCTCGACGTCGAGGCTGGTGGCCTGCTGCTTATTGCCCTCCTGCACGCGTACGTCGAGCGAAACTAAGCGGGGTAACAAGAAAGATTGCGACGTGCCGATCGAGGAGAGTGCGGGCACAGCGCTTACCATCGCCGCTCGCAGATCGTCTCCGCCGCCGCTCCGCTCGCCCGTCCCTCGATTGGAGCTAGGGTTTGTGAGGCTAGAATACTCCTCTTCTTTTTTTAAAAGAAAAGGTAAAGACTTCGTTACAGGCGGCCGTTTTTTAATCGCTCGGCACGGCCTGCTACAGTCGTTTAACGATCTGAAGGACTGGGTTCACCCCCCACCAGACGACTGCTGCGCCACTAACACTGCTCTCCTGCGCTCTCCCACTCTCTGTCCGTGCGAGACTGGTGACCACCGCCCCCACCCTACGACTGGTGCCGAGGGGCTTCGCCGGGCCCTTGGCCACTCGCCGACGACGAGCGAGATCTCGCGACGATCACCCACTAGGTTCATCTGCCCCTGCCTTCCTTCCTTTTCCCGCTGCAAAACCGAGCTCCCCAACCCTAACGTAAACTATTTGCTATCTGCGCCTCCCTGCGCGCAGGCCGCCGTGGCGGCGGGATTCCGGCGCGCGGGTGGCTGCGGCGGCTGGATCCGGGTGCGTGGGCCGTGACACCGGTGGGATTCCGGGGCAGCCGCGGCGACTGGTTCCTGGCACGCGACCCATGGCGGCGGCTGGTTCGCGGCGTGTAGGCGGCGATGGCAGCTGAATCCCGGCGTGCAGGATACAGCCCGGCCATCGCAGGCCTCCTCCATGGTGCACCGCGTGCTCATGGGTAAACCCACCTCGTAAGCATGAGCAACTCTGCTCTGCACGCCGGCATTGCTCTCCTCTCCTGTAACCTTGCGCCGCTTTGAGCCTACATCTAACCCCTCTTGTGCGTCTCGCGCCGCAGGAACCCGCGCATTTGTCGTCACGTCAGCTGACGCGGGAGGGTGAGCGGCGCCTCCTCCTCGCGTTCTCCACGGTAACTTCAGGTCATCTTCCTCCAGGTTATAATCGCTTTTTGCGGTTGTTTTCATTGGGACTTGCTGTAGGTGAACAAGACGATACGAGGATGGGACCAGGAGGAGGCAGCTTGTGAATTGGTTCAGGTACTGCTTTGAGTTTCAGTTTTATTTTTTAGTTTTATTGTTAATCCAGCGATGAAGATTCATATTGGTAAATTCACTCTAGCTAGTCCTACTATAATCTCATCTGTTACCAGTACTACTATGATTGTGCTTAGTGTAGCACGTCCTATGGAGCAGCTGGGGACTGAATTCATAAGTATGCAACCAACATTGGCGACTTTGACTTCACTCTATGGATGGTTTTGGGTTGTCACAGAAAACTTTTTTGCCCATTTCTCTGTGAGCAACTGTATGATAGAAACTTGTGGAAGCAAATGTATCTTTCAGACTTTCACTAGCCACTGATGCGGCAAATCCCATTTCACTCATTCTGCAATCGAGTGTAAAGGAATAGGTCACTAGGAGTCTAGGACCGTTTACAACTCAATAACATTTGCACCGTGCCATTGTCTGTCAATATACATTTGTGGAGAGCTCTATCTCTGGTGCAAGGAACTAAGCTGCCCTTTTCTTTTTTGCTCAATTCTAGATTGATGAGACAATTGGCTAAACTCAAAGCACAAGGGTAGCCCTTTCCAATCAAACGGCCTTGTTTGGAGATATTTAAGGAAAAGCCGAGCAGTTGAGTGAAAAGTTCCCGATAATCCGAGGTCTTCTTGGTAATATTTTAATCCCTTTGCACGCTGCAGCACAGATTTTTTGTTATGCTATGATGCAATTGTATTTTACTCGTTGCCGTGTAATATTACTTTTCCCATGGACTCCCTACAGCCACTGTGTTACTACATCCATATAATTATGTCTATCCATCCTTGCAGGCGCCATTATGCCTATCCATCCATATCAGCGGTATGCCCCTCGGCTTTATCAATTTGAACAAGATCATTCCTGTGCAGTTTGTGTTGCGGGGCATTCCTGTTACTTGTTTGGTAAGCTGTTGCCTGAACTTGATCGGGTAGAAGGTAATCATCTTAGGGCCTGGCTAGTATCAAGGATTAAATATCTATTCTATGATTGAATTACTCTGCAAATTATAAAATTTTATAATTAAATTACACAAAATTATCAGGATTCGAGTTTAGCTATAGTTTTTTTTGCTCTTGTTGAGTGAGATTGGAATTAGCATTCCTGTTAAGTGATTCGAGATACCTTTCTCTGATGCTACCTAAAAAGTGGATAAAACAACTAGTAATTGCGGTGGCTTACTAGTTTTTGTTGTGATTTATGAACCTCCACTGAGTAGTATGAAGGGAAAACCATACAATGTGCTGTATATGTTCTACAGGACCTCATATTCTATGACTGTATATATAATCTCTCTTTTGTTTTTTCTGTTCTTACATTGCAAGTTCCAAGTTATCTAGCAGGGGGAGATCAAGTACAAAGCACAAAGCAGGTATGATGTGTGCAATATATGTAAATAAGTGCATATGTGGTGAGAGGAAATTACATTGGAGGAAGATTGAGTTGGATTTTAGAACCATGTCAGTTAGGCACTTGCGTCTTTAATTGAATCTCTATTTTTTCTTCAAATAAACCAGGGATAGGGGTGGGGGTGGGGCTGTGGGTTACAAATGAACGTAGACACTATACTTGCCTTTTCTGATTACATAAATTGCTTATTTAGGAAGACATTGTTGCCTAACGAATGACACTTAAATTGCCTAAGAAAATGTAATCCACTACAGCATTGCCTAAGAAATGCAGCTTGCTGTGCTTTTTTCATATCCTTGCTTTTCTCTGTTGATTGGTTGCTCCAGTTTTTATCTATAGGTCATAGCACCTGCAGCCTCAACTAGGCCACTATTGGGCAGCATAAGCAGCATTTTGGCACTACATAGCTCTGTTTTCTTCAGGTTTGAGCAATAGCTTTCTTAAGGTATTGCTGCAGCTCAGTCTCTCTAGCCGCAGCTCAATGACAGTCGATCATAGGTACAGCAGCAGGTGTCCAACAGCTCAAGATTGTTTTCCTTAGTTTGCGCAGGTAAGCAATATAGGTGCCTTGACCTTTCATTTTTTAGTTTGGCTAGTACCAGTAGCTTCTTGGTGTAAGAATCAAACTAAGCTGATGAACTCAAGTAAAGTTCAGTGAACATCTTGAGTTTTGGAGGTGTCATTTTCAGTGAATAGTGAAGTAATCATTGCTCTGAGCTTTAAATCATCCTATTGATCATTTTCTTATTTGGCTTGAAATTGCTTCCAGCATGTTGCTTATATGTATGCTATTAGCTTCTGTTCTTTGCAAGTTTCAGTACTCTGTCAGTAGCTATCTCTGAAGGTTGTTCCATTCTATTCTGCTCCATTTGAAACGTTGATTCTCCATTTGTTTGGGGGTTCTCCCACATTTGGAGAAGTGCCTAGTGACTGTTGATTGTTGATTCTTGAATTGGCTGTGGTGTTAGGTTTTATGGAGGTATCAATAATCAGCATTTTAGAGCAACTAAATATACATGTGCACTGATTAGTTACTGAACTTCATTGGGAAAAAGCAACTAAATGTACTCTGACCAGGCAATATTGTGGCAAGATCAAGGCAAAATAATTCAAATCGTTAGGCAATTTTTACATCATTCTTCTCTAATCTCCCTTTGTTTTTTCTGTTCTCAAATCATTAGACATTGTTGCCTAACGGATGACACTTAAATTACCTAAGAAAATGTAATCCACTGCAGCATTGCCTAAGAAAATGCAGCTTGCTGTGCTTTTTCGGATCCTTGTTTTTCTCTATTGATTGGTTGCTCTAGTTTTTTTTCTCGAATACACAGGAGAGCTACGTATCATTGCATTAAGAAGAAGAGTTGTAAAATACAACACACACACCACCCACACACCCCCTTAACTTTCAGTTACATTCGCGCCTATCAAAATAAAATTTGACCAACCACTAACAATGGTGATGGGCCTAACCGTTTGCTACATGCAGCCATGCAAGCTCCCTTGCTCCAATTAAACACCACAGATGCGCTTCTTCTTCAATGTGTGTTAGGATTCTTGGCACGTTTGGCGATGCCCTGTTGAACACACAATCATTTCGCTGCTTCTAAATCATCCACGCACCCAAAATAATCAGGGAGTTGATTCCCTTTCTGAAGACTGTCGGCGCTAGCTTGTTTATCTTGATCCACCAATCCTCAAATGAAGTGTCCGCAGCTTGAGGGGCTAGAACTGAGAGTCCCACTTTACTGAGCATTTGAAACCACACTTGTTTAGCGAAAACACAGCCAATCAGGATGTGTTGGATGTCCTCGACTTGATCGCAGAGCACACAACAGGTGAAAGCTCTATGTTTGGTGTTGGTAATTAGTGACAATGCCTAAGTACTAATCCTATGCCTAAGTTGTATGTAGCATATGAGGATTAGTACATTCCAAGGTTGGTGGCAAGATGGACATGGTGATCATGATAGCCACACTTGGATTTGGATGCAACCCTACGTGATCAAGGCAAAGGTATATGCTTAAGGTTGTGTTTTAGTAACCAAGACACCTAGTGGGTGTGGTTACATTATAGGATAGATAGCCGTACTATAAAGAGGGGAATGACGCGGCTATTGAACTCCTAAGTGCCTCTAGGTGTGCATTTCATGTCATATGCATTTGGATAGAACTAATAACGCCTCGAAAAATGATTGTGAAAATGCTAACACACATGCACATGGTGATGATCACTTGGTGATGTTAGCACGTTTGCGAAGGCAGTGGAGTTTGAGCGGTAGAGAGGGTTTGGGGTTCTCTCTCCCTCCCGCCGAGCCTGCGAGGCGGGATTCAGGCGTTTTCGAGAAATTGAAACGCCTATTTTCCACTACGTCGGAAGTCGGAAAAAGAAACGGAGACGAACGGAGGTCACAGTGGTGACCGGACGTTGGACCGGACGCGGTCTCTGTTTGACCGGACGCGTCCGGTCAGTGTTCAGCGTCTACGCGAGTTTCAGCTTTTTGATCGGACGTGCAGCGCGTCCGGTCACAGTCGACCGGACGCGTCCGGTCGTTCAGGGAGCTTACTGGACTCCAACCGGATGCTGGCACTGTGGCGTCCGGTAAGTTCTCCAGCGCGTCCGGTCGTTGTTTTGTTGTGCGCTGCTCAGGCTTGACCAGCGCGTCCGGTCCATCACGGGACCGGCGCGTCCAGCTTCACGCGTCCGGTCGTTGCATGTAGCGCGTCCGGTCGGTGCTTCGCGAAGTAGCCGTTGTGTGATCGGCACGTCCGGTCAGTTGGACCAGCGCGTCCGGTCAGCGCGACTTCGGCTGTTTCAAGTGCGTAACGGCTATATTCGAAGGGGTACGTCTATAAATACTCGTTGGCCGGCTCAAGGTTCTCTCTCTTGGACATTTGACATACTTGTGAGCACTTTGAGCTAAGCAACTCCCCTCCCACTCATATCTCTTGCTTCTTTGCATATTCGAAGTGAGATTGAGTGATCCAAGTGCATTTGTATTGTGAGATTGCATCTAGTTGGCACTTGGTTGTTGATTTGCTGCGGGATTCTTGTTTCTCTTGGTGGTTGCCGCCACCTAGATGGCTTGGAGCAGCTTGGAGGCGTTGGCAAGAGTTGGTGATTGTTCTTGGCCACCTCCGGTGATTGTGAGGGGTTTGTGCCTACCTCGGTGAAGCGCCAAAGGCAACATTAGTAAATTACTCATGTCATTGCAACCTTTTACCATTTGGTAGGTTCTTGTGGCGCCTTTTGAGAGGCTCGGTGTGAGACCGATTAGCCACCAAACCACGTGGTAAAGAGGGACACAATGGGGACTAACGTGCCGGCAAGCACGTGAACCTCGGGATAAATCTTTGTGTCATCATTCTTATTGTGATTGATCGATCCCGGTGGTTGTGTATCGTGGAATTCATCTCTTGATCATATTGTTTGGTTGGCTCAATACTTCGCTCCTCGGTGATACCCTTCTAACTCTCTCTTGTATTAATTTCTTAGTTACTTTGCTAGAGTAGCTCTTTTGTGTAGCTTGCTAGTTGTAGTCTCCTTCTCAGTTTGACTTGTGCGGTTGAGTGCAAATATACTAGAATTGTGAACTGGATAGGTGGCTTGCAAACACCCCGTAGGCTAAGCAAAACACGCATCTCGCTATTTGTTATATTGATAAACTTGTTTAGCTTGTCTTTGTAGAATTTTTTTAAAAAGGCTATTCACCCCCCTCTAGCCATCAAGACCTTTCAACAGGTTAGGTGGGGTAGTCCTCTTCTTGCTAGTCTGTCCGCTGTCCAACAACATTTGTGAACCGCCAACCAGATAAAGAATTGACATTTCTTAGGAGCCCAACTCTTCCATATTAGTTCCCATGGTTCAAAATGTACTTGCTCTAGTTTTTATCTATAGGTCATAGCACCTGCAGCCTCAACTAGGCCACTATTGGGCAGCATAAGCAGCATTTTGGCACTGTATAGCTCTGTTTTCTTCAGGTTTGATCAGCGGCTTGCCATATTGTGTTTCTTTTGCAGCTACTCGGTGTTTGTATTGATTTATTCATCTTTTTTCCTAACCTACTGGCTCTTTTGAGTGCTTGGTAATTTTGTAGCAGCAGCAGCAGTTTTGCAGAAACATCAGCTGTCCAACACCCGTTTCAGGACTTCAGGTAATGTTTCTCTCTACAGTTTTTAGTTTACCGACAGCATTTCAGTGGACCGAAATTGATGTGCTTTGTGATCATTCCTTGTTCTCAGCTAAGATTTAATCATTTTAACTCACTAGCTAGCTGCTATAACTCGGCCTGCAGTTTTTTTAGTTTCAGTTGGTGTTCTTAAACTCATGATACAGTAACGTACCTTAATGCAATTATGACTTGCATGAACTATGCATCTATAATAGCAATGATACAATGAAAATTTGAAATAGCAAGAGTTGGTCAGTGACTACTATATAAAATAATAGCTCAAAGTACAAATTTGTTTCTTTCAATGATCGACAAATTTGTTTCTAATGAATAAGCTAAATTGCATCGTAAGAATAGACTAAATTATAGTGATGTTGTTTCTTTTTTTTACCAGTAAGAATAGGCTAAATTGCCTATTTAAGAAGACATTATTGCCTAACGAATGACACTTAAATTGCCTAAGAAAATACAATCAACTATAGCATTAACAACAGCAACCTGGGCTCCATGAACAATATATAATGTCTTCTCAAATAGGCAACATAAGATTTTCATTTTTTTTAACATATGCATCCCTTTTTTATCTCCATTCAACAACAAATTTATGACACATGTTATCATTTTTTTTAACATGCAGGATGCAGGCCATGTATAGGGAAGCAAGATGTAGGCCATGTACAGAAAAGATGTGGAAATGTGTGCTTTTTTGTAGGGACTAGATGTATAGTGTTGTGCTCTAGAAAACTATAGATGTAAATGTGTTCTTTTTTCTGAATACATTGTCCTTTTTTTTGAACGTATAAATGCAGTCTTGGCTTAATTTGCCTTTCTTCCCACATAAACCATGGTCGTTATTTGGGCCTGGGTCACACAAGCTACGAGCCGTCTCGGATGCATACGAACAAGCCAGCGTGATTAGTATTCTTGCCAAAAAAAGAATATAATATTTGCACTTTACTTGCACTTTACTATAAATGGCAAGGCCGTGCGGGAGCTCTGTATTACGGCCGGCCGTGCATTAGTTGCTTCCGAAAAAAACTAAAGACTCCCCCTTTCCTCTAGTTCGTGCTATGTAGCTGGAGACGAAGCGGGGATGTCGTCCGGTCCATTGGGCCTACGGTAGGCCGCGGCCACGAGCATGAATGGGCCGCGGCGACGAGCGTGAGATGGGCCGACTCGTCGGAAGCAGCTTGAGGATCGTCTCCAGTTCTAGCCATATCTCTGTGGGCCATCGAATCTTCTAAAATTAATCTGAATCTTCTAAAATTAAGATCTGCGGCCATTTTCTTTTCTGCTGACTCCCCATATATATCTAATGAATTGTGGTGATCACCCTAATAACATTATCGATCAAGTCTCACTCCTTTTTAAAGAGATTCTGTGTTTGAAAACATGAAAATGCTGGCAGTCACAGGTACGGTGAGACCTCACTCTTGGTATTGGAAGTAAAGCATAAGAAGTGAGCCAAACAAATGCCAAGGAATGTCAGAAGGAGTTGCCCTCGTTCATATCTCAAAACTTTCAGGAAGGTAAGTAAAACACAAAATCATGACGATAGAACGTGCTGAATATTTACTACTATAGCTGTTTACTTAGCATACTGCATGTGACAAGAAAGATTAAAAAACAGAAGTAAAGAAACAATGTATACACAAAAAGGAACTGGAGTGACATGTTTTGCTGAGACTGATTTTTAGAAAAGAAATGAATGCAGAGCGTGCTTGTTAACCGACGCTAGCACACTAGTGCTAGATAGAGATGTAAGCGGACCAGCTCACGGACCCGCATATCATATAGGCTTAATGAGCCCGCATATCCTATAGGCTTAATTTTATGGATTGTTCATGGCAACCCACAAAATTACATCTATATGCGGGTTTTCGTGGGCTAGCCGCTTGCATCTCTAACACTAGAAGCTATAACCGCCACCTTGCCAACAAACAAACTCTCTATCCACGATGCAAAAGGCTCAAGAATATATGCTTCGCCGTCCTCATCCTAGCTGCTCCAATCAATCGTGTTTTTAAATCCGAAAGCAACTCCGGCCGCTCCCGCTGCCGATCAAAGAGCCGCCGTCTTGCCACGCAATCCATCCGGTCATCCAACAAGCAAGACAACGACTGCGGCCGCTGCTAATGCGGCCTGGAGGAGCAACGACGCCGCCGCCATCGACGTCGCGGCGTCCATCTCGCCGGTGGCCAGGCTCGCCAGCCACGAGTCACCGTCGAGCTGCACGTCCTGGGGCGTCGGCAAGGGATCCTTGGTCGCCTTCTGGCTGCATGCACAGAAATGACGGGCCACCATGCATGGCTCTGATCAGAACGATTCAGCAGTTCAATCATGTCTACTAGAGCATAGCATTCTCATAAACAAAAAAACAGATCAGTCAGCAGTGACTGAGATTCCAAGCTTTTCTCGCGCTATCCATGGCTTGCTGTGCCATTGCCAACTAGGCAGGGGCAGCTTTTAACTCAACCGCCACTAGCGAGGCGACCGGTGACCATACAAGGTGGGCAAGGAACAAAGGCGGTGGCAGCAAAAGACGCAAGGCGAACAATTTAAAGCGCCTCCTTTCTCCATCCCAGTCTGATGCTTCTTCTTTTTTTTGTCAAAAAATGTATTTTTCTAAGCAATCCGGGAGATGCTCATATCATATTCTCCGGCCATTATGTCCGTCAGTGTCACTGTGTCAGCTACTATGAGCTTAAACAAAACTCCCCTCAAAAGTCAAAACTGTTGTTGCGTCAAGTATTTGAATTTTCAGCTGGAACTTGGCTGCCAAACTGAAACCAAAATCAAAAGGATCGGATTGGCTGGAAAGCGTTTTTTACCTGTTGGGCGTGCCGGCGCGAGGCGCGCAAAAGGTGATGGAGTAGTCGGTGCCGGTGCAGGTGAAGGTGGAGGTGGCGTCGTCGTAGGCGTAGCTGTAGGAGCGCGGGCACGCCGCCTTGAACATCTGCGAGTACACCGACGGGTGGCAGGTGTCCGGGTTGCCGAACTGCCCGCTGCAGCAGTACTCGGGCGTGCCGAACGCCTCGCACGCGCTGCGGCAGGCCTGAGCCCCGCCCCCGCCGGCGCGCAGCTCCGCGGGGCACCGCTCGTTGAGGTCCACCAGGCAGCCCGTGACGGGGCAGCCCGGCGCCGCCGCCTCCACCACCATGGGCAGGTTGTAGCCGTCCACCAGGCTCACGTCGTAATAGTCCTTGCTGCCCCCGCTGCCGCCGCCGCCCAGCGTGAACTCCGCCAGCGTCGCCGGCGGGGCCGCGCCCCTGCCGCGGCACTCCACCTCGCCCGACCCGCAGTCACCCGTGGCGCACGCGCCCTTGCCCGACGACGCGTCGAACGCGCACCCCGTGCGCGCCCAGAACCGGCCCGACCACCCCGGCGGTGCCGTCAGCGACCGCGTCTCGCCGGGCCCCAGCTCGAACCCCGTCGTCTGCAGCGCCGAGCTCCCGGAGTTGGCCAGCACCCCCGGCCACACCGTGCCACCGCACCGGTTGGTGAACGTGAACGTGATCCCGACCACCGCACCTGCGTGCATGCGTGCGCAAACCATATCCAATAAGCCAAGCCATTGATCGATGCAACTCAAAGCTCAAGCTCAGCAAGAAAGAATAAACCACCATTGCCAATTACAGTACCTTGAAAGAATGATAGAATCACGAATGACAGACTAATAGCTGAAGCCGACCAACTCATCATCAAAGAAGCCATCGTCGGACTCGAACCCAGTTTCTTCGCACGAACAAATTTAAATTCAAATGTATGTATGTGTCAAACAAGGAATATGAGGCTGACCAATTATGGCAAGGGTGACGGAGAAGTTCTTGAAATGGCAGTTGCAGCTAACTACTTGGGGTAAGCAGTGGTGGTTAGGGAGAGGCGACGCTGGAGGAAGAAGGAAGTGACCAGCAAAAGGTCGTGCAGAGTGGAATCGGCCCTAGTGGTAGGGGAGAGTTCGTTAGCTCGGCTCACCCCCATCGCACACCTGGGCATTTATAGATCACTATGACGTCATCGGCCCACGGCACTACGAGCTCCTTTTGACGGTCCTCATGCGCGAGCAATGATACGATGCATGCATTGGAGGCCTCGCAGACCGGACTTTGCGAACGCCCGGACGTCTGGCACACGGAGGGAACGCGCGCCTAACACGTCCGGACTCGCGAGCGCGAGCGCACAGTGGACCTGTGTCGTCCGAGACGTCCCGCGCCGTCTGGCTTTTCCCACGCGTATCTTATGTATAACATCCGATTTACTTTTCGAACATCTAGATGCAACGTAAAAAAACGGATGAAACACTTAAAACAAGCATTTGAAACGCTTGTAAAAATGCCTGAAAAATATTTAAAAATCATTACAAACATATGCAACATCCAGATAAAACACTTGTAAACATACATACGAAACTTCTGAAAACACGTGACAAATAGGTATGCTTGCAACATGCATGTGTATGCAACATTCAGATCTACTTTTGCAACATTCAGATAAAACATTTGCAACATACGTCTGAAATATATGAAACATCTGGAACATAAGCTTGAAACATACGTGTATAGTCATTACAACATGTGCAACATCCCGATCTACTTTTGCAGCATCGATATACAACACTTGCAACATACATCTGGAACATCCGAAACATTTGAAACATACTATTGCAACATGCACTAGTCAAGGGGACGTCAACGGCCCAACGTACACCCAGGCACAAGCGCAGGGCTCCCATTCTTGCCGACGTGCGTGGTTGATGGGGGCGTAGGCGCATGCCTCCCTAGGCGCAGATGCATGCCTCTCCTTCCGCAATGGGCGAGGTGGAAGGAGGCACGGCACGGGATGGTGGCAGGACCGCGGAGCAGCCAGGGATGGGGCGCGCGAGCAGCCAGGGATGGGGCGCAGGTGCGGCACCGCCGCTGGAGAAGACCGCGACGGGCGGGTGCGCTGCCTGTGGTGAGCAGCCCCGCGCAGCTGCGCTGGTGAAGACGAGCGATTTTTTTTGAGATATGGAGGCTGAGTGCGGGCGCGCTCTGAAGCAAGGGTAGTACGGGTGCTTAACGTCCGTAGGAACGGACACCCGCATCCTGTCATTACCGTGTTTTTTAACTCTAATGATTTATTTTTATTTTCTTTTCTATAAAAAAGAAAAGGAAAAAAAAGGAAAGTGATGACTTGTTAGGAGTGTCATGCCTCTTGTAACGTGGTAGATAATACAAACGAAGCAGCATGGCGTAGCGGTTGGCAGACGAGAAGACGAATCGGTGCTCAACATGCAGACGATACCACAATGGTTCGTTTCCGTGGGGGCACTCAGACATATTCGTCTGGACGCCCCCGACGAGCTTTCGTTTTTTCAGCGCAACACTGACGGGTGACGAGTCTTCCCTGCGTCCGTCCGTCTGTCGTCGGTGGACAGGCGCGTGCGTGAATGCTCGCGATCGGCGGCGCGGTGACCTCACCCCGCGGGCCTCGTCTGGCGTCTGCTGCTCGGCTCCGTTCCGGCGTGGCGCTCGTCGGCTTTCGCCCTGCCGTTGCCTTGTCGCGCTGGAGCAACGCCCATCCCATGGCGAATTCGGCCCGGCACGACCCATTTGCAAAAGCGAGCTGGTGACGCCAAAGCCTCCGTCGGAGCAGGCGCCTTGTTCCGGCTTTGCTCAGGAGCCTGATCTCTGATTTTCCGATCGGCGTCAGAGCACCAGTTCTGCACGACTGCCTGCTGTGGAACCAAGACGACGACAAAGTACGTGGATGAGTATACGTGGTTTGGGTGGAGTGTCGGCTGCAGGAGGGCATGGTAGCACCAGCGAGCGAGCATCGTTCTCGGGACCTACACATACGAACGTGTGACAGAGAGCACCCGTGGCGACGTGGCGTACGTCGTGGTCGTGCAACGTTGGATCGGTGCTGGATGCTGCGTGCTTTTCTGGAACAGCAGTCTCCAAGATTCGTTGAACGTTCGTGCGTCCCGGCCGCCGGACTACTGGTTTCCAGAGCAGCGGTAACGCTAGCTGCGCGATTGCTCCAGCGACAGCTACGGCCGGGAGCTCTTTCCACCGTACCGTGTGTTATTTTCTTCCTGCTGTTTCCACCGTGTGTGGCAGCTCAGTAACATGAAAAGCTCGTTCGTTCCAGATATTTCAGCAGGGTACGTACAATCCTTACCTTTTCGCGTGAGAATGATGTGTACCCACCTTCACCTTGCACACACAAACACGGTGGTTGCGACTTGCGACCGACCTCAGTTTACAGATTTCTACGGTTTACAATTACAAACCTACTTCCTCCGTCCATGAATATTTACATTCCTACCATTCAAATTTTGTCCAAAAAAAACTGCACACAAAGACCAAAGGCTGCCATATCAGGCCATGGGTCCCATTCGGTTTTGTCACCCGTATTGCATGCTTGCGGAAAAAAACAAATCCTCATGTACAGATGTGGTGACGTGGTGTCCTCTCATCCACAAGTTCTCACTGACTACTGGCGCGGACGATCGAAGGATCAAACAGATTTTTACAAAAGCAAGGGCATTTTTGTAATTTTCCACATTGTATTGGTTTACGTGCCTAGAAGTACAGTTATTCGACGGAGGGAGTACCAACTCTGAGGCCCAGTTTGGAATGCCAAAAATTATCTTCGTTTTTCGACTGCTTCTTGTAAAATGTAAATGCCTGTATTTCAAATTAGGCCTCCTCTTATAGGCATGATGACAGTGCAATAATAATTCAGACGCCACTCTTCGTCTCTCAAAAAAAAAATCAGACGTCACTCTAGCATTTACTCCAGATAAGTCAAGCTGGAATCTAGGCTTTACGGAAATTTCAAGTTATGCTTGGATGCCTGCCTGCCTGCCGAAATGTGTCAAAGCGTAGCACAAGAATTACCAAATCTTCAAGATTCAGGCCTGTACGCCTACGCCCTAGCCAAGAATGCTTTTTTTAGAAAAGGGAATATATATATAAATATCTCAGCCTCTGCATCGACCGATGCATATAGCTATTTTTTATTACAGACACCAACACTACAACCCAACGCGAGAGCAGCTACCACAGACACACCAAAACGGCCTTGACATGCCAAGATCCACACGCACACACCGTAACATTCAACTCTCGCTACAACAGTGACGACCATCACAGATTGACAGGCACGGGATTCCAAAACGACGCCTCCAAGGAGGGGCGTGACGTCAACGGCGTCACCGTCGCTTGACCAGAAGGTCAAGGCATTACACCCAGGAACTGCGCGCTATAAAGGGGAGAGAGCCGATCAATAGACGCTTCCAAGGAAGGACGTGGCACCCGAAGGCGTCACCGTCATCGGTCCCAAGGACACAGCTTTCGCCATGGCGCCTCACCCCCATGCGCGGCATTGGCCAATGCCCATACTCACTGTGCCGGCCATCACCCATCAGCGAAACCAACCTGGCCCCGCTGCCATGAACCAAAGATGTACCAGATCTGGTCCTCGTCGCCGCTGAATCTATGTCGCTGCACTGCTCTCCTCCAGACGCGCCAAGCCGCGGCGTTGCCCTGGTCGTAGCCTCACAGAGCAACGCACCAGGCTCCGCCGCTGCAAGCGCCAGCCCGGGCTCTGGCCGACGCCACCACAGCCGCAGGGGCCGGCCCAGCCGAGCACCACGCTACCCTAGCTCGGCCGCATCCCGCCGGACCATGATCACCCACGCCACCATTGTGCCGTCGCGCGAGATTCTTTGACGAAAGAAGAAGAGCCTTGTAGATCGCATGCACTGCCACCTCGTAGCAACCTCCGGAACCCTTTGCACCTCCTGCTGCGCCACTCGTCGGAAGCACCCCGTCCGCCGACGAAGCACCGAGTGCCGCACCCGGAGGAGCACCTTCTCCTTGGGCGGCGGAGCTGCATTGGAGCTGAGCGCGTCGTCCTCCTCGGACGGCGAGTCCTCATTAGGCGCCTTGCCTAGATCTGAGCCGCGGTCAGAGTGCCCGTCGGAGTCACCGCCGTTGACGAACGAACGGCCCGCCGACGTCCTCCTCGCCCTCGCGGTCCCCAACCACCGCCTTCTCCTTCGGCGACGTGGCCAGCACCACCTTCTCCGACGTGAATCTTGCACGCCGTCCCCTCCGCCGCTCCCCCACGGATCGCGCCCCGATTGGCCCGATGGCGAGGCGGATCCGGGAGGCTCCTCCTCCCTCGGCCACCTCCGCGCCTCGATGCAGCCCTCGGCCGGCCGCCCGATCTCCACCCGCCCTCCCCTCACGCGACCACCATTTGGCTTGGATGGCTCTTCCTCTCCATCGCCATCTCATGGAAGGCCCCGCCGCCGCCATCCCAGCGAGCCGCGCTGGCCTTGCCGGCGACCCGCTCCGGCGGCGGCGCGGTGGGAGAGGGGAAGTAGGGGAAGGGGGCGGCGGCGGCTCGGTGTCCGCCCGAGTCGCCCGCGTGGGGGCGACGCGGGGGCGAGTTCAGATCTCCCTAGCCAAGAATGCTAATCTGGACAATGTTCCTTTTCTCAGTTTCGTATGAACATTTCCGTGTCCAGCACCCAGGATGACACAGCTAAGAATTGACTCGTCAGCTGAGTGAATCCTCGTTTTGTTTTTCCTTTTTAACCCCTGGGTCTGGGCCTCCGGTCTACACTGTACAGCATTTCCTTTGTCTTCAGGTGGAAGCAAAAGGAAGCACACGGGCACACCAACCTCGGCACACAATTTGCTGCCGTGTAAAGCGCCCAAGATGATCTACATATCGGATAAGAGATTAGGCACTAAATACTATCTCCGTGGACCTTTTTTCCGGCTTCGTCTCTCTTCTGTCACACAAAAGGGAGAACGAAAATAGAAAAGGAAAAGAGGAAATGGTGGAAAAGAGACATCTCGTGTGTCAGTCTCCACTGTTCTCGAACTGCATTGGCATTGCCAAATTAAAGTCCAGTCAGGCGTCCACCATGGCAAATTGGCAAGAAGCAGGCCCCAACAACTTTGCATATCTCCAATCCCCAATCTTCTATCTTCTCTGCACATGGCTCGTTTTATGTCCCCTCAGAACCTGTCACTACGGACGGACTACTGTACTAAGCACTGGGAAATCCTTTGCTTGTCGAGGAGGAGAAATGGGGCAGATTCGTTTGACCTGCGAATAGTTGCTCTTTGCCCATGCTGCTGCTAACGATGGATGCTGCATGTAGCTAGACAGATATGCTCTCCTCCTGTGTTCTTGGGCGCATTGCAGGGGGAAAGTATCAAACGGATCAGAGCACGTCAAAAAGAGGGCTCTGAAAAGAGGGTCACTGCTATCTTATCGCCAGCACAGGTTCTTGGCCTACCCCTGTCTCAGCACCTGGGCCTTTGAGCTTTAACGTGTCTCAACTCTCACAGGTCAATGCCCCGGCGCTGCTGATGTGGAGTGCCCGCGATCTCCACATGACTGCGGCAACGGCAACGGCAAATACGTTTCTTCGAGCAGAGCACCAGGTAATTTTTGGTATAAATAACAGCAGAAAGCGCGATTGGTCATTCAAATTCTAGATGAATTATTACAGGCTTTTGTACGTGTGTCATCTGGTAGAGTAGAATGCAGCTTCTGGTGAGATTATGACAGTATACAATCGAGACGACGACGATCGATGCGTCATATGTCGATGCCATGTCATCAAGCAAAAGAGATAAACGAAGTCAAATTGTGTACTAATTAAACAAATCAAAGTGTGCGTGTGCATCCTCGCAAAAAAAAGTGTGCATATGCATGGACCAAACGAAAAGCAGAAAGATTTGGAAGCACTTTTTTCGCCTGGATATAAAGAGATTACGTTTGCCATGTCGGCATTGCACATCTGCGTTTCAGTGCATCCTCTTTTCAATTTCGTCCGGCGATCTCTGGCCGGCCCGGCGGCCAGCTCGTAGCTCGTTGGTCGCAGCCAGTTCTAGGTGATGGTGATGGTGGGGGCCACGGGGGTGTCAGCATGTTAGGGTCTATTTAGTTGCACCCTAAAATGTCAAATTTTTTAAGATTCTCCGTCACATCGAATCTTTGGACGCATGCATGAAGCATTAAATATAGATAAAAAATAAAACTAATTACACAGTTTAGACGAAATGGACGAGACGAATTTTTTAAGCCTAATTAGACCATGATTGAACAATATTTGCCAAATAACAATGAAATGCTACAGTAGCCTTTTACCAAAAATTTTGGCATCCAAACAGTGCCTTAGTTTTTGGTTATCCGGTGTCTCCATTTTTCTTGCTATTCCTGCCGTGGATAGACGCTGGCAACAGCTAGATAATCTAGTTTACCTGTAAGATGCTGCTGATCCACCACAGGGACCCCTGGCTACTCTTTTCTTTTGCTCAGTGCCTGGCTCTTTTTATCTCGCTAAGGAGTTGTTGGTGTATTTCGGGTACTGGTCCATCAATCCATACTTGCACACAGCACACGGGATAATAGATGAAAGAGATTAATTTATGGTAATGCTATGAACCGTGCGTTTGTCCGCCCGACCCTCCGTTGCTAGACCACGATGCCAGCTCAACAACCCACGCTCCTTTGTATCTAAAAAATTGCTCATCCACTTATTCCTATCCACTCGTTGCTCTTCCTCCGAGCACACGGCTGCTGGCCCTCCGCTTGGCCGCTGGCCTTGCCAAGCACAGCACATGGCCGCCTCCAAGTCGCGGCGCTCGGTTGCTGTCCCTGCTAGGCGCCGCGTGATGTTGTCCTCTCCAGGTCACGCGGCCGCGGCCTCCGCGCCACTTGTGCGGCTGATGCCTCCCTTCCCGTCGGCCCGCCGCCTACAAGTATCGCCAAGCCACTGCCTCTGGTGAACACCACACCGACGAGGCGACGAGCCTCCATTCTGCCGAGTAGCAAAGGACATGTTGCATTGAAAGCGCATGTTGCAAGAGTATGTTTCAATTGTTTCAAATATTCCAGAGGTATGTTACAAGCGTTTCATATGGATGTTGCAAAAATAGATCATGATGTTGCATATGTTACAATGTTTGTACATGTATGTTGCAAGCGTCCGTTCTAACTTTTTCAGATGTATGTTGCAAGTGTGCTTATTTGGATGTTGGATATTTTCACACATATGTTGCAAGAGTATGTTCGAAATGTTTTAGCTGTTTTAATCTTATGTTGCAATAAGTATTTTCATGTTGCAAGTATTTTATCTTGACGTTGCATATATTTCACATATATGTTGCAAGTGTATATTCCAAATATTTCATTTGCTTCAGACTTATATTACATTCAAGTGTTTCATGTTGTAAGTATTTTATGTTTCAGAGGCATGTTCAGAGAGTCATGGTGGCTTGGCCCGGGCGCCGAGTGAAGGGGTGTGGCGAGCCGAGGGCTGGCGGATGGGGCGTGCGGCACGCCTAGGGTCCTGCATGCGGGCAGGGCATGCTCATGCTCATCGCGGCTTCCGGGTCCCGTCTGCGCGGAGATGGACGAGGGCGGGGTATGCGTGCATGGCGGGATGAGACAGACGTGGAAGGATTGCAGCGATGCGGTGGGAGTGCGGCGTGTTTCTACTGGGCTGTTCAGTACCGTTCAATGGAATCCTATCCCATCGGACGTCCGGACGCCAGTAATTCCCTTAATATTATGAGCCCAAAACTAACACTTATTCGGTAATACTCTACTACAACACTCAGTACTCATATATACCATGTAGGCATGCATGTAGTCTTTTGTGCGTGGCTCTAATAGACTTTACTTACCAGGTATTCTATATGTTTCCCCATCCCCATTCATTTTCCCTTTTGTATCGCACCGCCATGTGTATTTGGCGTGTTTAGTTGAAGTGTTTGGATTGAGAATTAATATGTTAATCACTTTCATTTTATGTATACGTGTATATATTTGGTGGTTGATATGATGACACACATCATGCATGCATCATTAAATTAGTTATGCTAAATAGCAATGACAATATAGCAGTTAATTTAGAAACATATATAACTGAAGCATACCCCATGCATTGCCGCGGGATTTTCTTAAAAACAAATCTATTTTATATATATCATTACTATTGGTATTCTGACTGTGTATATATATGAATTTGATTTGCATGCTATTTATTGTATCGGATACGGTAAAAAATCAGTAAGCTAATAAAAGAAAAATCAATAGAATATTTTATCACATTATAGAAAAGGAGATGATGAAACGAATATCATATGTAAATGACTTTGCGTTGGTAGATTAGAGATTAAAAGTATTACATATAATAGAGATGATGTGGACATTTTTTGTAATTAATAAGGGCTAACATGACTAATAGAAGAAAAACCAATAAAATATTTGATCACTTTATAGAAGAATAGGTGATGAAACAAATAGCATATGTAAATGACTTTGCATTAATAGATTAGAGATTAAAAGTGCTGCACATAATAGAGATGATATGGACATTTTTTGTCATTAACAAGGGATGACATGGATAGCTTGCATGAAAGCATTGCAGGTTAGTGGGCACTTAGTGGGAAATGATGTGGACACCTTGCATGAAGAGAGAAAACATATAGTGGGGATATTTTATTGTATCAGATCTGGTAAAAAATCAGTAAGCTAATAGAAGAAAAGCTAATATAATATTTGATCACATCATAAAAGAATAGGCGATGAAATAAATAGCATATGTAAATGACTTTATGTTAGTAGATTAGAGATGAAAATTATTACACATGATAGAGATGATGTGGATATTTTTTTAATTAATAAGGGATGATATGGCTAATAGAAGAAAAACAATAGAATATTGATCACGTTATAGAAGAATAGGTGATGAAACAAATAGCATATGTAAATGACTTTATGTTAATAGATTAGCGATTAAAAGTGTTGCACATAACAGAGATGATGTGGATATTTTTTTTAATTAATAAGAGATGACATGGATAGCTTGCACGAAAGAATATCAAGTTAGTGAGATACTTAGTGGAGAATGACGTGGACACCTTGCATAAAGAGAGAAAATATATAGTGGGTTTAGCTTTATAAGAGCAATTAATAAGGGATGACATGGATAGCTTCTATCAAAAAATTGCATGTTAGGAATGACGTGGACACCTTGCACGAAGACATAAAACATCTAGTGGGGTTTAGCTTTATAAGAGTATATTGATATTAATATAGGATATTTGCTTGATGACAGTAAAAAATAGGCAATTTATATATGCAGATTCAGGGTTACTCTCTAATGATGGCTTATTTATATGTAAAATGTGGGTACTTTAGATTACTTTTTATAATGGCATTGACATGTATTTTAATTGAGGCACTATTGATTTAGAAGTTACTTTATACTATTCATAAGGCTAGAGGGTCGAAGTGGGCAACCTTTTAGAAAAGAAAATAAGCCTCATGGTTACTATTATCAATGATGAATATAGCGCCAGGTATTTTATTATTTTATTATTTTTTCTAGCATGTCTTGTGATGATTAACATGAAAGATTTATTTGTTCTAAAAAAATATGAAAGATTTATTTGTTTGTAGACGGTAAAGACTGCAACATTATTTAGTCATGGGATTTTTAGGATCTTTAAATCAAGGTCCCCTTTGGATCTCCTAAAAAGATGAGGTAGAAAAAATAAGAATGAGATTTAGAATCCAACTATCTACGCCAAATATATTATTTAGAATTTTTAACATATAAAGACAATAATAACTATGAGAATGAGGTCCAAGCATCTCTTATTTTTTATCTAGATTCTATATTCACTACCTGAAAATCTCATTCTCACTATAAAAATAAGATTCAAACAGGCTCTAATAAACCTTTTCCTCCACTCTAGTGGGATGAATGGATGCCTACGAAGTGATGATGCAATGCAGCCACAGAGAATGGAGGCCCAATAGCAGAATGGGCCACTCGCATCTACATCTGGGCCAACTACTCTGCATTGCCTTAGTTTAGTAGGTCTCTTCACGTCTAATCATTGGCAATTTTTCATTGAGCAAAGTGCACCAGCTTTCTCTAACTCGTTTGGAGTTATCACACAAACCCAGAATTCTAAAATTATTAATCGCGTCACTAGAACTTGAAATATTATTAATCACCATATAAATTTGCCTATGTGGCAAGTGGCATGGTAGCATTGTCATATGAAAGAGAGTAGCACAAAGGGAAGTTGATATACTTTGAAGGGTGATTTGCTAAAATGTAAGTAGGCTAATCAACACGTGGTCTGAAATGTTTAGACGGTTAGACCTAGAGTGGTTGAACCAGAATAAGTCTAGGGATCTAAATAGGAAAATAATATTCTAGGGACCTAGATTATAGCTCCAAACAAGTCAGGGGTCGCAGCAAAATCAAGTCTAAACAAGTTTTACTCGTGACCTGACGATTTTTTAATTGGCATCGACACTTGCGAATACAGGTGTGAAAAAGGAGTCCCTGGTTATTGGATTTCACTGATGGTCAAACGCTCTTTGCTCTACGTGTGCAGGATTTCACTGATGGTCAAACACTCTTTGCTCTACGCTGCGCAGATATCAGAATCTGCCATGAATGTATGCATGCTGATGCAGTGGCACAGTGCACCCCGTGCATGCTCCAGTGAAATGGACCGTGCCATGGTTATTGGATTTCACTCTTTCAGGCAGGCAGGCAGACAGCTTATCTGCTGCCAATGCCAACCTTGTAAGTACTCTGGCCGCTTGCTTAAAATCATGCCTGAGATTGCCATAACTCAGTCTGTGCAACTGTGAATCAGTCTGCGCTACCAAAAAAACAAGCAGTAACCAACAAGATCCATCCCTGCGCTTCATTCAAACCTTCCTCTGCCAGGAGTATCCGATGTACCAACTCATGGCGAGAACCATTTTTTGTTTAAAAAAGATGGGAAGCTGAAAAGAAAAAATAACCATCCGATAGATCTTCGTCAGGACCTCAGTGTTCGGAGTCGAGAAACCATGAGAAAAAGTTAAGCTAACAAGGGAACTCCCAATGCAAAAATCATTATAGTTTTTATGGACATTAATTATATTGTCACTTAAATGTTTTTGTTGTAGAGCAAAAATCGTAGAAACGGAATCTAAGTTAAAAACCATGTTAATACGAGAACCAAGACGTAAAGGGATACGATGGTTAGAGAACGGAGAGGGAATGCATGTGATTGGATAAAAAAATTGTTTTGTAGAAACTATCCATTGGGATCATGATTTCTATATATAGTGTCTATGAAAATTAATAGATATAGAAACTACACATAGTTTAGCATTGGGACTGCCCTAATGTGATTCAGGGCCTGTTTAGTTCCCCATTTTGACCAAAACTTTTGCTGTTTTATCCCATCTTTTAGCAAAAGAGAACTGCTCCAATACTCCTCTTTTCTAAATTGCACAGATCTCAAAACAGCCTATTTAATTAATAATTATCAAATATTTGCCTAACCTTTTTCCACCTGGGCCTCGCATGGGTCCGAACCGTGAAAACCTGACCCGTGCCCAGCCCAAATGCGGCCGTAACTTGTAACACCCTGGTGTTACTAGCTTACTTAGCACACGATTAAGGCCTAAAAGAAATTAACAAAACAAATTCCACGGGTTTTAAAATTTCAACACACATAAAATAATAAGCGAATTTCTATAAACAAAAATAAAATGTGATCTGTGTATGTTGCTTAAGTAAAGTGTGATGAACAAGTGGTGTCGATGAGAGTGCAATTATTAACTTGTAAAAGAAAAGTGAGAAAATAGGTGACGTACTTAAACTTTGTTGTTTGTTAATTGTTTGTTTGGGTATTAGTTAATTTATCAAAACATTTCTAATTTTCCAAAGAGAAAAATGCAATGCATGCCTTGATAACCATAAATTGATATACAAACTCAATTTGCGCCAAATGTATTCGTGTATGCATGTGTGTGTATATATATATATAGTCTCTCTGTTATCTTTATATGGTTGTTGTATAGTGGAAAAATTTGCTTTCTAAAAAAAGATATATAGAATTACTACTCTTTAGCTGGCTACAAAATAACTTATTCTGTAGCCACTTTGAGTTACGATAATTACTATGTTAATTTATGAGATTATAGTACACAGGAACGCCTAGCCGCTTTGCCAGTTGCTACTGCTGCTGACCATCTACCCTGCTGGACGCGTGCTCGTCCGCTGCCCTGCTGTGTTGCCGCCCTCTCGCTGCGTGCCTTAGACGATGGCATCGCCGTCTCCCCGCCGTGCCCACCAAGCCGAGCGCCATCATTAGGTGTGGCCGCTGCGACTCGTGCTGCTGCCACACACTATGGGTTGCCGCTGCCGTTTTCGGCGTGTGCGCCACGCCCTGCTGCCACCGCAACTTTTGGCTGAGCCGTGGACCCAGTATTTCGCCATCGTTTCTTTCTTTAATCGTGCTTGTCCTCACCTCGCCTGCAACGTTGCCTTGTCCCTGCCTCTGGAGCCGCTGCGGTCGCCCTGCTCGACTTGACCGAGCAGAGCGCTGCCGCTGCCAACAATTGGGCCAGCCAGAGTTATGGCGCCCCTTCGGAGCGCTAGAGACCGAAGACCCCGGCTGCACTCCCACATGGGCATGTCCCTACGCTGCTTGTAATCCTCTGCCTCCCTTGACAAACCACCACCATCGCTGCTCGCGTGCACATTTTGCGTAGAAAACCGGAGCTCCCTTCTCCTTTTAAATTCGTGCAACGCCGAGCCCTCAGTCCATTTCCTTGCACCAGAGAGTAGCCACGGAAGTTGCCTAGCCAGCCAAACCAAGTGAAGCCTCAGCTATTCGCTGTAACTAGCCAATTTTAGGTTTTCTGGCCGCCGGTCACCTCGCCGCCATAGCAGAGCACGAGTTGGGAGTAAGGTCTAAATCATTGGTGGCAGTTCAATTCCTCGTGCCTCTGAGCTCGCCTTGATCTTCTCCCTCTGGTGCTCACATCATTTTGGCCAGGGACCTCGTCGGAGATGCGGTGACACACCGATGCTGTGCTCGGAGTGCCGCCGCTCGGTGCGGGCGCGCGTGGCCAGGACGCCTCGACCGCCCCTCGCTTCAACTGTCTCCGCAGCGAGAACCGCGGAGAGCTACTGATGCCTCTCCGCCACCTCTTCTCTCCGGAGAGCGTGTAGGTTCGTAGGAACAGTCACGCCGCCACTGTGGCTCACCGCTCACCGCTGCAAATCGCATTACGGCGTCCCCGAGCCCCTAGCCTCCGCCCAGCCGTGCAGGTTTAGCCGTAGGTAGTGGTCGGCCCCTCACCCCCGTCCTAGCAAGCCTATGTTGCTCGGCGTAGCTGCCCTATGCTGACGGCCGCTGCGTCGGCGAGCGCAGGCCGTCCACGGACCTCCCCGTGGTGAAGACTAAAGTATCCGAGGGTTTTGTTGCTTAGTGGCCGGCTGTAGGAATAGTGTGTTTGGTGGTTTTGCTATTTCGTAGAAGGGCTGGGTTTCTTTTGAGAAATCACGCGCGAGAGCGTGGCTCCCCACTCTGGGCCGTTGCTGGGCCGTCTGGGCTGAGTGCAACCGCGCTCTCACGCGGCCTGCTGCGGGCCGCTGGGCTGATTTAGTTGCCATCGGCCCTTTTCATTTCCTAAGGCGAGTTCTAATTTAGTTTTGAGCTAAACTCGTTGTAAGGTCCAAATGGCTAGAGGGGAGGTGAATAGCCTATTTAAATTTTCTACAAACTTTACTCAACAACAAAGTTAGTACAAAAGATGGCGAAGCTAATTCTAGCTCTAGCTCAAGTACACTATGCAAGCCACCTACACAATTATAGTAAACAAGGCTATGATCTCTAATTCACACCACAAGCTAAGTCACTAAGCTACTTACTCCTATGTGATACAAACTACTCTAAGCACACTAGACAAGATAAGGTGCAAGAATGTAAAAGGGGAGTGAATTGATTCTTATACCGACGATGTAGAGATGAGATGTATCCAAAGAATCAATTACACACAATCACAATGAGAATCCTCGGGAAAAGATGACACAAGATTTTTACCGAGGTTCACTTGCTTTCCGGCAAGCTACTCCTCGTTGTGGCGATGCGCTGTCACAGAACCTCCTAATTATGATGGCCCACAAGTACACATCATTGTCATAATGACCTCTGACAGTCGTACTTATGTTCACCATAACTTAAAAGGCCTGCTTTCCTCCGAACAGGATCCAATCACAGGAGTATTGCAATATTACAACAGTTTATTCAAAATATTCAACAGAGTAAAGTAGCGGAAGTCTTACAATAACATAGGTTTACAAACCAGTTTTCAAACTTCAAACCTTATGTACATTATTACAAACCCTTAGTAGAGAAGTATCGGTAGTAACTTTATTACATCACACAAGCGAGATGCCTTGCCCAAAGGCCACACAGTCTACTCTTCGTCGCTTTCTTCAACCACGACGGTCATGCAACAAGGCTCAAGACAGACTTGTTCATGAACCGCACCTGCAACAAGGGTTCAACAAACCCTGAGTACAAAGGTACTCAACAAGACTTACCCGACTAAGACAAAGACTCCAAGGGCATGCTAGCTTTAGGGAATCAAGGTACGGGTAATCTAGAGTCAAGATTTTTCTTTTTGCAGAAAAGCTTACTAAGGTAAGTCCTTATCTTCAATATTTTACTTTTACCATTGATGGTTCATTAACCAATTCTAGGTGATCCTAATCTAGATCAAAGTAACTGTCATCCAAACCTTTCTCATTCTTTCTTTCATTCCAGTTCTTAACTACGATATAAGTCAGGTGATCGAGTCTCCATAACCGAGGAGCAACGACGATTCGAACCGATTATACCCAGCTGGGGATCCCTAACATCACGACATATGTAGAACCGAATCTGCATATATCAACCCTCATTTAGATCTCCCAAAACCAGAACGTGTCCATCGCCACCCGAGAGTACAGTACTCCTCGAACCCGGCCCGATTCTAGCCCCGAGGGTACACGCTACTCCCGCCATCTCTCCACTCCCAGTGCGAGGTTAGACGTTCTCGTAATGGAATCACCAACATTTTGGGCTTACCCAAGGCATGAGGCTAGTTGCAAAGTCTCGAACACAACAGGCTTACAACGAACAGTCCTTAACTGACAAGGCGGAAACACTACATTGAGACTCCTTTCCCAATGCATGTTAGCAGTGGCCAAACCACCCGCCCGATCTTTCAAGTTCATTCTCATACTTCATTATTCATTAAGTATGCCGTCATGGCGATGTAAACATTTCATTTAAAAGCTTAACTTCTAAGCATAGCGAAGCATACTACGCATTTTCCGTAAAACAGGTATCAAGGTTAATATCGTAATAATCAAGGATGGTAATACAGCAATTAGGTTATCATTCAACTCCTAATTACTTAATGCAATAAACCATAATATAAATATTAAAACATTTGTAAAATAACAAGGTAGGGTTTAAATGCACCGGGGCTTGCCTTGCTCTGACACGACGACTGACTCAGACTCGTGAACCCCTCCGTCGGGTCCGGGATCTGCCGACGATCGCTCTTCTCCAGAGGCCTGCTCGACGACTTCGGCTTCTTCGAAAGCGGTGACTACACGAATACATAACATGCCTTAACATGATGCTCAATGATAAACATGATGCTTGATGATAACATGCCACGTTACGATTCGGGTACAACTTCCCTTCACGGTACAGTCGTAAACAGAAAACCTACTAACTAGTAGCAACGAGTTTCCGCGATACCAGCTTTTAACCTGACAAGTTATTAACGAGCTCAATCATGAAATTAAAGTGCCAGAGATCACAAAAGGGTAGTGACCTAAGGACATCACTCAATCAAAAGGCACACAACACTTAAAGTTCTCAAACTAACATTTATTTTCTATTTAAATAATTAGGGCATAATTAGAAGTTGATCAAACTTTATCTAAATAAGTTCAAACTTTTTCTATGGGTTAACAATGATTTATAACAGTGCCATAATAAATTTCATAATTTTTGGATAAATAAATTAATTATTAAAACTACTGGAAGTTGCATTTAATCTTTATTGGAACTAATTAATTCTACTGCATAAAGTATTCAAATTCATGATTTAATATTTTTCCTAGATAGTTTATACATTGAGAAGCTTATACAAAAATTTTCATGAATTTTGGAACTCTACACAATTTTTAAACAAATAAACAAATAACAACACTATTCATTTATTTGAAAAAGAAAAACAAAAAACGAAATCGGGCCGGCTTTTCCTTTTTCCCCGTGGTCCAGCCCAACTAGGCGGCCCAGCAACGCGCGCCCGCGCGTTCGGCCCAGTCGCGGCCTGCCCCGCGCTCGCGCCCGCTCTCTCTCCCTTTCTCTCTCTGACGACGCGGCCCCGCATGTCATCCCTCACCTCCCGCTCGACGGCTCGCTCCCGCGTGCTCGCGCGCTTGCCCGCGGTGGCCGGCCGACTACCGGTGACCCAAACGGCAAACCAACTTCACCAACGCTAACTACACCTCCCCACGACTCCATTTTGCTCGGTAGGTCTACGGTTCGAGCTCCGATGACTCATCACCGACGACATGGCGGCACGGTGGCCGCGGAAGCAGCACGCCGGCGACTACAAGGCGGTAGAGATCAAATTGAAGGGTCGGGAAGCATTAGCAGCTCACCGCGATTGCAGTGGAGGTCTTGGTGGCGACGGGGAGCGGCTGGAGTGCTCTGGCCACGGAGAGCGGCTTTGGTCGCCGGAGTTGAGCACGGGAAGCGGTGGTCGCGGTGGTTCCGGAGGAATTGGGCTGGCGCGGGTGGTTCACAAGGTGCGCGAGGATGCGGCGATGCTGTTGGTGCGGCTGGCGTGGCCGGAGGCGGTCCGGTGGCGGCAGCGGCGAGCGGTGGAGCTAGCGGCGGCGGCGGTGGCGGAAAACCGAGAAGAAGAAAAACGACGGCGACTCGACGTATTTATAGAAGACGAACGCGGAAACAGGACGGGACTGCTCGCGTCGTCGCGCTGGAGCTCCTGGGCGCGCCTGGAAGCTGGCCGAAGCCGTCCGGCGTCTCGCCGGCGCCCATACCGCGCGGTGGTCGTCGGTGATACGTCGGCGCACTGTAGCTGTCCCCCCCCAAATTTTGAAATTCAAACTGTTTTCTCAAATTACTTTCAAATTTGTATAACAACTTGAAAATCTTCCAATGTATGAAATCTTCAGAATTTCAAGCTCTACAAGTTTGGTATTGAACACTTTTTCAAATTCTGCTTGGATTTTGAAATTTGATTTTTAATTCAAAAAGGGACACATTTTGCAGATTTGGTAATTTAGAAATTACTTTTGATTTTGTATTGAAACTTCAAAATCTCCAAACATCAAAGTTGTTCATCTTGACCAGACCTACAACTTTGCTGTTCAAAACTTTTTCAAATTCAGTCTCCATTTTGAAATCTTAGTTTGGGGACAAAAATGAATTAAAACTGAAATTTGTTTATTTTCAAAATTACTCCACATTTTACACTAAAACTTTGAAAACTCAAAACACCAAAGTTGTAGCCCTTGAAAAGTTCTACAAACTTGGTTTTGAACTTTTTCCCAAATTTTTCTTAGATTTTGAATTATTTTAAAAGGGGTAAAACAGGGTTTTGAAATTTAGGGTTTTCGGAGGGATTTCAAATTGGAATTTGTTTCTACCTTGATTTGTGATTACTTAGTGATCAAAACCTCACCCAAGGGCATCATTTGGACCAACATGACATGGTTGACCAAATGTCACTCTTGGTTGACCAATTTACTTTTGAAATTCTTTTACATTTTTCCCCAAATTTGAATTCGAATTCGAATCGGAAAACTCGCGACAAGTTTTGGGACTCCAATTCAAACTCAAATTTGGAGCTTCATTTTAGATGTTGTACTTAAGCTCATACCCTACACTTGACACTAGTGTGCAACACAGTCGCGCACTTCAAATTACGCAGGGCATGTACTAAGCATTTGCGGTGGTATTCGAAATTAGGGTTTTCGATTTCGGAGCACACCACGGAGAAACACATTCAACCTAATGAAGTAAACTCTTTTTAGTTGATGCATAACAATGTTAACCTAACAAGGATGCTTTGCGATGCATTATGATGACATGGCAGATTAATTAGCACTATAACACCCGGGGTGTTACAGCCCTTCCCCCTTAAAGAAATCTCGTCCCGAGATTTAAAGCCTTGAGTTAAGTAATGGAAAAGGAAACGTGTCAAGCAAACACGCCCAAGACTTGTTTACAAAACAGGTAGGGGTTTTCTGCATTACAAGGATTTTAAAAGGATAGGTTACAATTTAAAGAAGAAATTGCAACCTAGATAGAAGCAAAGAACTCCGGGAAATTCTCCAACAGGTAATCCTCAGACTCCCAGGTAGCTTCCTCTTCTGAATATTGATGCCACTGTATTCTGTACCATTTAGTTGTTCTACTCCTGGTAACATGATCTTTTTGATCCAGAACTCGGACAGGATGTTCAGAATATGTCAAATCTGGTTCAAGTTCAACTCCCTCAACATCAACCACTTGATCATGTACTTGTAGACACTTCTTCATTTGTGATACATGAAATACATTGTGCACGGCGGATAGTTGTTCAGGTAGCTTTAACTTATATGCTACCTTTCCACATTGTTGAATGATTTGAAACGGACCGATATAACGTGGTGCGAGTTTGCCTTTGACTCCAAATCTACTAACTCCTTTCATGGGTGATACTTTCAAATAAACATAATCTCCCACTTGGAATATCAAAGGTCTACGCCTTTTATCAGCATAACTCTTTTGTCTGGACTGAGCAACTTTCAAATTATTCTGGATCCGTCGAACTTTTTCCTCTGTTTGTTTCACAAGATCAACACCGAAAAACCATCTTTCTCCCGGTTCTGACCAATTCACTGGAGTTCTGCACCTGCGGCCATACAATGCTTCAAATGGTGCCATTTTGATACTCTCTTGATAACTATTATTGTAAGAGAATTCTGCTAAAGGTAAACATTCATCCCACTGATCTTGATAAGTGAGAGCACAGGATCTTAACATATCTTCCAAAATTTGATTTACTCTTTCAGTCTGTCCTCCTGTTTGTGGATGATAAGCGGTACTGTGCAAAAGTTTTGTACCCAGGGACTCATGGAGGTGTCGCCAAAATTTGTTAACAAACTGCGTACCTCTATCCGATACAATGGTCTTTGGTACCCCATGAAGACTCAGGATTCGTGCAATATATATTCTTGCATAAGTTATAGCAGAATAGTCCACCTTAACTGGAATAAAATGAGATGACTTTGTCAGTCGGTCCACAATGACCCAAATCGAATCAAAGCCTCTTGAGGTCTTGGGTAACCCAGTAATGAAATCCATACTGATATCTTCCCATTTCCAGGATGGAATGGGCAAGGGTTGTAGCATTCCTGCTGACTTCAAGTGTACTGCCTTCACTTTACAACAAGTGTCACATCTGGCAACATACTTGGCGATCTCAATTTTCATTTTGGTCCACCAGAATTTCTGTTTCAAATCTTGATACATCTTATTACTCCCTGGATGAATAGAAAGCCTTGTACTATGTGCTTCATCAAGAATGAGCTGACGTAACTCTGGGACCTTTGGGACCACTAGCCGGTTCTTAAACCACAGCACACCTGCATCATCAATGCTGAAATCTGTCTGTTGACCAGTTCTAACCTTTTCTTTGATATGAGCTATTCCGGAATTTGTTCTTTGAGCAGACACAATCTGATCTTTGAGTGTTGATTCTACGGTGACATTAGTCAACTGACCTTGTTGAATCATTTCAATATTCAACTTTTCCAATTCGTAACACAAACTGTATTCCATTGGCTTCACAGTCATACAATTGCAATGATTCTTTCTACTGAGTGCATCAGCAACCACATTTGCTTTTCCGGGGTGATAGTGTACTTCCAAATCATAATCCTTTATCAATTCAAGCCATCTTCTTTGCCTCATATTCAATTCTGATTGAGTAAAGATATACTTTAAGCTCTTGTGATCTGTATATATGTGGCAAGTATTACCTAATAAGTAATGACGCCATATTTTCAATGCATGAACCACAGCTGCTAGTTCAAGATCATGTGTCGGATAATGTTCTTCATGGCGCTTCAACTGTCTCGAGGCATAAGCAATGACTCTGCCTTCTTGCATCAATACACAACCAAGGCCGATACCCGAGGCATCACAATAAACATCAAATGGCTTTTCTATATCTGGTTGTGCCAAAACTGGAGCAGTTGTCAATGACTTCTTTAAAATTCTAAAAGCTTTCTCACATTCTGGAGACCATATAAACTTAGTTTGATTCTTCAACAACTCTGTGATTGGCTTGGCTACCTTTGAAAAGTCAGGTATGAATCGACGGTAATAACCCGCCATTCCTAGAAAACTTCGGACTTCATGAACTGAGATTGGTGGTTTCCAATTCAGAATATCTGTCACCTTGCCAGGATCTACTGCTACTCCTTCAGCTGACAACACATGGCCTAAGAATTGCACTTCTCTTAACCAAAACTCACATTTACTGAACTTGGCATACAGTTGATGATCTCTCAAACGATTCAGAACAACTCTGAGATGCTCAACATGCTCTTCTTTACTTTTGGAATATACCAGAATATCATCAATAAACACAACCACAAACTTGTCAAGCTCCGGCATAAAAACTGAGTTCATCAGATACATGAAATGTGCCGGTGCATTGGTAAGACCAAAAGACATAACTAAGTATTCATACAGCCCATATCTGGTGGTAAATGCAGTCTTTGGGATATCTTCAGGTCGAATCTTGATTTGATGGTACCCTGATCGAAGATCGATCTTTGAAAATACCTTTGCCCCCGCAAGCTGATCAAAGAGTAGATCAATGCGTGGCAACGGATATTTATTCTTAATGGTTACTTCATTCAGCGGTCGGTAATCAACACACATTCTTAAAGTCTGATCTTTCTTTTTAACAAACAAAGCTGGACATCCCCATGGTGAGGAACTGGGTCTGATAAAACCTTTGTCACGTAACTCTTGCAATTGATCCTTGAGTTCTGCCAATTCATTGGGTGGCATTCTGTAAGCTCTCCGGGATATTGGGGCAGTACCCGGTTTTAACTCAATCACAAACTCTACATCTCTGTCTGGTGGCAGACCTGGTAGATCATCTGGAAATACATCTGGAAATTCACAGACTACTGGTATATCACAAACCTCTTGTACTGAAGTTGCACATATCCTTTCAACTGTTCTTTTGGGAATAGGAAGTTGGATAAGAAGATGAGATTTATTATCTGGCAGGTTCAACCTTATAGTTCTGTGCAGGACATCTATAAGGGGTCCTCTTTGGTACATCCAATTCATACCCAGGATTACATCTATATCCTGTTTCTGTAATATTATCATTGAGGTAGGGAATATATGCCCACCTAACTCTATAGGTACGTCACGTACCATCTCCTTAGTACACAGTCGTCCCCCGGGCGACTGGATAAAGAACTCTTCTTGCGTTCCCATGATTGGAATGTCATGCTTAACAACAAAGGTGCGATTTATGAATGTATGCGATGCACCTGAATCAAATAACAGTACTGCTGGATGATTAGCAACAGGGAACATACCCATCATAACAGGCTCTCCCTCTGGGATTGCAGTAGCTTGAGTGTAGAACACACGTCCGGTCTTCTTCTTCTCACCCTTACCCTTCTGAACATTCAGATTATTATTCTTGCTCTGAGATTGCTGCTTTTGTGGTACGGGAGCTCTGGGATAGTTAGGGTTGTACTGCCTTGGATACGGGCAGTCCTTTGAAAAGTGGCCTGGCTTTCCACAATTATAGCAGGGAAAGTTATGGGTGGCTGGAGTCTGGTTTCGAATACCAGGGGCATTCGGCTGTTGTGTAAACTGCGGGGTTGCGGCAGGACGATAAAACGTCTGCGGCTGAGCTTGGTATTGCGGTGGACGATAAGTTGGGCGGAAATGGTTCTGAGGGTGGTAAATAAACTTCTGGCGCTTCTTAATGCCGCCAGACGGGCTTGAAAACACTGGCTTCTTTTTCTTCGATTCTTTGTGCAGTCTGGACTTCTCTTCTGACGCAATGGCCACATTGACTATCTCATGGTATGTAGCATTATAACAGGTGACTAATGCTTCCTGGATTCTGGTACTCAATCCTCTCATGAAACAGCTTTTCTTCTTCGCATCGGTGTTCACATATTCCGCTGCATACTGGGATAGATGATTGAATTTACCCACGTACTGCAGAACTGTCTGGTTCCCTTGCTTCAGCGAGAGAAATTCCTCTAGCTTCATGGCCATGACACCATCTGGGATATAATGTGCTCTGAAGGCTTCACGAAACTCCTGCCAAGTGACACGGTGGCCAGCAGGCCGTGCGGCGACCAGATTCGCCCACCACGCCCCTGCGGCACCTCTAAGCTGCTGCGCTGCAAACACGGGCTTCTGGTGCTCTGTACACTGTAACAGTTCAAACTTCTGTTCCATGGTACGGAGCCAGTCATCTGCCTCTAGCGGCTCATCTGCCTTTGAGAATACTGGCGGACGGGTATCGGTGAAATCCACATAGGTGGTTTCCCCTCCATTGTTACGGCCTCTACGACCCTGGTTTCCATTCTGATTCTGATTCTGAGCCATCAAGGTAGTGGCATTAACCAAAGCGGCAATAGCCTCTGCCAAGGTGGGTGGAAACGGTGGGGGATTCGGAGCATTGTCCCCTTGCTGGGAAGTTCCGGTACCGTCCATCTGTTGTACACAAACCATATTTATTTACATCGCTTTATTGAATTAAAAAGCAGTTAATACAGTACTTGTATACACATACAAACTTATCTTACATTATTTCATTACAAACTTGCTCGCAAGCAAGAAACTACCCACTAAGGTTCTTAGAAAGCAGGAAAGACTACTATATTACATAATCATCCATGTCAACACTTCACTCCTCATCATCATCACTGATCACGATCACTCCATCATCAACCTCTGGAACACTCGCACCAGTGATATGACTTGCATCATCCCCACTTTCCATCATGGGTTCATCTTCATCATTGTTCTCTACACCAGGAACAATCACGGCACCAACATCATCTTCCACTGCCTGGGGCTGATGATTGGGATTCATCAGATCATTTAGCATATGGACTTCCTCATGCAGAATAGTATTGTACTGCTCCAGGTGTGTCACATAAAGCTCCAACTCACGAACACGAGCTCTGGCTTCTGTCTCCTTTTCCAGAGACTCGTTCTGGAACTGCTTCCAAAAACGCATGTTGCGCTTCAGTCGCTCCACTTCCGATGTAAGCCTTGCAACCTCTGATTCCGAATCCGGGTTCGGATTACGGCTACTGCTTGCTCCATCAACTCTGGTGGCCAACTGATGATGCGGCACTCCTTGCGGACCCGTTTTCTTGCGAGGAGTTGTCTTCACACGTGCCATCCTAAAGCAAGATAGAATTAGGACGATGAGAACAGATAGGGGGATCTGAAGGTTAGCATGAATAGGGTTGAACCTTACTTAACCCAACCACTTTAAAAGGGAAGGTAACTTAAGCAGGTTAATTAAACATGATGCATGCATCGTACTTACGATCTAACAGAAAGATTAAGTAACACATGCAAACTTTATAACATAGGGCACTATACATGATACTTCACTACGAAGCTTTCAAATATGAGCTAAAGAAACCATAGAATGGATTAAGATAAGCAAAAGCAATTTGGACCCAAAATATCAATATTAAGTTTGTTTGACCCAAATCATTTTGAAGTTTTGCAAAGTAATACTACAATAACTCGAGTGATTATGCTCTGATACCAGCTGTCACAGAACCTCCTAATTATGATGGCCCACAAGTACACATCATTGTCATAATGACCTTTGACAGTCGTACTTATGTTCACCATAACTTAAAAGGCCTGCTTTCCTCCGAACAGGATCCAATCACAGGAGTATTGCAATATTACAACAGTTTATTCAAAATATTCAACAGAGTAAAGTAGCGGAAGTCTTACAATAACATAGGTTTACAAACCAGTTTTCAAACTTCAAACCTTATGTACATTATTACAAACCCTTAGTAGAGAAGTATCGGTAGTAACTTTATTACATCACACAAGCGAGATGCCTTGCCCAAAGGCCACACAGTCTACTCTTCGTCGCTTTCTTCAACCACGACGGTCATGCAACAAGGCTCAAGACAGACTTGTTCATGAACCGCACCTGCAACAAGGGTTCAACAAACCCTGAGTACAAAGGTACTCAACAAGACTTACCCGACTAAGACAAAGACTCCAAGGGCATGCTAGCTTTAGGGAATCAAGGTACGGGTAATCTAGAGTCAAGATTTTTCTTTTTGCAGAAAAGCTTACTAAGGTAAGTCCTTATCTTCAATATTTTACTTTTACCATTGATGGTTCATTAACCAATTCTAGGTGATCCTAATCTAGATCAAAGTAACTGTCATCCAAACCTTTCTCATTCTTTCTTTCATTCCAGTTCTTAACTACGATATAAGTCAGGTGATCGAGTCTCCATAACCGAGGAGCAACGACGATTCGAACCGATTATACCCAGCTGGGGATCCCTAACATCACGACATATGTAGAACCGAATCTGCATATATCAACCCTCATTTAGATCTCCCAAAACCAGAACGTGTCCATCGCCACCCGAGAGTACAGTACTCCTCGAACCCGGCCCGATTCTAGCCCCGAGGGTACACGCTACTCCCGCCATCTCTCCACTCCCAGTGCGAGGTTAGACGTTCTCGTAATGGAATCACCAACATTTTGGGCTTACCCAAGGCATGAGGCTAGTTGCAAAGTCTCGAACACAACAGGCTTACAACGAACAGTCCTTAACTGACAAGGCGGAAACACTACATTGAGACTCCTTTCCCAATGCATGTTAGCAGTGGCCAAACCACCCGCCCGATCTTTCAAGTTCATTCTCATACTTCATTATTCATTAAGTATGCCGTCATGGCGATGTAAACATTTCATTTAAAAGCTTAACTTCTAAGCATAGCGAAGCATACTACGCATTTTCCGTAAAACAGGTATCAAGGTTAATATCGTAATAATCAAGGATGGTAATACAGCAATTAGGTTATCATTCAACTCCTAATTACTTAATGCAATAAACCATAATATAAATATTAAAACATTTGTAAAATAACAAGGTAGGGTTTAAATGCACCGGGGCTTGCCTTGCTCTGACACGACGACTGACTCAGACTCGTGAACCCCTCCGTCGGGTCCGGGATCTGCCGACGATCGCTCTTCTCCAGAGGCCTGCTCGACGACTTCGGCTTCTTCGAAAGCGGTGACTACACGAATACATAACATGCCTTAACATGATGCTCAATGATAAACATGATGCTTGATGATAACATGCCACGTTACGATTCGGGTACAACTTCCCTTCACGGTACAGTCGTAAACAGAAAACCTACTAACTAGTAGCAACGAGTTTCCGCGATACCAGCTTTTAACCTGACAAGTTATTAACGAGCTCAATCATGAAATTAAAGTGCCAGAGATCACAAAAGGGTAGTGACCTAAGGACATCACTCAATCAAAAGGCACACAACACTTAAAGTTCTCAAACTAACATTTATTTTCTATTTAAATAATTAGGGCATAATTAGAAGTTGATCAAACTTTATCTAAATAAGTTCAAACTTTTTCTATGGGTTAACAATGATTTATAACAGTGCCATAATAAATTTCATAATTTTTGGATAAATAAATTAATTATTAAAACTACTGGAAGTTGCATTTAATCTTTATTGGAACTAATTAATTCTACTGCATAAAGTATTCAAATTCATGATTTAATATTTTTCCTAGATAGTTTATACATTGAGAAGCTTATACAAAAAATTTCATGAATTTTGGAACTCTACACAATTTTTAAACAAATAAACAAATAACAACACTATTCATTTATTTGAAAAAGAAAAACAAAAAACGAAATCAGGCCGGCTTTTCCTTTTTCCCCGCGGTCCAGCCCAACTAGGCGGCCCAGCAACGCGCGCCCGCGCGTTCGGCCCAGTCGCGGCCTGCCCCGCGCTCGCACCCGCTCTCTCTCCCTTTCTCTCTCTGACGACGCGGCCCCGCATGTCATCCCTCACCTCCCGCTCGACGGCTCGCTCCCGCGTGCTCGCGCGCTTGCCCGCGGTGGCCGGCAGACTACCGGTGACCCAAACGGCAAACCAACTTCACCAACGCTAACTACACCTCCCCACGACTCCATTTTGCTCGGTAGGTCTACGGTTCGAGCTCCGATGACTCATCACCGACGACATGGCGGCACGGTGGCCGCGGAAGCAGCACGCCGGCGACTACAAGGCGGTAGAGATCAAATTGAAGGGTCGGGAAGCATTAGCAGCTCACCGCGATTGCAGTGGAGGTCTTGGTGGCGACGGGGAGCGGCTGGAGTGCTCTGGCCATGGAGAGCGGCTTTGGTCGCCGGAGTTGAGCACGGGAAGCGGTGGTCGCGGTGGTTCCGGAGGAATTGGGCTGGCGCGGGTGGTTCACAAGGTGCGCGAGGATGCGGCGATGCTGTTGGTGCGGCTGGCGTGGCCGGAGGCGGTCCGGTGGCGGCAGCGGCGAGCGGTGGAGCTAGCGGCGGCGGCGGTGGCGGAAAACCGAGAAGAAGAAAAACGACGGCGACTCGACGTATTTATAGAAGACGAACGCGGAAACAGGACGGGACTGCTCGCGTCGTCGCGCTGGAGCTCCTGGGCGCGCCTGGAAGCTGGCCGAAGCCGTCCGGCGTCTCGCCGGCGCCCATACCGCGCGGTGGTCGTCGGTGATACGTCGGCGCACTGTAGCTGTCCCCCCCCAAATTTTGAAATTCAAACTGTTTTCTCAAATTACTTTCAAATTTGTATAACAACTTGAAAATCTTCCAATGTATGAAATCTTCAGAATTTCAAGCTCTACAAGTTTGGTATTGAACACTTTTTCAAATTCTGCTTGGATTTTGAAATTTGATTTTTAATTCAAAAAGGGACACATTTTGCAGATTTGGTAATTTAGAAATTACTTTTGATTTTGTATTGAAACTTCAAAATCTCCAAACATCAAAGTTGTTCATCTTGACCAGACCTACAACTTTGCTGTTCAAAACTTTTTCAAATTCAGTCTCCATTTTGAAATCTTAGTTTGGGGACAAAAATGAATTAAAACTGAAATTTGTTTATTTTCAAAATTACTCCACATTTTACACTAAAACTTTGAAAACTCAAAACACCAAAGTTGTAGCCCTTGAAAAGTTCTACAAACTTGGTTTTGAACTTTTTCCCAAATTTTGCTTAGATTTTGAATTATTTTAAAAGGGGTAAAACAGGGTTTTGAAATTTAGGGTTTTCGGAGGGATTTCAAATTGGAATTTGTTTCTACCTTGATTTGTGATTACTTAGTGATCAAAACCTCACCCAAGGGCATCATTTGGACCAACATGACATGGTTGACCAAATGTCACTCTTGGTTGACCAATTTACTTTTGAAATTCTTTTACATTTTTCCCCAAATTTGAATTCGAATTCGAATCGGAAAACTCGCGACAAGTTTTGGGACTCCAATTCAAACTCAAATTTGGAGCTTCATTTTAGATGTTGTACTTAAGCTCATACCCTACACTTGACACTAGTGTGCAACACAGTCGCGCACTTCAAATTACGCAGGGCATGTACTAAGCATTTGCGGTGGTATTCGAAATTAGGGTTTTCGATTTCGGAGCACACCACGGAGAAACACATTCAACCTAATGAAGTAAACTCTTTTTAGTTGATGCATAACAATGTTAACCTAACAAGGATGCTTTGCGATGCATTATGATGACATGGCAGATTAATTAGCACTATAACACCCGGGGTGTTACATGCACCCACTTGATGAATCGTGAGCTAATCAACTATCAAGATTTGAACCCTCAGCGGGTGCCGCACATCCACTCACAAGATGGGGATCCTCCAAGCCACGAGCTCTACTAGAGTAGCCAATTCGCGAACTCCCGTGGGGAAGGCTCAAGAACCCCTCACAATTGCTTAGTGAGGCTCGAACAAGTCTCCAATCGTGAGCTCAATCACCACCGCTGCTCCAAGCCATCTAGGGTGTCGGGAAATACCTAAGAGTAACAAGCAATCTGCAACAAACTCGAAGATCAAGTGCCACTAGATGCAACTCTCAATGCAATGCACTCGAATCTCACTCAATCTCTGTAGAGTATGCAACTAAGCAAGGAGATGAGTGGAGGGAAAGTTCTCTAGCTCAAAGCGTGCCTCAATATCTCAAAAGTGCAAGAGAGAACGCCCCAAACCCGGCCACCATCTATTTATAGCGAAGGGGTAAGCAACTAGCCGTTACAAGACATCACAGTGAAAATCGTGATGACCGAACGCACCGGTCAGGGTGACCGGAAGCGTCCGGTCACTACAGGACAAACAGTAGCAGTGCAAGTCAGAGAGAACCATTGCCGTGACTGGACGCGCTTCACCAAATGACCGGGCGCGCTGCACCCGGCATCCGATCGGAGTCCAGAGAGCTCCCCACGCGATCGGACGTGTCCGGTCGCACGTGACGGGACGCGCCACCGCGTTCGCTCGCACCTACCCTTCGTGCTGCTCTCCCAGGTGCGTGACCGGATGCGCCGGTTTCACGAAGGACTGGACGCGCCGGTCCGCGACCCTCTCGCGCGCGCGTCTGCCTGCGGTTTGAACTGACCGGACACGCCAGCCGCGTCCGGTCACTTCGACCACAGCATCCGGTCACTGTTTTTCAGTGAGAAACGCACCAGACTTACGCCTCCATTTCCTCCACCTCTGGAGCAGTAGAAAAAGGCGTTTCACTTCCTCAAAAATCATCAAATCCCGCCGAGCAAGCTCGGCGGAAGGGAGAGAGGTATCCAAACCCCTCTCTACCGCTCAAACTCCACTGCCTTCGCAAATGTGCTAACACCACCATGTGTATATCACCATATGCATGTGTGTTAGTATTTTCACAATCATTTTCAAGGCGTTACGTTAGCTCTCCACTAGATCATAATGCATATGCTCAAGGTGATGACCTAGTAGCACTTGATTCACGAGCTAACCATGATTGCCCCTCTTGATAGTTGGCTATCAATCCTAAACCCGGTCAATCACTTCTCTACTCATCTTAGACTAGCAAAAGCAAAACCTATGATTATACCTTTGCCTTGATCACTTTGTTCCATGTCCAGCTCCTCATGCTTGATCACCATGATCATCATTTCATGTCCATGCACCATCTCTTTGTGATCTTGTGGCCACCACTCCTTGCCACAGACACCTTCATCACATGTGTTGCTTATGCCTAACTCAAAACACTTAACACCTGGCATTAGCAACTTGGTGTCATTAATTACCAAAATCAAACTTGGGCTTTCACTCGTATAATTAAAATAGAATCTTGTAGGTGTTCAAAAATTACGAAACCAATTTTGTTAGGTTCCTAAAATCGTTATCTAGCTGTTAGTGTATTTGGTTCAACTAGGTTTGAAATGTTTCCAGGGTTGCTCTAATTAGTTTGAGACGCTTAAAAATTATTAAATGTAAATTTGTAGGGAATTTTGTTAGCAAGATAATGATAGTGTTACCCTTGAAGATTTTACAGTAGCTTCGTGGTATTATTAGCTACTTCCTGTAACTTTTGTAGCTCCATAATAATTAATTTGTTGGGTAGCTAAGAAGCCCTAGTTCGAATATATATTAAATTGATAAAATACCTAAAGCAACACTTTGGGTTTGTAGGGAAATAACGCTTAAATCGACGACGTAGATACGTAGCCTAGTACTTTAGCCATTAGAGCTAGCTCGTTAGCTTGAGAGAATGGAATTGTACTTTAAGCTTTGCGGTTGTCGTTGATTATTTACGTCTCTACGTTGCATTCACGTAAATCATAATAGGAACGATGATGGATCGATGGATCAACCGGATGACTTGGCATTAACCCAAAAGATGGTGCCAGGGTGAACATGCCCCGGAGATGACATACTAACAATTGGTTATATTCTTACCCAGGCAAGCCCCGGTGCATAACCTCTATTATTCTACACTTTATTTTATGCTTGTGCATTAAGTTTTAAGTAGTTGAATGAAACCCACTTGCATGCATATCCTGATCCTATGAGTCTTACTAGTATGTTAGGATCGAGTAGATTGCTATGCTACATGACTCCGATAGAACTCGAGTGATTGTCTGTCACTCGCGAGAGATAGAAAATATATTATTGTTACTATTATCATGTTACATCACATGTAATATATATGGATAATAACTAGAGACCGGACGGGGACTATGCTTGGAATTGGATATGGACTTGGTTGGGCAATCCGAGTGAGGCTCTGGTTATATTTGTCCCGCTTGTGTCGATTAAGGACCGTCCGTTGCATTGGACCCTGGTCAAGTCACAGACTTATTATCCCGAGCACATACTTGCTTATGGGAGCGGGAAGGCTCGTTACTCTCTTGTCATGGGTTCCGGCTCTTTCCGACCGACTGTTAGGGGTGAAAAATAGGTGGAGGTCTAAACACCACACTAAGGCCGGGCCTGCAGTGTTGGGAGCTTGAAGTCCTAGTTTGGACGGGGATCTGGACCCCTTAACAGGAGTGGAGCGGATTGGTCTTGTCTGTGCCCAGGCTACATATGATACATGTGTTTTCGGGGTATCCAGCTGGGCACATCGATTCGTAAATCGCCGTTTCTGCGTGACGGTACGGCTTGACTACGATCTGGCACCGTAGTAAGAACTGAAAATTGGAAGATGATCAAATGGTTCTGATTGCTCAACCCTTACTTGAAAGTAGAATAGGTGTTTACCTAGAATGGTTGGTTAATGGACTACTGATGACTGCTAATAAAAATTGAATATAAGGATGCACCTTTAGTAATGCTTCCTGCAGTTGCAATAACCCACAAGCCAGATAGCCATGCATATCTTTGAAGTTTTTTTTCTTTCCTCCTGACAAGTAAGTCTTGTGGAGTACAATTGAGTACTCATGGTTTGTTCTACCCTATTGCAGGTGACAGGTGCTGATAAAGCTGACCTTGTGTGTAGAAACCTCCTGGTGGGCTCAGCGAGGATTTCCTTTATGTGCGGACATAGAGTTTATTTAAAACTTTCACCAAGAATGTTTTTTTTTCAAAAGAAAGACTTATAACCTGTTATCATTTCATGCATATAAATGTTCTTCGTGATAATGTTTAACTTGACATTAAATGATTTTCATTCCGATGAAACTCTGATAATATTTTATATTCCGCTGTTATTATCAAATGATGAACTACTGTGTTGTTACTAAAAGTGATGTAAGAAATGGCAAAGATATTATAAACTTCATTTCTTATTTATGATCCTAAGGTAAAATGTGGATTTTCGAGTTTTTCCTCGGGTGTATTCGACGGAATCGCAGAGTTTAGTGTACTCTCTTGAGGTGGAAGACAAACACTCTTAGGAGGCTATTAAATTAGACGGTTCTACCGCATAACTCATCTCTCCCGATCCTTTTTTTTTCCCGTAAGTTCCGTTTCCTCGTGTGCAGGTAGCCGGCGGCGGTGCTCCGTGGTTGTCCTTGCCGCACATGCACGGGAGGAGCAGCGTCCTAACCAAATCCAGTCCAGACTTCACCTTCCCTGATTTTCTTTGTTTCGATCTGTGTTTTCCCTATGCGCTAGCGCTAGCAGCCGACAAGGAGCGCACCTACACGGCTACACACCATGACCACGGCAGGCGGCACCTCTATCTCCCTCCTCGATGGTCATCCACAACGGCAGGTCACCTCCATCGCTGGACCAGTTTGTTTAGTGCTGAGGAGCTGTTCGGTTCTTACTAGGAGAGGAGGTCCAACGGTACCATTCCATCGCCGGCGCCTTTCCATTCCGTTGGCAAAAAAAGTTTCTATTGAACCATTGCCTGGTACTGGTTGCCGGCTAGCTATACATGGCCGCCGGCTGCTGCCTGCATATTAAGAAACGGAACGTACATACGGGAACCGAATAAAAGCACGAAGCGAACGGGAGAGATGAGATAGGATTGTATTTGGGCTGGACACGGACTGGGTGTAGAGATACCAGACCCATGCGGGGCCCAGGTGGGAAAATTGAAGAAAATAATTAATTAGGATGAACAGCTTTGAGATCTGTGCGATTTTTTTTGGCAAAATGGATCTAAACACCATAGGCAAAAACAGTAAAACTTAGGCTGCAAAACTTTTGGCATTTGAGACTCAAGAGACCAAAACTGTGCAAAAAACGTCTTAGGACGCGTGCTGTGTCTACATGGCTAAAGTTTTGCCATCCATCTAAACACCAAATAGCAAAGGTTTGAATGACAAAAGTTTTATAGCAAAAAAAATTAAGAGAAAAGTTTTACCATTCCAAAGCATCTGAACACCCCCCCTCTCTAACCCGTCGTCTCTACACATTTCCCCAGGGCCCCAATCCACCTGGTTCTGTACTTCTGTTCTATTCTCCCATCTCGAAAAGAATCAGTCGATGCAAATGCAGTCGAGTTGGTTGCTGCATTCTCAGTTGTCAATCTGAATCTGAAGAGTGAAGATGGCACGCACAGACTCACTCCATTCGACCACTCCTATCCCAAATCCCAACTAATCAATCGAGGTCTGCACCGGTACAGTTCTCTGCTGTAATTTGTTTGGCGAAGCGAATCATGCTCCTTGATCCGCAATAAACTAATAATAATCTATACAATTAGCAATACGGCCCGAGGTCAAAGCGTCCAGGCCGGCGCCCGCGCGGCTGCTCCTGCACGAGGGCTGCCGTGCGCCTGTGCCTGGCGGGCGCTGGGCGGTGCACGCGGGGCGGCGGTGGGACGGACGTGCCCGGTGCCGCGGCCCGTGGCGCGTGGCCTTGCTCGCTCTACAACCGCAGCCGGCGGTGCGGGGCGACGCAGAGCCACGTGAACGCGGCGGCCGCGAGCGCGACGAAGGGGCATGGAGCCGACCGGGGCGGCGCCGACGCGTAGGCGTACGGGTACGAGTACCCGTCTCCCCGGCCGGCGAAGGAGACCGTGTCGTTGACCAGAGGCAGGCCGGCCGGGTTCGTGCTGCCGCTGCTGCTGCTCACGGACGACTTGAGGCTGGTGCAATGCAGACAAAAAGTTGAGTTAGAGACAAGGCAACGGCAGGGAGGTGAGTTTGCAACGTTTACTTGGGCGTGACACGACTTGTCATTGTGTCAACCACACACATTTGACATTTCAATGATAAACGTTAAATCATGTGCATGCATGTTCTTTGATCGATCATTTGTTCCATTCATACCAAACTGCATGATCTTATTGGTTGTTGGCATTGTTACCTGGACATGCTTGGGCAGAACGTGACGAGGTAACTGGCGGTGCCGGAGGTGCAGGTAAAGCCGTAAAGGTGGACGTGGCGTCGTCGTAGGCGTAGCTGTAGGCGCGCGGGCACGCGTTCTTGAAGAACTGCGAGCTGGCGGACGGCTGGCACGTGGCGGGGGTGCCGTAGTCGCCGCTGCAGCAGTCCTGGGGCCGCCCGTACGCCCCGCACGCGCTCTTGCAGGCGATGCCGGCGCCGTCGGAGCCCACCACCTTGAGGTCGGCGGGGCACGGCCCGTTCAGGTCCACCAGGCACCCCGTGGCGCCGCAGGTGGCGCCGGCCCCGGTGCCGCCGCCCTGCGGCACCACGACCATCGGCAGGTTGGACCCGTCCACCAGGCTCACGTCGTAGAAGTCGTTCCCGCCGGCGCCGTCCAGCGTGAACTCCGCCAGCGTGGTGGGCGGCGCGGCCCCGCCGCCCGCGCACTCCACCGTCCCCGACCCGCACTCGCCCGTGGCGCAGGCGAACCGGCCGGAGCCCTGGTCGTCCGCGGCGCACAGCGTGCGGCCCCATATGCGGCCCGACCACGCCGCGGGCGCGTCCACGGCGCGTGACTCCCCCGGTGCCAGCGCGAAGCCCGTGGTGGGCAGCGGCGGCGACCCCGCGCTCGACAGCAGCCCCGGCCACACCGTGTAGCCGCAGGAGTTGGTCAGCGTGAACGTCGTCGCGGACACCACGGCCCCTGCACAAGGCAGCAAACACCGCAAACACGGCATTGTAAGGAAGGATCGTATGTATGCTTCGTGTCATCGGCCGCCACACATGCAAAAGCTAGCGACTGGCCATCAAGGGCGTCGGCGGCGTACCTGAGAGTGAGCTCAGAAGGATAGAAATGGGAAGCATCAGATGAATCGCCATTGGAGAAAGCTAGAGTGCTCGCTAGATCAGAGGAGACGGTTGCTCAGTGTTTCGTTCTTGATTATGGAGTTTGTAGGCGGGGTCGATGCAATCATGTGCCGACTTATAAGAGCAGGAGCAGGGCTTGGACATGGAAGCTCGTGATGGACGGTGGCGCGTGTGGACGTAGGGGGTTCAGTGACGCATGCAGTGTTCGGTCAACAGGTTGTCCTGTACTCGCCAACCAATATCTATGGGTGGCTGCTGCAGTGCTGCATGGCTGGTGGCTGCATCGATCGGACAGTGCTGTCTCGTGGCGCCTCTGCCACTGGCCCACCCTTGATGCAGCTGGCACAACGTTCGAGTGTGAACCTCCCAATCGGAGGCCTCCACGTGGTTTGCGTCAGTTGTCAGCCAGAAACAGCCAGCATCTCATGTGCACGCCCAGTATGCAAGATTGCAACTGATGAAATGCTGGAGGGGAAGAAGATAAACCCGGTAGCAAGAATGCATAATTACCGAGGAGTGCTGTGGCGTCAAATTCTAATGATGATCACTTAATGTTTTTACCATGGTCACTTTACGCTACATCACCGATCTACTCGTCTTTACAGAAGCTTGAAGCGAAGGCATTGAAATTTGGGGAAGGAAGGGAACAGCGGCATTGTGGATCTAGAGGAGATGCGCATGGCCTATGCGTGGAGCTGCAGTCTTGCTCGAGACATTCGTCACCCCACAACCCACAAGGCCACAACTCCAGCCCCACAGGGCGGCCGCCAAGCGGGATTCGCGGTAGAGAATCTCACTGTGAGCCTGGAATTCGATGCCAAGTGCCAACTGGGTGCGCATCGGCATCTACATTTCTTCAGATTTTTATCCCATCTCTGCGATCACAGGCTCACAGCTTCACGACTGTTGACATGGGGCGGAATATACGGGTGAAATGAAATACACATTTCTATGGAAAAAATCAATGTTGTTTCTTTCTGCTTACACCCGTTTATGCAACGTGTTAAATCCATAGTTTTGCCCAGTTTATGTACGTAATGTCGAGGCACGCTCTCCTTTTCTTCCTTAAAGCATTGGGGCAAAAGATTCAAACTTTCTAACCTCCGACTTGGTTTAAGCATTTGCTGATTATACCAAACAAATTTACTATGCGACATGAGTATCAAAATATATGGAAAAATTAGTATATACAAGTAATGAAAATTACTTATATTTCTACTCTTTCTCTCTTTCTTTTCTAACACTAGCAAATATGCCCATGTGACACACACATGTTTATGAAAAGTATTTCAAATGTAATGGGAATATTAATTGAATTCTCGTTATGTCAATTTATATATATCATAAACAAATTCTTTAAATATGGAAATAGAATATTTTTTATAGATGGGTTCCAATGCAATGATGGGGCCACATTGTACTCCTACTAAGCATGTTTTGCATTAATATTTTTGTCTCGTATGGGTATCAGTGTCCTCGGGCAAGATAACTTGGCTCGTATGAGTGTTGGAGTCTTACAAACTCGCTCTTTTATATTGCTCAAATCTTACTCAAAACATTCTCACACCTCTGCCAAGACAGTCAGCTCAACCATTTCCATCTTTTGTTATCTTGGTGGGTGAGGCAGTGCCGCACCTGAAGAGAGACAGTGTCGCACCTCGGCACTGCCGCACTTAGTGTGGCCCTGCCACACTTAAGTGACCGTTGGAAGGCAGGGGGTATTTATACCTTTCCCTGTCCTCCACAACGGCTCTCTCTTCTTCCCCAACAGCTTAGTTTGACAGAACAACAGCGAGTGCTCATCTGTCTCCTCCACTGGTGCTCTTCAAGCTCCAAACATTACTTGTGATTTCACCATCAAAACTTGAGAGAAAAAGGCTCCAAAACTCGATTAGAGAGATCAACTGATTCCCAAAGTCTAAAAGCATTTGGTTCACGTTTTGGCCAGCGGTTGTGTTTGTTACTCTTGGAGCTTGGCTCCTCACCGGCTAGAGCGTCGCTCGGTGAGCTTGCCAAGCTTGTAGCAGCCTGGGAGGTTTGCAACCACCTCTTGCAACGAGTAAAATCACCCCTCACCTCAAGAGTTCACCCTCTTGACTTGAGAACGAGGTAGGTTGGAAAGCCCAAACCTTAGTGGCAAACCTCAACAACGTGGACTTAGACAAGCCTTGGTGGCGAGCTGAACCAAGAGATAAATCATTGTGTCACTTGTGCTTGTGGTGCTTCACTTGTCTTTGTGGTGATTTCTAGGGTTTGAGCCCGATCTACTTGTGTGTGGTGTTTGAGCCACCTTTAGTTGTTGATCTGTTACTCGATCTAAATTTCGTTGCATAGATTTTGAACTATGAGCTAATCTTTCCTGCAAGTGCGATAGTGCCGCTGTTGGGTGCGGCAGTGTCTGTAAGGTCCTAGATGGCTAGAGGGGGGTGAATAGCCTATAAAAAAATTCTACAAATACCACTAAGCAAACTTGTTAGAATAACAAATGGTGTAAAGCGAGTTTTGCTTAGCCAAAGGTTGTGATGCAAGCCTCCTATCCACAAGTCTAGTAGATTATGATCTCTAGTTCACACAAATACTAAGTCACTAAGTTTACACTAGAGAGCAAGCTAACAACACTACTAGCAAAGCTACCACTAGAGCAACACAAGATAATCTAGTAAAAGTAAATGCAAGAGAGAGGATTGTGATTCTTATACCGACGATGGAGTGAAGATATTGCCAATCACCAAGATGATATACAATCAATCAATATTGACAACAATACAATATGAAGACCAATCACCGGGAGATAAGAGACACAATATTTTTGTTCACCCGGTGTTCACTTGTGCACTGACAAGCTACGTCACCGGTTGTGTCGACCAACACTTAGATGGTTTCCCGGTGTGACCCTCAAGTCACTTGCCCCTCAAGGCACGTCCCACAAGGCACCGCAAGACACCACTCTCAAGTGAGGTAACTCAATGACACGAGCATTCCACTAGAGTTGCTTTTGGCGTCCCGCCGAGGAAAGCACAGGAACCTCTCACAATCATCCGGAGGTGGCCAAGAACAATCACCTTCTCTTGCCAACGCCTCCAACAATCTCCAAGCCGGCTAGGAGCGGTACTCTCCAAGAGTAACAAGAAATCCACCGGCTAAACCACCCACAAGTGCCACTAGATGCCCTCAAGCTATGCAATGCACTTTGGGATCACTCAATCTCACTTTTGATTTGCAATCAAGCAAGAGAGATGAGTGGGAGGAGAAGCTTTAGCTCAAAGGATGCACAAGAGTGTTAGAAATGCCAAGAGACCTCCCCAAGGGCTGGCCAACGAGTATTTATAAGCATCCCATACAAATAGAGTCGTTGCCACTCCACTGACCGTTTTTTCGAGACGACCGGACGCGTCGGTCGAAACTGACCGGACGCGCTCAACCGCGTCCGGTCGCCCTGCGCCGTCCACGTGTCCCTCGAAATCAAACGCGGCTGCCAGATCTTCCAACGGTCACTGCGCGCCAACGGTCAAACGCGACGACCGAACAAGCAGCTCAAATGACCGGACGCGCCGATCGCACGGCGCCTGCGCACGCGACGCATCGATCGGACGCGCTCCACGCAACGACCGGACGCGACAGAGCCAGCGTCTGGTCGGACTCCAGTAAGCACCCTTCACGACTGGACGCGTCCAATCGCGTGTGACCGGACGCGCCACGCGTCCGCTCAGCCCTTCGCCACGCACTGTTCCTCTAGGTGCCCGACCGGACGCTCCGGTCCCGCGAAGGACTGGACGCGCCGGTTGCAAACCCTAGCCCGCGCGCCTGACTGCTGCGCTGTACTGATCGGACGTGTCCGGTCAAATCGTGACCACGTCCGGTGCAGCGTCTGGTCACCTCTGTGACCTCCGTTCGCCTCCGTTTTCGACTTCCAGCGTAGTGGAAAATAGGCATTTCATTTTCCCGAAATCGCCTGAATCCCGCGCTCGCACGCTCGGTGGGAGGGAGAGAGGAACCGAAACCCCTCTCTACCCGCAAGCCACAACGCGACCAACGCCACCTTTGCAAATGTGCCAACACCATCAAGTGTACATCTCCATGTGCTTGTGTGTTAGCTTTTTCTCAATCATTTTCAAAGGTTTTCCAGTTAGCTCACTAGGCCCTACATGCAATGCACTTCATGAATTCACCTAGTGGCACCCGTGTGTCGAATAATCGATAAGACTTCCCCTCTTAATAGTTCGGCTATCGACCCTAAACCACTCACACCCTCTATGGTGTCTTGAGTGCAAAACAAAATGATCCTATGGTTATACCTTTGCCTTGAGCCCATTTTGTTTCTCCAAATGATATGATCCACTTTATATCATCACATGACCGTCTCGATCCATCGACCTTGACTTCACTTGCCCTTCACCGTTGCATCGGTCCGTCGGCGCCAAGTCTTGCTCAAGCTTCACCATCGCATGGTCCTTCGCTTTGAAGCCTCGACTTGCCCTTCACCTTTACAACCGGTCCATCGAGCCAAGCCTCATCTTGGTCTTCACCATTTTGGTCATATGAGTCAATGTCATGTCTCATATTCAATGACCACCTTTATCTAAATCATCCACTTAGATACAAAGGTTAGTTCTAGGTTTCATCAATTAGCCAAAACCAAACTAGGGACTTTCAGTGTCGCGGGGTCAAAGCGGCAGTGCCGTTGTCAAATCTGACATTTGTTTGAGCTGAATTTTTATAGGCCTATTTACCCCCCTCTAGGCACTCTAGGGATCCTACTAGTGGTATCGGAGCTGGTTTACCTCGTAAACGCTTCACCACGTGAGGTATGGAGCCCGGAGGAGGAACTAGCGGTGTCAAGCCGGTGGATGTCGATCCAGAGCTAGTTGAGCTGCCCGACACCGATAGCAGTGAGTTAAGCGTGTCGACAACAAGTGTCTACATGCTCCCACATCTTGAGGCTACCAATGCCAAAAGAGTTCTCAATGAAGAAGAGAAGAAAAGGAGGAGAAGCTAGAAAGCTAAAAAGAGAGGCAAGAGAAAAGGAGCAGCAGCGGCTAGATGAAAAGAAAGCAAGAAAAGAAGTTAGAAGGCTCAAGAGAGAAGAAAGAAGAAAGAGAAGGAAAGCTAGAAAGAAGAAAGAAAAAGAAGCTAAAGCTTCCAACACATCCTCAAGTGAGCTATCTAATAGCTCCGGAGATGGTGACGATGATGAGTCCTACCAAGTTCATAGCAAGAGGGACAAGAAAGGAAAGGGAAAGGGCAATGACAACAACAAATATGCCGCCGTATCCTTTAATTATTCCGCTATGTCTATGACTAACCATGATCGCAAGTCTTTCATCAATGTGCCCGCGGGCAAGTTACCTCATTTCGATGGGACTAACTTTGCCAAGTGAAAGCACTTGATGAGAGCCTATCTTATAGGTCTTCATCCTGGCATTTGGGAGGTTGTGTGCAATGGATTTGAGCCACCCGTTGACCCTAAGAATCCAACCATGGAAGAAATGAAGATCTTCTATCTCAACGGTCAAGCCACTAGTGTGCTTGGATGGTGATGAGTACAATAGAGTAATTAGTGTGGATGTTGCCAAGCAAATTTGGGACACTTTGCATCTTACACATGAAGGGGTTGATAAGGTTAGAAAGACAAGAATTGATTTGTTGATGTCCAAGCTCAACTGGTTTGTTATCTTAGATGGAGAAGGGCCACAAGAGATGTTCGATAGGTTGATGACCATGGTTATGATGAGCTAGACGATCACAAGGTTGTCAAGATTATGCTAGAAGCTTATTTACCAAGAAATAAAACCGTGGTCACTCTAATTACAGACAAGAAGAAGTTTGAGTACTTCACTCCAAATGACATACTTGGAAGAATCTTGACCTTTGACATACAAAGAGAAGAAGCAAATGAGAGAAAGAAGCTTGGAGAACTGCAAGCAAAGCTAGAAGGTATCAAGATCAACAAAGATGTAGCTCTCAAGGCTAATAAATCAAGCAAGAAAGACTCTACTAGTAAGTCCAAGACCAACAAGCAAGCTTCATCTAGCAAGCCCAAAGTGACCAAGCAAGCTCAAGAAGTTGTAGAGACCACATCATCCTCAAGTGAGAGTAAAAATTGTGATGAACAATATGAGAAAGTGGATGATGTTGCTCTCTTTATGAGAAGGTACCATAAAGGGTTAAAGAAGTAAGGGTACAAGGTAGTGAAGAGGAAGTTTCCCAATAAGAAGAAGAGGACATGCTACAATTGTGGGAGCACCGACCTCTTCATTGCTAAGTGCCCATATGAGATCAAAGACCATAAACACAAGAAAGAGAGGAAGGAGGACAAGGCCGACCATAAGAAGAGTGAGAAACATTTGGGAGAAGCACACATTGGGCATGAGTGGGACTCAACCGTTGAGAGCTCAAATGAAGAAGATGAGAAAGTTGCAACAATTGCTATCATCAAGTCACCTTCGCCACCAAAGCTATTCACAAACTAGCCCGATGATGACTACATTTCCCTCATACTTGTCTTATGGCAAAGGGTGATAAGGTAAATCCCAAATCCAAAGCCAAAGTTCCTCCACCGCCACCTCCTAGTGATATTTGTAGTAGTGATCTTAGTGATAGCTCTAGTGATAATGAATCTAGTGATGAAGAAATTGATCAAATAACTAAAGACTTGGATCCAAAGATTAAATTGTTCATCACTAAACTAATGTAGGATTTAGAGTGTCTAAGCCGAGCTAGAATCTAGAGAGGAAACTCTTATTCAATAAGAGGATCTCTATATTGCTAGCAAGGAATGTAAGTGCAATCAAGCCCTAATTGTGGGTTTTGGTGATAATGACCACATAATTAGATGACTAACAAGATTTATCGAGATGACAAGCAGGTAAAATAAGAATGAGGATAATACATGAGATGGTGGAGCTCGAGTTACAAAACGACGCGGTGATGGACTCAAAAGTGTTTAAATTATTTGATATTTGATCTTGAGTTTAGGCTATGCTGCACTATAAAGGGGGATGCAAATCTAGTTGGTTTTAGAAAGATAGAGTGCTCAAGTATTAAAACTAAATCATAAGAGAGACACTTTAGCACTCCATGAGCACGTAGAATAGTTTTTGGGTCTATTGGTGTCGAAAGTCCTGACGTGAGTCGGGAGTCCCAACGAGTTGCGCGGCGACCTTGGTCGTCGGGAGTCCCGGCGCTAAGGTTTGTGCGCGTGCACTTGTCATGAGTGCCAACGCCAAGCCAACTGGTTTCGCGCCCGTATCGATTGTGCGCTAATGTCAGCGGTCCCGGCGAGCGTCAGCGATCCTGACGCTAGGCCCTTTGCTCGCGCACGTGTCGGGAGTCCCGACGTTGGTCTATGTTGCACGCGGACTTCTGACTTGGATGAATAGTGTTTTCTTCATACGTCGGGAGTCCCGACGTAGATCTGAACGGTTGAATTTCAACTAAGAGTGTAAATAGCTCTTCCCTCATTTCTAACCGTTGCCCCACTTATTCCACTCAACCAAACCTTCTATAAAAGTGCTCTCTAGCTCTCTAGCTCCCCTTCTTCTCCTCTTTGCTCCTAGATTCAAATCTTGCAAGAGATTGAGTTGAGAGAAGAGATTTGGTGAGAGAAACATTGATTCAAAGCTTGAGCACTTGATTTCTTCGTCAAGCCGGTTGGATTTGCATTTGTTACTCTTGGGTTCTTGGAACCCCAGCCGGCTAGGCGTCGTCCAAGAGCTCCTGATCTATGGGAGAACCTTGAGAAGTTTGTATTACCCTTAATTTTCTAGTGAAGAACTCAAGCTTACCTTTGTGGTTGCTTGAGAGAGGCAAGGAGGTAAAAAAGACTCTGACCTTAATGGTCACCTCAACAATGAGGACGTAGACAAGCCTTAGTGGCGAGTTGAACCTCAGGATAAATCCTTGAGTCCCGCGTGCTCATTGTTGTTGTGGTTACTTGGGATTACTTGTTCTTTGTTGTCTCTTTCTCTCAAGCTATTTCTTAGGTTTTGGTGCCAATCTACAAATTGGTGGCACTCCAAGGTCAAGGAAATACTTGGACAACTTCATATTACCACTAGGAAGTGGGGTTGTAAGTTATTGGCTTCACAAAGTTCATTTGAGCACTTGTAGTTCATTCCGCATAGGCGTCAGGACTCCCGACAGCTGACATCAGAACTTCTGACGATATCGGGAGTTCTGACCCAAACTATTGGGACTTCCGATAGTTGCTGACAAGTGACTTTGAATTTTATGTAGAAATTTTTAGGTACGCCTATTCACCCCCCTCTAGGCCTATCAGGGATTCTTACAAGTGGTATCAAAGCCGGTTACCTCGTATACGTTTCACCGCGTGAGGTATGGAGTTCAGAGGAGGAACTAGCGGCGTGAAGTCGGTGGATGTCGATCCGGAGGGAGTTGAGTTACATGACACCGACAGCAGCGAGCTCAATGCTTCTACAGCGAGAAACTCCACGCTCCCGCAGCTAGAGGCAACTGATGCCGAAAGAGCTCAAAATGAAGAAGAAAGAAGAAGAAGAAAGGTAACTAGAAAAGAGAAAAGAGAAGCAAGAGAAAAGAAGGAGCAACAGCAACTAGATGAAAAGAAAGCAAGAAAAGAAGCTAGAAGGCTCAAGAGAGAAGAAAGAAGAAAGAGAAGGGAAGCTAGAAAGAAGAAAGAAAAAGAAGCCAAAGCTCTCAACACATCGTCTAGTGAGCTCTCTAGCAGCTCCGAAGATGGAGATGATGATGAGTCCTATCAAGTGCATAGCAAGAAGGACAAGAAAGGAAAGGGCAAGAAGGACAATGACATCAAATATGCCGCTATATCCTTTAAGTATTCTTCTATGTCTATGACTAACCATGATCGCAAGTCTCTCCTCAATGTGGCCGCGGACAAGTTACCTCATTTCGATGGGACTAACTTTGCCAAGTGGAAGCACTTGATGAGAGCCTATCTTATAGGTCTTCATCCCGGCATCTGGGAGGTTGTGTGCAATGGATTTGAGCCACCCGTTGACCCCAATAATCCAACCATGAAAGAAATGAGGATCATCCATCTCAACAGTCAAGCCACAAGTGTGTTGCTTAGTGCTTTGGATGGTGATGAGTACAATAGAGTGATTGGTGTTGATGTTGCCAAGCAAATATGGAACACTTTGCACCTTGCACATGAAGGGGTTTACAAAGTAACAAAGGCAAGAATTGATTTATGATGGCCAAGCTCAACTGATTCGTGATCTTGTATGGAGAAGGGCCACAAGAGATGTTTGATAGATTGATGACCATTGTGGGCAAGATTAGAGGCTATGGTTGTGATGAGTTAGATGATCACAAAGTTGTCAAAATTATGTTGGAAGCTTATTCACCGAGAAATGAGACCGTATTCACTCTAATTAGAGACAAGAAGAAGTTTGAGTACTGCACACCAAATGATGTACTTGGGAGGATCTTGACATTTGACATGCAAAGAGAAGAAGCAAATAAAAGAAAGAAGCTTGGTGAGTTGTAAGCAAAGCTAGAAGGCATCAAGATCAATGATGATGTAGCTCTCAAAGCCAACAAGTCAACCAAGCAGCCCTCTACAAGCAAGTCCAAGTCTAACAAACAAGCACCAACTAACAAGCCCAAGGCACCGAAGCAAGTCAAAGAAGAAGTAGAGACAACATCATCAAGTGAAGATGAAAGTGATAGTGAACAATATGAGAAAGTGAAAGATGTTGGTCTCTTTTTGAGAAGATATCAAAAGGGGCTCAAAAAGCAAGGCTAAAAAGTAGTAAAGAGGAAGTTCCCAAATAAGAAGAAGAGGCTATGCTACAACTGTGGAAGCACTGAACATCTCATTGCTCATTGTCCTTATGAAATCAAAGACAACAATTACAAGAGAGACAAGAAAGAGAGCAAGACCGACTACAAAAAGAGCAAAAGGTACATGGGAGAGGCTCACATTGGACATGAATGGGACTCAACAAAAGATAGCTCAGGTGAGGAGGATAAGAAAATTGCAACCGTAGCTATTCACAAGCCATCCACCACACCAAGGCTCTTCAACAACATGTTCGATGATGACTGCTACTCCTCTCACATTTGTCTCATGGCAAAGGGTGAGAAGGTAAAACTCAAATCAAAATCCAAACCTCCTCCCCCTAGTGACATCTTTAGCAGTGATACAAGTGATTACTCTAGTGATGATGTATCTAGTGATGAAAAATTGATAACATAACTAAAAATTTGGATAGCAAGACCAAATTGTTCATCACTAAGCTAATGGAGGATTTAGTGAGTGTTCAAACCGAGCTAGAATCTAGAGAAGAGACTCTTGCATCGGAGAGAAGTAAGGTGGAATCCTTGCATAAGGCTTTGGCCAAAGAGCAAGAGGCCCACACTATCACAAGGAAAGAAAATATTGTCCTCAAGCAAAAGTATTGTGACTTAGATGAAAAGCACAAGCAACTTAAGGAACAATATAACATTCTCTGGGATAGCAACTCACATTCCTCCAAGGCAAAAGACACCTCTACTCCCTCCACTAGTCAAAGTTGTGGAAAATATTATAATCTTGATTTAAATGCTTATTCCACTAACCTTGCTAATATAGAGGCTATGAGAAAGGAGATTGCTAGGTTCAATGAGATCATTGGCAAGGGCTGCTTGAGTGGTAAGGCTCAAGTAAATGACAAGAAGGCAAATGATTCAAGAGTGCCTCAATTCAAGCAAGGGAGACACTCCTCAATCAAGCATGGGATTGGGCAGACAGCAGGAGCCAAAACAAATGAAAGAAAGATCATAAATGGCTATGAGTGTGTCAAGTTTGAATGGAAGTGTAAAATTGGTACAGATCGGCCTACACAGACAGTGGCAGTGCCGCACCATAGAGCAGCAGTGCCGCATACTGGCAGTGCCGCGGTGAAGGGCGGCAGTGCCGCTCCCTACAAAAATGGGAAGGCCACCAATTTTATTCCTGATCAGACTAAGCCCAAGCAGAAGGTGTCTCAGCAGAAATAGGTTCAACAGAATTCAAAGGAGTCTGTGCGGGGCACTATAAACAAGTATGCTTATCAACCAAAGGCTCAACCACCCCGACAAAGTTTGACTTCATGCTTTGTTTTGAGAAGCAACAACAGTGGAAAAGTGGTTGCCAAATACATTGGACAGGAAACCAATGTTTATAAGAATACTTCTATTTCGGTTCCTAAGTTTCTTGTGACTAACATGCAAGGCCCCAAGTCTAGTTGGGGACCTAAATCTAGCAAGTAAACTTGTTTTGCAGGCGTACTCCTCCGGTCGATCAAGTTGGGTGCTTGATAGTGGATGTACAAATCATATGATCAGAGAAAGGAGTATGTTTTAATCATATTCCCCAAAGTTGGACTCAAATGAAAATATTGTCTTTGGAGAAAATTCTAGGGGGGATGTGCTTGGTCTCGGTAAAGTAGCTATAACCCTTGAGCATTTAATTACAAATGTCTCACATGTTGATTCGTTGAGTTATAATTTGTTGTCCATTTCTCAACTTTATGAGATGGGCTACAATTGTCTCTTTACGGATAAGGGTGTGGAAGTCTTTATAAGGGAGGATTCCTCTATTGTCTTTACGGGTCGATTAAAGAATAAGCTCTACCTAGTTGATTTTAACAAAGTGAAAGCTAATATTGAGACTTGTTTAGTGGCAAAATCTAGCATGGGTTGGCTATGGCATCGCCGGCTAGCTCATGTTGGGATGAGGAACTTAGCCAAACCTCAAAAAGACGAACACATCCTTAGTCTAACAAATATTCACTTTGAGAAAGATAGGATATGTAGCGCTTGTCAAGCCGAAAAGCAAGTTGGCGTACCTCACCCACCAAAGAGCATCATGACCTCCACTCAACCATTGGAGCTTATCCATATGGACCTCTTTGGACCGGTCGCCTACCTAAGTATCGGGGGTAACAAATATGATCTTGTTATTGTTGATGACTATTCTCATTTCACTTGGGTATTTTTTCTTGTTTGATAAGTGTCAAGTTAGGGACAAGGTGAAGACATTTGTTAGAAGAGCTCAAAAGGAGTTCGGTAGCGACAATAGGACCGAATTCAAGAACACTCAAGTTGAAGGGTTTCTTGATGAAGAGGGCATTAAGCATGAGTTTTCAACTCCATACACCCTCAATAAAATGGTATAGTAGATAGGAAGAATTGGACACTCATTGATATGGCAAGGACAATGCTAGATGAGTACATGACTATTGACAGTAGATAAGTGTCAATTTTAACCGTTAACGAAACATGAAAACGGACCTAAAAGCAAATACCACATAGATATAGGGGGTTCATTGACAGAATTTCATGGGTTTTGGTGAATGTCTATTTCTACAGGGTGTCAGCTGAAAAGAACCAAGAAAGTCCCACATGTCATGTTTACATAGAGAGAAAAGACCCACACACACGTGAAGGAAGACTCTAGAAGACACGAGAAGGGACCGGAACGAACGGGAGGCCGATCTGCCATGGTGGCAGGGCACCCGCCCTACCTTCTTGGGCGCCTGCCCACCTACATGGACCAGTCAGGTCAAGTCTCGCGGATCATGCCTCTACCACCTTTGAGGATCAATAATCACCGTTGATTAAAGTTGGTTTGATCAAGGGCTGTCGTGCATCCTAGGGGGCTATATAAGCAAGGCCCCTGGACCCTGGAGGAGCAATCCTTAGAAACCCTAATTCATTTGCTCCAGTTGAGATCAGCTGAGAAGGGTCCCTTGAATGGATCTTCTCTCTTAGGACACATACAAGAGAGATTAGCTTTGTAGTCTTTATGTGAGATTAGAGTTCATCTTATAGATTGAGAGAGTTAGAGTGGAGGGATGAGTTGGAGGAAGCCTAGCATGTCGATGTCTCCTCTCTGGCTTGTCCCTGCGGGATCAAGTCTCCTAACCCGAGGCTTTGTTCTAGGATTCTTTAGCAATTCAAATTCTAATACTAAGTAAGTACAATGTTATTATTATTCTATGGTTTATGAGTTTACTTTATTCTCTTCCGGTTGAGGGTAGAGTAATCATCTGTAGCGTAAGCGTGGTGCTTGGACTAGGATACTCGTAGATGCCCCCTGTCTGGCCGGATCCATGGTAGTAGCGCGGGACGTGACAATCCCGTTGCTTCCTTTGTATCCCACATCCTGTTAGAAGGATTCATAGGATTTATGTGCCAGGGTTAAGCATCCTTTATGGTGTCTCTTTTCCTTCGGTACATCCCCATAGAGCAGTAGTCGCATAGCTTACCATAGGTTAGAATTAGACTGTCGTAGTAGTCTTCTCTAATCGCTTATATCTTCACTACCTTGTAGTGCGACCCAGGGGTTAAGCATAGACTTAGGTTAGTCATCGCACGCTTTCTCATAGCAGATAAAACAAATACGACACTCTAGAAATATCTCCCGGGTGAAGTGCTCACCGATATCCGTGCACTTGTGGATTATTTCTCTTAAATTCTTTCGTGTGCGTAACCAATATCAATGACTTTGGATTTATTTTGGTGTGATGCTGTTAACACCGCTTGTCATGCCATCAACCGCCTCTACCTACACAAGAAGTTGAAGAAAACTTCATATGAGCTTCTAACCGGTAACAAACCAAAGGTGTCTTACTTTAGAGTGTTTGGGTGCAAGTGTTCCATACTTAACAAGAAACCTAAAATCTCTAAGTTTACACCTAAAGTTGATGAAGGTTTTCTTCTTAGTTATGGATCAAATGAGGATGCCTATCGTGTTTTCAACAAAACCCAGTAGAGTTAAAATAGCGGTAGATGTGACATTTGATGAATCTAATGGCTCTCAAGTAGAGCAAGTTGATTCTAGTGTTGTAGAAAAGGAGGATCTACCTTGTGATGCAATCAAGCAATTGACTATTAGCGATATTAGGCCACAAGAAGAAGAAGAAGTCGCTGGTGTGGTGGTTTCCCAAGCTACTGATGAACAAGTTTCCGCTGACGTACCTGATATTGAGGGGGAGCAAACCCCTACTGCAGCACAGCAGAGCGACAGTGCCGCACCCTCTCCAACCGTAGCAGCAAGTCCGACTCCAATTCAAGGACAGAACCTGCAGCCCATATTTGAAGAAGTTGAAAATCTAGAAAGTGATCAAGAGGCCATCGAGCATCCTAGACTCAAGCAAACTATTCAACGAGATCACCCCGTCGACAACATCCTAGGGAGTCTTTGAAAGGGGGGTATTGACATGTTCTCATTTAGCAAATTTTTGTCAATATTACTCTTTTGTTTCTCCTGTGGAACCATTCAAGGTTGAAAAGGCTCTTGAAGATGAGGATTGGGTGATGGCCATGCAAGAAGAGTTGAACAACTTCAAAAGAAATCAAGTTTGGACATTGGTGGAAAGACCCAAGACGAACGTGATTAGCACCAAATGGGTTTTCCGCAACAAGCAAGATGAAAATGGAGTGGTGACAAGGAACAAGGCAAGACTGGTTGCTCAAGGCTTCACTCAAGTAGAGGTCTTGGACTTTGAAAAAACATATGCACCGGTGGCAAGGTTTGAGGCAATTAGAATGCTTCTAGCCTATGCTGCTGTCACACCCGGTTTTTCGAAGAATACCAAGCGCTAACTATATGTGTGCCCAGGATGTCCACACAACACATATAGCGACAAATATGAAGAATATCAAGAACAATGCTTTATTATATATCGAACATAGTTACAATAGGACTTACAACTATTATAAAAGCATAGCAAAAACTATTCTTGATCTTCTCTTCGGGGCTTCATACTCCACAGGGACGGTTGACTGGGGGAAGCACTCGCCTAGTACTCATGGACTCCACAAAAAACTCTTCACTTGATTCACCATCTGGTACCCATCCGGAATTTTTATTGGTGACAACAACAAGCGTCAGCTCACCATGCTCAGCAAGTATACCATGAGGTTATACAAGGCTCAAGAAGGCTTGACTCGGTTGTACTGCGGTAAGCATTTTTAGTTGGTCATATTTTATTTATTACACCTATATTTCTAAGTTATGCTTATGGCTCCCATGTGAATATAATTAGTTATCACCATCAACATTAATCATATCCCAAACCATCCATAGAACCATCTATCTCGAAAAGGATCCAGGCCGCTCGTGACCGCGAGCACGGCTGATATATCAGTTTGATCAAACTCTGCAGAGTGTGTACACTTTCACCTTGAGTCGTGATACCCATTTGCCCGGGGCCCGTCGACCCCCTAACACTCCCAAGGTGAGTGGGCAGGGATCACTACGAAGCCTTTCACTAGCCACCCTAACAAGTTAGTAGCCTCGAGGTTTCAGCGTCTAGGCGAATGGAGCCCCCTTCAAGAGTGGCACACCATGACCGCAGCCCAGTACTCACCTTGACAGGCAAGAAGCCATTCTGCAACCTAGTCCCACCTCTTGCGCCTTTCGGTAACTACTAACAAGCTAGAGCAAACTAGCTATACGACTAAGATCGTGCCCATTTTGATTCTCAAGGCTGTACGGAAGTCCTGGGTTGCCACTTTAAGATTCAGTCCTTACGGAGGGCAGACTAGAGCACCCAACAAGGCCCAATGCTCTAGCCCCCTTGTGTCCATGTTGCCAGAAGCATCATTTTAACCATTGATTCCATAAGTCATTAACCAATATTAACATTACAATATTTGGTAATTGCAAGCTAAGCAAAGCTACCCACATGCATAAGCCCATGGTAAACAAGGAGTATAGGGTATCAAAAGTACTAGGTAAGATCCTTAGCATCATATTAGACACATGCATATGAAAGTGATTATAAGGTTATTAGGTAACAAGGGAACTCATGTTACACTTGCCTCCAATTATTCGCTCCAACTTTCCAACTTTTTGCTTCTGAACCATCCTCGCATAGCTTCTCTTCTATCGATCACAACATCCGGTACATGCACATTGGTTAAACCTAAAAGCAGTACACCATGAATTATAAAAACAAGATAAAAAGGATTCTAACGTTAAGGCGTGATCCTATGATCGCATGAGCGCAAAAACAAACTAAATAGAGGTACCGTTAAATAATTATGAGCTTTTGAAGTTGGAAAGATTCAAATACAAAATTAATAGTTTTATAAACTTAATTAATTAAATCATGGAAGGAATTATGGCAAGGTTCGAACACAGTGACAAAAGAAAGTTCAAGGGCAAGATTGCTTAAGATGCAAGGCCATGGATATGAAAACAGAAATATGATTATCTATCATGGACGACTAGCGATGGAATATTACGAGGCGCCAACATAGAAACTAGATAGGATAAAAGATAAGAGTTTGGATTGGTAGGGATATTTATAGAAATTTTGGGATGATATTTATCTGGTGAAAAGAATGCGTACATATGGCATCATGCTGAGATGAACATGGTGATCGTATTCTCATATATGGACTTGCTAGATTAATCGTACACATGCAAAGAAAATCTACTTTCATGAACATACATGTTGGCCTTGGTTTTGCCTAATCCTGCATTGTCGTAAGGATTAGCAAGAAGGATGCCAATGATGTAGAAGAAATAAAGGGAACATGGGCTACAGTATTTATAGAAATACTGGGAATAACTTTATGAAGGAAAAGAAGACGTATAGTGCATCAGCATAACGAGGAGACGACATCATCATGGAATAATCAAGGTATATATACTGCACTCGTATTTAGGCTAGCATGTATATTTGTGTACAATCTCAAGGTATGCAAGAAAATCATGGGTCAAACTAGCATACTAGTACGTGATTACTAGCAGCGGCTTTGAAGTCTTCTGCACGGTTCCGTAACCCAATGCAAGTTTTCTAGTACAAAAGAGAAAATATATGTATATAGGAAATGCAAGAGGAGGCATCATCTCACCCTTCTCATGACGACCGCCGGTGAAGCAACAACAAGGAACTCAAAGGTGGATGACGGCAAACGGTGAGAAGATGGGAAGTGGTTGAACACACGATGAACACGCTGCAGCGAGTTGCGGCCGGAAACCATCGGGACGGCATCTGCTGCACTGCACTGGTGGCAAGGTATACGATGCGACCAGGACCGGAGGAGATCGACCAGCATGTTCACGGGATAGAAAAGAAGGCCGACCTGCTACTGTGATCGAAGATGATAGAATATTAGAGGAAACCCAGCCTCACCTGATTAGCATCAAGTAGTCATGTAAACGGCAACCCGATCGATAGAACTCTGATGAACAGCAGCGGTGAAGGTCTCCTCTGGAACGCAATGATGATGATGCACTTGCCAAGGAATAGAAGCTGTGTGGGAGGGCTATCAGGAGCATCAGCGTGTGATGGAGGGACAAGGCACTATTTATAGATGGGGCAAGGGAGCTGAGAGGTCATGCGGCAAGAGATCGATGGAATGCTACTACTAGTGGAGCTTTGGATTATTGCTACTGCAGTTGACGATCGTGATGGTGGAATAGAAAAATGCGGCTAGCTTGGAACTATGGTACTAGAGCGCCTCTACTGATGATGGAAATTGATGGCAAGGAGATAGTGGAAGCTAGTTGCACTGGCGTTGGTGCATTGTTGCATGCATGCTTCAGTGGGCGGCAAGGATGTCATTATGTTAAGACTGCTAGTGGCCTGGTGGTCCATGACTGCTTGGAAAGAAAACACGTGCAAGAGTAAATACCCAGAAGAAAAAGGAAGAAAGGAAATTATGTTGGTATTATTAATGGCAAGGTAAGTCCAAAGGTGTCAACGTGATGAGATGGATAAAGATTAGAATAAGGATATATTTGAATTGAGATATATAGAATATTGGGTAGCAAACACGGTTTAAGGATTTGTCTGAGATAAAAAAGATTTAATTTATTTTAAACAAAACTTATATTTCATTTGGGAAATAGAATAAAACCTTTCCGTACCTTAACCGGGATTTTTAATAGAGCATTTTTCGCACAATAAAATTAATGCTCTCAGCATGAATGTGACAAACATATTAAATTAGATTACAAAAGTTTGAGAAAATCGTATTTTTCATTGTTTAATTTATAAACAACATAATTAAATCTTGAAAAATTTTAGAAAATTCTTGAAACCATTTATTTTATTTAGTGTTTTCTATTCACATCCTAAAATGAAAATTTTGGAGTGTGACAGCTGCCCATCATGACTTCAAGCTATACTAAATGAATGTCAAGAGTGCATCCTCAATGGCCCTATTCAAGAGCTTGTCTATGTTGAGCAACCATTGGGTTTTGAAGATCCCAAGTTCCCCAACCACGTCTACAAACTCCAAAAGGCGCTCTATGGGCTTAATCAAGCACCAAAAGCATGGTATGAATGTCTTAAGGAATTCTTGCTCAAACAAGGCTTTGAAATAGGCAAAGCCGATCCTACCCTTTTACTCATAAAGTCAATAAAGATATATTTGTGTGCCAAATATATATCGATGGCATAATATTTGGTAGTACTAACCATGATTTTTGTGAGGAGTTTAGTAGGATCATGACCAAGAGATTTGAGATGTCTATGATGGGAGAATTGAAGTTCTTCCTCGGTTTTTAAATCAAGAAATTGAAGGAAGGGACTTTCATTAGCCAAATAAAGTACACCCATGATATGCTCAAGAAGTTTAACATGGCAAATGCAAAGCCCATCAAAACTCCCATGCTAACCAATGGACATCTTGATCTCAATGAGGAAGGAAAAGTCATCGACCAAAAGGTATATCATTCCATGATCGGCTCTCTACTCTATTTGTGAGTGTGTCCTAAATATTTTAAGATTCTCTTAATGGCCACCAAGTGATACTCTTTCAGGTTAGCTTGAAATCTAGCACACATGCACACACTAAGCATAATATCGTGTCTAGATGTGCACAAATAAAATGGGGCAACGGTTTTGGTTTGCGGTATCCTAAGGGCTCTTAGTTTGATCTACTTGGGTATTCGGATTCCAATTACGCCGGTTGCAAAGTAGTTCGAAAAAGCACTTTGGAGACGTGTCAATTCCTTGGACGGTCCTTAGTGTCTTGGAGTTCTAAAAAGCAAAATTATGTGGCCCTTTCCACCACCGAGGCTGAGGATGTTGCAGCTGATGCATGTTGTGCTTAATTACTTTGGATGAGGCAAACCCTTCGTGATTTTAGATGTTGCTTCACCAAAATCCTATTATTGTGTGACAATGAAAGTGACATAAAGCTTGCAAACAATTTCGTAATCCACTCAAGAACTAAGCACATAGACATCCGACATCACTTCTTGAGAGACCACAAAGTCAAAGGAGATATCGAGATTCGCTATGTCAGCACTAAAAAACAACTAGCCAATATCTTCACAACGCTACTCGACGAGTCAAGGTTTTGTGCTTTGCGTAGTGAGCTAAATATACTTGATTCTCATAACATGGTTTGAATTTTAGCATGCCTTTATTTGATCAACTAGTATCTAAGCAAAAGAATTTGAAAATTTTATATTGTGCTTCAAAATGATTTCATAAAAGCGACTTATGAGTCATGATCATGGTTTGTATTGATTGATTGTTTCTAATCATGATTTATAAGTGATATGTGTCCATATCTAATATAGAGAGTTGTATAAGTTGTAGCTAAATCCTTGCTGATTGGGGGTGCGGCAGTGCGGCACCTGGGGTACGGTAGTGCCGCACTTTGGATCTCTGCGAGATTCAGCCCAAACAGAAGTTACTGCAGGGCCTATTTAACCTTCTACCCTATCTCTTTACTGGCCCATGGTAACTTTCTCTCCCCTCTCTTTTCCCCAATGCCACACGACGCTCGCGACCCCATTCCACTCGTGTGAGCACCGCCGTTGTTGTCTGTGCCATGCACTGCCACATCCTAGAAGTGTTGCAGCTGCTGTCGATCTCCCTCTCAATGTCGCCAGTGGCTACCACTGCTCATGGCCGAGCAGTTTCACTTCTTCCCTCTCCAGTCCACGAGGAATCAAGGTGAAGCCATAACCTATCCCGATCTATGCAATGTAGGTGTCTTTGTAGTGGATTTGTGTTCCTAGCATTTGTATGATGGATTTAGGGAGAGATGTGATGATTGAATCTAGTCAGAAGATCGATTCTAGGGCGGAGGCGCCCAGCTCGTGCAGCAGTGCCGCACCCTGCAGCAGCAGATTGTTGATAGCTAGGATTCCCTACCTATGGATTGGTCTCTTGATTGGATACAACCTTCACATACTTCTCTTTAGTCTAAATACCACTGTTATTCCATCCATTGCAAGGCCCTATGCATTTTTCTTATGAACTATATGCTCTGAGACTACATCGTGATGAGGAAGAATGGTTGAGTGATGGACTTGCTAAGAAAGAGGAAAGAGATCATGAACCTATGGAGACACTAAGTGCGGCAGTGCCGCACTGCCTATGCAGCACTGGCCACCTTGACTCCCAAGTTCATGATTTAGATCCTTTTTCTTATCAAGACCATTTCTCAGATGTTCTTCTATGTCACTTTTGTAGAGTTTCTTACATGGTTTACTATTTCATACATCGATGGACTCTGGAGACCGTGGGAAGAGGAAGATGGCGAAGAAGGACATGCCTCGTCGTGGTCGTGGCAGGTCAACAACAGCTGGCAGCAGTGGTGTTGCACCTCATGGCCGAGGAGACAGGGGAAGGCGTGATCAGTACATCGAGGATGAGGAAAGGCTAGAGATGCTTGGACACACCACTGATGCCATTCATGACACCCCTCTTTACCTGACTGAGTTTGACGACAGCTACATCAGAGACTTTGATGGTGAAATGTTAATGAGATCTCCAGTTGATACCCACCAGCATACAGTTACTAATTATTCCAAGAGCTGGAAGTTGGTAGAAGAGGCAAGAGGGATCAATCCCTATGCAGAGCGCAAGGATTTAGGCATTGACTACAGGTTTTGAAATGAGTTTCATTCCAATTTCTATGCCACTGCTATTCTTGGTGCTGAAAGAGCAAAATTATCAAGATGCAGTATGTTGACTAGGATGAGCTACAAGATAAGGAAGAGGTAGAATTTGATAAAGTCGTCAAGATATGTGATAGATTTTAGTTGTCAGACATCATGGAATTCTAGTATCACTAGAATGAGGAGGTGCTTGCTCAGTTTCATGCTACATACTTTTATAATCAGTCCACAGATGATATCCACTAGATGACAGAGGGTCGACACTACCATGTTGACTACACTATCTTTAGACAGATCCTTGGCTTTGGAGAGGAGCATCGGACCTATTCTCATATCCATGATGAGCCCAGAGCTAAGATCAGAGATATCAGATACATGTGGAGAGACAGTAGGGCTGCAGATGACAAGAGGAGTGGTTTGCACAGCTATTATTACATCCTCAACAACCTCATCAGGAACACCATCAATCCCAAGGATGGAGCAGTCTCAGATATTAATGGATATGTGAGGAACGTGCTAGCTCGCTTTGCTCCAGGTGGGGACAAGTTTAATGTCCCTCGGTTTATTTGGCACGAGCTGAGGCTTGCAATGGAGGATGGGAGGAGGCTGCCCTCTGCCCCTTACCTCATGTTTATGATTGAGAGGGTCACAGGACTTTGATTTCCAAAGGACGGGATGCACACCATCTACAAGATAGAGAAGACCCATCCAGCTGCAGCTACTTAGGGGACGGGGAGCACCTATGCTCATGAGGACATTCCCGAGTCCTCCCACTCTAGGTCTCAGAGGAGCAGCAAGTGGAAGAAGAAGATTGAATCATGGATGAAAGCAATTTTTGGGAAGTGCTCCTATGTTGCAGAGCGTGCATATGAGACTCAGCTTGAGCAGAGACAGCAGCGTGGAGAGCACTTTCCACCTCTTCCTCCACCTCCACAATTTGACCTTCCGAGCTTCTCAGACACCGTGTCTGATGGCGATGTTGATGATGATAGCGAGTCTAAGGAGCGACCCCATGCACCTGCAGCTGACTGGCAGGAGACTTTTAGTGGGACCAGCGGAGGACCAAGCCGAGGCGTTCTACCCGTTCTACTCGCTTCACTGCCACTACTCACCATTAGGGACGTGCTCGCATCCACTCCAACGACGACGACGACGGTGGCACAGGGACTGTTGTGGGTACTAGCACGGCTGCTAGTATTAGTAGAGCTAGTGGAGGTGACGACATTGACCGGGATGATATCCAGGAGGAGTGAGTTCGTTGACTTCTGTCTTCTTTTCTCGCTTTTTTGTGCTTGTTGCCAAAGGGGAGAAAATTAGAGGGGTCAACAACTTTTTGACGCTTTGAGTTGCTGCAAGAGTTACATGTCTTATCCGTTGAGAGCTAGTCTTCGCTAGGTGGAGAGTTTGAGAGTCGCTCAAAACTCTAATTTGTGTAATAATGCTACTATGTGACTATTTGTATCGGATATGGACATGTATTAGTTGTGTGAATTAGATGTCATCTTATTGTGCTAGGTTGCATATCTTTTTACATGTGTTTTTCTGTGTGGTGGCTATTCTCTGTCTTGCTGGTATAGCAGGTGCGACAGTGCCACACTTAGCTGCAGCAGCAAGCACTTGTGTGCATAATATGTCATAATGCATCACGTTTATATATTCTTGACATTGTGTGCAGCACCCCACATGAAGCATGGATGTAGGGGGAGCTCATTTCACTTCACTAAAGTATGAATCTTGGTCTCTTATGCCAATTTGAGAATTCAATTCTCTATTCACATATTTAGGGGAAGGCTCCACATCCATGACTTGAAAAGCTCAGTTCTTTATTTCATATCTTTTCTAAGCTCTAATTGGGTTGTCATCAATCATCAAAAGGGGGGGAGATTGTAAGTGCAATCAAGCCCTATTGTGGGCTTTGGTGTTGATGATCATCTAATTAGAGGACTAATGAGCTTTACTTAAATGACAAGCAGGGAATTCGTTTAAGAGGATGTTATATGGAAAGGAGCCCCTAATTACTTTAATGGATGGCAACACGCTCAAAGAAGGTTTAAATTCCTTTTTGTTTGGAATTTGAGTATAGAAAAGTCGTACTATCAAGGAGGACACAACATTTGGTTAAAAGTTGTATGACCAAGTGCTCAAATCTACTCAAAACATCCTCACACCTCTGCCAAGATAGTTAGCTCAACCTTTCCTATCTTTTGCTGTCTTGGTGGGTGCGGCAATGTCGTACCTGGAGAGAGGCAGTGCCGCACCCCGGCATGCCACACTTAGTGTGGCACTGCCGCACTTAAGTGACTGTTGGAAGGCAGGGGGTATTTATATCTTTTCATGTCCTCCACAACGGCTCTCTCTTCTTCCCCAACGGCTCGGTTCGACAGAACAGCAGCAAGTGCTCATCTATCTCTCCTCCATTGGTGCTCTTCAAGCTCCTAAGCATTCCTTGTGATTTTACCATCAAAACTTGAGATAAAAGGCTCCAAAACTCGATTAGAGAGGAGATCCACTGAATCTCAAAGTTTAAAAGCATTTGGTGTTACTCTTGAAGCATGGCTCCTAGCCGACTAGAGCATCGTCCAGTGAGCTTACCAAGCTTGTGACAGTCCTAGGAGGTTTGTTCTAATAGAACCGACCAATTATTCGAAATTAAGTAAGAAAACCACCGCCGGAGCAGATAATTTAGCAAACTTAAGCCCGTATAACCCGGTAGTCCATGAAACCATGAAGAATTTCAAACTAACCAACATACAAACCAAGATCGTACAAGTTTAGCAGCCACAGTCACAGATTACATAAAGTTATTACAAACCAAGTTCATAATAAAGTAACGAAAGCAAATAGTTTTGAGACTTCACACACACACACACTTAGTTTGAATTACAGTGCTAGCTGATAGTCATGGCCAACAAAAGCATTAAGTAAGACGTACAGAGCAACTATGCCCTTGGTCCTAGTTGTCGCCCATCGTGGGATATAGATAGCTGATGCAATATTCATAGTACATCTGACCATTTGCAACAACAATGGGAACAAAGCCCTGAGTATGAGAATGTACTCAGCTAGGCTTACCCGCCTTAACCGAAAATAAAGTGATACCAAGGTGTATGCAAGGCTTTCTTTTAGTGGCTAGCTAACTCATTTGCGAAAAGCATAAGTTATCATAACTAAACCAATTTAAGTATTAGCATCATCTTTATTATAACCTGTCACTCTAGGTAAGCACCTATGCTATAGCAATCACTTGATTAACCATTAACATCAAGTTACCACCTCAGGTTTAGCATTTCTAACATCATCCATATAACCATCCGTGTTTCATCATCATTACTATGATGTCGTAGCTCGAGTCAAGTGCTCACTATCCAGGAGCGATTGCGATTCGAATCGATTCCTAACCAGCTGGTGATTTATTCCTCACACAAACCACACTCACCGATCAAGTGAGCTACAGGTCACCAATGACACTATTCTGATAAACATCGCGGGATAAACTGGAGCCGCAATACCTATGGGCCGCCTGACTCCTAAGAATCGGGCCACGCCTGCCCTTGGGCTCACTCTTCGCGCCCTGTCATACCCCCATCAGCACCAATACGCGCACCCATGTAGATCCCGACCTAAATAGTGCCATTAGCTTCGTGGTCGAAATGTACTTTATTCGGCCAGCTAAATGTGAGGCATACATTCAACATGACAAGGGGGACGAGCAACGATCGATCCTTAACCGACACAGGCGGAAACTACAAGCACTCCAGAACCCTGTCTGGTTGCCCACTACTTGCTCCGCCCGGTCTCCTTTTATCCATCAATACTTGGTTATTTTCAGGATATCATCTATTCCATAGCTAAAGTATTCCAGTAACCACCTATAGTTTCCAGTGACAGGAAATCACCGACTGCTACCGGTCTAAGCAGGGCTAAGCATTTAACGCAGTTCTAGACTTATCAGGGTATACAGATATAACAAGATAATAAGTATATAATAAATACATCAACGGTTTCACTCAACTCCTACATCTTAATACAAAAATATATATAGAACTTATATAATTAATTGCTTTTATAAAGTATGAGACTTATAATGCTCCGGGGTTGCCTCTTTCGAAGGAACTAGGTTGGTGGTCCACGCACTCGGGCAGATCCTCTCCTTGCTCCTCGGCCTCGGGCACCTCTTGTGCTTGGATTTTCTGTGGGTTGGCCTCGGCCTGTTTCTCTTGAACTGCTACTTGCACTTCCTCATGCGATCTTGTATGATGTATTTGTATAAGTGGTTATGCAATTGGTGCATCAGATGAGATGGCATATGATGATCATGATTGCATGTAATGTAGATGAACATGTTTAACTTTATTTGACAGAGTAGGTGTTAAACTCTTCTACCAGGTGGTTAACATCATCTAAGAATATGTACCACAAGTACATGTCATCTACTGCATTCTCTTCTACTAGTAACTACCATCATATACCGCTAACTACCATATAGCCACAACACAGGTACTACTATACTAACACCATAATAACTACCCTAACATGTCAAGTCATACCAGCAAGTCAAGATGCTTCAAAGATACACCAAAGCTAACAAATTAAACTAGTCATGCATAAAGAGGATTATTTTATTTCAATTTAAACTAAGGCTACAACAACACCATATAGTTTTGGTGTTCAGAAAATTATGAGAAAATTATAGTAGCTTCCTCATGCAATAAGTAGCCTACCATAAAATTTTCATTACATTTGGATAAGTATAACAGTCTACACAGAAATGGCAAAAAGCTTGGCATAAATACACCTAAAAATACTTTGTACTATGAAAAGTATCAAACAATATATTTAGTATGTTTCCCATGATCTATATATTATACAATCACTATACAAAAAGTTTCAGCTACATGTATTATTCATATTTTTTGCTCTAGCAATTTTATAAGAAATAACAAATAAATACACCTAAATTACTTGTCCATGTTTTTTCACAGAACATGCATGTCATATATTTTTTTATAGAAAGTACAACACATGAGCAGAGCAACGAAATTGGAACCATATTTTCTGAGACATATATGATTTATTACACATTTCTAAAGATAACAGCATTTATAACAATTAAATAAAGCTATACAGAATAGTACTATAAAAATGACATGCAACATTTTTTACAGCTAGATCTAGTCACAAGAAGTCTAACAAAATTGGTTTCATCAAATTTGGAGCTATTTTGACCAAGATATAAATTTTGAAGCATTTATAACATTTTTTGAAAAAACATTTCTTAAATCCCCTTTTAAAAACCAGCCTTCAAAACGTTGGGTGCACCCGACTCTGTGCACCCAGATCTGGCTCCAGTCACTGCCGCTAGGCCCTAAGGCCCCACTGGCCAATGGCACAGAGGCAGGGGAGGAGCTCCGCTGACCGGAATTCACTCGCGGCGAGCCCTCCGGCGGCACGTTGAGCACTAGCGTGCTCGGGATGCCGAGCCGCACTGGCTGGTGCTACGGCTTGGTCGAGTGGCTCACCAGAGTGAGCACGCCGGCACACATGGCGGGCGACAACGGTGCATGGTGGCCTCACCGGCGTTCGCGGCCGCGACAAGGCCTGGCAAGGGGCGCGTAAGCCTTGCGGTGCCAAGGCGAAGCCGAAGCACTAGAGCAAAGGGGAAAGAGGAGACGGAGCAGGTCGCATTGCGAGGGCGCGAGCTCCGACGAGCTCGGCCGTGGCGGTGCGGAGGAGTCCGGCCGATTTGACCTTCTCACCTTGCCGAAAGGGTACACCGGAGGCACGGTCGAGTTGAAGCGAGCACGAGCGGAGGCGAAGGCGAAGAGAAAGGGCAGAGAAGTGGAGTTCCGTGACTAGAATGGCGCGGCGGCGCTCTCTGCTTCGACGAGTGGTGCTGTGGGGCTGCGGCTGCACTGAACTGCTGCTACTGGGCGAAATGGGACTAGCAGGGAGGCAGAGCGCAGCGCAACGCGTTTTGGAGAGCGAGGCGCAGCTGCGGGGGCCACCGGGGCGCCATGTGGCGGGCTGCCTCTGCCGCGGTCGAGCGCGGGCGCGAGCATGCGCGAGCGAGGCGCCAAGCTGGGCGTGGGCCGGCTTTGTGGGCAAGCCAGGAACGGAGGTGGCGGCCCATCAAGGAGGACAAAATGATTTTCCTTTTCTTTTTCAAACAAACAGCCCCAATTTTACCATTTTGAGCAAATAAAAGCATTTTCATAAGTTGACCCAAAAACAAAAGTTGCTCTAAAATTTGTGATCTTCAACTTTGTCAAAAGGAGCAAAGTCAAAATCCCAATAGATTTTGAAGTAAAGATTTAAAGTCAATTTTAAATCAAAACTCTATTTTTCTAGATTATTTTTAAAAGTAAAATTTGAGAAAATTTTGAATACAAATTTTGCTCCAAATTGTCTGCTAAACATTTCTAAGTTGTTCATTTACTCAAACAAGCACATACAAGGCATAACAAGCATCAACATAATTTTAAATCTACTGAAACAACACATTGCAACATGTATGTTTCGTTAACATGTTTTAAGTCTATATTTCATGTGATGCTTATCAATGCATGATTATGCTTATGCACATGATTTGCAAATGCTAATGCAAGCCTAACACTAGGTTGTTACATTTGTAACCACCTCTTGAAGCGAGTAAAATCACCACTTACTTTAAGAGCTCACCTTCTTGACTTGAGAACGAGGTAGAGTTGAACAGCCCAAGCCTTAGTGGTAAACCTCAACAACGTGGACTTAGGTAAGCCTTGGTGGCGAGCTGAACCACATGATAAATCATTGTGTCACTTATGCTTGTGGTGCTTCACTTGTCTTTACGGTGATTTTTAGGGTTTGAGCCCGATCTACTTGTTTGTGGTGTTCGAGCCACCTTTATCTATTGATCTGTGAGCCTCTACCTTACAGGAAGCTAAGAAATTTTCTCGATCTAAATTTCGTTAGATAGATTTTGAACTGTGAGCTAATCTTTCCTGCAGGTGCGGCAGTGTCGCGGGGTCAGAGCGGCAGTGCTGCGGTCAAATATGATATTTGTTTGAGCTAAATTCTTACAGGCCTATTCAGCTCATCTGGCACTCCAGGGATCCTACACTCTATTCGGCTGGTTGTATTTTTGACTGATGATGATTTATTATGAGAGAAAAACATTGTTCCATGGTTGGATGCTTTTGGTTGATAAGCTCAAGCGAACAGAGCCTAACTTTAGAGCTAAAACTTCAAACAGGTGGTTTAAAGTTAGAAAAAAATCTACATAATCCCCCCAACTATTGAGGGTGGATTACTTCACACCCAAACTATAAAACCTAAATAAGTCTACAACTAACTTATACATGATCCAATGAGTATGAAATTTTTACTACAATTCAAGCATATAATAATTAGTCCACCATAAAAATTTTACCACAATTAGACCATAGAAGTTGCAGCTATAAATTATTTTAATTAATTACAGAAAAGCATAGATCTAAAGCTACAACAAAAAATTTATACTAAAGTATACCATATTATATGTTCACTGTGTAGATCTACTCATGTGGAGTCTAATAAAATTGGATTTTTTATTTTATGATTTTTCTGTGATTTATTATGATTTTTCAAATATTCAGCGGAAACAAATAAAAAAGAAAAAGACAAATCCACTGTCACTGTAGTAAAACCACCGTCCAAAACTATTGGGGGTGTTATTTGACCGGTTTTGAAAAGTTTAGGGGTAGAAAATCCAGTTTTATAATTCGGGGGTGAAGTAGTCTACCCTCAATAGTTGGGGAGGGGTTATGTAGACTTTTTCCTTTAAAGTTAGCTCTAAATTTTAGCCCACCTTATATTAAAGCTTTAAACCTCAAAAGTGAGCTAAAGCGCTCTAAAGTGTTTAGAGCTCCAAAGTTTAGAGTAGAGGATCCAAACAGGGCCTATGTGTAATGTCATGAATCTAGATTTTACTTTTTATGATCCATGTTTAAGTTGAAACTCTAAGCTTATCGTACCTTCTTATTCAAAACTCTCATTTCTACCGGCTCATATTAGATCTCATAGTTAGCTAGCTAATATTAGCTACTCCCTCTGTCCTAAAATAGAAGTCATTCTTACTTCCTGAGAAGTCAAACACTTTTAACTTTGAATAAATATATATATAAAGATATTAATATTTATAATACATAATTAGTATCATTAGATAGAAATATACTTTCATAATAAACTTATTTGGAGATATGTTACACATGTTTTTTAAAATCTAGTCAAAAGTTGAGAAAATTTGATCTGCACGTATCTCATAGCAAACTCTATTTTGGGACGGAGGGAGTATAAGCAATTATCTCGACAGGACCTTAGTCTTCGAAAATAAAAAACCAAGTTGGACGTTCCCATTTAGCGGCCTTATCCTCCCCTCGTCATGGTTGGGACGCTAACATTTCAAACAAAAACTCCGAACACGCCCAGGCCCATTGAGCGGTCCACGTAAAAGGAAGCCCGCATTGCAGCTTTATCACAATTCACACCGGCCCAACTATTGTTCGCCCTAGTAAAAAATCCACTTTACATCTCTTGGTGCTTTGCATACGGCAGTTCCCTAGATACAATATTCAGAGGAGGCGCAGTTTTGACAATTGGCCTCCTCTGCGCACAAAGATAAATCTGTCAAACTGCAAACCTCGAATGCAAATGAAAGGAAAACCATTCAAGAACACAACCATGTCGAGGAAGATGGACCACCCCCCACCGATCCGAATAGTGAATTGGCAGTGACGGGTCCAAAGGAAAACAGGAAACAACCAAATCAGGAAACAGGCCAGACATTGGTACTGTAAAGAACGGAAGAGCTCCACATGGTGGTCACGCTATATACACTGATTCACGTCCAGTTCCTGCCGCAGGACCATCTGCTACTGTGGACAGCAGAGGACCTGACCTGCATGGGGAGGAAAAGATAAAGGCTGGATTATGGAATCAGATTGAGATCCAAAACAGATGAGTGCACAAAAAAATGTTAGCACAATGTAAAAATAGTAGTGGCTAGACTTAGTCGTAGCACGCCCGTCGTGGCCTGTGCGACGCATGCAAAGCATGCTTGTGTAATACCTATATGTATACACCAACATCGATTAATGAAGACACAAGCTCAGTCTCTTTCATGTTATTGGAGAGGTTCGCTCTTGCGACCTCCCACCGCTTCCGCAAACCCTCTTTGCGCCGCCGCTGAACCCCACGTTCGCCGGCCGATCTACCAAGCCGTCGCAGAGCCTGTTTCGCTCGCCGGCACCTCCTACCTCCGCGCCGTCGCCGAGCCCATCAGTCTCGCCGGCCCGGTCCCTGTCTTCGCCCGTCGTGACGCGATCCGCTCTACCGCAGGATTCGCCCGACGCTGCTTGAAGACCGCGCGACGCATGCACAATCGCCAATCGCGCGTGCGACCCGCGCGCCCGGCTTCGTCGATCGATCCGCGACGCCGGCTTCATCGGTCAGCGACGCCCGGCTTCGCGTGACGGAAAGGACGCTCGCCAATCGCGCGTGCCACCCACGTGCCCGGCTTCGTCGATCGATCTGTGACGTCCGGCCCTTCGCGTGAAGGCCTCCGCTCGATTGCCCGACGTCTGCGTGAAGATCCGCTGCCTCGTCCACCCGAGTCGCGTGCAGATCGCGCGTGTTCCTCGGCCTTGAAGGAAGCCTGCTCAAATACTCAAAAAAAAAAAGCCCGCTCGAGACTGCGTCCACGCGTGCAGTCCGCGACGCTCGCTTCGTGAAGACCGCGACGCTCGCACGCCATCCACTCGAGTGGACGACTGCGCCCTATCCTTTCTTCCCAGCCGCTGAGTGCCCCGTGGCCGGTTGGACCAGCGGCTTCCTTGCGTGTCCACGATTTCTTCCGCACGTGAGGTTCCAGCAAAAAAAAAGAGCAAAAGAAAAGAAAAGAAAAGAAAGAGAGAAAAGGAAAGAAAAAAAAAAGAGTGCCCTCCGCTCTCCAGCAGCTCGGCCGCTCGGTCTTGAGCCTGCGTCGCTCGGCCACGCGGCTCTGTCTAGCTCGCGTGCGTGTGACCCCTTCTCGTCACACGATCCAGAGACGCGATGCCACACTCCATGCCGCTCTATGGTGCCCCACAAGCAGGCTATGGTGCACCACCTTACTTCGGCGCGCCACCACCTTACTTTGGCGTGCCGCCCGCTTTTCAGTACGGGGGAGCCTCTGAGTTCGGCTACACATGTGTCCGGCCCAGATCCTACACCATGCCGCAGCAGCTCCATCCATGGACTAGGATGCAGGGCGGATCCACGTCGTCCCTCATCAACAGCTTCAACACCATGTCGCTGAACTCAACGCCTTCGACCGAGTGGTACGCTGATTCTGGCGCCGGCTCTCACATGGTCAACAATGCTGGTATACTGTCCTCTTTCCATCATCCTTCGTCATCAAGTCCTTCATCTATCATTGTGGGTAATGGAGCCTTGCTTCCCGTTACCTCTGTTGGGTCACACTCTTTTTCCACGACAGGTCGTCATCTTTCTCTTTCTAATGTTCTAGTCTCACCTAGCATTATTAAGAATTTAATTTTCGTCCGCCGTTTCACCACTGATAATAATTGTTCCATCGAGTTTGACCCCTTTAGCCTTTCTGTCAATGACTTAGAAACACGGAGAGTGATCGTCAGGTGCAATAGCACGGGTGACCTCTGCCCGTTCTTTCCACCGGCACCAGCTAGCACCACCGCCCTTACTACTGTCTCATCCTCCACCACCCTCTGGCATCGCCGCCTTGGTCACATCAGTCATGAGGCATTGTCCAAGCTCATTAGTTCCAATGTTATTTCTTGTAGTAAGCGCCACCCTGATGATATTTGCCATGCCTGTCAATTAGGCCGCCATGTGCATCTTCCTTTTAGCATGTCAAATTCTCGAGCGCTTCATCCTTTTGATTTAATACATTGTAATCTTTGGACGTCTCCAGTTGTTAGTGTGTCCGGATATAAATATTATCTTGTCATTCTTGATGACTGCACCCACTACTCCTAGACGTTTCCTTTACGCCTCAAGTCCGATACCTTTGGCGTTTTATCTAACATTTTCTCATTTGTGCGCACACAGTTTAACTCTCCCATTAAGGCAGTTCAGTACGACAACGGCCGGGAGTTCGATCACTCATCGGCCCGCACGTTCTTCCTCACTCATGGTGTAGTCCTCCGTCAGTCGTGCCCATACACCTCACAACAGAACGGACGTGCTGAGCGCACTCTTCACACAATTAACAACATCCTGCGCTCACTTATTTTTCAGGCCAGTCTTCCTCCGGTTTATTGGGCTGACACTCTTCACACCGCCACCTACCGGATAAATCGTCACTCAACGAAAACCCTAGACGGTTGCACTCCTTACCTTGCACTCTATGGCACACAACCCTCCTACGCTCATCTTCGAGTTTTCGGTTGTGCCTGCTACCCCAACTTATCCTCCACAGCTCCACATAAATTGTCACCCCGCTCCTCCTTGTGTGTCTTTCTTGGGTATTCCTCCGATCACAAAGGGTACCGGTGTCTTGATCTGCATTCCAATCGGATTATCGTCTCTCGACATGTCGTGTTTAAGCCTGGGCACAAAAAACCGAAACCGAGGAACCGAACCGAAAGAACCGGAACCGAAACCGAAAGAACCGAAACCGAAAAATTCGGTTCCTTGTTCGGTTCCTAATTTTGAGGAACCGAAATAACCGAAGAAAATTCGGTTCCTACTCTCGGTTAACCGAACTAACCGAAAGAACCGAATTACATGTATCATACTTCATCTACTCATATTTTGTAAGATTATTTTTGGTTTATGTGTGATATTTTATATTTCAAAAGCTATATATTTGTGTTAGTATATTGCTATTATTGCCTTGTAAATTATTATTAATAAAAATGGATATAGTGTTGCATAAATTTGCCTTAGAACATGTATATTTATTCTTGTCTTGACCTATGCTGAAACATTTCGGTTAGTTCGGTTAGAACCGAAACCGAACCGAAATAACCGAGAACCGAAATTGTCGGTTCCAAGAATTTTTGGGAACCGATCGGTTCCTATTTTCTGAGAACCGAATTTCTTCAGGAACCGAGGAACCGAACCGAACCGAACCGAAGAACCGAATGCCCACACTGAGTCGTGTTCGATGAGAATCGGTTTCCCTTTTTCGAGATGTCCACCTCCCCTCAGGATCCGACCGTACTAGAGTTTTTGAGCGATGATGATAATTCTCTTTGCCCGTTGGGCCAAGAGCTGTGGCTGCAGGTACTCGACTTCCTGGTGGCTTGTCACCTGGTGCTGCTGCCCCTATGTCCTCTACACAGGCTGCTGCCAGTAGCGCCCCCTCCACCCCTATGGCGCCCCATGGCGCCCCCTCTGCGTCAACTGGTGCTGCTGCCCCTGTGCACCCCGCACAGGCTATTGCCAGTAGCACCACCCACACGGCGCTCACCAGTACTGTCGGTCCTGCTGCCCCTGATGCTCGCGCACAGGCTGTTGCCAGCGGTACCGGCCGTACAACTGCTACTCGACCGATTGCCATCCCTCCGGTCACCAATGCGCATTCCATGCGCACACGTGGCAAGGCTAGCATCGCACAGCCCATGGATCGTCTCAACCTTCACATTGTGCCCATGTCGCCTCTCCCACGTTCCATTCGTGATGCACTGTCAGACCCCCAATTGGCGCTCTGCTATGCAGGCTGAATATGATGCTCTAATCGCTAATGACACCTGGAGTCTTGTGCCGCGTCCTTCTGGAGTTAATGTTGTGACCGGCAAGTGGATTTATCGACACAAGCTCCTCGCAGATGGGTCTCTCGATCGCTATAAGGCTCGCTGGGTACTACAGGGTTTCACACAGCGGCCCGGTGTGAATTATGATGAGACTTTTAGTCCAGTTGTCAAGCCTGTGACAGTTCGTGTTGTTCTCTCTCTAGCTCTATCTCAGAATTGGCCTATTCATCAGCTAGATGTGAAGAATACATTCTTACATGGCACTCTCACTGAGACAGTGTACTGCGTGCAGCCATCTGGTTTTGTGGATTCATCTCGTCCTGATTTTGTCTGTCGGCTCAACAAGTCCTTATATGGTTTGAAGCAGGCTCCTTGTGCTTGGCATCAGAGGTTCGCCTCTCTCCTCATGTCCCTTGGATTTGTTGAAACCAAGTCAGATACTTCGCTCTTCATATATCGTCGCAGACCAAATACGACTTACTTGTTGCTGTATGTGGATGACATTGTTCTCACTGCTTCCTCAGCCGGTTTTCTCAAGCATATTATTGAGGCTCTCCAGCGTGAGTTTGCTATGAAAGACATGGGCCAGCTTCATCATTTTCTCGGCATTTCTGTGACACGCTCCGCAGATGGACTGTTCCTCTCTCAGCGGCAGTACACTCAGGATATTTTGGAGCGCGCCGGGATGAGTGTCTGCAAGCCGTGCATCACACCTGTTGATCTACACTCCAAATTATCTGCAGGTGGACCTCCTGTTGCTGACTCTACATAGTACAGCAGCCTGGCTGGTGCTCTACAGTATCTGACTTTCACCCGCCCTGACATTGCGTTTGCCGTTCAGCAGATTTGTCTCTATATGCATGATCCTCGGGAGCCGCACCTCACTGCTCTCAAGCGGATCCTGCGGTACCTGCAGGGCACTCTGTCACTTGGGTTGACCATGCGCCGATCCTCACCGACAGAGCTTGTTGTATACACGGACGCTGACTGGGCTGGGTGTCCAGACACTCGCCGGTCGACCTCTGGCTACGCAATGTTCCTCGGGGATAATTTGGTGTCCTGGTCCTCCAAGCGTCAGCATACGGTCTCCCGCTCCAGCACCGAGACCGAATATCGTGTTGTGGCGAATGGTGTTGCCGAAGCTACTTGGCTGCGTCAGCTTCTTCTTGAACTTCGCCACCCATCTCGCCGTGCCACCTTGGTCTAATGTGACAACATCAGTGCTGTATATCTCTCCAGCAACCCAGTCCAACATCAGCGCACAAAGCACGTTGAGATTGATCTCCACTTTGTTCGGGAGCGGGTCGCCCTCGGCTAGTTCCGAGTACTGCATGTTCCTACGACATCCCAGTACGCCGACAGGGCCTTCCGACATCTGTTTTTCAGGAGTTTCGATCCAGCCTGAACGTCCACTGTGCTCCCGATTAGACTGCGGGGGAGTGTTAGCACAATGTAAAAATAGTAGTGGCTAGACTTAGTCGTAGCACGCCCGTCGTGGCCTGTGCGAGACGCATGCAAAGCATGCTTGTGTAATACCTATATGTATACACCAACATCGATTAATGAAGACACAAGTTCAGTCTCTTTAAAAAAGATACGGAAAAGGAGAAATACCTGAACATGTTCCATGCACCGAAAAAGTTCATGCTATCTTGGGACGATGGACCAATCATAGGGAAACAGAAATTTACAAAAGATCAGCTGGTCCTTGCTGAGACCTTTTTGTCAGTGATAATTGATCAAAAGGTCACATCACATAACAAGAAACTGACCACTTTTTTGTGGGGTTTGGATGAACAATGGAGCACCTTTTAAAGGTAGCAAAATACTAGGCATACATCACAGGTCAATCCTACATGAAGGTTTTGAAGCAAAATTACTGTTCTTGTACTGGGTATGGAGTGACCTGCATGACAAGAACCAGACAATGCTAGACTTCTCGACGTTTTTGACAAATGGCATTTTCAACTGTTCAGTTTCACCACCCCAAACATGTGGTAAAGTATACTGTTGACTAGTGACAACGGACAGGATTAGAACCTCATATTACACCTTAAGCATAAAGGAATGAGGCACATTGTCAAGAACTGAACGGCAGAACATAACTGCAACCTTCTTTTTCAGATGCTACTTACAAGAAACAGTCAAGCGAGCATGAGGTCAGATGCAAGGAAAAATTTACACTCAGTTATAAGAAAACTTCTCCGACGGATGAGTCAACAATGTGAAGATCACGACCTCTAACTGAACATGAAACATAAATGAATGGGGCGCATAGTCAACAAGTGAACATAAAACAAAATTAGCAAATTTCTGAATTCCCTACAAGAAAGAGTCAAAGAAAACCATGGGGTCAAGTGCACGAAAATAATATTATGGTCTTGGATTTAAGAAATTTTTTCAGATTGATGAGTGAAATGTAATATACAAGATACATCATTAGGCCAAAGAGAGTACAAGATGCTAATCTCCCAAAAACTATACCACCACCAAGAGGAATTGGAGTTCTGAACATCCAAGCCTACAAACAAAACTTACTTCCCTGTATCGAGAACCCAACCAGAGGTGTAGCTTCAACAACTTTTGCCATGCCCGGAATGAAAAAGGTATGGCCAGAGTATAGATAGAAGCCGTTGGATGTATATACAGTACTTGGCCAATCCAAAGAAGAGCACCTTAAAATTCCTCATTCATGCCTTTCCACAGCAGGTAATCTAATGATAGCCTTTTGCACCTCTGGATTGATACAGTTCCAATCTGATCTTTGCTTCTGGCAACAAGTTGTCTATTACTGGGTCTTGCATCATGTAAGCTTGCTTGGAAGCCCATTCGAGCACCGTGAGGATTTCTGCTTGTGCCAACTCCTCACTGTCTGGGACATTGTGTGCAATGTAGCATACAAGGGTGAGTGATGCAATCTGAACCACCTGCTCACTGAAATACACAAGCTGAACTAGGTGCTTCGCTCCGCCTGCACTGATGATCGCTTTAGAATGGTCAACGTGCAGGTAATTATCCATGCACGCAAACTTGGTCAGGGCAATTGCTGCCTCTCGAGAGACATCTGCTTCCCTCTCATCAAGAAGCTTCACCAATGGTCCAATAATCCGAGTCTCTGTAGCACGGAAGGTTCTGGACAAGCAACCTAGTGAGATAATGCAGGGAATTAGGAGATCATCATACTCAGCCTTCTCAACAACACGTAGGAGCTGGTCAACAACAGCCCGGGCAGCAGGAGAAGTTGGCTTGAATGCTGATCGTCGTAGGTCGGAATTCTGCTCGGCCACACAGCAGATCTCCATGAGAGCCATTGCGGAATTATATTGCACGTCACCTTCACCTTTCTCAAGAAGAACAGCAAAGCAGAGCAGAGCCCTTGACTCTGTGATGTTCTTACAGATGGCTGCATTTCCCTTGGCAAGCTGCCACAACGCCTTAGCTGCATTGGCCTTCATGTATGCCTTTGTCTCAGGGTCCTCGAACTCCCTGCCCCTTGTACTCGTTCCTGACAATGACGCATTGTGCTGCTTCGTTGCCACGACACCACCATTAGTAGGTATGTTGTGCTTACCACTGCCTCCATTAGACTTGGCAGCCATGGTGGACTGCACCAAACTGTGGATCTCATTCTTGCTCTGGGAAGCGTGTCCAGCCGGATACCTCATGCCGCCGCCGTGCTCCCCTGCATCCAGTAAGTCCGGCTGAACTGCAGAACCGGTGCTGTTCTTTTTGTCCATTAGCACGGAATGTATAGACATCTTGGACGTGATGGCGTACTTGGAGTGTTCCTGCACCGTCTCGAAAGCGATGTGGCCGACGAGCAGCCGGATCACGTTGTGCTGCGCGAAGGCGTCCTGGGACTTGGGGTGGTTGGCAGCGAGCTCCGAGACGGCCCAGGCCACCATGGCCTGCACCTTCATGGGGCCCTCCTTGAGCACCTTGGCGAAGGCCAGGCACACCCCGGCCTGGACCATCTGCTCGACGCACTCCGGATCGCGGCCCAGGAGCCCGATGGCGAGCGCGCAGTTCTCCTGCCCCTCGAGATGCCCCTCCTTGACGAGCTTGAGCAGCGGCGGCACACCGTCCTCCTCTATGATGAGCTTCGAGTACCTGTCATTGTCGCGCGCCAGCGAGACGAGGCTGGCGGCGGCGTCAGCGCGGGCCTCGAGGTTGCCGGTGTAGAGCACCGCGATCTGCTCCCAGATGAGGAAGAGGATGGGCTCGTTCTGCGCGATGGGCGGGAGGCCGATGTGGGCGTCGAAGTCGTCGTCGTCGTTGGCCGACGAGGAGACGCGGAGGAGCCAGGAGAGGTCGCCGACGGAGTTGTCGAGCTGGTTGGTCATCTTCTTGAAGGAGCCCGCAGGGATGATGGTGAAGACGCGGCGGACGAGGCCGTGGGCGCGGCACTTGTCGACGAGGGCCAGCGCCTTGTCGAGCGCCTTCTCGGTGTCGTCGAAGATGCGGCGCGCGGGGCGCTCGTAGAGGTCGGCGCGCGCGGCCTGGCGGAGCAGCCCGGCGAGGCGCTCCACCTTGGCCTTGAGCTCCATGCACTCCTGCCGGAACGTGTAGGCCTCATCGGACCACTTTATTACCTGCTCGGCGAGCTGGATCGGCCGCGCCAGGATCTGCTTGAGGTCGTCCATCCCGGCCGACGACGCGACGCTGCCCCCCTCGCCGCGGCGGCGCGGTCAAGCAAACCAACCGAATGGCGGCCGGCACCAGGCCCTGTCCCAATCCCGCAGCCGGCGGTGGGCGGGCTGTTGAGGTCCGGCCTTCCTCCCTGCCTCCTCCGCAGGGTGGGAATTGGGGGAGAATCGGAGGAGGAGGGGGAGGAAGAGGAGGTGAACGGGGGGTGGTGGTGGCAGGGAGTTAATTTGGCATGGTTTTTGGTTTTTTTGGGCGAGGGCCGGGTTGGGCGCGCGCGCGTGCGTGAGCTCTGAGCTGGCTGCAGGCCGCGGAGACCACGGGACGGCAGAAACGGCCGTCGCTTCTCGGCACGGTGCGCCGCTCACGCTGTTGTCTCTGCGGTGTCCTGCCTGCGCTACATTCGCGTCGGTTTTGCGGGTTCTCGCTGGGCGGTGCGCCGGTGCCGCTGCGGGGTCAAATGCAGCGCCGAGGGATGGAATCGGAATCCATCGATCGGTTCGGCCGGCATCGGGGTGGTTGGCCCTTGTCTGCCTGGGTGTAGTTGGAGGCTGTGGGCTGTGGCTGGGTCTGGCACTCTGGCTAGCAACCGGGCGACGTGCCGGGCTGATTGCTTAGTGCCGCACCACGTGGATGGAGCCGTCCTGTCCTGCCCCGTGGCCTGTGGATAATGGCGATACAATTGCACGTCTGCAACAGGCAGATTAGGCAGACCGGGTTGCAATTGTGGTTCGGATGAATAGCATATGCTTGCAGAGTCTAGGTGCGTCTCGATTGGGATGTGCTTTTTATTAACGAGTTTAGCTGTGCACCTTTCGGTGGCGGAAACGCTGCGGCCTTGCCTGCCTAGATTTTGGTCCATCATTGATATTGCAGTGCTTTCAGATCCGGCTGCATTCACTAAATCTGTTTTTTTTCATACCAATCATTTCTGATACCAAGTTTCGATCTGACTTCATGTATTCAATGTAGATTGCAAACTTTATATATTGTAGACAGAACCAAATACACCTACTTTTCTTCATGCTGCTTTGATTTCGAAATATTAGGTACGTTGAGTGGTTACAACTAATGAATTGTCAGTATTATATGTGGCATTTAATATTAGCCATCCAGGTGAAACAATCCCATTTATGCCTTATAAATGAATCAATTGGAGGAATCCATGTCCTTTGTCATAAAAAACTTACAAAAAAACAGAATATAATCATTTATTTTCTCCAAACACAAATACACTAGGTACAGGTTTGTCCAAAGTAATAATATCTATAAAAATGTATTATTGTCTTATGTGAAAAGAGTTGTATCTTCCTATCAGAAAACATGCCATTTAGGATAAATTGTGGTTAAACGTGAAAATCATATTGTGCATATATATATGTATACAAAACATTTCCAAAATCGTGTTTTGAGTTTGAACTGTATGGAGGGGTGTGTCCCACCCGAATGTTGTAGAAATGTTGTCTTTGCTAATGCTAAAGCAGGGGCTTCACCCTAGAATTCTTAAAAAAAATCATTTCCAAAACGTCTTAGAATTGAAGGCTTTAGAAAAATATATTTTATAAGAAATTAGTGTTCAATTATAAGCATCTAAGAGACTAACATCCTCCAAAGCTAGATGTACAGGTCCGTTCGGCTGGCGTTTTGCCAGCGACTGTTGCTGCAATTTTCGCTGTTTCCCTAAACAGTAACTTGTGTCATAGGTTCAAAGCAGCGGCAGCGGCAGCGGTTGCCAATAATGGCTTGCGAAAGGATAAAAAGTTATAAAAAGGTTTACTTTTTATTGACAGAAGGTAACATTGGCATAAAAAAGCTATCTTTGTTGAAAAGATATAAAAAAGGTTTCATAATATTTGGACGAAATGGAAAGTAAGGTGCAGCTAGCTATAGCCAAGTGGAAACAGAGCAGGGCATAAACGAAACTGAGACTTGATGTGCTAACATCGCCACTATGCCGTTGTTTCTAATCCCAAAGTCCAAATAAACACAGTTGGCACGACAATCTGCTCCTTCGTTGAGACGGAAAAAACAAAAACCCATGCTTGCACGGATGCACACCACAAGATGCCACTGTTGCGGTTTGGCACTTTGATCGGCCGCATAAGCTCAGGGGTCAGGACAAACAGCATCGTTGTCGTTGTCCACCCTCTCATCAGGGCGCGAGAAGGAAAACGATGCAACATGCAAGTGTCGCGTTAGTGGCGTGCCCAGCACAGCCTACAACGGGACGGTCCTTAACCGACACAATCGGAGACACTACATTAGAACTTATTTTCCGATGCAAGTTCACCGACCGATCTCAAATTAACATCATCATTCAGTCATTCAGTTGTTTCACAACAACCCTTCAAACTTTGCTAAACATTTTCAAAGTTTTCTCATTAAGCAAGGCTGAGCATACTAAGTATTTTTCAAATAAAATACTAACAAGGATAATATTGAAGTATCAAGGATGGTAATGCAGTAATTAGGTTATCACTCAACTCCTATCACCGAATGCAACCAAGCATTAACAAAGTGAAGTAAAGCTTTTCAAAACACAAGGAAAGTTTAAATGCATCCGGGGCTTGTTTTGGTCGATGAGAAGTTTAGGTTCCGGGTCAGTACCACAAATGTCAAATCCCACCTCCACGGACGTCGGCTCTTCTTCGAGGTCGGATTCAACTTCGGTAATCTCCTCGTTCACGGGGACTACACGCGAAGACAATGTATGCTCAACGTGATGAAGTACGAAACATGATGCTCGGTAGATGTAGAACACAATTACAAAGTTGAGTACAAATCTCCTTCACGGTACCGTTGTAAACAACAACACTAACCTAACCCTAAAGTAGAGTTTCATTAAGTTAACTACTCCGTTAAAGATTTTCATTAATCACATGAAATAATACCACTTAAGCCCTAACAAAATGATTACGAGAGCTCAAACAATCAATTAAAGGTGCTAAAGGTCATTAAGTGTTAATGACCCAAAGTCAACACTCAATTACAAAGTCAACCAATCCTAAGTCATTAAGCCCTAATTACATGATTAACTAATTAATTATTAAAGCATAAATTAAGAATAAAATCAATGTTGTCCAATTAAGCTTAAATTTTTATTTTAGGAAGCTTACATCATAACTAAGTGGCAAAATAATTTTCAAAATTTTTGGATAATTAATTAAGCCTAGAAAAATTATGGAAAAGCCATTTATTAATTAATTGAGCTAATTCAATAACTTACAAAAAGTAATCAAAATTGGCATTTCATATTTTTTCTGAATAGTGCACAGTACAGAGAGGCTTCACAAAAATTTTCAATATTTTAGAAGCTCTAGAAATTTCATAATGAAATAAACAAAAATCGGCAACACGGGCCGACTACTCCTCCCCTCGCTTGGCCCAACCGGACGCGCGCGCGCTCGTGGCCCACCCGCGCTCTTGCTCTCTCTCTTTCTCTCTTCGCTGCTCGGCCCAACTGGATGAGCCGGCCCAGCACCCTCTCCCCCCGTCCTTCTCTCCTTCCCCGCATCCCGCGCCCCGGCCATGGCGGCACGGTGACTGGCCGGTGACCACGACGCCGGCGACACAAACGCCGACCAACTAACCCGACCACCATGACCAACACAACCTCACGAACTCCCTTAGACACACCACCCGATCGCAGATACCCTGGAGGGAGCTCTACACCGGCCATGGCGGCTCGGTGGCCGCGGTTCACGCCGCTCCGGTGAGCAAGGCCGGTAGAGACAGAATTGAGAGCACAGTGAGCATCAGCGACTCACCACGGACATGGTTGAGCAACGGCAGACGCAGAGAGGCAGCGGAGGCGACTGGCCACGGTGAGGCGGCACAGTGGCTGCGGCTCACTGGAGAAGAGGAAGGAAGTGTTGCACGGGTGCTCCGGGCGAGCTGGGCTGATGCGAGCGGGCCTAAGAGGTGCGCGGGAGTGAGAAAAACTCGATGATGCGGTCACTTTAGCTGGAGGCGGCTCGACGGCGGTAGCAGTGAGCGGCGGAGCGATGGCGGCGGCGGAAACAGAGAGAAGAAGAAAACCGAGAACGACGGTGCGGGGCTTTATAGAGGAGTCAACCAACTCGAAGACGCCACGCGCGGATGGCCTAGCCATGCTAAAGCGGCAGCTAGCGACCACGACGCGCCTGGAAGCCGTTCGAAGGTCGCCAGTGGCGAGCGGGAGGTGGCGCCCTGCCGTTGGAGGCCAACTTCAAGTTATTTACGAAACTGCCACTAACAAAATTTTACAAAATACTCTCAAATTTTCTATAAAAGTTGAAAATCTGTAAAAACAAAAGTTGTTCAACTTTCAAAGTTCTACAACTTTATCAATATAAACTTTTCAAGTTCAGCCTGGATTTTGAAATTTGAATTTGAATTTAAAAGGGGACACTTTCTGGAATTTGGTAATTTCAAAATTACTTTAAATTTTATTTTGAAACTTCAAAAACTCAAAATACCAAAGTTATACATCTAGCCAAGACCTACAACTTTGCTATTCAAACCATTTTCAAATTTTGCCTCCATTTTGAACTTGGTAAAGGGAAATGAAAAGGGGTCAAATCTGGGATTTGAATCTTTTCAAAATTACTCCAACTTTTACACTAAAACTCTGAAAACTCCAAATACCAAAGTTGTACAACAACACCAGATATACAACTTTGCTTTTTGGCTCACCCCCAAAATTTCCTTAGATTTTGAATTACACAAAAGGGGTAAATCCAGCGTTTTGAATTTTAGGGTTTTTGGAAGAATTTTAAATTGAAACTTGTTGCTATATTAATTGGTGAGTATTTAGTGATCACACCATCATCCAAGGGCATCATTGAGTCAAGAATCACATGTTTGACCAAATGCCACTTTTGGTTGACCAGGTTGACTTTGGAAAATCTTTTAAAAATTCCTCAAATTTGAATTCAAATTCGAATCGGAAAACTTGCAACAAGTTTTGGATTCCAAATTCAAACTCAAACTTGAAGCTTCATTTTATGGGTTGGACTTGAGCTCATACCCTACACTTGACACTAGCGTACAACACAATCGTACACCTCAACTTACATAGGGCACAAACTAAGCATTTGCGTTGATATACAAAATTAGGGTTTTTGATTCGAGTCACACATCATAGAAACACATTCAACCTAAGAAAGGTTACTTATTTTAGATGATACAAATCATGGTTAACTTAATCATGAATGCTTTGCGGTGCATATGATGACATGACAAAAAATTTTAGTCACTATAACACCAGAGGTGTTACATTAATTAGCTATGGAATAAACTTCTAAAATCCATAACTTTTAAACCATAACTCGGTTTTGCATGAAATCACTTCTAAAATTCATCTAAAATCAAACCCTACCATATGCACCTAGTGCCACCATATAGCTCTATGTATGCTTGTGCCTTTTCTTTTATGGATAGCGGTATTCTTATTAGACCGATATGTCCGATAGACGACGGTAATCGTCAGGAGGACGAAGACCCGAGTTACGTAGACGTGCCGGAAGGTGACAATGACGAAGGCAAGTCCTAGCTCCCTTCCCTACCATCTTGCTTTAAACCACCATAATGCTAAAACATGACTATGAGATTATTACCATGGAAATGAGCTCGGTTAACACGACATAATTAAGATAAAGGGTTATCTTGTTATTTTATGAGCTCTACACCATGACTAGATTTAGGGATAATAATGGAACTTAAAACTTGCTAAACCTGAACTAAACCCCGACATAGAACGAGTAGTGGTAAACTATGGAGGTAGTTTATCATGGCAGGGATGCCTGGATAGGGTTCCTGTGGGAGATATTCGCCTCGGTCACATAAGGACTGGTTCATAGTCCCTCTCGCCTAGTGAGTTATTTTTGTACAGCCACATGTCTATATGGGTAGGCTTGATCCTACACCCCGTTAGATAGAAGTATAGTGTCTGCTAGGAGGCCGGTGTAGGCAACGAAATATCAGGAGCCGATACGGGGGATATGTTTTCTTTCGTGTCCGGTTAACGTGGATTCTATGTGATCTTCCATGTTAAGCTTTAGATTTTTAGGCCGCGTTCGAGCCACTGTTTTTCTTGGTCGTGTTCGAGCCATGTTTTCTTTTGTGATGATTTGGTATCATCACGTTTTGGGGGGATTTGGTATCTTCCCGGTTTTGTGTCTCCAACCCATGAGAAACCATGGTAGAGATTATATGGAAATCTAGGTTAGCTTCTAAGCAGGTACGGGATCTCGTTAGGTCTATTTTATCCACTGATCGTGGATGAGGTTGCACCTATCGTGTGGGGAAATTTGTACACCTCAGCAGAGTCTATTTAATCTATTCGAATAGCTAGTCCTTGAAATGGGCAAATGCTAGGATGAAATACTATGATTAGCTTTACTTTTATGTGTAATGAAATTGGTAATGGAATTGATGCTAACCCGGGCACTATGTAACGTCCCACCTCCTCGAGGCCGGGCCCGCTTACATCTGGCCGCTTTTCTAGAATATAGACTGCCCTCACAGACCAACACAAGTCTTTTCTGCGCACTTTGTCCTCACTCGTGCACACCCAGGAAGAACTTTCCGGTCGGTCACCCATCGCTCCAGGCCAAGCACGCTTAACTTTGGAGTTGTTTGGAGATGGGCTTCCGAAAAAGAAGTTGCAACTTGTTGGTATGAGTATCCTATTAATCCTGTTAAGCCTTGGGCCGGGATGTTACATACTAGTGGGAATGCAATACTCCGCTAGGACCCAACCCGTAATTATAATCACCACTACACTTCTATTTTCACCCTATGGTTGGTACTTGCTGAGTACATATGTACTCACCCGTTGTTGACTCACAGACCTCGGCATAGAAGAAGACTAAGACTTCAAAGATGAAGCATACCACGAGGATTAGGTTTCCCGTAAGGAGATACGATCGTAGAAATGTGACATCGAGCTAGGGTTTCGTCCGCGCTCATGTTGCTTGTGGAATAGGATGCCATTTCGTTGTGTCATAATCCCGCTTTAGAGACCACCAATAATGTCGTTTCACGGCCATACCTTTCGCTAGCCATGTAGCCTATGACTAAGCCCCTTGGGCTACAGTTGCAGACCTTATTTTAGATATCAATAAATCTCGAAACCTTTTATTATATATCTGTGGTTCATCCCTGTGATTAGTACATATTTGTGCGTGATCCTGGTGCAAATACGGATGCACTGAGGACTCTCGAATTGAGGGACCGACAGTTTGTGGCCGGACGCACCGATCACTTCACCTGACGCCACGCCACCGCACGTCAGGTTAACTCCAGAGAGGTTTCAGAGCCGTCCAAATGCGACCGGGCACGTCCGCTTTCCCGCGATCGGACGCATCCCTACGTCGGGTCTTCACCACGCTCGCTCAGTTGCCCACGTCAGTGTACGTCAGCATGGACCGGACGCAGGCCCTACGCGTCTAATCTCTCTATCTCACCAACATTCAGTCGCAAGACCAAAGCGGAGCCAATGCTCCACTACTGATCGGACGCGCAGGTCCAGCATCCTGTCCTGTGTCCAATCAGCACAATGACCTCCTCGACTTCCCAAACTTCATCACCCTTGCTCAAATGTGCCAACCACCAAGTGTATCACCTTGTGCACGTGTGTTAGCATATTTTCACAAACACTTTCAAGGGTGTTAGCACTCCACTGGATCTAAATACATATATAATGAGTTAGAACATCTAGTGGCACTTTGATAACCGCTCACGACGAGTTTCACCTCTCTTAACAGTACGGCTATCGATCCTAAATGTGATCACACTCGCTAAGTGTCTCGACACCAAACTAAAAAGCTTCTATCAAGTTTCACCTTTGCCTTGAGCTTTTTATTTTTATCTTTCTTCTTTTCCAAGCCGAGCACTTGATCACCATGGCCTCTCCACCATCACCATGATCTTCATTGTTTGCTCCACCACTTGGAATGTGCTACCTATTCTCATGATCACTAGAGCAAATAGGTTAGCACATAAGGTTTCGTCAAATTCACCAAAATTAAATTAGAGCTTTCACCAATAGATAAATCCAATTATCACATAACAATTTTTAAAAAAATTGTTGGTCTTCTTTATTTTTCTAATATAACTTGTAAGCACGTTTATGCTAGGAAGTAGATCGGGGATACCATATTTTTTAGAGTGAAAATAGATAAAATTAAAATCATGATTCACTTGCAAACTTATTTAATTTTATGCATTTATAATAACTTTACTTGCAAACTTATTTAATTTGATGCATTTATAATAACTTTAATGTGTTATCATGATACTTTTTAACCTTGTATCTCATCTTTTCTAGAAGTGCCAATAGTATCACAGCCATCATAGCACAAAAATATTTAGGCTGACTCATACTACTCATTGGGTTAGGGAGGTCATAACCTTTAGGTGAAATGGATAGACCCATGACTCTCTAAAATTAGCCTTGAGTTCATGGTAAAATCCAAGGTTGGGTCAATCCATTCCCATCCCTACACTGTTGAGTGTGGAAAATCTATTCCGTGGATGGCATAAATAAGGAGGAAATCAATATGGAAATAACATTGTTTTCTATAAGCTTCAACCTAAAGCGCATTTGCGGGTTCTATATAGGTAACAGGTTACAAGGGAACACACTAGTTACAATTCTGGATCCAATTACAATGATGTGATGATAGAAAATAATATATCATTCAGGCATAAACTGGACTATGCAACTATGGCTTTCTTCGCCTCCCATTGATGACCCTCTACTTTTAGAATTGAGTTTAAATTAAAATACTTCATTAGTCATGTGAGATTTATTCTTTTTATGAACCTTATAATAAGTGTGATTTGATTCTTCTCTTAAGGGCTTGTTTAGATGCCAAAAATTTTTGGCTAAAATTCCTGTAGCATTTTTTATTGTTATTTGAAAAAATTTGTCCAATCATAGACTAACTAGACTCAAAAGATTTATCTCGACATTTACAGACAAACTGTACAATTAGTTATTTTTTTACCAACATTTAATGTTCCATGTATGCGTTTAGGTACTGCGCAAAAAATTTTGGCTCATTTCGGCCATCTAAACAAGGCCTAAACAGATAAATCCGGATGATGTTTTCCATTTATCTTAAAAAATAGTTAGGCTAGCAAATTATATTGCTGCCGCGTTTCAGGCGTACACTGCGGCCGCCGCTTATCACACCATGTGCCGAAACAGTTGTTAAATGCTAGCAGTAGCTCTAGACCTCTAGTTTCTTCGTGCGGCCCAACGATCGCTGCAAGGACAGCGGCAAGCAGATCAGCGATCGCTTACCACCATCTGTTAAATTAAATAAATGATCCCGGCGTTTCCTCTCTGTTTTTCTTCTTCCTTTCTCCTTTTCTTTTCCAACAGCGAGGAATGGATCATGGATGGGAGTGGAACGCATGCCATGCCGGCCCGGTCAATGCGAGCAAATTATATTGCTGCCGCGTTTCAGGCGTACACTGCGGCCGCCGCTTATCACACCATGTGCCGAAACAGTTGTTAAATGCTAGCAGTAGCTCTAGACCTCTAGTTTCTTCGTGCGGCCCAACGATCGCTGCAAGGACAGCGGCAAGCAGATCAGCGATCGCTTACCACCATCTGTTAAATTAAATAAATGATCCCGGCGTTTCCTCTCTGTTTTTCTTCTTCCTTTCTCCTTTTCTTTTCCAACAGCGAGGAATGGATCATGGATGGGAGTGGAACGCATGCCATGCCGGCCCGGTCAATGCGAGCAAGGAGTGGACTGTGGATTCTTGTCCGTGATGCGATGCGAGGACGACGGGACGAGGAGAGAGGGGCTGTCCCGTTCAAGGTCGCGCGTGGGCGTGGCAATTGCCAACGACCGAGCGCGTGCGATCATCAACAGAGTAGTTGATTGGTTCCACGCTTCTCCTGCTCCCGCAACTAGGAAATGGCACAGCCAACCGAGTCCTTGACATTGACGGGCGACGGGGAGTCGGGGAAAAGTGCGATTGCGACCAGCGAGGTGGAGACGCCAGGGCGCTAGCTATTGCATCAGTTGTACACGTCGGTTTCGCTGGCATCAGTTGCATACTATACAGCAGCCGCTCGCTGCTGTTGCTTGTGGTCGCCGGTTCAAGCAATTGACGAGCCGTCTGTGAGGCTGCAGCTGCAAACCATGCAACTTGCAAAGGGCAAAGACATATCGGAGGAGAGGGCTCTAGTAATGACAATTGACAGGTCGTCTGATAGAGCAAGGGGATCAGGCACAGGTAGAGCGCGCAGAAGTTACACAGCGTTTTCAGGAAACTGAATGAGGAAAAAGTTCAGTAGCCAGTACTCCTACTGTAGTTATGGGACATCTAGTTTCAGGTAACAAGCAAATCTCGCGAGGCCATGGATGACATGAGGATGAGGTACAGAAAGAAGTGTTTCGCGAGGCCATGGATGACATCTAGTTTCGGGGCGTTTGGTTTTGTCCGCTCAGAGCATTTTCAACGGGACCTCCACCTCCTACTTCAGATTTAGATAGTGGAGGTCAAAAAACCAACTCCAATAGGCCTTCTACTAGACCCCCCACATTTGTTGGCCTCCTACTTTTTCCTCTCCACCCTTTACTTTTGTTGGCCCCCTACTCTCCACCGTGCAAAATCTGGATGAGAGAGATGACAAAAGAGCCCCACATGTCATTGACTACTGAAACAAATTTGAGTAGTATGGTTTAGGTAGTATTGCTGGAGTTGGAAGTAAAATATGAGTAGTCTCAAAATAGGTGGCTTCCTAAATAGAGAAGAAGTAAAATATGAGTAGTCTCAAAATAGGTGGCTTCCTAGAGAAGTAGGGGGTGTGTTTTAGGCAGTATTGCTGGAGATCCTCTCACCCCCGAGATCTCAGCCCCACCACTACCATCGGACGGCTGCCTAGAGCCAGTAAGCCACCGCCGGATCGCGTCGGGACCGGACACCACTCTAGGACCAGCCTGCACAGTTCCCGGCTTCCCGCCGCCGCCGCGGGCAGCATCGGCCGTCGGTATCTTCGTCCCCGCCCCGCTTGCGAGAAGAGCGACGCGTTTCCCCTTCTAACCCTCGCGTGCCGGGGGGTGACGCCTCGTGGTGCGGTGGTACCGGCGCGAGATGGTGAAGATAGTGACGTACAACGTGAACGGGCTGCGGCCGCGGGTGGCGCAGCACGGCTCGCTGCGCCGCCTCCTCGACGCCCTCGACGCCGACATCATCTGCTTCCAGGTCCGACCAATTGCTGATTTCCCACTTACTAAACTGAACCCCCATATCGAAACTCGAAACCCTAGCTCAGTAGTGCTTACCTGCCTGTGCTTATCACTCACTGTCGCACTCGGGCCCCACTTAAAACGCGGAAATTTCACTGGATATTGGACGGAATGCAGACGGGCGAAGTTTGAAGCTTACTGCGATTGACACTTCATTTCAAGGAAAAAGAATGTATCTGCAGGTCCTGCTAGTTTACATTCAAAAAGAAAAAAGAGAGAGAATGTATCTAGTCTAGTGTTGATCAAAGAATTGTTTCTGTGGTGGGATGCAATTCATCGCTTATTCTGTCTAATGCAAAGAGTAAAACTGCGCGAGCTGGGGTTAGGCTTGTGTGTACTGATTTATTCGAGCTAACTGTTTTTTCCCCTCAAACACACAAGAGAGCTGCATATCATTATATTAAGAAGAAAAATTCGAGCTAACTGTATCGATGCCTGCTGTATTGTAGGAGACCAAATTGTCAAGGCAGGACCTATCAGCAGATGTCATTATGGCTGAAGGATATGAGGCCTTTGTTTCATGCAACCGCTCTTCAAAAGGTCGTGGAGCATACTCTGGTATGTTGTTATGGTGTCACAAATGGTAATCACAATATGTTGATTTGGCTGATATACTGATGCATAGTTGCTTGCCTGGCTGGAGATGTTCTCTGGGTTCAGCATTGCTTTGATTGGACCACGTCCTCAGTCAATTACTGTACTCCAATCCTCTGTAGGTGTTGCAACATTTTGCCGAGTAACATCATCATTTTCCAGCCAGGAGGTTGCTTTGCCAGTAGCAGCTGAAGAAGGCTTTACTGGACTTCAGGACTATGCAAAAAATAGTGAAACTGTTGGGGATTTCATTATTGCAATGCCTGTCGAGGAGGAGGGTCTTGGTGAAATCACAAGAGAGGACCTCCTAAGGGTGGACAATGAGGGGCGGTGCATCATCACTGATCATGGGCATTTTGGTAAGTAGCTTGTTCCCTTGATAGGAACATAACATAACTTCTTGCATTTTCAAGTTTTTTTATTGCGTATTTGATTTTTATTTTGTATGTAATAATGATAATGGTTCACCACTTGTTTAGTTCTTTTCAACATATATGGCCCAGCTGTTGAAGAAGATGACAAAGAGCGGGTTCGTTTTAAGCTACTGTTTTACAAGATACTGCAGGTACTTTGTGTGTGTCTCTGCTAATAAGTATCTCTCATGAAGAATATTTCAACGATACTTCTATCTTTTCAATGCTTATTGCCTATATATTTATGCTTCTTATACTTGCTTCTTTCTTTCATTACCTCTTAGAAAAGATGGGAACATCTATTGGCTCTTGGAAAGAGAGTCTTTGTTGTTGGTGATTTGAATATTGCTCCTGCTTCTATAGACAGGTGTGACGCGCCACCTGGCTTTGAGAAGCAAATGTAAGCCTTCTTTTAGCATTTTTTTGCTATGGCTCCAATTATAAAGCATCCGGAAACAACAATGCATTTTTATCTCATTTTCCTAATGAAAGGTTCCGAGAATGGCTGAGATCCATGCTGAGAGAACACGGAGGTCCCTTTTTTGATGCTTTTAGATCAAAACACCCTGAAAGGTACTGGAATGCCCCAGAGCTACCCAACTGCTTGTGCACATGATTTTGTTTTTACAAGTTGCTCATATTTACCTGAAAGCAACCACACTGGTCAAATAGAACCCTCTTTGTAAGTTGTAACAATGAGTTGAGTCTACTCTATTTTCATTATCCATGGTTGACTTAGGTCCAATTTTGTCTGGGCTTTGCCATAAGCTGGAGTTGCTTCTTGCAAAAGCTATAAAAAAGATTGTTTTTGAGGAACCACTTTTGAAAACCGCTTGATTTGAAGTAAATAGCCATCTTTTGAAAATTGCTTTTCAAAAAATTCTAATTGATTTCACTGCTTTAATATTCGTGCAGAAGTGTTTCTGAAAAAGCCAAACAAACTGGACTTATAAGTAGACTCATCCCAAGTTACTTTCTAAAGCATACTTTGCTGTGTTTCTTTTGTGCAGGATAGGAGCGTATACTTGTTTTAATCAGAAAATTGGTGCTGAAGAGTATAATTATGGCTCTAGAATAGACCACATTCTCATTTCCGGTTCCTGTCTCCATCACTGTGATTCTGTGGAGGACCATAGCATTTTTTGTTGCCATGTAGAAGATTGTGAGATAATGAATCATTTCAAAAGAGGGAATTCTGAAAATTTATCAAAGTAAAGAATACTGGATATCAGTTTTCTCTGAAATGAAGTGGATATTGTACATGATTTGCTGTGTTACATTAGAATGATTTAATCTTTCCATTCTCTACAGGTGGAAAGGGGGAAGAAGTAGTAAGCTAGAAGGATCCGATCATATTCCAGTTTATATTTTACTGAAAGAAATACCTGAACTTCCAGTTCATAATATCCCACCATCAGCTGCAAGATATCTTCCAGAGGTCCGTGGACGGCAACAAAGTATTGGTGAGTGAATTTTAGTGTTCTGTATGTTTTTTTAATTGTAGCTTTCTTTTGCAGTTTTGGTGTTTGTGCTAAAACCAGTTTCTGTGTAGAATTTATTTTTGCTAAAGCAGGTAGCTGAGTTGTTCATGGAACTTTTCTATCTTATGTAAGGACTTCATTTTCTTATCTGTTAATATTCTTTTCATGGTGTGTTAATGTGTTTGCCCAAAATCCATACCTATTTTCATAGAAGTTTTGGTTTGGAGGAAATCATAACTTGCTTCAAGACTTGGCTTTCTTATGTGTTTATTAGACACAGACCTCAACTATGCCAACAGAATGATCTGTGCAAATTATCTTTCACATTTTCCTGATGTTCACTGTGGATTTCTAAACTCATAAGTTAAGTGGCAGTGGCACTCTCTGCTTGGCTGAGTTAGAAAATAAACCCTATCTTTGGTCATGCACTCATGCTTAATATAGCATGTTTGCTGTGCATTACACTTTGGTGTTGTAGTGCTGTTCTTTTAATATTCAGTTTCATCAGAGCTCATTAGCTCGTAAGTTGGTAAGGCATCTGGTCTTGGCAGCTAGCCCCTAAGTTATACTTGGGCTCAGTGAAACACTTTGTGTGAAGTGGTACTAGTTACAGTATATTGTGTAATACTGACTGCCAGTGTTGTCACAATTCGCAGTATCATTCCTTGGTAAAGGGAAAATTTATGAGCTGCAAAATGCTGCAAATTTGATTCAGTCCGAAGATACAGTAGTCGGTAGCTACTGTAGTGATGGCTTGGAGAATACAATTATAGCTAAGGAAGGACTGACAACTGGTATAACTGAGTTTGCAAAAGGTCGTAACCTTCCTAGTTTGATGTGCAAGGGGACAAATCTTGATCAATGGACAAATGAAGGTTTGATTGGCGTCTCTCATAGCAGACAGAAAGCTTCACCGTCTAGCGCCAAGTTTGTGCCAAAAAAGAAAATTAAACGCAACTTATCGTCTCAACCAACAATCAAGTCGTTTTTTGAGCAACCAGGGTCAAAGACAGTAAATGTCAGTACCAGTACCTTAGTTACTCCAGCAGAAACATTAGACCTTACAAATCAAACTTGTGTTTCAAATGATGATAGTCTGCCTGAAAACATGCAGTGCACAACGTCAGCTGCAAAAGATCAGGATAATACAAATGTATCATCCTGTTCACTTTCAACAGACAAGTCTAATGCTGCAGCATTAGAGTGGCAGAGAATACAACAAAAGATGAAGATGACACTACCACGTTGCAAAGGGCATAGTGAACCATGCATTCCGAGATCTGTGAAGAAGGGCCCTAATATAGGTCGTTTGTTCTATGTTTGTGCTCGTGCTCAGGTACACATGTACTCACAATTTCCTGCTTAGTAGTTAGTAGACATAACATCATCATGTCATCCGAACAGTCAAATAGGTTGTGAACAATGTAAATGGCCCTTTTAGAGAATACACAGCACTATATCTTACAGTGGTCATCACTTGTTATATTTTGTCAGGGGCCTGCATCAAATCCAGAAGCAAATTGTGGCCACTTTCAGTGGGCACCTGGAAAGTCCAAAGAGAAGAGCTCTAAAGAGAAACGTCAGTGACTGTTTTTTCCCTTCCATGTGAAAGGATTCCTTCAGCACTCAGTGTATACTTTTGTGTTGTGCCAACTGTCAATTTCAACTAGGAGTCCAGCTGTCCAGGACATTTTGCTTCCTATGAGTCTGGTACATCACTTTGTCCCAACATACTGATGTACTTGAGAGGTAAGCTGATCATTTAGGACCTGTTTGGGTGGTCTGGCTCCACCAGTCCGCCCTCTAACCGGAGGGGCCACAAAACCTGTCTTCACCAGCTCTCCATTGTTTTGAGGAGGGAGAAAAACAGCTTCATGAACAGTGTAGCTACAGTATCGCATCAGCTGGAGCCGCCAATAGCTGTCCCAAACGTGGCCTTAGTAAGCACTAATTTGTCCTAAGGCTGGTACATATTCTAATCCTGTAATTAGTTGGTTGTAACACTAACATGTAGCCTTCCGTTGGTTGGCTAACAACCAAATGATCTCTCAGAGATCTCCTCAAGATTTATTTATTTTCCTCCTGGTTTAGTTTATGCAAATTCTTAATAGACAAGTGGCCGACCAACTTACGTTGATTAAAGACTTTAGTTTGGAGGAAATTAAGGAAATTGTTTTTGATATGAAAACCAACTCGGCGCCTGGACCTAATGGGTTTGGGGTTATTTTCTTTAGGGAGTTTTGGGAAATTATCAAGGATGATATTTTTTTCATGTTCAAGGATTTCAAACTGGGTCGGCTGGATATCAAAAGGCTCAATTACGGGGTGATCACACTGATACCAAAAATTAAGGAAGCCAACACTATTAGGCAGTTTAGACCCATTTGCTTGCTGAATGTAGACTATAAGATTTTTACTAAGGTTCTTACTAATAGACTGGTTCCTATTGCCAGGAAGATAATGGGTAAGAATCAGACAGGGTTTATTAAAGGGAGGAATATATTAGAGGGAGTGATCATTCTTCATGAAGTTTTGCATGAATTCAGGAGATCTAAGAGCAAGGGGGTCGTCTTGAAGATAGATTTTGAGAAGGCCTATGACAGGGTGCGATGGTCCTTCTAGGAGAAAGTGATGATAGGGAGGGGTTTTCCTTTAGAATGGATAAGTTGGGTGATGGATACTGTGAGAGGTGGTTAGGTCTGTGTGAATGTCAATGGTACCAGGAGCCCCTATTTCAAAACTTTTAGAGGGTTGAGACAGAGAGATCCTCTATCCCCCCTCCTCTTTAACCTAGTAGCAGATGCTCTTAGTGTGATGCTTGATAAGGCAAAGAGTAGAGGACATCTCAAAGGGGTTCTGGATCATTTGATCCCTGGGGGATAACCCATATACAGTAATATACAGTATGCTGATGATACTGTAATCATGGTTGATGGGTCACCAAATTCTATTAGAACCTTAAAGTTAATTCTTTACTGTTTTGAATGGTTGTCTGGGCTCAAAATTAACTTTCACAAAAGTGAAGTGTTTGTGTTTGGGGTCGGTCAAAAAGAAAAGGAGGAGATGGCAAATAATTTGAATTGTGTGTTGGGTGAGTTGCCTATGAAGTACTTGGGTATCCCTGTTAGTGATAATCACCTAAACATAAATGCCTTTAATCCAATCTTGCAGAAGATGTTAAAAAGGTTAGATCCTTGGAAAGGGAGATTCTTAACATCTGGGGGAAGCAGATTTTAACAAACTCCTCTTTAAGTAATATACCAATGTATTGCATGGGCTTTTATTACTTATAGGATGGAGTTCACGAGAGTATGGATAGTATTAGAGCTAAGTTCTTGTGGCAAGGTGCTGAGGAAAAATTTAGATACCACATGGCAAAATGGGAAATGGTGGCTAGACCTAAGGACCAGGGTGGTCTTGGTATCATAAATACTAAACTAATGAATGAATGCTTGATTGTCAAATGGATTTGGAAGATCATGCAAGAGCCAGATGATTTGTGGTTTAGAATTTTAAAAGCTAAGTATATGGATGATAGGGGTTTTTTCTATTCTGACAGCAAGGGGTCCTCCCAGTTTTGGCAGGGTCTACATAAGGTGAAACACCTTTTTAAATGGGGGGCCATCTATAAAGTTGAAAATGGTCAACATTGTAGTTTTTGGCAGGATGTTTGGGTTGGTAACGTCCCTTTAAAGATCCAATATGAGGAGATATATAAAATGGTTAGGGACCCTAGCTGTTTGGTGGCAGATTGTTGGGATGAAGATGGTTGGGGGATGGACTTCAAGAGAGCTTTGACATGTCATGAGTATAATAGGTGGCTTGAGCTCAAGGAGAGCCTAGCTGACATTTCTTTATCTGATAACCCTGATTCAGTTTTCTGGGCACTGGAAAAAAATAATCTGTTCACTACTAAATCACTCTATAGGTTTATTTCTGGCAGTGGTGTATCTAGGAGAGTTGCTGGATTCATCTGGAAGAGCAGACTGCCTCTGAAAATAAAATTCTTTTTATAGCAGATCTTTAACGATAAACTGCATGTGGCAAAAAGCTTAGTAAAAAGGGGCTGGCATGGGAGTAGCCAGCGCTTGTCTGGAGGACATCAACCATATCCTTTTCAAGTGTCACTTAGCTAAATTGGTGTGGGGTGTGCTTCAGGAGATTTATAATTTTCAGGACTGCCCAAAATCCCGACTTTGCTGGCTTCTGGTTACTGGCCAAGGGGCCCTGGCCGAAGAGGTTGATTATTTTTGTGTTTGCCAGCTTCGCCTGGGCATTATGGACTTGTAGGAATAAAATGATGATTGAAAAACATTTTCCTAAGGCGCCCACTGATGTGATGTATACTGCCGTATCATTTATGCAGAAGTGGAGCTACTTGCCTAAGGATGGGGACATGAAGCACATCGTTCAGATGAAGGAAGACATTCTGAAGTGGCTAAAGGAGTTCAAAAGCAATGTTCACTCGATTTCAGATATTGTTGAATTTTAGTTGTTTTTGTTTTGAACCTTTTGAGTTCTCTCTTGTAAGCCGGTAACCCCGGCCGAATTATGTTTCGCTACCTTGCTTTCTGAAAAGCAGAGATTTTCTCGGTAAAAAAAATAGACAAGTGGCCATTAGTCGAGAAATCTGACAATCATGTAGTAATGTTTTACATTGAAAGTTTGAAACCAATGTGCCCATCTCTCTCCAGAAATGAGGTGCCAGTTGCGCAGGAGAGCGACTGATACTCCTAATTTCCAACATTTATACTCTTTATTTAAAAGAGTCATTTATAGTTTCTTATTCCTTTCAACCAGATGGCATGCCATGGTAGGTTTTTCAAAACAACGTATAGGGCATATGTAGGCAAGAGTTAACATTGTCTGCCTGTAGCCAATGTCCGACAACCATTTTGAGTGAATCCAGGTACGCGTTTCCAACTAATGAGCATGTTCAGGTCAACGACGTAACCAAAGCCACTGGAGAATTGGTTTATGTAAGGCTTTAAGCGAAAGATACTTGACTGGCATCACCTGACTAAAAGCATTCAAACATTTTTCTTATCGCCATTCTGAAACTATTTGCTGGCCCTGTGTTATTTAGGTTTCTGAGCCCACGTGGAAGGCATGATAAGCTTGATTACTCGAAATAGAGTAACCCCGAGTAACCTAGGCTACTGGCTTTGGCCATTGCATGATTGACGAAGCTATGTGTGCATGTCGTTGGGAGCAGTTGAACGTGGAGCATGGTTGTGTTTTCAACGCGTACAAGTCAAATGATTGGCCGCAGGAACCTCTGGTTGACTTTTGGCCCTTTCCTGTATACGTTTGATCCTTCCTTTCTTTGTTTCCTTTTTTTTTGCATTATGTGGTGCGTGTTAAAAGAATATTCATGGGATAAACATGATGAAACGCCAAATATTAATATCAAAACAAGCGAAGAGGGAAGGCTACATTCTGGCTTCACACCTCGTTCCTCTCCTCTGAACCAAACACGCACACTCACGTTGGACAACAGGATCGTAGCGCTGTCGTGGTTATTAGCGTCACATCGTAATGTTGGCGTCTCTTATATTCAATTGTTCCCGTCGCCTACAGGCAGCGTGGTTCCCGTGCTAATTTATCTGGCAATCAGTGGTGTCTATGCGAACGCATCATCATGTGCTAAATACGCTTGACAGATGCTGATTTATCCGGCAATCAGTGGTGTCTTTGCGAACGCATCGTCATGTGCTAAATACGCTTGACAGATGCCCCTTTTGGGTCTGGGGCACGTCGCGATGAGGCTCACCAATTGCTGCCACGTTTTTTTTTTTTGAGGAAGCAATTACTGCCACGGTGCGTCTGCTTATGCAGCGGTCAGCGGGTATAAAAAAACGTTTCTGCCAAGTGCCAATAGATCGATCACATGGCTATTTACCACCTGTGACCTGCGATCGGTGACTTTTCTCAATCTGTGGCAACAAAAGTTTGCAGCATTTGCCCGACAAATTATTGCAACAACCTGGAACCTTCATCATCAAATCGCCAATGGCACGGCGTGTCCGTCCATAATGGCATATACTATCCATGTCCTTGTGGCCCCGATTCCGTCACCGTCTCGCCATAAAAAAATTACCCCGTCCATGCTCCGAACGAGTAAAGCAACGAACCAAACCCTCTGTACAGTAGCAATTTTTTGGATACAAAAATGCCAAAGAAGAAAAAAAATCTATCGCCCTCCCGGTCTGCCATCAGAGCACCATACCGCACCTACCACCTAACGCCAATTGTACCATCCAATCCAAGGAAACCGAAGAAAGTCTTTGGGAGAAACAGCAGCGGAGGTCACAAGAACACGCCTCATTTCCTCGTCCCTCCTCCGCCGGATCGATCAGCCAAGCGCCCAAGCCCCTCTAGCCTCTACTACAGATAAAGCATCGCCACATGTTGGCTAATCCCACGCACTGATATTTTTCTTCCCTGTTTGTCTTGCTGCGAGCTGCTATCAATCGGTCTCCAGCTTACAGCGACGTGCAGGTCCAGGTCAGAGCTCGAGGCACAGCACAGGATCCTTAATTTATCCATCCATCCATCCATGGCTGCCTCCAATAGCAGCAGCAGCGCTGGCAAGAGCAACGGCACCACCAACAACCCGCTGGAAGCCATGGGCGCCTTCTTCTCGAAGCAGGTGGACCGGCGGAAGCTGGTGACCACCGAGAAGCAGGCGCTGGCCACGCGGCTCTCCTCCTCCGGCGACACGTTCCCGGGGTCGGAGCACCGCCCCGCGGACCGGAAGCGGTGGATGGCGGAGCTGGGCGCCGACAGGCTGCGCGTGCACCAGGTGGTGTGGCCCGGCACGCACGACTCGGCCACCAACAAGATCGGCGTGCCGTTCGTGACCCGCCCCTTCGCGCAGTGCCAGTCCATGACCGTGTACGAGCAGCTGGCCACGGGCACGCGCGTCGTCGACGTGCGCGTCCAAGAGGAGCGCCGCGTCTGCCACGGCATCCTGGCGACGTACCCCGTCGACGTGGTGCTGGACGACGTGGCCAGGTTCCTGGGCGAGACGGAGTCCGAGGTGATCATCCTGGAGATCCGCACCGAGTACGGGCACGAGGACCCGCCGGAGTTCGACAAGTTCCTGGTCGAGAAGCTCGGCGAGCACCTGATCCCGCAGGACGAGGCGGTGTTCCACAAGACCGTGGCGGAGCTGCTCCCGCGGCGGGTCATCTGCGTGTGGAAGCCCCGCAAGTCGGCGGCGCCGAAGCCAGGGGACCCGCTGTGGAGCGCCGGGTACCTGAGGGACAACTGGATCGACACGGACCTGCCGGAGACCAAGTTCGAGAGCAACCTCAAGTTCCTGGCGCAGCAGCCGGCCGTGGCGGAGCGGAGGTTCTTCTACCGGGTGGAGAACACGGTGACGCCCAAGGCCGACAACCCGGTGCTGTGCGTGTGGCCCGTCACCAAGCGGATCCACGGCTACGCGCGCCTCTTCATCGCCGAGGTCTTCGCAAAGGGCCTCGGCGACAAGCTGCAGGTCTTCTCCACCGACTTCATCGACGGCGACTTCGTCGACGCCTGCGCCGGCGTCACCAAGGCGCGCGTCGAGGGCACCGCGTGATGACCGCGATCGGTCGTACGTATTCCCGGTTTGATTAGTAATTATTAGGAGGTGCCCGTGCATGGGGCTCGTAGCAACTAGAGGAGTCGCCGCGATTACAGGCAGGGTTAATACGTTGTTGGTCCGTCTCGTCGGCGTCGGGACGACTAGTGTGTAGAGCGTGCGTTTGCAGTCTCGTTAGGAGTTGTATGTATGTAGTGTTGCGTGTAGTCATCGAGACGTACGGCCATTGCAGTGTATGTACTGTGTAGTGTACACTCCGGACGTGCAGTATATTCATTCATGTGTAACGTGTGTGCGTCCGTGTATACTGATGAATTGCTCGTGGGAGCAACGGAATAAATAAACATATACAGTGATGGATTTTTCACAGGTTGTTATACTAATAATTACGTTACTTTCCTCTCAAAAAACAATAATTACGTTACTTCGAGTGATGGGAAGAGAGGTTTTTAGCGTTTCGGTGGTAGAGTATAAAAGAGTGGATTTTAACATTTCTCCTGAGCCAATTCACGAACGCATCGTCCTTGTGTAAAAGCGTTAAGCTCGAGCATTTTATGACGGCTTAATAATTATTCGTGATCCCTGAGCTCAACCGACGGCCTCACGACTAATAAATCAATCAATCACAGGCTGTTTTAGCTCCACCGTCAAGTCGGTGATCTTTGTAAGTGTGTGTCTGTGTAGTGCACTCGGCAACTCGCCGCTGTTCACCGCACAGATGTGTTTGTACCAACTCTAACTTCTCTTAATGAAGCACGTGCCAAGCACGCTTTCGAAAAAAATAAATCAATCAATCACGAGGGTTCTGCAGGGAATCAACAATTGGCAAAACACAAGCCACATGGCTTTCCACTTGATTCGGGTCCCCATCAATCAATCAACACCCTACCTCTCTTTTTTCTTTTTCATTTCATCAAAACTTGGTGACCTTTCTCCCCCGCCTTTTGGGCAGGAGGAGCTGTGCGCGCCCTTATCCACGGTGAGCGTGACATGCCAACTGAAATTGTGAGGGAAAAGTCCATGGTACCTCCTTCGACTTTCGCGAAAGTTCGCTTTTGCGAAATTGGATCATGTATAGCTTAATTATAAATTTGTTTATATTTAACAAGCATAAATCTAAATAAAATATATTATTAAGTTATACATGATCCAATGAGTATAAAATTTTTACTACACCTTAAGCATATAATAATTAGTCCACCATAAAATTTTCATCACAATTGGACCATATAAACTGCAACTATGAATTACTCTATTTAATTACAGAAAATCATAAATTTAAAGCTATAACAAAAACTTTGTACTAAAACATACTATATTATATCTTCACTGTGTAGATCTACTCATGAGGAGTCCAACAAAATTGGATTTTTTTTCCATTTTTATGATTTTTCTGTGATTTACTATGATTTTTCAAAGATTCAGCCGAAATAAATAAAAAAAAACAAAACCACCATCAAAACCGCTTATAACCGAGCCAGGGAGGTAAGATGAACGGTTTTAAAAGTTGAGAGAGATGTTTTACCTTGTTTTAGAGTTCATGGAGGAAAAGCTTTCGCGAACATTGAGAAAGGTAACGTGGACTTTTTTCAAATTGTAATGGACAGCTGCTCAGAATGAATGTTTTACTGGCTTACAAGGTCCAAAAGTCTCAACCCAATTATCGCCACAGGCCTAGTGGGCCTATACTGCATATAGCGCTAAGGCCTTCTAGGTCTACTTAGTTTTAGGCCTAGTTACAGTTTCAGCTGGCCTTTACGGTGCGCCACCCTAGGCCTTAGTTCATTAGTTGCAACCGATAGGGACGGACAAATGAAATTCAGCTCACCCCCAGGCCCCATCTAAACCACATCGTAACGCCGGGAAGTGGGGCGTACATCTGCCCGGACGCTTTTCTTGGTGGGCCTCGACGGCCGTCCAAACAGCCCAACGCTCTCACTTGCACTCAACTCGTGTCTCCATTCTCGAACCCACTCCACCGCATCACGCCGCCTCAGCGTGCTCCCCGACTACACAGCCGTTGCCGCCTCGCCACGCGAGGCTCGCACCTGCTCGACCACCGCTACTGCTTCCACCGCGGGTGTCGCTCGCCGGGGGCACTGCACGTGCCCCTGTCGCCGGGGTAGCACCGCCGCTCACTGGGGCCAAGCAGCCGCCTCTAGCTGTCGTCCTCCTTCTCCACCGCGAGTCCGTGACTTAGCATCGGATCTCGCTGTGCAGTGCTCCGCCCGCCAAACCACCTGCCCGGTTTTGCTAAAAGCACATGTTTTAAGTGTTTCTAATGTTTCAAAGGTACGTTGCAAGTGTTTCATATGGATGTTGCAAAAGTAGATCGTGATGTTGCATATGTTTCAATGCTATATGTATGTTGCAAGCGTCTGTTTCAAATGTTTCATCTGTTTTTTTCAGGCGTATGTTGCAAGTGTGTTTATCTGGATGTTGCATATGTTTCATGCATACGTTACAAATATTTTATTTTGATGTTGCATATGTTTGCAATAGTTTTCAAGTGTTTTAGGTGTTTTTGCAAGTGTTTCAGGCGCATGTTGCAAGTGTTTCAACTGTTTCGAGCGTATGTTGCACGTGCTGCAACTGTTAGGGCGTTGCTGAGCGGGCGCAGACGTCTGGACGAGGGAAGTAGAGGGGGGCACGAGCGGTCCCCACGTGGGGGTAGAGTAGCGCGGGCCCTTGTGTGGGACCGCAAAATAGAGTGTAGTCACGGGCATCTGTCCGGGCGCTAACAATGCCGCATGCAGATGCGTCCCCACATCTCCGGTCTGCAGAGCACCCTTGCAACCGTAGGCAGCGCCCAGTAGCCACCTCACGGCCAACCAGCCAAAGCCAACCAAGATACTTTTTGGTTGGCTTCCAAAAATTACCATACCAAATAAAGATTTGACAACTAAAAGTTATTAAAAATTAGATAAAAATATTTGCCATAGATTCTGTAAGCTAAGTGTCGTATATTAGTAAATTTTGGCAACTAATAACAAAATAGAAATCAATAACTTGTCTTGCCCATTTTGACAACTAAAATTTGGCTATCAACCAATCCGGCCCACGCTCGCAACATTATACGAGATCAATTCAATTCACAAATACATGCACATAGAAGATAGACCTAGTAGAGGTGATTGGCATGCGCGCCAGATTACTCCTCGGCCCGGCACACGGATTCGGTGCGCGCCTGGCCCTGCGCCGGAGCCATGTTGGCTCGAGTGTTGGGCTGCACCGCGGGCACAGGCACTGCTGCAAGCGAATTTCAACAAGACCGACCAAGCGAGCGAGAGAGAGGCATAGTAGAAACCGACGTCCCCCTTAGGAAACCGAAGCTTCCGCCCGTCTTCCGTGCTCCGTGTCGCCCCACCACGCCAGCCATGCCCCTCTTTAAATCCACCTCGGTGTCACGCTACAAACAGTGTGCGTGAGGACTGAGGAGTCAGGACCGGAGTGCCGCTCTTTGCTACCCAGTAGAGGCTAGAGACTGAGCTGTGTGATCGATCGCCATGCGCGTATGCGGCGGCGGCGGTTGTGCGCGGGGCCACTACTCCGGCCATGGGCTCCCTGTCGGGGCGCCGCAGCCGCTGGCGCCGGATCCGTCGCTTATTGACGCGCAGCGCTTGCAGCTGGTGCTGGTGCTCGCGGTGACGACCATCGTGGTCTTCGTCGCCAGCGTGTCGTACGTCGCGCTCAGCACCATCTTCAGCTGCCTCTGCACCGGCGCGTTCCGGCAGCAGCAATCCGACGGCAGCGAGACGGGGCCGCAGGCGCAGCGGCCGGCGGCTGCTGTTGCCAAGGAGACCAAGCGCGCGCTCGAGGAGATCCCCGTGGTGGTGGTGCAGGTGACGCCGGACCCTGCAGTCAACGATGAGCTAGGGGAATGCGCGGTGTGCTTGGCGGAGTACCTGGGCGGGGAGGAGGTGCGCGTGCTGCCCGCGTGCCGCCACGGCTTCCACCGCGAGTGCGTCGACCGCTGGCTGCTCACGCGCGCGCCCACCTGCCCCATCTGCCGCGCCCCCGTCACTGCGCACGCCGAGGGGCCCGACGCCAAGGTCTAGACTGCGCCGCCGGCGATATCGATGTCGCGCTTCCTTAAATGGCAGCATTTCTGGTAATGGTGTTGAGCTGAGCTCGGTTTTGCTGTTGGCATACGAATTTCAAGCAAAAGAAGATGAGAACATTCATTAGATCAATGTTTCTTCTTCACATTTTTTTGCTACATCAATGATAATAATGATTAATGGGGTGTAGCGTCGGAATTACTTGCTGATGTTTTGAACTTTGTCGGGATGTACAGCGGTGGGTGCATGTAGGATGGGTCATGCGTTCGCGCATACGTTAGCAGGCACTATAGGAGGGGTATTTCTCTTCACACAAATGGGTCATGCGTTCGCACACTCGTGTAACCCTCACGCGCCGCCGCCAAGGAAGAAGGGTCCTGGGAAGCGGGTTTAGGTGATGGCTGGGGCATGACAGCGAGTTAGCAAGGTCGTCGTCGGAGCCGCGGGTGGTAGGACAATGGTGGATGGGGGTACGAGCGGGGGTAGGGGTGGGGGTGCATCGACTGATCAACGAATGATTACGATACCCGCAGTGGGTCGACCCATGTAGGTCACGTGACAAGCACTTGATTCAATCTGTAGTTCTCCAGCGGTACTCTGGCTCTTCGTGTGGGCTACTCAGGATTAAAAAAATCATTTCGTTCTTAACCTGGGCCGTTTGTATGGTGGTTGGCAGTTGTATTCGCTGTTATGCTATACTATTTTAATCTAATGCATTGACTCATGTTTGGAAGTCGGTTTCTAACAATTTGAATGCACCGGTTGTCCTCCAGTGGTTATGCATTGGATGCCAGCTCATCCCATGAGTCCACTGGAGAAGCCCTTAGGGGAAGGCAGGGTCAAGGGGACGGCGGGACCCACCTCCTATATTTCGCTATTTGATAATGGGTTGCTCAACTATCGCGTGTCATTTTTCTCCGCTAGGTGTTTTCCATGTATTGGTCTCCGCCCGTGATTTGGTATTTCTTTTGCTATATGTGTTGGTTAAATTGCTATCTTGCTTGATATGATCCATATGTGAAGTGACTGATTGGTTATGTATAAGTTGGCATGGAACACACTATGTTTTTTTGATGTATTGAACTGATTATGAGATGATATGGTTAACAAATATATATTACAATGTTGAAACATTGGATAACTTATGCTTTGATGGGTTGAAGTATAGATGCTATTCTTGTTTATACACACAAGCCGTTCGAAGATATGCTTATAGCAAATTAGTAGTGTCCTGATTTGGTTATTCCGCTGGCCCTCAGTTATATATTTTGAAATTTTGAAACGGCTGATTGCCCTGCAACCTCTCTCGCCGCCGAGCGCGTTGAGGGGGCGAAGCGATCATCTGAAGAATGTGAGCCAATTGAATAAAAAGCAGGAACCAGAATACATCTGTGCCTGTGTGGTCTGTACGAACTTAAATCGGAACAAAGTAAATAATTTCAATTCACTACTACGCCCATATAACAAGGGATAAAGTTACTATTACTACTGCTTACCGTAATTAATCGATGGTACCTATATTGCATCGAATTTCTTTTTTTTTGGTTGGCTTACCTTGGCTTCCAATTTCTGCACAGTTAACACACGCTTGTACGAGATTACGAATTGATTTTTAGTACCACCAAACCAATAGTTCAACTCATGAATCATGCTTAAATTTGATAATTACACACGATAATACACAAATGAAACATCGTACATGCTGTAGATCATGCATGCTATCCTACAGAATGAATCAGCCAGCGGACCATATAACATGTTTTACACACAATTTACTACAATCCACAAAAAGACCCCCCAGATCAGATCAACCGAGAATAACAGCACAGAAATGACCATCCAATCCCAAAAACCAAAACACAGAAGGGGAAGAAACTAAAAGCCAAAGCCCAGTGTCACCAAAGCGAACAAGGCCATGCACGCCGCCGCTCTGCCGCTCTCACTTCTTGACCACCCACCGGCGCTGTCCTCCAACGGCTGCCCCTCGCCGTTGAGCAGCTGTGACTGCTGGCCGAACACGCCCTGCGCCGCCTGCTGCTGCCCATGGCCGAAGGGGGCACCGGGCTGCCCGGCTCCCGCGCCGTGGACGCCGCCCGGCCCCAGCGCGTCCGGCAGCGGCGGCGGGGCTCCAAGGGGCAGGTGATGTGGATGCCCGTGCGGGTGTGGCATGCCGACAGGAGATGGTCCCGAGAAGGGCACGCTGCCTGGTGATCCTGGCTCTCCAGATGGCGTGGCCGTCGTGCCTGGGAATGTGTCGCCGGTCGGCGGGGCGCCGAGTGGCACGCCGAAAGGTGGCATTGGCGTTTGAGGGCCAAAGGAAGCTGGAGCTGGAGGCGGCGAAGAGTACAGCGGCTGGTCCGGTAACATGTCAGCTGGCGGGGGTGCCAGCAGCGGCTGGTCCGGCGAGTCGGGAGTCGTGTAAGCTGGCGGCGGTGGTAGCGACAGGTCCGGCAAGTCGGGAGACGCGGGCGGTGGCAGTTCGGGTGCCGTGTCAACTGGCGGTTGGACCGGCAAGTCTGGTAACGTGTCGAGCGGTGGCGGCGCTAGTTGGTCTCCGAAAGAAAAGTCCGTGCTCCCCGCACCAGCAAGAGTCGCTGCTGGCGGCGTCACGAGTTTTGTGCTGGCAGTCGACGGCGGTGGGAGCGCCTCCACCGAAGGCGCGGTCGTTGACACCGGCAAGGGTGCCCCGCACTGCTGCCCCGTCCATGGCTCGCCGCTTGCCGTCCACACTGTCACACCCTCCTTGCTAACAATCTTCATGTCGCCTCCGTCGTCAAGGCTCAGCGTTCCCGGATCGGCGTCGACCCCGGTGTCCCACAATGAGTGTCCTCCGGCGAAGAGCTCGAGCCCCACCGGCGAGAACGCGAGGTCGCACGCGTCAGCGCCGCCCACCGGGGTGCAGTCCGACTCCCACACGCTGCCGCTGGCGCCAGCTTGCTGGACTTGGACATAGCACGCGTCGCCGCCGAGGCCGCCGCCGCCGCCCACGGCGCGGCGGAGGTACGCGGCGTACGATCCGGAGGGCGAGGCGAGGAACGGCTGGGCGCTCTGGCCGTCGATGTCAGGAACAATGGCCGGCGCGACGGTGGCGATGACCTGCTGCTCGGCGCTCCTTGAGATGTAGTTGGAGGAGATGGCAATGGAGCTGGAGATGCGAGCGAGGAGGAGGAGGATGGCGAGGGAAGCCATGGTAAGATCGATCTGGTGAGCTAGGCAATGGGAGAGGGGTAGGGGGTTTTTGAAGCGAGGCAGAGGAGGGTTTGGTGCAGCTTTGTGGAGCAACTCCAGCTCCAGTGTAGTGGTAGTAGGAGAGTGGCGAACATTGCATGGAGCAGAGGGAATCTCAGTCCTAATCCTGTTTGGTCTAGGTTTCGGTCAGTTAAGATAGCTCATGCTAGGGTGGCTTAGTGCAATTGATTGGGATTTGGGAGATCATGGGCTCATGGCATTCTTATTGTGCTCACCTGTTCCAATAGATGATAGGTATATCTACTAAGCTGCCACCCGCAGAACTAAAGAAAGCCAAGCCTTTTCTTCCGAATGTTTTCAACAATTCAGGAGGGTTTGCACTTTACCGCCGATAGTTCGATAGACTCGCATAAACAAAGAGAGAACTTAATTCATGTCACCAACGAACCCTAATATACTTGTCGTCAAGCATGAACTTTTCTAGCAAACCAAAAGCAGTCAGACACGACTAATAGCATAGATACATCTACACGACAGGAGGTATTGATGACGCGCACCGTAGAGTGGTAACAATGGCCGCAACTATGAGATGAATTCGCAACAGGAAGATTTCAGGGGGGAAAATGGGAAATATCATCAGTAGAAGTACAGGTTTCACATAAGTATCGAGAGGAGAATTTTGGCATCGCTAAAATAACAGTCATATGATTCTAGTTTTAGTGGTACATGTTGGCAAACAACACTAATAATCTGCTATTCCAATCGTCACTTGTGCCATTCTCATACCGTTGAGTGCTGGTAATTTCAGACATCCAAAGTACAAATAATTTAGCTGTCTATGTATGATGGTCCATGCTAATCCCCATGGATTGTGTAGCGTTCCCACTTTTTTGTTGGGTCATAGATCTGCAATGTAATTTGAGTCATTAGTGAATGAACAAAACTGTTGCCAAACCAAAGTATATTCCTGTCAACAGAATTGAGGTTATTAAGCATGAAAGAAGATAGAGAAAATTGACAAACCTCCCATCTTGAAGCTGGGAATATATGCTTATTTTTCTCGTACCAATGCCTCTCTACAACCTTCCCCGCGTGAGACTGCAGTTATCAAACATAAGTTTAGAATGCAGCATATCATATGGGAAACTGGAAAGTACAAACAAGACATTGTGAAACGTCAGTCACCTCATCCTTTTCTTTTGTTGCATCGGCAATGGTACGAACATCCTCATGAACGTCAAAATGGAAAAGCTGTCAACAGAAATAAGTGTCATTAAATGTTTAAACTCTAATGCCATGACGAAATAATTCATCTGGAATAACAAAACAATCCCTTAAGCATCTGTAAACAACTAGAATTACATAATCATTTCGTTTCAGATCCAATATTCCTTAAACTTGTGAATTAACGAGGTTAAGGAAGAAAGAAGAAACTGCTAGCCTCCCTTGATGAAATGAAAACAGTGATCAGTTGTAAGAAGCCAAAGATTACATAAGCTGGAAACACCAATGGAAAAAAAAGGAACTGCACAGTTGTTTTTCCAAAAGCTAGGAAAAGCTTCAGAACAAACAACACGTTTTTGAGCAGAATATATCCACATCACAAAAGAAACAAGAATTACCGGTCCACTCTTGCCCCTCGCTTTGTTGATAATTAATTCATAAAAGCTGTGTTGCTGTCAAACAAATGAGAGAACATGGAATCAGAAAATGGTTGGACTTACTTTAACATAACTTTGTAGATTACAAGAGAATGAACACATACATGAGGGATGGTAAGATCTTCCTTCACATAAAGTAGATTCTCAACTGAAGTTGTCCGTACTTCACGGAATTCAGGGGCAAGCTGCTGTTGAACAGCCCTTAGGAATTCTCCAATGGAGTCACCTTTACGGACCTGGCATCATAGTAAGCTTTGTTTTCATTGTACAGTCCACAGATCAAAAGCTTAGAACAGACAAATAAGAAGCAAGTTCACCATTGATTAGAAATTAACCTGGATAACTCTCCTGTGCCCAGTCCCATCCCAGTAACTGTAAGTAATTGAAAGAGGTTCATCTGGAACGCGACATAATGGTTAATCAGTTAGGAAGAAATTTTATCCAAAAAATTGTGACTCGTAGTAGATTGATTAAAGTGAGCAGTTCTATCAGAATGTGGCAGTACTTTTGATCAATTCCTGTTCACGCAACCACTGCTTCTTCAGTCGTTCTCGTTCTGCTTGTTCCTCCGCCTCCCTTTCTCTGAAGGATCACTCTTAGCAAATAGCTTGCAGGTCAAACAAAGCTTGGAAATGGAGAATCAATCAACAATCCTAAGTGGTAGTCATAAACCAACAGAAATACCTATCGGGTAGAAAACTTGTCTCGACAGTTGGATCCTTTCCAAGTTTGACAGGGCCATTTTTCTTGGTTTCTTCTGTACAGAGAAGCAAGAATATGTGCATATTAGCTTAAGAGTAGTTCTATAATTCTTTAGTAATGTCAAGACACAGAAATATTGTTGTTGGCACTGAGCAAGGATTAAGACAGCCTACATAAAGCCCTGTGCAAGACCTGTTTAGTTCAGTTTGGTGTTTGTCTACAGGTGAACTATACATGAAATGATCTAAATAGCAGGATCATGACGATAACAAGGGTTTTGCCACAGTTGCATCAATCAAACTTCATTTCATCACCAATTTAACAACTAAAGCAAAGTTTAAAGCAAATGATTGCGACAGAAGTAAGATCTCGAAATCAAGACTGTAACACAACAGGAAAAACAAACACATAAAACAATGCTTCACAAGAATTTGAAAACTATGATGGAAAACACAATTATCAGAAGGAAACTAGTACACAAGCAAAGAATATACGGATGTGGTACATTTAATATCGTTCATCAACTACGTCACGGCTATGCTAATAAACGAAATATGAAATCATAAACTACAACCAGCCCACACAAGTGGGGAATATAGAAACAAAGCCAAAAAAAACTTGGTCAATGCAATAGACAGAGATGTGTGCAGTGCACCCCCAAAATGAACAGATCTGCTTATGAAATGCACATAAATGAGGTGAGAGAACAAAAAAATAGTAAGACCACAGATAGGTTAGAAGGACCATACGTTTCTCAAAATCATCTTCATCACTTCCATTCTCTATGTCGTCGCAGAAAGATAAGCGTGGATCACCCTTCACTCTCCTCTTTTTCCTTTTCTGCATTTGCAATTCTTCTTCTCTGAAACACACAACACATCATTGTTTGGCCGAGGATACTTATGATTTTACCAGGGTTGAATTCAAAGTTCAAACTCACTCTTGTTGTAGCTTTTGAAGTTTCTCTTTCTCTTCCTCCTCGATCTTGGTTCGAATGTTAACCCTCTAGTCGGACAGAAGGACAACATATTAGATGGAACATCCCAGTCTTCAACAAATGAGCAGGCAAATAATGATGTATGTATGAATGAATGAATGAATTGGCTAATTACCTTCTCGACATACTGCTCCCTGGTGACGAGACCAACAGTTTCCTTCTTAAATGCAGTCTCAAGAATCTGAATGCAACAGCAATTAACATTAACTTAGTAAAATTCAAGGGTATACACGACCTACAGTAACAGCCTACTTACAGAAATTCAAATAATTTTTAAACGAGTGAAGAGGCGTATACATGGCGTAGAAGTTAAAAGACATAAATCAGCCTACACGACACACACACACACACACTTCAGCAACAAAAGCGAACTGTGAAAAAGCTACTCGAGAGTGAATACTGAACCGTACAGGGTAAACTAAACAGAACACAAATCTCGTGCTAATTTTGCTAAATCACAGGTAGAGCTAACTATCCAGCAAAAATTACAGGCGATTACAAGAGAAAATACACGAATCCTGAACGACAGTGGCGACAAGTGAGTCAGTGTCTTTTTTCCCTCGCTCGTAGCTTGGTGGGCAATTACAACGCATCGACCGGATTAAAGGATTTGGTAGTGAGACGGGCAGGAGGGGAGGAAAGGGAAGCGCGAGGCCGTGACTGCGATTACCTCGGAGGTGCTGGAGCCGAACTGGAGGAGGCCGGGTTGCCCGTCCGCGGACTTGTTCTTGAGCTCCTCGATCTTGCGGCGCTCCGCCTCGCGCTGCTTCTCCAGCCGCCGGATCTTCACCGCGTCCTGCGCCGTCCCCACGTACCCATCGCCGAACCCCGACATCCTCCTCGCCTCTCGTTAGGAGACTTACCCCTCGACCTTCTCCCCCTAGGTCGGTCAGAGCGGAGTGGCCAGCTGCGGCGAAAGGCGCAGCGGCCGGGTGGAGGGCGGAGACGGCGCGCCGGAACAGGGCTCTGGTGCCTGGTGGACGCGTCGGGCGAGGGTGAGCCACCCCTGCAAACTGCGGCCTGCGCGGCACCGGCCAGCCGCCGGGGTGCTTAGGTCCGTGGGCCTAACCGACTTACACTTCTTCACCCTGATTAAGTTGGGCCACGTCTTATTGAGGCCCATAACAGCCCAACAGGTAACAGACGACTGCCTCGTCGTCGAATTTGCACTCATTTGATTTCACAAATCCGAGAAGAGGTTACGCTTATTCATTAGGTCTTCAGTGAAACAGCATATATTGATCTCCATTCAAAAAAAGAGAGAGAAAAGAATTCGCAAAAAAGATCGCCAAGTAAAAGGGCACAACGATTTAACTACTACTACTATCGAGAAGACGAGAATGATCCAATAACAAAAACAGGAGAAGTTTAACAGCCATACACGAACTTATGTATGTTAACAGGCCAGGTCAACTTCGGATATAATAAGTTTTAAATTATAGGGTATTTTTTTCATCCTAAGTCAAATTTCTTTACTTTTAACTATGCTTATTTGAACTTATGTATGTTGATGTATTATTTATCTAACAAACCGGTCAAAGTTAAAAGAAATTTGATCTAGGATAAACCTAAATTTTAACGATAAAAAGACACATATAGCATAAATAAATGATTCAGAATCTTGTTGCCAATAGACAACAAGCGACGGCAGGCATAGGCGAAGAATTCAGCTCCTTGACGAATCAGAGAGCTCCTGGTCCATTTTGGCTTCCGCGAGGAGCTGCAACACAGGCACAGCAGCACAGTATTTTTAGTTCAGTCTTCAGACATGAGATACCACTGAGCAACCGTATAGCATCGAGAGGCAACGATCAAAGCTGAAGAAAAAAATCTTCTGCAACGATGCAGAGTAATCGATACCTGCATGTTTGTCGGGACGATGATGTCTGGCAGCGGCCTCCTTTCGCATGGCCATCCTCCTGCTCCTCCGCTCCCTGGCCTCGACCGCCGCCGCTTGGTCGCGGCCGCCGCCACCCGATGTGCCAGCGCCAGCGCCGAGCGCCTCCTGGGCGGGCATGCGAACCTGATGTGTGCTCGGCCCAGCCCCAGAGGAGGAAGAGGAAACCGCCCCAAGAGCCACCAAAAGATCTCCGAGGCTAACAAAGCGGTCGTCACGCTCCGCGTGTTCATCTCCCAGCATATCTTCAGCGAATTCGTCGAGAAAATTTTTCTCGAGGGTCTGCTGGTCGAGGACGCCGGCCTCCAGGAGGAACTCCTCGAAGGTCTTCTTGCCCGTCACCCGCGGCGGCTGCGCCTGGGCCGAGCCGCTAGCTGGAGACGCCGCCGGCATACCAGGGCGCTGCTGCGCTGGAGGCGCCCAGGCCCAGGAGCTCGCCTGTCCACCAGGTTGCTGCACGGGAGGCGCCCAGCTAGTCTGTCGACCAGCACCAGGTTGCTGCACAGGAGGCGCCCAGCTAGTCTGTCCAGCAGCACCAGGTTGCTGCACAGGAGGCGCCCAGCTCATCTGTCCACCAGCACCAGGTTGCTGCGCGGGAGGCGCCCATCTCCCGGGCCAGTCAGAAGGAGGAAGCATGGGACGCGCCCAGCTCGTGGCGCCATAGCCGTCCGTCGCAACCGCCATCATGGAGCGTTGGAGGATATGCGCGTCCTGCGGTAGTGGCGGCAGAAGGTGGTAGCCGCTGTCGCCTTGCTCGACGGCGGGCTGGAGAGCTGCGTAGCGAAGAGCTGGAGGAGCCTGCTGCGGCGGCGGCAATGGCTGGGTCTGGGACCAGCCGTGGGCGTAGTTGTTGTTGGGCTGGAAAGGCTGGTACGGCAAGGTGTTTATGGCCGCCACGTGCGCCGCTAGCTCGTTGCCGTGCAGCGGCTGATGCACAGCCGCCGTGCCGCTGAAGTGTTGGAGTGGCATCGCGTTCGGCACACCGGCCTGTGGCATGGTCATGTGGGGTTGGCTCTCCGGCTGGAACTGGAAGTGGAAAGTCTGTGGCGCCACGGCAGGCGGCACCAGCGTGTCGGCGGCACTAGGATGGCCTAGCTGCAGAGCCCTTGCGCCGACGGAAGGCTCCCATTGGTTCTCCTGGAAAAGGGCCTGACTTGCCTGAGCGCCGATGGTGGCCGGAGTAGGAAAAGACGGCGTCAAGTGGCCCGACGGGTTGCTTGGACGAGCCATGTTTCCTCCTGATTCTCCTTGGTGCGCCATGTCTCCGGATTTGAGAGCTGCTGCGACGGCAAAAAAAAATACAGTAGATACAAGCAAAATAAAACAATGAGTGGAAGATCGAGAGACATTCTGCAAAATTCTTATTTCTCCGTTCACGAATCATGATACGTAAGAGCAGCTCCGCCAAACAAACAAAGTGGAGAGAGAAATAGATGAAAATTTCATATAGAGCAAGTGAACCATGTCAATCCTCGCAAAAAAAAAAGGTGAACCATGTCAAAAGATTCTTCGGTTCAACACTTATTTTCAGTTTGGTGTAAGAGTAATAGAATATTAGTTTCACTTAAAAGAGAAGGCAGATAAGATGTGATATCTACTTTGTTTATTGTTTGATATGGGACCCATGGGTTATCCACAGGTGAAAAACAAACTACCCACTGTAGCAATGCTCCTTCCCTAGCAAACGATCAAATGGCTATACTCGTGGCCTGACATATAAAGCTCGGTTCGATGCCACATTGGAGCTAGAGCTACTTTAAAAGTATTTCCACCAGATCTCTTATACTCACCCCTATCCATTAAATAGTAAATATAACATCTATAGCATCTTCTATCACATCTCTTATATATCTTTATATTCTTTAGGAGATCTCCTAAATTCATCACCATCTCTCTTAAAGAAAGAAAAGACCTCTCCATCTTCTGAATCAGTGTGAGATTTTAGTAATCTGCTGGCACAAAGGTCTCTCATGTCCTAAAGTTGTTTTTTGAAAGATCTCTTATAAGTGATTATTATAGTCGAGAAGGAATAGGAGATGATCCGGTGCAGATGCTCTAAGAGACCTATACTTTTTTTCGGTAAGGAGAACAACAAACATTTTATAAGCTAGAGGGACCAACTTTTTCTAAACAACCTGACGAGAGGATTGCAGGTTGTATTTTTTTAAAAAAAAAAGTCAGCCTTATTTGGGACAAGCAAAACCTCAATTTGTCTGAAGTCACGATGATGTTTAAGTTTTAGGGCTCCCAACAAAAATTAAATTAAACAACACATTTGAAAAAATATTATCGGACAAATCAAAGACCTGTTTAGTTGGCTGGAAGTAAGATCGAGCATCCTACCCGATCGCTTTTGGGTTGGGTGCCCAAATCCTTCTTGCATAACAATGCTACCCTTCGTCAGAAATCAAAGGTAGCAAACTTGAAAGACTATTGGCAAGATAACTGCAAGGAAAAAATGGGAATACATACCACTATCCTTCTAGTATACACCCCCTAAGACTTTAGATAGTGTTTGGTTTGGGTGTTGGTAACATGATTTTTTATGGAGGGTAATAGATCCTATTATGTGGTGTTTGTTTTAGGGCCACGTGTAATCAGATTGCGACGTTATCAAATATGGGCCTTCACAAAAGTGGTAACGCTCCCACCGTGACGTTATCGGATACCGAGTACCATCTCTACTAGCTCACCACGACTCCGCCTTGTCTTTTGTTCACGCGGTCGTTCCGGTGAATGAAGGAAATGACAAGATACATGTAAGAGTCCGAAACCCCCTCCCCCCACCCCCGAGCGCCCAGCCCTAGGGCGACTCGGGGGCGACCTCGCCGCCGCCTAGCCCCCCCCCTCCGAGCCTCCCCTCCGGCTACTGCCACCGGCCTTCGGCGCGCGGTGGCGGTGGCCCGTTCGCGCTCCTCCCTCCCTTCCCCGTCCTCCCCGTCGCTCCTCCTCCCTCGCCACCCCTCCACCCTATCCTATGGCGATGTGAGGGCAGCGCCCTGCGGTGGCGGCGGATTTGGGCCCCTTCGGGCCGGATCCGCGCCCCCACCTCCCTCCCTCCGCAGCGCCGGCGCCCGGCAGCCATGCGCCCTCGACGGTCGGCCGGCCGGATCTGGGCCCCCTTGGCCTGGAACCGTGCGGTGTCGGCGCTCGACGGCCAGGTGTTGCCTTTCCTCACGCGGCGGAGCCGGGAGCTCCTCTCCCCGGCACCCGGCCAGCAGGATCCGTGGCCCGCCTAGTCGGGTGTTCTACGGCGGCTTCGGGGTCATGGCCCACTCCTCCTCTCGGCGGTGGCGGCGGTTTTGGGGGCCGAATCCGCGCCTCCCGCCCCACCCACCCCACTACGACGTCGGCGCCCGGCCGGCCAGGTCCGGACTGGATCCGCGCGCCCCCCTCCCTTGGCGGCGTCGGCGCCCGACGGTCTTGCGGCTGCCCCTCCTCGCGCGGCGGTGTCGGGATCTCCTCTCCTCGGCGGCCGGCCAGTAGGTCCTGGGGCCTCCTGTTCGGATGGGCTTGGGTGGACTGCTCCTGTTTTACCGGTTCGGCGAACAGTTCATTGGGTGAAAACTGCCTAGCTCTTGCCTCGGGCCGACGGCGATGGTACTGTGGGTGCCATTTACCTTCCTGAAGGCGTCGTTGAAGATTCTGTTCGTCATTGCGAATCGCCAGGGCGGTTTTGGGACGAAAGTCCCCTTCGTGCTCATTCGACGATGTTGGCGTCCGTGGATGTCATATCCCCCCTTGGAGGCTTCGTCGGAGCACCTCGGTTGCGCCCCTGCCTCTTTCGCTGGAGTTGATGTGCCTGCGTGAGCCTCCTCTCCGCCGTCTCTTTGGTCCTTCTACCTCAGACGTTGGTGTGTCGATGTTATTCGTCGTCGTCGTTGCTTGGCCGGTCTTGGTCACTGACGTCGCGCTTGGCTCCACTTAGCAGTCCCTTCCGAGTGTGTGATGCCTCTCGCGGATGCTTTGCCGCGTAGGTTTTGGCAGCCGCTGCGGTCGTCTCTCGGTGGTTTCCTAACCACCACTGCTACATCTCCTGAGTTAGCGCCTTTGCGATGTTGTAACTTGCATGCAGGTTGTGTTAGTTTAGACTTGTGGTGGAGGGTCCTTTCTTTCATCTTCTTGTTGTTCCTTTGTTGTGTTTCTAACTACTCTCTCTGTGGTTCTGTAACTGGCACTATGGTTCTCCATAGTTGCGTTATATTTGCCGTGCTTTTTGCCTTCTCCTTCTTAATGAAAAGACACGTGAAGTCATGTTCAAGAAACAAGATACATGTAAATCAACCATGCAGCTTCTTTGTTCACGTTATCGAAGCTAACCAAACAAATCAAATAATTGCTTACCATGTTTACTTTAGCGCCATTTATCCAATCCCTTTGTGTTTGTGTTTCCTTAACCCAACCAAACATTGTGTTATTCATGTATGTAAGCCTAATTTCAAATGAAAAAATAATAGCTGACCTGAGGGGATGCATTCCGGGGTTTTTTCCACATATTTCCCACAAACTTTGGTGAATTAGTCAACAAATAAAGTTGAATCAAAAATACTTTTACATGTTTTAATTGTATGCATATTTATTAGGCAATGCTGTGGAAAGAAAAAATGTCGTTTTTCACATGACACATCTACAAAGTCTGACATCATATTCATATTTTACATTTTGGTCCATGCCTTCCCACAACATTAAGATGCGATCGTCTTTGGAAACCAAAACTTTCATGTTAAGCTACATCTAAACTTTAAGGAATTAAAAATATATTGCTCTCCAAAAAAATTATAATGAACCAAAACTTTCATGTGTTTCATCTATAGGTGATTTTTTTTAGCTCAGAGAACTTTAGATCTCTGCTTATTAACCGGAAAAAACACAAGCGCCTAGGCTAGGGAGATGAGAAGGCTCGAATCTGGTCCGGTCAGGTGAAACCTAGATCTCATCAACCACGGAGAACGCGAGAGCTCCTCTCCACTATGGTTGTAAGGTTTTCGAAAAATGAAATTTCTCATATAGAGACCTGAAAAGTAAACTCGAGTAAAGGGTAGGGCAACTGTAAGAACGTACCTGATTGCAGTCTTGGTCGCCCAAATCAGTCACACCTTTCCCTTGCGTTTTGTGCGATGTTTTTTTAGAGGAGTGATATCCTTCTAACCTGGGATCAACTCTATTTTATAGACTGTGCTCGTCCACCTCTCGATTGAAAAGGTGATGTATCAGTTTGTTGCTAATTAATTTCAGTTTGTTCTCATGCAATTAATTGAGTTGTGGGCCTGTGAGGTTGTCACGGTGGCAATTGACCATCGATCGCACATGTCATACCGATCTAACGACCGAGAAAACATATCGCCCCATCCACCACCAACTGTATTAGGGCGTTCCAGCGGCTGACATGTTGCTAGCTCGGAGTGTCAGTTAGCCAATTAGACAAAGAGAATCAGAAAATTTACGCCACTAGCGAGAGCACAAGAGCCGAGCTCGCACGTCTTCCTAAGTTTTTTTGAGTCTCGCATTCGATGTCTAGCTTTTTCTTCTTTTTTTACCGTTTCTAGCTAACACGTCAACAGGCGATTTAGACTCGCTGCTGGGGACGCCCTTAGCGTCCAAAGAATGAAGAGCACCCCCCCCCCCCGACCACACGTCAACAGGCGATTTAGACTCGCTGCTGGGGACGCCCTTAGCGTCCAAAGAATGAAGAGCACCCCCCCCCCCGACCACACCCCCAAACATTCTACAACAATTAAAGTGTGGTCCCCATGCACCTCACTGGTCATTGGTAACATAAAGAAATCTCTCTATAAAGTATACTTGTTAGGAGAGATGATTCCATGACATATCCTAAACATCTATCTCTCACAATCAATTTTCATCTTTTGTATATCTACACCTAAACACATTAATATGAGATTATCTAAGCAATCACAGGGCATTAATTTGAGTTCATCTAAGCATATATTGAGGAATAAGGGCATACACAACCCATAGGCGGCCCGCTGGTAAGTTCTTGCCATATCACACGCAGACAACCAAACACCATATATTTGATTATCTATACTATTTAATGCATGGATACATCCATGATCAAGCATAAATAAAATCTTAATATACTATTTTGTTGCTACTTTGATATAAATAAGACCAACATTTATCGTGTTGACGCTAAATCAGTCACACACTATGACACTAGCAACAAGTGCAAGATTGCACACACACTATGACACTAGCAACAAGTGTAAGATTATGTGAACTGCACACGGACAAAACACACAACAGAGGTAGGTCTAAAACGGCAAGGTTGGTTCGACGCTAGTATTCGCCAAAAACATCCACAAAATCCTCCCAGGAAAACTCGTAGAGAGACACAAAGCGGGAGTATATTAGGATTGGCAAAGCCACCCAGAATGTCGGCAAATCTTGTCAAGAGACGTGCTAGACAGTAAGGGGTCGGAAGAGATTAGGGTTTGAAAGGGTAAAACCGAAGTAGTTTTATGTTTTGATCGATTCGATAGATGGATCTCTCAACCGGCTCTAATCCTCTCATATAAATAGCGATGTGGTCTTATGTCACTACAAAACATGTTTACACACAATTTACAAGTTTTCCACAAAATCGGATGAGTTTCCAACAAGAAAATCTTGAAACTCCCTCAAACTGCCAAAACCGGCATGGGCCGCTTTTTAGTGGCCTCTGCAAACTTTCTGACAGAGCCGGTCGGTTTACTGTTGGCGGGAGGCTGCTGCCAAATCGCCTCCTAAGTTCATCAGTCTATAGGCACAACTCGCTTTGTTCTATGACAATCATGTATATCCTTGCTTTGTTCTATGACAATCAATTTTCATCTTTTGTATATCTACACCTAAACACATTAATTTGAGATTATCTAAGCAATCACAGTGCATTAGTTTGAGTTCATCTAAGCATATATTGAGGCATAAGGGCATACACAGCCATAGGCATGCCGCTAGTAAGTTCTTGCCATATCACACACAGACAACTAAACAGATAGCATATGAAGTGGACCATATATTTGATTATCTATACTATTTAATGCATGGATACATCAGTGATCAAGCATGAATAAAATCTTATTATACTATTTTGTTGCTTCTTTGATATAAATAAGACCAACATCTATCCTGTTGACGCTAAATCAGTCACACACTATGACCCTAGCAACAAATGCAAGATTGCGCGCGCGCGCACACACACACACACTATGACACTAGCAACAAGTGTAAGGTTGTGTGAACTGCACACGGACAAAACACACAACAGAAGTAGGTCTAAAGCGGCAAGGCTGATTCTACGCCAGTATTCGCCAAAAACATCCATAAACTCCTCTCGGGAAAACCCGTCGGAGAGACAAAGCGGGAGTATATTAGGATTGGCAAAGCCACCCAGAATGTCGGCAAATCTTGTCGAGAGACGTGCTGGACAGTATAGGGTCGGAAGAGATTAGGGTTTGAAAGGGTAAAACCGAAGTAGATTTATGTTTTGATCGATTCGATAGATGGATTTCTCAACTAGCTCTGATCCTCTCGTATAAATGGAGGTGCGGTCTTATGTTACTACAAAACATATTTACACACACTATACAAGTTTTCCACAAGATCGGACGAGTTTCCAACAAAAAAATCTTGAAACTCCCTCAAACTGCCAAAACCGGCATGGGCCGCTTTTTAGTGGCCTCTGCAAACTTTCTGACAGAGACAGTCGATTTACTATTGGTGGGAGGCTGCTGCCCAAACCGCCTCTTAAGTTCATCGGTCTATAGGCACAACTTGCTTTGTTCTATGACAATCATGTATATCCTTGTGTGCACGTACAAAATAAACTTGGATCACCATGCCATGCAGTACAAGTGCGTGCAAGCACCAATAGTTCAGAGATATGCATATATTATTAAAAACTAGGCCTAACCCTTAAAGATATGCAAATCCCGCTAACACTATACCTGAATCTAAAGCAAGCAGTAAAGCTGCCTCTAACTAGCCTAAATACTAATCCAAACACTTTTGCTAATTGACTAATATTGTCTTAGTTGCATGTGGTGGTGAGAGCACAAAGGAATGAGTCTCAGCTCAATTATAGCTTCGGCAAACCCTCGCACACTTCGGAAGGCCAACCAAGGACGTATATATAGCCCCAAATCAACCAACTAGCTGTTGGTCAGAAGGGCTACCTCGGCAGTGAGCACCTAATAGCTTCGATGACCACGAGAAATCCGGTGCCCTACCACGTGGACTAGCTATTCTCGACCGTTGGAAGTCTCTTTATTCGGTGATTCGTCTAATGCCCCACGGTTGAATTCTGGTGCACGGTGTTGGTTTAGTCTTCTCTAGACTGAACTCCGGTGCACGGTGTTGATTTAGTCTTCTCTGAACTGAAGTTCCCCTGCTTCCTCCGCTACCGCCATCAAAGATATCCACCGCCATCAAAGATATCCGGTGCACAGCTTTGCCCTGCGTTGGAAAGTACCTAAACTCACGACTCTTGACTAAAGGCAATCATCACTGCACTCCTCACCCCTCACAACTCTACCTATGTGCTTCTCTTCACACCTCCTCAGCATAGCATGGAGACTCATTTAGATGTTAGTTATCTTAGTGTTGTATTATGTTTCGAGATTAGTATCTTGCTGGTGTTAAGGGTTTTATTGTCCTTGTAAACTTGTACTCTACTCTAGGGTTTGGGTCCCTATTTTACAATATATACCCTCCAGTGATTCAATGCATCTAACTACACACCCATCCTTCCTCTCTTCTTATTCTAAGAATAAAACATGTAAAATTAAGAAAAAAATGCTTTATCACCAGTTAACAAGCAAATATATACGATGATCATGCGATCAGTAAAAAGAATGACTAACAATATAATATAATATAATTGGCATATCTTATGGATCATACAACAGCCATCAGGCGTCCGAAGGGAACTGAGACCATAAGCGGCAAGGCCAATAAATCCAGTGAGCAGAGAACCAGGACAAAACTTTAGACTGACAAGAGAAGTATTTCCTGATCTCCTTGCATGTATGTAAAAGGTTCTGCTTTTGTTTCGACAATACAGATGCTGCAGTGATGCCGCTAGTTATTCCCATCAAGTGCCCAAGATGGCCATCTGAGAGCAGTCATGGCTGCTTGTTGCCCGAGGTTGATACTTCTGCACTGCACATAGGGCATACCTGCAAGAATAGGGGGGATATTTTGTCACTTTTTTTTTAGCAGAAGGTATTTTGTCACATTTTGGAGCAACGAAAACTGTTGTTTAGAAGTATCCACATCATGTTGATTGGAAAACATGTTCAAATTAACTCAAGCCAGGTGGTGTGCATAATAGAAGTTACTTTTCAAGGTATGGATTGACATGGCATGATCAGCCTGCATGAACGCTGAGATATATACTAAGAATATGTATACAGCTACAACCTACTTTGCAAGATAAGGATCCACATAGCCTATAGCTAGTCACTGTGCCAGACAGTAAGATAACAGAAGTCAAGCAGACCATCATCATCATCAGACTTAACTTGACCTGACTACAGTTGTGCAGCAATTACAGCTGTTTTGCCAGCCTCAATAGATAAATAAAACTTTATAATCTTTTGAAGGCACTAAGTTTTCTTGATCAACTTTAAGAGTATCACAACTCAATACCGATTAAATAAAGAGAAACCAGTCGCAGGCAATAATGATGCTACTACTACTACACTAATAGAAAGACATTAAAGCTTTAACAGACTGGACTGATTTAAGAACAAAGGTTGCTGAACTACTCTTATTTCGAAAAGAGTAAGGATATATTTAACTAACATGCAAATCTACCCAAGATTAATGTGGCTGAACATACACAAGTACTCCCTTCGTTCAAAATTATAAGTCGCTTTGACTTTTTTGGTTCATCCATTTTGCTATGTATCTAGACATATTATTATATCTAGATGCATAGCAAAATGGATGTACCAAAAAAGTCAAAACAACTTATAATTTGGAACAGAGGGAGTATAAAGGTATTTTATATATAAACCTAGATAATATATCCCCAAGTGTCCATTGGTGAGCATACCATCTTCCATGGTTTGTTGATTTGCTAAGTTTTCAAATCTTCTTTTTCCTCCACCACATGGCATACCCAAATTTCAATACCACAACAACAAAATTACATAAATCCGCATGCCAACATGACGGAATTTTAGCTAACCAAAACATCACTAGACCATGACAGAACATTGTAGGCTCCATTACGACTAGAAGGCTCACCACTTCAGTCTGATACGATGTAACGGCACCACACATCTTGAGTTCTTGACCGCGATTACAAATCTAGGGACTATATCAAGCAAATAACAAAGTATTCTTACTTCAAATGTATAGATTGCTGCCCTGTTACTGCGACCCTCAATACCATTGACATTCCATGTTTTATATGCAACCCATTTTTTTAAGGAAAAAATGAACAAAACACAGCTGCACAACTAAATAAGAAGAACATCAGTTGACAAACCAATAGCCAGCCAGCGGCCCACAGAAAAATCTTAAGCCTTTTATTTTGACTAGAAGTTACCAAACATAGTATACTATACAGACTAGTTGTGATGAAAACATTCCTCCTTCAGATACATGCGTGTGTGACAGTCTGAGATACTTCAGAGAATCACAATAGTATTTAAGGACCAACGAGTTAATGAAATGAACTTTCTAGCCATTCAACTATGTGGAGCCTAAGAAGGTCCATCATACCTTATTTATTTGCAGCCACTGGTTTATGCATTCAGGATGGTATAAGTGCTTGCAGGGAAGTGCAATCAAAGATTCACCCTCCTCCAATTCCACGCGGCAAATTACACATCTATCAACAATAATGATACATCAGGACTTCATATACAGAACATAGATCATTACAAAACTATAAAACTTCAATTATTTGCACATACTGCTCTGTGTTGCCATCCTGAACATCTTGCATCTTGTATGTTACTGAAGGTAAAGAAGCAAGTGTATCAGCAGAGAGACCTCTGTTTTCTGTGCCAACTACTTCACCCAATGCGACTAGCTCCTGATATCAACATGAGAACTATTAACATGACATATTGATGCATGAAGCTTCAAATGAGGGGCTTGGAGAACTAAGGATAAGACAACAAGCAATGTAACTTGCCTCATAAGAGTACTCGTCTGGATCAACCTCTTGCCATGCCTCCTGGGTTTTCATAAAAGCATACAGAAGTGTAAGTTGTGTTCATCATTCATTATAGTTGACTGATTATAAACAAGTACGAAAGAAAATAAGGCCAATATGTGAACAATGACATAAATTTCGTCCATGTAAAAACAGTAGGAATAATTGGGAAATATGCCAACCATCCCTAGAGGACTGAGAACAATAGTAGTACCTGTAATCATAAAACTATAGATGATATATGTTGCTTCTGGATTTTATTGCTAGAAGGGCAGATAATTCAAGCTTACTAAAGGAAAAACCCAATCATAACTAAAACAGCGGAAGTAGATATGACTCCTTATTTAGATCCTGAACTACAAATCTATCTGTGAGAAAAAAATATCATTTACAGTTGAAGCCAAACAAGAACAAATAAATGCAATCTAACTTAATAGCATTAGTCTAGTGTGGTTTTATTTACAATCAACATTTAAGCCGCCACTCACACTGCAACATCATTTCATTTTAATATAAGTGAGAAATACAATTAACTATAAACGAGTAACTGATATTCCCTTCACTAAAAAAAGACAAGGCAGACCCCCTAGAATCTGTACAATCAAAATGCATCAATTTAGAAAGAAAAAGGGATGTGTTCTAGGTAGGAAATAACATCAACAAACTATAAAAAGGAAAGTACTATGGTATCAATAACCAACAAGTCAAAATTATTATGAATCAATAAGCTATGGCACAAATCATGCTGACTGTTTTGAAACATCATGCACGTTGCATTGATAAAAGAACAACTCCACTAGTTTGCATGCACAGAAATTAACAAAGAGCAGACTATGGCATTTTGTTTCTTACGAGACCATTAATTGCAAACTCAAGTGACCTTCCCTAGCAACAAAGGTAAAATTCATAACTTGATGAGATGAACCACAACCTGTGGGTCATTCACATGATCCTCCTCATGCTCCACATCCACTGTTCGCCCTGCACGGGAAAGCCAAAATTACAAACCAGCAACCAACTAAATTCTGTTAACTAAGCTGGGGTAGGGGGGAATGAATCGTATGTGCTCACAATCGCTGAGACCAGCGAGAGCCATAAGCCGCGCGGCGACCTCACGCTCCTCGGCATCCTGCAGCGCACGCGCATAAGCCTCATCGTCCTCAAACTCCGCGGGATCTACCTCCGCCTCCCCTTCTTCGTCCTCCTCGAACTCTTCGTCGTAGTCGCTCCCCTCGGCGCCCTCGCCCTCTCCCTCTCCCTCACCATCGCCCGAGGGGTGCCCGTGGTGGTGGACGCGGAGGTGGTGCTCCAGTTCCTCTTCGTAGTCCTCCTCTCCCTCTTCGTCGTACTCGTAGCTCCCTGCATCAGAGCTCCCGTAGTCGCTGCCCTCGCCACCGGCCCCGTTCATCCGGAGCAACATGTACGCCCGCTCCTGCACCGATCCGAAGCACGGGTTAATCGCCGGGGGCAAGGAACCCTAGGAGCGGCCCCGAGGCCGCGAGATCTCGTCGTCGCTTACCTGCTCCTGCAGGACGCGGGCGAGGGCGAGGTCAGCCTCCTCCTGGCTGAGGGCCGTGAAGGGCCGCCTGGCCGCCTCGGCCGCAGCCGCGGCCGCGGCCGCGGCCGCGGCGCCACCGTCATCCGTGGCTTCGACAGCCGCCGCGGTAGGTGGGGGCGGATTCAGGCTAGGGTTCGACTCGGCGCTTGGCTTTTCGGGCCCGGCCCCGTCCCCGCCACCTCCGCTCCCCTTCGAACCTTCCATGGCGGCGAGCGAGGTTGGAGACGGGGGCGATACTAGGAAAAGGATTAGCGACTCGAGTTAAGCCCCCAGCCCGGGAGGCGACGCGGTGGTCGATCTTGCGTTTTGTGTATACTGATGGCCGATTAGCAGTGTGGTTTCGGTTTAAACCGGAGCTCTGGTTAAGCTAATCACGCAGGGCCTCGGAACCTACTCGATTGCGGCTCGGTTGGGTGTTAGACTCTGACACTTTGGGCCCGGGATATCCTGGTGCCACTCGTCAGTAAGAGAAGGGTATTCATCTGTGGTACAGACACAGACCGTGTGTTGCTGGCTGTGCGACCTGGAACACACGGAACGGGTGGGTGTTCACACCTGCTCGCGTTTATTATGCCTAAGAGTACTGTTCGTTGGTTTAATGTGAGAGAAAATTACTGCTGGATGGCCGCTGATTCTGCTGATCCAGAGAAAAACTAACTCGGCCTGAAAGATCTTGTCCCGACCTGTGGAGAATACTCCCTCCGTCCCGTTGATTATGCAATTATGGGAAACGTGCCGTTCAAACTATGTCTACTTTGATCAAATTTATAGCAAAAAGTATTAGCATTTATGTCTCAAAATAAATTTATTATGAAAATATATTTCATAACCAATCTAATGGTATTTATTTTGTCTTACTAGTCAACATGCACGTGCGGCACGCACGTGCGTAGAAGATATCGTGTTAATTTTCTATTTTTTAGCTTAAATTGTCATTATTTTATTATCCTTTTTTGTATTTTTTTAATCTAATATTTTTTTAATAATTCAGATGGCATTTGGATAGTTAGTCAGTAAGGGATATGAAAATGTGATGTGTAGCAAGCAGTTTTCAGGTGGGGTGACCCCTGACCGGTCAGCCAAAATGGTCTTTGGTCGTATGGAACCTAAACTATTGATGAATGAGCCCAACATTTTCGGAGACGGGTCAGTTATAAGGCCCACCTCAGTTAATAGATTTTAAGAGTAGCCGTCTCCGTAAATCGATTTTCCGATGTGGATTCTTGTAATCGTCTCAGTTAATGAAAAATGACTGTCATTAACTGAGGCGGTTGAAATTTTTGCCCGCCTTGGAGGGTGTTTTCAAAAGGTCGTGATAGATCTTTTTTTGTAGTAGTGTGGTCAGATGGTTCGCGACGGCTGGGAGTATGTAGCGAGAAGTGCCGCCATAGACCTGCCTTACTCAGGTGACCATATGATGACGCTTGACCAAACAGAGATCCTGATAGCTGCCTATTGTGGTGTAGATGGATAGCACTGCCGCCGACCGGACGCCACGGCGCTGGGGCAAGAAATAAAATCATGTGAGTTCAATTGAGAAAGTATCACGTAGATTGGGATTAAAATATCAAGAACAAAATAAAGAAAATTACTTATTACCCTACTACTTACAGTAGTAGATAGGAGAGGTTAGGTGTTAGTCGATCTTGTAGAACTTGGACGGCTTGAGCCCTGCCGTGAAGTTGAAGTACTTGAGCGCCTCCGCCCACCTCGGGTTGCTCTTGAGCCTGTGCACGCCGATGGTGCTTGGCATGAACTCGTGCTCGCACCGGTCCACGGGCACCGGGTTGAGGTAGTCGTGGATGACCGGCTTGGCGTTGAAGTGGTTCTTCCCCTTGTTCCCGATCCTGAGCCAGAGCCCTGTGAGCATGTCCTCCGTGCCCACGCTGTGGTTGCGCGCCACGTCGGAGGTGGTGATCCACTGCACGAGGTCCCACGACAGCGCGTAGGCCATGCCGGCCATGTACTCCCGGAACGGGTCCATGCTGTCGCACGGGATGGTGGCGCCGTAGTACATGTCGTCCCGGGGCATCCCGTCCAGCGACGCCACCAGCTGCGGCAGCCGGAGGAAGATGTCGTCGTCGGCCTTCATCACGTAGTCGTACGGCTCCAGCGAATTGAAAACCGCCGCCGCCACCGAATACCATGAACACCGTAACTTTCTTATATACTGTAGGTTGGATTAGCATATCGAGTCGAGGCAGGAATCACGGGAGGGTATGTCAGGCGGGTAGGCACGACGATGGTGAGAAAAAAATCCAACGCAAGGCGTTGACAAGAGGTAAACACGCGTAAACAATTAAAAGTTTTTCGGCTAGGTCCGTTTGCCATATTACGATGGGAGACTACATGCGTTGGATCTAAGATCTAAGGGACAAGATTTAAAGTGGGTAAGAATATCAGGGTGAAAGGCTATTTTCAATTCCTTCGCTCTTTTATAGTATAGATAAGAATTAGTATTTTTTTATGTAGTTTTAATCAAAATTTGTGATAGTTGACTTCTCGGGATGTGAGAATTGCATATTCATTGGAACGGAGGGAGTACTATATGTTTGATGTTTGGACCCACGTGTCATTCATGTGCCTAAATATTATTGATTTCAGAATTCTCGTTGGGAAAAGGATAAGCTCCGGTAGAATCTTGCACATTCTGCTGCTACTGCCAACCTTGTGATTCGTGCCAAACTAAAAACGGCCATCTCTAATTGTTTCAAAAAAATGGTAAATCAGTGAGTTTTTCAAAAAAAAATCTTGCACATTCTGCTGCTAGTCCCAACTTTGTGATTCGTGGCTAAACAAAGTTAAGATCGTAGCTGTTCCATTTATCCGGCCATTTATAAAATCTCAATCTTAGATAGAAGACAATTTTACATCAAAAATTCTGGCTATTTCCTAATTACCCTAAATATTTTTGTTTTTTTCTCTCTTATACATTTTGCATCATGAACCATGTCCTTACTCTTCCTGTACCTGAGCAATTTGAGCCCAGCTCGAGTCCGGTGGTTTTGGTTTGCCTACATGCCTTAGTGACAGAGGTCCAGCTGTCCAGAAATTTTTTTCTCAGCTCAAACCTAGCCTGGAGTATTTCTTTTATCTTTTTTCCAACTAAAAAACTCGAGTGACCCACCTAGACTTGGGTCTGGCCCAAGCCTGGCCTGACTCACCCATGGGACGTGGGCACATTTTTTCGGCCCGAAATATGCAGGTTTTTTTTGGTGGCACGGCTCGGCTCCAAAAATGTCCAGGTCTAATTCTTCCCCCACGTCCTTTCACTTATTTTGGCGTTATTGGAAAGATTTTTTTCAAGTACGAAAATATTAAGAGTTGAAATAAGGAGTTATTGCAGAGCGCGTTTTTTCGATCTAACAAAAAAAATTGGGAGTGAGTTTTGGAAACTATTAGAGATGCTCTTAGCAGATGAAACGTGAAATATACCCACATTCCTAGTTCTGGGACATTATTCACATTTCTACAATAAAAACACTATCATAAGTATGGCTCCATGTTCCTGTTTCCTTTGGAGGACATGGCTGAGCATCTTAGAGAGACTTGGTAAATTAGATGCTAAATTGTGAGATTTAGCCATTATGTAAAATAGAAAACTCATCTAAAATGTAGAGTTTTACAATAGAGCTAAATTGAAAAACACAGATAGCAAGCAGGACTCTCTAGGAAAATATGGACAGCGAGAATGGTGGGATAGCCTGCTGGAAAAAATGGAAAATAATATAAATAAGCTAATGGAAACAAAAGAACGGCCTCGTTAATGGAAACAAGAATCACAATGTTACATATCTATTTTTATCTATTTATTAAATTTTAACCCTACACTTTATTTTATGATGACTATGGCACCCCTTAATATAAGTTAATAGTGGCAGTAATATGATAATTTTCTATGAATTATGTATTTGTCGGTACTTACAATTAGGGGTACCCACAAATCAACGATTAAGAAAGACCAAACGCTACCTACAAACAAGACAAGCCAAAATAGTGGACGAGACACCTCGACTACGTTCTGACTCGCACGAGCTACCCTCGACGGGACGCCTCGACTGCGTTCCAACTCGCACGAGGCTCGTTCGACTATCGACAAATCTCCGACTCGCACGACCCCGAGTCGGATCACTCGACCCACCCTATTCACCTACTCTGAGGCAAAAGTCAGAGCATTTAATTCGACTACCTGCTACTTCCTACTGTCATGGCTACAGCTGTGACCAACGTGGAAGCAATACCGGTGTCATATCTCACTTTTTACTGCCCATCCCGGGATAGGGGTGAAAACCTGTCACTATGCACGCCATATCACGTACCGTTCACCATCAATCACCCTTGAGGTAGGATACGACAAGGACCGTACCCCTCGATCTCGGGAATTCAGTCTTATCCACCCGTCCTCGAACCGACATCGACCCAGTCTCGACCCTGCCTCGACCCACCATCGGTCAGCAGGGAAGAAAGGCCAACGTGGCACAGGACTCAGGGTCTTTTCACCATCTCATCCCCGACGTCACCATGGTATCCAGGGATGGCCGGCCATTCCTGGGGCACGTCGCTACAACCACCTCTACAGGGATCGACAAAACTTCACCTCAAGGCACCCCCGGTGCCCCGGCCTCCTCTTACCCTATAAAAGGGTAGGCCAGGGCTCTATAAGGGGGGACGAAGCAAGACACAAGCCAGAAGCCAAAGTCAGCAAGCAAAGGCACACAACCCACATATCAACATCTCAAGCAATCTCCCTTGTACTCTCACTTTTCCTTTGAGACCTGCGCTCAGTTCCCTCTCTCGCAGCTTGTAACCCCTACGCAAGCACTTAGGTGCAAGGAAATACAAAACTCTCCCTCCCTGCTGGACGTAGGGCCTTCTTTTGCCCGAACCAGGATAAATCCCCGTGTATCCTCCTTGCATCATCATCTAGATTAGGGACACGCAGCACTCGATTCACTTATTGGCTTAGGGCCCCCGCGGGACCGAACGCCGACAGTTGGCGCGCTAGGTAGGGGACGCTGCGTGCCAACATCGTTTCCCACCATTTTTCTAGATGGCTGACCCCGAACGCCCGCTCCCGTTGGCCACGGTGATCTGGTTTGGGAGTTTGGAGTTCATGTCGCCTGGCCACGGCTACAACATGGTCCTCCTCCCGCCTAGGCACCCGACCAATGAGGACCACAAGCTCTCCCAGCCTGAGGGAGCGTTGCACCGGTATCGTCGCTCTTGTCAGGCCCGAGTCGCCAGACGACGACGAGCCCGGCGCAACCACCGTCATCGCCTTGCGGAGGAAGATGGGATTCCCTGATCCGGCGCCTCTCAGCCGGACGCCAACACGGATTTCCTCACTGAGGATCTATGTAGGATGAGCTTGGCTGCGGGTAAGATGTCGATAGGGAGTTCCACCGCTCTACCGCCTGGTGTGATACCACCGCCACCCAGTTCGACTACGCCGGCACAAGGAACGATGTCTTCATCAGCATTTCCGTTTGGGATAGACTCGGTTGCCCAGGCGTACGCTTCTTCTGTAAGAACCAGCATGAGTGCTTACGAGGAACTCCCCGGACACCATCTACGCTCCACTCTGAACCTTGTTGCATCCACGCCGACTTCCGAGTACCTGGACTCTACGGAGACCCCAGAAATGGAGCCCCGTGCAACTACTTCTCGACGTTACGACCCTAGAGACAGATGACTTCACATGCACCCATCATACTACTACTTCGGCGCTCCTGACTCCGACTCTACCGATGACACCTACGACCTGACCCGCGAGTGCTTCCACATCGACGGAATTAGCGCGTCGGATTTGGAGGATGAGGCACCCGTTGAAGGAAGGAACACGCCACCTCAGGTCGAGCTCCCTGCCGAGCGGGATGAAGCTCAATTCCTTGCGGATCAAGGAATGCAGCTCGAGCAAATCCGTGAGTTGCAAGACAGGCTCGACGAGGAACGAGAGAACCTGCGTCTACTACAGTGAACCCTCGAGCAAGAGCGCATGGCATGCGCACATGGTGGAGGAGCTCGAGAAAGAGCTCATGACGTCAATCGTCGCATCGCCGAGGATCGGGCGGTCGACCCCCCGGTTTTCGGTCGAGCCAGCCAGAACGTGGTCGCCGCCGCCATGCTCCTTCGTAACATGCCCGAGCCATCAAACCCCGACGCCCGTTGAGCCCGAGATGAAATCCGAGGACTCCTCGAGACCGCTGCCATGCAGCAGGCCGAGAGTTCCGCCTCGAGGCGACGCGGGCCTGCCTCGGAGCAGCCTGCCAAGCCCTCTTGATTGGAGAGAGAGAGGCCTCGGTTCATCCTGAACACGCCCAACGGAACAGGGCGACCCCTGTCCCTGAGCGCATCATCGACGACCATGAACCTCGAGATACCCGTGGCAACATCGTCGAGCACCGGAGGTGCAAACACGGTGACGGTGTGGCTCGAGGCTACCACGTACACAGAGGCGGGCGCTATGATAGCTCAGAAGATCGAAGCCCTTCACCCGAGCCACCGGGTCCTCGGGTCTTTAGCAAAGCCATTTGTGAAACAATACTCCCGGCTCGGTTTCGCCCCCCCCCCCCACGACTCTTACCAAGTACAACGGTGAGACCAAACCTGAACTTTGGCTTGCTGACTTTTGCTTGGCATGTCAGTTGGGTGGGGCCACTGACGATCGGGTCATCATCCGACAACTCCCCCTGTTCCTGTCGGACACCGCTCGAGCCTGGCTCGAGGATCTCCCACCTCGACAAATCCACGATTGGGACGACCTCGTGAGGGTGTTCGAGGGAAACTTCAAGAGAACCTACATGTGCCCCGGCAACTCGTGGGATCTCCGAAGCTGCAAGCAGAAGCCGGGTGAATCCCTCCGGGATTACATCCGGTGTTTCTCCAAGCAACGCACCGAGCTCCCCAACATCACCGACTCCGACGTTATCATGGCCTTCCTCTCTGGCACCACCTGCAAAGAGTTGGTCCGAGAGCTGGGCCGCAACACCCCCATCACTGCCAACGGTTTGATGGACATTATCACCAACTTCACCGCCGGCGAGGAGGCGGTTGGTGCCATCTTTGGTGGTGATCAGGACAAAGGGAAGCACAAGGTGGATGATCCCGCGAGCTCTAGCCGGGGCTCAAAGAGGAACAACAGGAAGAAGAAAAAGAACCAGCAGGGCAAGCTCAGGGCCCTGGCAGACGACCTTGTTGTTGCTGCTAATTGCAAGAAACCTTGAGGCCCCCCGACGGGGGCATCTTCGACAAAATGCTCAAAGAGCTGTGTCCCTACCACAAGGGGCCCACGAACCACGACCTCGAGGACTGCCACATGCTCCAAAGATATTTTAAAGGCATAGGCGTCAAGAAAGACGACAAGAAGGAAGATCCCAAGGGAGACGACAAGGACGACGAGTTTCCCGAGATCCACGACTGCTTCATGATATACGGAGGACCCTCGACATGCCTCTCGATGCGCCAGCACAAGCGAGAACATCGAGAGGTCTTCTTCGTGCAGCCGGCAACCCCCCTCTTCCTTGACTGGTTCGAGGTTGCCATCACTTTCAACCGTGATGATCACCCTGACTACGTCCCCAATCTTGGGGTCTACCCGCTTGTAGTCGATCCCATTATCGCCAACACACGCCTCACCAAGGTGATCATGGATGATGGCAGTAGCCTTAACATCATCTATGCCCAGACCCTCGACCTCCTGAGGATCGCGAGGATGCGCCTCCAACCCAGCGTCGGGGGCTTCCATGGAATCATGCTAGGAAAGCGAGTAAAGCCCGTCGGGCGGGTCGAACTGCCTGCCTGCTTTGGCACTCCCACCAACTTCAGAAAAGAAACCCTCACTTTCGAAGTGGTCGGATTCCGTGGAACATATCACGCCATCCTTGGGCGCCCATGCTACACCCGGTTCATGGCGGTCCCAAACTACACCTACCTCAAGCTCAAGATGCTAGGGCCCCAACGGTGTCATAACTGTCGAGCCCTCATACGAGCACGCATACGAGTGCGATATCGAGTGCGTCAAGCATGGAGAAGCCGTCTTGGAGTCGGCAACCTTGGCGGCGGACCTCGACGGTCTGGCCAATGAGATCCCCAACCCCAAGCGCCATGCCGGTAGCTTTGAGCCCGCAAAAGACGTCAAGCTTGTGCCCCTCGACCCCACTGACCCAAAGGGAAAGGCACTGAGCATCAGCGTCACCCTCGATCCCAAATAGGAAATAGTGCTCGTCGACTTTCTCCGCGCAAACATCGACATCTTTGCGTGGAGTCCCTTGGATATCCCGGGCATACCTAGGGAAGTCGCCGAGCATGCCTTGAAGATCCGAGCTGGCTCCAAACTGGTGAAGCAACGCTTGCGCCGCTTCGATGAGGAGAAGCGCAAGGTCATCAGTGAGGAGATACGCAAACTGTTGGAGGTCGGATTCATCAAGGAGGTTCATCATCCCGAGTGGCTAGCTAATCCTGTGTTAGTTAAGAAAAAGAGTGGGAAGTAGAGGATGTGTGTAGACTATACTAGTTTAAATAAAGCGTGTCCAAAAGTTCCTTTCCTTTGCCACGCATTGATCAAATCGTTGATTCCACTGCGGGATGTGAAACTCTATCGTTCTTAGATGCATATTCCGGATACCACCAGATCAAAATGAAGGAGTCCGACTAGCTCGCGACTTCGTTCATCACCCCATTCGGCATGTATTGCTACGTTACTATGCCCTTCGACCTTCAGAACGATGGGGCTACGTACCAGCGATGCATGCAACACGTTTTTGAGGAACACATCGGACCAACCTTCAAGGCTTACATCGATGACATCGTTGTCAAAACCAAGAAGGCTGATAATTTGATAAACGACCTCGACGTTGCGTTCAAGTGCCTCCGGGCAAAGAACATTAAGCTCAACCCTGAGAAATGCGTCTTCGGCGTTCCTCGGGGCATGCTTCTAGGGTTCATCGTTTTCGAGCGTGGTATCGAGGCCAACCCAGAAAAGATCTCCGCAATAACCAAAATGGGCCCTATTCGAGATCTGAAGGGCATACAGAGGGTCACGGGCTGCCTAGCAGCCCTCAGTCGCTTCATTTCGCACCTCAGCGAAAAAGCGCTCCCACTGTATCGTCTCCTGAAGAAATTGGAACACTTCTCGTGGACCCTCGAGGCCGAGGAAGCTCTTGCAAAGCTCAAAGCTACACTCTCCAACTCGCCGATCCTCGTCCCTCTGACCCTAGGGGAACCCCTCCTACTTTATGTCGCCGCAATGACACAAGTAGTCAGTGCGGTCTTGGTTGTCGAGAGGGCAGAGGAAGGACACACCTTGCTCGTCTAGAGACCGGTCTACTTCATTAGCGAGGTGCTCTCGGAAACCAAGGTTCACTACCCGCAGATCCAAAAGCTATTGTACGCCATCGTCTTAACGCGGCGCAAACTCCGTCACTACTTCGAGGGCCACCCAGTTAATGAAAACCGTAGAGCTTCGGATGGGCTTCCAACTTCGTTTTTGGTCCGAGGTCCAATTCGGCCTGTAGGAGGCCTAAAATCGGCGCCCACCTCAGCCCCACCGACGCACGCCAGGTGCCCGAAGAAATGCCAACGTGGCCGGCATGCACGAGTTCGCGCCCTCCATGGCTGGACACGAACTCCTCTCCCTCTGCCATCCTCTGCCGCGTCTTTATGCCCTCCTTGAGTGGATGTCGAGCTGCCCAGGCGCTCCCCACTCCCCCCTAAGCACTTGCTCTCACTTTTCCTCGCGCTCTGCCATGGCCGAGCTCGAGCAGCCGTCATGGCCGACTTCCGAGCTCACTCACTGCCACTGCTGCGTGCCGCCTTTGCCCGAGCCAGCCGCGTCATCGCGTTCTCCGGTTCGCACCGCCGCCACCAGCCCCCTCCGGCAGCGCCGCCAGCTGCCGCTGCTCCTCGCCAGCGGAGCAGCTGTCGCCGACCCGTGCAGGCTAGTGGCCGGCCCTGCACGCCGTGCCTCGGGCCAAGCCAAGCAGCCCAGCGGGTGCGTGCTGGCCCCCTACGGCTCCCCCGCCCCTCAGCCGCCTCCGACGAGCCTCCTTTGGCCGGCCTCAGTGAGCTATAGAGCGTTCGCCTGCTCAAAATCACGTCAAGGACCTCGCGCGACAATTCGACTAAAGGGAGGGGTCTTTCTGCACTCTCATAGACTCATGTGAATAGTGCCGCGAGGACTGTTTTGTGATTATTTTGCAGGAACTTTGAAAATTCATAGTAAATTGTGAAAATCGTAAAATAGTAAATGAGTACTTTTTGGAATCCTTGTGAAATTCTCTATGCATTAGATCTATAATATGGCATGTTTTAGTTTAAAGTTTTCTCTGTAAAAATAGATTTGTGCAGCTAGGTTTTTAATGCTAGATGTATTTGTCATTTTCATAACTGTAGATCTAGGGCTCCAAATGAAGTGAAATTTTTATGGCATGCTACTCATATGATGTTTAATGTGTGGTAAAAATTTTATGAATTTTGATTGCCATTTGTGTGAGTTATTAGTGTATCTTGCTCTCACATGAATTCTTGCAATAGCAATTTGTCTTTTTCATAGAGGTTGAGATACATGTCCAAATGGTTTGAAATTTGTATAGTATACTATTGGGTGTATGTAAGAGCTACTGTAATTTTTATAGATTTTATTATGGACTTTTGATATATGTTTATTATTTCACCTTGCTATTTAAATAAATTAAGAAATGCATTAAAAGAAATTATTTAATGATGAGACTATTCTTTTTGGTGATCATTTAACATGCAATTTATTATGGTTACATTGGTTGTGGCCAAATGTATGTTTGGAATGTAAGTTAATATTTATTCTTGCAATTGATGCTTTCTTGGACGTCTCTGGGACTTTGGTAATTGCACCATGAAAATGATGTTTGCTGAGAAACATTCTTATAACAAAGTTGTAGATAACTCATTAATCTAGCTTGTGTTAATTTTTTGTGGTATTTGGCTTTATAGTTTGTGAGTAATGATTGTTTCAAGTTGGGTTCCAGAAATAGTTGTTCTCTGGAATCTCTGGACCAGATTCTGTAATTATACATGTTTGACTTGGTTAACTTGAGAATCATGCTAAGATGATTAAAGATGAATTATAGACAATTTCATAAGCTTTCCAGAATGTCTTGTTGTATGGCTATTGGATTTGTATAACTCTAGTTATGATCCAAACATGTAGATGTTGTTTGCAGTCCAGAAATTGTCAGATGCCAGTTATGGTTGTTTACTCCATGTGTTGCTAAGTGTGGTTTATACCCTTGATGATGGTCAAGTTAAGATACTTGTGATCTTGTTAAACTTGTGTTATGCTTGATGTGCTTGCCCTCTTTAATTGGTTGTGTGATGTTAGTTAAATAGCTTTTGGTGTCTATGTCTTAATCATGTGTTTACTTGAATGATTATGTGATGCATCTTGTGTTACCATTCATCATATTCATACACATGCATCTTGCATCTCAATTAGGTTCGCTAGATGCACCACGTGAAGGATGAGATGTTGAGGCCAAACCTGAAGACGGTGTTTGGTGGACCCATCCTGAAGATGGAAGGACTAATCAAGTGTCGGGATGGAAGATGCTCGCTAAGCGAGTGTCATCTATCAATCACTAACCTAGTTTTCGATCCTAGGCAAGCCCCGGAGCATTCTAAGCCTCCTACTTTACAAAAGCAATTGAGTATATTTATGTTATATATGTATTGTTGCATTAAGTTATAGGAGTTGATTGAAAACAATTGTTGCATATATATCCTTTCCTTGTCCCGGAAATATGCCCGGAATCCTATTTTGGTTCAGGATCGAAAATATTGCTTAGCCCTGCTTAGACCAGTAGCGATCGGTGATTTCCTGTCACCGGCAATTATAGGTGGTTACTGGAATACTTTAGCCATGGAATGGATGATATCCTGGAAATAACCAAGTGTTGATGGATAATTGGAGACCGAGTGGAATAAGTATGGGGCAATCAGACAGGGTTCTGGGGTGCTTGTAGTTTTCGCCTGTGTCGATTAAGGACCGACCGTTGTTGGGCCTCGGGTCATGTTGAACGCATGCCTCACATTTAGCTGGCCGAATAAGGTACCTTTCGACCGCGAAGCTGGGAGATTATTCAGGCCAAGTGGATTGCCCGCAACGCACTGTACCGGAGTAGTAGTGGCAGGAAACGGGGGCGCGATGATAAGGCCAAAGAGCAGTCGGGCGGCCCCCGGGTACATGTGGTTTCTGACAAACTCGCGACTTTACCTGAATAGTTGACTCGGTGACCAATACCTCACTTTAGCGGGTGAGTGAGGTTTGTGTGAGGAATAAATTACCAGCTGGTTAATAATCGATTCGAATCGCCATCGTTCACTGGATAGTGAACACTTGACTCGAGTTACGACATCGTAGTAATGATGATGGAACACAGATGGTTATATGGATGATATTGGAAATGCTAAACCTGAGATGGTAACCTTTGATGTTAATAGTTAATCAAGTGATTGCTTTAGCATAGGCGCTTACCTAGATTGAATATGTTATAATAAAGATGATGCAAAAGGACTTAAATTAGTTTATTCATGATAACTTATACTTTTTGCAAATGAGTCAAGCTAGCCCACTAAAAGAAAGCCTTGCATACTCCTTGGTGTCATATTATTTCTGGTTTATGACGGGTAAGTCTAGCTGAGTACCTTCTCGTACTTAGGGTTTATTCTCACTTGTTGCAGGTTGTGATGTATCATAGCTACTGCAAGAATTGGAAGACTCCTGCTTTAATGGTGGAGTGTGATCATGGGCATGATCCGTCTGAGCTATCTTGTCTGTCATGCTTTTATGAGAAATTGACCTTGGTATTGGCATGTATTTGAATTAAGGTGATATTAGTTTTTAAACTACTTTGCTTCCGCTACTTTTGAACTTGAGTTGTAATAACTCTACTGAACTCCGATATATGTTGAATTACTTATGAAATGGATGTAACATATGACCTGTTATGTTGGACCACTACGATCTTAGCTTGTATGTTGGTTGGTTTGAAATCCTTCGTGATTTTATTGGACTACCGGAGTTATAGGAGCTTAAGTACGGGAATTTAATCGCTCCGGCGATTGTTTTTGTACTTTTGTTCTTATAATTTAGGCGGTTCCGTGACAGATGCTGGGCCGCGCGCGAGGGAGTGAGCGAGAGCGTGGGCGCGGGTGCGAGCACGCGGGTGGGCCGCGTGTAGCCGGGCTGAGCCAGAGGGGAAGAGGAGAAACGGCCCGAGCAGCGGTTTTTGGTTTTTCTTTTTTCAAAAATGTGAATAGTACTAGTTTTTGTTTATTTCAATAGAATTTCTGTAGAGCTCTAAAAATAGTGAAAATTTTTGAGTAAGCTCTTCAAGGTGTAAACTATTTAAGAAAAATATCAAATGCCAATTTTGATTAATTTTTGCAAGTTAATTAATTAGCTCAATTAAATATTAAATGCAACTTCTAGGATTTTTAGTAATTAAAATATTAATCCAAAAATTATGAAATTTGTTTTGACACTATTTTAGGCCATGTTTAATCTATGGAAAAAAGTTTAAGCTCAATTAGATGAAGTTTAATTTATATTAATTTATGCCTTAATTAATTAAGTGTTTAAATAAATGTTAAATTCATAACTTTAAGTGTTGTGTGCCCTTTTGATTGAGTGATGACCTTGGGTCACTAATTCTTGGTGATCCCTGGCACCTTAATTACTTGGTTGAGCTCGTTAGTAGCATGTTGTTTAAGAAGCTTTAGTTTTGCTAAGTAATCACTGTTAGTTAGTAGATTTTGTTGTTTGCAACCGTACCGTGAAGGAAAACTATACTTAAGTTGTTAATTGTGGCATGTCATCGTTAAGCATCATGTTTACCACCGCATCATGTTGAAACATGTCATATGCTCATGTAGTTCCCGCTTTCGAAGAAGTCGACGTTGTCGAGCAAGCCTCCGGAGAAGAGCTATCTTCAGTGGGTTCTGGACCGGACGTCGGAGTTGTTGAGCTCGAGCCAGTCGTCTCGTTTGAGCAAAGCAAGCCTCGGTGCATTTAAACCTTTCCTTGAGTTTTATGAATCTTTATCATTTATACTATGGTTTACTACATTAAGTAATTAGGAGTTGAGTGATAATCCAATTGCTACATTATTATCCTTGATTATTGTGATATCACCCTTGGTACCTGTTTTACTAAAAATGCGTAGTATGCTTCGCTATGCTTAATGAGTTAAGCTTTTAAATAAAATATTTACATGGCCATGATGGCATACTTAAGGAATAATGGAATATAAGAATGAACTTGAAGATCGGGCGGGTGTTTTGGCCACTACTAACTTGCAGTGGGAAAGGAGTCTCAATGTAGTATTTCCGCCTTATCAATTAAAGACCGTACGTCGTTGGCCCTCGAATCATAGAGTTTTTTATTAGTACTAGCCATGTACCTATGTTGGGTAAGCCTTACTTCGGCTATTCCATTACGAGAACGTCTAACCTCGCACTGGGAGTGGAGAGATGATGAGAGTAGCGTGTACCCTCGGGGCTAGAATTGGGCCGGGTTCGAGGAGTACTGTGCTCTCGGGTGGCGATGGACACTTTTTGGTTTTGGGTTACTCGGATAAGAGTTGATATATGCAAGATTCGGTTCTACATATGTCGTGTGGTTAGGAAGCCCCAACTGGGTAAATCAAGTGGTTCGAATCGTCGTTACTCCACGAGAAAGGAGTCTTGGCCTTGCACCAACATCGTAGTTAAGAACTGGAATTGGAAGAAAGAATAAGAAAGATCTTGATGCGAATTACTTTGATCTAGATTAGGATCACTTAGAATTGGTTAATGAACCATCAATGATAAAAATAAAATATTGAAGGTAAGGACTTACTTGGTAAGCTTTTCTGCAAAAGAAATTTTGATTCTTGAATATTCGTACCTTGATTTCCTAAAGTTAGCATGCCTTTGGAGTCTTTTCTTAGTCGGGTAAGTCTTGTTGAGTACTCTCTGTACTCAAGGTTTGTTAAATCCCTTGTTGCAGGTGTGGTTCATAAACAAATCTGCTTTGAGTCTTGTTGCATGACCGTTGTGGTTGACGAAAGTGACGATGAGTAGGCTGTGTGGCCTCTAGGCAAGGAATCTCGTTTGTGTGTTGTAATAAATAAGCCTGGGCGTTCGGGTTACACGATTTTTTTTCGGGTCGAGTAATTTGGGTAATTCAAAATTCGGGTAATGAAAACTGCTACCCGATTTTTGCCCCGAAAAAACACTACCCGCAAATTTGGGTACCCAATAATTCAGGTTCGGGTTCGGATATTACCCGATATATCCAAATTTACGAAAAACACAAACTACACTAAATTTCAGTAGTGATATATACATAATTTCAGTAGCAATTTGTATAGAATTTTAATAGCAATTTGTAGAGAATAGTATATTACAGTCACTCGTTCAAATACAGAGAATTATATTCTATAAAGTGATAAGTAAAAGTGTTCAACTAACAACATATGATAAATAGAAAGACAAAAATAAATCTTTGGATAGTTCGAATAGTTTGGATACCGGGGGATATTACCCTAATTATCCAAACTAATTTCGGAGAATCAAAATCGCTATCCGAATTTGGGATCGGGTACCTCGGGTTCTGGTAATTCGGGTATGGGTAATGGGTATCGGGTATTTTGCCCAGGCTTAGTAATAAAGTTACTGCCGATACTTCTCTACTACTGGTTTGTAATAATGCTACTTAAGGTTTGAAATGTTGAAAACTATAGTTTGTAAATTCAAGTTATTGTAAGACTTCCGCTACTGTACTCTGATGGTATTTTGAATAAACTATTGTAATATTGCAATACTCCTGTAATTGGATCTTGTTTGGAGGAAAGCAGGCCTTTTAGGTTATGAGGAATATAAGTACGGCTGTTAGAGGTCATTATGACAATGACAAGTACATATGAGCCATCATAATTAGGAGGTTCTGTGACAGTAGTTCGGTGAGGTTCGCGGTGTGGAGTAGACCGTGTTGGCCAGGTTGGTTGGGTCACCGGTGTTGTGGTCGTCGGCTGGCCACCGTGCCGTAGAGGTTGGGCCACTGTGAGAGAGAACGAGAGATGGAGGAGAGAGATGACAGGCGGGACCGCGCTGTCAGTGAGCGAAAGAGGGAGAGTGCACGCACGTGTGAGCGGGCCGCGTTGCTGGGTCGCGCATGCTGCTAGGCCAGGCGAGCGCGGCTGGGCGTGGGCGCAAGCGACTGCCATGGATGGGCCACGCATTGCTGGGCTGAGTCGGAGCAGGAGAAGTCAGCCCGTGTTGCGGTTTTGTTTTTTTTCTTTTTCAAAAATATGAATAGTAATAGTATTTGTTTATTTCAATAGAATTTTTGTAGAGCTCCAAAATTAGTGAAATTTTTTGTGTAAGCTTTTTAAAGTGTAAGCTATTTAAGAAAAATGTTAAATACTAATTTTGATTACTTTTTGTAAGTTATTTAATTAGCTTAATTAAATATTAAATGCAAATTCCAGGAATTTTAGTAATTAAAATATTAATCCAAAAATCATGAAATTTGTTTTGACACTGTTTTAGGCAATGATTAACTTATAGAAAAAGTTTGAGCTCAATTAGATGAAGTTTAATTTATTCTTAATTTATGCTTTAATTATTTAAGTAATTATCTAAATGATAAATTGATAACTTTAAGTGTTGTATGCTCTTTTGATTGAGTGATGACCTTGGGTCATAACCCTTAATGATCCTTGGCACCTTAATTACTTGGTTGAGCTCGGAAGTAGCATGTTCTGTAAGAAGCTTTAGTGTTGCTTAAATAATCGTTGTTAGTTAGTAGGTTCCTTTGTTTTGCAACTGTACAGCGAAGAAAAGTTGTACTCAAGTCGTTAATCTTGGCATGTCATCATTAAGCATCATGTTTATCACTGTATCATGTTGAAACACGTCATATGCTCATGTAGTTCCCGCTTTCGAGGAAGTCGACGTTGTTGAGCAAGCCTCTAGAGAAGAGCAATCGCCGGTGGGTTCTGGATCAGATGTCGGAGTTGTTGGAACCAGTCGTCTCATCTGAGCAAGGCAAGCCTTGGTGCATTTAAACCTTTCTTGAGTTTTACAAATTGTTATCACTAGTATTATGACTTACTGCATTAAGTAATTAAGAGTTGAGTGATAACCCAATTGCTGCATTATCATGCTTGATTATTGTGATATCAACCTTGGTACCTGTTTTATGTACAAATGCATAGTATGCTTTGTTGTACTTAATGCGTTGGGCTTTTAAATGAAATGCTTATATGGCCATGATGGCATACTTGATGAATATTGAAATATGAGAACAAACTTGAAAGATCATGCGGGTGATTTGGCCACTGCTAACTTGCATTGGGAACGAAGTCTCAATGTAGTGTTTCCACCATATCAGTTAAGTACCATACGTAGTTGGCCCTCGAGTCATGGAGTTTTTATTAATACTAGACATGTACCCATGTTGGGTAAGCCTTACTTCGGCTATTCCATTACGAGAACGTCTAACCTCGCAATGGGAGTAGAGAGATGGCGAGAGTAGCGTGTACCCTCGGGGCTAGAATTGGGTCAGGTTCGAGGAGTATTGTGCTCTCAGGTGGCGATGGACACGTTCTAGTTTTGGATTACCCGAGTAAGAGTTGATATATGTAAGATTTGGTTCTACATATGTCGTGTGGTTAGGAAGCCCTAACTAGGTAAATCAAGCGGTTCGAATCGTCGTTACTCCACGAGAAAGGAGTCTTGACCTTGCACCAACATCGTAGTTAAGAAATGAAATTGGAAGAAAGAATGAAGAAAGATCTTGATGAAAATTACTTTGATCTAGATTAGGATCACTTGGAATTAGGAAATGAACCATCAATGATAAAAATAAAAGATTGAAGGTATGGACTTACTTTAGTAAGCTATTCTGCAAAAGAAATTTTGATTCTTGAATACCCGTACCTTGATTTCCTAAAGCTAGCATGTCCTTGGAGTCTTTTTCTTAGTCGGGTAAGTCTTGTTGAGTACTCTCCGTACTCAGGGTTTGTTAAACCCTTGTTGCAGGTGCGGTGCATGAGCAAGTCTGCTTTAAGCCTTACTGTATGACCGTTGTTGTTGAAGAAAGTGACGACGAGTAGGCTGTGTGGCCTTGGGCAAGGTACCTCATTTGGGTGTTTTAATAAATTTACTACTGATACTTCACTACTACTGTTTTGTAATAATGTTACTTAAGGTTTGAAATTTAAAAATTGTGGTTTGTAAACTTAAGTTATGTAAGACTTCCGCTACTTCACTCTGATGTTATTTTAAATAAACTGTTGTAATACTGCAATACTCTTGTAATTAGATCCTGTTCGGAGGAAAGCAGACCTTTTAGGTTATGAGGAACATAAGTACAGCTATCAGAGGTTATTATGACAATGACAGGTACATGTGGGCCATCATAATTAAGAGGTTCTGTGACACACTTGTTTTAGACGTAGCAAGCAGACACAAGAAAACTTGCATTCTAGTGGCTAGGCTAGGCAAAGCGAAAGCAAGAGAACAATGTATGGTTGCTACCTCCATCTAGGAAGGCAAAGCGAAAGCTCTATGTTGCGTTGTCGAGGGGTGTGTCCAGACAAATAATAAGAATTTTAGCAAAACCAAAGAAGAAATTAGATACAATAGGGAAGAGCACCAAAAATATTATATATAACAATGTTATGAACCGATGAAGAGGTGGTAAGTAATGTCCTAAATGACTATTTTTTTCTTAATAAATTTACAGGTAGAGTTCTTGGCTAAATTTAGAATGAATCAAGTAATGTGAGATGATATTATTGAGCTCATATTATGGATGCATAGATCACCTGGATAAATTTAGTCTGAATCAAGTAGCAACTAGACTTGTTATGTATTGTTCATTAAACATTAGACAAGCTCTTCAGAATTAGAAAATCTTCTTTTGGTTAGAACCGTTGGCTGTCACCAGAAACCAACCAAATCAGTGTTGTGCATCTTTACTTTTTTCAGTCAAAACTATTTCTGAATTGTGAAAAATCGACCCTTCAAATTATGCCTTAGCACTGCAACAATGAAAAGCAATTAAGTAACATTTTAGGATGCATCTTCTTTTTGCAATGGTGGTTTAAACATTCTAATAACTTCATCTATTTGGTTGCAGGATTAGGTCCCCATCCTAATTTGGAGCATTGGATTAGGTCCCCAACCTTTTGTGTTGTTTTTTTCACCGTCAAGTTGATGAAAAAAAATCGGTTCATGCAATCATGCTTGTTGCAATTGGCTAGAGAATTTGTTTATAACAAGAACTCCATATAACCTAAATCTACAATCCATATTGCCCAATTAATTACCGGAAAATACACACTATATGGGTCTAGGCTACTGAAACTTTACATGCACCAAACAAAGCCATAGACGCTGTCACTTCTATTACAGTGTAGAATAAAATATCCTTTCCAAATTTCATATTTCTTGCTTACGGTGGGACAACCAACTTGATTACAATACAGGTGATCAAAGAGGCTGCTACCTATTTTCCTCAGAATCAGTTGGTCTTCTTACATTGATAGTACATGCTCTCCAGTCAGCCCACAAATGGTTCACAGGTTTATAAACCATGGACACGCATGGAATGTGCTACAACCTCCAGTCCCACGACCTCATCACCGACTGCATCGAGACCGTCATGGGCGTGCAGCACTACGACGCCAACATCTTCTACCCGGGTGCGACAGAACATGAGTTCCTTCCCACTGTCTCTGCTGTTGCAGATATGATGGATTAGGTGTTCTGAAATATGTTCATGCACCAGTTAGTTCAGTGGGACTGGGAGTGGAGTCAAAGGTTGCTACTCTCATAATTTGCACATTAAACCCAGTTAGTTTTCTTCTAGATGCCACAAAATTGCATAATTTGCTGAAAAGGAAAGAGCTTTCCTATGTCTCTGGCAAAAAAATGTATCTACCTTGTTGTCTTAATGGGTTTCAAGGTTTTCAGAGTTAGGCTTGTTTGCTTTCCTATTTCGTTGTTCCTGCACAGTGTGTCACCGATTTTATCAGCAACAGACTATTAGGTACTGGTATTGCTAAAACATTTAAGGTAGTAAGTAATCATTTAGTTTTTGTTTCCTGGTTGTCTGTTCCAGTTACAACACTGCCACCATCAAGCTATAGATCAAGAGTTCGTCCATCTAATCTCCTTGAGCTATTCCCTCCTTACATAACTTAAGCTTTACAATAGTCAATAATAATGATTGACAGATGTATGACAATTCTTGTTTTGTGTTTTATGATTCAAATCCCACATGTGGTGATTTATTTGTAATGCAATATTTTCAGATGCTAGTCTGTTTCCAGCAAGTCCCTGGTGTGGAGGTATGCAAATTGCTTTGTTAGGATTCTTCACGTGATAAATCTCTGACTACCAATTAGTTAAAACATTATTTTGATTTATCACTTTTGGGATAAAAAATGCCAACCGTTAGCATGGGCAACATACTATCTGATAAAAAATGGCAAAGATTAGAACGAGCTGCTACTTTTTTCGCTAAAAATGTAAAATTGCTAGAGCAAACGCTAACAAAATTGGTGACAAAATTGCCTCAAAAAATGAGCAATAGTTTACTGGTCGCGATGCCTATCGACAATATCAAAAGGTAATTCATGCTTATCTTTTCCTGTTTTTTTGCTCTTATTCATATTGGTACTAGGTATTGGACTTATTGAAACTTAAACATTCCCTGTTTTTGCTTCTTTTGGGAGGCTCGTCTAAGGTACAAAGTATGCTTTCTTCGAGTAGTAATGTTCAGGCCTCTGTTCATCTTTGTCCTCGCCCCTAATAACTGTAGTGTGTTCTCATTACTATGTGCAGCAAAAGTGGTGTCGTGATGTTTCACGACACAAAACTTGGATGATGATACTACTATCAAGAGCACCCGAGTGTAGCCTTGATTTAATGAGCAAGTCACTAAAATATGTCATCCATGTGTATCCAGAAATGTGTGCTTTAACATTTTTGGAAAATGTGTATCTCGAACCTTAGCAACATTTTTAGATTAAATGTCACTTTAACGTTAGTATTTAATTTCAAAGTATTGGTATCTTATCGTGTGATCCATGTGTTTTTAGTACAAAGGTTTTGCTGTCTCGTAGCAATGCACGGGCATGCTACCTAGCAAAAAGAGAAAGCAGCGGTAGTAGGAATAGACAGAAAGGGAAAAATAAAAGGACGCAGACACAACATGATGATTAAGTTGGACGAAAATTTAAAAATGGTAGAAATTTTGCTTAGTATTATTAGTATATAGATATAGATATAGATATAGATATAGATATAGATATAGATATAGAAGCATAGATGTATATAGATATATATTTTTTGAGTGGAATGCATATAGATATAGAAAATGGTGTATATAGTATATACTACTCCTTAGCAGCGGTATTAATTCAGGCCAATCTGAAAAGCCCACCAAACTTTTTGGCCTCTCAGAGAAATGTTGGTCAGAAACATAAAGTGGGCTTTATCATTGCTGATTCCACGGGGCCCAGGTCAGCCCAGCAAGCAGAGGAGCCGCGAGATGAACCAAAGCCCTAGCTCGGCTTTACTTTCCTGCCCGTTCACCACCGCCTCCACTCGCCGGTTTTAAGGCCGCCCGCCGTCTCCTCCGCGGCTCCGCCCTCCCGTCGCTGCCGCTGCCGCTGCCCACCCAGTAATCAGGATGCGGGTGAAGAAGCGATCGAAGAACCGCAAAGCGGTCAAGTTCTACGCCACCTGCTTCGGCTTCCGCGAACCGTACAAGGTCCTCATCGACGGTACCTTCGTCCATCACCTCCTCACCCAGCGCCTCCTCCCGGCCGACGAGGCTCTCCGAGACCTCCTCTCGGCCTCCAGGACGCCAGCCCTCTTCACCTCCAAGTGCATCAACGCAGAGCTCAGGCGACTCGGCAAGTCACATGCCGAATCCTTCGACAACGCGCAGCTGCTCACCACAACCAAGTAGGTTTCCTTCTTTTCACAGTTCTGTCACCGTTGCAGTTGCAGCTAGTACCATTCTTTCCTTTTTGTCAGCCCCAAACCTCCAATTGTGCTCCACCTTGACTTAATCCTGTTGCTGCCTGGCTTAAAATTCACGGCTTAATTTGTGCTCCGGCACTTTTATTGCTGTGAGGCTCGGTGGTATTAATTTGATTTTGTCAAAGCCAAAGAAAAACCTAGAACATCGTTCAATTCAGAAATGTACTCACATGAACATAGTTACCAAGTTCATACTTCAGAGAACCAAATTATAGTTCTTCCATGCTATCTCGCAGTCTGACTGTCTGAGTAGCCAATTTGGTTCAATCGAATTTGGTTGTCTGGAAGTGGAACCTTTGCTGCAGTTGGAATTTGGATAACTTCAGGACGCATTTTTGTAGCCATTGTTTGGCCCAGGGCCTGTTCACTTGTTTTAGGTGTCATGACGTACATCACTGGCTCAACATTACAATGTAGTAGCTGGTGTGTTTGGTTTTGTGCCAATGTGCCATTCTCGAATGTGGTCTTTCATCCCCAGCTTGAATTTTGCATATGGGACCTATATGAGCTTGATTTCTATCATATGAGCCTAATTATGATGCACTGACTTAGTGTTTTGCTGGATTTCACGGTGTTACCAGGTGTGAGCATGACAAGGTGGTCAGTGCCGTGAACTGTGTCATGTCACTGATAGGTGATAAAAATCCTGAGCATTTCTTCGTTGCCACCCAGGATCCTAGTCTTCGAGAAAAGTTACGAGAGGTATCGACAACCCTCATCTGTCGTGTGTAAACTCTACTTCTTTTTAAGAAAATCATGTGGATTATATCGACGACCTTGTCTGGGTCGCAGCAATTTGCTCATGTACTTTGTCTGCTTCCATGTAGATTCCTGGGGTTCCTGTGATATATGGTCTGAAGAACTCCTTATTCATAGAACAACCCTCTGTGCAGCAACGCAAGTTTGCTCAATTGGATGAGGAGAAGCGTCTCAATATGGATATATCTGAATACAAGAAGTTACTGAAGGCTGCATCAGAAGGAAAGACAGCTGCCAGTGAAAATGGAAGTGACGGAGAACAACATGAGAGGCCTATCAGTTCTCTTGTAAAAAATGCTCTTTGTGTTACTGACAAAAGCAAGTTTAAAAGGAACAAAGCAAAGGTTATATTTAGAGTCATTGCCTTTTTGGTATCTCTTGTCATGTGATTGACTATATTCAGTGTTTGTTATCTAGTAGGCATCAGCAGCAACTGAGTTCACTACTCTATATCTATTTCTTGTATTAAATGTTTACAAGTATCATTATGCAGGGTCCTAACCCGCTCTCCTGTAAGAAGAAGAAACCAAAGCTCCCCACAGCTATTCAAAACCAGGTATTCTTTGGTAATGTGGCACGTGGATCATCTGTACCTCTCATCATTTTGTAACAACAGGTTTTGTTCTGTCAGATCTCTGATGTATGTTCAGAGATTGAACTAAATGTAATATAACTAAACATTTGTAATTTATTATTAGGTCCAACAGTTTTAAAACTTTGCTGTGCCTCTCGTTTTCAGTTGTATCAGGACTCACAAACACTGATGACAACATCTGTTCTGCAGGTAGCTACGGCTGATGGCGAGGCTGTTATGGTGGGCAACGTGTATCAGCGACGCGGCAAAACTAGTGGCTGAGCACACCGTGCCAAGTACTAGGGCGCGGTCACCAGCCACACCGCAAGCTGCCAGGTCGCCCAGCTAGAGTAGTTAGTTGCTGGATCCAAGTATCTAGGAGATTTACTTTGTTATTATTTCCTTAAAACTAGCAGTCAGGTTTGTTAAGATTGAGTATAAGTATGGAACATTCAGTTAATGAAAAGGGCTAGCCTGGGATTGGAGTTTATCTCCCCTTTGGCCCCCAGCCGAACTATTCCCTCTCTCCTGTTGCCGTCTTTTCCATCTACCTTCCCCAGGCGCCGAGCACGGCGCCGCCACCTCGCAGACGCGGCATCTTCAAGCCACGGCCACCGATCATCCACCCCTACGCCCTCAGATCTCTGGGATCTAACAACCTGGTATCAATGTCAGGCCCTGGATCCTCCTCCTCCGCCGACACCGCCTCTGCCGAGGCGTCTGCTTCGGCTCCACTGTCCACCTCCGCCGCCTTGATCCCATCCGCGCCCTCCCTGCCGCTGGCCACCACGGTGTCCACCAACGCGCTGGACGCGCTCACCACGGCCATCCTGGGCATGCAGCGCCAGATGGGTGACCTGGCTCTGCGTGTCGCGGCCATCGAGACCACGCCGTCAGGATCGTCATCACCACAGCCAAACCTTGGCTTGCCCGGGGGCGGTGGTTTCCCTTTGCTGCCACATCCGGTCGTGTCCGAGATCACCTCCACTCAAGCGCCAGCGGCTACGCTGCCGGCGTCTTCCCTTGCCACGCTGGGTTCCATCGTCCAGCCGCAGGGCCCCCCATCAGCTCCGGTGCCTATCACCCAGATCAATTTTCCACACTCGCCTTCGCCGGTGCCCTCGCTGTCATCCATTATGAACGCCGGCCAAGTCGATGTGATGGCACCTCCGCGCGTCCATGTACCACCAGAACCTGAAGCCGCCGGCGTACCACGGTATCATAAGCTTTCCTTCCCGACCTATGACGGCAAGGAGGACCCTCTCGGCTGGCTCAACCGTTGTGAGCGGTTTTTCAATGCCCAGCGCACCCGGGAGGCTGACAAGGTGTGGCTGGCCTCTTTCCATCTGCTCGGGTCGGCACAACAGTGGTATTTTGTCATTGAGCGCGACACCGGCACGCCATCCTGGGAGGACTTCAAGCAGCTTTGTCATCAGCGCTTTGGTCCACCTCTCACAACCAATCATTTGGCGGACTTGGCGCGGCTGCCGTTCACTGCGGACGTAGCCACTTATCTGGAAGCGTTCCTGGCACGCCTGGCACATGCTGGACGCCTCACATTACACCAGCAGGCCCAGTTGTTCACAGGAGGATTGCCGGAGCACATCCGGATTGATGTCGAGCTCCACGACCCTCAGGACTTGCAGAGGGCTATGCGCCTGGCGCGCGCTTATGAACGGCGCAATTCCAACACACAGCTCGCTCTTCCAGCGCCTCCAGCCCGCCCGCCTCGCCGCAACACGTCGGCTTCGGTGCCGGCGCTGTCAAGCACAGGATCGTCGTCCACACCGCGGCCCTTTAAGCGACTGTCGCCGGCCGAGATGGCAGAGCGCCGCAAACAGGGTCTCTGTTACAATTGCGACGAGCCCTACGTCCAAGGCCATAAGTGTGCTCGCCTATTTTATCTTGAGGTCTCGGACTACATTGTTGAAGAGCCTGATGACGGTGATGAGGAAGCAGAGGTGCCCACTGCCCCAGTGCAGTCCGATCAGAACTTGGCAGTCATCTCGCTGGGCGCCATCACTGGTATACGCACTCAAGATACTATGCAGATTTATGTCACCATCGGTAATGACCAGTTCATCGCTCTCTTGGACTCTGGATCGACTCACAATTTCGTCCGCGAGGATGTTGCTCGCCGCGTGGGACTCCAGTTCATCCCTTGTCCAGGGGCCGGCGTCATAGTTGCCAATGGTGACCGTGTGGCCTGCCGGGGGTTAGCACATGATGTGGGCATTCGCATTGCAGATGAGTTTTTCGCGGTGGACTGCTATTCCATTCCGCTGGACAAATGGGACATGATCCTCGGCGTCACTTTCCTGCGCACTCTTGGACCGATCCTCTGGGATTTCGACGACTTATGCATGGCCTTCACGCGTGACGGTCGGCGTGTGTTCTGGCGGGGTATTGGCTCCACCCGCCATGACGTCCAGTCAACTCGTCGCCTCAACGTCATCCACAACGAACCGGAGCTGCTGGACACCTTGCTGCATTCTTTTGAGGATGTTTTTGCTGAGCCGCAGGGACTACCGCCGGCGAGGGCTTGCGACCATCGCATTCATCTACTGCCCAACACACCTCCGGTAGCGGTTCGTCCCTATCGCTACCCTCAGCTTCAAAAAGATGAACTGGAAAAGCAATGTGCCTCCATGCTGCAGCAGGGTATTATTCGGCCAAGTACCTCGGCGTTCTCGGCACCAGTGCTCTTAGTGAAGAAGCATGACGGGTCATGGAGGTTTTGCGTGGATTATCGCGCCCTGAATCAGCAGACAGTTAAGGACAAGTTTCCAATTCCCGTGGTTGAAGAATTGCTCGATGAATTGAAGGGTGCCCGATTCTTTACTAAGCTGGATTTGCGTTCCGGATACCACCAAGTGCGCATGAGCGCCGCTGACATTGAGAAAACGGCGTTCAGAACACATGAGGGCCACTTCGAGTTTTTGGTGATGCCATTCGGTTTGACGAATGCGCCGGCCACGTTCCAGAGTTTGATGAACGCGGTGCTCCGGCCATTCCTTCGGAAGTTTGTGCTTGTGTTTTTTGACGACATCCTCATCTACAGCCCTTCGTGGTCCTCCCATTTGCAGCATGTGAACGCGGTTATGACTGCTCTCCGCGCTCACCAGCTTCGTCTCAAACGCAGCAAGTGCTCTTTTGCTCAGCCGGCTATACAGTACCTTGGCCATGTGATTTCAGCAGACGGTGTTGCCATGGATCAGGACAAGGTGGCAGCAATCACTACTTGGCCTCAGCCACGGTCAGTGCGGGGTCTCCGCGGATTTTTGGGGCTGGCCGGCTACTATCGCTGGTTCATCAAGGACTATGGCGCGATAGCAGCCCCACTGACCCAGTTACTCAAGAAGGATGGGTTCCTGTGGTCTCCGGAAGCGGCAGCGGCCTTCGAATCACTAAAAAGGGCATTGTCCGCTGCCCCAGTTTTGCAGCTCCCAGAGTTCACCAAACCCTTCATCGTTGACTGTGATGCCTCTGGTTCCGGATTTGGTGCAGTTCTACATCAAGGCGATGGGGCGCTCGCATTCTTCAGCCGCCCGTTCGCAGGCCGCCACATGAAGCTTGCGGCTTATGAGCGCGAGCTCATTGGATTGGTGCAGGCAGTGCGCCATTGGCGCCCCTATCTTTGGGGCCGTTCATTTGTCGTCAGAACCGATCACTATGCCCTCAAATTTATGCTCGATCAGCGACTGTCCACCGTGCCCCAACATCAGTGGGTCAGCAAGTTATTTGGCTATGATTTCAGTGTGGAGTACCGCCCGGGTAGGCTCAATACGGTTGCTGATGCCCTATCTCGCCGGGGGGATGATGATGCGTCCCTGGCTGCAACCAGCGTACCCTCCTTCCAGCTGTATGACGAACTGCGCCGTGAACTCCAGGAGAACCCTCAGCTGCGTGCCTTCCGTGATGGAGTGGTGGCTGATCGTGGCGACCCGTGGCGCGTCATCGACGGCTTGGTGCTCCACGGTAACCGTGTTATGGTGCCGGAGTCTTCTTTAGTGCTACCAGCAGTCCTGCAGCTGGCCCATGTCAGTCATGAAGGAGTCCAGAAGACGCTCCAACGTCTGCGCCGCGACTTTGTCGTCGACCACGATCGCCGGGTGGTCCAGGACTTTGTTAGCGCGTGCGCTGTATGTCAGCGGAACAAGACTGAGGCATTGCATCCGGTGGGTCTTCTTCAGCCCCTTGAGGTGCCCTCCCAGGTCTGGGCAGACATCTCACTTGACTTCATCGAGGGGCTGCCGCGCGCCAATGGAAAGAGTGTCATCTTGACGGTGGTGGATCGTTTCTCCAAGCATGCCCATTTTATTCCGCTGAGCCACCCTTATACGGCAGCAACGGTGGCCAAGGCGTTCTTCGACTCCATCGTGCGTCTTCACGGCTTTCCGGTGTCCATCGTCAGCGATCGTGACCCCGTGTTCACGGGTCATGTGTGGAGGGATCTCTTTAAGATGGCTGGAGTGCAGCTACGGATGAGCACGGCATTTCACCCGCAAACCGATGGACAGTCGGAGATTGTTAACAAGATTATTGCTATGTATCTCAGGTGCATCACTGGTGATCGGCCGTGCAAGTGGCTGGAATGGCTGCCTTGGGCAGAATACTGCTATAATACGTCCTACCATTCGGCGTTGCGAGCGACACCGTTTGAGGTTGTCTTTGGGCGCCCTCCCCCTGCTCTCCTGCCATATGCAGCTGGGGCGGCGGCCACAGAGACAGTGGATGTTCTTCTTCGGGACCGCGACACCTTCATTGCCGAGGTGCGGGATCGTCTTCTTCAGGCCCAAGCTTACGCCAAGAAGTATTATGACGCCAAGCATCGTCCGCTGGAGTTCAGCATTGGTGATTGGGTGCTTCTCCGCCTCCTCCATCGTCCGGCGCAGTCACTGGTGCCGGGTTTCCGTGGGAAGCTCAGCCCGCGGTACGCCGGGCCGTTCCAAGTCACAGAGCGCATTGGACCCGTTGCTTACAGACTTCAGCTTCCTGAGGGTGCCCGCATTCATGATGTGTTTCATGTGGGCGTCCTCAAGCCGTTCCGGGGACAGCCGCCATCTACATCGCCGGGTCTGCCTCCTCTTCATAATGGGCGTCTGCTGCATCAACCGGCTTGTGCGTTGCGCGCCCAGCTTCGCCGGGGTGCGTGGCACGTCCTCATCCAGTGGACTGACATGGCGGAGTCAGACGCGACGTGGGAGCTCGTCGACGACTTCAAGGCTCGCTTTCCAGATTTCCAGCTTGAGGACAAGCTGTTTCTCGAGGGAGGGAGAGATGTTATGGTGGGCAACGTGTATCAGCGACGCGGCAAAACTAGTGGCTGAGCACACCGTGCCAAGTACTAGGGCGCGGTCACCAGCCACGCCGCAAGCTGCCAGGTCGCCCAGCTAGAGTAGTTAGTTGCTGGATCCAAGTATCTAGGAGATTTACTTTGTTATTATTTCCTTAAAACTAGCAGTCAGGTTTGTTAAGATTGAGTATAAGTATGGAACATTCAGTTAATGAAAAGGGCTAGCCTGGGATTGGAATTTATCTCCCCTTTGGCCCCCAGCCGAACTATTCCCTCTCTCCTGTTGCCGTCTTTTCCATCTACCTTCCCCAGGCGCCGAGCACGGCGCCGCCACCTCGCAGACGCGGCATCTTCAAGCCGCGGCCACCGATCATCCACCCCTACGCCCTCAGATCTCTGGGATCTAACAGAGGCGAAGAGAAAGAGGGTTCGGAAGCGGAAGAGGGGCAAAAAAGATAACAAGCAATTGGAGAGTGCGAACTAGAAGGATGGGCTTGCGGTAGTAAGTTTCAGTGCTCTTTGCTAGGCATCCATCCTGACTCTGGAGCTAGTCAACTAGGGAAGACTTCCTTTCTCCCACAGGATTCAGGATGTCATGCCATACCATGCTCATTACATGTTGAAGATGTTTCTTGCAACGTAATACTTATTGCTTATGGTGGTCGTGGATCCTGCTGTTAGAAGAGTGCCTATTGGGTCTTAGCCCGTTAAGGTTAATTAGTCGTTTGCTTAGAGGTCAAGTAAGACCCCTTCTCTATATAAGGAGAGGAGATGTATCAATCTAATCAAACAAGAATTAAGAAGGAAAAAACCTTCCCTCTTGCCCGGCCGTGGGCGAACGCCCCGCGGCCGGCTCTCTCTCACCCTCGCAGCCCTAGCTTGTGAACAGTACCCGTGGGTACTGTAGCACAGTGGCCGCCGTCACTCTCACTCTCCCCTCTCGATCCCAACAGCCCACATAACAATCTAGTATCAGAGATGCCAGGTTACGATGAGCCGCTGCCAGTCACTTCCTCACCGATGACGTCAGATCAGTTGACCGCGACCATCACCGATCTCGCCCGTTCCGTCGCCGCCATCCAGTCCTACCTCGGCATACCGCCACTGCAACCAGCCAGTTGGCCGCTGTCGCAATCAGGCGTGGCCTCTCTGCCACCGGTTTTCCCCTACAGGATGCCAGGTTACGACACGACGCTACTACCGCTCCTCTCTCACATGAACAGTACCTGCGGGTACTGTAGCTCCGCCGCCACTCCTCTCTTCCTCCTCAATCCTCTCCATCCCAACGGTCCACATAACACCTGCTCTTCAGAGGATGTTACTGGATACCTTCCTGTAGCAAATGTATCATTAAATTTTTTTTGAAGCAAAAGTTTGATGCCAGTAGCTCTACCAGGCTCCTGTTTGCTTGGCTACATGTGTGATCCCATTCTTTAATTGTAAGACGTGCTTGTGGAGAAGGAAGTCATGAACTGTTTTAACTGGAAGCAATTGTCCATCTCACAGCCTCTTAACTGTTTGGAAGTTGTTGACTGTTTTAAGTGGAAGCAATTGTCCATCTCACAGCCTCTTAACTATTTGGAAGTTGTTGCCGTTGGACTCTCCCTCCAGTCGATCTAACAAGCTGAGTACCGTTTTTTTGCGCATTTCTATATGTAACTGATCTTTTCCTCTGCTAATGTCATCTCGGTCAAGGGCAAAAATTCCTGTTCCTGTGTTTTTTCTTTGAAATTAAACTGATTCTCGTGAAGTTCCTATGTGATTTCTATAAAATTCCTGCGTTCCAAATAGGTCCTTACAGCAAGGGCAACACAGGCTAATACGCATTAATGGTCTCAGTTCCACGTAGATCAGATACTACTTGTACACCTAAGGGCATCCGGAGTGTACAGACCATCGGCAGACCTTAAGATCCTGTTGGCACTCGGTACGGCCGACCATACAACTAAGCCTGCGCAAAATACCCGATACTTGTTATCCGTACCCGAAATATCCGAACCCAGACCCGAATTACCTGAACCCGAGGTACCCGATCCTAAATTCGGATAGCAATTCTGATTACCCAAAATAAGTTTGGGTAATTCGGGTAATATCTCCCGGTACCCGAACTACCCGAACTACCCGAATATGTGTTCGTGTTTTTGTGTTTGTGATGTGTTGTCAGTGGAGCACTTGAACTTATCACTTTATTAGTATATAATTCTCTTTGTTTGAACAAGTGACTGTAATATATTATTCTTTGTAAATTGTTGTTGAAATTTTATACAAAATTGTTGCTGAAATTATATATAAAATTGCTATAAAAGTTTTGTACAGTTTGCTCTTTTCTATGAATTCGGATATATTGGGTATACCCGAACCCGAACCTGAATTATCGGGTACCCGAAATTTCGGGTAGTATTTTTTCGAGATGAATATCAGGTAGCAATTTTCATTACCCGAATTTTAAATTACCTGAATTACCCGGCCTGAAAAAATCGGGTAACCCGAACGCCCAGGCCTACATACAACATAGTGACTAAAGTACAAAGGAAGCGCTAGAACTAGAAATACACAAAATTAAGAAACTAAAAAAAGTAAAGAAAACGAAAATAGAGACAGGTGCGAGGTGAGTGACACACAAGCGCTGCCCGCGTCCGGGTATCACCGTCGTCGAGAACCGCATGTGTTCCGGCTCCCTGGGACCCACGGTAACGGTATTACGGGAAAATGTCTCTCCAACCCCAGCTGGTAGTGGTAGAGAGACAAACGAGGAATTACAACTTTCCAAGGGCAGGACCAGGACCTTGCGCCGTTGCGCGCTCGCCAGTCGCTCTCCAAGTCTCCAGCTGGGCCGGCCCTGGTATCTCCGCCCAGTCGCGGCAGCGGCGGAACGTGGGAGGAGGATCCGGGGCCCCTGGTTCCCTATCCGTGGGCCGATAAGGCGAGTGGTCGGCCATACAAAAAGCCGTGGCCCCGGACTCGCGCACGGGTCGCTGTCCCTTGCCTACCCCGCCCCTGGCCCCTCCCCGTGTGTGTGTTTTTCTTAATTTTTATTAATCTTTTTTAAATTTAATTTTAAAAATAGCCTCACTTATTTTTTTATATTTTTATGTTTAATATTTTTTGTCGAACCCATGTGCCTGCCACGACAAAATGGTGTTGTAAAACTATATGTGTTGGTGTGGCAAGATCTGTCATGTTAGACGATGATTTTCACATGAAAATTTTTATTACACCGCTCCCCTTGGCATGACATTAGTGTTTTGTCGCTCCAACTGGAATAGCATGACAGGCCTCAACTTTAGAAAAATCATATATTTTCCATATGATGTCGTATGAAGATGATTTACCTTTCTGGTTTTGAGTTTTTCATTTGAGGTCATTAAAATACTCAAAAAAATAATATAAATTCGAGCAACATAATAATGCCTATAAGCATTTGTCGTCATAGAAAAGTAATATCTTTTCTTATATGGTGTTAAATGAAGATATTTTTATATGGATGTTATAGCTCTCAGTAAGATCTATAACTCAACTTTATACGCAAGAAATAATAAATGCTAAAATTTTGTTTATTTTTTGAGCATCTTAACGACATCAAATAAAACTCAAAACTATAAAGTTATAGATCTCGTTTAAATTCATGTAGTGAGTTTTTTTTATTTGACACCATATAAGAAAGACATCACTTTTCTGTGGCAACAAACACTTGTACATGATTATGACGCTACTGAAATTTTATATTATTTTTTAAGTATCTTAACGAACTTAAATGAAAAAACTCAAAACTAGAAAGTTGTAGATCCCATCGAGATCTATAATTTTTATATAAGAATCATCTTCATCCGGCGTCATATAAAAATATATGATTTTTTCTAAGATTGAGTTTTGTCATGCCATTTCCATTGGCGCGAAAACTACTGTCGCGTCAACCGGAGTGGCGTGAAAAGTTTTTGCGTGGAAATTGGTGCACCAAAAGTGTTTAAGGTGGGCTAATTTTTGAAATAAAATTAAAAAAAGAATTAAAAATGAAAAAATCCTCCCTTTGTCCGGTGGCTGCGGCTGCGCGCATCATATTCCCACCTCGCGAACACGGCACACGGCTGAGCTGCCAGTCACGAGCCTCGCCTCGCCTCCTCTCCATTCTCCCCCACCAACCGCAGCAGCGAAACTGAGAATGGCCGCGGCGCCGTCGTCCCTCGCGTCCTCCCACCTCTCCCGCCTCGCCGACCTCCGCCGCGCCGCGGCGGTGGCCACTCCCGCCGTCCCACAGCAGCTTCGCATCGGCTGCTCGCGCCGCCGCGCCCAGCGCGTCGTCGCCATGGCTGGATCCGGCAAGGTGCGCCGCCTCCCCCGCTGTTTCGCCACCCGTCTTTAATCTGCCCATGTGGATTCTGCTCTCATGCTCCCGCTTGAATCTCCTTTGCAGTTCTTCGTCGGAGGCAACTGGAAGTGCGTAAGTGCTTGTTCTGCTTCTCCTCCAGCTTTACGCGCCTTTGGGATGTCAGTACCGATGATCCTGGAGATGCTGTGTAATAACTGTATGATCTTTTGGCTGTTGCCGCATTGGGCATTCCAACGGGACCGGGACGAGATTTTGTCGTCATCCATACATACATCGTGATTTACTCCGTTCATGGCCACTTCTAGAAATAGAATCGCTTGTCTGCTGCCCATCTTGGCCTGCCAAAGCCGTTTTGTTCGGTTTATAAAAGTTGTGATTTTTTTTTTGAAAGGGATGTATATAAAAGTTGATGTTGCATCTTTCACCTTTATTAAAAAACTTTTAGCTGAGAGAAGCCAGGGAATGTCACCAGTTCCTCCTGAGGATACAGAGGCCTTGGTACTTTCTTTATACTGTTTGTTAAGCTTTGAGAGGCCTGGACCGAGGCGAGGGGATGTAGTAAAATGATGGATGTTGTGAACTTTGAGTTGTGGTTTTTATTAGTAATGGGTCTGCAAGTTTATCGGCCCAAAATCAAGCTTCAAATTTGTAAATTCATTTTTGGGCTTCTTCACTTCAGGAGCTTTTGCTAGCAAGATTAAGTTATATCCCTTGGTGTATTTACTTGCTCATCTTAGAATTTGTGGTGTTGATGTCTGTTTCTTTTCCCTTCCTTCTTTTCCCTCTTCTTCAGAATGGAACAAAGGACTCCATTAGCAAGCTTGTCTCTGAATTGAATTCTGCTACCCTCGAAACTGATGTAGGTAAGCCCATTTGTTTCATCTTCACATATCCTAATCTTCCTTTTTGTACGATATTAGCATTTGGTGCATGCTTCTGATTGATATTCTTATGTTTTCCTGTTGCATATAATGTTCTCATAAATGTTTTGTGAATGTGGATACCTTACTGAATATTTGCATTTACTAATATATCACTTATTTTCTTTGTGTGCTGTACAAGGCTATCTACTAAAGTGTAAATCCATTGCTAATTTGATGTTTGGATAGTTGGCTCGTAGAAAAAACTGCCAGCAAAATGTTTGCTTAATGCTCCTAATAAGATTTGCTAGTGACTTTCCTGAAAGTCTTTTATGTAATTGTAACTGTAATAAACTTAAGCATATGAGCTACCTGCATCCTGTATGAGTACCATGTGGCATGGAAACACTTCTTCCATGTTTGTAGCAGGCTCTTCTCTTGAATAGAAAGTGTCTATCTCAGGTTCTGCAAGTGCAACTATAGGAACAATTTATTCTATGGCAGTTTAGATGGGATTCCGCTCATGGGCTCCAAATTATAACCAGGACTTAATATCTTGGGTTGGAAACACGTATAGTAGAGAGAATTATCTAAGAAATTCTATGCCACTTTGCTGCTTGTTTCTTGCTGAATAAAGCAATCAAACTAATGTGTGGCATTATGCAATTCTGCAGATGTTGTGGTGGCACCTCCGTTCATCTATATCGATCAGGTCAAGAATTCACTAACTGGTCGCATTGAGGTTTCTGCTCAGAATGTGTGGATTGGAAAAGGAGGAGCCTACACCGGAGAGATCAGGTCTGGTACACTGGACACTGGTCACCCTTTTCTTTGCTAAGTATATATATGGAGATTGCAACTAGCTGTAAAGTGGTTATAAAATCAGCAGTCTGTTGGTTTTACTGGATGGACTTTGGATAAATAGGTAACAATGGATTAGGAGCTTATTTTTTCATTTCTAGCTTTGCTAATAGAATTTTTACCTTTCCCTTAAAAAATTACAGTGCAGAACAATTGGTGGACATCGGTGTTCAATGGGTTATTCTTGGACACTCTGAGCGTAGGCATATTATTGGTGAAGATGACGAGGTGATTGTTTTCTGTGCATATGCTACTGGTTTGACACTTCCAGAAACATAGTTTTTTATTGCAATATAACAAGTTGTTCAAATGCAGTTTATTGGGAAGAAGGCTGCATATGCATTGAGCCAAAATGTTAAGCTTATTGCCTGCATAGGAGAGCTGCTGGAAGAGAGGGAAGCAGGGAAAACTTTTGATGTATGTTTTAAGCAGATGAAGGCTTTTGCAGGTGAAGTTTCATCATCTAAGAAACCTTTTTTTATGGGCGTTCTAGAGAAGAAGTTGGGTGGCATTGATTTTGCTTGAGGTGTTGATGCATATGCAACATGTATCTGCTTGCAGATAGTATTTCAAACTGGGCCGATGTTGTAATTGCATATGAGCCTGTTTGGGCTATTGGAACTGGAAAAGTTGCTACTCCTGAGCAGGCCCAGGAAGTTCATGCTGCTGTACGCGATTGGTTGAAGACCAACGTATCACCTGAAGTTGCCTCTAGCACTCGAATAATCTATGGAGGTTAGTTTCTCATGTCATATACTCATGTTGCTATGTCAGTATAGTGTGCTTCTTATATTTCTTTTCCATTAAATTTGACAATGGAAAGATTGAACTTGGAACCGCGGTTTACTAAATTAGTATGAGAGACATTAATTCATATGCTTAAATATCTCGGCAGGTGTTCTGTTAAATTTTATTTCAGTGTTGTGGGGTGTTTAACATGACTTATTGGCTCTGTGATGTGACCATCCTCCTTTGCTGTGTTGCAGGTTCTGTGAATGCAGCCAATTGTGCAGAGCTAGCAAAGAAAGAAGATATTGATGGTTTTCTTGTTGGTGGCGCCTCCTTGAAGGTATGACAAATTAACCTCAGATCTTTGTACATAATCTCCTTTGTTCTGTAACCTCTATTGTCAGTGGCTGCTATTTGTAGCTCTTAAAACTCCTCTTGCAACTTTCATTATGCACTTCCAAATCTAAATGGTGTTTAACAGGACTATGTATATTGATCTCTGTTCAGTGGTAGTTTTAAAATCATCTACTTGCAATGTTTTGCTGCCGTTGTTCTCAGTGGTGTTAAATAAGGCCGGTTATGTTATTTGATCTCTCCACTCCGTATGCAGCATATAGTTTACAAAACCTTAAAGAAGCTGTCAAAATTTTTGAACCATCAGTGTACCTAGCCTGCTATATACTCCCTCCGTTCCAAATTATGTCGCTTTGACTTTTTTGGTACATCCAATTTGTATGTATCTAGATCGACTTATAATTTGGAACGGAGAGCAATAATCTATGATCTGTTAACAAATTTCTTGGTTTTGGCAGGCACCGGATTTCGCCACCATTGTCAACTCAGTGACTGCCAAGAAAGTTGCTGCCTGACGCGCCTGTTAGAAATAAGTTGTCATCAGTGTGTCAGCTCATCTGCCACGCCATAAAGCCTGTGATTGTGGGAGGTGCTCCGTGTGAATGTGATTGTGTGCCGTCACCTCCTGGTTTTGCTGATTTGCAGCACGGAAACAGAAAATAATGCAAGATGTTAGCATCTTTTTTTTTTTGGGTTCTCGTAGACCTTCTGTACGTGACGGGAGTTCAGTTGTACCGTTGTACGTGAGCGATGTACGTTGGGAATATTGTGCTGTGTGTCCTTTTCTGTGGAAAAAAACTGCTGACAGTCGAGGAGAATGATAAGTGCCTTTTTTTTATTCCTCAATACTTCAAGTACAAGTCGCAGTAGAAATGATAAGTGAATTGATTGTGTAAAGAGAATCGTGCACGATCGCAGCTTTGGTGAGAGAAGAGCCGATGTTGAGTCGTTCAGTCCAGAAATGATGCAAGCACACTTGGCAGTGGCAGTGCCTGCCAGTGTTCTCTGTTTGTGGCCAAAGAGCAATTTGCATGGATGGTGCGCGGCTCTGCTAGGACGGACAGCCATGGACGGCTTCGGTAATCCACAGGCCACACCGCCACAATGCCCCCGGCGGGCGTGCCCCGTGAGACTGTCTCCAATAAGGGAGACCTAAACACAGCACTCATTCTAGGGAGATCTAAACATAGCACTCATTTCAGGTTTTGGGTTATGCACAGGAAAGGGTCATACACCCATAACTCAGCCCTCTCCAACAGCGACGCAAAAGCAGAGCTCCATCCTGAAGCCGAGGACGACCGCGCGGCCGAGGACACCACCGAGCTATCTACCTCGCCTGCAGCCGCGGCGACCCGCATCCCGACGTGGCCGAGGACGCCGCCAAGGTCCCGTGCGCCTCCTCCCCGGTCCTCATCCCTCCGCAGCAGCCGGCGGAGAAGACAAAGACGTGGCGCCGCGCGTGCTCTCTCAAGCGGGCACAGGCTCCGGCGGCGGCTCCGGCGCGGGCGTGGCCCAGATGGTTGGTGGAGGGTGCGGGCTCCGGCACATCTCCAAGCCGCAGTGACCTGCATCCCGACGCGGAGGACGACCGCCGAGGTCCCATGCGCCTCCTCCCTGGTCCTCATCCCTCCGCGAGGGCCGGCGGAGAAGACGAAGACGCGGCGCCGCCCGTGCTCCCTCCGGCGGGCACAGGCTCCGATGGCGCCGCGTAGCCCCGATGGCCGGCGGAGGGCGCGGGCTCCGGCACATCTCCAAGCCAAGCCGCGGCGGCAGAGGGCGCATCTCTAGGCCGCGGCTGGCACCGGCGCTTCCTCCGACGCGGCAGCGAGCGGGCCACCTCAACGGCGTGGAGGCGTGCGCGGGTGGGAGGCGAGCGGGCCACCACCGGAGATTTGCGTAGCGAGGAGAGAGGCGACGCTTTTTTGCGTATCCTTTGGGCTAGTAGGCAAAATGAGTCATGCGTTTGGATCACCTGTTAGAGGATGTTTTTGATAGGTAAAGCACTGTTCGGGACGTATTTTTGGGTTTGGGTCTCCTTACTGGAGACAGTCTGAGGCTGCCAAGGGCCGCCAGCTAGAGCACCATGAGTGCGGCACCCACTTGCGCGCCAAACCCGCCGCGAATGGCAGGTGCACCTTGCACGTCCTCAGCTGCGCTGCCGCTTCCGTTGTGCCGCAACAACGGGAGCAGAGCACGTCCTACCCCAGAAGGCCAGAACGGCGGTTCTCCCAGGACCACAACCTTTTTACCGGATTGATCCGTTCCGCGCGATCCGGCGACCATACATGACATACGGCATGACAGGCCGCTGTTAACCTTCCCACTGCCCACGGCTGACAAAGGCTACATGAACAGAAACTTTTCTTCGAAAGGTTCACACGATGTTTCCCCCTTGCAAAGTTAAGGACAACGATGTTCCCCCCTTGCAAAAGGAAGGATAGTCAGAGCTGCAAAGTTAAGGACAGTCAGAGCTAGTTATTGGCTAGGGCTAAAAATTAACTTAAATTAGCTGGATTGATCAGTTAGTTAAGACTTTGCAATCCAGCTTGAATAGGATGAGTTGAAAACTTTGCTAAAAATTTAGTTTGCCCCTTATTTGGATGAGCTAAGACTAAGATCCTCTTTGGAAATAGTTAACTAATTTTTAGTCCATAAGAATCCAAACAAGCAAACTAGCTTGTTTGGATTTCTTCCTCTAACTTTTAGAGCTAAACCTCCAAACAAGTGGTATAAAATTAGCTCTAAACTCACATTAAAGCTTTAGAGCTTAAAAGTGCACTAAAATGCTCTAAGCTTTTAGAGCTCTAAAGTTTATAAGAGGTTATGCAAACAGGCCCTAAGACTAATTATTAGCCGACGGATCATGAAGTACTCGTTAACCAGTGCCTAGTCCATCCAAACGTACCCTAAATTTACCTAATTTTTAGCGGACTAGCAATTAGCCCTTGGTATCCAATGGCCCTTGGAATGCATTAGCTGACGACCAATTAGCCCTTGGAATGCATTAGCTGACGACCAATTAGCCCTTGGAATGAAGATGGTCAAATGACGGTTTCTTCAGAAGATGGAGAACAGAATCCTGTTTTTAAATTAAGATCTTGTGCTTGTCCAAGAATTGCTATCTACATTTTTTTTTCCAAGGGAGTATAAGAAAACGACACCTTGGCTATCCCACAAATCTTCAGGTGGTAGGTGCTCTCAAAAGAAATCGATCTGATGAGGACAACTTCTCTTCTCATTGGTCCATCCACATAAAGTTAAGCACGGCGGCGACAACACATTGCCCGGTACAGTCACAACCAGGGTCACTCACTCTTTGACAAATCTAATTCCGATTTATGTAACAAAAGGGGGGAAAAAGTAAGCTTCCTAAGGTGTGCAGAGATTCTTCAGGTCTTCTTCCTTGGCGTAGGTATTCGGGATGAGCCTTGAGGCATAGGGATACAGATCCTTGTACGAATTTCTGATGGTGCCTTCTGCCACACCAGTAGCCAAGGATATATCTGCAACAGATTCTCCAGTATTATTACCTGTATGTCAGTCACAGGGAAAAACACAATGGGGGCAGCATACCAAACCTTTAAGTGGTTTCTTGTCCTCTGAGAGTTGGGTTATCATATAAATGACAGCGGCTGCAATTGATATTGGGCTCCTCCTGCACAGAAGGATGAAAGGAAGTGTCAACATATCTTTTTTCTGTCAGAAATGTGAACTACAGATTGATTGTTCATCCCAAGAGTTTGAAACTTTCATGCCACAGCAGGTCCTAACTGCAATCAAATGGAAACGGGCAATTGCTAGCATGTACAGAGTTTGAAATTCCAAACCTTATATCAAGCTCCTCTGAGCGCTGAACTGCCTCCTGGGCTGCCTTAACAGCTTGATTGTTCATCCCAAGAGTTGAGCAGAAACGCCTCTGCAATTTTTATCAGTTTATAAGCTACCAACTTAAGAACTAAGGAAATTACCAACTCCGACAACAAAATGAAGCTATAAATTTGAACAAACATACCAGAAAATCTCCAGCATGAATGGTTCCCATCTCCATAGATTGCCCCATCTCAACTTCCAGTTGTTTCACTATAAATTCTTTTGCTCTGCCAATTTCTTTCTTTGTGGCCCCATTAGCAACTGAACATATTTCTGCAACAATCCAACACAAAACAAGAAAAATAGACGAACTGAGTGTTGCATGGTTATGAATTCTAGTGTCTAGGAAGTCGAGAATTTCTAAGAACAATATGTACCTTTCACAGTTCTAGGCCGATCTTCTTGTCTACAAGCAATATATAGACATGCAGCTAGTATGGCATCTTGATTTCTTCCCCTGATAGACTTGAGATCTTCAACTTTCTTGTAGATTTCATTTGCTCGGTCCTTGAAGAGTAAAGACCAAAACAAATAATTACTAGATAGCAGTAATTTACCTGAATTAAGTTATAAGTTATTGTTCTATCAGAACACAGGAAGCAGAAATATGTTCAATCACACGATGGGTATTCAGGAAAGTGTTAAACATGTAATCTATCTTCAAAAAGAGAAGAAAGGCTGCCATACAGAACATACATCCCTAATCTTAGGGTGTGTTTGGAACGTAGGAACTGTAGAAAATGTATGAATAGGAAAGGAATGAGGGTGCAAAATAGAGGAATGGAAAAAGATTGGAAAGTTTCAAGAAGCAGGTTGGAACGCAGGAATCAGAATACAAGAAGTGGAGTACTATTGACTTATTGTTTATAAAGGAAGTTGTAAATATATATTATTAAATCAGTCTAAATAACATGGGAAACCAACATAAAAGGCAACATCTTTACCCATTTCATTAAATATTTTTCTTTCAATGGTCCTTATCTATTCGCTACACAGTAAAAAGTCATAATATGCACTTTCCCCAATCTAATCTCAGCCCCATCTTTCGGCTCTCCGTTCTGACTCCCCATTTTACCTACTTCCGGTGGTTCCTAGAACGGCGGCAGCAGTGGAAGAGACAAGATCAAGATGGGACAGACAGCTTCTTGTGGCGCGCTTCCTCGTTCTCTCCTCTCTTCTTCGTACACACTGTCTCGGACATCCGCAAAGGAAAAGAAAACCAGAGATCGGAGTGGATGTTTGGTTTCCTTTGAAGTAGTGTTATCCTAAATGATAAACAGTCAGTCACTTGCCATTTAGCCATTATTTGGGCTAAACGGACACCTAAACAGGATAAACGATCGATTAAACGGAAATAGCATACCACTCTGTAGTGTTTAAACGGTGTAAACGGGCTAAGTGCCGTTTAGGCAAGCAGTGCTGTGAAATGAGCATCTACCTACAGTATTCCAAAGGAAAGGAATCGGCTCTTCCAGTATTCCAAATGCACACCCTGATTTCATTTCCTCCGTTTTGTGATTCATACAAGTTCCCTTTGGAATTCCTCCACTCCAAACAGAGCCATAGCATATACACTCAAATTTTGTAAAATATCAACATGTAATCTGATGAACTACAAATATTCCTATTAAGGGGGCATACAAAAAAGATATCATAATAGGTTTCAGTACAAAATAGGCCAATTATTAGGACACACTCTACCAGCACCTAAAAATGGTAGATCACAGGATCACAGCTAGCACTAGCAAGCAAGTATAGCCATGTAGCTATATAAAAAAAAATGTTAACAGTCAGCTTAACATAATGAACAGTAAGCCATCAGATTCCTTACCTTAATAGTAGCCACAAGACCTAGCCTGCAGAAGACATAGCTCGTGTCAGCATATTGTTGACACATGTTACGAAATTAAGGCCGACACAGCTAAAATCAAATTAGCTATCAACATAGCTTTGAGTATTGTGCATCTATTCGCCCAAATTAGAAATGTGGCTGATATCTTTTTACTGTATGTATAAAAAATGCCGCAATCAATCGCCTTCGCTAACAAATCACATGCCTAAGGAATGCATGCCATCACGATCAACTTGTCATCAATGCTTAATTTTGACATAATAACGCATAGGTGAAAGCAGCACAACTACTCTAGCCAAACCTATTGTGTGCCCAAATAAAAACCTAACCTTTGAAAGTTCCGGATGAAATTAATGATAATTAGATGGATCCCCATCTAGGAATTTCAGTAGATCCAAGCGACAATCATCCAGCACCAAACCCAACAAGAATATACAAAAGCCATAGACGCAAATATATCAATCAGACGTTCCAAATCTAGACCACCGCAGTCATAACCAACCCTGAAACCCCACATCACATTCCCCATCTAAATATCTAAATCCATCGCCCCAGACCTAAAATCAGGCAGCGCGACACACGCACAAACGAGCAAGCACACGGCATATATATCCTCGAAAAAAAAATCAGCGCAAACTACTAGCACTGCCACATACTTTGATCGAATCGGATCGAACCCGTAGCGGAAGAAAGGGAGGAGCGGAGAGGCGGACCTGTCAGCCATGTTGGCGATGGTGCGGAAGGCGAGGATGAGGGATCGGTCGGGGTTGGAGCCGCGGTTCTGCCACCTGCCGAGGGAGGAGGAGAGGAACTCGCCCTGCGCGCCGTTGGGCTTGGCGATGACGGTGGAGAGGCCGCCATCGGTGAGGAGCGGGTTGGTGGGGCCGCCGACACGGACGGGGTCGTTGTCGTTGGACTCGTTGGCGAAGGTGCGCCACTCGGAAGTCTCGTCGACGGAGTGCGCCTCGAGGACGAGGCCGCACTCGGTGCACACCGTGTCCCCCGCCGAGTGGTCGAACGCCACCTCCGTCTGCTTCTTGCAGTCGGGGCAGAAGGAGTCGCTCATCTCGCCCGACGGCCGCCTCCCCTCCTTCCTTCCTTCCTTCCTCCCTCCCTCCTCCCACGCAACCGGTGCTGTGAGGCGAGGCGCGGCGCGGCGCGGCGATTTGAGGACGGGGGAGAGCGAGCGCCCACAGGAGAGGAGGGGGAGGAGAGAGACAGGGAGGGAGAGGCGGACGGGGCAGACCGGGAGACGGGAGGTTGGGTTGGGCTTTTTATCAGTTCGGCGAGAGTGGTCTTGTTCTGCTGGATACGTTTCGACTTGTTTCAGCTTGTTTCAGCTTATTCTCACAGAACACTATTGAATCAGTCGAAATCAGCCGGCTTTTATACCAGCCGAACCAGCCCAGTATCGTGTCTGGTCTGCTGCGGTTTCTGTTCGCGTTCGGCGCTTGGGTCTGCACGGGCTGCTGCTGGCCTGCCGCGACCGCGATGCCGTGGCGTACTGGATGTCTGGACGTGAGACATAGAAAGCCGCCCTGATGCCGTTCATCCGGCCGTGTCTACACGTGAGACGGGGCAGCAGGGCGGTAGTGTACTAGGGTTCGACCGACTTGGCTTTCTATTGCTCGTCGACACTCTCGACTTGGCTTGCTAGTCGACTCTCTTGCGTTGCCGCGTTGTCTTTTGCTAGAGACGCTGATGCGTTCCACGACGTAAGCTCTGGACGCCGCATCCGGCGTTGCGCTGCAGCCAGCAGGTTCCAGCCAGCGCCAGAAGAGGCAATTGGCAAAGATTTTACGACGACAGTATTCGCCTTCAACCTTCAAGTAATCGAGTGGCAAAGAGAAAAGGGTCCGAGGAGCGATCCATACCACACACGAGGTTTTTAAAAGCTTTTTCACTTTTCGGACATGATGACGGCCAACAGCCCCCCCCCCCCCCCACCCCCCCCCCCCCCCCCCCCCCCGCGCCCTGCCCCGCATGGGCACGGCTCCGCTCCTACAGTCCTACTACTCCTGCATCCTGCACACCATTTCTGTGTCTGGTCAACAAACCGAAGAATTGCAGGCGGAGCTGGTGTGAGCTGCCAGGAAGAACGCATGAGGCAACTGCGATCCACCCTCAATCCAACTAGACCATCCTGAATTGACAATTCAAGGAAAACTAGTACCAAAGATTAGTAGTGGACCAGAGAGGAACCCCTACTGATAATCCCAATGTCACGTGAACACGGCCTGATGGCCTTGCTCACGATTTTCACATGGCTTGTTTGCGGCAAAAACATATGAACGCATTCTGGAATTATCTAATCCAAAGAGACCATTACCACCTGATTCTAAGACCACGACAGTCATACAGCACAAGCTACAAGTACTGAGAGATTGGGTATCAAGAAACACGCAGCTATAAACAGTCTCAATGACAACCTATCTTTTTAAGAGGGCCCTCGCAGCAACTTTGTCATACATAGTCATAACTCGTAACATCATCAACTAAAAAAGGCTCCCAGGTTGAGCACTAGAGAATAACTGTTATTCAGAGTACATATCAATCGGTGAAGCGCTAAGTTTTGTATCCTGCTGCACTTGTTACACCACCCCTGAGGGAAGCCGTAGCACCAGTTGCCCACCAACCAGACTGTACAACGACAATCACTTGTTAGACGATGTCCAAAGGAACAGCCAACTAAACTTAACAGCGATACTGAATTTACCTCTTCACATAGTAGTAGCAGAAATCTGCAAGGATGAATGTCTGCACGATTTCTGATAACAGCACCATAGACGGCCACAAACCATAGCCGAGAGCAGTCAACAGATGGCCACGCGTGTCCAAAACCTACATAAAAGAATTTGTTGCTTCTGATGGTCAGGGTTTGAATACCATTTGCCTAATTGTATTTCAGCGATGTGAAAACACCAGACTAGAGAATTGGAAGTGTTTTTTTCATGGCTATGAGTGAAGACAAATCTACAATGGTCATAAGACACTCCCCACCACCCAAAAACAAGAAATCTGCCTGTTCAACAAAAATGGACCTAAAAACACAAGAATTGGTAAACGTAAAAAGATGTCCTCACACATCTACAATGACAGTCTATATTACAGAGCATCCTGTTAGGTATAAGAACCAATAACAACAAAATGAAAGCTGCTAAAAAATAATACAGCTGTGTACTTATTAGCTCAAGACCAATTTCAATTTTTTGCAATTGTAAGGGGATATTCGAGTATTTATCTAAAGGAAGGAACAAACGAGGATAAGAGAAAATTGCTTCGAATTTGTTTTGTTATCAAAAAAGACAGACCTGTAGAACCCAGTGGGCGCAGCTAAGAAACCTTGCAACCCCCAATGCAAATACATAGTGAGCTGTAAACGGTTCAACAATCTGCAAAAGATGGTAAAACTAAGTCAAACTTATTATCCTGCAATCAATGGAACCAAATGGCAAGATGGTGATATTACCTTGGTGTTTTGCATCAAGCGTAATTGTGGCAACACTGAAACAGCTTCCAAGTAAACACAGAACGCCCAGGAGATTCGGTTCACAATGTTATGGGATGTTGAAGGATGAATAAGTAGAGCCAGTCCAGCACACGGTAGCACCTTGAAAGGTAATAACAAAAGCCCAAGCACAATAAGATGGCAATATGCAACTAAGATGTGCAACGTTGAGGCAGAAGAAGTAAAATTAGCCAGCATAAGTCCAATGCCTTCTGTTAGCATGAGCATCAGAAGCACTACTTCCAATCCCAGAAGTACAGAAAGAGACATGAATTTCAAAATGTTTCAATAATAAATGATCTAAAAGGTGATGTGCATTCTAACCATAAAGCTCACAGAGCCTTTGGTCTCAACCTAACCAACTTCAGTACAAAGCAAATACATTGATATGATAATGTGGCACTATTTTGCAGAAACTGGACAGCTCCAACTCAATATCAATGACATGGATACGAGAAACTGAAAATCTTAGCTAAGAACAGTAACCGATCTGAATTCATAAAATACCAAGACGTAAGTTTATAGCTTACCACATAGTACAATGCAAAGTTATCCTTGTCCACCATATAAGTTGACCTCAGTTTGAACCGTATCATATAAATAACAAACAGTGTGGCTACAAGTGTAGCAGTGTCCAGAATCGTATGGATGTCATACTCCATGACAAAGCTGCAGTACAGTCTAACAGCTAGAAATAACGCAGTTAAATCCTGAGACTTGAGGGATAGTCCTGCAACATGAAAAGCAAAGGCCTTGAGACAGACATTCTAAAGAAATCATATACATTGGACAGTGAATTTTAGGGTAATTTTCACAGCTAGAGGTGGGATTTAAAAAAAATATCAAACCAAATGAGTTTGTATATGACTAGATCCACCAAGTGAAAGAAATCACAAGGTAAACCATCAATAAGTTTATATTGCACATATGAATAATCTCTATATCTCAGATATGGTAATTCCAGATCTAAACCATGCCACACACAACCGATTCATATAAAATCTTTGAAAATGGAAACATCTGCAGGATAAAAAAAACAAAATCTATGTACTTGGAATAAGGGAACCGCTAACGGGAAGAAATGATACAAGAATGCATAATTTAGTAGAAGGAATTCTAATAAACAAATAGATGTTGAAAGAGCTAAAAAGAACCCAAAAAATGGAAACCACGCGATTTTTATTCAAGATTTGGTTTCTCCAGATTTTTCAAAACAGCTGTTGTCAACACGCTACACCATTGTAAAAAACGAGTCTAATAAGCCTATACAAATTCTCCCAGTCAAATCAAAAGGATAATGTAATCAAGCACGTCTTGCAGCTCCAAAATATAACAGATGAGTACTTTAGCGCTGAATCCCGTATAAGAACACCAAACCATAACAGTGCTACACATCTATCTAGCCTCACAACAAACATTATCTAAAGAATGGACAAAAACATGAGGGGTATTTATAGATATAAAATAGATCGAATAAATACTCTAAGTCTCTAGCCTTCCGCCTCCTAGATGTACACAGCAGTAAACCACCTATTCTTCGCAAAATAAAAATTGCAAACCATGCCGGGAAAATCGTCATCTGAACCGCTGAATTTGGGCGGCCAAATCCTATAAAAATCCTAGACCCTATCGACGCCGGCACGGGCGATCTCGACAGATCGGGAACGGGTGTCAAAGAAGCAGACGGAAACAAACCGGCGCAGGTCTTCTCCTTGGTGAGCTTGTAGATGAGGACGCCTATGCCGAGCGCGTGCGCGGCCTCGGCAGCGACGAAGAGGTTGTCGTGGTCGTGGACGATGAAGCGGATGAAGACGAGAGCGGCCATGCCGGTGACAACGGCCAGGAAGGCCTTCACCTTGGGCGGCTGCCGCCGGACCCACGACGTCACCACGCCGAGCGGCCGCTTCGGCCCCCTCATCTCGTCTCCCCTTGGTCGCCTCGCGTTCGCACCACCACCGCCGGTCGAAGAACACGGGAGTATTTTTCTTATTATTATTTTCTTCGCTTATTATTATTTTTTGTTTCTCTCTCTTCCTGCGCTCTCGTGTTTTTGTGGGGGCGACGGATAGATCGGGCGGAGTTATGGTGATTTGGCCATTTGCCGTTTGGGGAGAGGCTGGCGGAGTTAACGTGAGGCCTGTCCCCACCTCCACGAATTAATGCAATTGTGGCTCGCCGAGAAATCAATAATTTTAATCAAAATTATATAAGAATAAAATTAGTATTGTTAGATTAGTCATAGAATATATTTTTATAATAAATTTATTTAAAAAAATAAATATTAATATTACTTTTTATAAATTTAGTTAAACTTTAGCTACCTTAATCGGTACGGATCCTATAATTATATTCTTTTCTAGACGGAGAGAGTACACTCCTATGTACCGTTTTTATTATACTTTTTATTTTATTTACTCATCACGAGTTTTACCTTCCATGGTAAATTACATCAAAACTATGGATTAGATTCTATCTTGTTTTCTCGTAGCCAATTTTTGGTAACCATTTATTACTGCCTTCCAAATAAAATATGACTGACAAACAATATTGTAAAAATATGTGCTTATATCATACTCAAATAGTGATGTGTTTCTTTTTACCTGTAATCAATTACTCCAAACTTTAGCTTCTATATTTTTAATATAACAAATATATATGTGTAGGATATAATAAATATAAATATATGGTTTTTTAGAAATGTCAAGAGCCTATCAAGTATCACCTTGGCATAATAGTGTAGATACCTGCATTTGCAGCATTTTCTTTCCTGTGAACAATGATTTATTGGAAGCAGGTAGGAAAGTGGAGTCCGCTACGCATCATCTAGCACTCTAGGTTAGGGAAATCGCTCTCCATTTTTTATTTTTTTAAGGGAACTGGAGGGGCAAGACCCTACATTCATTTTATTGAAACAGATTGGAAAAAAAACGTACAAGCATACAAGATTAAGGTATATGCTTAAGGGTTGTGTTTTAGTAACCAAGACACCTAGTGGGTATGGTTACATTATAGGATAGATAGCCGTACTATAAAGAGGGGAATGACGCGGCTATTGAACTCCTAAGTGCCTCTAGATGTGCATTTCATAATCATATGCATTTGGATAGAACTAATAACGCCTCGAAAAATGATTGTGAAAATGCTAACACATTCGCACATGACGTGATCACTTGGTGGTGTTAGCACATTTGCGAAGGCGGTGGAGTTTGAGCGGTAGAGATGGTTTGAGGTCCTCTCTCCCTCCCGCCGAGCTTGCGAGGCGGGATTCAGGCGTTTTCAAGAAGTTGAAATGCCTATTTTCCACTACGCCGAAAGTCAGAAATCTAACGGAGGCAAACGGAGGTCACAGAGGTGACCGGACGCTGGACCGGACGCGTCCGGTCAGTGTTCAGCGTCCGCGCGTGTTTCAGTTTTCTGATCGGACGCGGTGGCGCGTCCGGTCACAGTCGACCGGACGCGTCCGGTCGGTCAGGGTGCTTACTGGACTACAACCGGACGTGAGCACTGTGGCGTCCGGTGCGACTTGTAGCGCGTCCGGTCACTTTTCGTTGGAACACGATCTCTGCTTGACCAGCGCGTCCGGTCGTACTTCGCGCGGCCGGTCCGCGCGACCAGCGTGTCCAGTCGGTGCTTCACGAAAGTAGCTGCTGTGTGATCGGCGCGTCCGGTCAGCGCGATTGCAGCTGTTTCAAGTTCCTAACGGCTATATTCGAAGGGGTACGTCTATAAATACTCGTTGGCCGGCTCAAAGCTTTCTCTCTTGAACATTTGACATACTTGTGAGCACTTTGAGCTAAGCAACTCCCCTCCCACTCATCTCTCTTGCTTGTTTGCATATTCGAAGTGAGATTGAGTGATCCAAGTGCATTTGCATTGTGATATTGCATCTAGTTGGCACTTGGTGGTTGATTTGCTATGAATTTTTTGTTTTTCTTGGTGGTTGCCACACCTAGACGGCTTGGAGCAGCTTGAAGGCGTTGGCAAGAGTTGGTGTTTGTTCTTGGCCACCTCCGGTGATTGTGGGGGTTTGTGCCTACCTCGGCGAAGCGCCAAAGGCAACGTTAGTAAATTGCTCGTGTCATTTCAACCTTTTGTCATTTGATAGGTTCTTGTGGCGCCTTTTGAGAGGCTCGGTGTGAGACCGATTAGCCACCGAACCACTGGTGAAGAGGGACACAGCGGGGACTAGCGTGCCGGCAAGCACGTGAACCTCGGGATAAATCTTCGCGTCATCACTTTCATATTGTGAGTAATTGATCTCGGTGTTCGGTTGTCTTGGTATTCATTGTTGATCATATTAGTTGGCTCAATACTTTATTCCTCAGTGAAACTCTCCTAACTCAACTCCGTATTACTTTCTTAGTTATCTTTGCTAGCTAGTTAGCTTTGCTAGAGTAGCTCTTTTGTGTAGCTTGCTAGTTGTAGTTGTAGTTACCTTCTCGGTTTGACTTGTGCGGTTGAGTGCCAATATACTAGAATTGTGAATTGGATAGGTGGCTTGCAAACACCCCGTAGGCTAAGCAAAACTCGCATCTCGCTATTTGTTGTATTGATAAACTTGTTTAGCTTGTCTTTGTATAAAATTTTAAAAGGCTATTCACCCCCTTCTAACCATCAAGACCTTTCACCCATGCAGCTCCGGACGTCCCACACAGCCAGCCTCTTTCCACGCGCATCCCATGTGGAACACCAGATCTACATTTGAAACATCTAGATGCAAAAGTTGCAACATAAAAAAAGGGCAGATGAAACACTGCAAACAAGCGTCAGAAACACAACGTCTGAAAAACATTTGAAAACGTTTTAAACATATGCAACATCCAGATGAAACACTTGCAAACATACGTATGAAACATCTAAAACACTTGAAACATATGCTTGCAATATGCATGTATGTGCAACATCTAGATCCACTTTTGCAACGTCCAGGTAAACGGCTTGCAACATCCGTGTGGAATAAATGAAATATTTAGGATATATACTTAAAACATACATGTATAGTCATTACAATATGTGCAACATCCCGATCTACTTTTGCAACATTGATATACAACGCTTGCAACATATATCTCTCAAATTTCTGAAACATTTTGAATTATACATTTGCAACATGCATCGTATCCCGGTGCAACCTCCTCCATCGTCTTCATCAGGGTGCCAGCAAGGCCAGAGGGCTTCCGTGTCAGGGCCGGCGCTTCTCCTTGCGCTGGCGGATCCTATCAACAAGCGGGACGAGCGGTGGAGCAAGAGTAATGTCAGGAGCAGCGGGGAAGGCGCGCGGAACAGCGGTAGTAGCAGCAGGTTGGGCTGCGGAACAGGAGCATCAGCAGAAGCGGCACGTGGAACAGGAGCAGGAGGAGCAGAGCGTGCGGTGGAGCAGAGGGGAGCAGCAGGGTCAACGGAAGAGATGGACACGGAAGGTTTATTAGGCTGGGGCGTAGGCCCATGAAGGAGCATCCGGACTGGACGGACGTCCTGCCTACGGCATTTCAGATAATCGCCAAAAAAAACATCCTAATTTTTTTTCTGCATTGTGATATGTTCTGCCAAGCAAAGAACCTCACCAAGGCCGTGGTGTCCCGGTTGCTCTGAAAAAACGCCATCAACGTTCGCCGCGCCTTTGGTCCATTCGGCTCGTCATGTATTCAGGTGGCAGGGTTGCACCGGCTCTCTTGTCCTCGACGAAACGGAGCGAAGTACTCCCAGCGGCCAGCGATCAGCCTACGACATCACAGAACGTACAAGTTGTACAATCCTCGCGAGCCGGAGGACCGGGACTTCGAGTCCTCTACACGGTCGACGCCTAAGCCGCCAACCTGCTCAATTTTGCTCAGGATCGGTGGAGCGCAGCGCAGGGCTAGATCGAAGCGCCGTGCTGTCCGTCCTCCTCAGTCCTTCCTGTTACCGCAAAGCGTCACAGCATAAGCTTTGGTCTCATTTGCTGTTACAGTACAAAATCCTCTCATTATCAGTGTCAAGGGGGAATTCCCTAGCTCCAATCCCCTTCTTGCTCACTATCAGTATCCATTGCGATTACAGTTCAGGATTATTATCCTTCGATTTCGATTACATTACAGTCTTCGAGTTCTTGCTGGAACACGCTTCAGACGAAGAGAGACTAAGGGCAGCCCGCTCTGTGTCTGTGGAGACCGGAGAACATCTTGCTGGAATGCTGGGGGGCTGTTGGGCAAGCCAAGGAGATGAGGCATGACCGCATGAGATCGTTCTTCTGAATTCAGAGAGGTCGTACGATGACACGCGGAGGGGCTAACCGGCGAGAGCACCGAGGTGTCGCGCCAGCAATGAGCTAGCCCAACACGTGGGAGGCTTCTAGGATCTAATAGCGCGTGAACTCCTACGTTTTCTTTGCGTGCACGGGTGCACAGGTGGCGCCTCCAACGTCTCCTTTCGTCGGTGGTTTGGCCCTTTGGTGTCAATTGGCATTGCTTGTATGGCAAAATTTGGAAGGAATATTGAGGCACGCATAGTCTTGTTACAAAAACTAGCAGGAAATCTGGATGAACTAAGCCAGATTCCTCACTGTTTTTTGTTTGCTTCCAAGTGTTATTTATTGCTATTTAGTGAAAATATATTCACTCTCTATCTCTAATTTCTACACTATAAAGTGTTATAGATCGATTTGAATACATTTTATATGATGTTAACAATTTAGACTATGAGCATGGAAGAAAGGCGAGTGGTACAAAATGCAACATTTAATCATGTAAGTGACAAATTAGGTTTTTATAAGTAGGGCTAAAACCCTCTTGCGGAAGAAAATTAAATGCAACATTAAGAACCTTTCAACGTGAAACTAGGCACAGGAGCCCGATGCCTTGTGGAGGTTAGAAACCCTTCTGTAATAAAATTTACCACAAAGTTTACGTCGTACTCTCTCTGTCCCAAATAAGTATCGTTTTTATTTTCTGAATCAAAACTTTTAACTTTGACCAAATATATATAAGAAAATATTAATATTTATAGTATGAGAAAATTTGCTAGCGGGCGTGACCCCTCTTCTCTGGCGGACACTGAAAAAAACCAGATTTGCTGAAAGACACTATTTTTCTTGTCAAATTTGCTGGCGGACACTATGCCCATTAAAATATTCATTTTTTTCTCTGGATGAGAGAGAAGAGCGGCAAAATGTCAATTTTACCCTTGTCTCCTCCTTCCCTCTCTTTCTTTTATCCACTCAACAGGTAGCGCCCCGCCCAGGCGAGCTCCCCGGCGGCGCGGCTAGCCCAGGGGCGGAGCTCCCCGGTGGCGCGGCCAGCCCAGGGCGCTCTCCCCGGCCTCCCGGCAGCGCGACTAGCCCAGGGGCGGAGCTCCCCAGCGGCGCGGCCAGCCCAGGGGTGGAGCTCTCGGTGGCATGGCCAGCCTAGGACTCCACCGCTCGCCGCAGCTGTAGGGCACCGCAGCATCGTTGCCGCCCCTGCTGTAGGCCACGCGGGCCTTGCGTCGTAGCTCGTCGTTGACCGTCCAATTGGGTCTTCCCCAAGCTCGGCCCCTCCGCTGCTCAGCCATGGGCAGAGGCTCTGCGCGCCGCCGAGGATGGACTGCGCGCTCAGCCTGTTCATGGGCTGGCTAACGCGGTTTGTGGTCAGTAACCGACCCAATCCACAAACAACCAAGTCCGGTGGTTTAGAACCCGCAAGTTCCACGGGTTAGGCACGGGAGTTTCTCTACGAGCGTTATCTTCTTTGGTGGCGACGGAGATGCAAAGCACGCGATGGAGCGCTGCCGCGAGCCGCAAGGGAAGGCGCCGCCGCTGTTGCTGTGTGCTCGGGCTCCCGCATGCGAGGGCATGAGCTGCTTGCAGCCGCCTGCTCCGACCGCCGCAGCCGCCCCCTGCTCCGACCACTATGTCCCACGACGCCGTCCTCTGGTTGTCGCGAGGGAAGGAGCCGCCGATGTTGCCGTGTGCTCGGACTCCCGCGCGCGAGGGCACGAGCTGCTCGCCGCTGCCTGCTTCGACCGCCATGGCCACCGCAGCTGCCCCCTGCTCCGACCACCGTGTCCATGACGTCGTCCTCCAGTTCAGGCTGCGGCCCGCGATGCGGCACATGGAGACCGCCAAGGAGAGCATCGGGTTGAGCATCGTGCTGGCGTTTAAGTCCCTGCAGTCCACCTCGTGGGCGCCCAGCGCCGCTGACCACGCGAGCGTGGCTTGGCATGCGTCTGAAGGTGCGGTGGCCGGCCCTGGAAAGGACCTCGAAGCTGTGCCTCTACCCTCCGTTGGTGTGCACAGGGTATGCTCCCGAGCGGCGCTGGTGCCCTCTTCGTCGGCTTCGGTGCCGGACTAATTCGTCGGTGTCGTTCGTCGGGTTGAGCGGTGTGGAACCGTCCCAAACCAACCCGCTCAGTTTCTCCTGAGACGGTTTGCCGTGGGCTGGTTTACGGGTTGGTCCGGTTATAACCCGGACCATGTACAGGGTGACTGCGCATCGCCGGAGTATGCACGCGGCCGAGCTCGGGCATGCGATGGTGCCCGCGCGTGTTGGAGCCCTTGCCCGCGGCAGAGCACAAGGGCGCCGGAGCCGTCCACCCGCGCGCTGCCCACCGACGGGCGGTGAGTCGCTGCTCTCTCGCGACCTCCCGCTTGCGCCGCACCTGCCCACGCCCCGGCGAGCCGCCTCACGCCTGCTCGTATGCGCCTCGGCGAGGCGTCGCCCTCCCGCGGCCTGCGTCCGCCGCACCACCACAAGGCTCTCCAGCCTCGGCTCCTCGGCGGCGGCGCGCTGGGGCGACCGTACAATGCGCACTTGTGCCGGTGCCACCTCACCTCGGCGGCGGCGTCCATGTCCGACGGTGCCACGGGGGAGCCTCCGAGGGAGAAGGGGATCAGGCGTACCAGCAGAGGGAAGAAGAAGGAGGCAGGGGTAAAATTGATATTTCGCCGCTCTTCTCTCTCATCAAAAGCAAAAAATGATTATTTTAATAGACGCAGTGTCAGCCAACAAATTTGATAAGAAACAGAGTGTCTTTCAGCAAATCTGGTTTTTTCAGTGTCCGCCAACAAAGAGGGGTCACTTTGCATGTCCACTAGCAAATTTCCCTTATAGTATATAATTAATATCATTATATTGTTGGATCTGCTTTCATAATAAACTTATTTGGAGATATCAACGTTGCTAATATTTTCTACAAATCTAATCAAAAGTTGACTGAGACGAATACCATGCAACACTTATTTTGGGATGGTGGGAGTGAAGTGTTGTGTGGGTAACACTTTCACATATGAGCCATGCAATAAATCATGTTATGCTTAGCAAATCCATTTTTAATGTAAAATGATATATAAGGTTCATCTCAGTAGAGAGTTTCATAGCGTTGTTTCCAAGAATGTCACATGAAATAGAATGTAATAAATTTGAATGAAACAAAACAATCACTCTCAATGTATAGTTTCATTTTATAGTTTCATAGACATTTAATTCCATGACTCATCATGAGTTAGTAACTGTGTCAGAGAGTTTCGTCCTCGTGAAACTCATTTCTTCTATCTTTTCTAAAATAATATATGACGTCACATTATAAAAAAAACTAAATGATATCTTATTAAATACAGATAAATAAAACTCTCACTAAGACATGACAAAGTAATTTCATCGCTCTCCGGTGTCCAGTCCATACTTATCTATGCATCTTTATTACCAATTTAAATTTAGAAAAACCAGATATCTGAATTTTCGGAAACCAGACATTTTTTTTCGAGTAAGAGCCTGTTTAGTTGGCATATCTACCAAAAAGCAAACACAAAAAGTGCTACAGTAGCTGTCACATCAAATCTTGCGGCACATGCATGAAGTACTAAATGTAGACGAAAGAAAAAACTAATTACACAGTTTGTCTGTAAATGTCGAGACGAATCTTTTGAGTCTAGTTAGTCTATGATTGGATAAATTTTGCCAAATAACAACGAAAAGTGCTACAGTAGCCGAACCCAAACTTTTCCACCATCTAAACAGGCCCTAAAAAGAGAAAACAAAACAAATAACTTGAAACCACGAGGTGGTAACCGAAAACACCCGCCCCGGGCCGCCCGTCTTCTCTCTTCTTCCCCCGCCCGGATTCCTCTCCCTCCACGAATTCTCCTCCCAAATGCTTCGACACCGCCACCTCCTCGTCCCGATTCCGTACCACCACGACCTCCCATCTCACCGATCGCCCGCCCATGGACACCGACGACCCTTCCACCGCCACCGCCTCCTCCTCCGACGACACCTTCTTCGACGCCCTTGACTCGCTCCCCTCCCCTTCGCCTTCGCTTTCGCCTTCGCCTTCGCCTCCCCCTTCCCCTTCCGCTCCTCCTCCCCACACCCCCTCCTCCTCCACACTCCGCCGCCGCCCGCGCCGCGCGAAAAGTCTAAAGCAGCCCGACTCCGTCCTCTCCCCTTCTCCTTCGGCCTCCGCAGCCACCTCCACCATCACCGCCGTCGAGGACGAGCCTCTCAAGCCCGATTCCTCCGAGGCCACCAGCGCCGCCCCCCGCACTGTCCCCGCATCCGAGGTGGAGGAGGAGGAGGAAGAGGAGCACAATAAGGCCACGGATGCGGATGCGGATGCTGATGTTGAGGTGGAGGAGCGCGCTCCTACGCCGACGCCGACGCCGGCCCCGAGCATACTCGAGTACCTCGCCGTGCTCGTCATTAAGGCAGTGGTCTTCCAGGTCAGCGCGCTCATCAGCTGCCTGTCGTTCCCGGTCCGGCTGCTGCAATGGTGGTTCCTCTTCGTGACCGACCCGCTCGGTCTGGCCCGACGCGCGAGGACGTGGGCGCTCGGTGTGGCTGGGGACGCCGTGGGCACTCTGACTGCACGTCTTGGAGGAGGGGAGGGTGTGGGGAAGGTGGCGCAGAGGATTGTGTGGGGGTCGCTCTGGGCTGCATATGTCTGCGTGGTTCTGTGTGCATTGCTGATTATGGCATTCGTGGGAGGGGGGCTCTTGGTGGGAAGAATTGTAGAAGAACCTGTTCAAGTGATAGAGACCCTGAATTTTGATTACACGAAACCTAGCCCAATGGCATTTGTGCCGGTGCCACGGTTGGTGCCGCCGAATCATCGGATGCAGCTCGAGGTATTGCTGACACTGCCAGAGTCTGATTACAACCGGAGGCTTGGTGTTTTCCAGGTATATGTCCTGCAGGTTCTTGTGAAAGCAACTTTGCATGATAGTAAAATTCCCTTTGCGAAAAAAAATCATTTGTTACCGTGAAAAGAGTGACTTCTAATTGAAGCTTTATATATGAATTGGTGTTAATAATGTTGGCAGAACCACAGAAGCATGTTTCCATATTTTATTCGTAGTTGCATAATGTGCTTGATTAATGAGAAGATAAATTAAATGTTTGATACAGAAGTACTGATTTGGAAGGGTCTTGGTTCTGTTTCATACTTCCAGGACATGCGTTTTCAGTTGTAGACACTGTGTTAGGGTTTGCATTTATATATACTCATTTATAAATTTGTCCTCTGGTTCTACTATGTTTATTATCTCCGAGAACAAGAATATCATCTGATTGGATCTTTGTAAATAAAGTGATGGCAACAATGTAGGCAGAACCATGTTTCTGCATTTCATCTCATAGCTGCATCTTGTCTAATGAAAAGATAAACTTTTTTTTTGGATAAGGAGAAGACAACAATTGTGAACTATATTTTGCATTGAGAGGTTCTGCTTTTTTTTTATGAAAATATACCTGGATTATAGGTGTTTATCATCTGTTTTGTTGTTTATTTCAGTGACCTGCATTTTCGATCAGTTACACTGCACTTTCACTGTACATGCTGAAGGAAAATTAAATGATACCCAATCAAACTATTGTAGATGCCTTGATGCTAACAATGTTACGCTTCTGCATTTCATCTCATATTGTATAGTGTCTTGTGACAACGACTGTGACCTCTGTTCTGCTTTGTGAGGTTCTATATAAATAGCTGATTAAAGATACAGGAGGAGAATGATTTGTGTTTCTTCTGCACTTCTTTGGCTTGCATTCTGAACTGGACATTTATGACGGGGGTTTGCATTGTTACACTGGATTATGAATTTTACCCCCGGTTTACATCGATGATTATGTCAATTTAATGTACCTTCTTATGATCTTGCTTAGGTAAAGGCAGAGTTTCTCCCTGCTGATGGCAAAGTCATCTCAACTTCAAGTCAACCATGCATGCTCAAGTTCAAGAGCGTACACATGCACTTCATAGAGACTTTTCTCCAAAGTGTTTCTCTTCTGTCCGGCTACTCATCGGAATCTCAGGTTATTAGACTGAAAATGAGGGGTATCACCCAAGGTTTGGAACCAACAACTGCGGTGAGGATAATCCTAGAGCAAAGAGCAGAATTTGGTCCTGGTGCTGGCATCCCAGAGATATACGCTGCATCACTAAAGCTTGAGGCTGAACTTCCTCTTTTCAAGAGATTACTCTGGAACTGGAGATGGACCCTTTTTGTTTGGAGCAGCATGGGGTTCTTTGTTTTTGAATTGTTGTTTGCACTTGTGTGCTGTAGACCTTGTATATTTCCCAGGAGTGGACATAATGTTGCTGCTCCTTAAGACCTTGGGCTAACTCATGTAATGTAATGTACAATTCCAAAATAAATGAAAAGATGGCGTTTGATGTGGTACAGTGGTCACATACCACTTATGTTTTTGCACCAGATGATTAGTAGCACTGACAGAGCTGGCAAATAAATCTCGCACTCGCAGTGGTTGACAGAGCTGGCACCTGTAGAGATACACCGGAGATAAATGTGGTTGATCTTCAGTGTAACTGAAGAGATAAATAACGCAGGCACCAAGTAGCAAATCTTTGCAACCCCATAAAATGCGGCACCGGCGTGGATTCTCTAACGTGAGGAACAAAAGTCACGGGTGACTTTCCCTCTTCCCGATGCCGTCCATTTAGAATCCAACGGCTCCAGTGACCCTTCAGCTTTCACAGAGCCATGCCTGCCTAGCATGGACATAAAATGGTAGCCCAGTAAGGCCCAGCTCGACAGTTCGTGGACAAAGGAGGGAGAACACTTGTTTATTCTCTTACAAATTTTTTTCTTTTACAAAAAAAAAGTCCAAACAAAAAACAGTAAAACTATAATATTGCTGCCGATGGAACCAAACCGGAAGCACTTACTGTCGGTTGAATTGACGGTATTTTCTTTTCTTTGTCAACTCGTCTTAAAAAAATCTTTATACATCGTGTTCTTCAGCACTACTTCAGAAGTACTTCTCAGCGAACGAACAATGTTTTCCTCTCACAATAAATCAGCATCAGCAGTAGCCAAATTTCAGCAAAACGAACAGGTGTCGACGGAATATTGTCGATAGTCTACCGAGGGGTATACCCATGATGATAGATTGTGTGGTGGAGGTGCGTGTGATCAGAAACCGGATGGGAACACAGGCGCAGAGACACGAGAGTTGGACAGGTTCAGGCTGTCGACATGATGTAAAACCCTTCGTCCTGTATGCTACGATGAGCTGAGGGGGTCCCCTACCCGCCTTATATAGATGGGGGTAGGGTTATAGGTCGGTTAGATCTAAATCTAGTCGATTACATGATAATAATTATAAGAATACGATATCGAACATATCCGATCAGATCTATCTCTATCTTCAAGATTCCTTTATGCAGCCTTGTGGTGTACGCCGAGCAGTGCCGTGCGCTACATGCTTTGATCTTGTGGGCTGGACCGCCCCTGATGGTTCTGGGGTTATACCCCACACAACAGGGCCATAGTTTATGATTTTTTTATTTGAGGCCGTCTAAAAAATTGATAAAATGTTCAGATCTATATTTGTTGATCTAAATAATATATCAAGATGGCTTCAAACACAAATGATGTGAACTACGCAAAATTTTGGTTTGAATTTATTTTTTGCAAAAAAAGAATTTAAAAAATATGAAAAACAGAAAAAAAAAATCCGTCGTTGGTCTGCAGTTTCACTTCACTTGATTGGTGGACATTATTTATTAGCATGGAATTATTACAAATATTTACATGAAATTGTTGTTCAGTTTTGCGCTAAAATAAATGGTACGTACACTTTAGTCTCTCTCTCTTTTTGTTGAGAAAATACACTTTAGTCTCTCCGTTACCTCTTTTTATTTTTGTCTCTGTCTGTGAACTGGGCATTATTGGGCTGCCATACGTCTGTACCGGGCGCTGAGAAAGCTGAAGGGTCACTATAGCCGCTGGATTCTAAATGGATGGCATCGGGAGGGGGGAAAGTCACCCGTGACTTTTGTTGCTCACATTAGAGAATCCACGCCGCATAAAATGCACCTCCGTTTTCACACGCTTGTGAGGAGAGAGGCCACTACCGAAACAAAAGGCCGCAAGGATGTGGGAGTGTAAACATATCGCCGTGGACGATAGAGGGATGGAGCAGGGAACGGAAGGCGTCGGGGAGGATAACATCACGCCATTCCCCTGGCAAATGTGAGCTGTGAGCACCAGCAACATGACACTGGTGCAGTGTCACCTTTCGCCATAGCAGCGGTGTGGGTGGGTCTGTTTGGTTGTCGGCCTGCCATAAACGAGTCTGGCTTCCAGCCCCCGAGATTTTTTTATTTTTAACATTTTTTAAACTATTTTTAAAACTAATACTTTTGGTCGCACCTAATGCCATGGCACGGCCCGGCGAGGCTGCCACCGTGACAGCGACCGGGTCACTGACCGTTGACGTGGTGGGCACTGCCGCGCCGTAGATCAGGGCACGACACTGCCGCGCCACGACGCACGGCGCGTCAAGGCCGGACACGGCCTCCTCTTCCCCCTCTCTCCGGCGGTCAACGGCACACCACGCCTGCTCCCCTCCGAAACGGGACGGGACTGGACGGGGCGCTGCAGCTGCGAGACTAGTGGGTGGAGATGGCGTGCATGCTGCTGCAGCCTGCAGGTGCATGGCGGTCGGGCGCCTCATTTTTGCGGTCGGTGCTATGTTTTGCGACCAAAGATGTGCATGCTGTGCGCCTCGTTTTTTTTTTGCTGCCCCAAGACCACCGGCTACCCACTGGCTAGGCATGCATGTGTACTTAGACAGGCTCCAACAACGGCCATCCAAAATACAAGACCCATTCGTCCTTTGAGTAGCGCTACAGGCAAAAGGTTCAATACCTATTTTTGGTTTTCTCTAACAACAACACCCAAAATACAATCATTTCTGCAAATAGGTCTCCAGGAGAGAGGAAACTCAGATTTGGGTTATGCCTCTCATGCCATCCAAAATGAGTCTTCCATATAGTTACTCTGTTGGAGGCTATAGATATTCTGTTAGAGACCCATTTTACGTTTGGGTACCGTAATGGATCTCCTTTTAGAGACAACCTTAGAACACTCGAAACTAGCCGGCTGATAGAATCGAGTCCACGAAACACTCGAATTTTATAACCACAGTGTTGATCAAAATTAATTGAAACAGATAGAACATATAAAATAAAAAATTATCCAGATTATTTTTATGAAAGCTAAATTAGAAGATTTCAAAGGAGAACCAAATAAAACATATAGACAACCAACAGGATTTAGATCAAATGATCAAAGTTAATTCAAACAGATATAACATATAAAATAAAAAGATTAACCAGATTATTTCTATGAAAGCCAAATTAGAAGATTTCAAAGGGAACCAAATAAAACATACAGAGAAACAAAAAAAAGCCAAAAAATGATCAAACAACTGTTTGACTAATTTTAACTACTCTCGTTTACGGATAATTTATTTACATCAATTGAATATAGAATTTATGCCTAAATAGAAAATAGTAAAGTGTGGTTCAATATAGTGTAATATGCTCTGTTAAAGGAATAAGGGGGTGTTTGGTTCCCGCATCTAAATTTTAGTCCTTATCACATCGAATGTTTACACACATACATCGAGTATTAAATATAGACTATTTACAAAATCAAATACACAAATTGAGACTAATTTGCGAGATGAATTTTTTAAGCCTAATTAGTCCATGATTTGACAATGTGGTGCTACAGTAAACATGTGCTAATGATGGGTTAATTAGTCTTAATAAATTTGTCTCGTGTTTACTGACGGAATCTGTAATTTATTTTTTTTATTAGTATCCGAATATCCCCTGTAACATTCATCGATTAAACTTTAGTACCTGCAACCAATGGCGAGGTGACGTGATAGCGACGGATCAGCAACGAGCTGGTCCACCAGCCTTTGCTGCAACACTAGAACTGCGTTTAGTTCACGAAAAGAAAATTTTTAGGTGTCACATCGGATATGTCGGAAGGATGTTAAGAGGGGTTTTCGGATACTAATAAAAAACAAATTATAGAACCCGTCAGGAAACTACGAGACGAATCTAATGATACTAATTAATTCATCATTAGCACATGTTGATTACTGTAGCACTTAAGGCTTTTTAGGGACTAATTAGGTTTAAAAGATTCGTCTCACGATTCCTTCGCGAACTGTGCAATTAGTTTTTTTTTGTCTATGTTTAGTACTCCGTGCATGTGTCAAATATTCGATGTGATGGGTGAAGGTAAAATTTTTTGGAAACTAAAAAAGGTCTAGTAGGTCTGTACAGATGCATGCCTAGCTGTGGGTAGCCGGTGGTCTTAGGGCAGCAAAAAACGAGGCGCACAACATGCACATCTCCGCAAAACACAGCACCGATAGCAAAAACGAGGTGCCCGACCACCATGCACCTGCAGGCTGCAGTAGCATGCACGCCATCTCCACCTCTCCACAGTCTCGCAGCTCTGCAGCGCCCGTCCAGTCCCGTCCCGTGTCGGAGGGGAGCGGGCGTGGTGCGCCATTGAGCGCCGGAGAGAGGGGGAAGAGGAGGCTGTGTCCGGCCTTGACGTGCAGTGCGTCGTGGCATGGCAGTGCTGCACCCTGATCTGCGGGAGCAGCGACGGCCACGTCTGCGGTCAGTTCTCCGGTCGCTGCCAGGTGGCAGCCTCGCCATACCGCCATGTATGGCACGGCGGTTTGATTTGGCCGTGCCATGGCATCAGGCGAAGCCAAAAGTGTTAGTTTTAAAAAAAATAAACAGTGTTAGATTTAAAAATAGTTTAAAAAATATTAAAAATAAAAAAGTCCTCCTGAAAACTGCCTCCCGTTTCTACTGCGCTACTAACCTTTGAAACCTTTGTTAGCACTGCTTAGGGTTGTTTGGTTCACCCTTCTAAAATTTAGTGACTAAACTTTAATTACTTTTTTAGTCACTAAAATACTAAACACCCCACTAAAGTTCAGTGGCCACTAAAGTTTAGTGGCTTTAGTAACTAAGGGGTAGCTAAAAGTGACTAAAATATACATGAGACAGCTGTTTTAGTGGGTGGAACCAAACATGGGTCACTGAACTTTAGATGGGTCACTAAACTTTAATGGATGAAACCAAACAAACCCTTAACCTTGACTAGAGGATTCCTTTGGTGTGTTTGGTTTCTCTTTCTTCTCTAGCAGCAAATCGACGAGCAAGAGAGCTTGCTCTACCATGAACTCTTCAGCACTCAGCAGCATAACGATGCCTTCAACGAGGAACTCATTTATTAGGCATTTAGGCTGTGTTTAGTTTCCGCTCAAATATTTTTTACCCTATCATATTGAATGTTTTGACACATGTATAGAGTACTAAATGTAGACGAAAAAAAAACTAGTTGCACAGTTTGGTTGAAAATCACGAGACGAATCTTTTAAGTCTAATTAGTCCATAATTAGCCTTAAGTGCTACAGTAACACACATGTGCTAATGGACGGCTTAATTAGGCTTAATAAATTTGTCTCACGGTTTCCAGGCGAGTTATGTAATTAGTTTTTTAATTAATATCCGAAAACTCCTTCTGACATCCCATGAAACGTCCGAAGTGAACCTAAAATTTTTTCTTTCGCAAATTAAACAAGGCGTTAGGCAGCACCGCAGCAGCATGTGAGCTCGTTTTTGGCAGCAGCTATAGTAGCTAAAGTAGGCCACTAGGCTGATGACGAGCTGAGAGGGTGTTTGGTTTGCGGAACAAGATAGTCCATCATCATTCCACAAGCTAATAGAATCCTTCCAATAGATTTAAGGGATGGATATATTCATGGTACATCACATCAAGCTAGAATGATCTAATTCCTAAACCGAACAATCCGTAAATTTGCGCGGCAAGCTGATCCATCCAGGATTGGAATATTTGGAAGACCTTTGGTTCGGGAAGTTGCTAGCTTAGTGGCATCGTTCTCAGCTATAACTGAGATTTGGCACATAAGATAGGGCAACTCTAAGTCATATTAGAAGTTAATCTCGGCCTACAAAACATATATAAATAAAGGAGGAGAACCCTGAAGCTCTACTCGTATCGTACAAAACAATACCCCAACCGAGGAAAATAGGCGGCAGAGTAGTTGGAAGCAAGTACCTCAACCGCTGCTACAAGGAAACTCAAAGTTCTTAAGATCAGAAGACCGCTGCTACTCGGAAAACTCAAGACTCAAGTTCTTCACGAGCAGGGGCATTTAATTTTAAGCTCTTGTCCAGTGACGAGATCAAGTCTCTACATATACACCAACTTGTTGTTTTTAAGCATTTAATTAAATTTATTTTGGCAATCCAAAGACGAAGCTGTTATAATATGATTATTTTGGGCATAAGATTTAGACAGTCATCTGGACTTTCTTTTCCAATTAGGAGAAAATAAAACTTTAGGCGCCTAAAAGTTGAGAAAAAAGGATATTTAATTGTGAATTAATTTTCTTTGAGCTATTTTTTTTATTTTGAGATGCAAATGGATTATTAGACACTGACGTATGATTGTTACTCTTGGCGCTAAACTCCAGAATCAGTATGGTGAACCTGGTTTCCTTTATGTGTTTCTATTTTCATCAGTATATCTTCTACAGTCAGTTGAACTAAAAATGACAAGAGATAGAAACATGGCATTAAGTTGCTAGCCATAAATGACAAGAAAGGGTTCCATCTTGTTCGTTTAAGCTATTCAGCGGAATCAACAACCATCCAACAATGTTTTTCTCTCACAACAAACCAGCGAACAATACTTTCAGCCACAATAAACCAACGAAACGAACAGGCCGTTCATCTTCATCCACACTTGATGTGATGAAGCATATACTGGGAAGGACAGTCCAATAAAATAAATGTGGATGATTGAACGGATCATCGTTCGCCCTATTAAATTTTAATAGGTGTTGACTATGAGGTTGATCATAAGGTGTTCAGATGCTAATAATAGACTAATTAGACTTAATAGATTTGTCTCATAAATTAATCTTAGTCTGTACAATTAGTTTCGTAATTAGTCTATGTTTAACACTTCATGCATATATCTAAACATTCTATGTGATAGGTGTTAAAAAAACAAGAGAACCAAACACCCCTTAGGTGAGGACATCTCATCTTGAATGTTAATATCTTCCATGAAGACACGGTGATATCGTCTTCACAAGTACTAAATGCAAATACATCAACCCACACCACACCAGAGGGCTGTTTATTTCCTGGGGTGAAAAATTTTGGATGTCACGTCAGATATTTTATGGGATATCGGAAGGGGTGTTTAGATACTAATAAAAAAACTAATTACATAACTCGTCTGAAAATCACGAGACGAATTTATTAAGCCTAATTAATCCGTCATTAGCACATGTCTACTGTAGCATGACATTATTAAATCATAAATTAATTAGGCTTTAAAAATTCGTCTCGCAAATTTATCACAATCTGTATAATTAGTTATTTTTTCGTCTACATTTAATACTCCATACATGTGTCAAACATCTGATGGGGCGAAAAATTTTGGGGAAAAACTAAGAGCCTGTTTAGTTTGCAAAAAGCAAACCCAAAAAGTACTACAGTACCTGTCACATCAAATCTTACGGCATATGCATGAAGTACTAAATATAGGCGAAAGAAAAAACTAATTACACAGTTTGGTTGTAAATCACGAGACAAATCTTTTGAGCCTAATTAGTCCATGATTGGACACAAATTGCCAAATAAAACAAAAAGTGCTACAGTAGTCGAACCCAAATTTTTTCACCAGCTAAACGAGCCCTAAACACCCCGAATATATATGTTCTCCGTCACATCACTCGCTTGGACATACTCCAGTTTATTAGTAGCAAGCCAGAGGACACAATCGAGGGAGAAGCAAACCGAAAGACAGAGGGATGATTCTGTCGACGGAGGCGGTTGGTGGCGAGCTCGACTTTGAACGAGAGGCGTGACGGGAGAAGAAACCACAGGTACCATAGATGTCAGATCTCGCTTCAGCCTTGTTTTTTTTGTCTATTCGCGCGCTGTGCCTGCAGTAACAAGGCTCATGGCGACTCGTGCAAACTGTGTCGCTCTGGGCGCTGCTCCGTTGCGGTGCCTTCCCTGGTTATTCGTTCGACACTGTCTGGAACTGTATGGGATTCATCCGGATGGCGCGACGTGAAGGAGCCTGGAGTGCCGCATACCCGGTCAATCTGCCACACCAAGTGTCTGGTCGGCAACTCCAGCAAATAGTCAACGAAGGTAAAAGACAGCACGAGAAGCGAGTAGTGACCTCCTGCGAGACCTGCGCATGGCACGGGCCACAGAGCTGTAGCGGCGCATGTACAGGGATGTGGACGATATGGATTCTTGGACTGTAGATACTGGAGAGCTCGCGTCTTCCATTCGTTGCCTGCCAATGGTTACTTGGCTCAACTGACCCTTGACTCCACCCTCATGCTTTGTAATTTCTTCTCCTGACTGTGCGCCATGCATAGGCTAATATAGCGGAAAATGACTAGTGGCATTTTCTTCTATCGGCGCCATTACTTCTTCACCCTGTTCGGCTAATGGTTTCTGCGGCTGATAAGTCGGCTGGTGCTGTTTTGTAGTGAGAGAAAAACGTTGTACCATGGCTGATAAGCCAAATTGATAAGTTTTAAGCGAATAGGAGGCTTATGGTTGGACACAAAGGATATCTAATCGTGCATTAATATTCTTTAAGTTAATTTTTATTTGAGATGCAAATGGATTATTAGACACGGACGGATGATGATTGTTGCTCCCAAAATCAGTATGGCGAACCTGGTTTCCTTTATTTGTTTCTATTTTTCATCATTCTATCTTTTGCGGTCACAGTTGAATTAAAAATGACAAGTGATATAATCATGGCATTGAGTTGCCAGCCATAAATAAATGAGAAGAAAGGGTTCATCTTCATACACACTTGATGTGATGAAGCATATACTGGAAAGGATAATCCAATAACATAAATGTGGAGGATTGAACTTCATCACTTTGTTTGAGATACCAGTATACCACATCATGGTAAGCGAGGACATGTCGTCTTGAATGTTGATATCTTCCGTGCAAGACACGATGATATTGTCTTCGCAAGAACTAAATGCAAATACGTGAACCCACACCAAATATATATATGTTACTTTCGGGTGGAACTGCCTGGGGAGACGATAGAGCCCGAGTCCTGTGTAATCGTGGCTAGGGATATATATATATATATATATATATATATATATATATATATATATATATATATATATATATATATATATATATATATATATATATGTTCATCACTGCATGTCTGCATCACTCGCTTGGACATACTCCAGTTTAGTAGCAAACCAGAGGACACAATCAAGGGAGAAGCAAACTGAGAGATAGAGGGGGGATTCAATCGACAAAGGAGGTGGTGGTGGGCTCGACTGGGAATGAGAGGCATGACGGGAGAAGCCACCATAGTTATCTCAGATCTCGCTTCAATCTTGTCTTTATGGTCTACTCGTGTGCATTGAGTGCCTGCAGTTTCAAGGCTCATGGCGACTCGTTCAAGCTGCGTCGTTCTGGGCGCTACTCCACTGCGGTCTTCTTTTTCGTGGCTATTCGTTCGACAATAGCTCCTGCAACTGCAAGCTGCAGTTGACTGTCGCTGCACGGGTTCATCGGCATGGCGCGACGTGAAGGAGGCTGGAGTGCCGCGTATCCAGACAATCGTTCGACAATAGCTCCGCAAGCTGCAGTTGACTGTCGCTGCACGGGTTCATCGGCATGGCGCGACGTGAAGGAGGCTGGAGTGCCGCGTATCCAGACAATCTGCCGTCAAGTGTCTGGTCGGCAACGAGGACGAAACGCCATCGGAGGTAAAAGACAGCACGAGTAGCGACCTCCTGCGAGACCTGCGCGTGACACGGAGCTGTAGCAGCACATGTACTCCGTACAAGGATTTGGAGCCGAGTAGCGGGATATGGATTCTTGGACTGTGGACACTAGAGAGCTCGCGTCTTCCATTCGTTGCCTCACAATGGTTGCTCGACTCTGCCCCCATGCTTTGTGATTTCTTCTCCCGACTCTGCGCCATAGGCTCTCATTGTCCTTAGAACTCTCCAACAATACAATAAAAAATGACTAGCGACATTTTCTTGTACCAGTGCCATTTATTCTCACGGTTGGACACAAAGTTCTTACTTATCTTCGAGATTGGACGGAGGAAGAGTAAGTGCAAGTTCCTCATTTCCTCATTTGGCTTCTGGTTCAAATTTGGGAGCAAAATGCTTACGACACACATTTTTTTAGAAAGAAGGGCAAAAGCTTTGTCGTAATTTTTATTAGACGAAAAAAGGGGAAAAATTGTACAAGTAAATTACATGGAAACAACCACGCCCCACTGATCTGAACAACTCGAAAAGACTGAATAAAACAAATTGGACGTGCTCTGTCCCAGGAACAGAACAACAAAAACGGAACCACAAACCAGAGCTACTACTCTACTGCCATGGGTGGATCTAGGGGTATTCCCCAGTATACCGGAGAATACCCAACTTTTTTGGATACTTTCGTGTATATATGTGTATATACTTATATATAAATGTATATGTTGCAATATTCTACACTATTTTCGTTGATTGCAGCCCAAAACAATCAAATAAACGGTCTTTCAGCCTGCTTTACAAACTTTCACCTTCCCAGACCAGCCCACTTTGTGGGATAGCTATGGATTAAATTTTTTACATGGAGATAGGAATACCCAAGTTTAAAATTCTAGACCCGCCACTGTCTACTGTATTTCTGTGCTTCCCTGGATAGGTGCCATTGCCAAGCAGTATTGAACAATATCATCCTTGCACAATGTAGCAACTTGTCTTGGGCTTAGAATCTTTTATTGAAAAATTTTCCTATTTCTTTCGTTCCATATGTTCCACCAGAAGTATATTAGGATGCCATCAAAACTTCGTCTCTGGTTTTTGTCCACATTCCTTCTGCATTTCCACCAAAAATTGTAAAGAGAACCTGTTGTGTCAACCGTGTGAAGGCCTGGAAGATGGAACCACTGTTTGATAATTTCCCACATTTCCTTAGTGAACGGGCAATCTCTGCAAAGGTGTGGCGTCTCCAGTTTGCTGCCACAAAATTCCAACCGATACATTAGTCCATCTGCATTTTAATAAGTTATTAGCTGTGAGGATCCGCTCGGTGCAACAGAGTCCACGAAAAGAAGCGACACTTCAGCTCTGCTTTGACCCTCCGAATCGAGCCCAATTTGATTTTCCTGAACGTTCCATCAAATTGAATTCGATATGCACTTTTGGTGGTGTATTTTCCATCCGCCGTCCAACGCCATTTAATTCCATCTTCCATCACGTTGTTCAGGCAGTCAGGCTAGTGTCCCTGATGGGCGATGGCCTCCCATAGCCTTATGAAATCTCTCCTTGCGACATTGGTGGGTATATATGTGATCTATCCATTTTCCAAAGCTTTTTGGACCGTGATTCTTTTCCTTCTCGTTTTCTGGTATATATGGCAGACAGTCATCAGGCGATGCTAGAAATACGGGAGGCGTCGGGGAGGATACCATCACCCATTCTCTTGGCAAACGTGAGCAACATGACACTGGTGCAGCATCTCCGTTCACCCCGGAGCCGGGTCTGTTTGGTTGCTGGCCCAAGATGAGCAAGCCTGCCGTGATCACCTATTCCTTGGTCTGTTTGGTTTCTCTTTCGTCTGTAGCAGCAAACTTCTTCCATCCCCTAGCGTCCAGTCCCAGCCGCAATCGGAGAGCTAGAGAGCTTGTTCTACGGTCCTACTACGAGGGTGTTTAGTTTGTGGAACGAGATAGACCATCATCATTTGAAGGATGTATCAACTCATCCAGGATAATTGATTCCTCAAACCAAACATTCTTAAGCTAATCCATCCATGATTGGAAGCCTTTGGTTCAGGAGGCAATGAAATGGACTATAGACTTGGGAAGCTGCTCACTTACGTTGGCATTGATCTCGGCCACGAAATGGACTCTAGACTTGGGAAGCTGCTGGTTCACGTTCGCATTGATCTCGGCCATAACCAAGATTTGGCACATAAGATAGGTCCACCAAAATTGATGTCTAGGCTAGTTGCAGTGGTCAGGAGCAACCCTAAGTATATTTGGACTGAAAATGCCCAACAAAGCATATATTATTAGGAGGCAATCCCTGATGGTCTACCTATATAAAATGAAATATACTCCAACCAATCAAATAGGCGCGGTCAGAGAAGAACCCACCCCTAGGGTGAGGTGGGGGCGGTCTCCCTACCTCCCCTAGGGCGACCCCCACCCCCAGCGGTAGGAGTTGAAAGCAGACTCCTGACGCTCAGGTGTTCCATTTGACGTTTTGAAGACTGCTGCTACTTGGAAACTCAAGTTCTTCAGGAGCAGGTGCCCTTAAGCCCTTAGCCAATGATGAGATCAAGTCTCTAGATCTACACTAACTTGTTTTTAGGCATTTTCATTGGTGTTAATACAATTTATTTTAGCAATCTATGATTCTGACAAAGCGTTTGTAATCATTGCATTGTTAATAGTAAGTTTATTTTAGGCATAAGATTTAGACAAGCATCCGGACTTTTTTTCCCAGATAGGCCAAAATAAAAATTTTAAGCGCATAAAAGTTGAGACAAAGGATAGGGACGCTGCAAGGGATTATACATAGAGAGCCAATCAAACAGATATGAAGTATGAGAAATAGATGTAGCCCCTCTATAATCTAGGTTCTTGTAGTGGAACCTGACCATCCGGATTTATTCCTAGCAATGATATTCTTTCGGTGATCTATTTGTTGATAACAAGGCGTATGTGGTGACTCATGAATTTGAAAGCTACCGACTCGGTATTCCGAGGTGCTCATAGTGGGTAGGATGTGTGTTTGTTCATAGGTGTGAGTATGCGTGCTTGCATTATGTGAAAAATCTGCATTAATATTGTGATTCATAGCAAAAAGAGAGTCGACATATAGTAATAGTGCCGGTTAATAAGCTTGATGCCGATAAAGTATTGATGACCACCAAATTGTTATTACTAATTAAGTACATATTTACTGAAAAATAAATATAATAAAACGAAAGTACAAATTTAATAAAATCTTAAATTCCATTAAATATTTGAATGTGTCCTAAGTATATATGCAAACAAACAAGTTTAGATGTAATTGTGTTTTGTGTGATTTCGTTATCTAGACAACATGAATAAATAATATAACATTATTTTTTGTTATATATTTTTTAATATAAATAGACTTAGATTATAATGTATATTAAATAAAATGACGTGGCTAGCGCCCGGATGTCCAGACGCTTGCCCCCGTCTGGACGCTCGCGTCTACCCTGCCTGATGCGCATGCTGCTGCCGCCTGCTCCATCTGATGCACGCACCTGCTATGCATGCTGCTGCTGTCTGCCCCGCCTGCTGCACGCGCCCGCATGCTCACAATTTTTGAGCGAGAAGCGGACGCGCATAGCCTCAGTCTCCAGTGATGCATGGTCATGAAAACGCGGGAGCTACAACAGCTCCTTGTAGTGGACCCAGTTACGAGCATGAGATTTTCTAATACTCCGCATGCACCTGGTGCACGCGCCCCACATGTGCGTGTTGCTGCACGCCTACGCATGTCATGCTGCTACGCATTCACGTGGGGACCGTCTTTGCCTACACTTGTTTCTCGTGCGTGCTAATGAAAACACTTGTAACGTAAAGCACTTGCTGTAATATACGTCAGAAACAGGTGAAACATTTGGAACATATGATTACAACATATATGTATAACCACTACAACATATGTAACATCTAGACAAAACACTTACAACATACTTCCAAAATAGCTAAAACATTTGAAACATACACTTACAACATACATGTATACCTATTGCAGCATATTTAACTTTCAAATAAAACACTTACAACTTGTAACATAAAAACACTTGCTGCAACATAAGAATAAAACGGATGAAACATTTAGAACATACTCTTAGAATATATGTGGAAAACATATGCAACATCCAGATCAAAGCGCTTGCAAACATACATCTGAAAAAGAGATGGAACATTTTGAACAAACGCTTGCATCATTCATCTGAAACACTTGCAACATGTGCAGAAGTCCCGATCTACTTTTGCAACATCCATATGAATCACTTGCAACATACCTCTAAAATATCTAAAATATTTAAAAATACGCTTGCAACATGCGCTTTCAGCGTTGCGCAACATCTTCTCGCTGCTTGGGAGAACGGAGGCTCGTCGGCATGTGGAGTACATCGGAGGTAGCAGCCCGGCAGCGGCGGCTGTGCAACGCGGCAAGGAGGCAGTGCCCGCACGACTGGACGAGGGAGCCAGATCCGCCGGGGAGCCACTCGTGCCGACCCTGCCACACTGGTCCGCCCATGATCGGGTCCGTCGGTGCCGTTGCGCCGCCATGTCGAGGGCCGCTTGGGCCTTCTCATAGTTGCCCGCTCACGCTAAGGCCGCCGCGCCAGCGTGCCGGAACGCTCGCCCGCACCCTAGAGAGAGAAACGGGGGAGGGAGTAGCGCTGAAGGCACAAGAGAGAGGAGCGATGGCTGATAAGGTACACATGCGGGCGTAGGCGGGTAATGGTCGGGATACAGGTATAGGCACGAGCTGGTCGGGGTCCGTCCGTCCGTCTGGACGTCCTCGTCCTATCATTATCGTAAATAAAAAATGTCGTTCTATGTCCGGGGCCTGGCTCCGCCAAGACAAAGGATATCTAACTGTGGAATTGATTTTCTTTGAGTTATTTTATTTATTCTGAGATGCAAGTGTATTATAGACATTGTGGATATATTGAGATGCAAATGGATTGTTAGACACCGATGGACGATGATTGTTGCGCCTGGCGCTAAAGTCCAGAATCAGTGTGGTGAACTGGCTTCCTTAATCTATTTCTATTTTTATCTTTCTTTTGCAGTCAAGATTTAATTAAAAAATGACAAGGTATAAACACACCATTAAGTTGCTAGCCATAAATGACGAGAAATGGCTCACGCACACACTTGATGTGATGAAGCATATACTAGAAAAGACAATCTAAAAACATAAATGTGGAGGAGTGAACTGATCATCTTCACTTGGTTTGAGGACCACATCATGGTAAGTGAGATCATCTCGTCTCGAGGCTTTGTTTGACTGCACATAGATCCACTCTAATCCATATGGTTTGGGAGTTTCACCTCAATCCCTTCCAAACCATGTGAATTGGGATGGATTTGTGTGTAGCCCAACAAGCCATGAATGTTGATATCTATGCAAGGCGATGATATCATCTTCGCAAGTACTCCGTATATAAATGCAAATACATGAAGCCACACCAAATATATATGTTAACCGTCACATCCCTCGCTAGGACATACTCCTCCAGTTTAGTACCAAAGCCAGAGAGGACAGAGGGACAAGCAAACCGAAAGACGGAGAGGATTCAATCAACATAAGAGGCGGTGGTGAGCTCGACTGGGAATAGGAGGCATTACGGAAGAAGCCACGACAATTGTCTCAGGAGGGGCTTCAGTCTTGTCTTTGTTGTCTACCGGTATGTAGAGCCTCAGATCGCTTGCAGTTACAATGTCTCACTCTCATGACGACTCGTGCAAGCTGCGTCGTTCTGAGCACTGCTCCGATGCGGTCTTGCCTTTCTTGGCTATTCATAGTTTCGTACGACACTAGCTCCTGCAAGCTGCAGCCGTATGGAGCCGCAAGGCTCATCGGTATGGCACGACCTGCAGCAAACCCGAGTGCCGCGTACCTGTACAGATATCTCGTCAAAATTGAGATGAAAGTTCCACACGTTGTTTAGCATCTTAGATTGCCTTTAAAAATCAAGATTTCCCTATGATTTCTTAAAGAGTGTTGTTTTAACCAAAGATAACCTAGCAAAGCAAAATTAGAAACGGGAACAAGTTTTGTGCCATTTATTACAGGGAGGAAATAATATAACATATACTGGTTAACTATGTTTATACTAAATTTCTTTGGCATACGGTATACTTACTTAGTTTTAGGTTTGCAACCACACGGTAATGTTGGGTGGTACAAATAATGATAGATTGAACATTGCTCTTTTATTAAAAGGAGGTGCTACAATATGTTAGACAATATGGCTTATTGGAAATAAAGTCATTTTTGATAGATGCAAATATAATTTTTTTTACAAGTTTTATGTAGAAAATTGCACTGGTTATGCCATTAGACACAACTGGAACGGTGCGAAGAAGACAAGAAACACATCTATTATCTATATATGTCAAGCATTCATTAGAAGTAGTAGCTTTGTAACCCTTTGCTTTCTTTAGATGGCATTTTAATGTTAGAATTGAGTTTTAAGTTAGCTAGATTGAATCTTTTAAAAATTAATTGGATCTCTAGTTTCTAGTATAATGCCAAATGTTTGTAACAACTGATCTGATTCTCTAAAGGATGAAACTGGCTAAATGATGCGAGATTAGGACATGGATACAGACCACAAAACGTGAGACGTGAAGAATAAGGCTAGCACTTGGCCACCTGCTGTGTCCTGCTCCGTCGCTCAGGAAGTGTCGTTGGGCTGCACAGTCAGTGTCGCGGCGAGTCACCATTCTTTATTATCATGGGATCCGAAAAATTATAATGAAAATCATGGTAATTATTAGGCTAAGGTCTTAATGAACATTCAATTAATAAAGAGAGGTAGGAAATTCAATTATAGCATGCTCCCTCAGGTCTCAAACTTGAAAAATAGGAGCTAGTTGCTGTTATTTTATTGGGCGTTGCTAGCGTCCGGACGCCCGGCTCCAGGGCCGCGTCCGGACGCTGCAAAAATCACGCGAGCGCCCCCCGCCCGTCCCGCCCCGCACGCCCCTGCCCCATGAAAAAAGAAAAAGGCAACCCCCGCCCCGCTCCCGCACCCACGAATCGGAATCCCCCAGCCCGCCCCCCGCACGGAGCCCCGCCGTCAGCTTACCACCAAGCCCCCCTCTCCCCTGTGTGCACGGATCTATCTCGCCCCCAACCTCGCCGACCCTAGCACCTCGCCCCCCCCCCCACCAGCTCACTACCGTGACCCCCCCCCCCCCCACAACTGCAAACAAGGGGGGAAAGCTATTACACCATCGAAGGGGCCTTAATGAAACAAACGAAAAAAAAATTATTAAAAAAATGCAAAAAGCTATTGAAACATCAGAAAACAACTAATAAAACACAAATAAAAACCAGTGAAATGAAAAAAAGAAGCTACTGCAACAAGGAGAAGCTGCTGCTGCACAAAAGTATAAAAAGCTACTGCAACAAAAGAGAAGAAGCTACTGAAACAAAAGGAGAAGAAGCTACTGCAGCAAGAGAAAGAAGCTGTTGCAACAATAAGAAGAAAGCTAATGCAACAAAAGAGAAGAAGCTACTGCAACAAGAAAAAAAGAAGCTGCTGCAATAAGAAGAAAAATCTAATGCAACAAAGGAGATGAAGCTACTGCAACATCAGAGAAACGTGTTTCACATCATCTATTGCCATGTAGCTTAGATCTGACTCGCCAAAAAGGAGAATAAGCTACTGCAACAAGGGGAAAAAGCTACTGCAACAATGAGAGAGAAGCTGCTGCAACAAAGAAGAAGAAGCTACTGCAACATTAGAGAAATGATTGCTTCACATCATCTGTTGAATATAGCTTGCATCTGCCTCGCCACAAAACCGAGAAGAAGCTACTGCAATATCACAGAATCATGCTTTCACATCATCTGTTGCATGGAGCTTAGATCTTCCTCGCCACAAAAACCGTAGCCGCCATCAAAACCTTAGATCCAGAGGGGGGCGAGGAGGAGGAGGAGGAGGAGAGAGAGGAAGAGGAGGGGCGCCTCAGATCCAGAGGAAGGAGCGTGTGGGGGGTCCTTCCCCACCTACCTCGTCGGAGCCCATGGATCCACCACGGGGAGCCCCGATGGTCCATGGATCCGCCATAGTGGGAGGCCCATGCTGCCGTCGAGGTGGAGGAGGACGCTCCAGGGTGGAGGAGACCACCACACCACTGGATTTGCGCCTCCTCTCATGGATCCACCACGGGGAGGACAGAGCTTCCATGGATCCACCACGCGCCGCCCTCTCTCGGTCGCATGGAGGACGCGGAAGCAAAGGAGGAAGGAAAGGGGGAAGGGAGTGGAGGGAGCAGGGAGGAGGGAGAGGGAGCAGGCGTGGCTTGCCGGGTGCCAGCGAGTGCTCCTCCCCACCGGCGTCGCGACCGACTCTGGTGCCATGGAGCCGAGCAGAAGAGCGGGCGCGCGACTGTAAGTGGGGGGCGGAGTGAACGAGGAGAAAGATGGGGAGGCCGGGCGAGCGGATAAAGATGGGGAGGGAGCGGGCTTGGTCGGGTAGAGTCGGTCACGCGCATCGAGTCCGTCCGTCCCGTCCGGACGTCTGCAATGTATCATTACCGTATTTTATTTAATTGCACATGTTAGTTTCTGATATTATACTGAGTTGTATGTGCCAACTAATTTAGCCTAAAAGCTTAAGCTTCTACGAAGTAGAGTATTTTCTCATATTTCAACAGGTGCATCATTTTGAGAGCACATCCGTCCATTGTCACTAGTATTATATTTCCTATGCCACTTGGCAAGGAATAAATTACTTCTCTGTTTCAGCGTGATATACATCTCACGATAAGATTTTCTTTCTATTTGTATTTGTAGAATGTGTCCTAGGTACTGTGAGGTTTTCATGTTTATGAACGTCAGAATCTATAAGACAGTGATGTTTCACAGCTGATCTGCTGATGGTTGAGCTCATTTCTCTTGCTCCCGATCTGCCACCCACCGGGGGACGTGAGAAGATCATCGCTTATTAAATGTGGAGGATCTTCCGTGCAAGCCCGCTGTTGTTACTTGCGACACTAGGTCACCTTTTAACACAGGACGAGCCATATAAAATTATTATCGAGGCATATAAAATTATCATCAACCTCCATCATATTTACGCTTAAAACTAGAGCAGAGGAGAGTGAGAGTGAGACATAGAGGAGCCATGGAGGGATATACTCCCCTGTCTCAAATTATAAATCGTTTTGATTTTTTTTTGTACATCCATGTATCTATGTTATATTCAGATACAGTAGCGAAATTGATGTAAAAAAATTTAAAGTGACTTATAATTTGAAACAAAGAAATTAAAAAGTATGGGATGCCAGGCACTGACCACTGGGGAAGAAACGACCACATCATTCACCAGAGCTACTTCGGGCCTGGTTGGTTGCAACCCTTGGAGAAATGAGCCTGCTAGTGCCTTTCAACGATCAAAAGGACAGTTGCAAAAGTGCAGAATAGAGGTGGTGCTACTGATGAGCACCTCTTCGGCACAGCTTACAGTAGCTTTAGTTTTTCCACTTTTTAGTACTTTATCAATGGCTTTCATTACTGGGTGAAACCCTTTAAGAGTGGCTTTACAGGTTTTTAGTTTTTTTAGAACAGAAAAAATAATAAATAGTGTTGCTACAGTACATGAGCAATACACACGTCAGAAAAACTGAAGCTGATACAAGCTGTGACGCTACAACATTAGGGAATGTCAAACATCGTGGAAGAAACGAACACAATTGCTTTCGGATCCAGCTTCTAGACCCGGCCTTGGTTTCGTCGACCAAACTATGATTTGAAAAAGGGTTTTTCTGATTTATATAAATTCTAGTGAATGCGAGGAACTGTTGGCGGTCATGAATCGGTCTGCATACCGAGTCATGTGCGTCTGCGTGTCTTGTTATTTATAGAAAATAACACAAGTATTTATGGAAAATATATAGATTATAAAAATATATTTTGTGGTGTATCTAATGATACTAGTTTGGTGCTATAAATCTTAATATTTTTTTTTCAAAGAGTTCGATTAAAAATGGTTAACTTGATAATTTTATAAATTAATTTATTCAGAGACTACTGCCTATGCCAATTTTTTTTCCTCCTCTTGATCCCTAAACGCCAGTACCAGCAGCAGGCAGCAAAACAAGGTTTGTGCATTGGTGCTAATAGATCGAGCCATCTTGGTGATGAGTTGGCTCTCAGGACAACAGCATCGAGGTCAGATATCAATGTCCCCTTGCCTTTCATGACCAACGGTGATAGCTCCCGGTTTTGTGGCGTTGTGAATTTTGATTAGCAGCAGATACGGTGGTTGCCTGAATGGCTGAATGCATCCAAATAACCAAGTGGCCTCAGAAACGTATACCAGCCAAGTGGCGATCACTGCTTTGTGCACGGCGAAGTTCAGAGATCACAGGATGTCATGTATCAGTTGTCACGTTCGTGCTGCTGGGGAATCCGGCTGCCATTTTGGCTATTTGCAGCTGGACACGTGTGACTTCACGGCGTGGATTTTACTTAGATGCTGGATTAGCTCATACGCAAATCAACTCTCAACAACAACAACAACAACAACAATAATGCTAAAATGATCTGAATTAGCTCATACACAAGTCACAGTTGAATTAAAAATGACAAGAGATATAAACATGGCATTAAGTAGCTAGCCATAAATGACAAGAAAGGGATCATGTCCATCCACACTTGATGTGAAGAGGACAATCCAATAACATAAATGTGGAGGATTGAACGCATCATCTTCATCACTTTGTTTGAGATACCACATCATGGTAAGCGAGGACATGTCACCTTGAATGTTGATATCTTCCGTGCATGACACGTTGATATCGTCTTCACAAGAACTAAGCAAATATATATGTTCACCGTCTTAGTAGCAAGCCCTAGGATACAGAGGGAGAAGCAAACCTAAGACAGAGGGAGGCTTCGATCAACAGGGGAGGTGGTCGTGAGCTCGACTGGGAATGAGAGGCATGACGGGAGGGGCCACCATACTTATCTTAGATCTCGCTTCAATCTTGTCTATCTAGTCTACTGGTGTGAAGTGAGGGACTGCAATTACAAGGATCATGGCGACTCGTTCTAGCCGCGTTGTTCTGGGCGCTGCTCCACTGCGGTCTTGCTTTTCCGAGCTATTCGTTCTACACTAGCTTCCGCAAGCTACTACTGTCTGTCGCGGCACAGGGTTTATCAGGATTGCGCGACATGAAGGACACTGGAGTGCCACGTACGTCAAGTGTCTGGTCGGCAACGAGGAGGATGAAACGCTCATCCAAGGTAAAACACATCAAGAGTACCGACCTCCTACAAGACCCGCGCGTGGCATGAAGTTCTGGTGGCGAATGTACAAGGATGTGGAGCCGAGTCGCGCGATACAGATTCTTGGACCGTGGACATTGGAGAGCTCGTGTCCTCCATTCGCTGCCCGGCAATGGGTACTCGGCTCAACTTACCCTCAAGTCGTCGACTCCGCCCCCGTGCTTTGTGATTTCATCTTGTCACTTTGCGCCATGCGTGCTCATGGTCCTTGGAGCTCTCCAACAATATAGTGAAAAATGACTAGTGACATTTTCTTCTATCGGTGCCATTTCTTCTCACAGTTGGACACAAGGTTCTTAAAAGTTGGATTAGACGGCGTCCGATCCATGTTGCATGGAAGACGGCCTGCGTTACCACTGTAGATAATTTTTTCCCATCAGGCTGGTCTAAAACTCTAAATGCGAATTGAGCATAGCTCAGTTGGTTAGGTTTCTTGTGGTAGAACTTGTCCACTTGGGTTCAAGTCCCCGACTTGACACAGGTGCTCCTATTGTTTTGGATTTAACGGCTCTATTCTTTTAGTGATAAGCGATGTAGTCTGTAACTAGGTCTCGCAAAAAAAACTAAATAAAAAACAGTTTTTTTTATTTTTATGTGGATTCATAGAGTAATTCCAAAATTCACACGTACTCCAATTCATCAACTGAATATTGACTGGAATTGGATCAGTAATGACCACGAGCTTGCATAATGCAGGATCAGACAACTGATTACGTGCTGCTGAAAGAACATTAGGGCAGGAGTAAATGCGAACTCATTAAAATTGACTAGCCATTGTAAGGTTATTTGCACATACTGCCTACGCCAATTTTTTCTTGTCTTGATCCCTAATCGCCGGTGCCAGCAGCAGGCAGCAGAACAAAGGTTTGTGCATTGGTGCTAATCGATCGAGGTGACAGAGGTGGCTCTCAGAACAAGTGAACAACTGCATCGAGGTCAGATATCAATGTCCCCTTACTTTTCCTGACCAACGGTGATAGCTCCTGGTCTCTTGTGATACTGTGATTAGCAACAGATACGGTGGTTGCCTGAATGCATCCAGATAACCAAGGCTTGGCCTCAGAAGCGTTTCGGAGGACAGGATACCTCCATTAATTTCTTGCAAGGGAATAGGGTGGCCTGCAGTGAACACTTGTTTTGCAAGCACGTGCGAGAGCACGGACTGATGAACTACTTCTATAAATTTGAGCGACAAGCATCCATACAGGATTGGAAGGCCTTTGGTTCAGCAGCAATGAAATGAACGAGAACATATACTTGGGAAGCTGCTCGCTTATGTTGGCATTTTTCTCTTCCATAACTGAGATTTGGCAAAAGATAGGTCCACTAAAATTCGTGTCTAGGCTAGTTGCCATGGTCGAGCAACTCTAAGTTATATTTGGAGTTAAGCTTGCCTTACAAAGGCCTTGTTTAGTTCGTGGGTGAAAATGTTTTGATGTCATAACGGATGTTTCATGGGATGTCAGAAGGGGTGTTCGGATACTAATAAAAAAACTAATTACATAACTCGTCTGGAAACCGCGAGACGAATTTATTAAGCCCAATTAATCCGTCACTAGCACATGTGTGTTACTGTAGCAATTATGGCTAATCATAGACTAGTTAGGCTTAAAAGATTCGTCTCGCGTTTTCCATACAAACTGTGCAGTTAGTTTTTTTATCTACATTTAATGCTCCATGTATATGTCCAAACATTCGATGTGACGGGGTGAAAAGTTTTTGGGTGAAAACTAAACAGGGCCAAAGTATATATAAATAAAGGAGTCAAGGAGACGATTCCTGATGGTACTCATAAAAAAACCGGTCAATATAGGTGCAGCAGGAGTGGGAAGCAAACTCCTCACACCATGCCTCTGCTCATGAAGAACTTGAGGTCTTGTTTAGTTCGTGGGTGAAATGTTTTTGTGGGATGTTGGAAAGCGTGTTCGGATACTAATAAAAAACTAATTACATAACTCGCCTGGAAACCGCGAGACGAATATTTTAAGCCTAATTAGTCTATCATTAGACGAATTAGGCTTAAAAGATTCGTCTCACGGTTTCCATACAAACTGTGCAATTAGTTTTTTTTTATCTACATTTAATACTCCATGCATGTATCCAAACATTTAATATGACGGGATAAAAAGTTTTTGGGTGGGAACTAAACAGGGCCTGAGTTCCTGAGAAGCAGCCGGTCCTTAGCCAGTGATGAGATGAAGTCTCTACATCTACACCAATATGTTGTTTTTAGGCATTTGGTATTAATAAAACTTATTTTGGCAACCCATGATTCTAACCAAAGCTGTTTATAGTCATTGCATTATTACCTACCTCATAGGAGGTAAGAGTTTCAACAAATCCTAGCCCTTGTTTTTTACAGACATAAAATATTTATAAACAATTAAAATGTTTTAAAAATGAGAATCATAGCCAACAATTAAAGTAACAAATCTTCCTAGGAAGTCGCATGCACTTAAGAATGGAATGTCATGCATGCGTGCATATATCACGTATTTGATTATGCACATATGTTTTTTAAAAAAAATTCTATATGCTATGCGTGAGAGCTGCTTATCATAATAAGGGCGTATTCGATGAAGCACATACTCCCTCTGTCATGTAATACAGTGCATTCTAGAAATTTTTAGACAAATTAAGACAGAACATAAAAAACACATGTACCCTCATTTTATTTCCTAATCAGGCACTATCATCAACGTGATTAACAGTGATTTGTTGATAAATGGAAAGTATTTAATGCAAAATTGGTTTTTGCCCTTCAGAATGCATTATATTGGAGGACAAATTTTGAATGTTAGAATGCACTGTATTACAGGACGGAGGGAGTATATTTCAAACTATTTTTTTTCTATATGCTATGTGTAGAAGCTGCTATACATAAAAAGGGTAACCACAAAAAAGTTAATCACGGATATACATGTATGACTATATGTTTGACTCTGTGTGTAGATCTGATTTATTAGTACTTTATTAGCAAGTGACTTACATACAAACGTGTGTGGAAAAAACGTTACAAAAAATTATTAGAAAGCACCTTATTAGCATGTCCGTCACGTTGCCACAAAAATAGCAATGATTAAGTCCATCATATGTTGATTACAATTTATATCATACATGCAAGTTAGATCTAATAGAATATGGAAATTAGATTAGTTGGAAGATATTGATATATATATATATATATATATATATATATATATATATATATATATATATATATATATATATATATATATTCTTCTATTACTTCCTAGGAGGTAATATGTGATAAAAGTCAACTAGATCGATGGCTCACAGTTATTTAAGAGTACCACAGCAAAGCCTTTTGGGCACAAGATTTAGATAGGCATCTGAACTTTTTTTCAGTTAGGCCAAAATAAAACTTTAAGTGCATAAAAGTTGAGACAAAGGATATCTAATTGTGAATTAATTTTTTGAGTTATTTTTTATTTTGAGATGCAAATGGATTATTAGACACCGACGGATGATGATGGTTGCTCTTGGCACTAGACTCCAGAATAAATATATGGTGAACCTTGTTTCCTTTATTTGTTTCTAGTTTCATTTGTCTATCTTTTGCAGTCACGGTTGAATTAAAAATGACAAGAGATATAAACATGGCATTAAGTTGCTAGCCATAAATGACAAGAAAGGGTTCATCTTCATCCACACTTGATGTGATGAAGCATATACTGGAAAGGACAATCCAATAACATAAATGTGGAGGATTGACCGGATCATCTTCATCACTTTGTTTGAGATACCAAATCATATAGTAAGCGAGGACATGCCGTCTTGAATGTTGTTATCTTCCGTGCAAGACACGATGATATTGTCTTCGCAAGAACTAAATGCAAATACATGAACCCACACCGGATATATATGTTCACCGTCACACCACTCGCTTGGACATACTCCAGTTTAGTAGCAAGCGAGAGGATACAGAGAGAGAAGCAAAGCGAAGACAAAGGGAGGATTCAATCGACAGGGGAGGTGGTCGTGAGCTCGACTGGGAATGAGAGGCATGACAGGAGAAGGCACCATAGTTATCTCAGATCTCGCTTCAATCTTGTCTCAGAGATCAGAGCTCGGCTGGGAATGAAGCTCTGCTGGCGCATGTACAAGGATGTGGAGCCGTAGCGCAATTCAGGTTCTTGGACCGTGGACAATGGAGAGCTCGCGTCTCCCATTCGATGCCTGGCAATGGTTACTCGGCTCAACTCACCCTCAAGTCCTCGACTCTGCTCCGTGCTTTGTGATTTCTTCGGTCACTTTGCGCCATACACGGGCTCTCATGGTCCTTGAGCTCTCCGATAATATAGTGAAAAATGAGTAGTGGCATTTTCTTCTACCGGTACCATTTCTTCTAACGGTTGGACACAAGGTTCTTAAAAGTTGGATTAGACGGCGTCCGATCCATGTTGCATGGAAGACTGCCTGCGTTACCACTGCAGATAATTTTTTCCCCATCTGGCTGGTCTAAAACTCTAAATGAAATTTTTAAAAAAAAAACAACTTTTTTTTTACCTTTATGTGGATTCGTCTTGTATCGAGTCATTCTAAAATTCACACGCACTTCAAATCATCTACTATATATTGACTGGAATTGGATCAGTAATGGCCACGACCTAGCATAATGCAGGATCACACAACTGATTACGGCCTGCATTAGGGCGGGAGTAAATGCGAACTGAATTGACTTGTCATTGTAACGTTATTTGGACATAATGACTATGCCCAATTTTCTTGTCTTGATCCCTAATCGCAAGTACCAGTAGCAGGCAGCAAAACAAAGGTTTGTGCATTGGTGTTAATCGATCGAGCCATCGAGGTGACAAGGTGGCTCTCAGGACAACCACATCGAGGTCAGATATCAATGTCCCCTTACCTTTCGTGACCAATGGTGATAGCTCCTGGTCTTGTGACACTGTGATTAGCAGCAGATACGGTGGTTGCCTGAATGCATCCAAATAACCAACGCCTGGCCTCAGAAGCGTCTCTCGGAGCACAAGATACTTCCATCTCTTGCGAGGGAACAGGGTGGCCTGTTTTGCAAGCTCCACATGTGAGTCGGCTCCGCTGCCGAACGTATGTCGTCGCCACTATTCTGATCGCGGGATGATGGCTATGACTGCGATGTGTAGTCTGCTTCCTTTCACAAGAGGCTCTTAAAACTGAGATTCATGTACTGTTGTTTGTGTGGACCCGATCGAGATCTCCTTGTCTTGGTGTAGCACATACCAGCGGCTTTCTGCAACGGTGAAGTTCAGAGATCAGAGGATGTCACGGACGTATACATCGTCACGCTCGTGCCGCTGGGGAACCGGCTCCCATTTGCAGCTGGACTAGTGTGAGTTCACAGCGTGGACTTCGCTTAGATGCTGGATTAGCTCGTACGCAACGCAAGCCAACTGGGAAATACTGCAGAACGAGCATTTCTGAACGGTCAACGAGCATTTCTGAACGGGCAGGCCGTGCATAAGATATTCCACTTGGGGATCCCCAAATTCGTTGGGATAAATCGATCGCTCTGATCCAGGATCTCATGCATCCCATTACGGAGGCAGAGGCATGGACGTTTCCAGCTTTGGAAAAAATCCTCCGTGCCATCGCAGAAGTCGCCGTCGCCAGTTCAGCGCTAACCCGGACTTGGACAGTGGAGCTACGCGGACGAGCGTTACCGGCATACACAGCCTATCGATGATCCCTGTAATCACACGCCACGATCCACCTCACCTAGCAAAATTATGCTCCTGCAATCATGTACTGATAGATTATTTGCGGTAGATGATGATCATCTGAGATCCCGCATCCCATTTCCCATGATCCAGGCGCTGCCGACTGTGTCGTCGGATAACCCTACTGCGGTACTGCCACATCTGGGTCATATTCTACTTTCTAGCATCAGATTATTGCAAGCATCATGTCGCGCAATGCAAAACTTCTTGGTTGCATGCGAAGGTGACGATCACTGAGTTCGTACAGATATTACAAGTGATGTTAATTAATAATAGAAAACCCCCGAAAAGATCACGTCATTAGCAAGCAGCTCGCATTCGATTGATGCAACCGTGGCAACTACTACGAGCAGTATGCTCGAGGTAACCAGTCACTCACTGTTTGCTGCGCGTTCAAGGCTATTGCAGTACAGGACGACAGCCTGCTCCTCGCCGTGCAACGCCATCTATCGGTGCTGCGGTTGTACGGTACGTGTACTAGTAAAGCACAGCGCGACCTCGCTCGCGGTCACAGAGGATCCTTCGACCTTCCCCCACGGACCGACGCGACCGTTCTCCTGTCGGTGCTCGACGCCTCACCACTCGCCACGCTCACCTTCCCGCACCCGCTCCACTCACTGCCACTTGCGGCCCACCGCACCAATCATGCCCGCGCGGTCCCACAGACAGCGACCCAAAACTTCCTTCTCAATCCTCCGGTGACCGTGCACCAAACATTTCCTTATTACTACTGCTGCGCTGTGCGCTCCCACCCCGACTCCGCAAGTCCGCAGTCCGCACCAACCAACCAACCCAACCCGGCCAGCCCACGAGCCCATCCGCCGCGCGGCGAGCAGCGCACGAGCTGCTGCTGCAGGAACCAACCGAAGCTGCCGAAACGCGGCGGCGAGGGCAGCGGCAGCAGCGGGGGGCCTCGGAAACGCGGAGGAATACACGAGGAGGTCACTTTTCCGGCGAATGCGTTAGGAGAGACGAGGCGCGGCGGAGATGGGGAAGTACACGCGGGGGTGCTGCGGCTGGCTCATCGTGGCGCTGATTGCGGCGCTGGTGGCCACGGCGGCCGTGTTCGCCATCATGAAGCGCAAGCCCGGGGGACGCCGCATCAAGCCGCTCCCGGTGCCGGGGCCGCCGGGGGCCATCGACTCCAAGTACGGCGACGCGCTCGGGGTCGCGCTCCAGTTCTTCCAGGTCCAGAAGGGTGAGTACTGAGTAGCTAGCTACCCCAACTGTTTACTTTAGCCAATGCAAGGCTTTCCCTTTCGCGAGCTGGGTAGGGTGGTTTGCGCTTCAAAGGCCGCGGCGCTTCTCTGGCGGCCTCACGCCGGAGGCCTTGCCGTCGCTGAAGAAGCTTTTGTGTGAGTAGATGTAGTGGCTTCACCATATTTGGAGGTAGCAAGGCTGGCCGTTGACTCATTTCTAGTGTACTCTCTGGTGGTGGACTCCATTCCTGGAATTTCACAAATGATTTGCCCACTAGGGAAAATGATGGTCTGGTAGTGGGAAATTGATGGTCCGGTAGATTTGACTATTCGAGTTACGTTTTCCCTGATGGCTTTGGCTCGTCGAATTCGGATTCCTTTTTACCAAATACTGGTCTCCTACTATGGACTTCTTCGCCCCTTTGTTGGGCAGTCTTGGTATCGTTGGACAGTATGCCCTCCCAGATCTCACTTCAATTTTCCCCTCGGACTGCCAAATTGGCCGCTTTGATGTATGGGCTGCTTTCTCCCCGTAATTGTGATTACACTTATGGGCTGCTCATTTTACTGCAAAATTGTGGTTACACTTAGCTGCTGCTTTGGCTGAAATCCTTGCCATTTCTGTTACTCGGTGCAGCGGGGAAGCTGGAGAACAACCAGATCCCTTGGCGTGGGGACTCGGCGCTGACCCATGGGAAGGAAGCGGGACTGGATCTTTCCAAGGGAATGTATGATGCTGGGGATCATATGAAGTTCACCTTCCCGATGGCATTCACGGCGACGGTGCTCGCGTGGTCGGTGCTGGAGTACGGGGATCAGATGAGTGCGGCAAAGCAACTGGACCCTGCCCTCGATGCACTGAAGTGGATTACTGATTTCCTTATCGCTGCACATCCCTCTGACAATGTGTTGTATATTCAGGTAAGAGTTGCTTGCTCTTTGTTTAGAGCATTAGGTATTCTTTAAGCATATGCATTAGGAATTATGGGCTATATTTGATTAAAAACGGATCCCACCGTGTCCTTCATCCTAATGGGTAATGGTTCTTGAATAGTATGGGTATGTCATTTGCTTAAGTATGGGTATATGGGGACCTGGTGGCATTCAGTGGAGGCAAAAGTTTGGTTGGTTAGGAAGCAAAAACCCAGGTCAGATGTCATGATCTAGACACCTAATAGTTGGTAGGTACTTCGTTGTCTGCTTGATATGCTTAAACAACACATTTGTTCTGATCCTTGGCTATTGGTTGGGACTGGACCAAGTTCATTGTCCCTTTTCCTTGTATTTTGTCTGATAGCCTAGATGACATTTGTATGTTTTTTTTTCGAGGGAGAGAGGGGGTGAGGGGGGTTGGCAGTCCTGTGCTCCCTAGTCCCTATACAGGAGGAAGCTGGGATGAAACTGGAGAATGTAAGTTGTAGATCCTTGAGGGCTGGGCGCAACTGGTGCTTGTGTGTTCAGGTGTAAGGTGTTAAAATAAAACTCGACCATGGGGTAGCTTCCCCTGTGGCTTTGTTCAAGAAATTGCAGGTCTTCAAACTGGGGTAAGGGAAGTTTCAACGAGTCCCAGAGAGTTGAACCCCGAGAGTCTTGGCAGGTGTAAGACATTAATGTGTGATACCTGAATCATAATATATAAGAGTCTATTGTGCTCCCAAAATAAAATTTTGGTGTATACATTTGCATTTTTGAAAAATAGTTTCGAACATCAAGGAGTTAGGCTAGTGAACTACTCATTTGTTTTGAGTATTCAGCAATATTTGAATGCATCAGAGATGCAATTTTCGTTTTGTTTAACCATGATAATTAACTCTTTGTGAATTGTTACTAGGTTGGTGATCCTGATCTGGACCACAATTGCTGGGAAAGGCCGGAAACAATGACTGAGAAAAGACCTCTCACACAGATTAACAAGAAGTCTCCGGGATCAGATGTTGCTGCTGAGGCAGCAGCAGCCATGGCAGCTGCTTCAATGGTCTTCAAATCCAGAGATACTACGTATTCTGATGTGCTTCTTCAACATGCCCAGAAGCTATTTACTTTTGCTGATACTTATAGAGGCCTCTCTAGTGAGAGCTATCCCAAGCTCCAAGATTTCTATAATTCCACCAGTTATGTTGATGAACTTCTATGGGCAGCAAGTTGGCTCTATCATGCCACAGGTGACCAGACATATCTCAGTTATGTAACTGTACAGAATGGGAAAACTTATGCTGATTGGGGAAGGCCAACATGGTTCAGTTGGGATGACAAAAATCCAGGCACACAGGTTTGTGTGGACTAAACTGAGTGAATTTGCATGGCAGATTGGAGTTACTTCTCTTATGTTCATTTCATATCTTTATAATTCTCTCTTCATTCTAAAGTGCACTTTGTTTATTCTGTGCAGGTCCTTTTGTCCAGACTAAATTTCTTTGGCTCCAAACAGATATCTAATGCTGAAAATGAGGGGTTAAAAAGTTATAGAGATACTGCAGAATCTGTGATTTGTGGTCTGATTCCAGATTCCCCTCAAGCCACTGCTAGCAGAACTGGAGGTATATTGTAGTGCATCTGCCATCTGCTTTTTGATCTGGTGTTACCTGGCAATACAAAGAGGACACTCACCTTGTTGTGATCGACAAGTTTCCCTTTTTACATGCTTGCTATACTGAGGATTTTATAATTTTGTCAGAAATAGAATCTATAGAGTATGCATTAGAAATGTTTTCAGTTTATCATATCAGTGCAATCTTCTGCAGGAGGGTTGGTGTGGATAAGCGGGTGGAATTCTCTCCAGCATGCCACCAATGCTGCATTCCTAGCTGTTGTGTACAGTGACTACATGCTCTCCACGCGGACAGCAGCAGTGCAGTGCAGTGGAAAGTACTACAGCCCTACCGATATACGCAATTTTGCTGCATCACAGGTGCGCTATGCGAAACCGTAATCAGTAGATACTAAAATTCTAGATGGTCATGTGTTCATATGACATTGCTGGTTCCTAAGATTTACCAAGCTACACGGTAAATCGAAAGATACCGTGAAGTTTCTAATTCATGTTGTCATGTTGTATTCCAGGCTAATTATATCTTGGGAGACAACCCAATGAAGCTTAGCTACCTTGTTGGATATGGGAGCAGCTATCCACAGCAAGTACATCACCGAGGAGCATCGATCCCCGCAGATGCGAAAACAGGCTGCAAAGGATTCCAGTATCTCCATTCACCAGATCCAAACCCAAATGTTGCAATGGGTGCCCTGGTGGGCGGGCCATTCCAGAATGACACTTTCGTCGATTCTCGTGACAATGCTGTACAGACGGAGTCCAGCACCTACAACAGTGGCACCCTAGTCGGTCTGCTCTCCGGTCTCGTCACCACTTCCTCCGTGGTACAGTCATTCACCTAGAGTGCCCCTATGTTTTGGCGGTGCCTACACAACCTGGAGCGATGCATGTAAGATCGCAGTTTTTTGGCGTGGCTGATGGTGATGCACGATCTGTGAGAGAAGCCTGGTTGGCAATCGTTTAGATGGATGGCATGCAGCAGTAGTTAGTGCCCACATTTCTTCTGTGTGTACAATGATGGTGCGGCTCCTGCAGCTATAATTTTTCACTGTGTGCTCCTATCTGGTTTGCTGGTGTACCTGTATGGCTGTAACTACGGGTAATGTATTGAGTAGGACGTATTGCATTTGTTGATTCTGTGGAGGTAGTTCAGCAAAGCTTGTACCAATGAATTGTAGCGCCCCTCAACTGAAATGTGCCCTGAACATGTGAATTCACAAGTGGAGATGAATGGCACGTATTCGTGCTGTTTTTGCGGCTCTTCACCTTATTCTGAAAAATAGGGAAGAGAAACGTTTCTGGTAATGGCTCCCAGCTCCCGATGTATGATTCCTAGCTTGTGTTTTTTGGTTGCTGGTGAAAAGTGGCATGGTCCACGCCTCCACGGTGAAGCCTAACGAGAGTGAGTTCCTTACCTTTTTGTGTCCCAAAGAAAGAAGAAAGCGGTGGGATCAGGGGAGCTGGTGGAAATGATGACCTTTGTTCATGGTCACATGCTTGGTCCAGATGCTAAGATTTGAGATCTCAAATTCTCGAAAGTTTTAGGGCCTTGTTCAGAACTGGACATGAATTCGTGCAGATAGCACTATTTGCTCAAAAGATCCAATGAAATTCCTGGATTCAAAAAGGCTTGGTGCTGTGTTTGGAAATTCCAAATGGGTCCAAGCATCGATTACCAAACAAGGACAGAGCCCTGCATTTTTTTTCCGAGAACAAAGAGCCCTGCATTGGTGTATCGAGCCGCCTTCCGCTGCCGCTCGCTGAGCCCCCAAACAGACCGAGCGCCTGATTGCCCTAGTGCCGCCGCCGCCGTCCACCACCGCTGGTCCCCCTCCCTTCTCCTCCGGCATCTCGCTGGGGTTGAAGAGAGTGGGGATCCATTGTTTTTAATAGTTTTTTCTCAGTAGATCGAGTCATTAGGGTTAGTGTCTCTCCATGCCAAATTACTTGGTACTGGAGTTTTATCTCCCCCTTCTCCTCATCTCTGTCGACAGCGAAGGGGAAGGGGGGAAGGGTGGAATCGTCTTCTCCATGGCGGCTCCGTTGAAGATGAGAGCGATAACATCAGCGTCAGCATCTTCATCGACATGACGACATGGAAACTTTTGTTTCTGAATGGCGGCATCAAGGCGGAGATGATGTCGCCGTTATGGAATAATTTTCTCCGGTCTCTTCTCCGTTTTATTGTGGTTAGATCTGGCCACGATGAAGGACTACAAAGAATAATTTTCAGATCAGTCTTCCGCACCCTTCGATGGCAGAAAGAAGAAGAAGGAAGACACCAAAAAGAAGAAGTTCCTCAATTTCGCCTACAGGAATGTTGCCCGCTGTTCGTTGGACATTTGTTCTCAGGCCATTTGCCGAGTGTTTGTCTGTGCGGTCATCCATACTGCAAAGCATCTAACAGGTTAGGTTTTGAGTTGTGCTATTCACAACGTGGGTACTATTTTATAATCCAAAGTGCGTGTAATATGTTGATGTCATATAATATAATTATTCTTTCGTCGAAAAAAAAGCCGCCTCCGCTGTAACCGTTTTCCAGGAGCCCAATCCCTGATTGCGCGAACGGACGTGGCGGTTCGTTGGCAGTTCCAGGAATCCCGCCGGATACAACCGCTCCCATATCCTGCGTGTTTTACCATGCGCCCCTATCGGATTCAGTTTGTGTGTTTATCCGGTTATCCCAGTTCTATTAATCCAAGGCTTCCACTAAATCTATTGCCAGAATCCTTCTCCAGAATCTAATCAACGGTAACGTCTTCTGACTGCACGGTGAATTGCATCCTTGTTTGTTTCCCCTTTCAGTAGTTCTGCACGGTAGTTATTTGATTTGATTGCCCAATGAAAGATTAATTGTGCGAATTTTCAGCACCTTCTTACGAGTTTTGCACTAAAGATCGATCGTTTATGTTTTCCCTCGTCACGATTCTGGTTTGTTTTCTAAGCATCCATCATTGCTGATCAATCATAGATTCATAGCCTAGTTTGCACAATCTAATTTACACCATCCGAACGCTAAATCTCTGAACAACATGACGCAGGACGGCAGGATCTTGGACTTCCAATTACTGAAGATGGCTTTATCATTCGTCACTATACTTCTAACGTAAGCAGCTTGCGAGTTCAGTCCCTTTCCAAGTTCACATTGGACCCTAGAATCCAATCCAATCTCCTATTTCTTGGTCCTGAATTGCAGACTGGCATTAGGATACGCCTATCCGGCGTACGACTGCTACAAGACGCTGGAACTGAACGCGCACGCGCCGCAGATGGAACGGCTGCGATTCTGGTGCCAGTACTGGTAAGCAAGCAATCAGATTAATTAACCCGCAAACTCACGTACTGCTCCATGTTAATCTTCTAGTGAATACGATTCTGAACTGTCATTTACGGCGCGGTGCTGTATAGGATTCTGCTCGCGTTCCTGACTGCATTCGAGGGCTTCGCCGACTGCGCGCTCTCGTGGCTGCCGATGTACGGCGAGGCGAAGCTCGCGGTCGTCGTCTACCTCTGGCACCCAAAGACAATGGCAAGCCACCATCCGAGACCGCACACACCCTGCTGAACAAGACGTTTTCTTTCTTTTTTTTTTTTTTTGCACGTTCTCGTATGGTATGTGGCTAGGTCTGAAACCATTTTCCATTTTGTGGTCACCACACCAGGGCGCGAGGCACGTCTACGACGACTACCTCCGTCCGTTCCTGGCGGCGCACCAGGTGGACATCGACCGCGGCCTCGTGGAGCTGAGGGCCAGGGCCGCTGACAAACGGCGTCGCACCTCGGCCCTCGGGCGGGCGTGTCTGTCCGAGGTCGCCCGCCGCGTTTCGTCTATAGATGGTCATCGGGTCGGCCCGGTCCGGCCCGGTCCGGGCCCAAGGTAGGCATGACCCGAAGGCTATCGGGCCGGCACGGCCCGCCATGCCTCTCGGGTCGTGTCTTAACGGGCCTCGTGCTTTGTTTTGAGCCCAGGCACGGCCCTTCGGGCCAAAAAACGTGCCGTGCCGCCTGAGCAGCCCGATCAAAAACTACGGGCTGTGTCGGCCCACAGCCCGATCAAAGAAAATTCACAAAAAATCACAGAATCACAATCACAATTCACAAGTTCACAAAAATTCACAGAATTTACAGAATTAATAGAATTCACAGCCAGAGTGGGTCTAGAGATAAGATGTAAAAGATAATATTGAGCTGTTTATGCAATGCTGCCTCATTAAAAACCTTTGTAGGTAAAACTCACCTTTGTGAGAAACCCTACAAAGGAAAAGAGTACAGCACAGCTCATGAGTTCATACTTCATAGGTTCATAGGTTCACAAAGTTAAAGAGTACAGCACAGTCATACAAATAATAAGAGATCACTCTCAAGGCTCTCACAACTCTCACAATAACATCAAGTGCCAAAAGTAGTCACAGAAGGAGTCCCAGACTCCCAGTCCCACAAAAGGAGATCCATGGCTTGGTTGTCATGCTGCAACCTGCAAAAGAGTAGAGCTGGTAGAAGCAAGTGCCAGAAGCAGAAGGAACAGAGAAGGAACAGATTCACTGTAAATATTCACAAGTTCACAACTCACATTAAATCAAGTGCCAGAAGTAGAAGCAACAGATGCAGAGGCAGTAGTGCTGGTTGAAGGGGTTCCAGTTGCATCTTCATCAAGGTAGAGGTTCTTGAACGACTCTTCCATGGCTTGGTTGTCGACGACGATGGCATCATGCTGCAGTCTTTTATCTTCCAGCTCCCAGTCCTTGATGCAAGCTAGCATCTCCACATGTTCTGGCAACAAGCGCCGCCGTCGCTCTTCAATGATCCTTCTTGTTGAAAGTCCTATGTTTGGTGTTGGTAATTAGTGACAATGCCTAAGTACTAATCCTATGCCTAAGTTGTATGTAGCATATGAGGATTAGTACATTCCAAGGTTGGTGGCAAGATGGACATGGTGATCATGATGGCCACACTTAGATTTGGACGCAACCCTACACGATTAAGGCAAAGGTATATGCTTAAGGGTTGTGTTTTAGTAACCAAGACACCTAGTGGGTGTGGTTACATTATAGGATAGATAGCCGTACTATAAAGAGGAGAATGACGCGGCTATTGAACTCCTAAGTGCCTCTAGGTGTGCATTTCATATCATATGCATTTGGATAGAACTAATAACGCCTCGAAAAATGATTGTGAAAATGCTAACACACATGCATATAGTGATGGTCACTTGGTGATGTTAGCACGTTTGCGAAGGCGGTGGAGTTTGAGCGGTAGAGAGGGTTTGGGGTCCTCTCTCCCTCCCGCCGAGCTTGCGAGGCGGGATTCAGGCGTTTTCGAGAAGTTGAAACGCCTATTTTCCACTACGCCGGAAGTCGAAAAAAGAAACGGAGGCGAACGGAGGTCACAGTGGTGACCGGACGCTGGACCAGACGCGGTCACTATTTGACCGGACGCGTCCGGTCAGCGTTCAGCGTCTGCGCGTATTTTAGTTGGTTGATCGGACGCGCAGCGCGTCCGGTCATAGTCGACCGGACGCGTCCGGTCGATCAGGGAGCTTACTGGACTCCAACCGGACGCGGGCACTGTCGCGTCCGGTCGGTTCACCAGTGCGTCCGGTCACTGTTTCGTTGTGCGCTGCTCTGGCTTGACCAGCGCGTCCGGTCAGTCACGGGACCGGTGCGTCCGGTCGTGACCAGCGCGTCCGGTCGTTGCGACCAGCGCGTCCGGTCGGCGTTTCGAAAAAGAGCCGTTGCGTGACCGGCGCGTCCGGTCAGTTGGACCAGTGCGTCCGGTCAGCGCGACTGCTGCTGAATCAAGTTTCTAACGGCTATATTCGAAGGGGTACGTCTATATATACTCGTTGGCCGGCTCAAGGCTCCAACTCTTGGACATTTGACATACTTGTGAGCACTTTGAGCTAAGCAACTCCCCTCCCACTCATCTTTCTTGCTTGTTTGCATATTCGAAGTGAGATTGAGTGATCCAAGTGCATTTGCATTGTGAGATTGCATCTAGTTGGCACTTGGTGCCTGATTTGCTGCGGGATTCTTGTTTCTCTTGGTGGTTGCCGCCACCTAGACGGCTTGGAGCAGCTTGGAGGCGTTGGCAAGAATTGGTGATTGTTCTTGGCCACCTCCGGTGATTGTGAGGGGTTTGTGCCTACCTCGGCGAAGCGCCAAAGGCAACATTAGTAAATTGCTCGTGTCATTGCAACCTTTTGCCATTTGGTAGGTTCTTGTGGCGCCTTTTGAGAGGCTCGGTGTGAGACCGATTAGCCACTGAACCACGTGGTGAAGAGGGACACAACGGGGACTAGCGTGCCGGCAAGCACGTGAACCTCGGGATAAATCTTCGTGTCATCACTTTCATATTGTGATTGATTGATCCCGGTGTTCGGTTGTTTTGGTATTCATTGTTGATCATATTGGTTGGCTCAATACTTCGTCTCTCGGTGAAACCCTCCTAACTCTCTCTTGTTTTACTTTCTTAGTCACTTTGCTAGAGTAGCTCTTTTGTGTAGCTTGCTAGTTGTAGTTTTCTTCTCGGTTTGACTTGTGCGGTTGAGTGCAATTATACTAGAATTGTGAATTGGATAGGTGGCTTGCAAACACCCCGTAGGCTAAGCAAAATACGCATATCGCTATTTGTTATATTGATAAACTTGTTTAGCTTGCCTTTGTAGAAATTTTTAAAAGGCCATTCACCCCCCCTCTAGCCATCAAGACCTTTCAAGTGGTATCGGAGCCATGGTCACCGTTTGTAAGGCTTAACAACCTCGGTGTAAGATGGCTCAAGTTGTGTTCAACCATGTCGGGGGCAAGCCTCCATTCTTTGATGGTGTCTCATCTTTTGATCATTGGAAAAGAAAGATGAAGCAATATCTTGGCTCTATCAATGAGAAGGTTTGGGAGGTGACACATCATGATTATGCTATCATTGATCCCGACAACCTCACCAACAATGACCGTATCAACAACCAATGCAACACTATGGCTCTCAACACTCTCTACAATAGGATTGATGCAAAGGTCTTTGAGCAAATCAAGGATCTTAAAATGGCAAGTGAAGTGTGGACAAGATTAGAGGAAACATATGAGGGCACTTCAACGGTAAAAAGTGCCAAGCTCTATATGCTCAAGGATAAGTTTGCAAGCTTCAAGATGAAGGATGATGAGTCCATACCGGAGATGTTCTATAGGCTACAAGTTATTGTCAATGATCTCAAGAGCCTAAGAGAAGATGTCAAGGACAAGGACTTCTCACATAAGTTCTTGATGAATTTACCTAAGAAGTTTGCTATCTTGAGGAAGATGATCCAAAGAGAGGGTTTGGACAAGGTGACTCCAAACCAAGTGCTTGGAGATGTCATGACCGATGCTCAATATGATGATGAAGATGAAGATGAGAAGAAGGAGAGCAAGGTCAAGCAAGAGAAGCCCATTACATTCAAGGCTTCATCCTCTAAGGGCAAGAGCAAGGTGGAGAGCGATGAAGATGATCCATTTGATGATGAGACCATGGCCCTCCTAGTGCACAAGATGGGGAGGTTCATGAAGAAGAAAGGATATGGTGCAAGAAAGAGAAGGGACTTCATGAAGGCAAAGGAGGTGCTTTGCTACAATTGCAATAGCCCCGATCATGTAGTGGCAAAGTGCCCCTATGAAGACAAAAGATATCATGATGGGGAGTTGAAGTTGAAGAACAAGAAGGACAAGAAGGAGAAGAAGAGCTTCACTATCAACAACAAGAAGAAGGGTGGTAGCTATGTGGTCACTTGGGATAGTGATAACTCCGATAGTGATGATGATAGCTCAAGTGATGATGAGAGGACCACTCGGCGAGCCATTGCAAGCATCGCCCTCTCCAACAAGTCATCTATCTTCGACACTACATCGACATGCCTTATGGCCAAGCCTACCAAGGTAAAATATAATGATAGTGATGATGATTCTTGTGCTAGTGATGGTTGTAGGAGTGATGATGAGGAGGATGAGGACTACTCCAAGGATGATCTATTGGGCATAATAGATCAAATGAGCAAGGGCTACAAGAGGACAACCAAGAAGTGCAACATCTTGGAGCAAGAGCTCATTGCCAAGAGCAATGAAAATGATGCCTTGATGGAGGAGCTTGTTGCTCTCAAAAAGAGTAAGGAGTGCAAAGGAATTGAACAAGAGTTTAAAGCTCTTAGGAAATCCTTTGATGAGCTAGAGGCCTCTCGTGAGTGTCTAAAGGAAGACCACGAGGACCTTGAAGTTGCTCACACTAGGCTTAAGGAAGCCCACTCCTCTCTACTTGAGCTCATCAAGGAGAAGGACCTCAAGTTGGAAAAGCTCATGAAGGAAGCTAAGGAGGAGCAAGTGATTGTCACTTGTGATATTGGACTAACATGTGATATTATTGATGATTCTTTATTTGTTGGTCCTACTAATGCTTCATGTAGCTCATCATCATCCACCACAACCAACTCTACTTCTACTACTAGTGATTCATCACTTATGGTTGAGAATGAGACTCTCAAGAGAGAGGTGGATGATCTCACCCGCGCATTGGGCAATGCCTATGGTGGGGATGCTCGCTTGCTAAAATGTTTGGGTAGCCAAAGGTTCTCTCTTAACAAAGAGGGTTTGGGCTATACTCCCAAAAAGGGCAAGGCGGCCTTTGCTACTCTAAAGTCTCGCTTTGTGAAGAGCAATGGTCGTTTTTGCAATAGATGCAAGCAAGTTGGGCATCTAGAGATTAATTGTAATAAAATGAACAAGAACAACAATAAGTTTCATGGTAAAATGGATTACATTCCTTTTGATTCATATTATGTGCTTACCAAGGGTGAGAAAGGTGTGCATGCTAGGTTTGTTGGTACACCAATTGTGGGTCCAAAGAAGAAGGCCATTTGGGTACCAAAGAGCTTAGTTACTAACCTCCAAGGACCCAAACAAGTATGGGTACCTAAGAAACATTGATTTATTTTGTAGGTAAATTACAAGGCCGGAGGGAGGCATTGGGTGCTTGATAGTGGGTGCTCTCAACATATGACCGGTGATTCAAGAATGTTCAACTCTCTCAAATCAAATGATAGTGGCATTGATAGTATCACATTTGGTGACAATAGCAAGGGTGATATGAAGGCTCTTGGAAGGATTGCAATCATAAATGATCATAGCATTTTCAATGTGCTCCTAGTTGAAAAGTTGAACTTCAATCTTCTCTCGGTTGCTCAATTGTGTGATCTCGGTTTCAAGTGCATATTTGGTGTTGATGATGTGGAGATAGTTAATGTTGATGACTCCAATTTGATCTTCAAGGGTTTTAGATATGAGAATCTATACTTGGTTGATTTCAATGCTAGTGACACTCAACTTTCAACATGCTTGCTCACCAAATCAAGTATGGGTTGGTTATGGCATAGAAGACTTGGTCATGTTGGCATGAAGCAATTGAATAAGTTAGTGAAGCATGACTTAGTTAGAGGCTTGAAGGATGTCACATTTGAGAAGGATAAGCTATGTAGTGCATGTCAAGCCGGAAAGCAAGTAGGCAACACTCATCCATTGAAAAGCATCATGAGTACTTCTAAGGCATTTGAGTTGTTGCACATGGATTTATTTGGGCCAACTACATATATAAGCATTGGTGGCAACAAGTATGGCTTTGTGATTGTGGATGATTTCACTAGATATACATGGGTATTCTTTCTTGGGACAAGAGTGATGTATTTAACATATTCAAGAAGTTCATCAAGAGAGTACAAAATAAGTTTGAGACCACAATCAAGAAAGTGAGAAGTGACAATGGAAGTGAGTTTAGAAACACAAGAGTTGATGAGCTATGTGAGGAGCTTGGAATCAAGCATCAATTTTTGGCCTAGTATACACCTCAATCAAATGGCTTAGTTGAGAGGAAGAATAGAACCTTGATTGATATGGCAAGATCAATGTTGAATGAGTATAATGTGAGTCATTTATTTTGGGCCGAAGCAATCAACACGGCTTGCTTCTATAGCAATCGTCTCTATTGCCACAAGTTTCTAGAGAAGACACCATATGAGATCCTAAATGGAAAAAAGTCCAACATTGCATACTTTCGGGTATTTGGTTGCAAATGCTATATTTTGAAGAAGGGCACTAGATTGAGCAAGTTTGAGAAGAAATGTGATGAAGGATTCTTACTTGGTTACTCCACTACTAGCAAAGCTTATAGAGTTTGAAATTTGGCTAGTGGTCAACTTGAAGAAGTTCATGATGTTGAGTTTGATGAAACAAACGGCTCTCAAGATGAAGAAGATAACTTGGATGATGTGAGAGGAACTCAATTGACCAATGCTATGAAAGAAATGGATATTGGTAATATTAGGCCGAAGCAAGTGATTGATGTGGATGACAACAAAGATCAAGTGCTCCAAAATCCAATTACTCAAGCTAGTGGGTCTCTAATGGAAAATCAAGCTAGTACATCATCTCAAGTGCAACAAGATCAACAAGTGGCTAGTCCATCATCTCCAACTCATGATCAACATCAACATCCAAGCAATCAAGTGCAAGTGCTTCAACCAACCAACATTGCTAGAGACCATCCATTGGATTCCATCATTGGTGACATACAAAGGGGAGTTCAAACTAGATCAAGATTGGCATCGTTTTGTGCTCACTCTTCTTTTGTGTCAATGGAAGAACCCAAGGACATTGATAAAGCATTGAGAGATCCGGATTGGGTAAATGCAATGCATGAAGAGCTCAACAACTTCAAGAGAAATAAAGTATGGGAACTAGTTGAGAGGCCTAAGGATCACAATGTCATTGGAACAAGATGGGTCTTTCGCAACAAGCAAGATCAAGATGGAATAGTAGTAAGAAACAAAGCAAGACTAGTGGCTCAAGGTTACACACAAATAGAGGGTCTTGACTTTGGTGAAACTTATGCCCCGGTTGCAAGATTAGAAGCAATTAGGATTTTACTTGCCTATGCTTGTGCTCACAATATCAAGCTATATCAAATGGATGTGAAGAGTGCATTTCTCAATGGGTACATTCAAGAGGAGGTGTATGTGGAGCAACCTCCCGGTTTTGAAGATGACAAGAAACCCAACCATGTGTACAAGTTAAGGAAAGCTTTGTATGGATTGAAGCAAGCACCTAGAGCATGGTATGAAAGATTGAGGGACTTCTTGCTATCCAAAGGATTTGTCATAGGCAAAGTTGATACAACACTATTCACCAAGAAGATTGGGAAAGACTTGTTTGTATTGCAAATATATGTTGATGATATCATCTTCGGTTCAACCAATCAAGATTATTGTGATGAGTTTGGGAAAATGATGGCAAAAGAATTTGAAATGTCAATGATCGGTGAACTTAGTTTCTTTCTTGGACTTCAAATCAAACAAATGAAGGAAGGAACATTTGTGAGCCAAACCAAGTACATCAAAGATATGCTCAAGAAGTTTGGCATGGAAGATGCAAAGGGCATTACAACCCCAATGGGCACTAGTGGAAGCTTGGATAGTGACAAGAATGGTAACATGGTGGATCAAAAGCTATATAGATCAATGATTGGTAGCCTACTCTATGTGACGGCATCAAGGCCCGATGTAATGTTTAGTGTATGCATGTGTGCAAGATTTCAAGCCTCACCAAGAGAAAGTCATTTGAAGGCAACAAAGAGAATATTGAGGTACTTAAAGCATACACAAGATGTTGGATTGTGGTATCCCAAAGGTGCAAGCTTTGAGCTAGTTGGATATTCAGATTTCGACTATGCCGGTGACAAAGTGGAGAGAAAGAGCACTTCCGGGACTTGTCAATTGTTGGGAAGATCACTTGTCTCATGGTCATCCAAGAAGCAAAATAGTATTGCACTATCTACCGCCGAAGCTGAATACATCGCCGTAGGTAGTTGTTGTGCACAAATCTTGTGGATGAAGGCAACATTGAAGGATTTTGGAATCAATTTCAAGAATGTGCCATTGCTATGTGACAATGAAAGTGCCGTGAAGCTAACCAACAATCCGGTTCAACATCAAAGAACAAAGCATATTGATGTTCGTCATCATTTTATTAGAGATCAACAACAAAAGGGTGACATTGCTATTGAGAGTGTGGGCACCGAAGATCAATTAGCCGATCTATTCACCAAGCCACTTGATGAGAAGAGATTTCACAAGCTAAAGAATGAGTTGAACATACTTGACTTCTCCAACATGAGTTGATGCACCTCCATGATATGACATGCCTCTCCTTCGAGCCCCAAGGTACAATTGGTTGACATATCATACATTCTATGCTAAGGACTTGTTTAGTGCATCTAGTCATAATTTACATGTTCTAGGCTCATTCATGAAAATCAAATGACTTTGAAGTTTATATGGTGCCACTATTGTTTCCTTGTCTTGTATGATCTAGTGGTAGCATATAACTTGTTTAAGTAGCTTGTGATCCTAAGTGTTTAATCTAGATCACTTGTCTAAATATTTGCTTCAACATGATGCATGATAACCCTTCTAGTGAGGTGTGAAGAAGCTTACCCTTGGATCAAACCGAAGCATTTTATTTATGCAAGCAATCTAGGTTGAATCACAAACTTGATCCTCACCCCATAATTCAACCTGATAATCTATCTAAAATTGATCCCTTGTGGTGATTGGTGCCAAAGGGGGAGAAAATATATTTTCACAAAGATAGAACTCAAAGGGGGAGAAGCACAAAGGGGGAGAAAAATGTTGTTCACAAAGATAGATTCTAAAAGAGGAGAATTGGCAAAAGAAGGAGATCAACTAAAATTTTGAGCACACAAGTAGGGGGAGCAAGCTCTTAAACATGAATGTTGCATTTCCATGTGCACTTCATATGTATGATGTATAGTTATGCTTTTCTTTTTCTCCGATACATTGCTTGTGTGGTGACTTGCTAGTATACAATTGAATGGTGTATTGAAGTACTAGCATGAATAGGAAGTAGTTAGATTTCTCTTGCTTCATGTTTTTCAAAGTGGTACTAGAACCTTTCTTATAATGTTGATCTCACGAGGTTTCTAGTTATGTTTGTGCTTTTCTTAGTGGTATTTAACTACACAAGGTGCTAAGATGGTGTTTATCGCTACTCCGATGGTTTCACGCTTCAAAGATCTATAATCTAAAACACTTAGCACCTATTGGTAGTCAATGCTCCTAATCTTTCCTATCTAACATGTATGCTTCCTATATCCAAACATATAGCATACATGTAGGGATTGCCATTGCTATCAATTTTAATTCATGATCACATGTCCATAATTCTTACACATGGTAATATACTTGGACAATGTGACATGGGTTCAATCAAAATTTTTATCATAATATCTTTGTGAAAGGTTTGTCACCAATTACCAACAAGGGGGAGATTGAAAGTCCTATGTTTGGTGTTGGTAATTAGTGACAATGCCTAAGTACTAATCCTATGCCTAAGTTGTATGTAGCATATGAGGATTAGTACATTCCAAGGTTGGTGGCAAGATGGACATGGTGATCATGATGGCCACACTTGGATTTGGACGCAACCCTACACGATCAAGGCAAAGGTATATGCTTAAGGGTTGTGTTTTAGTAACCAAGACACCTAGTGGGTGTGGTTACATTATAGGATAGATAGCCGTACTATAAAGAGGGGAATGACGCGGCTATTGAACTCCTAAGTACCTCTAGGTGTGCATTTCATATCATATGCATTTGGATAGAACTAATAACGCCTCGAAAAATGATTGTGAAAATGCTAACACACATGCACATAGTGGTGGTCACTTGGTGATGTTAGCACGTTTGCGAAGGCGGTGGAGTTTGAGCGGTAGAGAGGGTTTGGGGTCCTCTCTCCCTCCCACCGAGCTTGCGAGGCGGGATTCAGGCGTTTTCGAGAAGTTGAAACGCCTATTTTCCACTATGCCGGAAGTCGAAAAAAGAAACAGAGGCAAACGGAGGTCACAGTGGTGACCGGACGCTGGACCAGACGCGGTCACTGTTTGACCGGACGCGTCCGGTCAGCGTTCAGCGTCTGCGCGTATTTTAGTTGGTTGATCGGACGCGCAGCGCGTCCGGTCACAGTCGACCGGACGCGTCCGGTCGATCAGGGAGCTTACTGGACTCCAACCGCACGCGGGCACTGTCGCGTCCGGTCGGTTCACCAGCGCGTCCGGTCACTGTTTCGTTGTGCGCTGCTCTGGCTTGACCAGCGCGTCCGGTCAGTCACGGGACCGGCGCGTCCGGTCGTGACCAGCGCGTCCGGTCGTTGCGACCAGCGCGTCCGGTCGGCGTTTCGAAAAAGAGCCGTTGCGTGACCGGCGCGTCCGGTCAGTTGGACCAGCGCGTCCGGTCAGCGCGACTGCTGCTGAATCAAGTTTTTAACGGCTATATTCGAAGGGGTACGTCTATATATACTCGTTGGCCGGCTCAAGGCTCCAACTCTTGGACATTTGACATACTTGTGAGCACTTTGAGCTAAGCAACTCCCCTCCCACTCATCTCTCTTGCTTGTTTGCATATTCGAAGTGAGATTGAGTGATCCAAGTGCATTTGCATTATGAGATTGCATCTAGTTGGCACTTGGTGGTTGATTTGCTGCGGGATTCTTGTTTCTCTTGGTGGTTGCCGCCACCTAGACGGCTTGGAGCAGCTTGGAGGCGTTGGCAAGAATTGGTGATTGTTCTTGGCCACCTCCGGTGATTGTGAGGGGTTTGTGCCTACCTCGGCGAAGCGCCAAAGGCAACATTAGTAAATTGCTCGTGTCATTGCAACCTTTTGCCATTTGGTAGGTTCTTGTGGCGCCTTTTGAGAGGCTCGGTGTGAGACCGATTAGCCACCGAACCACGTGGTGAAGAGGGACACAACGGGGACTAGCGTGCCGGCAAGCACGTGAACCTCGGGATAAATCTTCGTGTCATCACTTTCATATTGTGATTGATTGATCCCGGTGTTCGGTTGTTTTGGTATTCATTGTTGATCATATTGGTTGGCTCAATACTTCGCCCCTCGGTGAAACCCTCCTAACTCTCTCTTGTTTTACTTTCTTAGTCACTTTGCTAGAGTAGATCTTTTGTGTAGCTTGCTAGTTGTAGTTTCCTTCTCGGTTTGACTTGTGCGGTTGAGTGCAATTATACTAAAATTGTGAATTGGATAGGTGGCTTGCAAACACCCCGTAGGCTAAGCAAAATACGCATCTCGCTGTTTGTTATATTGATAAACTTGTTTAGCTTGCCTTTGTAGAAATTTTTAAAAGGCCATTCACCCCCCTCTAGCCATCAAGACCTTTCACCTGTCAAGCTGAAAGTAGACTCCGAAGAAACAGTTGAAACTGGAACAGACATAATATCTCTAGCCATTATAGACAGCACTGGAAAGGTTAGCTTATGGTCACGCCACCACAAAAGTAAATCAAATTCTTCTTCATATGCAGTGACATTGTCACTGTCCAGATAAGCTGTTAACTCACAACCAACAGCAGCAGCAGACAGAGATGGACTATTAGCAGGGGAAGGTCCAACAACACCAGATCCTCCAGGGCCTCCAAATATCATTCCCCATGAATGCTTCCTCTTACCTGCCTGTCTTGATGGTTGTGTACTTCCTTTGAGTTCTAGCTGCACCATACTTAACCTCATATTGATTAAATAACTTGTACAGGAAGGCTTTCACATTAACATAATAAGAATTGTAGTCAACACCAGTTTTCTCTTGCAATATTTGGAGAACATTAAATAAACCTCTCATTTTTCCTCTAGGGTCAAGGACAAATGCAATTGAATAAAGCATAGGTACTTCCTTCCAGTATTTAAGGAATTTTAGCTTCATAGGATATACAACAGCAAACAGATTCTATTCTTTTTCACATTCATGCAAATGAGTAATCATTTCAATCATATGATGCAAAACAAGTGGACTAGTTGGATAGTAAACACCAGATAGAACAACTGTGGCATCATAAAAAATTTCCAGGAACTCAAGTATCTTACCAGCAACATACCAATGCCTTGCAGTTAACAGAGTTTTCCCATAATTGGAATTAATGAAAACAGAAAAAACATCCTTATATGGAAGCAAGTGTTTAAGCATAAGGTATGTAGCATTCCATCTAATATCCATATCTAAGCCAAACTTTCTAGGTCTAACACCTTGAGCAATGCAATAATTTTTAAACATAGCAATTCTGTGATTAGAAGAATTCAAGAAGTTAATGGCAGTTCTAAAATCCTCAGTGTAAGGTTTGAACCTTTTTAAACCAGATTTCACAATCAAATTAATGATATGGCAAGCACAACGTTGATGAACAAGATTGTATATGCGCTTATGAGGATTATCAGGCTCAGGTGCAGGCTCAGAACCCAAGTAACCAGCAAACATAGGAGTCAAAGTATCCATAGCCTTAGCATTAGATGATGCATTGTCCAAAGTAACAGCTAAAATCTTATCAAGCAATCCAAACTCCTGAACCACAGAAGCAATTTTTTCAGCAATGTTCTCACCGGTATGCTTTATCTCAATCAACCTCAGCCCAATTACCTTTTTTTGCATTTCCCAGTCAGCACTAACATAATGAGCCACAACACTAATGTAATCCTCCTTGACATTCCCAGACCAAATGTCTGAGGTCAGAGAAACAAAGAAAGCACCAGGCAACACAGAATTCTTAAGAATGTTACGACGTTCAGTAAAAAACTTAGAAAGATCTCTAGTCGTGGTCTGTCTAGAGACAACTTGAAACCTAGGGTTATGAGCACGTTGAATGTACTCTTCAAAGGCATCTGTCTCACCTATACATAATGGCAGATCAAGCCTAGCAATCAAGCGACACAGTTCAAGTCTAGCAACATCAGGTTTATAGGTCCAGTTATGAACAGAACCATCAGGATTCAAAGCAAGCCTAGACTGAACCCTAGCACGTTGTTCAACTTTGGCCTTACAAGATTTCTGGTGCCTCTTCAAGTGACCAGTACCAGAAACAGATCTAGCAGACAAAGTACTTCTACAAATTTTGCAGGTAGCCTTAGTGACAGTCGATACTCCATCCACATCCTCATAGATCTTCTCAAAATCTTCCCAGACAGGAGATGTGCGCTTACCAGGAGGCTTACCATTACCCGCAGCAGCAACAGAAGGAGCAGAGCCGTTGGAGTTTGCCCCTCCACCATCTTCGCCGTCCAGGTCGATGGGAGCCGAAGCAACAGGGCCGTCTCCAACATCGATCCCAAACACGGCCATCGCATCGTCACGGAGGTCGTCATCATCCTCACCCTCGGGGTCCAGGCCAGGCAGACGATCACCATCGTCTGCGGCCATGGCCTCTCCAGCCCGGTTCCTCGACGGTGCGGGTGGCCGCCTCGCTCGCTCTACGCCACCACAGCTAGAGGACGAAGCATCGGCTACCGACCTGCAAAAGAGGAGGACGAGGGAAACCAAGAGTCAGAGACGGATCAAAGAAATAGAGAAGAGGTTAGGGTTAGGGTTAGGGTTAGGGTTCGAGCTCACCTGCGCAACCGGAGCCCAGTGCCGGAGAAGACGAGGACCCCGAGCCAAGGGAGAAGACGACTCCGTTAGCGAGGACGGCGAGCGGCGGAGGGACGAGATCTCACTTATTCACATGACCAGATCTAGAGGGTTGAGACTTGAGAATGAGAGCGAGGGGTAAGGGAGGCGGGGCGGGGCCACCGGCGTCAGGGACGGCGGACCAGAGACGGCGGATGAGGCGAGATCGGCGCGGCGACGGCGAGAGGCGAAGCTTCACTGCTTGAGCCGAGCGAGGCGAGACCGCGAGAGCAAACAACAAAGAGGACGAAAGCGGCGCGGCGCGGGATGGGAAATGGATTAGGTTAGGGTTTGGAGCGGGGGCGCCGCGGCTCTCCCTGGCTGTGCTCCTTATATATGGAGCAGGGGCGCCGCGCAAGTGGGCTGGGCCGTTGGAAGGCCGGGGGAGGAGGGGAGGCAGAGGCAGGCTTCGGGCCGCTGTCGGGCTGCCGCCTTTTTCTCAGGCCGGGCCGTGCCAGCCCACGGGCTCAGAGGTCAGCCCAAGCACGGCCTGAGCTCCGGGCCGGGCCAGCCCGGGCCCGAGCGTCTTCGGGCCGGGCCGGGCTTGGGCCGGGCCAAAATCTCGGGCCATGGGCCGGGCCGTCGTGCCTCGGGCTGCATGGAAATCTATAGTTTCGTCGCAGCTGCAGGCGGCCACAAGTCGTCCGCCCGGGGCCGGGCAGTCACAGTGATCCTGCCGCGCGCGGGCGCGGCGTACAGTGTACGTGTAATGTAATCCAGACGATTGCAATTGCATTGCATGAATCGAATTCGGAATCTTGTGATGTCGAGGTCGTGGTTGAATTGGACCACTGACGCTGACTGGAGCGTTGCATTCGATCTCGGTCACCATCTGTGTTGGTTGATCATTGAGAGCAAGCGCAGCGCAGGCAGCTAGCATCATCAGCCTGTGTAAAAAGACCAGAAGCCGGCACCTCTCATCGCAGGCTACACAGTCAGTCTGACACAGCCCTCCTCTTCTCGTCAAATCGTTTCAGCTTTATCTCTCACAATTAATAAAAAGATCAAAGCGTGGACAACTTTTTTGGTGCAACGTCTGGCTGCATGGTTCTGCCTCATGCGACCAATGCCGCCCTCGTGCATCCTTCCTCCTTGGTGCCACAATTTCTCCTGTAAAAGTCGAAACAAAAGTCAGCCCATCAATCAGTCAATCAACGCATGCCTGCGATCTGTGCCCACGCCCCACGCGCCAACTCCTCCTCCCCCTCCTCTCCCTATGTGCCGACGTCCTCATCTTCCAGATCGGCACTGCGACACCGGACGAGCGGAGGCCGCCGGTCGTGGATGCTGGGCTGCAGGTCGCAGGGCCAGGAAGCCGCGCGTGGCCATGCTGCGGAGTCGCCAGCCGCCGGCGTTGAGGCCGTGCGGGGATGCCGACCACGGACCCGTCGCATGGCCCGGGATGCGGTGGTGTGTGCCCTGGAGCCGGCCATGGGCGAGCTCGTGATGCGGAGGTGTGGGCTCGGGATGTGGGGGCACACCCTCAAGACTCGGCAACCGAATCCATTCCGTCCCACCTCGCCGTTGCTCTCTCCGCACTCGTATACAGGTACAACACACCTCCGTCCCAGGCTCCCAGTGTCCCTCCCCTTGCCGGTACTACTACTTCTCTCATCTGTTTGTCAGGAACGAGCTTGTACAATTCCTAAGATTTTAGCCTGAATGTTTCTTATCCGGTTGAAGTATATTTTTGTATTTGTATAGGTATAAACCATCCATACTTCTTTTTTTTTACTAAAATCGTTATGACTTAGATAATTTTGATTCGCTTGGTTTCTGTTGAACTGACACACTATCAATATCCATGCATGTATGATGTATCTTAATCTTGGAGAAGTACTAGGCCAACTCTGGAAAGATACTGTGGGATGAGAAACACAAGGTAATATTTGGTTTCCAGATAGAATGGGAACCCCTTTTTAGAGCTTAACTATTATTTTTTCATTTTGCTAGCCTCCGAGAATTAGTTGAACATACTGACCGACTATTTGATGCGCACACCTGAACCATTTCAGAGCAGGTGCAGAGATTGATTGTATAAAGAAAGAGATGCTTGAACCTCAATAAATTGTCTTCATATCAAGTTTAATAATTTAAAGAGCAGCGTGTGATCCGCTGATGCCGAGGGCTCGTCTTATAGGTTTGTGCTTATTCACGTCATTTAGATCTCACCCCATGTACTAGATAACAGATCACTGTGGCTTGGTTAGTTTCATTGGCATTGTGTTTTTAGCTTTACCCTTTGTGGCATTGCTTGTTTAGATCTTTGTAATTTTTCTACCTATTACAGGAAGTTTGAATTGAGAAACTTGGGTACAAAATGGCTGATACTTTATAGTATTCTGATTCAGGAACTAATGGGCAACCACATGGTGTAGAGATAAGTCACACTTTGATCATTCAGTCCCTTGCAAAAATTGCCATGAAAATAGCTACGGTGAGGATGATGTATGATGTCAGGATCCAAGTACTCTTATATAGTTCCCCTGCATAATTTTTATGTTATGTGACTGTATGCAATTGAATTTCAAATTAGAAGAAACAATAAGTGTATGACTTCAATACTTTGCCTTTGTTGGTATGCAGGTTTACCTGCATATGGCACCTCTGTACCATGTCGGAGGGATCTCCTCATGCATGGCTATCCTGATGGCAGGAGGTTGCCATGTCCTGGTAGTGAATTTGATGCCAAATCAGCCTTTGACACCATCAAGGATCAAGGAGTGACTTCTTTCATCACTGCCCCTGCGATCATGGCTGGCCTACTGTCCTATGATGATGGGTATAGTGCTCCAGTTTTCTGAAATCCTAGGAGGCACACCTGTTGGTTCATTTACAAATTCAGTGGTGCACAATTGTTTATTTATTGACTTATTGTCCATTATATAGGACAGTACACTACATTTGGTTCGATGGCAATGAATTCTAATTATTTACCAATGTGATTAATTCCATGTGATGCTAAAGGCTAAGCCATACTCTGAACTCATACCGCTCTGAATTGGTTAGAGGTTAACCAAATCTCTCGTGTGGACACTAACCATTCTTGTGGTGCTGAAAATGGCTTAACTTAGTTAACTCAGTGTCACAGAGGTAGGGCATGAGCATCTAGCAAAATGTTTGCAGTGAACACATCATGTATCTGTACAAACAAAGACGATACATGTATTAGCTTATTAATTCAGCGATCCTATGCATCTCAACCATCCCATCAGTGACCAATCTACAAGTAATCATTACTTGCCTGCATAGTTTTCATGCATTACCTTATTAATTCAGTGATCCTATGCTAGACCTGAAACTTGCATTATATTGATTAACTTTCTCTTTCTCAGATAGAGTTTGACAGTTGCACTTGTTCCCTATTTCAGTTTCAGTGTTTCAGTAGCTTTTGCAGTTTCTGCATCCAGATAGTTCAGAGAAGTTTTTTTTATATTTTTGAACTGGGATCAAACTGAGTTAGTTCCATACGAAGGACATATTTTTCTGAAGAACTGTCACTGTCACTGTGCAAGCTGTGACTTGTCTGAAAATGTCACTGTGCAAACATGTAGCTTCATTTAGCCAAAATTGGATTTTCTACCAAGTTAATCATAAGCCTACTACATCAGTTACAATTTTACTGAAATGGTCTGATGATAGGCTATATTTCTCCGAACTCCACATTCTCAGAAATAATTCTCCGAACTCCACATTAAAAATAAGAGTTGAGATAAATCAGTCCTGAGTTGTTCTTCGGAGGTAACTAAAGCTAATTTTCTGCTATTCAGGTGCGAGGGCAACATGGCATTTATAGTCTAAGTGTTTGACATTACGGATAAAGACCAACTTGAGGAGTTTCACAAACTTTGCCTTTTTTATTAAATGTCACTTTAATATCGGTATTTAATTTTATAATATTGTTATCTTATCGTATGATCTGTGTGTTTTCAGTACATAAATTTATCGTGTGATCCATGATACAGTTCCAAATTTTTCTAACTTCTTCGAGCCCTAGCAAGTTCTGCAGGACTAACATTTCTTTCTTTTTCTCATCGATCCTACCTGCCCTCACGAAGCCGACGTCCAGGAGCGTTGGGGGTGGCCTGATGCGTAGTAACCGGCTGTTCGACAGTCTGACAACGACGGATCACGGTCTGCCTGCAGGCTATAGTGCCGTGCATTCTGGATGTTGACGGGCTTGCACAAATTGCAGTAGTGAGTTGAATGGCAGCAGTGAGTTGACGGGCTTGCACAAATTGCAGTAGAAATAGTGTTACAGTCGTCGATTCCACATAGCTAAACTAGTTATTAGTTACTGTAATACGCACCCAGTCGGTGAAAACGAAATGCGTTGGCTGAGGTAACATTAGTTCATTAATGGTGTGTTTAGTTCCCCATTTCATCCAAAAAATTTTGGGTTTTAACCTATCATTTTGCAGAATGAAATTAAACACCATGTAAAATTTTTAGCAAAAAGGTATCCATTCTTCATTTTGGATTTTGGCCTCAAGAGGCAAAACAAAAACGAAAAAGTCAAAAAGGCCTCACTCACCTATGAAAAATTTAGCATTTTGGATGGAACTAAACACATCTATAAAAATATTGGTATTTTGTATTTTATCATTCCAAAGTAGTTGGCATTTCCTATGTCGTCGATTCAATGAGTATATTGTAGAATTACTGTAATACGCACCCAGTCAGTGACACTGTAGAATTGACTCCGTTTTCAAAAATAAATAAGGTCAAGGCTGTGTCCTGCGATGTCTGAATTAAGAGAGCGGAACAGGGGGCAGAAAGCTTACGGCGTCAATTAAACTACACCAACCCCATCTTGACAAGACCAAAAAAAATTAATAGCCATTGGAATGTACGTACTCCTTCAACAATTAAGTCATGTTTAGTTCCAAAAATTGACTGCGCGCTCTCGTGGCTGCCGATGTACGGCGAGGCGAAGCTCGCGGTCGTCGTCTACCTCTGGCACCCAAAGACAATGGCAAGCCACCATCCGAGACCGCACACACCCTGCTGAACAAGACGTTTTCTTTCTTTTTTTTTTTGCACGTTCTCGTATGGTATGTGGCTAGGTCTGAAACCATTTTCTATTTTGTGGTCACCACACCAGGGCGCGAGGCACGTCTACGACGACTACCTCCGTCCGTTCCTGGCGGCGCAGGAGGTGGACATCGACCGCGGCCTCGTGGAGCTGAGGGCCAGGGCCGCGGACGCGACGGCGTCGCACCTCCAGGCCGCCGTGGCCCTCGGGCGGGCGTGTCTGTCCGATGTCGCCCGCCGCGTTTCGTCGCAGCTGCAGGCGGCCACAAGTCGTCCGGCCGGGGCCGGGCAGTCACAGTGATCCTGCCGCGCGCGGGCGCGGCGTACAGTGTACGTGTAATGTAATTCAGACGATTGCAATTGCATTGCATGAATTGAATTCGGAATCTTGTGATGTCGAGGTCGTGGTTGAATTGGACCGCTGACGCTGAATGGAGCGTTGCATTGGGCCATTGACCGTGGTACTAGCTAGCGTAGTAGTGCTCTCCCAGTCTTCACGCAGGCACACTTGAATGATCTTGGTTGATCGATGCCGAGTGAACGCGCACGAGAGCATTCGGTCTCGGGCCTTGTTTAGATCACAAAGTCGGAGGTGACCAAATCTGCACAGTGCCATCCGAACACTGTAGCATTTTTGTTTGTTTGTGGTAATAATTGTCTAAATCTTGATTAATTAGGCTCAAAATATTCGTCTCGCAAAGTACAACAAAACTGTGTAATTAGTTTTTGATTTCATCTACATTTAGTACTCCATATATGTGCCGGCATTTTGATGTGATGGGAAATCTTCTTTTTCATAGTGAAATTTAGGAGTGAATTCTGGAATCTAAACAAGGTTGACGTTTACTTCAGCTGACAATGAAGGGACAACTCTGAAAAACAACCTTGATCATTGATGCGTAGTTAACTGGCTGCTCGCAGTCGACAACGACGGATCACGGTCTGCCTGCAGGCTATAGTGCCGTGCATTCTGGATGTTCAACTCCGTAGTGGCATGAAACTGAATGGCAGCAGTGAGTTGACGGGCTTGCACAAATTGCAGTAGAAATATTGTTACAGTCGTCGATTCCACATAGCTAAACTAGTTATTAGTTACTGTAATACGCACCCAGTTGGTGAAAACGAAATGTGTTGGCTGAGGTAACATTAGTTCATTAACTATCATCCTATGTCGTCGATTCAATGAGTATATTGTAGAATTACTGTAATACGCACCCAGTCAGTGACACTGTAGAATTGACTCTCCGTTTTCAAAAATAAATAAGGTCAAGGCTGTGTCCTGTGATGTCTGAATTAAGAGAGCGGAACAGGGGGGGCAGAAAGCTTACGGCGTCAATTAAACTACACCAACCCCATCTTGACAAGACCAAAAAAAATTAATAGCCATTGGATTATACGTACTCCTCCAACAATTTAGTCGCCACGCGCACAGAACCTTCTGCAGCAACGAATAAAAGCAAGTCAACGTCCTTCGCCGTCGCCTGTCTTGTAGATCATGTGATACGTCTCTCCAATATTCTAGTCAGTGCATTCAGATTGTGTCCCCGTGTTCGTACGGGTCGAGATCTCGAATCCCACACGACAGCGCAGTGCCACGTAGCAGAGTGGCATCTCCCAGTCAAGCCGGAGTCCCCTTTGCACTTGCGCGGCTGCAGGAACCAGATCGGCGGCAGCTGGAGAGGGAATCGAATCGCCAGCAGATGCGAGAACGGCGGCGATGGTCGAGGTCCAACCAGGCGGGCCGTCGCCGTCGCCGTGCGCGCACCTCGCACTGATCTCACAGGGTGTGAAATGAAATCTTCTGAAACCCATGGCCGGTTTTCGTGGTGGCGATCGATGACGTGCGCGTGGACGATCGGTAGTGGTAGTGTGTTTCTCCCTGCACACACGCTACACTTGCACGCCCGGTGGCACCTGACGGTGCGTGCGTACGGGTACCGCGACAAGCCGCTTAGGTCGTGAGTGGTCGCCGATCATTGCACGCGAATCATGTTTTCTTTTCCCTCAACATATAAAGCATATCTCTTATGTGAAATTTTAACACAATTATTGGAACGGCGCGTGATCATGATTGTTGCGCGACAATGAGCTCACAGCTTACGTCACGGCCATGTCATGTGACAAATAGGGCCACAAAAGTACAGAACCGGGCCAGAGCGCCCGGGAAGAAGAATGGCTAGAATGCTTCCTCTGGCATGCACAGCACGCTAACGATTTCTTCGACGGCGACGTGGAGCCAGGTAACCGTGGTTGCAAGCGCCGACATCCAATGGAGGACAACAGGCACGCGTCCAGCTGAAAAATAAACAACCGAGGGAGACACCAAACCGGGCAAACACTAGTCCAGTCCCGTCACCCGTGCCGGTCAAGAAGTGGACGGTCACGGGCAGGTGGCAAACCGGCATATACTGACAGGAACGCCCCACGGTCCCACCGCCCGCGCGTTTAGTTTCCAGAATTTAGGCCCTATTTAGTTCTAAAAAATTTTGTAAAATTTTTCTGATTTCCCGTCACATCGAATCTTTTGACACATGCATGAAGCATTAAATATAGATAAAAAATAAAACTAATTACACAGTTTAGACGAAAAGGACGAGACGAATCTTTTAAGCCTAATTAGACCATGATTGGACAATATTTGCCAAATAACAACGAAAAGAGCTACAGTGCCGTTTTGCAAAAAAATTTTGCATCTAAACGCAGCCTTACCCTAAATTTTATTATGCAAGAAAAAAAATTCCCGACACATCAAAATATCGGCACATTTATAGAGTACTAAATATAGATGAAATCAAAACTAATTGTACAGTTTATTATACTTTGCGAGACAAATATTTTGAACCTAATTAATTAATGTTTGGACAATTATTACTAAATAAAAATAAAAATACTAAAGCGCTGCACAGTACTGGCACAGTGATTTGACAAGCTCAAAATTGGCCAAAACAAGGCCCAAGCCTGCACGCCAGACGCGCCGCGCGCACCAACTGACGATGTATGTGCCGGTGAAATCGCCGCAACTTTACGGCTTGTTTAGTTCCGAAAATATTTTTTGAAATATTATTGTAACACTTTTTATTGTTATTAGTAATTAGTGTCTAATCATGGTTTAATTAGGCTTAAAAGATTCGTATCGTCTATTTCGTCTAAACTATGTAATTAGTTTTATTTTTTATCTATATTTAATGCTTCATACATATGTTAAAGATTCGATGTGACAGAAAATCTACTATTTTTTATAAAAATATTTTGAAACTAAATAAGTCCTTAATCAATTCGTCATCCGTCTCGGTGTACACCTGCTCCCATGCCATGTTTCCAGTTTCCAAACCCATAAATATGCCGTGTGCTGCCGTGCTTTGACCGGGAAGACGCGTGCACAGTTGAGAGGCGTCAACATCGTCTTCCTCTCTCCAAGGACAAGAGGGGGAAGAGATCAGATCAGGAACCATGACTGGCCGGTGCTGCTGCACCTTCTCTCTAGTCTCTACTGTTTTGTTTGGTTTTTCCAACTAACGCCTCGTTTAGTTTAGCTCAAAATTGCTAGTTTTTTCGCTCTCTCCCCGTCACATCAGTCTTTAGCTACTTGCATGGAGCATTAAATGTAGATACAAAAAATAACTAATTGCACAGTTTGGTTATAAATCATGAGACGAATGTTTTAAGCCTAGTTAGTCCATGATTGAACAACAATTATCAAATACAAACGAAAGTGCTACATGAGTTCAAATTGAAATTTCTAGCCATCTAAACATAGCCTAAGTTTAGTCTCTGTCACATCAGATATTTGACACATATATGGAGTATTAAATATAAACTAAAATAATAACTAATTTCACAGATTGTGACGAATTTGCGAGACGAATTTTTTAAACCTAATTAGTCCATAATTTGACACCATGGTGCTACAGTACACACATGCTAATGACGGATTAATTAGGCTTAATAAATTCATCTTGCGGTTTACTGACGGAATCTGTAACTTGTTTTTTATTAGTATCCAAACACCACATAGAATACTCCATATAATATCTGATGTGACACCAACTAATCTTTAACTTTAAATTTTAGTCCTGCAACCAAACACCCTCCGCTGGAAAAGCGGACAAGGAAAACGGTTTTGCTGTTTCCTTTTGTTCACATTCACATGTTTTTGCTTGGTCAAACTCTTAAGTGCACGCGTTAGTGCAGCAGGTGACGTGAAAAAAAGCTGATTAAGGGCCCGTTTAGTTGACAAAAAGAGCCAAAAAAAAAATGCACAGTATACATCATATCGAATCTTTGGATGTATGCATGGAGCATTAAATGTAGGTAACAAAAATAACTAATTACACAGTTTGTCTGTAAATGTCGAGACGAATCTTTTGAGCCTAGTTAGTCCATGATTGGATAAATTTTGCCAAATAATAACGAAAGGTGCTACAGGAATTTACCCAAAAAATTTCACCATCTAAACAGGCCCTAAAGTGCGTTAAGATCCGGGGAAAGTAGGCCTTGTTTAGATGCCTTTCAAAATTCAAATTTTTATTTTTTATCCTATTACATCGAATCTTTGAACACATACATAGAACATTAAATATAAATAAAAAATAACTAATTGCATAGTTTGGTTATAAATCATGAGACGAATCTTTTGAGCCAAATTAGTTCATGATTGAACGCTAATTGTCAAATATAAACGAAAGTGCTACAGTAGCCCAATCCTAAATTTTTTTTGCATCTAAACAAGGCCACATTTGGAACATTTATCATGGATCCCATGTGACCACAGAAGTCCTAAGCAAATCCAAGATATGTCGCCAGGTGATGCCAAGCGCACCCAAACAAGAAAAAAGGTAATGTCTAGTATCTTACGCTTTTCGACATGCACGGTATTTCGATTTTTAATTTAACTTTGAACTATGGAAATGGGGCTGGATATTTTTCTATTGCTTTTTTTTATAAAGACATTCGAAAAGAGTATCATATTTAATATATCTCAAGAAAGAACATCGGCGAGAGGAAACCTTCAAAAAAAAAATGCTGGTTTACAATCTTCACCATCGGGACAGTGTGTTGAGACTAGACGGATCTATTCTCTAGTTAATTTCGAGATGGTTTTCTATTTTCTAAAAATAACAACAGTCAAGTATAATCTTTAAAAAATCATAGCTAATTTATCTAGAGCTAGAAAAAAATAAAACTAATACACTTTTTTCCTAAAATCTTGTATATTTGTTAGTGGTCTATATAGAATTATGTTGATCATATTAATTCTTGTTTCTAGTGTTTTATTGCTTGTGGTCATGTCTATTATTTGTTTAAATTATTGTTTGGTGCCATACTGCTTTATGTTGACAACATGATGTTTGAGGTACTACTTTGTTTGAAACCTATAATCTAATCTGGCAATCGTATAAAATAAAGCGCTAGCAATGCATTGCCTACATAGGATCCATACCTACGATGAAGTGTGACATCTGTGAAGTTGATGTCGTCTTTCACATCTTTCTATGTACTTATAGTTTGCCAGATCCTATTAGTTGATCTCTAATTCTGATTATTGCAAAATGATAACTCAAATAAATAATAAGAATGACTATAAGCAATAAAATAATAGAAACATAAATAAATAAATAAGTTAAAAACAACTATAGATAGATATATGTAACATTTTTTAAAAGAAAAATTGTATTTAAAAAATACAATAAATTAGTCATGAACTTTTAGAGATTAAAGTAGTTTTTATTATTATTAGAAATAGATAACCTACCTTTAAAATCAATTATTACTTGGCTAAATAGATTTATTTAGTTTGAATAGTTGGAGGGCATCTAGTACCTAATACCTAATTTCATAGTTTAGGTTACCGCATGGCAACCGTGGAGAGCACCCTCTCAAACATATTTCAAATAGAATTTCATAGTTTAGGTTAAAATTTGACTGTCGCGCAATTTGGATGTTGAAAAATGGATTTTATTCAACAAGAAAAGTTCCTTCTGTAACTTTGTACATGCTTTTATTTTGTTTACACAAACATTGGTACCTCTGGCTAGTTGGAGTCCGAAAGTTAATGATTGAGTCAACAAATTATGTTTCCTTTTCTCTGTCATTTCCAACTGATCTTATCAGGATAGTCATCTGATCTCCACTTGCAAACCAGTTCTAGGATCCTTCAGGTACATGAGTTGAGTTTGCACCCGTCGAAAGCGTCCTCACGGAACTCAAGGCCCTATTTGCTTGTCTTTTAATCCGTACTTTTCAACTTATTTTTTAGTCGAAACAATATTTTTCTTTCACAACAAATCAGTGAATAGTACTTTTAGCTATGACTTTTCAGCGAAATAAACGGGCTCTCGGAACTCCCTGGGTCAGGACTCAGGAGTCGAGTCACCGAAGTCAGAACGGACCCGCAAGGGAGTACCTGTCTCAGCTAGCTGGTAGCAGGTGGTAACCGTCAGCTCACCATGAGATCCCGGAAGAATTCAGTCCAAACCACGGCTAGACCCCACCCGAAACACGAGATTTTCTTCCCGTCCGGCATCCGCGCAAAACCGAGAACCGTTGCGTGCGAGACTTCCACGAAACCCCTCTGCGGTTGGCAGCAGAGGCTGTCGCGAGAGCACCAACCAACCGGCGGCGGACCGAGAGCACGATACGATCCACTCCCGTCCCCGAGCGACAGCCACGCCCCGCGCCCCTGCAGAGACGCTGCTGGACGCCTGGACTTGTCGCGTTCGGCCCGGAGAGCCGTCTCCATCCCACCCGCCCGTCCACATCGCGTTGCCCCGCAACCGGACGCGACGAGCCAGCAGAAAAAACCCCACCCGGCCCCCGCACGGCCGCGGTACAGAAGCGGGCCGAGGACGCTCGCGCTCTCCTCCCTCCCGCACGGCCACCCACGCCAGCTGCGCGCAACGCAAGTACGACCTTTCTGAGCTGTCGCGCGCTCTCTTCCTCCCTCCCCCACAGCTCTGCTCCCCCTTCCTTCCGACGTTCACACTGCCCTCTCCTCAGCCCCACGTCGCGTCTTACAAGAGGCGTCGCAGCCTCCGATTCCCCGAGAGGCGGCAGTGGCACGGCACGCTCTTCTCCTGGCGCGGCTGTAGGTAACCGCGGCGCGAGAAGCTGCTCGCCTGTTATAGCCTGTGCCGGGGTGCGCGGGGGACATGAGCTGCCTGGGCTGGTTCAAGCGGAGGAGGTCCAGGAGCGGGGGATCGTCGTCGTCGTCGGGGAAGGCACGAGGGGCGTCGGCGCCGGTGTCGGTGTCGGGCCCCGCCACCACGATGACCACGACGGCGTCGGCGGTGAGCACGAGCCGGTCGGACGACTCGGGCGCGGTGCGGCCGGTGAGCAAGTCGGCGGGGTCGGCCGGCTCGTCGCAGATGTCGCAGCGGAGCATCTCGTCGCTGTACGAGGAGCGGGGCCACGGCCAGCTCCGGGTGTTCGACTACGAGGAGCTCCAGGGCGCCACCGCCGAGTTCAGCCGCGCGCAGAAGCTCGGCGAGGGCGGCTTCGGCAGCGTCTACAAGGGCTTCATCCGCGCCGCCGACGGCAAGGGGGACCGCATCCCCGTCGCCGTCAAGAAGCTCAACCAGCGCGGCATGCAGGTCCGTCCGTACGTCTGCTCTGCTTGTCCTTGATACATGATTCATCACTCCCTCCTCTTGTTGCCATCTCTCTGGCCTATCTCCGAGGGCGTTCACATGCCGTCGGTGACTCGGCTCTCCACAACAGTTTACTATCCTCTGTTTTTGAAACGAAACTGCCTGCTATGTTTCCCGTGATAATCTGTGTAGCTAGAGAACAAAATTCAGAAGTGGATGCTACATTTTACGGTATTGATGTCGGTAGCCTTTCAGTGTACCGTTTTTCGGAGGACTGGGAAGGATCAGAGAAACGGTTTGCGGGGAATTAGAATGGGACAGATCTCTACTACCGTGTTTTCCGAAAACGAAACGGGGAGGGGGATTCATTTATGTTTTCCTTTATGCTGTTGAGTGAAATGACAAAACACGGGGAATCTGCTCATAACAGGTTTAGCTTTTATGGAACTTGCAGATTTTTTTTCTTTCTGTTTTCAATCTGCAACAGCAATGTGTAGTTTTGCCAGATTTGTGGATTTTTGTGATCTGGTGCTTGTTGATACAGTATGCATTGTTAGGATGCCTGGACTTCATTAGATATAGACAATCTTGGAAGGAAAGGAAAAAAAGCAGGGGGCAATGAAGAATTTTCAAGGATCCAATATAGTCATTGACTAGTACACTTATGTTGCTTTTGCAGTTGGACTATGGGTACACGTTAAGACCAACTAACATTTTTTAGTATGAATGGATTCCGAGTTAAAGCATATATAGAGTTTATGAGCCCATCAATGGGGATTGGTACATTTCATAAGAATGTCAATCCTTTTCAACTGACATTTGTAATTGTTCATTTGCAAATAATCAATTCCTGATTAGCTGGCTGCCTGCTGTAAGTGGAGGGTAAGTACAGAAATAACTATTTGATTAACTGTAACCTTCCAACTATAGACAACAAAGTTTACTTTGCCAAATCTGAATGTTGAATATTTGGAATCATACAGAAATGAGCTGGCAGTAAGCATAAAACCCATGGATGACCGTTTACTTGTTCAAGAGGAGAAATATGATGTCCAGAAAACGATGTTAACCAGCTTTCTAGCGGTATTCAAAAAATCAATATTGAATTTGCTCGATCAAAGTAGACCACTGGATAGAATGGAGCTCTTTGGTGGGCAACTTGTACGATCATGATACTAATCTTAGTTGACTACTATTTACTAAGACATCAAATCTTGGTATGCCAACTTGCAAAGAAAAGTCAGCTATCATTTTGTTCAATACATTGTATGGTAAATAGTAAATAGTAAATACATCGTTTATAATTGTGAATGATGAGCTCCTGATTTTGTGAATGTTGGCTGATAAATAATAAATATGCCAGGTATGTATGCGAATTTGTTTTCTTGCTTTCTTTCTTTGTGTATTGAAATGTTTTTCAGTAATACAAAGTGGATTCTTGGATTTATGCAGTATAGTGAATTACGTAATGATGCCGTTTTAGGTGATAAAGATATTTTTTTCATCAGGAAGTTGATTCCACCTGTGTTAGTTCCGCTTGACGCTGCTGTCTGGACTGAATCAATCAAAGGATTGTCTTAGGAATACGATGCCTTGTGCTATATGTATTACCGCCCTGTACTAATTGACATATCATAATGTATATTAACTATAGTTGCCTGGGAAGAAATGCACTCAAATACAATATTAGAAGTGGTTAATGCCATAGTCCACTTAGTGTTCTTACACTATCAGGAAATCTTTGTTCCCTACCTGTTTACTTACTTCATGAAATCTATATATGGTTATACCATCCTTCTATAAATCATTCTTAAGTTTTCTAATAGTCTGCAGTTTCTTTTAATTTTATTGTGACAGGGACATAAGCAATGGTTGGCAGAAGTACAGTTTCTTGGTGTTCTGGAGCACCCAAATCTTGTAAAGCTACTTGGATATTGTGCTGTTGATAGCGAAAGAGGGGCACAAAGATTGTTGGTATACGAGTTTATGCCCAATAAGAGCTTGGAAGACCACTTGTTCAGGCGAGCTAATCCTCCTCTATCGTGGAACAAAAGACTTCAGGTTATCTTGGGAGCTGCTGAAGGATTGGCTTACCTGCATGAAGGGGTAGAAGTTCAGGTAATCAGGTGTTCTTCAAACCTACACTATTGATTGTGTGCTTTCAATTTACCTCCAAAGGATAGCATATCTCCCATGGTTTTTCAAATGGAAAAGCTTCCTAACTAGCCAAAGTCATCCTGACTACTTTCCCCAAAGATTCCAAGGAAGCCAACTATGACATTTTTGGAAAGCACAGTTCAATGTTCCAAGGCTACGACATGCAGCCACCGTAGCCAATTTTTCTTCTAGCCGTGCTGTTTGTACCAAACTTTTCAGCCTGCCTAGCACCAATTCTCCAGCTGACTATTGCGCATCATATGAGCCGTCAAGCAAGATCAAAATATCACATACTAGTGTTAGACTATGTCATGCCATTGTTTCATAACGTGTGCTATAATACTGTTCTTATTTCTTTTCAAGTTTTTCATTCAGAAAAGCTAATCCTTATCTCAATGGCCGTGTTTAGTTCCAGAATCGGGGGCACCAACTTGGAACAGTGCGCAATAAATGCACACTGTAGCATTTCGTTTGTATTTGGTAAAAATTATCCAAATTTTGACTAATTAGTCTCAAAATGTTCGTCTCGCAAAGTACAACAAAAACTATGCAATTAGTTTTTAATTTCATCTACATTTAGTACTCCATGCATGTGCCGGCATTTTGATGTGATAAGAATCTTCTTTTTACATAGTGGAATTTGGGATAGAAATTGGGAACTAAACGAGGCAAATACCTGAATTCTGTATTTTGGTCAGGTGATCTACCGGGACTTCAAAACGTCCAACATTTTACTGGACAAGGACTTCAGAGCAAGGCTATCAGACTTCGGCCTGGCCAGGGAGGGGCCAACTGGAGCAAACACTCACGTCTCGACCGCGGTACGTTGCATCCATCAATTCGATCAGGATCAGGCACTGAAGACAACCTGCTAGTTTACTAGGTTGTTACTACTAGTAGTAGTTGTTGGCAGCCTACATTTAGTGTTGCTGACCGGATACGTAGGCAATGCAATGTACCTGCTCGATCTACGCGTAGCTGACGGACGAGCCTGGGCTTCCATTGTCAATGGTGCCTTCACTTTTTTTCCTATGCGTAATGCGTCACATGCACGGCACTGTCATGGAACTGAACAATTGCACTATGCGCCATGCTGACGCAGGGCTTGAAGATAGCATCAAGCAGTCAATGTGGCGCTTGATTGCATAAGCATGATTCATACGCCCCTGAAAGTTACTCCTACTACCGCAGGGTTGTTTCGGTTTTGACAGCTCTGTCGCGTGATGTGGTGTTTGCAGGTCGTCGGGACGCACGGGTACGCAGCACCGGAGTACATAGACTCGGGGCATCTGACGGCGAAGAGCGACGTGTGGAGCTTCGGCGTGGTGCTGTACGAGATCCTGACGGGGCGGCGGTCGCTGGACCGGAACAAGCCGGCGGCGGAGCAGAAGCTGCTGGAGTGGGTGGTCCAGTTCCCGCCGGACAGCCGCAACTTCCGGATGATCATGGACCCCAGGCTCCGCGGCGAGTACTCGGTGAAGGCCGCCCGGGAGATCGCCAAGCTGGCCGACAGCTGCCTACTCAAGAACGCCAAGGAGCGGCCCACCATGAGCGAGGCGGTCGAGGTCCTCAGGCGGGCCGTGCAGGCGCACGCCGAGCCTGACAGCCGGACTCCCGGCTCCGGCGCCAAGGGGAAGAAAGCCGACGCTGGCGCGCCGTCCAGGCGGTGATCGCTACATGTCGTCACCGGTTAAGGCGCTGTTGCCTTATTTCTGAATTCTAAGTCCATTGGTTAGTCAGTCTTAGCCGTGAGTTTTTTTTTTTTTTGTGACTGTCTTAACCGTGAGTTGTGACAGCACAAAAGGAGTGTTACTCTTGAGGCCTTACATATAATTTTTTGGACACTTTAGTAGACGACTTGTACATAGAGAGGAGTTGGCAGATTGAACTTTGTTTAGCTTTCGAAAGTGAGCATTTTGAGAAATGCGCAGCTGAAAAGGGAGAAATGTTCTTTCCAACGAAGAAGGCCACAAAAAAGTACACAGGCTTTCAGAAGTGGGCATGTGAAAAAAAAAATTGCGCTGGCTCTAAAGAAGATCTGTTTTAGCATAATCGAGTCAAATCAGACACGAGCGCACAAAGTTTCAGAAAGCAACTGGCAAGAACTTCGCCAAGCATGTATTAGCAGAAAACATAATTTATAAAAATAGCCCACAATTTTGACTGTATTCAATTTCAATGGGTTCTTGTTAATTTTGTACTTACATAATTTTTCATAAATTGTTTGGTCTTTTGTGAGCACTCCGTCTCGTGTTTGTTATTATTCGTATTATGCCCACCTAAGGTTTTTTTTACGCTAATGCTCCCACCAAGGATATCCGGTCGGCGTCGGTCAGTCCGGACACGGCTAGCTGGGCTGCAGACCAGCTCACAGGTCTGCTCCCATCATCAGCTTACACGGTTTCTCTAAAAAAAAAGAAAAGAAAAAAGAGCGACATCTTATCTTTCCCAGTCACATCGACTCCACCGCACCGCACCGCCCACACTTCGGTCGCGTCTGCACGAGCTCTGATAGCATCCGCATTCGCACGAGCGCCGCTGTCGTCCGCATACGCACGAGCGTCGAGCGCCACCGCTAGCCGCATACACACGAGCTCCACCGTCCGCGCTGCACCGCCCGTCTGTGGTGAGGGAGACCGTTGCTACCTCCACCACGGGGCCGGACGCCTGGTCGGTGGCCAGGAAGACCTCTGCCCCTACCTGCTCAAGCTTGCTGTAGCCAGGTGTGGAGCTCGCCCGCGTGCAGCTCACGGCAGCCCAGGCGAAGCCCGCCCATGCACATCTTGCGCTCGCCTACCCAGTTTGCCGTGGCCGAGGCAAAACTCGTCCGCGTGCAGCCCGTGACTGCTAGGATAGAATACCACATGCCGACGTCATTCTCCCAAGCGGCAATGAGATGTTGCGCAAAAACTGCATGTTGCAAGCGTCTATTTCAAGTGTTTCAAATGTTTCAAATGTATGTTGTAAGTGTTTTATATTGATGTTACAAAAGTATATCGGGATGTTGCACGTGTTGCAATGGTGTTTTCAAGTGTATGTCCCAAATGTTTTATCTATTTCAGATGTATGTTGTAATTGTTTTATCTGGATGTTGCAAAAGTAGATCAGAATGTTGCGTATACATGCATGTTGTAAGCGTATGTTTCAAGTGTTTTAAGCGTTTCATATGTATGTTGCAAATAACTAGATGTTGCATATGTTTTGCAATGGCTACAAACATATTTTCCTGGTGTTTCAGACGTACGTTGCAAGTGTTTTAATTGTTTCGAATGCATGGTGTAAAGGCTTATCTAAATGTTGCAAAAATAGACTTATGTCCGGACATCTGAGTGCTAGATGTTCCGTTTTTTTTTATTTAACTGGCGAGAACCTAGGGCCTTAAGTCAAAGATTTAGATTAACGATGCACGAAAAAATCAAGCCAAAACGCAAAATTGGCAGTTTGTTGAACCCGTCGCTCCCTCTGCTCCCAGACCTCTTTCCAATGCAAACAAAAAGGCACTTAAATAAGCAAAAACAAGACAGATTTTAGTATCGTGCCCTAAACTTTCTTGAACAGAGCTATTAGGGAATAGTTACTCCATGCATCCATGGTGCGAGACCCAGCCCATTGGGCCAGTTGGGCTGGGCTGAATTCGCGGCGATGTAGCTTCGGGGGTACCGTGGCATTGGCACAGTATTCACAGTTTAGTCCCATGCTGGAGACAAGCACCAACTTAAAAGCCGAGACCTGAGAGGCTGTTAATTTCGGATTGGTCCTCTTGCACAAAGCGAAGGCGAAAACGTAAGAGAGTTAATTAGCAGGTGTGGTATATTCAACACGTAAAGTGAATCCTAGCCGTCTTCCCGGGTCGGGGCCTTACACATGGCAAGGGAAACTGTGTGGAGCGATTGCCTTGAGGAAATGTGGAAGGAATTTGTAACTAACACGAAAGATAGTGAGATAATTATGATTGGACATGCAATCGGGTAATTCGGTCTATTCAATTTTAAGAAATTCTGATTTACAAAAATGTAGACCAAAATTATTAGAAAATTAATAGGGACGAATGCTAAAAGTTGGCTTATGTCCTGCTTGAATCCATTAGCTTCTAATAATTTATTTTTTAGATTAAGTAACTGCTAATAATTCATAGCTAATATTAACTAACTATTAGTTATCGTTAGCTGGTTTTCCCAACTAATAATATAGTTGTTTTTTCCGAAGAACCAGTGGCAAGAGCATGTCGGGTATATATTAATAGAGAAGCAGTTTTACAAATTTAATTAAAAAAACAAAACAAAACCCTCACAAAGGAGGCAACAACAAGACCACCACATAAAAGCACAACACCAGTGAACCTCAGAAGCAACAACCATTGAACGCCACCTTGCACACTATACAGAACAAGCAAATCGGAAGGGGGAGTAGGTTTTCCACAACGATGTTTCCAAGAAGGGAAATGACATCCGCAGATGTCGTCAACGCTGACCGGAAAACCACGGTTTTTCAACCAAACTCCTAGAGGGTAAAGGTGCCTCGCAACAATGCCTCCAACGAGGGACGTGATGCCAAAGGCGACACCATTGTCTGCCTCGACCAAGGGCCTAGCAGGGCCTTCGCCCTATAACCCCCGTGCCCAAGCCTCAACCAGCCACAAAGTGATTTGGCGTAGTCAAGAACCGCAGCAAGCCGCTGCTAGTAGGAGATCACTATGGTACTGACGAGGTCATTGGCATGTGTGACCTGTCGCCGCCACACCAGCCAACAAGGGCCGCCTTCATCCTACATAGCACCATCCATCGTGGGAAATCACATCTTGTTCCTGCACCATGCAAAGGATGTCGCCGACATTGTTGCACGTCGTTGTCCCTCAAGCCTCTAGAGATGCCACGAGCATTCCCGCACGGGCTATCTTCAACGAGCCACCATCCACTAGTTGTTGCAGCGATAGCGAGCCCGCCACTGGCATGCGTGGCCAGTCACAACCACGCCAGCCGAAATGGACCGTAGCAAGCCAGCACTCAACTAACAATTAGCTAAACTTACACCTATTTAGATCTAAAAACTAATTATTAGTAGCTAAATAATAGCTTCATCGCCTTGTTTGGATGTCTATATATCTACTTTAACCATTTGTGCACATATGGGTTGAGGTGGATGCATGGTCATCTAAACAAACCGGGTGTGATCTGGTTTCATCTAGCCATTGCCTGTCGAGACTGAGGAGCGCATCATGCGCATGGGAGGATTGTCGCCAATAGTCTCCTTGTGGATGCATAGGCGAGGTCTCAGTCTCGTGGTTGCGTTGGTTGCGGCCACCATTGTCATGCGAGCCATGGAGCATGTTGGCACGTGGGCGTCGAGCACGCTATCGTGGTGGTCGTTGATGGTGGGGACTGGGGAGCATTGGAGCAGCCGTCAGCCGAGCAGTGACAGGGCAACCGGCAACAGGCAGAGGCCGCGTGGTGTGGGCGTGTGGCGGCGCATGCGCAACTCAGGTGGCAAAAGGCGTGCGGTGACGTGGGAAAGAATTCAACAGGAAGAAAATGTCTTTGTTGTGGGCCTTTCAGCGGTGCAGGCTTAGGGCAAGATGTTGGGCCATTTTGAAAGATTTAATGTTCTGTTTTTTTTAACATATTTCAGGTTTAAAGTCAATTCTTTGTTTTTTTTATATAAGAGTCAAATCGGGTTTTAGAAGTGTAGAACCCGAGTCCAAACTCTCGATATCCAAAATAAATAGCTTCGTGAGCCGAACCCGAACCTCGATACCCAAATAGGCCGTCAACGGGTTCAGTTAGGATCGGCTTTCGGGCCCAATTCATCCACCCCTACAGAAGACGCAATAGCCCAAGGGTTGGCTCACCGGCTGTGCCATCGCCACCAGGACACGACCTGCCACCTCTGATCCCTTTCAGCTCCCCAAGCCTCAGTGGTGTCAGCACGAAGAAGATGAACAGGAGCAGAGTGGGCCCACCTGCAGCGACGAGCGACGTTGCAAGTCACATACGAGTACGTGACATAAGGCATTTGCGTTGCGTGTGGCACCCGTGCTCCCGGATAGTGGTATCTAGGCCTCGTTTAGATCGAAGGTGTTAGAAAAATTTGAAACTATATTTGTTTGTATTTGACAATTAGTGTCTAATTATGGACTAACTAGACTTAAAATATTCGTCTCGTGATTTATAACTAAACTGTGTAATTAGTTATTTTTTATCTATATTTTACAAAGATTGATGTGATGGAGAGAGTGAAAAAATTCTAACTTCTTGAGGCTATCTAAACAAGGCCCTAGTATGCTAGTGCTTTAAAGCTTGCTATTGAAAATTCATGGTTGCCCTCCTTGTTAGTGAACAGCAAGCTGAACAAGAGGCCGGACGCCATCCTGGGAGTTGAGCAGGAAACAGTGGCACATGACGAGTCTTGCGCATGTACTAGCTACCATGCGCATTGTACCAGGGACGGTGAAGGAACCTGCACCGTGTTTTTCACGTTCCTTCCTGCTCAAGGGCCCTTTGTCATCTCACGACCCCTTCAGGCCGTCCCCAACGCTCCACCGTGTCCTACAGCATGAAGCACCACGTATGTCTTTGTTCTCCACATTAGAGCCGATGGTAGTCTCGCAATACAACAGAGTAGCCCGCAGAGGAGCCGACGGCCTCATCTGACAGAAAGACGAAGCACATAGCAGAGCGAGCGTTGAAGCAAAGGATTCCTCTGACACGCGCAGAAGCCAGCAGGGTGAGGAGAGAAAAGCGGCAAGGTTAAGAGAAAAGGCTGCAAACTGCATGCACGTGGAGCCCCAGATAAAGTAGCTTCTACTATTATTTGCGTTGTAGAATTGTTTGCCTCAACTTCTCCTCGTCAACGTGGACTGCGCCTTTAAGTTGAGGCTAACAGAAGTATTCGCCTGCGTTGCTGGTGCCCTCATGGCTTCATTCTTAACTGTTTTTTGCTGTGAGAAAGGTTTTCTCTACCGGTATTTTTAAAATATCAGTGGTCACCGATAAACAAAAATATCTGATATATCAAAAATTTATCGACAATAGAAATAAAATTTCGGAAGAAATTTAGACAAAAAATGACTCATTTTGTTCAGAAAAACACATAGATCATTTCTAAACAATCTAACATAAAAAACTAAATAAAACATATTATCAATTGCTTATTCAATGAGGAGGGCAGTGACATGGCTGGAGCGTGCTAAGTGTGTTGCGGCGGTGGCAACTTGAACTTAGAAGAGATGGGGAGAGAAAATTAAACATGGATTAAAGTTAGAGTATTGAGTAGGCTTTGACATCTATTTGGATGACAAAATTTTAAAAATATGAAAATTTCGGATGATAGAGGAAAAATTTCGGACCCAGCCGGCAAACGGGATATCTCGGAAATTTTAGATTCTACCGGCCGATATTTTTTCCCTGCGGGGGCTCGGTTGGTCAGCTGAGCAGGGCTCAGGCTGCTCGCCCACGGTTCGAGCGCTGGCTCCCGCACGACGCCTCACCGTTCTTCTTAAGAGTATCCGGGAGACTCCCCGTGTGTTAAAAAAAACTGTATTTGCTGTCATGGCCATCGAGTAAACATTCTAGCTAGGAGTTAGTCAGTTAGGCATTAGCAGTAACATTGAATGATATTTGTTTTTAGGTGAAAAGGGTAGCGTTTGTGTACCATATATCATGGTGTCGATGACTCGGTAATCATGTCGGTATCACAGACTAGAGAGTTGTCAAATAAATTCATGATTGAGAATTTGAAGGATGAAACCTCCACGAGATCCTAATTTATCAGTGAAGTTTTTGTCACTGTAGGGAAGCAAAATGCTGAAGGCTCAAGATGCTAGAAGTACTTTTTTTTTGGAGCAAGCAGTACATCAGACTAGGAGCTGGCTAACAATCTACTATGGGGGTCTATGGCCGATGGTGTGAACCTAGACTTGTCTTCTACAGTTACTACTAGACCCTGTTCATTTGGTTTATAATCCGTCTTATTCAGTTTGTTTTTTCAGCCGGAACAGTATTTTTCTCTCAAAAAAATCAGCCAACAGTATTTTTCAGCCGGCTTATAATTCTAGCCGAACGGGGCCTAAGCACAGGGTGATCTCACCAAGCTGCTGAGGGGGGAATTATAAGAATGGACCAAACAACGACCTCCTTTATCATCTTTGTTTCTCTGAGGGGGGATCGCTTTCTGCCGTACAGACTCGGAATCTGTCCACCGAAAAGGCCTAGCAACCTCACATGCCCTAAGGCCTAAGTTTTGTCTCGTTTTTCCTTTTTCAAGGTTCCATTTGGCTTATTCTCACGTTCTGAATTGATCCCTCAAAGGTTTACGTACGTGCTTTCAGCCCTTGCCACTTGCCAGCTGGAGGCAGGAGCAGTTCCAGCGTTTCAGGACTCCACGTGCCGTGACCCGTGAGCCCGTGAAGCCGTGAAGAGAGGAGAGGAGAGGCTCCGGCGCCAGGACAGGACAGATAACGACCCAGCACCAATGGAAGAATGAATACGAATGAACGCGGACCATGAAGGGGCCGGACCGTACCTTAGAGACAAAGAAATGAATGTTGCGGATGCACCCAACCATGCTTTAAACATGATGATGCGTTTTGCTGCCGGTTTTATCCAATATAATCGTGGCTGTCGCATCACTTTATTAATTACGCCGTTGATCAACTTAGCTTTCTGGCCTATCAATCAAGTGCCATGAACAGCACCCAGTTGCTTGCATCGTCCTATCATTTCCACGTCATATCGGATCCATCATTGTGCCAATGTGTGCTGGTTCTAGCTGTGGCCATGCACTCGATCATATCCGATCAAACTAGCGGGTGTTTAGTTCCCACTCAAAAATTTTACATCACATCTCATCGAATATTTAGAGAGTATTAAATATAGATAAAAAATAACTAATTGTACAATTTGCATGTATTTTGCGAGACGAATCTTTTAAATCTAATTAGTCCATGATTGAACATTAATTGCTATAATTACATATGTGCTACAGTACCAAAACTAATTGCTTCTACATATATGCTACGTTACCAAAAACTTTACAGCTCGTAACCTAAACACGCCACTATTGCTACGTTTTTTATTCATGAATTCGGATGGAATTTCCTTGCTGTGCGGAGGCGACGACGGTGGCCGTCTGGTCTGAAGTCTTCGATTCTGCCACCTACAGTATCATTTTGGATTTGAGGTATCATTTAGTTCGTGAGTGAAAAGTTTTTTTTATGTCGCATCAAATATTTTATAGGATGTTGAAAGGGATATTCACGTACTAATAAGAAAACTAATTACATAACTCGTCTGCAAACCTCGAGACGAATTTATTAAGCCTAATTAATTTGGCATTAGCACATGTGTGTTACTGTAGCAATTATGGCTAATTACGGACTAATTAGATTTAAAAGATTCGTCTCGTAAAATCCATGCAAACTGTACAATTAGTTTTTTTATCTATATTTAATGCTCCGTATATGTGTCCAAATATTGGATGGAACGGGGTAAAAAGTTTTTAGGTACGAACTAAAAAGGGCCTGAGCTGCCGTATGCGCGTATCGATACTGACCATACCTGCAGCTTGAAGAATTTCCCCCCGGGCCGGGCCCATGGATTATCAGGATTGAGCAATGATTGTGCCACTGGATGCAGTCTCCGTCAGCCGTGGACTTGCTCGGGTCGTCGTGCGCCCATCCGTCCATGGAGCTCGTGCTGTAATATTCGGTCGGGTAAAGTCTGCGTCGACATGCACATGCCAAGCTGGTACTCATCTGTAGCCAGTGGTAGCTATCGATGACACACATCATATCCTAGTAGTATCTTGCTGCCCATGTCTGAACAATGCAAAAGCTTTCTTGCCTTGATTAGCTGATTAGTATTCCCTCCATCTCAAATTACAACACGTTTGACTTTTTTGACCTTAAGTTTTTCAAAACAATTACGTAAATATAGTCAAATTTAAGTGAAATTTGAAGAAATTTTATTAATAAAGTAAGCCACGACAAAAGAAATAATATTTCACATAAATTTTTGAATAAGACGAGTGGTCAAACTTGATGTCAATAAAGTTAAACGTCTTATAATTTAGGATGAAAAAAAGTACTTGATTGGGCGTGTGATCTGGTGCAGGCTGACGACGCGTCCTAGTTGTGAGCTTTTGTCCGATCATGTGCAAAATACATATCCACTTAGGTTATGCCCTTGCGCGTGTGTGAATACTGGATGCGTAGGGACTAAGGATTCAACAACTCTGGTTGGGTTTAGACTTTAGATTCAGTCTGTGCTCTGTACGTTGAGCGGTTGAGGTGTTGATTTGCGATGGATGAGCTAGCGAGAGTCGACTGTGTATATAGGGCCTATTTGCTGTAGATTTATGCTAACCGTGGCTACAAAGACTTTCGAATCATACTACGTACGGTACTTGGTGCAGGGGTAAAGAGCTACAGGTTGCTGCAGCGGCTGCCGGCTATGACTTGAGCCTCGAAACCGCAGAGAACAAGTCGATAAACGTGTATGAAAGCACATGTTCTGCAATGTTTTTCTTTGTTACTAAAAAAACATTGCCTCCAACAATTATCTTGGTTCGTGTCGCCGGCGAGTTTGCTGGGAGATATCAATGGAGCACAATGTAAGAATTTTTCTAGTGAAACAAATGAGCGTCACGTCCCAAGCCATAAAAGTAAACACAAAACATGAGTGCGTTGCACTGCCCAAGCCAAGCGGGGCAGTGCTAGCGGCGTCCGTCCCGACACCCACCCGCGTCCGGACGCCCATGTCTGCACTCCGTCTCCCTCCGCGCACCTGCATCCCGCGTCGCCCGGCTGCACGTGGGGAGTTTCCGCTCATGTCCCATCCGCTTCTCACGCGCATGCATTTAGCAGCTGCAACATGACCGTTTTAGTGCATGAGCACATTTGCTAGTTTATTCATATTAAATACTCTTTTGACAATGCGAAGCATTAACTTGGTGGCCTGTGAAGCTTCTCGTTTCTTTGGAGCAATCACCGATTCCACGCAACGCCCACGAACCGAACTTTGACCACGTTTAGATTGCAAAAAAATTCAAACTGATGAATAATATAACTTTTGTCTTATTTGACAAATATTGTCCAATCGTGGACCAACTAGGCTCAAAAGATTCATCTCATGATTTTCGACTAAACTGTGTAATTAGTTATTATTTTTACCTACATTTACTACTTCATACATAGATCCAAAGATTAATGTGATGGAGAGAGAGTGAAAAAAATTCTCATTTTTAGGGTGCATCTAAACAAGGCCTTTGTTTCATCGAATTGTGTCAGTTCTATTCAGGACCGGAGCTGCCCTAAAAGAAATTAAAGAAGGCCCTCAAAGAAAGAGGGAAGAATCCATCGAGTGATCCAGTGATCTACTACTATGACACGGCGTTACTATCCCCTCTCAACGCCAAGATCCATCCGTACGTTTCAGATGATATGGTCCAAATGGCACCAAGAAATCTCCGCGGGTACGCTTTGCAGATCTTATCCGTCCGTCAGTCCGGACCCATAAAAGCGACGGTCTCGATCTACTATATGCCCGTGCCGTTCCCCACTGTTACGGCGGTCTGAACGAACCAGCGCCACACGCCGCGGCGAGCCGGCGACTCTTTATCTCCATAGCGCGCCACGTCGACACCCTTCACTGCCACCTGGGCCCCGCTCCCTCCCGGTCCGGCCTAAACTACCCTCACCCGGAGAGTTCCGTACCCGCACTCGCAAAGCAACCCTTGACTCGGCATGTTTGAGCTCGACACGGCTCCCATAAATATCGTCACCGTCTTCCACCACTCGCCTTCTTTTTTTTATTCTGCTTTGCCGTACGCTGGTGCGCCTCCCCTCCCCGCCCCCTGCCCACGTCGGCATCGACGCGATTTGCGTGCCCGACATGGCGGACTCGCCGGTGGAGCTGCCGAGCCGGCTCGCCATACTGCCCTTCCGCAACAAGGTGCTGCTCCCTGGCGCCATCGTGCGGATCCGCTGCACAAACCCCAGTAGGTGAGCGCCCCGGACCTGCACCTGCACCAACCGTCGAGAGCTTGTAGCGCCGCCCGATCATCGGCGTGGGTTTCGATTTTGGTTTTGGGGATTAATTTGGTGCGCTGTCGGCGTATCGGGCTCAGGGTTTTCAGTTCTGGGAGTTTATTTTCTTTATATATAGGTTTTCTCTCCATCGGATTCGGAAATGTTCGGCACGTGGTTTGTGCTACAGCTAATTACCCCCACTTGCTACGAAATTGCGACTCCTTGCGTTTCAATTTTGGAGCAGTATGCGAATTAAGTAAATTTAGCTATCTCGCTTCAGACAGGAAATTTTGAAATTTCTTGTCTCAACTCTCAATTAGATGCGTTCGTTGAATTTGGGGTTTTCAGTGGGCTGTTCCGTTTCCCACCTTTCCGTTAGTGTCCGCCTTTTCTACGCGCAGTTTGGTCCCTTGTGTGGTTGAGCTTTCCTTCGGAGGCGGCTTACTGTGATGTATATTGACTATGTGGGAGGAAAACAAATTTGCAGATTGCTTTGGATTTTTACTTGGTTTGTGACTTTTTCGGTGTGATTGTTTGCCTCTTCAGTGTGAAGCTGGTGGAGCAAGAGCTCTGGCAGAAGGAAGAGAAAGGCCTGATCGGGGTACTTCCTGTGCGGGACTCGGAGGCAACCGCTGTTGGCTCTTTGCTGTCTCCTGGTGAGATAAAGACTCTGGCTTCGAATTTTGCTGTATGAGCAAAATTTCTGGCCATTGTGGACGTGCATTTACTTCCTGCCGTTGTTATCGCTCTTGTAGGTGTGGGCAGTGATTCAGGTGAAGGAGGCAGTAAGACTGGCGGTTCTGCAGAAGAGTCATCAAGGCAGGACACAAAAAATGGGAAGGAGCCCATTCACTGGCACAGCAAGTGTGTGACATCACTATCTTTGCTCATCTAGTGCTTGTATTTTATCCATGAACAAGGTTATAGAGATAAACACATTCAGGTGTGGGAGTTGACTGTCGGTGGATATAACAATGGGATTTATACTGCATTCTATTCTACAAACATGAATAATAGATGGAGGCAAATGTTTGCCTTTTTATTTATTTTACCCTGTGTATGCCATGTGAGCACACAAGTGCAACGTTCATTAGCCTACAGTTGTCTGAGATAAAACATGGCTGATATAGATTGACAATGAGCAGATATTTTCCACACAGTAATCTGCCCAAGGGACTTATCACACAGTTTCGATTAATAAGCTTAGCTAGAGGAGGGTGCATTGTAAGCATGCACAGTTTTTCATATTTTAACATCATGTGTGCTTAACCTACTTCTTCCTACGAAAGATTTGCTGAACTATGAATATTTGTATTTATTATTTCCAGCTATAACTTAATCTATATTGAACCTATGGGCACATACACTGACGAAACATGGTGGGATTATAGATAATTTATGTTACACATTTTTTTATGCAATTATGATATTGCAGGCAATCTTTCACTACCTTATGCATTTTTTTATTTAACTTTTCCTTAACTTTGTTTTTCCATGTGCAGGGGAGTTGCTGCCAGAGCTTTACACCTTTCCAGAGGGGTGGAGAAGCCAAGTGGAAGGGTTACATACATTGTTGTTCTTGAAGGTCTATGTAGGTTCAACGTTCAGGAACTAAGTGCAAGAGGACCATACCATGTTGCCCGTGTTTCACGCCTTGACATGACAAAGACTGGTAAAGTTTTGAATAAAAGAAACTTGTTTTGTTCTGTTTGTTTACCTGATCATTGTAGTCTCAAGTTTATGGCTTTTATAGCATAGTACATAAGTACAATTTCTTCTCATGCAATACCTTATACCTTAAAGGTTAATGTATCTTAAAGACATCCTTTCCTAAAGGATGATGCAATTATCCATCTGTTTCTTCTTCTTTGAATTCACTTGTTCTAAAATAGACTTTTACATCTTTATTACTAATATGTCTGTAAATTTTTAGAATTGGAGCAGGCAGAGCAAGACCCAGATCTTATCGCTCTTTCTAGGAAGTTTAAAGCTACTGCCATGGAACTAATTTCTGTTCTAGAACAGGTAAATATTTCATGCAGAACTTTATCTCTTTTGTTTACTAGTATAAGGTTTCAAGTTACTGATTTTACTGAACAGTTCACAAATTACATTCACTCCTGCTTTAATAGAGATCACGACCTGGAGCAACCTATTCACTAGGGGCAAAGGCTGATAAGAAGGGCAGCCCTTTAGCACTGACCACTGGCCATAGCCAAGTATAGCCTCCCCCTCGGCAAGCAATAAGGCACCAGCCATGCTTACCAGAGAGTTATCAAAACACAATGGTTTCTGTTCTTCCAAAGAGTTCATGCCCTTAGAATGATTAGGGAATTGGTCCCTTGCTGCAACTGTCCATCGACCCTATCATTGGTCTTGTTCCACCAGTCCTCAAAGGATAAATCATCCAGCGAGGGTGACAAGGATTGTAAGCCAAACCATCGTAGAAGTGTGACCAGAACTGCCTTGCAAACACACAATTAGTAAGCAAATGATCAATAGTTTCTTCAGCCTCCTCACAGTGAGGACATCTGTCAGGATGTGGCAGTCCCCATTTTCAAAGTTGATCCGCTGGCCAACAACATTTATGAACCACAATCCACATAAAGAAATGACACTGGCTGGGAGCCCTAGTGTCCCAAATACGGTCACATGGCCGGAACTGAATAGATCCTTGAAAGAATCCCTCATATGCTGACTTGGCTGAGTAAACTCCAGAACATGAAAGACACCAACGGTGCACACCTCCACAGCAGGTTGTAGTACAATCTTGAAGAGGAGGCCCCAGAGATTCAGAAATTCAACTAGGACTCCTACTGAGAATGCTCCTTGTATGTCACTGATCCAAGAGTGATTTGTGAGGGCCTGAAGCACAGTGAGCTTGTGAGCTCTTTTTGCTGGCACAGTAGCAAATTGAAGGGGTGCAATACCCTCAATTTGTTGATTTATGGTGCCTGACTTCTATGCGAGTGAAATACTTGAAATTATCAATGAGCCTAACTTACAATCTATTTTTTTTCTAACTGCAGAAGCAGAAGACTGTTGGTAGGACAAAGGTGCTTCTTGATACAGTTCCTGTTTACAGGCTAGCTGATATTTTTGTTGCTAGCTTTGAGATGAGTTTTGAGGAGCAGCTTTCAATGCTGGATTCAGTTGACTTGAAAGTTAGACTTTCAAAGGCAACTGAACTTGTAGACAGACACCTGCAGGTGAAGATACTTTATAGTTTGTTATTTAGTAATTAATGTGGTAATTTTACCTTTTGTCTTATTAAGGTCAGTATCAATTTAATTTGTTTTTTTTTTCTTGTGATGGCAGTCCATTCTTGTAGCTGAGAAAATAACGCAAAAGGTTGAGGGGCAGCTATCAAAGTCGCAAAAAGAATTTCTACTGCGCCAGCAGGTTTGTCTGCTAATCTCCATGTTTGGGGTCTAGAACTTTTGCGCTGTTTGTGTTTCAGCAACCTCTGTCTTCTGAGAAACAAATAGTGTTTTTCTTGTAAGGGGGTGTTGAGTAACTTTAGTTGGCCTTCTGTTTTCAAAATAGACATTTTTATCTGATATGGCCATGCTAATATGCAGATGAGGGCCATAAAAGAGGAACTTGGTGATAACGATGATGATGAAGATGATGTGGCTGCACTGGAAAGAAAGATGCAGAATGCAGGAATGCCTGCTAATATTTGGAAGCATGCTCAAAGGGAAATGAGGTAAGCTATCATGCCATATCCTTTATCTTTGTGCACATGTGGTACTGGAGTTTTTTGTATCTAGTTAGCTTTCTTCTACAGGCGCCTACGAAAGATGCAACCTCAGCAACCTGGTTATAGTAGCTCTCGAGCCTACTTGGAACTTCTTGCTGACCTTCCTTGGCAAAAAGTCAGTGAAGAAAGGGAGCTTGACCTTAGAGCTGCAAAAGAGAGCCTTGATCAGGATCATTATGGACTAACAAAAGTTAAGCAAAGGATTATTGAGTATTTGGCTGTTCGTAAGGTTTGTAGTTTGATCTGTGCATCCTCTTCTTATGTGCAGATGTTCCTATCCTGGTTAATGTAGTTTATATCTTATGGAGTTATATTAATTTGCTCGCAGCTTAAACCTGATGCCAGGGGTCCAGTTCTGTGTTTTGTTGGACCACCTGGTGTTGGGAAGACATCTTTGGCCTCCTCCATAGCGAAGGCCCTGAACAGAAAATTCATAAGAATCTCTCTTGGTGGTGTAAAGGATGAAGCTGATATTAGGGGCCACCGAAGGACATATATTGGAAGCATGCCAGGGAGACTTATTGATGGACTAAAGGTTCAAACCTGTTCTTCTTCCCATTCTGAAGTAGCTATTTTATCTGTTCTTCTAAGTTCTAACCTACTCTTTTCAAGACATGTTCTTCTAACCTACTTGTATCAATAATTAAACAGCGATTGCAACAAGGTCTGTTAGTTCCCCCTTCTAAATGATGTTTGTTTAGTAAAGTATGAACTAAAAACTCTAAATATTACCCTAAATGTCTCAAGGAACTATTTGAATAGAACATTTTCTAAATATGAGTTCTTACTAAAAAAATGCAGAGGGTATCTGTGAGCAATCCAGTGATGCTTCTAGATGAAATTGACAAGACTGGTTCTGATGTACGTGGTGATCCAGCATCAGCACTACTAGAAGTTCTTGACCCTGAGCAGAACAAAGCATTCAACGATCAGTATCCTTTCATTTATCGTTAAAGTGGAGCTATGATTTATTTGTTGTTTTTTAAATGAAGGACAGTTTTACCTCTCTTGGCAATGTTTCTTATATAATTATTAAGCATGTGTGAGTTGTATGACGCCATCATTACTCTGTCGTGTAGTGTGTGGGTTGCTGATTTAGTTGAATAATTGCAGTTGGCAGAGACAAAGGCCAAACTCTTAGTTTATTTATGAATTCGATACTCACCATCAAATTCTTTGGGCTTGTGCTGCTTGATCTGTGGTTTATATATATAATAAGAATTCCTTAATATGATCACCAGCTATTTGAATGTGCCGTTCGACCTGTCGAAAGTCATATTTGTTGCAACTGCCAATAGGATGCAACCTATACCCCTTCCTCTGTTAGATAGGATGGAAGTCATTGAGCTGCCAGGCTACACACCCGAAGAGAAGTTAAAAATAGCCATGAAACATCTCATACCAAGGGTATTGGAGCAGCATGGCTTGAGTATGACAAATCTTCGGATTCCTGAGGTATGACACAGCTGGAGTTTCTGCTGCACCTTTCCTAGTCTTCACTTTCTATACCGTGTTGATTTCATTAACACATGTCCACGAAAATAATGAATGCCAAAATGCTTTCATTGCCAACATAATTTATCAAATTTGCTCCCTTTTAACTATAAGTTATGGCATGTTGATGGCAAAAGGCATTTATGGTCACTTTAAAATGGCAACTGCAAATGTTATACTTCTTACTATGTTGGAAGTGTGATATTCTATTTGTGAATATAAATATACCAACGGTATTACAATGTTTGTTTGGACTGCTGTTATTCAGTTTTTGGAAATTTTTTCTGTGTCTTGAGATGCTTTTTTTCACTAATTTAGCAAGAAACAACTTTTAGCTCATTTGTTCTCAAGTTGGAAATTTTGCTTTTGCTATATTCTGCATTTTCACCATGCTTGTGATTGTGACAAATGAGTTTTCTGCTAGACAATAGAACTCCTTTTTTCTGGAACACCTAGACAATAGAACTGAGTCCATGGTAATTCTTGTGGCATGGTGGTTATGGGAACATCACCATAATTGTGTGTTTGATGGCGCTTCCCGGATGCCCGACATTGAGGAGGCAAAGCTCTGGTGCTTAACTTGTGAAAGGATTGAATACCTTATGGCCTTGATCCCACACCTAGTCGTCCAGCTGTTTGTTAATGGCGAGCTTTTTATCGTTTTTTTCCTGCCTCTTTTTCTTTTATTTTCTGTTGGTGTTTGTGTCTGTCTTAGTCTAGCTAGTTGCTAGTCTTCGCGGAGTTGTCTTACAGCTTCATTCTATTTTTTTTCTTCCTTTGTGTTCAATGCTGTATACTTGCTGGTCATTTGTGCAGGCTATGGTCAAACTGATCATCGAGAGGTACACGAGAGAAGCTGGTGTGCGCAATCTTGAGCGGAACCTAGCTGCGTTGGCCCGTGCAGCTGCTGTTAAGGTTGCAGAGCAAGTTAAAACTCTTGGCAAGGAAATACAACCAATTACTACAACTCTTCTTGATTCGAGGCTTGCTGATGGTGGTGAAGTTGAAATGGAAGTTATTCCTATGGAGCATGATATATCAAACACTTACGAAAATCCATCTCCTATGATTGTTGATGAGGCTATGCTAGAAAAAGTACTTGGGGTATGATATCATGTTTAAACACAATTTCATGGACAAATACAGAGTTCTATCATTCTTTTCGTTGTATCTAAACAGGAACTTGATGTTTGTGGTACAGCCTCCTAGATTTGATGATAGAGAAGCTGCAGATCGTGTAGCAAGCCCAGGAGTTTCAGTTGGTCTTGTCTGGACTTCGGTTGGTGGGGAAGTTCAGTTTGTGGAGGCTACAGCCATGGTGGGCAAGGGTGACTTGCATTTGACTGGGCAGCTTGGTGATGTTATTAAGGAGTCAGCGCAGCTAGCTCTGACTTGGGTATGGATCTTCTTGTCCTGTCATTTATCCACATTTGAAAGTAAACAAGATTGCTTGGAATTGTAGATTGATTGATCAAGGTAGAGGGTTACATGTATATATAGTCCGGAGGAGATCTTGGGTTTATAGAAACATAACCAAACAAGATCTCCTCCCTATCCCTATCCATAAACTTCTATACCTGTCCATAATAAATACAGGAGAGAGCCAGCTGGCTATAGGAAGCACACGGCCCAGGCCCAGTCCAGCTATATACATGCAATAGTACATATTACATGTAACAACATTGAAATTGTTTGACAAACCTTATTTGCGTTGACGAATTCATGCTTCTATGTTTATTTAAACTCTGATGGATGGAGGTTGCAAGTTCCATTGTTTTGGGTTATTTTGGGGTCGACCCAAAGCTTGCTAAAATAAATTAGAATGGCATTGCCACCTGTTAGCACTTGTGTTCTTATCATTGCGTACCCACTCGCATCCCTATGTTGAAGCTTTGGAATTTTAACTGTATTTTCTTTGCAAAATTCTATTTATATTAAATATCACAAGCTTAATTGATTAGTTTTGCATGTTGGGACATCTCAAATCGAATAATCCATTGTTTTGTAACTACAATACGACCTTGATCTTTACAGGTGAGAGCAAGAGCTGCCGACCTCAATTTGTCACCTACTTCTGATATCAATTTATTGGAGAGCCGTGATATTCACATACATTTTCCTGCTGGTGCTGTGCCAAAGGATGGCCCTTCTGCAGGTGTGACATTGGTAACGGCACTGGTGTCACTTTTTAGTAACAGAAAAGTCAGAGCAGATACTGCTATGACTGGAGAGATGACTCTAAGGGGCCTTGTATTGCCAGTCGGTGGTGTTAAGGACAAGGTGCGTGACCATTGCCTAACCGCTTCCTTTTTTTTATCTTTTCACTTGGAAATGTGTTGGTACCCTTCTGCTTTATTTAACTCCATAATTCTGTGGAATTTAGGTACTTGCGGCACATCGTTATGGAATCAAGAGAGTAATTTTACCTGAAAGGAACTTGAAGGACTTATCAGAGGTTCCATCATCAATTCTCTCTGGCATGGAGGTATGTTGTTTGTTTGCATGTTGCTTGGGCAGCTGTTTGGTACTTCGGTGTAATCTTTGACAATATTCTGAGCCTTGGAGCTACGAAAACTAAAGCTAGATTCGTGCACTTTAGGGGTATTCGCAAACTAGATTCAAACATAAAACCTCTTGATATGTAGTTGTGGAAGAGGGTATGGGTGAAATCGGCCTTTTGGTGCTTATTAAATTTTTGCTGCTGTCAGATTCTGCTTGTGAAGCGCATTGAGGAAGTACTCGACCATGCTTTCGAAGGAGGATGCCCACTTAGATCACGCTCCAAGTTATAGCATCCAACTCGCCTGTGATATGGATATTTGCTTCGGAGGATCATCGTCAGTCACAGTACCACGAATGATCAACAGTCTGAGAGTAAGAGCCTGGCTCTCTTGCCAGCACAGGTCTTGGCACGCCCTCTTTGGTTAGGCTTCGCATCCGGAATGTGTATACTGGTCAGAATTCGGAGAGCAGTGAGCTGCTCGTTCCTCTGCTGGGATTCCCTGCATATTTTTGCGACACCAGCTGTTGATCTTTATGCACAGATGCAACACGAATCTGGGAGGAACACTGGTTGGTTTCTCTGTCGATAATATGGGTGTATATGTAATCTATTCGAGGGAAAAATAGCTAAAACGAGGTTGTCAAAACTGAAGAGATTGAGAATGATCGTACTCCTTTGGGGTTGGGTGACTTTAATAATATATAATCTATATCTCTTATAAAGATGAACTCCACTGGCAATTTATCTTGCCATACAAAGTGTCCACATCAGCATCCACTAGAACATTCCACTGGCACATTTAGCTATCTCGTCATGCAAAGTGTTTACATCAGCATCCACTAACACTTCCAACTAACACATGTTATTATGGCTTCATTTAAGCTATTCATATTAGCAAATCACATCATTTACTAATAAATATTTAGTTGTTTACATTAGAATGCTAAAAATTATCCATTATGTATTACGATATTTGTTAAATCGTATTAGTAAATATAAGTAGTATAATTTCATCAGCGATTCTTACATCAACCCCCGGGACGTTCTTCTAATATACATATACATATAGGTCGAAACCACTAACATATTTACATTCCTTTAATTTAATATCCACCCGGAGTCAAATTGGGAGTCATGGACGCAAAGATTTGATAAACAACCGTATATGCAATCCTTTGGTCATTAGTTATATCCGCGAATTGGTGAGACAAAGGAACACGTAACAACCACAACAATAAAACCACACTTGGACAACTTTCTTGCGGAAGGACGAAATGGATGTTGATCTTGATGCGCTTCGTAGGAAGAAAATGTACGGGATCCGCTATCATGTAGATGACGTTGACATTGCCACAATGAAACAACAGTCACGCTAGCAATAACACATTGTTCGAAGAAAGTTGCATTCTCGTTTGAAGTACATTTCAGAATCTAGAGTTCGGTAATTCTGCGAAGTGCTGTTTCGTTTATTGACTAGGTTTGCAATTTGAACCCATAAATTTACTCACATTAGTAATTGTTGGCATATCGAGTTGAAGAAACAAATTGCTCGGCCATATTGAGTTAGTACAAAACAAAGTCTTTACTCCCTCTGTCTCAAAATAGTTGGTATTTTAGCTATGAAATTCACAGACACAGCTAACGTGTCAACTATTTTGGAATGGAGGGAGTATGTTTTGGAATCTGAAAATGGATGTCTGACCTGCAATTCTTCCTAGAGCAGCATGGGAGATCTCAGGAACGTAATCTCTCCTTTTCTTTCTTAACTATCGTTCCCACATATCGAGGAGAGAAACATACTCAATTCTAATCATATATATATATATATATATATATATATATATATATATATATATATAAAAGATACAAAAGATTACTAATCATTGAATTAATCATTGAACATATTTTTATAGTATGTTAAATATTACTAATATTTTCTATAATTCTTGTCAAATTTAAGAAACTTTGACTCACACAGAAGTCTAGCCAACACTGAAAAAGGGATGGAGGAACCGAGGAAGTAGTGAGTATGTAAAACCGTTGTTTCATTCTTATTGTCTCGGTACACATATGCTATCAAAATATGATTTCCTCTAGAGAAAAAAAGGCGGTAAAGGGCAACCGTGTGCACAAAGATGAAATCATCAATGACGCACAGGTTACGATTCAACAAAACTTCCGATGAGAATCTATGTTAAGGGTGCCAACAATACAAGGTAATAGAACTGGTGCGGAATTACTCTACATCGGCAAGGAGGTTTTGAGACTACGACCCTGTTTGGTTTGTGTCCATAGCGTGCCTCAAGTATGGCACACCGCATCAGCCAAACACTCACGCAGCAATTCACTAAAGGCGGCTTCACGGCCACCGTAGCAGCTAGTTCATTTTTGGCGCCGCAACTTGCCGAATGTTCGTCCACCACACTTGCAGTGCGGCCACAACTATGGCGTTGTGCGGCAGCGGCAGAAGCCAAATAGGCCTTGCTAGCCATACAATCCAAGACAATCATCGCTTCCCTTTGGTCTGCATCTTTCTCTTGTTTTCTCATTATAATGTAGAATATAGGAAAACCAATTTTATAGCTAATAATGTGAGAATAGTTTTCACGGGATTGGGTCTTATATTTCAATGTCTTGTAAAAGTATAAAACAAATTATTCTAGAAATAACACCAGCAACTTATATTTTGGTAAAAAAAATAAATGGGTTGCTTTTTTTTGTTACATGGTAAATATCCAATAGACTCTATCATGGTTAGGGATGAAAAACGGAACGGAAATATCCCGAACCGACCGTTTTCGTTTTCTATATTATGATTCCGTTTTTAAACATAAAAAATTGTCAGTTTCAATTGATTTCATGACCATTTTGAACCATTTTTTGTATTCTTTAATTGCTAAAATGTAGAAATGTACCGAACTAACCGTTTTCGTTTTCTATTTCGTAAGTCCGTTTTCGACCGTTTCTGACTGTTTTCATCCTTAATCATGGTGGTGTATTACTTTATCCAATGGCTTCACCGAAAGAAAACTAGAAAAGAATATTGACTTCAGTATTTTGTACTATTCAAACTTGTAGCTATTGATTACCTTTAGAAAATATTTAATTAAGTATAGTACAAATGGTTTGGCTCCATCAAAATGTATAAACTTTGATCGCGAATTTACACTGGCATAATAAAGGTTCACACATAAAAATGACAACATTAGATTTTTACATGAGAAATATTTGTTGAGAGTATAATGGTCAACATCGGAGTTCAAAATGGAGGCCTCAATAACATCGTTATTTTTGTATAGTATATATTACTACTCTCACATTTGTTAGTAAAAAATAGGAGGGCAAAATAGCTCGATGAAAGGCGCGGTTCCGTTGTTCTTTTTTTGCTTGCACCTGATTGGCTGAACCATCCCTCCCGCGGATCGCCTTGCTGTAACCCCATCCAGCCGTCCACATCCTCCGGGATCTTATCGCTTTTCCTCGCACGCGGATCGACGGGCCCACCACATCTCCCCCATCCACGCCATTTAAATGCACCCCGTTTCGCAGTTGAGCGGCATCGCAATTCCCACCACTCAAGTTCTCGCGCCCAGAGCCCCCAAAATTTTCTCCTCTCAATCGCAGCAGGAGCAGCGAGCAGCCATGGACGCCAGCGGAGCCGGTGGCAAGGCGAAGAAGGGTGCGGCCGGGCGCAAGGCTGGCGGCCCCCGGAAGAAGTCGGTGTCGCGGTCCGTCAAGGCCGGGCTGCAGTTCCCCGTCGGCCGTATCGGGCGCTACCTCAAGAAGGGCCGGTACGCGCAGCGCGTGGGCACGGGCGCCCCCGTCTACCTCGCCGCCGTCCTGGAGTACCTCGCCGCCGAGGTGCTGGAGCTGGCCGGGAACGCGGCGAGGGACAACAAGAAGACGCGCATCATCCCGCGCCACGTGCTCCTGGCCATCCGCAACGACGAGGAGCTCGGGAAGCTGCTGGCCGGCGTCACCATCGCGCACGGTGGCGTCCTCCCCAACATCAACCCGGTGCTCCTGCCCAAGAAGGTGGCCGAGAAGGCGGCCAGCGGCAGCAGCAGCAGCAAGGCCGCCAAGTCCCCCAAGAAGGCCGCCAAGTCCCCCAAGAAGGCTTAGAAAGTAGGGACTTCATTAGCACTGTACTGTAGCATGCTCGTTTAGATCTGTTGATGGGACGTGTTCTGGTGTAATTTCGTCCTTGTGGCCTATGTATGTTCATTTTCATTGAGAAGATCTTCAGAATTCAGAGCTTGTTGCATATTAATGTTCGCCAAGTTCTGTTTCTTGTTCTGATTTTTGCAATTCGTCAGTTTGTTGAAGGCATTGTTTAGTTCGCAAAATATTGGGAAATGTAACTCTAGCGCTACTGTAGCATTTTTGTTGTTATTTGGCAATTATTGTCCGATTATGGCCTAACTAGGTTTAAAAGATTCGTCTCGTCCATTTCGTCTAAACTGTGTAATTAGTTTTATTTTTTTATCTATATTTAATGCTTTATGTATATGTTTAAAGATTTGATGGGATGGGAATCTGAAATATTTTGGGAAGTATTTTGGGAACTAAACAAGGGCGAAGTTGATGATTATGTGGAATCAGTAAATAGACATGGTAATTCATATCTGGAATGAAGTCTAACGTAGCAAAATGATTGTTCTCAAGTCAAAATGTTTCTAACCCAGACCCTGATATATGGTACTGTATTTATGTTTAAATGGTGATGCAGGCTGTGTTTAGTTCCGCGAAAAGGCGCGAAAAGGTATAAAAAAAGTACTGTAGCACGTTTTGGCTTTATTTGGTAAATAGTGTCCATTGGTTGACTAATTAGGTTTAAAACGTTTGGCTCGCAAAGTACAACCAAGCTGTACAATTAGTTTTTAATTTCATCTACATTTAGTACTCCATACATGTATCGCAAGTTTGATGTGACGGGGAATCTTTTTCTGCACAGTCCTTTTTTTTAAGAAGTAAACAGGGCCGCGGTAGTTCATTGCTGAATATCAGATCTATTTAGAATAACTGACCAGACAAACCATCAAAGGTCTGTTCGCTTATCTTATAATATGTACTTTTTCAGCCAATGAATAATGTTTTTTTTCTCACAATAAATCATCGAATAATATTTTTAGCCATAACTTTTTAACCAAACGAACAGAGCGAGAGTTTATGAATTGACTGACATTTTGCCAAAGAGAGTATATGGAAAAAAAGTACATAATGCACAGTATGACAAATTATCATCATGCTATCCGTCAAAAACATTCTTATATATAAAAAAAGAACATAATGCACGTAGTATGACAATGCTTTCCGTCACAAGCGTTCTTATATAAAAAAAGAACATAATGCACGTATGTCAAGGAACACACATCCGTCAAAAGAGTGTGTTGATCAACACAATGGGCTACACCATTTGCCCCTCTGAAGTCTGACCGATGTGACTGAAACAAATTGACGAACAAGCCCTGCTGGCTCCTGTATCTCGGACCAAATCGATGCAAGTGTTGAACGCTCTCCATTACCTGATTTCAGCATCATCATCTGAGCAAACCATGCCAGCTAGGAGATCTGTAGTCCGAGTTAATGGATACGAGAAAATGATGAATGAGGGCACCACCAATGGAGCCTAAGGGCACCACCAACCCAGGCTAACGAGAGTGTAAGCCTCGTTAGTACATATAAGCAAGCTAACAACGAGACTGCCAGCCTCCCAACCGAAGCATACAGTCATTTGACGTAGTTTTTACCGAAGCATACAATCATTTGACGTAGTTTTTAGTCAGGTCCTCACATCTTTTTTCAGACGACAAACATGCAAACTACACGGCAGGCTTCAAGGACGTCTTCCACCACTCTCCAACGCGAGACGAGCGGCTGCTTCAACTTTTCGTCAGAGCACTCGCCGCCTCTGCAAGCTACACTGAGCACCTGCGAGACCAACAACTTTTTACTTTTGGCTATCCGAGCCTACCTGGCACAATGGGGCAGCAGTATAGAGTGGAGCGTTGGAGAAGACCTAACACTTTTAGTAGTTTTAGTACAAATAAAGTGATCCACATAGACTATGAAATGTTGAGACTACTATTTACACAATGCAAAAACTTTTTCATTTCATCATAAATCACCTTTATTTCCTTCCTCTCTTCTTTTTTAGCATGGACCGTCTTTTCTCTCCCCAAGCATATGGCTTCTGCAAGCCACTATGACAAGTATAGAACACCTACTTTTTTTTATTCGATTCTACGTGGTATTTAAGACTACTGGCAAAAAGCATGCGTTGAGGAAGGCCTGATGCTTCATCAAAACGACGGCAGTGCTTTCGCTGGAAATCTGACAGTGCTACTGGTGCTGCTGCCGAGAACGGTTTCCATAAGAGGAGACAGACCTGATTACAGCCAGCTGGTCAGCCTGGTCAAGGAAGTTAGGGCAGTCCCAACGGCATTGATGGTATGGCCATTAAATGAGGGCAAAAATAATGACGTGGCAACCCGAATTAACGAAGAGAGAGAAAAACGGAGAAACGGTTTCGCCTGTACGAAACGAAGTCGACGTTCGGAACGATGCAGCAAGAAACCACGAAAACGCCGATGGGAAGACATGGGTCGTTTCCATAGCATTGATGGCGCCGTCGACGCACCCGCCGTGCCGCCGCGACCACGCTCGCCCGCCGCGACACACCCGCCGTGCTCGCCATGGCCAGGCTCGCCTTGCACGCCCGCGCCGCTGCGCTCGCCCGCCGCGGCCACACGCGCCCGCGGCTCGGCGGCCACACGTGCCCGCCCGAGGCTCGACGCTCGGCCGCCGCAGGGCCGCGCCTCCGCGCTCGCCCACCGCCGCCCCGCGTGCGAGTGGCCTCACCGGTCGCGCCGCCTCACCCGCCCGCACCGGCCCCGCTCGCTGGCCGAGCTCCTCGTCTGTCAAGAACATGTCGTTCGAAAACCTGGCCATGTCGATGCAGTCCCCTCCCGTTCTCCAGGCCACGAGGGCACTGCTTGATCAACTGGAGAGGTGTTTCGTGATCTCTAGCTCCGCGCCGATGGAAAACGTCGACCATCTGCTGAAACACCTCGCTGCTCCCCCAAGCAGTGGCGGAGCCGGAAAATATCGATAAGGGGGCCGGTCGAAGAGTTTTAACCATAAAATAACCAAGTGTAGCTTATTTGTTTGGATTTTTGCATCGTAGATGGGCTCATCCAAAGATAAAATACAAATTTGTGTGATTTTATTGTCCAGAAGTCATCAAAAAATATATAACAAAGCTTTTATTATATCTTTCTAATTATATTATTAAATTATATATTACATGTTTTTTTTTTTGCTGTGATGTGGGGGGTGGGGGGGGGGGGGGGGGGGGGCATGGCCCCTGCCAGCCACCCCTGGCTCCGCCAGTGCCCCCAAGGAGGAAGCCCGCCGCACCTCGACGTACTCGAAGCAGCAGCGTGGGAACGACAGGCGCCGCCGGCGGCAGTGGCAAAGAGACCGGTCACGGTCACCCAAAGTTCCCAAGAGAACCGACTGCCCAGCAGGTACTCACTGAGGGTCGTGCTCTGTGCCTACATGATCCTGGCTCATCCAAGCGCGGTCTTGAGAGGGCAACGCGACGGGGAGACGCAGCTCATGGAGTCGGCGGCGAGCTTCGTCGAGGAGTTCGAGCTGCTGACGAAGACTGTACTCGATGGACCTTCGGTTTCGGCTGCTCAGAGGAAGTTCAGGGACCAGCTGGCTGCTTTCGACAAGGCGTGGTGCGCGTAGTACCTCTACCGCTTCGTGGCGTGGAAGGTGAAAGACGCGACGTTGCTGGAGGGAGACCTTGTCAGGGCCGCGTGCAAGCTCGAGTTGTCGATGATGCAGACGTGCAAGGTGACCGCGGACGGGCGGTCGCCGAGCAGCCTCACCCATGATATGAAGGCGATCCAGCGGCAGGTCGCCGATGACCAGAAGCTCCTGCGTGACAAGGTTCAGCTACTGAGCGGCGATCCTGGTATCGCGCGGATGGACTCTGCTCTTTCGGACACGAGGTCGAAGTTCTTCGAAGGGAAGAAGAAGGATGCAAAGTCCTGTACAGAAACCTGTCGCAGACGACGTATCTACCCCTGCCTTGAGCATCAATTCATCGTCAGGTAGTTCGTCACCATCACCAGTGAAGCAGCCGACAGAGAATGAGAGAATGAAATGCTTCATCAGGACGACGGCAATGCTTTCGCTGGAAAATCTGACAGTGCTGCTGTCCCTGCTGCCGAGAACGCTTTCCAGGAGAAAGTGAGGGAAACCATGGAGAAAGTGTTCTGGGATTTGGTCACGGACTCCATGAGAGGAGACAAACCTGATTACAGCCAGCTGGTCAGCCTAGTCAAGGAAGTCAGGGACTCATTGCACGAGCTGTCTCCCAAGGGGTGGAAGGAGGAAATCCTTGAGAAAATCGACGTCGAAATTCTGTCTCAGGTACTCGGGTCAGGTTCCCAGGACGCACAATACTTGGGGCAGATCTTGCAGTATTCGCTGGGCATGGTCCGCAAACTCTCCGCTGCGGCGAAGGAGGACCAGATGAAGAAAAGCCACGACAAGCTGCTGGCCGAGTTGGCGGCTGCGAGCTCTGAAGCGGATGCCGACGGCAGCAGCTCGTTCGTCGTCGGTGCCGTCAAGGGCCTGCGTTTCGCCCTGGAGGAAATAAAGGAGCTGCAAGCAGAAGTGAGCAAGGCGCGTATCCAGATGGCGATGCAACGGATCATACAAGGTTCTACTGGCGTGGACTACCTGCAGAACGCTTTCGCCGATCGCTACGGGGCTCCTGCTAGTGCAGAAGCTTCCCTCCCTCTGACCGTGCGATGGATTTCGACGTCGAAGAACGTCGCCCGACAAGAGTGGAGGGAACATTTAGGCTCTCTTTCAGTTTCAGTTGTGCCATCAGCAGCCCTCGTTCCGGTACTCCGAGCTGGCCATGGGGCTGCGGTACGCCAACCGTCTTCTTCTTTGCCTGCAGCTGCAGGAGGCGTTTCTGGGCAGCCAGAGTGCAAGGGTGACGAGCTTGACAAGCTGATAAGAATTAGCCTATTGCAACTTGTTAGCAGCGTAGAGGCTTTGCAAATGCAGTCGACTCCTGAGAGCTTCCAGATTAATTTGATGAGGTTGAGGGCCGTGCAGAGCTAGTTCCAACAAGTCATCGTGACAGCTACAAGGTAACTAGCTATATTTTCTATCCTTCATCTTAATTATAATCTAGTCTGTCATAAAGATTAATTCTGATGATATTGATCCCAACTTCTATTGTTTTTCCAGCATATATGCTCATCCTGCGTCAGGTTCTGATGGGCGAGAGCTCAAAGGCCACGGCTCAGGAACTGGATAACGCCACCGCAGAGCTCTTCAAGGCTCTCGTGAAGATGCTGGACGCCTCCCCTGACGCCGGCGCCAAAGAGATAGTGGAGGCGATGATGAGCGCGTCGGCGGCGGTTGGCTCACCATTGGAAGAGAAGATCCAGGGCAGGAGGCAGACGACCGTCCGGGTGCTCCTGAAGAGCCTCCAGCCCGGCGACGTGGTCTTCAAGATGGTCTCCAGGGCCATATTCTGCGCCTTCCGCGGCGTCGTCCTCGGCGGCAGCGGGCACAAGGGCCAGAAGCTGGCTGACGCGGCGCTGCGCCGCGTCGGCGCGGCCAGGCTCGTCGATAGGGTGGTGAAGGCGTCCGAGTTGCTGATCAAGGTGGCCACGGTATCAGGGATGGTCCATGGCCCGTGGTACAAAGCTCTTCTGTGAAAATGAAACGATCTGAATCTGATTCTTTTGTCAACTGTATATAGACGACGACGTGTAAATCTATTGTTCCACTGGGTGATGCAGTATCAGTAGTAGGTTTAGTATGTGGAGAATTCTGGGTGCAAGGCGAATTTGGATGCCTCTTTCACCGGAAGTAGAAGCGTACCCCGTGTGTTGTTGGATAATTTTCTGAAAAATAAATCTGTTTTATATATAACATTACTATATGGTATTCTATATATTGTGTGTATATATATGAATTTGACTTGCATGTTATTTTATTGTACCGGATCTGGTAAAAAATCGGTAAGCTAATAGAAGAAAAACCAATAGAATATTTGATCACATTATAGTAGAATAGGTGATTAAACAAATAGCATATATAGATGACTTTACGTTAATAGATTAAATATGTATTGCAGATAATAGAGACGACGTAGACATTTTTTGTAATTAATAAAAATCGATGCAACAAAAGGATGGAGACATTGATGAAGATGTTAGGCATAGAATTTCAGCCGGCTGGTTGAAATGGCGTCAAGCTTCTGGCGTCCAGTGTGACAAAAGGGTGCCTCAGAAGCTGAAAGGTAAGAGCATCTCCAACAACTTCTCAAATGAGGTTTCTATTCTTATTAATTTGGCAAAAACACAAAAATCCCTCTCCAACAACTCCTTAAACCAACTTGCTATTTATCCCAAGTTACTATTCACGGGCCTCGCGTGCGTATATCTCCGCGCGCGGAAAGGACTTGCTATCGCCGCACAAGCCCTCGCGAACGCATGCGACGCTCGCCCTCGCGCTCGCCCTCTCGACTCGCCCACGTCGAGCCCGCGCACGCGGCCTGCAGCTTCGCCGCTTCCCACGTCGAGGACCGGTGCACGGGCGCGCCCGCGACGGACCGGCGAACCGGCGGAGCTGCGTGTGGCGGAGGCTAGCCGGCAAACGGGCGCTCCCGGGCGGCCTCAGTGACACTCCGGGACGGCCTCGGAGATGGAGCCGAGGGGCGGGGCTGGCCGGAGCGAGGAGGACTGCCGGCGACGAGCGCGGGCCGCCGTTGTGACGAGAAAAGTTAACGGGGCTCTTCGTTCGCTAGCGGGGCTCTTCGTTCGCTTAGCGGGGCTCTTCGTTCGCTAGCGGGGCTCTTCGTTCGCTTAGCGGGGCTCTTCGTTCGTTTAGCGGGTCTCTTCGTTCGTTAGCGGACTTCTTCATTTTAGCAAGTGAGTTTTAAGGAGTTGTTGGAGAGATGTCTTTTTTTCACTTGCCAAATAAATTAGCAACTTGCTAAAACTTAAGATTTACCAAGTGATTTTTTCCAAGTTGTTGGAGATGCTCTAAGTTCTATAGGATGGCGATTCGCCCGGCGATGTTATACAGTGTTGAGTGTTGGCCTATAAAAAGGCGACATGTCCAGTAATTGAGTGTAGCAGAGATACGTATGTTGCGTTGGTATTGTGGGCACACAAGGAGGGATAGAGTCCGGAACGACGATATTCGGGATAGGGTTGGCGTGACACCAATTGAGGAGAACTTGATTCAACATCGGTTAAGATGGTTTAGACATGTCCAACGGAGACCTCCTGAGGCGCCAGTGCGTACTGAGGTTCTAAAGCGGGCCGATAATATAAAGAGCGGTAGAGGTCGATCTAAACTAACTTGAGACGAGTCCGTTAAGAGAGACCTTAAGAAGTGGAATATCTCCAAGGATTTAGCTATGGACAGGAGCGCTTGGAGACTGACAATCAACGTGTCTGAACTGTGACCACTTTCTGTCTTGTACCCTTTATGTCCCTTTATGTGTCTCCCTATTTCTCGTCTTTTTTGGCTTTCATCTCTAGCCTACCCCAATTTGCTTGGGACAAAAGGCTATGTTGTTGTTGTTATTGTAATAAAAGATGATATTGATAGCTTGAATGAAAGGATTGCAAGTTAGTGGGACACTTAATGAGAAATGATGTAGACACCTTGCATGAAGAGATAAAACATCTATTGGGGTTTAGTTTTATAAGAGTATATCATGGTTTTAAATAGCTCGCTATTTTTGCCGCTATAGCCCGAAATAGCTTGAAAAAAATTGTGCCGCTATTTGCGTTCATGCACAATTTTATCGTTATTTTGCCGCTAAAGTCCGCTAATTACGGTTTATAAAACGCTAAACACTTTAGCCTTAGCTCGCTATTTAAAACCATGGAGTATATAGATGTAGATATAGATACCGATGGCAATTTCTTACCTGTCAGCTTCTTAGTTGATTGCATAAGAACATTCAGTAGTTATATGAAAAATGGATATTGTGGTAACTCTGAGGTTTCAATTCTTAAAAGATAGTGCCAGCAACAATACATGAGAGATGGGAGTACAATGACATTGCATTCTCGTTTTCCTTTGACAGAGATGGGACTACAATGACAATGTATTCTCGTTTTCCTTTGACCATTGCACTATATATGAGACCACTAGCAATAATTGACAGCTGCACCGAATTGCAATTATTTATTTTGTAAACATGGAAAAATACAACAGCAGAAACCTGCGTGTATGTGTCCGTATATGATCTTCTCCCCCATGTACACACTTATGCATTTTCCGATTCTATAGTAAATTGGCCATCCAACAATACACATTGATGTAGAGATACCTTACGGAGCACCATTCCTGTCTGCATCAAAAGTTAACTACCATCAGGATTCTTCCTGCGCCTCCCTGTCAGGCAATTCATAGGTTAGTTGTTGCATAAAAAAAATAAGTTCATGTCATCGGGAAATAAACCCTACATGAAACATCGGCCCTGTTCGGCAGGCTGTTTTTTTGGCTTATAAGCCGGCTGTGGCTGATTTGCTGTGAGAGAAAAACATTGTTCCACGGCTGATAAGCCATGCTGATAAGCTCAGCCATGCATATCACTTGTCCTAGATACTTTCCCCCCCTTTTACGAGAACCATTAACTGAAGGCACCCATAGTCTCATACTCTACAGTTACTAAGGCAGGCTTGAGTTAAGTATCATATCCAGGCACAAGAGAGTGTCTTACCATTAGAGCCTCTGTTCCAGAGGACCTGAGAGTCAATTGTGCTAAGATGTTTATCATCAAGCCTCTTCCATGTCTTGATGGACTTGACTCCTCGCCATTCACCGTTGTCTGTTTTCTCAAGTTGCACAGACACCACCCTTGCTCTCCTTGACCACCCAGCCTTCCCATAGGCATGGTAACCAAATCCACCAGCATAGCAGAGCTGAATACCACTGAGCTTCCCGCAGAAGTCATTAATGTGATCATGTCCCACAAAGGCAGCCCTCACATCTCCAGCCTCCACCATGGAGGTAAAGAACCCAGAGTTAATTGATGCTGAGCTGATACCCTCCTGCTTTACTCCTGTGAAATTGGCTGCCGTAAAACTGCTGAACTCTGGTAGTGGAATGTGGAAGAACACAAGACCAGGTGCTGGTTCCTTCTGTTTTGGGTTCTCATTCATATACTTTGCCTGCATTTTCAAGAACAATTGTGATCGATAACATAGAACAATGATGATCTTCTGTACAGAAACGAGTGTAAATACATTCTTGGTAGTTTAATCTGCTCGTACCAATCTGGTCCATCTGGCATTTTAGATATGTTCAGTTTCGTGAACTACAGGGTTACCGAAATTAGATATATTTGTTTCAACAAGCCATGTCCTTGACTTAAGACTTCAGAAGGATTAAATATAGCATTTTTGCAGAGTTACGCTTCGTACAGCAGATAACTTAGTGTACAATTACTAATTCCATCAAGGCATCAACCCATAGTTTTAGGAACCTTCTAAGTATGCTCGCTCAAATCAATGCAGCATTTCATTTAATTTAGCACTATGATATAGTTTCTATAATGATAATAGATGGCTCACAAGCGAAGAAAATAATCTCCAAACAACAATCCTGATTTGTTTGAGCTTGTTGTACCAGGCAAAAAGGAAAAACATAGAGCAATGGGCTAAGATGAACATTTTTCCCAAAAGAATGCCAGTAACTAGTTAACCTGTAGACTCGAAGATGTTTGTTGGAACCAGACTTGCTGCGAAGCCTTGATCCAACCATAACCATTGATTGATGGTACAGTAGAATAGTCCCCGCTGTCTAGGAAATACAGGTTGAGCACTGATTTTTCATCCATGGATGTTCCTTCAACCCCGGAAACTTCCAAGTTGTAATTTCCGTAACCATCAATTTCAATTCCTTCCGGATTGAAGCTTGAAAGGCTGTTTTTCATGCCCACAAGGTGATGCATTACACCCTCACGCGACAGTGTACCCTCTTGGTCATGGTTCCCAATCACAGCAGCCCAAGGAAGTTTCATGTCAATGGCTGGGGAAATTGCTGCATCCATAGACTTGGCCGCATCAGTTGAATCCGCACCATAGATGTTATCACCTGCCCAACAAAACTGTCATAAATTAATACCCTAAACATGGTCTGCACATGACCGTCACTGTTGTGCATGGTTTAGGAATAATTTTACTACAATATAAAAGCAACGGCTTCGCTAAGTTTCTGTTCCTCCCACACCCAGGTTTCCAACGCTGCAGCTTTGGAAAGATCAACCATAAGGGAAAGATCAACCATAATTAACCGTGAAACAACACAACAAAACATGACAGTAACCTAGACATTGTCAAAGGCGGCTACATTTGTACTGTTCTCTGATGCACTACCCACATTCAGTGCCCATTGCCTTCATGGACGCATCCATCATCGTGCCAGTTGCCCAACGTTGTCATCCAAGGCCAATCAACAACTGGGACCTCACTGAGTCGTCATGGCATGCTACCCGTCGCCGGGGCCCCTTGATTTGGAATTCCTGAATCCAGTCCGGAACACACAAGCTCCTCTAGTCCAGTAGGCCACGTGCTGTCACTTGTGCAACCCGTGACATCCTTCTTGAACTAATCAAAGCAGCTGAAGCTACACTTCTCTGCAGATTTTTTTTTCAGAACGGGATCTCGACCACCATCCTTAACAACTTCAATGAACTAAACATCTGTCTCAGTCATCAGTCATTACCATCTCGCACACGCTGACTGACTAATCTTTCCACATATTCTATCCAACTGAACGACAACGGCAACCAAACTACCAGCACTAGCGATACGGATTCGGATGAAAAGTGAGATGGAGAAGTCAAATCTATTGATTACTTAATTGACTGGCCTTGTTTACATGCCAAATTTTTCCCAAAATTTCACTATGCAAAAAGAAGATTCTCTATCATATCAAAATGCCGGCACATGCATGGAGTACTAAATGTAGATGAAATAAAAAACTAATTACACAGTTTAGTTGTACTTTGCGAGACGAATCTTTTAAGCCTATAATTAGTCAATATTTGGATAAAAATTTACAAATACAAATGCTACCGTGGGAAATCTTTTACTATGCAGATTTTGGAGGGCCAAAATCGGGCCAACTAAACACGGCCTAACAACTGTGGACGGGGTCGGATAAGCACGACCGACCTGTGAAGACGACGAGGTCGGGGTCCTCGGCGCGGAAGACGCGGTAGAGGAAGGCGGTGGTGTTGAGGTCGGTGCAGCCGGCCACCTGGGACGGGAGCACGTCCTCGCAGCCCGTGGTCCGGCCGTCCGCGTAGTGCATGTCCGCCACCTGCACCACCTTGAACGTCCCGCTCTCCCGCCGGAACCGCAGCTTACCGAACGCCCCCTTCTCCTTCCCCGCGGCGGCACCGGCCACGGCGAGCAGCAGAAGCCACGGCAGCAGCAGCGGCGGCAGGTAGGCGCCGCGCCGGCCGCGTCCGAGCCTGCCGCCGCCGCCGCCCATGCTGATGCTGACGCGGTGCGGTGCGGTGCGGTGCGGCGTGCAGTGAGATCGCGAGAAGGAATCTGGGGACTGCCTACCGGGTCACTTGAGGATGGTTGGTCGTTGGATAGTTTATAGGAGGCGGGTTTGGACGGTTCCGATTTTGTTATTGGGAGGGAGACGAGGAGTGTCAGCGACGCCGCGTCCGTTTGTTCTTGGCGGGCGCGGCTGCGGCTGGAGATCACTGAATCCACGGAGACGGAGCGGCGTCGGCACGGGCACGGCCCCGGTGGGGGCGTGTGTATGTGATTTGGGTTTTCCGATGGAATGGAAACGCGGTCCAAACCCAACGGCGAGGAATTTCCGACCCGGTTGACACGGCAGGCAGCTCGTCGTGCAGTACAGCCGAGAGGTGCCGCCGCCGATACGGACCCTGGGTGAGAGTGAGACACCGGAGATTGGTCCACCCAGTCTGCGGTACTATATACAGTATACGTCGTCGGAAATAGCCATATTAGGCTTGTCTGATGCACATGTATTCACACATGTGTTAGCGGATTGGAGTGAAATTAAACTAAATTTTATTTCATTCTACTTCAACACATATGGATTGAGATGCATACACATGCATCGGCCTTACCGTGTTTGCTCAGAGGGTGGGGTGGGATAAGATGACTCTAGCTTTGTTTTTAGGAATATATGTTGGTTTCATCTTTGTTTTTAACGTACCATAGGATGACTCAATTACCACACGTATTAACAAGTGAATTGGCTCTACTCTATAAATTTTCTTGGATAAATTTCGTCCAGCAGTGTCTTTGCATATGTCAAATATAAAATTCATACCACACGTTTTAATTAAAGTTAGCTTAACCTTCCAACACAAGTCTTGTACTCGTTTCTCGATCACGCAAAAAGGTTTGCGTGTCTTTGCATTAAGATAGAAAAAAAATTTAATACAACACGCCTTAGCGGCGTCCTAGGGGTCAGCAGAATTGTACATGGACGCTCAAACCGACCCCAGTGAATTGAAATATATGGTGCTACATTGGGAACTAATCAACCCGAAAAGAGGCGCCGGCTAGGAGGCCTATGCCCACGTAGCCGAGCAGCGGCGGTGCCGTCTGGCGAGAACAACTCACAAAAGCGCCACCATGTAACCGGGGTCACCACCATACATTTCTTCATACGCCTTCATGGCCGACGTGGACGGTGTCGACACCTCGCTGGTGAGTCCCAGGGGCTTCAAAACAATGTGCTCGCCTCGCTTGGCCACCGGGATGTGGGACAAGCTCTGCGCCGCTATCCGTCTACTCCACTTGGGGAGCGCGGGCGGTGGACGTCTGTCGGGGGTCGAATCATCACTGGGTAGCTCCAGGAGCGGCGGCTGTCTCGCCTTCGTGACTCGCTCGATGAAACTCTTGAGACGACTGTCGGTGGAGTCCGTCTGAGGGGATGGAGTGCTATTGACGATGTATGTGGCAGCCACTACCGTCGCGCCTCCCGAGGTGGCAGCCCCGACCAGCGTTGGGTCAAGGCACGCCTCGGCATGCACGACGCCATGCTGCCCCCCGGGGCGACAACCCGACCTGTGGTGGCTCCTCCTGAGAGACGCCCACCAAAGCAGTCGAGCACGCTCCTTCCTGGGGGCTTGCCACAAGCGAGGCGGCGAACTCCTCCAACATTGGTTCGATCCACGCGGGAGGCCCGGAGCACACCCACAGCTCCAACGCCAGCAGATCTTGCTCGGAAGAGGGGAAGCAGCGTGCAGCAGCAGCGGCAGTGGCATTGCCGTCGCAGTCGGCCGGCGCGCCCAAGCTGACGTCCCTCGTCAGCTCACTTCGGCGTCACCACTGTCTTCCGCTAGCGCCCCCGCGAGACCCCCACCCGAGCCGCCGTGGGGCGTGTGCGGGGGCTGTCGGGTTGCCATCACGAGCGGGGTGCCACGGTCGGCCGCGATCCTTCGCTTCCAATGTCGCTGCATGCCTAGGCTGTTTGCAGTCCCTGGTGAGGTGGCGGAAGTCATGGCAGCGCAGGCAACGCCGCGGCAGCCGGCAGGTCGCCACCCGGTGCGAGTAGGAGAGGCAATTGAAGCATCTGTCGTGAAGCTCCGAGGGTACCTTCCGGGTCTGCCGAGCTTGCTTTGCGTCGCGGCAAGGCTCAATCGAGGCGGTCGCATGTCGAGCTTCCTGCCGAGGGAGGATCTCCCGCCACCCATCGGCGTTGGGGGTAGAGACCCGCTCGCGGCGGCCGAGGCGCTGGTCTGCCGGGATGTGGCCCTCCCTTAGCCGAGCAGGAATGCCGCACACCAGCTGTGGACGCGGCCGATTGCGTTTCCCCCACCTTCGCCCATGACCCTGGCGGCCCACCCCGCTCCGTCATGGCCCGACATTTGAGTTTGGGCGCGCGGTAGGGACAACAACTGGTTTCGGCGACGGGCGGTGTCCAGGTAGCTAGCGGGGTGGTCGTCGTCGGGCTCCTCACTGTCGATGTCTGCCCACCGGCAGCTCTTCGTGTGCCTCGCGCGGGGCCGCCTGGGAAGAACAGAGCAGCGTCCGGAGAGAGGGTGGGCGAGCTGGGGGCACCGGCAGCCTCCCGACTGCGGCGCGGAGACGCAAGTGGTGAAGGTGGAGGCCGTGCGTTGCGCTCCTCAGCACTGCAGCCCGTTCAAGGGAGGGCAGACGAGCTCGGAGCGGCCTCCTGGACTGCCGGCGAGGTCGCAGGCCGTGGCGGCAGATGCTGCTGCCGTGCTGTGGCCTCCCCACCACCGGCGGACGCGGATCTGGCCGCCTGGGGGCCACTTGCAAGGGATCCGGCCTCCTCCGTGGGCTATGGCGGCGGGCGCGCCCCGATGCTAGCACCGGCGAGCTGGGCGGTAGCAGCGGCGGCGGCTTCAGGCTCTAGTGGCGTGGCGGCCAGCGCCGGCGCCGCCTCTGGCGAAGTCAGGGAGGAGCTGCAGTTCACACATGGGAAATTTCCTATGAAAGTCAGTTTGTGGGCCATGCCACTACCACAAGCTGAACCTCTCAAGAGGCATAAAGAGGGCTTAGGGATGTTGTTAACAAGAAGAAGAAGAAGAAGAAGAAGAAGAAGAAGAAGAAGAGGGCTCAGGGGTGTAAAAAGTACCCATAGATCGGCGGCCAAAACCTAGAACTTATTTATTACAACTGGATTATTATAATTTGGATATTTTAGTTATGTCTCATTGTATGACAGGTGGATAAAAATCATGGTTAATTCATATTTGCACTAGAAATTAGGATGGCTTTCATATTGTATTTATATGTTTTAATTATTGCCTTGTTGCACTTTAGGCGGATAACAATCCTTGCCATTTTGCAAAAAATTTTGCAACTGAACAAGCCCTTGATTGTGAGTGCAAAAGACAATCCAGAATTTGGACAAGATCCAGAAGAATTTATTGTAAGACAAATGGCCTATTTTTTAAAGGCTCGTTTACAAGACTATGGCTGTGTTTAGATGCAAATTTTGGAGTGCCAAAATACACTGTAACATTTCGTTTGTATTTGGTAATAATTATCCAACCATTGACTAATTAGGCTCAAAACATTCGTCTCGCAAAGTACAACCAAACTGTACAATTAGTTTTTGATTTTATCCACATTTAGTACTCCATGCATGTATCACAAGTTTGATGTGACGGAGAATCTTTTTTTTGCATAGTGCACTTTTCAAGTGATCTAAACACAGCCTATGTTCTGATTTTTTTTTTCGCACACAGGGTCCTTCTCATGCAAGCACTGGTGTGAATATTGCACAACAAGACTATTTAACCAACGCACAAGGTGGATTTCTGACCATGGTTGCTCATCCAACCTAATGAGGATATACAAGTCTTATACTTGGTCTTCATCAAGATGCTTCTGCTGCTAGGAAGAATACAGTTTGATGAAGTATCAGATCCAGCAACATTTGATTAGCCATGCTGTTACCCGATGATTTCTTATTGATCAATAAGATAGTACTGTTCAAGTGATTAGTACTGTTCCAGTGATTCTGAATAATATGTAATGGTAAACTATTTTGGCCTTCAATTCATACAAGTGATCTTTCATTTGTGATCCATGCTCTCTAATGACATCAACACATATTTATTTATGATAGCAACAATATGTTCAGATATAATAGTGGGATAGGAACGCCGGCTCAGAGAAAGAAGGAATTCCATACATAAATAAGAAAATACAAAATCTCTGTACAATACAACATCCTATTTCTAGACACCAATTAGACTTTCTTTTATTTTTATCATGTAAATGTGCAAGAAACAACACCACGAAGAGAGCACAAGTGTCCGTTTATATCTCATCAGCCAAAAACCCTGACATCGATACACATTTGCATCTCTCTCTTTTTTGAAGAAGTCGGGAGGGGAGGCCCCTACCTAATTTGTATTAAAATTGCAAACTGTACAAATGCAGGTTCAAAGCCATGAGGCTCACAGAAGCGACAACAGAAATACAAGAACACATTTGCATCTCTCAGTATCAGGTATTATTTGCCTGCCAATAACAGAAGGTTCCAATGCTGAAGGTCCCTTGAGTCTGTTCACTCTGTTGTTATTACTGTTCAGTGAAGCAGGGAAACAAGCAACGCGACTTAAATCAGTCATTCTGTCAAAATCTGACACATAAAACTAACAATTTCAAGAATCTGTCAATTGGTGTGTAGGGTGCTTTTGTTTCCAGCTTACTTGACACATGAAACGTCGATAAGATAACAAGGATCTGGAGCATCTGACTTATAGCTCATTCAGTTTTTTTGGGTCTGTAATTTCGACAAACACTGGCACATGGTGTCGCTCGCTGCTCACCTTCAGTGTTCAACAACCGCAAATGCAACCACCTGTAAAGGAAATCAACAGAGCATTTCACATTTGAAACTAGGTACAGAGGCAGAGAGAAGAAGGCGGAGGATCCGCTGCCGCCGCCGCCGTTCACCGGTCGACGGACGCCCATGCAGCCATGCAGGCGCACAACTCGACGACCTTGTTGCCTGCGGCTAAGGTCGATTCAAACAAAAGCCACGACTCCTCACCATCGGACCTCACCCGGCAGATGGGAGACATTGATGGACTAGTGGAGCACCGAAGGATTTCCATGGACGAGGGGAGCAGCTTTACGTGATTTTGGATCGAACTGCCTTGAAGAAGAGGACGACGCCTCGGCTCAACTCACGCAGATGGTGTGCCGTCTCGCCTGGTGGGCCAGCGGGACACGCGTCGCTCTTCTACGCGTTGTTGCAGCGGGAGTGGCGTGCGACGCAGCTGCATAGAACTCTTTTGTTCCGCGCAGGGATGCTAATGTAGCCTGTTCGTTTCGCTGGATTATTATGGCTGAAAGTACTGTTCGCTGGTTTATTGTGAGAGAAAAACACTGCTGGATGGCTGCTGATTTGGCTGAATAGCTCAAACGAACAGGGCGCATGGTGCGGGCGTCCTGATCAATGCATTTGCATCTGAAGCGCACGGAGAGTTTCCAGTCACACCAACGGCTTCATCAATGCGGACGTGCTTTCTGGCCATTTCAAAATTCAGCCCCGCGTGCCAGTGGACGTTCATGTCGGATACTTGTACCGTTCGGCCGTTCCTTCTGCTTCCAAAAGATGTAGTGGTTCGGGTCCAAAATTTGCCCTGCCAAAACTAGGGCATGCCAAATTTTGGTTTCAAAACCTTGGCAAGAATTTTGGTATAGCACTTGATTAGCTGCCAAATTGGGACATCCAAAATTTTTGGACTAAATATTGGTCACTCTCTTTTATGCAGCTTAAGAACGTTCCAGAGACTTGCCAAAACTTTGGCCATAAACAATGGTGTAACAATTCTTCGGCAATGAACCAATTAATGACCAAAAAATTTAGTCCCCAACCAATCAGGCCTGTGCTACTGAATTAAAAAAAAAAAGATGTACTACCGGAGAGTGGAGACTGAGAGAGGCTAGCAAAATTTTAAAACCCCAACGGCTATATGTGTCAACGGCCACTACCAAGCTGAGCCAAACAGCCAATCGAACAACCATAAAGCATTTTATTCCTCATCAATCACGACTCAACCTTAACGTCCTCGATCCGCCACAACTACAAACAACCAGAACCCTATTCTTGGCAAAGCAAAATTCTATTTAACGGCGACAACACAACCAAAGCGTGGCATCCCCTTCCTAGTCCCTTTCCCTTCCTTCCTTCCCTCACCAATGGCCACGCGAACAGCGCTGCGTCTTCTGGGCCACGTCCTCCTCGCCGTCGCGTCGATCGCGGCGGCGGCGGCCGGTGACGCGGGCAAGATCGGCATTTGCCACGGACGCGTCGGCAGCAACCTCCCACCGCCGTCGGCCGCGGCGGCGCTGCTCAAGCAGAACGGGATCACCAAGGCGCGGCTCTTCCTTCCCGACCCGGCCGTGCTCCCTGCCTTCGCCGCGGCGGGCATCGACCTCATGGTGGGCGTGCCCAACGAGAACCTCACCTTCCTCGCCGAGTCGGGGCCCGAGGGCGCGGCTCGGTGGCTGCGGTCCGTGGTCCTGGCCCACGCCCCCGCCGAGCGTCTTCGGTACCTCGCCGTCGGCAACGAGGTGCTGTACAACAACCAGTTCTACGCGCCGCACCTCGTGCCCGCGATGCGGAACCTGCACGCCGCGCTCGCCGCCCTAGGGCTCGACGGCAAGGTGAAGGTCTCCTCCGCGCACGCCTCCTCGGTGCTCGCCGCCTCGTACCCGCCTTCCGCCGGCGCGTTCGACGCGGCCTCCCTCCCCGTCCTCCGCCCCATGCTGCAGTTCCTCGCCGACACCGGCGCGCCCTTCATGGTGAACACCTACCCTTTCATCAGCTACGTCAACGACCCGGCCAACGTGCAGCTCGCGTACGCGCTCTTCGGCACGGGCGCGGCGCCCGTGCGGGACGGCGTGCTGGTGTACACGAACCTGTTCGACGCCACAGTGGACGCGTTGGTGGCCGCGCTGGAGAAGGAGGGGTTCGGTGCCGTGCCGGTCGCGGTGACCGAGACCGGGTGGCCCACCGCGGGGCACCCGGCCGCGACCCCGCAGAACGCCGCGGCGTACAACGCCAAGATAGTGGAGAGGGCGGTGCGCGGCGTCGGCACACCCAAGCGGCCCGGCGTGCCCGTGGAGGTGTTCCTGTTCGACCTGTACGACGAGGACGGCAAGCCCGGCCCCGAGTTGGAGCGCCACTTTGGCATCTTCAGGGAGGACGGTGGCAAGGCGTACGACATCAACTTTGCCTAGAGCTGATAGTTTCTTGAGGGATGAACGGCTTGTTGATTAGTGGATCAACTGGTGTATGCTGAAGAAATCTCTCGTCTCTTATGTTTTACCTGTCTTGTTGCTCTTGTGCACCGGCTCGTTTAGTGATTTATCTGTTCTACTGTACAATTTAACTACCAATTAAAATACATGGTGACAGTCTTTCTCAGAATTGAAAACATCCATGCAAGAACTAATAACTGAATTAATTTTAGCATTTGAGTGACGGCATTGTCCCAGCAGGTGAACAAATCTTGGATTGATTCGAGCACGGCATAAGATCTTTCCAGGGTATGTTACTTCGGCCCTGCTAGGCTGCTAACGAGTTCTCAGTTGGCTGGCTCAAACCTCTCCATTCAATATTTCTGGAAATGGCCTTCAAAGTCTTTATTATATCGTTTGAGACAACACTATTATCACAGACACTAGCTGCATATTGTAAGGGTGCCTTCTTGTACCCCTTACATTGGAAGGACCATTATGCCGTATGCAGTATGATTGTTTCTTTGTCTCGCCGGCTGCACCAATCAAGTTGCTTCTGCTAGTTGCTGCAAGAAGATAAAACTGAAAACTGGTGATAAAACTGAAGAAAAGATACCCACTTTGTCAAAACTACCAGATTTAAGCAATGACGTGGCAAAATTAGTGAGCATTACCATATTGTTAAGAAACTGGTTCAAATTTACAGATGCAGTCGTATATATTTCCATTGAAGAGCTTTTCTGCCAATCGCTGATTCTTGACCATAGCAAGCTGCGCACAAAAGCTCGAATTGTAAACTTTAAAAAAATGGCATACATGATTAGGTGGGACATCTTATCAAAGATTTTGCTCTTTGACTCCAACAAATTGACAGAAAGGTAAGGAAGTTCCAGATTCAGCTGAAGCTACATTGGCAATTAAAATCATTGGAATTCGGAGTTGACTGTGCAGAGTGTACAACAACAACAACAACATAGCCTTTTGTCCCAAGCAAGTTGGGGTAGGCTAGAGATGAAACCCAAAAGAGACGAGAAAACAGGGAGACACATAAAGGGACAAAAAAGGCACGAGACAAAAGAGGTCACGGTTCAGGCACGTTGATTGCCAATCTCCAAGCGCTCCTATCCATAGCTAAATCCTTGGGGATATTCCACTCTTTAAGATCTCTCTTAATGGACTCGTCCCACGTTAGTTTAGGTCGACCTCTACCGCTCTTTACATTATCGGCCCGCTTTAGAACTCCACTACGCACCGGCGCCTCAGGAGGCCTCCGTTGGACATGTCCAAACCATCTCAACCGATGTTGAATCAATTTCTCCTCAATTGGTGCCACCCCAACCCTATCCCGAATATCGTCATTTCGGACTCTATCCCTCCTTGTGTGCCCATAACACCAACGCAACATACGCATCTCTGCTACACTCAATTGCTGGACATGTCGCCTTTTTGTAGGCCAACACTCAGCACCGTATAGCATCGCCGGACGAATCGCCGTCCTATAGAACTTACCTTTCAGCTTCTGAGGCACCCTTTTGTCACAGAGGACGCCAGAAGCTTGACGCCATTTCAACCAGCCGGCTGAAATTCTATGCCTAACATCTTCATCAATGTCTCCGTCCTTTTGTAGCATCGACCCTAAATACCGAAAAGTATCCTTCTTAGCCACCACTTGCCCATCGAGGCTAACGTCTCCCTTCTCATGGCTAGTCACGCTGAAATCGCACCTCATGTACTCGGTCTTAGTCCTACTAAGTCTGAACCCTTTCGACTCTAACGTGTGTCTCCATAGTTCTAACTTCCTATTAACCCCTGCCCTACTGTCGTCAACTAGCACCACATCATCAGCAAAGAGCATACACCAAGGGATACCACCTTGTATGTCCCTTGTGACCTCATCCATCACCAAAGCAAATAAATAAGGACTCAAAGCTGACCCCTGATGCAGTCCTATTTTAATTGGAAAGTCACTGGTATCGCCATCACATGTTCGAACAAACGTCACCACATCCCTGTACATATCCTTGATGAGGGTAACGTACTTAGTTGGGACTTTGTGCTTTTCTAAGGCCCACCACATGACATTTCTTGGTACTTTGTCATATGCCTTCTCGAGGTCAATAAAGACCATGTGCAAGTCCTTCTTCTGCTCCCTATATCTCTCCATCAATTGTCGTAATAAGAAAATCGCCTCCATGGTCGACCTACCAGGCATGAACCCAAACTGATTTTGGGTCACATGTGTCACTCTTCTTAGGCGATGCTCGATAACCCTCTCCCAGAGCTTCATCGTATGGCTCATCAACTTAATCCCACGGTAGTTAGTACAACTTTGGACATCTCCCTTGTTCTTGAAGATCGGTACTAATATACTTCTCCTCCATTCTTCAGGCATCTTGTTAGACCGAAAAATAAGGTTAAAAAGCTTAGTTAACCATACTATCGCTTTGGCGCCTAGGTATCTCCACACCTCAATGGGGATACCATCAGGGCCCATCGCTTTACCTCCTTTCATCCTCTTCAAAGCCTCTCCGATCTCTGCCTCCTGAAATCTCCTCACAAAGCTTCTGTTGGTATCGTCAAATGAGTCGTCCAACTCAAGGGTAGGACTCTCATTCTCCCCATTAAACAGCTTGTCGAAGTACTCTCTCCATCTGTCCTTGATCTCCTCATCCTTCACCAGAAGTCGATCTGTCCCATCCTTGATGCATTTTATTTGGTTGATGTCCCTTGTCTTCCTCTCGCGGATTCTAGCCATCCTATAAAAGTCCTTCTCCCCTTCCTTCGTGCCTAGCCGCTGATAAAGGCCATCATACGCCTGACCTTTTGCTACACTCACAGCTCGCTTTGCAACCCTCTTCGCTATTTTATAGCTCTCGATGTTGGCTGCACTCCTGTCATGGTGGAGACGCTTGAAACACTCCTTCTCCCTAATAGCCCTTTGCACCTCGTCATTCCACCACCATGTGTCTTTCGCTTCCCGTTTGCCTCCCCTACTCACGCCAAACACTTCCGAAGCCACCTTCCGGACACATGTTGCCATCTTTAGCCACATGTCGTCGGCATCTTCTCCTTCTTCCCAAGGCCCCTCGTCTAGCATCCTCTCCTTAAACGTTTGCGCCGCTTCCCCTCTAAGCTTCCACCACTTCGTTCTCGCAATCTTGGCCCGTTTGTCCCGGTGGACACGTACTCGAAAGCGAAAGTCCGCCACCACAAGCTTATGTTGAGGGACAACACACTCCCCAGGTAACACCTTACAATCAAAGCAAGCACGTCTGTCCTCCCTCCTTGCAAGGATAAAGTCGATCTGGCTCAAGTGTTGTCCACTGCGAAAGGTTACTAGATGAGATTCCCCCTTCCTAAAGAGGGTGTTCGCTATCAATAAGTCATAGGCCAGCGCGAAGTTCAAAACATCCTCCCCCTCTTGATTCCTACTACCATACCCGAACCCCCCGTGCACCCGCTCGAAACCTACATTAGTCGTACCAACATGGCCGTTGAGGTCTCCTCCTATAAAGAGTGTGCAGAGTGTCTAGACAAAAAAAAAATACTGCTGTTTGTGCTGTGTGACTGAGTCATGACTACAATTATATTTGAAGTCCATTGCCTATGACTGTAAATATTGTTGTAGTCATGATCTGAAACTGATCTAACCATCAAATGTCTTATATATAATAAAATCTATGATTCCTTTTTTTTTAAGATGAGGAAATTTCTTGCAATCAGAACTATCAAGGTTGCCTGTGTAGCAACCAATGAGTAAGGTTTGCAGAAACATGTACCTTTAGAGCATCACACTTAAAACGGGCATTCAGGTTGGTATGCAGTGACCGCCCCATGCCCTCTAAAATTAACTGCATCATATTGGAAAGCAAACCAATATTGTAAATAACAGAACATTGCAAATGATTCTTGCATGAGAAAATGCACGGCTAAAAATTCTGCAGCCTTACCAAATCTGCATCCTTTGCAGCAGCAGCAAGCTCTGAGCTAACCTGCCGGAAATCAATACATGGACTGCCGCATCCATTCTCAACAACCATTAGTGGCACTGACACTGGCTCATCCTTGAGATCATCTTGGATGCCAGCCATTGCATCAACTATCAACCCACCAGCTTCTGCAGCTTTCCGAAGGATACCACAGTGCTGTGATACATTATCATTTGAGTTATATGAACTTAGAGCTAACAACAATAGATAATACAGCTAAGTGGCAAGGGATTGTATTTACTTTGTACCTTTGAGGCTTCAGCTATAATTTCTGGAAGTTCATTAGCAGTAACATCATTCAAAGCTGGCAACGAATTTGCAACAAGAACTACCTGATCACATTAAACATCTATTTATCAATAGAAAATTTATGACAATTGGATATACCATAAGTAATCACCAAATGGGATAATTTTGAAGGTTTGCTTCAGTCAGTTATTTCACAAGGTCAGCCAGACAGCTAAAATCATCTCCATTTTTTTATCAGTTCTGGGTTGTCACAAATAAGATCTTTTAGAAATTATCACAAAGTTCACCAAGGATGTTTTCCATTTTTTTCATGCAGTCTATATCTTCAACAAAGGAAATAGGAAAAAATAAATGTGATATATACATTAGCATGCAATATATCGTGTGTTCCCTTGATTAAGTCTCTGCAGCCAGCATTCTGTCTGCTCTTTCTAATTAAATTCAGTGTGGAGCAAACCTAACAAAAAAGGCAAACTCTCTAGCTTTTCAGCATTTCAATTTATACCTCTGTTCCATGGCGTAAAAGCTCCCGAGCTAAAGGAAGCATTCCAAGGACCACATCAGCACCTGAGTTATCAACAAAAAGCAGTGCTCTTTTGTATGGTTGATCCTTTCTATCAGTAAGCATTCTCTTTTTGAACATATCAAAGTCATCAATCTGCAAGAAAAAGTACATAAAGTTAATGATATGGTTTGTGACAGCACAACTCTTTTTTTTTTATAACTCTCCGAGGTCACAATGCAACTGTAACATTTAAAAAGTTCAGACTTGGAATACTTGCCCGCCAAGGACGTTGCATCTTCTTGCGACTCATGCGATAGATTTCTATTATAGTTCCCTTGTGATAGAGGTCTACACAAGCTCGAGATCCCCAATCAAATATATTTGCAGCAAGGACACCTTCAATTAGAGCAAGCAGCCTAGCTTCCTGGATATCCATGAAATGTACACTCAGATGAATATCTAGAGTTGAAGCTTCGCTACAGAGGGAAAAGAAAAATAACAACAATGACAAAATACCCCTAACAGTGACATTAGAATGTTTTGCTTTTGCCAGATACACATTTAGTGGTATTTTGTTAAACGTGGACTTATGATCGTGGCATGAACCAAAATTTCTCATGTCTTCTCATCCACATGCTGCCAACAGAAAACTGGCATAATCGCAAGTAGATAACTTGAGCTATCACAGAAGCAAATGTTAAGATGACTTCAGTTAAGTGCAGAATTAAGCAGAAAGAAGCCCCTCTGTCATATACCTCATTCATACTATCCAGTTCCATCAGAAGATCTGGTAAAACAGCCAGTGAAGCTTCATTTTCCCTTCAAGCAGAAGATACCAGAATGTTAGACAAATGAGAGCATGGGTGCATGCATGCGCACATATACGAAGCCAACCTTTGCTTGATGCTAATATATGCATCAACAAACTGAAATTCTCTCAGACATTCTTCCCTCAACTCCAACAGGTTGACCAAACCAAACTTTCCATAAGCAGCTGGTTCCTCCATCAATCTAACCTGACACAAGTTAGGTAGCAAAGAGAGAGAGCAATATTGACATGCAATAGCAATTTTTTTACCTTGCCAGATGGGCAGAAAAGGCATGCGCAAATGCATCTCCCCGCTTTTTGGCATCATCAGTCCCACCTTCACTAGCAACTGCCTACAAATGATAGAATGCGCAAGTTAGCCAAGAATATACTGTTTCAGGATTCCATTTACTCCCAAACAGACAAGAAATGGATATTCAGGTAAATATCCTCAATTCACAAATTGTTACGACCAAATGAGCCCAAAATATGCAATCTCGATGTAAACTTGATTGTGATGATAGTGAAGTGGAAATATCGCCTTCATTACAGTCAAGGAGCTAAGCTCACTGAGGTTTGGAAACAGCAACTAGTCCCTTAACAAGGGAGTCTCTGTTCCTTTTGGCAAACATTTGTGGCAGGTGCATACCTGCTTATGTGGAAACCGATAAAAGGTGGTGTGTATAATGTTGCGAACTACAAATAGTAGGCAGTTTACAGCTTGATATACTTGTAAGGACTCAACAACAAAGAAGTTAGATATTTTTAAGAAAATGGATTTGGATAACATAAGATCAAGGGTGACACAATTTCTGCTCCATATGAGGTGTGGTTCTAGCCTTATGGGGTTACAGACCACCTCATGCCGACTGTACCAGAGATGCCATTCTATTCTATAGGCGGATTCGGAAACTGAGGGAGATACATCTGATTAAATTAGCGAATACTGGAAACCCAGTCTTGGATGGCTTGATGATTGTAGTGAGTGAGTGAGAACGACATTTGCATACCTTTTTTAACACATTGTCATGAATAAAGAAAAGATGAACTATGCAGATGTCTTTGCAAGAGCAACATCATACCTTGTCCACAAGGTCTGGCAAATGATCTGACAAAATCTTGAACCAGTACCTAGAACGATGATCTCAGATATCACCAAAGGACTCAATTGCTACTATAGTATTATATATATACAAGTAAGAGAGATAGAAGAATACTTGAACTCATCCTGGTCAAGATCAATTGTGTTTGGTTCATACCTGCAAAACAGATCAATTATCACGATTTAGAAGGTTGGATATATGCTGAAACTTCTTGCATTAGAGAAAAAAGATGCAAAAACTTGTTTATTACTATTGGTATCATAGCTACAAGGAAAAGCTTAACAAACTGGTAATTTGATGCAAAAAAAAACTGCTTGGCACTAACTTCTAGCGCCTTTTAGGAAACGGAAGCTGAGATCCATTTCTGTACAGATTTTACTGCAATAGTTTAGTATTTAGTTGGTCTTTTCTGGGTTGACTAATAGAATTAAACTATCTAGGAAGTTTCATTTTCGATAATATGAAATTTCACCAACTTCCACACACATACTAGAGAGTACACACATGGGTTAAACAGTTGTCTTACGTCTTTGAATCTTCTAACAATGGAAACACATCCAATGTGGGTACAAGATGGAGAACACCGACATTTAGTGCTGCACTTGCATCTGACCGCAAAATGTCACCCTTTGAAGTCGGCCTTTCAAAGCCTCCCATACCTGTTGTAGCTGGAACTCCCATAGGTACAGGGGCTATAATCTGAGTACCCTTCTGCACAAACTTCTCCATCCATGATATCTGTACAGTTCAAAATGGAAACATTTTAAAATAATATTGGCGATCAGAAGTGAACTAGATTTAATAAACGATGTTGAATAATAAGGAAATGTTATCTCATTCCAGCATAAAATATTAACATAGTAGCAAAAAGGTATCGACAAATTCCAGCGGCCTTTTCAATAGAGGTAAAAATTTTGGTTGATCCATTTGGTTCTTGTGCATGCTTGTCATGCAGTTAGACTGAGTGACATCTGACATCCATTTCAAGTTTTCAAAGGTGTAATTTTTTCGAGCATCAGATTTGTGTTAGTAGAGGATGCCATACTCAGAAAAATAACGAAACCATCATAGCCATAAACTTAACCATGATCAGGAGAAGATGTCCTTGCCTTCTCATTGAGATCTCCAAGAGGTGGCCCGTGAATCTTTCCACCAACATATGGAGCACCCATTGGGAAGCGTTCAACCAAATGATGTGCCCTTAAGTCATCAAGACCATGCTTCTCATAACTCATAAATGCACCAAGAGCTCCTAGAAAGCCCTCATGGCGCAGAAACATAGCTTGTGCCTCTCCTTTTGACCTTTACCAACACAGAGAACATTGGGAGGACACTATTTTCAAAATTAATATAAATAACATAGCAGACCACGAGAGGGGGGGGGGGGCGAGGGGTGGGTCAGATAATTTTGGATTTTTTTTACCAGAAATGAACTGCAAAAGAAATTGTATCCATGGTGTAGGCATGACCACGGATGAAGAATCCACCAAAAAAATATCCTCTTGAGTCCATAACGAAGTGCGTTAAGATAGGAAATCTACAAAAAAAAACGAAGAAACAGGACATATAGCTTCAATTGAGTTCAAAATAGACCACAATAAATTAAAGAACTTAGGTAATTTCGGAAAAGGTGAAATGTGCCCGTATCAGTATGAATTGATACAGATGACTAAGTGTTCAGTGATAAAACAACAACAATGGCACTTTGGAGCTTTAAAATCAAATGTACTTTTTCCGATAAGGAACTATGTACCAATCATAAATTCAGAATCCAGGGCATTGTAAATGAGTGAAATGACCAAAGACTACAATTTGTATTTTAGCAACTTAGCATGCAACATCAAGCATACAAAATATGTGGGTTTGCTTATTGCTATGAGCACCATTAAAACTTATATTAGACCTCCACCCACCAAAGAACCAATTTCAATACACTGTTTAGAACTGTCATAGTGTCACCTAGTATCATCTTTGCCATTGCTCGCTCTTGGTTTCATTAGTTTTTCAACCTGTCACTTACAGATTATGAGAAAAGACACTATATAGCATAAAAAATGCTGAACTATCACTTATTTTATTGGCTTCTTCAGAAAAGAACACAACCACTCAAAGCTAGGCGAGATTCCTGGATAAATCAAGCACACAAAAAAGTACCACGTTTAGATAAGCTTCATTCACTGTTTGGTTTACTTGTTCACATTTTTCAAAAATAACCATTTGTTTTGAACACTTATCTCACTAGCCATTCACCATTTATTTACCATATCAAGGTTGACATACCTGGCCAATGTTATATGAAATCATCCGTAACAGAGAGAGCGATATATCCTCAGGTCTATAATCTGATAGCTCCTTGTTTTCTGAAATTATCTTTCCAAAACTAGAGGCGATTGTAGATGCTGAAAGGCCAATCTGCCATATAGCAGAAGCATGCATAATTAATACCCACATAAGACAAGAAGTTCAATAACAGTTGGTCTAACATACAGTGCACACTGAATGTTATCCTAATAACGGGTCAGACTAGCAGCTTTAAGCAGTGCATACAATAACTTATGGGAATTATCAACATGTTTTACAAATACTTATATTTACACATTTTATGCTAATAATAACCTTGGAGTAGTCCAGACCACCATATATGTCTCCTACAAGCATGTCCATGGTGCTATTGTCTCCACGCTGGCTCAACTCTAGCAACTCATCAAAACTGAGACAAAATTACTGAGTTTAGGAGAAATCAAACTTGATACAGAAATATCTGATGTCCATGGGCAGAAAAATAGCACCTCTTGCACTTTGTCATTAGCCTCCCCAATCCCCAGTATGTACCACCACCAACATTTGTCCCACTTACTCGCTGAAATTTCCCATGCCCGTCAACCTTTGAAAAAGAATGGTCAACAAGATCCGGTGAAACTCAAAAGAAGAACAAACTAGAAAGCTAACCTCAAAGTTACCTTGATTATACTAACACCAGATCCGACATTAACAAGAAGGAAGGGAAACAAGTCATTCTGATCAATCTGAACATACTGCTTCTGGCCATCCATATGTGTAAAAGCTTCATGACGTATAGCCTGCCAAGTACAGACAAAGAGTGTTATTTACTTGCCAGTAATTTGTAATTTAGATTCATGAATGTTATCACACTTATTAACATGTATTAGTTTAATACATCTCCAACAATCCACTATAAACATCACATACAAGATAGATGCACAGTAGAATATGGCCTAAATAAATTGGAACCTTAAGCAAAAAGTTTGCTCCAGCCACAAGACAGTCCATTTCATCTTCCTTTTCAAGGCTGACTCCCAATCTTTCCTTGAAGACATCTGCATACTTGTATGCGCCACCACCTGTTGCCTTTCCACAAAATAAACTCAGCAACAAAATAATCCTAAGGCCATAAAACCAAATAAGGACAACTAATCTGTGCTTGCAAAAATCAAGTATGTAATGTGATCTAAAAATGGAAGAATTATTAATGCAGCAATAAACAGCGTCACAAAAAAAGACTATTAATTCAGCATCTTTCCCTTTATCCTTCCAATGGATGAGAGGATCTGTAGGCCTTTCACCTTTTTCTATTTGTTGTTCTTTTTTCTTATTTAAGGACTCTTGAGGTGCCCTGAATCCAAACATTTACTTATACTTGTATACAGTCTTCAGACATATCAATCATGCTGTCTCTTTAGTTTTCACCTTAATTACAATGTCATCAGACTGAGCTCCCGAGCGCCACGAAGGTGAATCAATTCCTGCAGCATATATATAACTGCTATTCAATGCTAAGAAAAAACAGGTGAACCATGATTCATAGGTATACAGAAGCAATATCGAAGAAATACCGAAACTATGTCAACAAGGTGATAGAAATAACTAGGAAGATGATACAAAATTCCAATTGTTTACAATAAAAAACAGTGTTTGCATACCACCACGATGTAGTTGTTTGGAAGAAATGAAATCCAAACATTCATTTAGCTTCCCAGTCTCGAACTTGACAAAGTGGAGCCTCCCTCCAAGAATCGGGTAGCTTCTCCTGCCACCATTAAACATCCCAAGTCTTCTCTTTGTGGATATCTTGCGCTTATCCTCAGTGGAGAGCTCAGCATGTCGCGAGAAGTATACCAGTTTTATAAGAGAACCTAGAGGGAAAACATACATTTCAAACTTCAGAGAACAAAATGGCCGACCCTTCTACAGTGAAGAAATTATTGTTGGCAATTGCAGGTTGACAATGAAAAATAAAACTCTGAACCAATTGTAGAAACTGGCACATTTTCATCCATCAAGCACATACCCTAACAGGTTTAGGAGGAACAACAAGAGTTGGAAACCATATGCACAGTCCCACCTTGACGGCTTACTGTTGCAAGTAGCATGTTATGTTATCACCACTATCAATCCGCAGATACACTCTTAAATGGTTCACACAGTCGTCCTGAGATGCAGTAGCAATATGGAAATGTTCAGTGTGGACTGTGGGACTAGCAGGCGGAAGTGCCAACTTCTGAAAATTCGACCACAGTTGGGTTTCCACGGTCACATGCTAGATTGCCTCCGTCCCCCATAAGAATGCAATTCTATCACAGTGTCACATTTCATTACCTTAAATTTGACCAATTATGATACCAAATAAATACCATCAGATTAATTATGAAATGTATTTTCATAATAAATTAATTTAAAGACATAATAGTGAAAACTTGGTCATAAACCACTTTTCGTGACGCATAACACATAGTTGCATTCTTTTCAGGACGGAGGTAAGTATACCGCGTCTCATCACTTTGATTAACCAACTCGACACAGAAGCTTACACAGCAACCAAGCGATAAACACTGTTGAGTCCAACAGTGAAGCGGAGGCGGGGAGACGCGCATGGGGCACGCACGTACCGCCGATGTCGAGGGCGAGGTGGGAGATGTCGTCGGATTGATTGGGCAACAGGATGGTAGGGTTGCGGTCCTCTAGCGTCCCGTGGATCGCCGCGCCGCTGAGGTCCAGCTGCGGCCGCGAGCTCGACCGGGGCAGCATCGTCGTCGCGGTAGCCTGCGCCGCGGAAGAAGACGTCTCCTCCTCCGCTTCGTGCTTCACGCCCGCCCCTCCTTCCCCCAGCTGATCCTGGATCGGGTCGCTATTATTGGCCGCCATTTGGATTGGACCAGTGCAGTGGGACGGAATGGAGCCGCCACCAACAATCCACCAACCAAAATCTTCCCGCGGCGCGTACAGCGCTGCCGGCTGCCGCCTTAGGGAGATCGAAAGCACCAAACACGCGAGACGGAAACGGAGACCGGGGAATCGACGATGGGCGCCAGTCGTCGCCCACTGGGTGGAGAGGAAAGCGGTTGAGCGGGCGCGGATGTTGCTTGCGGGCTTGTGGCTCTCGGTGAAACGCAAACGTTGCGGAAAAGTCAAAATCTGACTTGGACCGCGGATCCCTTTAGGCCCATACTCCCTCAGGCCCTCCTCCATGGTCGCTGTGAACCCATGCCAACGAAGCAAGTTTAACTAGATTTGAAAAAATAAATGTAATGTTTATATTTTCAAATAAATTTATTATAAAAACATATTTAATGATTTATATAATGATATTAATTATGTATCATAAATATTGATATTTTTATACATATTATATTAAAATTAAGAATACTTGATTCTTCATGAACAATAATAATATTTTTTATAGGACGGTGGGGGTACCATGGTATATGTTGTCCGGTTCCACCGCACTGTAACTAGAAACACTCAAAACGTAATTACCCTGGCTCATATATCTCACATTGCAGCATGAATTTTGTAATGTTATATGAAGGAGAATTAGAAAAAATACAATATTGTGAATATAAAATAACAGAGACTAATATAATTTTAATTGTCTATATTTACACACAAAAAAATTGTACAAACTTCATATCGATTTAGTTACAAAATTGAAAGTGTATGTTGGGAACTTAAGTAAATCAACGTCTAGGAGTACACATAGTTTATCTATTTAAATTAAGTCAATATATAGCTAATCTCTTAAGAGAGAGAGAGGTGCACACGCTAAGTCACAAACAATTGGGACAAGACATGAGGCGAGGATAGCTCACAAGACACGCAGTAGGAATAGATGCGCCCCATGCCCAGCTCCTTCCTCTCCCACGTGAAAGTTCTAGTTTGGTTTTGGTTAATTGATAAAACCTTAGGTAGTAACTTTTGGCTCTAAGAAAATATGGGATAGGTTGGCATTGAAGCAAATGAATGATGATCATGATGATGATGATGGCCATGGTGATGATCTAAGTGCTCAAGCTTGGAAAAGAAGAAAGAAAAAAGAATGGCTCAAGACAAAGGTATATTGATAGGAGCATTTTGTTTTGCCACTCAAGACACCAAACGATTTAGGATAGATAGTCGTACTATCAAGAGGAGAGAATCTCAGTTAAAATGGTTGTCAAGTGCCACTGGGTGAAGTGATTCATGCATATGCATTAGGACTTAGTGTGCTAACAAATTAACCCTTAAAAATACTTGGAAAAATACTAACACACGTACACTATGGCGAGACACTTTGTGGTTGGCAATATACAAGCAAGGGTGAAAGGTTTGAAGTGATAGAAAAAGAAAAAGGAGGAGAAGGGGTGTTCCAGACCCTGCACGACAGGGGTCCGGACCATCTCTGCTGGGTCCTGTCCGCCCTCGGCAGAAGCAGGCGCGCTACCAGGCTTCTCCGAACCCTGTGCGCGAGCGGCTTCGGACCAAGTGGTGAGGGTCAGGTTTTGGCGCTGCAGCAGGTAGGCAGAGCAACGAACGCGCAGCGGCTTTGGACCGCGGATCTGCGGGTCCGACTTATGCGTGGCTCGGCGCCAGGCGTCCTCGGACTATGGCGTGTGGGCGTTCCGGACTCTCGGCGCAAAGTTTGGTTTTGGCGTGGTCGCAGGCAGGCAGCGAGCGCGCGACTTCGGACCCAGGCGGGCACGCTCCGGACCCTGTCCTCCGCGGGTCTGATCGATGGACGCGGGAGCACAGGGGACGTGTGGCTGCGCCTGGCTCATTGGGAAGGAGGTCCGGATCCTGAGTTGGTCCGGACGGTTAGTCTGGAGGGATTTTTCCTCTCTGGATCCTTACTGGATCCCTCTGGACCCTGGAAGAAGATAGTCCGGATGCCATAGAGATGGTCCAGTCCGGAGCAAGTCTGTCACATCCGGACCAATTTGAAATTTGTCTCATAGTGGTCCATGTGCGTGTTAATGAGATATTATAGAGAGTTTAGTCCCACCTTGGTTATTAAAGATGGAATAGACCAATATATAACGCTTCTAGAGTCCATCCCACCATCCCCGGATTAATCCTTTTACGCGAAGTGAGGACGAAAGCGTAAGTGAGATGGCGGTAGGTGTGGTTCGCTCAGCGTGCAGAGTAGATCTGGGGCGTTACAAAGTCTAAGTGGCGCGTTATTTTGTTACCGTTGGGATCTAACGAACGCGATTGAACGATTTGACACGTGGCGAGATCCAGAGCCTGGGTCCGGACCCTCCCCCGAGGGCAAAATGGCTATAACTTGTTGGGGGCTCTATAAATAGAGCTTGGTCGATTTTGGCTCACTCTCTTGGTCATTCTTACATGTGATAGCATCCTATGAGCTGAGCCAAACCTCTTCCACTCATTCTCTTGCTTTGGTTGTGCATCCTAAGTGAGTTGGGAGTGACACAAAGTGTATTTGCTTGAGTGGTTGCATCTAGTGGTACTTGGGGATCGATTTGTTGCGGTTTTCTTATGACTCTTGGCGTTTGTCGACGACTAGACGGCTTGGAGCAGCGGAGGAGTGTTGGCAAGAGGTGGTGATTCTTACTAGCCACCTCTCGGTGATTTGTGAGGGGTTCTTCTGCCTTCCTCGTGAAAGATCACGAAAGACAACTCTAGTGGATTGCTCGTGGCTTGTGGATCCTGATCTTGTGTTGGTTATGCGGCCCCCAGATGCGGGTTAGACGTGTGATGCTTATTAGCGCGTGAACCTCTAAATGAGTGAATTGCCACAACGGGGACTAGCTTGCCGCCTATTAGCGCGTGAACCTCCAAGTGAATGAATCGTCACAATGGGACTAGCTTGCCGGGAAGCAAGTGAACATCAGAAGAAAAATCTTGTGTCATCTTTTTCTCCGAGGATTCCATTAGTTTCCATTGTGACTGATCTCTTGACCGGCTCGATATATCACTCCTAGCACTAGTGTTTACATTCCTACATTTTTATGTAGTGCTAGTTGTAATTACTCTTGCTAGGTTGCTCTCACTAGTGGTAAAAGTAGTGACATAGTGTCGACCCCGAATTTTTAAGAGGCCAAAAGTGCTTGTATTTGTGCCAGGATCAGGCATAAATACACACATAAACAGAGATGGCACAAGGATATATTTAATATAAAATACCGAGCTTTATTGATATTGGATAAAAGGTCTTACAACATCAAGGGTTCAGGTTACATAGTCATAGGATTACATAACTAACGATAAACATATGCCGTGAAGCGGCAATTTATTACACATGTGGTCTACTACAGCGGAAACTACACTATAGGCAAACACTAATCCACAGGCAACTTGAGCGCGTCCGAAGCCCTATCTCCTAGCGAAGCTCCTACGGTTGGTCCTTAAGTCCTCGTGCAGCTCCTATTCCTCGGAAAATGCCTCCTCGTCGTCGTCAAAGTCCTCCTTAGGGTCGATGTCTGTGAGTCAACAAAGGGGGTGAGTACACAGAATACTCAGCAAGTCCCAACAAGGGTGGATGGTAGAGGTGGTGATATTATTTAATGAAGAAAGTTAGGCCCTGGGAGAGTATCATCCTTCTCGCCAGTTCCCGAGATAGTAATAAATTATACTTAATTAATTTTATTAGCACAAATCTAAAAATATGAAGAGCAAAACAAAGGGGACCTCATCCTAGCGGTCGCCCATAATCAAGGACGTGGCTATTCGAATAGGATTATTACACTCTGCAGAGGGGTACAATTTTCCCACATGATAGACATAGTCGACACCATAGCTAGTGGTACGATAGGCCTAACAAGATCTCGTACCCGGATGGAGCTACCTTAGGTTTTCATATAATTCCACTACGGACTACTCAGGGATCGAAACCCACACACATCAGGATGATCACACAGCATCCTAAAATATCGAGTGGTTGGATGATCACACAGCATCCGGTGGATGATCACATAGCATCCAAATTAAATTAATTAAGGGTGCTCGCACACGACACAACAATAAATTTTACATGGAAGACCACATAGCAACCATGCCGATCAGACCACGGTAGATCACACAGCAGCCGCGTCCTCTCCTGCTAGTCCATTGCGTCGCCAGCCTCCTAGTGAAAATTATACTTCTACCTAACGGGGTGTGAGACCAGGTCTACCCATATAGACATGTGGCTGTACGTATATCAGACTAGGTGAGATGGCATATGAACCGTTCCTTAAGTGACCGAAACGAGTATCTCCTACAGGAACCCACACAGGTGAACTTGCCAAGGTAATTTATCCCCCCATAAATTACCCCTACCCGTTTTCGTCAAATAAGTTTAGTTTCATTACTCATCATATTCACGTAGTTCGGTTTCATAACTCACTCTAAATTCATTTATAACAATATCCATATATATAGAATCGAATAACAATATTATGAATTCCGAATTTATGAATGGAGTGGTATGACATCATGGTGGTGGAAGAAGGGGAAGTTAGGACTTGCCTTCGTTCAACTCACTTTCCGATCCAACGTAGTCCGGGTCCTCGCCTTCCTAGTAGTCGTCGCCCTCTGTCGATCGTCGCGAACGAATAAGACTACCGTTCAACACATAAAAACAAATACAAAGGCGAACAAAGAACTATATGGTGGTATTAGATAAAATAAATGGATCAAGATTTCAGAGGAATTTTGGTGGTGGTTTAGTGGAAACGGAATTAAAATGGAGGAAATATGATTTTTAGAGTTTAATATCAGGTGTTGGAATACTTGCAGACTTTCTGGAAATATTCTAGTGAGTAAGAGGTCGTGGAAAAGGTATGGGTAGGTTCTAGGGTGACTCTAGTGTTTAGAAATTTTTCTGGGAACTTTCCTATACTGGGAAAATAGGTTTTAAGCACTCTGTGTACACTGCCCGTGTGACCCTAGCAATAATCTGCGTGTAGTGTGTACGTGAATGGGATCAGTGCGTTGGTGACGCGTCTCACTGATGTGTGGGCCTTCCCTGGCCTCCTCCTCTTGACCGGCCACGGACGGCGTTACCCCCTGGGCCCACGAGCAAAGAAAGAGGGAAGGACGGACGGAAACGGCAGGGTGACGGTGTCATCCGGCTTGACGCCGAGCAGAGTAAGGGCACGGGCTCGCCGAGATTCGGCTTCGCCGTCGGCATACCTGCTCGGGCTCGTCACCGTTTGGTTGCCGGTGCTTCGGGGTCCGGTCCCCGGCTGAGGATGGGGCTAGCAGCGGCGGTGTGGGCATGCGGCAGCGGCGAGAGCTCGCCGTGGCGAATGCGGCGGAAAGGGACTGCCGCTCAGGCGCTAGGCGGTGCGCGGTGCAGTGACGCGAGGCATCGATGGCTGGGCGGCGGCTGTGCCGGCCATGGCTCCAGCGTGGCGGCCTTGAGCAGCTGGGCGGCGGCAGTGCCGACCATGGCTCCAGCGGCGGCTCCAGTGCGGTGCGATGGTGGTGTGCTTGCTCTCACGTGGAGCGTCTGGGCGCGTGCTGGTGTGCGTGTGAGGTGTATACGGGTGTGTGTGTGAGAGAGATAGAGGTATATATGTGTGTGTGTGAAGTGTAGCTACGTATAGTTTTCCAAGCCTTGCCATCGGTGGTGATGGCAACGGCAGGAAGCCATGGCCTGGTGGCAGCGTACAACAAAGCGAGATAGAAAGCTAGATGTTACGGGAGAGGAAAAAGAGGGCTCCAGGACTCACCTTGACTCTCCAAATTTGGCCAAGGGCCCCGGTGAAGAAGAACAGGAGCTCGGCTCCAATGGCGGCGGCGGCGGCGGAATTGGGGAAGACGAAACTGAGCTCGATTTGGAAAGGGAGGATGGGAGTGGAGAGGGAGATGGTGTGTTCTATCACCTTGTGGAGCTCGAAGTGGTGGTGGTGACCGTGGAGGCTCGCCGGCTGGGCCTATTTATAGGCACGGCAATGGCGGTTCGCAACGGCGATGTCTTCCCCGTCGGTCGATATTTGCCGGCATATGCGTACGAGCCGGGGCTCGAGGACGACTCCGTACGTTGCGCTGGCTGCCTCCGCGTTCATCCATTGCTCCGGCGAGG